>OX439485.1:42080614-43352168 GCA_949320155.1 Melangyna quadrimaculata | reverse complement strand
ATCAATATTTTTAAGCTTAAAGAAGCTGAACTGTTAGTTGGGCAAGCAACTTAATTCCTAAAAACTAACCTTATTCCAGAGAGTTTTGTTGGCTCAAGTCTAGGGACTGTCAAAGTCCGAAGTTGGGGCTAAGGCTCGAAGAGATAAGTAAAAAGAGATAACAATGGTCGGGGCTTTACATTACCGTATCAAATGTCCCAACTGTATATACTAAAAACAAAGCTTATTTACCGAAAGAAACGCATTTGAGGCTTAAACCATTGGAGAACAACGGGATGTCAAGTTTAGTGTATGTTTAATACAACAGAAATTGTTTCTTACGGCCTTGGCTGGGCCTAGAAATTTTCGGGGCTACGTTTTCAAAATTTGAGAGGTCCAAGGCAATTGTCTGTGCGCGCTCAGAAAATCATGCAAAAGCAAATGAATATTTGCAATCCCTCTAGACTCTAGAGTGACGTACAAATTTGTCAACATATTTTTCTATCACGAATACCTATAAAGCGTATGCAGCGTATACACGAAAACTCATTTACGCTGGCAGAATTGGGCCGCGGCTTATTTCTTAGAGCAGCTTTGTCCTGTGTCGTAAAGTGTCAGTTTGCACAAAATAGTTTCTCTTTGATTTGGATAATTCAGGAAAAATGAGATCTTAGAGGACTAATACCGTGTCAAAGCACATATATGAGCTTTTGCCAGTACGAACACTTGAATATAATTTTTCTGAACTAGCCAATTAAAAACAGTTTTCCAATGTTGTCAAAAATGGGAAGTTCAAAACATACCCATAGCTAATTTAAAAATATAACTACATAATGTAGGTACCTAATCAATTTTTAAATAATATAAATAAACGAATTTGTACGCGTGGTTCAAGCATATATGGCCTTTGAATTTGCTTCTATCTCCGCTACAGCAATTATGAATAATTGTTATTGTACTTTGTATTGAAAACATTTTGAAGCGCAAGAGAAGCGGATATAAAGGCACACAAAAAATGGATACCATTAAAGGAAAAGGAAAATAAATACTTGAGCCTTAAAGGTTAGACCGCACTCGCCGGAACTGCACTGCATCGGAATTCGGAACTACACTTCACATGAATTCGTATGAATTTGTATGAAGTTCAGTTGCCGCTTAGTGCGTTATAGTCCTTAAATTTCATAAAAAATAATGTTTTGCTGCGTTGCACAGTGCGTCGAATGTATGGAGATGGTGGACAAAATTCAGTGTTTCATAAAAAAAGGTTTTTGGGTGTAAAATTAGTGTTGAAAAACAAACGCAGTTCATTCAGTCAACAGAGATTTTAAATGTCATAGTGATATTTACAAGATGACAGCAAAGTGAAAATCAGAGGAACGAAGGTTGACCATTAAAAACCAAACAATTTCAAAATTATAAATGTTTTACTTTTTAACTTTTATAAGCATGAGGAACATAATATATATTTTTAATTATCACATTATAAGAAATTTTATTTATTTCAATGTTAAAAACTTTAATAGACAAGTATTGAAGTAGCTTTATTGACTCAACTTAAAGGGAATCACCATCCGAGTCTTCACTATCTGTGTCAATTTGAATTGATGAATTTGAATTTTCTGGAATTTGTGTGTATTGTCTAATATCATTATCGTCTTCTCTTACAGTTTTTGAATTTGCAATCCTATATTGTGATATGATAGGATCAGATCTAAGAAGTAACACGGTCAGTAAGTCTTCGTTTGTGAATTTTCGAGATGATTTTCGAGTGTGAGCTAGACGGTGCTTTCGGAATTCTTTATGACTTGCTTCTAGGGCTTCTTCTGAAAGTTGACCAATGGGTATTTCAAAAAATAATATAATATCCGGGCCGTGAATTAACAGTTTATGAACACTGATTGGCATATAATACCAACTATAAAGTTGGAGATACAATTTTTTCGTTTCACCGAGCAATTCCGAAAATTTTGGTATGTTAATACTAAGTCCAGAAGCCAAAACTCTTAAAATTAAAGAAAATTGTTTGATAAGCCGTTCATCAACTCCAGTTATTTCTGCAGTAGTCTTTGAGTCCTTAAAAAAACGTCTTGCAGTATTCCCATCGTTTGTTGATTCGAATCCTGGCTTAGGCTTGTCAACGATCAGACCCATTCTTCTTTTAAATGATTCCTGGATATCTTTTTTCCTCTAGGCAAATAAAATTTTGTTTTCTGAATCTCGCACTTGCCAGGTTTTGAAAGGAAGTCGATAAGAAATGTGTAACAAACATTCAAGGCATCTTATCCAAGAGTGTAGAGTAGATAAACCAAAACGAAAGTTTTCTTCTTTTGGCAGCTTTTCGTTTATTGTAACCATATTCATTTCTTTAGGAGTGGCACCGCAAATATAACACTTTGATGCAGAGTTCGTATTTGATAAAACATTACAAACACTCTCATCAATCATTGTAAACAACATTTTAAATGAAATGATTACATTAAAACTTTTTGTGTTCATAGAGAAATTAGTAAGCTGACCTATAATCATATTGAAAAAATAAATAGTCTAAGCTTGAAGCTTTTAAAATTTTAAATGATACTGACCTATAAGTTCAATCATCTTGGACTCCCCATCTTGAACAAGCTGTTTACATTCTTTCATAAACACAAATTTTATTGGTCTGCAATAGGAAGTCGAAGAAGAACGGGGGCTTTTCCATAACTCTATGTCAGTATTGTCGTCGATAAATTTCAAAGGGGACAACGCTATCAGGAAAAGAAATTCGTCTGTGTTTTTTGAATCAGTAAAGAGTTGTTTGTACTGACTATGCCCGGAACTCCCGTCAAAACCCCACTTGCAGATTAAAGTAGCAGTTGTGTCATGCTGAATTTGAGAGAGTTCTGCAATACTTTCTCCAGTCTTGTTTAAAAGTTCTTGGAGGTCAACGGTTGCAGTTGTTTCTGTTGCCTCCCTATTGCTGGGAAGCATTTGTTTTTTAAGCTTTCTCAGTTTGTATAAGCTGGGGAAACAGTCTTTGTACAACGCATTAACAACTGAACGTAATACATTATACTTTTTTTCTGAAAGATCCAGGTCTAAATATAATGCTAAGGCTTCTTGTGTCGTTAAAACCATTTTTTTATTAGCTTGATCAACCCCTTCACCAGAAAATCGACCAGATAGTTCCGCTGCAAATTTAAGCTCTTCGCTCGATTTTGAGACTAAAATATCTTCTACTCTTCGTTTTTTCGTCTTGTGTGAAGCAACTTCGAATGGTTTTGCGGTCTTCCGCGACTAGTTCCAGGTGTATGATCATAAACGTTATTTACTTTAATATTTACAATACCACAAGGAAGAGTGAATTTTTTGTTTAACCAAGTTCCATGGCGTTTGAAAAATAAGGCTCGGTTTCGCGAACATTGTTTCCATCGCCTATCAATATTTAAGTCGAAAAACTTGACTTTTTGGGCTAAATCACTTTTAAATGATTTGGAACAATTGGTTATTTTTAATTCATTTAATATGAAATTAGTAACTTCTTCAATCTTCGAAGTCTTAGTGGAAGAAACCCATTTTTCAAAAATGTTTTCGTTTTTTATGGTTTGACCTTGTCCTACAAAAAGTTAAATATTTTGAAGGTTAGCATAAAGTAGCAATGAAATTTTCTATTTTTACAAAGCAGAACAATAGGAGAATACAATGACACAAAATATTTTGATATGTTTTTTTTTTAAACTCAACCTAAATAAATTTTTCATTCCTCAAAGTAGGGCTTATTAATTTTCACACAAAATACACTTAAAATTAAACTGAAAAATACTCATACCAGCTCTTAAAGTATCCATTATTACAATCCACAAGAAAAAAAATTGATAACAGCAGTATTTTTAACGCACGAGATCTATTATGACACAGTAAAATCTAATTGCAAACTAAAACTAATGCTTAATATACCTGGACTGGTGATAACAATCCCGTTAATCTACGAAGAAGAAAAAAAGAGATAACTAAAAATAACAAATAACAGTTATTTAAGATGTTCTAGTTGGAATCCACAGCATTGCAGCTTAAAATCGCACATTCATTTTTTTGATTTTTGTCCACTGGTCAACGCGTTGTCGTGAAGTTTAGTTCTACTGAAGTTGAGTACGGTCTTGCATTAAACCTAAACTGATCTCTATTATTTGTTATAAATTAAAAAAATTATCTTGGGACAAGCAAATTTTATTACTTAAGGTCTCAAAATGGATCTCCAAACTGCAAGCCCCCCCCCCCCCCAGCCAAATCCTAGATCCGCTACTGCATAAAAACATTATAAAATCATAAGTATACCCTTGTCAATATCTACATTTTTGTTGCTACAACTAGAGCAAGTTTGTGGGATCCAGGCGTGCATTTTATTTGCAAATATAACTACATTAGGCTAAGATATCTCATCATTTAAATTAGTTTAAGTGATAAAATAAAGTTCATAGCATTTAAATTATTCTCAGTGTATATAGTGAACGTTTTGTCATCTGAATATCATCTGCTTTACTACTAATCGGAAACGGAAGGAAGGAAATGACATACGTGTAGACGAACAATCTAGCAAGCGTCCAGGAACACAATGTGTGTCGGAGATACAGAGAAGACAAAAACCTTTTTAACATGCAAAATGATGCAACTCATACCCCGCAATATGTGCCACTTTTGGTTCTGTTCAGTTGGATATGGGTCGTGGGTGTCCGTATAAAGAAGATGCCTTCGTGATGATAGCCAGACTAGGGCTAGTATAGTAAAAGCTACAATTCTTTATTCATGAATTTTATCCCAAGTGCACTACGAGACAACGACGATGACTACGACTACGAAACGAGCCATTGGAAACTGTGCTTTGGTTAATGGCTGTAACTTGTTATGGTTGAGCCTTAGTGTGTCCCTGTAGAAAAACCGAACACCAAAGAAGCACCAGACCATCAGTACAGTATACCTACTACACACTGACTGGTGACTGGATGTGTACATCCATAATGCCTGGCCGGCACTTGAATCGTAATGTAACAACTTCCCGCCCGTGTTAACTGAATTGCGGACACACTTCCAGTGTGCTCAGTGTAGTGCCCACGCCCAGGCCAGGCAAGCACACATAACAAAAACATGCTTTGTGGGGTTCCGATTTTGGGATGTTAGGTGTCATCGTCTTGGAAATATTTCACCATATCACCCCATAGAATTGAGAATTTGTATACGATCATTGTTCGTCCTTGGACTGAGGTCCTGCTCACAGTCACAATATTCCATCGAGCAATCTCTATAACATCAGAATGAATTTTCAAATAGAATAATTCTCGAGTGACACACATTGAGGGGCATTTTTGGAGATTTAATTATGCAAAAGGGATGATACACCAGATTTAAGGTTTGCTCACACTGAATTATGTGGCATTGCACAAAACTGTATGTCACCGTATTTTGCTAACATCATGTTTCCCCTGTGGTTTTCCAATTCGACGATGACGACGACGACGATATGATTCAGCAAGAAGTTTAAATAATGCCAACTTACATTATGGTTTTGTGTTATAGAATTGACGAGGGTAAGTGGGTGGTATGAAGGGCCAAGTATGCAAAGATGTTGGCATGCATCTGTTACAAAAGTGATGATGGTATTAAAATGGTATAGAGGTTGAAAAGGTTTTTGCATTTGGAAATGATATGAGTTCGAATTATTTTCCATGTTTTTTTTTTTTTTGTATTCGTTTTGTTCGTCTGACCGAATGCTCATGCTCACATCTGTGTGAAAAATTAAATTTTGGTTAAACGAACAAGACAGCTTGAAAGCCATCATTAGGGTATTCTGACCGAGCAGATTATTTACATCATGCATCGCCGTATGCATTTATTCGAAGTCATTAAATAATAATAATCTTATCGACTCTAATGAATGGAACGTGATGGTGACATTATAAATATCGTCAGCATGTGAGCCATAATATACATGTACAATATTTTCAATTCTCATTTTTAAAAACAAAGTGATTGATGAATTTAACTAATAGCTCCGTTAACATCAATAACAGGATGATTAACATAAGATGCCCCAAGCAATATCGTATAGAAGGACCATTTAGTAAAAAAAATAATTTTAAAAGAAAACAAAAATTAAATTAAATTATATTATTGAATTAATAATTTAAATTAATAATAAATTGAAAAAAATAATATTAAAAACCTTGTTACAAGCAAAAATAGTAAATACTTTTTTTTTCAAATGCATAATAAATTTTTCAATTCAAAATTAAGTAAAATATATTTTACTTATTTTAGAAAATAAAAATTACAAAAATAATGTTTTTATCTTAGATTTTTGTTTAATTAAAAAAAATAAGAGAACCCATTTTTTTAGATAAAAAAACTACAGGAATTAATTTTTTCATAGATAACATTTTTTTTTGGTTTATTTATCTAATTCGTATTTTTTTATCAAAAAAGTCTCATGAAATTTTGTTGTATATTTTCTAAGGATAAACATACTATACGTGTGTCAAGTTAGCATTATAGTTATGGCGTTAAGGGAATCAACCTTGTACTTCATCCTGACGGGATGATCTTTAGTACCTAAACTAAAAGCCAACATCCTAAATTTACTTTTAAGAAGTGTTGCCACTGTTGCAACACTGGTAGACCGGAGATATAAGGGTTGCCTCCTTACTAGGTTATAAAAGGAAATTCCACATAAATTAACTTATAAATCAAAAACCAGAGATCGGACGATGACGAGAAATGCCTTATTGGATTCAAAATACTTGAAACTATACGAATATATTATCTTTTGGACCCTTTCCCAACCTTGCGTGCTGGGGGTTCTAAATACCCTCGGTGGATATGGGTTTTTATTTGTCAGAAAATAATGGTAATTATATAAATTCGTAAAATTTTAAGATTAGTGTCGACGCAGAATTTCATAGTTTACAGAGCGTATCAAAAGTCTATTTTAATCCATATTTGTTTTTGTACAATCGCTTGTACAAGGTCGAAGTTTACCAAACCACTTTATATTTTTCTTGGTATAATCTAAGCATATGGCACATGACCTTGGGGTAGTTTTGAATGCCCCATCTTATGCAGTTTAAATAAACACAATACAACTTCCCTGAAAACACTTATGTTCCTTTTATAAAATGATGACTCAATTTTCAGTGAAACGAGCATTATATTACCAAGTTCTAATGATATGGTGATCAAACTTTGCAAATATGTTTCCTTTGTCGTAAGAAAAAAGAATCAGAAGAGCTCAAACAAATATCTGTGGTGAAAGGGTGTTTTTTTGAATGAAAGGGGAAAAGTGTTAACCTATAACCAGTAAACCCCTCCCAGAACTAGTACGTTAGTGAAAGTTGGTAGGAATGTTTCACTTTTTATTATGACCAATAATAAAAAAAAAATGTAATCAAACATCTATTTTCAATGGTGGTTTTTTAAGGGAAAATGTTTTATCTACTCTATTCAAAAAATAAATTAATTTTTCCATTAAAAGGATGATAATTTCTTAATGGTGATTGTATCGTCTTACAGCCCTATTCTGCCGTTGTGAGGCTCACAGGTCACAATTTTTTGTGAGGTTGTTTTTGTGAGGTTTATTATGAGGCGGTCACAATTTCGTATTCTGTTTAAGCCCTCATAAGAAACCTCGCAAGAAAACTAACCACACGAAGGTGAATTTTTTGTTGTGAGGTTGGCCAGCTGATTTCTGAAAACAAACAGATTAAAAAAAAAAATAACAATAAAACTTAGTTGGCGGAATTAAATACCTTATAATAATAATGAATTCTATAGGTAAGCAATTCGTTTAAACATTGATGTTTATATTTAATATTTATTATTTTATGTTCTAGATCAGTGTTTCCCAACGTGGGGCCCACGCCCCACAGGGGGGCAATTTAAAATTATAGGGGGGGGGGGGCAATTATGCTTATGCTGCATTACACTTTTCTCCGAAAAATATATGCTTCTTGTGTTTCCACCCTTAAAGATATAAATATTTCATAAATGCCAGGATCTGCTTCTGTATTAATCAATTGTATCAACTTTTGTTGTATCAAGTTTTTTTCACGTTGATTTTTAACCGAAATCAAATACCACAATGCAACCAAATATGCAAGGGAACTGTTTTATTACCATTTCCATCTTGGTATTTAACTGAATGTGGATTTAGTGCCATAATTAGTTTGCTGATAACAAAAAAGAAATTGCCTGGATATAAAAAAACGGGGAGACTTAAGCCTGATCCACATCTGTGTCGTGTGCTGTGTTGTGGAGTCGTGTGTCGCTATCGCCACAATGTATTTCATATGCGTTAAACCATATTTGTCTCGTGTGTTGTGTTGCAGTGTGGCGCATAAAATATATGGAATGACAGCGACACACGACTCGACTCGACAACACAACAGACTTCACAGATGTGGATCAGGCTTTAATATTGTAGCTAAATTGAATGAAGCATTAATCTCAAGGGATTTAAATAATAACGCTATCTCCTCTTTAATCCATCCCTGTTTTCCCAACTGTATTTAATTTAAAATTTTAAGGGTGTCAAAAACCCCTTGAGTGCGCGTACTTTATACAAAAAAAAAAAAAAAAAAAAAACAATTACATAACATTAAAAGTTACAATTCCATAATTATTAAATTATTTCGTATTTGAATTTCAGTTCTACATTATACTCGTATTTTTTGAAAATAAACTTACGGTTTACTTAATTTCTATGGATTTCTTCCTTAGATTTTAACAATAATGTTAGGGGGACATGAAGATTTTTGGAAAGATTCTGTGGGGCACAGCACACAAAAGGTTGGGAAACACTGTTCTAGATGATCAGAAAATCAAACGAGCGTCGCGGGAGCAGGTCAAGTATTTCATCGATTTTGTTCGGAAAAACCCCGATCTCCTAGCAAACAAAAACGACCCCACATTTTGAAGAAAATTGAATAAAAAAAAAGTGAAAAGACCAAATTGTGATTATACTCGGATGTCAAAGGGTAGTGAACTGTCTTGGTATTCATTTGGTTTGAGTTCCTGGATAATATCCAGGCACAAAGTTTTTGGAAACCGAACAAATATAATAAAAGTTGTGTTTTGAAGGGCAAACTAGCATATTCTCCTTCGCTGTAATCTAAATCATTAATCAAAAAAAAAAAAAATATTTATTTGTTTTTTTTTAATATGTATGTAAATTCTTACTTTTCAATTCTAGATGATTCTTCTAAAAGATGTATTAAAATCAAATTCCATTCCATATTTTTTCTTATTTTGCTATTTTTGTAAGGTTTTGAGGGAAAGATGTGTCACGTATGTGAGTTGTGATCTGCCCAGGACCAGATCATAACTTTCAAGTTTTTATGAGGCTCACAAATTCTGGATTTTTGCTAGAATACGAAAAAAGTCACAAAATCGAATTCGAGTTATGAGGTTATTGTGACTAGTGAGGTTGACAGAATAAGGCTGTTAATTTAACTTTAATTGCAATCAGCGTTCAAAAATACTTTAAAATCATGTAACTTATTATGTATTATCATAGATGTCTGAGAATTAAAAAAAAAATATTCTCATTCGGCTGTTTTGGTCGTATTGTTAATTAATGAAAATACATTTTCTTCTCTTTTCACTACGTTTCGACGGTTGTTGCCATCATCTTCAGGGGATCTTTTATTTACAAAAATAAAATAAACATTTCAAACATAAGAACATTTAAAGCGGAACATGGTGGAAAACTTACATTCAATGGTGGTTTGATTATATAAACTTTAAATAATAAAATGTGTACATGATGAAGATATTGTGTTGAATATGCCCAGTTATGTAAACAACCACACATTAGTACAATTTTCCGCGCCATCTTTGAGTGAAATTAATAATTAAATCCATCACGGTTGGTGTCCAGCCTCGTTCGTACTGGAATATTGACGAAACGTTTTTGGAAAGCACCTTCAAGTAGACCCTAGAAAATTCTATAACCATTTATTTCGGGTATAAATACAGGTGCACCAGTCCGAAGCGGCAGTTTGATTTTGAAAGTGAATGAATAAATGTCAGTGTGAATAAAGAGTTGCATACTTGTGCTTGGTTATAATAAAAGAAAAGTATTTGAAATAAAAAGCGTTTTAGTTTGTGAATTAATTGCAGTTTCAGTTTGAATAAAGGAAACAAGTTTTATTTGCGAACCCTTAGTAAAATACAACAATATGTAACTTAAAAAACTGTAAGACAAGTTAAGTATTTGGATGTAAAAAAAGTTATTTTTAATAAAAATTATAAAAATTACTTTAGTTAATTAGTTTTATTGCAAACACTTCTTGCTTGTTGTTTATTATATCGAGCGTTTCCAAAGTGTATCGCTTAGAAAAATGTCTCTCCGTTTCCAAAATTTCAACCCCGTCAAAGTCCGGTTTGTGTCCACGTTCTACACTGTGGCATGCCATTGCTGTCTTGCCGGTACTTTTAAGATTAACATCCGATTTGTGGTTTGAAATTCTCTGACGAAGAAGTTGTTTGGTTGTACCAACATAGCACAAGTCGCAGTTTTCGTCAGCATTGCTGACTATATCTTTATTATATATAGATAAGTATTTGTACCGCGATTTTATAAAAATAAAATGTTGGGTTATTATAACCCATATTATCCTTGCGACTCAAAAAAACACCCCTAGAACCAATATATTTGCATGAATCTTTTTGAGTCTTGGTTCTAAAAAACATTTCTACCAACTTTCATCAACATATACCAGTTTGGGGAGGGGTTTACTGGAAGTAGTAATTGACTTTTCCCTTTCACTCAAAAAAAAAAAACACCTTTTCAACCCAGATATTTTGCTGAACTCCTTTGATTCTGAACAGTTTTTAAAAAAATAAAAAAAAAAAATTTTTTTAAATTAAATTTTTTTTTTTTTCAAAATTGTATGTAATTAAGTATAATATTTGTTTTCAAAATTAAATGCTCTTGTCAATTTTTAGTCAAACACTTTGACTTTTCAAGATTTTAAAAAATAAAGAAACCAGCATCTTAGTAAAAAACAAGAAAAAACGAGGCTGATGATAATCAACTAGTTGCTGATCATTTAGCCGGATTCTTCTTAGTTTTATGAGAAAGTTGCTTCATTTATTTTTTTATATCTTGAAAAGTAAAAGTCCTAGATCCATGTAGTTTTCAGTATTTGACTAAAAATTGATAAGAGCATTGAGTTTTGAAAACAAAAATAGTACTTAAAAACGTAAAATTTTCGAGTTTGAAAATTATTTTTTTTTAAAATTGTTCACAAACGGAACTTAATTTAAAATTAAAATTAAAATTAAAGAAGAGATTTCTGGCTTTTCTTACCGTTGTTTTTAAATAATTTTTTTCTGTTCTAAGTAAATTTTTTAGAAAATTGCCCCTCCCGCCTAAAGGGTGGGAAGTAGAACCCCCCCTCATATAAGATTTTTTTCTTGTCTTAGCCCAACCTACTCGTTACAGTGTTTTGTTGCACCTTATACTAATCACACTGTATATCGGTCTGAGATACATGCATATACCCCTCTCCACCATTTGAAAACTATTATGCAAAAAACAATTTCATGGATTTAGGTAGGCTTCAGTTATACCGTAGAGTGTGAAATTATGCGTCGACAACAATCTTATGATTTTATAAAAGTTTATATAATTACCATTATTTTCTGACAAAACAAAAACAATGATCTGCCGAGGGTACTTTGCACCCCCAGCGCGCAAGGGGGAAAAGGGACCAACAAAATAATATGTTCCGATCGATTCAAGTATTCTTATTCCAATGAGACATTCCACGTTATCGTATGATGTCTGGTTCTCGATTTATAGGAATTTATGTGGAATTTCGTTGTTTTAACCTGGTAAGGAGGCAACCCTTATATCTCCGGTCTGCCAGAATTGCCACCGTGACAACACTTCTTAAAAGTAAATTTAGGATATGGACTGTTAGTGTACCAAAGCTCATCCCACCAGAATGAAGTGCTAGGTTTGACCAAAAATATGGCCTTAATGCCCTGACTATTACGTTTGCGGAAATTCAAAAGTAAATAAGCTGTAGTAGAAGTACAAATTACTATTTAAACAAAATGCACGACTGGATTGCACGAACGTGCTCTTGTTGTTAACTACAAGAATAATTACGTGCGAGTGCGATTCAATCGTGCACTTTAGTTTCTTGTCACAATCAATTTCAAAGAAAAAGATATAAGAGAGTATTTGACTGCTTGATGAGAAGTTATCAATGTCCAAATTAAATATGAACACGATAAATAGGTTAGGTCAGGTTGAAGTGGCTGCCAGCAAGAATTAACACACTTAGACCATAAGTTGGTCCATTGTAATACCACGTGAATCTTGAGAGATTTTCCCCCACTCGTTAAAACCAGTTAGAGCTTCTAATAAAGCGTGCGAGACTCTTATGTCTGTGCTTGTCAGATCACTAGGATCATTGCAGAAGAAGTCTCCGAGATGGAGCCTACGTCTTTCCAAAAACTCCAAGCCGCTTTGCGTGCTTTCCTATAAGACAGTGCCCGATTATGACACCGATTACGGAGCTGATATGCAATCTGTTCAAAGATATCAAACACTTAAAGCGCCTCACATCTTGCGTAGGCCAGATCTCTTTTGTCGCCAGGCAAGTGGTTAAGTTGTTCCACCTAAGGTTTGTTCTCCTTAAAGCATCTTGCTTCAGCAAAAATTTGCATGTAGCTATAGGCATACCGATATTTACCTTTTCAGGTAAAATAGGTAGTCTTGTTCCACCTTTGGCGAGTTCATCAGCTTTACAATTACCCTGAATGTCCCTATGGCCCGGCACCCAACAAAGGAGAATATTGACTTGCTGTGCCATATCTATAAGAGATGATCGACAGTTAAGGGCTGTTCTAGAGTTTGTAGAGACACGGTCGAGAGATTTTATGGCAGCTTGGCTGTCTGAGAAGATGCGGATATCAGAAGTCGATATCACGTTTTCCTTGAGCCAAGATAAAACTTCCTTTATCGCCAAAAGTTCTGCCTGGAACACGCTACAATGGTCTGGAAGACGAAATGAGAGACTTAAATTTAGTCTTTCTGAGTACACGCCTCCACCAACCCCATCATCGGTTTTTGAACCGTCCGTATAGAATCACGAAACAATATAAATAAATGTCCGTTCTTTTTGTCTTTCTAAGGTTCTTACACTACTTGTAAAATTAATATCCATCACTATACATTTGAGCTTAAATAATCTTAAAACTTTTCTCTTTTGCCATAAAATTCTGTTCCATGAACAATTGATGGTATTTATGTTTCTATATCAACAAAACAAAGTAAAAAATTAAGTTAAGTGAAAGCGCTATCGCTATTAAATTCTATGATAGCCAAACCGATGGGATATTATATCACATTCCCCTAGTGCGCTATTTATGGCAGCCCCATGGTGATTTTCTAACTTTCAAGTGTAAACTTCACGCCAGCAAGTTGTGTGCTGCAGAGCGAGCAGTAGTTGCAGTCGGAGAGTATGTAGTTGAAAAATGTGAACTGATGCTCTATATAGCTTAGCTTTGCAATGCTTATAATATAACCACAACCGCAATTTGTGTGAGCCAACAAAATTCAGCTTATTTAGGAAATAATTAAACCATATTTAATTCGGATGCGACAACCACAGCTGGCGGAGTGGCGCGGCGCGCGGCAGTATGCACGGCATGGCGTGTGGCAAAGGCGTTGCGACGCACCGCCGCCGTGCTTCGGGCGGGCGGGACAGGGGCGTGTCGGTGGTGTGTCTATTTTGTTTCGTATTTTGACAGTAATAGTGCACTTATTTTGCGGTCACTACTATTATAATGCACTTTCGAAGTCATAAATTCCATCGGAAGGCAAAATACCAGCGCAAGTGTGTGGTTGCAATTACATTATTGAACTTAATTAAATTCATGGCAATCTACTATGACACCATATTTTCGCAGTAGCAGTAGATGCAATACAAGCTATACCAGCAGAAAGGAGGGTCATAAAGCTCAATCTGGGAGCTGTATAGCAAGGTGTATCATTTATGTACCAGCACCTATATGTCTGTACCCTCACTCCTTCTGTGTGAAGCCTTCTTACAGGAGCGATCGCGGTTTTATGGGTGGCTATGATAATGCTATTTACAAGCACACAAGCTGTTCTGTTACATGTGGTTTAATAGATTTATATTCAACATTTAAACTTATAAGGTCACAGTGGCATTAAAGGTTAACATCGTATAAGTTGGAAGAAAGTTATGTACAGTACATGTAAATTGTACATGTACACATACATTTAGAACCAATACCACGATTTTAGAGTAGATAAGCGACAGAAATAGAAATTTCAAAAATTCAAAAGTATCAGTCACAATGTCCAATACGGACATTTGGGAGAGTTGGGTTCATGTTGATCCAGGAGAGTACTCTTTTTTTTCGCTTTCGATACTTTTCTATTTTGACGCTTACGATAAAATACAAAAGTATGTTTCATTAAGGTCACAAAAGTAAAAAAGGATTATCAAATAGCCAACATAAATTTAAAATACATTTTAGCCCAACTGAACTGAATTTTTTTAATTGAACGCATCATATCAAAAAATAAAATGTGATGGTAATATTTTGATATCGTTAGTGAAGAAAACAATCAAAAAAAATTGAAATAGGAAATTTTAAATTTTTTTATACTAAAAAAATGTGGACAAAATTTAAAATAATTGATTTTTTTGTCGATTTTATTTTTTCGTAAACATAATTTTTTTCAAAACTCAACAAATGCCGGAAATCCGAAAATGACGCACAAGATGGTAAAATAAAAAAATACAAAAATTGGTACTGACAAAATTAAAAAAAATATTTGTAATCTGAGCGTTTTTACAAAACTCAACAAAGTAGCTATTTAGAATTTTTGCAAAGCTCACAAAGTACTTCGAGTTTTTGCAAAACTGAACAAAAGTTTACTTGACTAAAAATAATGCTGTGCTCTTATTGGTTCAACTAATAGAAAAATGCAAAGTTGTTTAGGTTATTAAACCAACCGTATGTAAATAATCATAATATATAGGGTATATAAATGCATCCGGTGGAAGGCTTAACCTGCAAACATAAACCCCTTACCCACAACATGTCCGTATTATTAACTGTTTATATAATCTGTCTATGCGTGTAACATGTTATTTGTTTTTCGTCATCCCTGATGATGCTTACTAGTTTTACAATACTATTTTTTGATCCAACGCAAATGACTCCATGTAAGATACAGAAAAATGCTACGAAGATTGACAACCTTTTTACGTATAAGTTGTTTTTAGTTTTTTTTTTATTATTCTTTCACTTTTCATACTTTTTTATGTTCTTTTTATTCATTTAAAAACTAGATCTACTGTAAATAATTCTTTTTTGTCGAGAAATAGATTTTTTGCTAAACTCAACAAAATATGGATTTGTTGAGTTTTGAAAAAAACGCACGATTTTTGAGTCCGAAATTTAGTTTGTTGCTTGATAACAATTTAAACTAAAATTTACCTGTCGACAGTAGCGGATCTAGGATTTGGCTGTGGGGGGGGGGCTTGGTAGATCGAGTTTGAGACATTAATGGCCAGTTTCACAAGTTAAACTACAATATAAGTTGAAACTTAAGTTCAGTACTTGATTCGGTTTCAAAGTAAACCTTGAACTTATATAATTCTGTAGTTCTAGTTAAACAAATGTATTCTGCCATTTAAACTTCAGTTCAACGTTCAGAACACTTGATCGTTATAATCATTCTTAAATCTTAATTGACAACTGCCATTTAATAATTATAACAATTTCTATTCTTTCTATTTTTTTTAATGTTTTCGAGTGACGAGGAAATGTAACATTCATTGTGAGAGTGAAAAGAAAAAAAACGCTTCCCTGGGAGAACAAATTATTTAAACTATTGTGACGATGTTGTTTTGTCTGAAAGTTGCCATTGCCATCATACAGTCATATTAATCTTCGGTCTATTGAACTGAGGTTCATTTTAAACTGTGAAAACCAACGATTTGACCTTAAAATTTGCACTGAATTTCAGGAACTTAATTTTAAACTTCCACTTAATTTTATAATTTATAACTAATATAAAAAAGTTTTAGTTTAGGTTAAAAGGTTCTTTGTGAAAATATACAAAGTTATATAAATAATTAAATTTTGGCATTTAACACTTTTCCTTTTAGAATAGCAGTGTTATTTGTGCATTTATATCAGCTTCTATCCCCAGTTTAAAATGTTTTCAATATACAGTACAATAACATCTGTAGTATTTAACATTTAAAATATTTTTAAGTGGAGATAGAAAAAAAATCTATATACCTTCAATTTTCAGTCACGTCAAGCTTTGAACCACCAGAGGAAAAATTTGTCAATAAATTTGCACGTCAGTCTAGAGGGATCGCAAATATTCATACGCATGATTTTCTGAGTGCCCAGAGAAAACTCTGATTTTGATTTGTTGTTCCCAAATTCTCCTCTGGTTTTAGCCCCAATTGCGTTTTTCTTGCAAAGTTAGCTAAGTTCTTAGGGTGAATTTTTGTTTAATTTGGCATGGTAATTGTAAAGCCCCGACGCCGTTTTTTTCAATTATCTCTTCAAGCTTTAGCCCCAACTTGGACTTGACAGTCCCTTGAGTCAAGCCCAAAAATTTTCTGGATTACCTATGGTAAGTTTAAAAGGCGTTCACGTTTTTTTGTCCAATTCTTGTTAAGACCTACTCGCGAGCTGTTTTTTTTCGTTCCAATTTGCTGTCAATTATTTGTAGCCCCGAACTTGTATTTTTGTACAATTCCATTCAGGTTTCAGCCCCAACCTAATTAATTTGGGGAAAAGAAAAAAAATACGTAGCATATAAATTGCGTAGCCCCAGCCTCGTTATTTTTGTCTGACTCCTGATTCTGATTTCTATATTTCAATCAATTTTAAGAACAGCCTGTTGGGGGGGGCTTTAGCCCCTATAGCCACCCCCTATAGCCCCTATAGCCACCTATAGCCCCTATAGCCACCCCCCTAGATCCGCCACTGCCTGTCGATGAAAGGTGCAGTAAGGCGCCAGTTATAGCTTTCATTGAAATCCATCATTGAAACACCAATCAGTGAAATGGTGGAATATTTTCTGACAAGTCGGTTATAGCTATCATGAAATTTTCTTTCATTGAAAATTCCATTCCCCATACAAAAAACAACTTTGAGGTTAAAGTCGATCATTGAACGAAAAACTGACAGACGAGAACAGGAAGAGAAAGGAACGCATTTTATTGGAACGAATGTGTTCAACTTTTTTGAACAAAATGTCAGCTGTTCTTTGAAAACGATTTTCATCATTGAAAAACAAAAAATTATTTTATATGAAAGTTGTAAAGAAAACTAAAATGTTTTTTTTACTAAAAAAAATATATAACTGACAACCATCATTTTGGTACCGAAACGCCATCAGTTTTATTTGTTTAAATGCATCAAAACTGAAAGACAAAATTTTCAATAATGGTTTTCAATGAAAGCTATAACTGGAGCCCAACGAAGAGTTCTGTTCTGCAGTTATACTTTTTCAATAGGTATTCTTTTTTTTATTCAAATAGGACATACAAAACCTTTTGCAAGAACGCTCCTCAATTATTAATAACAACTAGATTAACTTAGAAGTTAGAATTCCCAAATTGCAAAACTGTTGACAAAATCAATTAAACCAATGACGAGATTAAAATATTCAGTCTCGTCTCGTTCTCATCTCGGATGCTTAAAAGGTCTCGTCTCGGTTTCATGATACGAGACCGAGAATTTCCTCGTCTCGTGGCCAGCCCTAATTAAAATGTTTTAGAAATAATTATTTAGTTAAAGCCGTTTTCGAGAAAACATGATACAACCGAAAAAGTTGTATGGCACTATCCCCTTTAGATGAGCTAAAAAAACATCGAATTTCTCCTCTAGGGAATCACATATAAAGCTCGACACCAAATTTAAATTTAAAAAAAATCCTTCAAACCGTTTAGGGTTTAGGCTCTAGCTCGATGAACATCAGGCAGGCGCAAACGCAGTTGGGGGGGAGGGGTTGGGGTTCAAAGTTCCCCCCACCCGAAATGAATGAATTTAACTTCCTCGCCATACAATTTCACTCTTAATTTTTGAGTTTTCCGAAATTTTTTAACTTCCCCGAAATTATTTCCTGCGTTCGCGCCTGTCATCAGGACTCTTTGCGCCGTCTGTGTAAAATCACTTTTTTTGGAATTCTCTATCATGGTAATTTCAGTTTTGATTAAAACCTAGACATTTTTGACACACAACCAATACTTGCCCAACGAATAAAAAAACAACAGAAATAATTTAAATTTCTAAAGGATGATGGGAAAATTGGTCGTTGATCCAACAGAATTAAAATATATTTCAAATGAAAGGTCTTGTCCAGTACTTTATTTCATTATATGGCGGCAAGAACCAAAACCACCGGAGAACAGAGATATAGCTACTTGAATATGAGTATTGCAAACACCATATTTCGGTTTTTTCGAAATAATTGTCCATAACTTTTTAAATAAAGAACGTAGGAAAATTGGTATTAAATAAACGGTAGTTTTCTCATCCTTCAAATAATAGCAAAGCTTTTATGCTACGTTTCATACACCTTGAGATATTAAGTTTTAAAGTATTGATGAATAAAAACTTTTTTAGCACTGGCTTTACACACCAATATCTTAAACAATTCAGTGGTGACGTATACTTTTTTTAGCACCATCGGTAAGGTATATTTACGAACTTTAATTTAATACATCAGAAAGTGTCCTTTCATCAATATATACCTGCTTATAATCAAAAATTGCTTCAAAAGACGCCTTATTATGCTTATAGACTGGGAAAAGTAGATTCAATGTTAAAAACAAAGGAATTATACAGTCTTAGGACTGGTATCGACGTATAATTTCACTCTACATTTTAATCTACCTAATTAATTTCCATTAATTAAATATAAATACACTCTGGTTCGGTCGATTAAGTCATTATTTAATTAAAAAACTAAAAAAAAAAAAAACATCTACCGAACCGGAGTGTATGTTAAGTTTTAATTTTTGATGGCCATAAATATTTCTGCTACCATATAAGATATTTTTGCACAAAAGTTCCCAATTATCTAACGATATCGAAAAACATATAACGCATCGGGCAAACAACAAGTTTAGTAAATAGTGGGTAAGCCACTTCCGGCGCCCGCGCACGCTAGGCAGCGGACCTTGGTGGCGGAGGCACTACTTGCATACCTTATATTTGGTCGCAGAAATATTATTTATTCTCATCAAACATACAAAATTAAACCATACACTCCAGTCCGGTAGATGATTTTTTTTTAGATTTTAAAATCAAAATAATGATTTAATCGGCCGAACCAGAGTGTATTTGTATTTAATTATTTTAAATTAATTAGGTAGATTAAAATGTATAGTGAAATTATACGTCGATATTAGTCCCTAGAGAGTATAATTTTTTTTTGTTTTTAACTTAGAATTTATTTTTGAACAATTTTTGTTTATAGGCAGGTATTTATTGAGCAAAGGTCACCTTATTATATATTTAATTAAAGGTTTCAAAAATAGCTTTTTGGTGGTGATAAAAAAAGTGTACGTCACCACTAATGTTTTTAAGATATTAGTGTGTTAAGCCAGCGCTAAAATAGTTTTTATTCAAAACTTTAAAACTTAATATCTCAAAGTGTATTAAAGGTAGGTTGCTAACTTTAATAATATTTGAAGGATGAGACAACTGCCTTTCTTTGACACTAAACCCATTTTTCTACGTCTTTTATACGAAAAGTTATGAACAGTTATTTCGAAAAAAAACTGAAATATGGTGCTTGCAATCGCCAACTTCAAGCTCAAATATCTCGAATTTTGTATGTAAGATTTTGAAAATGTTCCACTTACCTATGTAAGAAGCTCAACATCACCTTTCATTTGATACCAATTTCATTAGTGATTGTCTAACGACCAGATTTCATACAAATTTGCCCATCATCCTTTCTTCGTCTTCGTTATTATTTTACAAAAAAAGTTATTTGAATAACCCTGTTAAACCTGATATTAATAATGTTGAAATTTGTCCATAAAAATAACTTTTACGCATACGCCCAAGTGCACCATTATTTTAAATCTCTTGATCCTTTGTAAATCTCTCTAATCCGTTGAAAGAAACATGAAATGAAGCTATAGTCCATAGTAAAATAAGATATTCACTTCGAAAAAATTCCGACAAAGCTGATTATTGGTGGAGAGCTGAATTTGTGTGTCCTAAACATTTTATGAAAAGAACCCCTAATTTGGGTTGGAGCTAAAAGTTTCCGGGGGTAAATTACTCACACACATTTTAGCTCATGAAATTTTACACAAAAAAGATTATAACACTTCTTTTCGTACAATTGATAGATTTGGAGAAAAACGGTGGAAAACATTTTGGTGCAGTACATTTTGGAAACAATAAGTAATATGGGAGTTTATTTACTATATTTTTGGATGGGGAAATTTTGTTTGGGGTTATGTTTGGAAAAATATTTTCTATTAATGAACCAATTTTTATGATTGGTACCGGAAGAGAAATGCCACCATGTTGAAAGATTTGATTTTTCTTATTTTTTTAAATAACTCCTGAGAATTTAATCTTTTCACAAAATAATCTAAGGAAAACTTGAAGACAGTACACAAATTTCTACAAAATGATACATCTTAACGACCTCTGTAGGTCAATTTCTTCTTAAGTTATGGGCAAACAAAATCTCCCCATCCAACAATATAATAAATAAAGTCTCATATAACATATTTTTGCCTATTATGTACTGCACTAAAATGTTTTCCACCGTTTTTCTCCAAATCTATAAATTGTACGAAAAAAGTGTTAACATCTTCTGTGTAGAATTTTATGAGCTACAATGTGTGTGAGTAATTTAGAAAAAAGGGCACTTAACCCCCTGAAACTTTTAGCTCCATCCCAAGTTTAAGGTACTTTTCAGAAAATGTTTAGGACAAAAAAATGAAACTCTCCACCAAAATTCAGATTTGTTGGAATTTTTTCGAAGTAAGCACATTTTTTTATCTAATTTTCCTGGACTACTAGTGCAGTGTATTTATTAAATCAATAGTTCCTGTGCCTTTTCTACTCTGAAGCTGATACCAAAAAAAAATGTAAGCTTTATGTATGGTCTAGAAGACCGAACTGATTTGAGCCTCATCAAAAATGCATGAATAGTTTTCAAAAAACAGAGATGATAAGTATTGTTTCTTATACAATACAAAATACAATATTTTTAAGGTAACTTAAGGTATTAATTTTACTTAACAATTATGATGCGAACAAAATGGGTCTCGTAATTTTGCTTGTCCGTGCACCTGCAGCCTAAACGGCTTAATGGATTTCCTTAAAACCTACATACTTTTGTGATTTTATTTTTGGAACCAAAAATAACGGTACCTTTTTTAGACAAAAGAAAATATTATTTTCCTCAAAAACGGCTCCAAAGATTTTCTTAAAAAAAATTCGAATAATTTTAATTTGGAAGGCTAATTTTTGGTATTTTTTTTAATCTTTACTTTTGGTACCTCTGTTAGTCTCATTTTTTAGTTTTTGATTTTCTGGAAAATGGTGCAGTTGATATTTTAAATTTTTTTTATGGACAAGCTTTCAAGAAGTTAAAACATTATTGTTAGCCAACGTAAAAAAAAAACTTTTTTTTCAGTGAAAAGTTCAAAATTTTGTTTCGAAAGCACAATGTTTTAAAAACTTGGTTTAAAGTTAAATTAAAAAAAAAAAATAATTTGTGGAATTTCTAATTATTAAAGATCTTTAAGAGATAATGGGGCATATTCATAGTCGCAGATACACCCAGGTTTAACTAAACTACAGTTTAAGACAATTTTGGCTCATGATTTTAATTAAAAATTGTTGGTTTAATATTTTTATAAGATAATTAACTTGATATACTACACAAATAGCTTCAAATATTTTTAAATTATAAACTTAAAAAAATAGAATCAACGTCCGAAAATTCAACTAAACCTATGTTTAAGTTAGACACAACTCTCAAATTATTATGAATACACCCCAATATGTACGATGTTTATTAGTTGTTTTAGCTAGATAACCTCTCTCAATTTCCTTTGTATTCTCTACCCTGTTTTGGAACAGGCATAACACACCTGAACACCCGGCATCAAAAAAGACATGTGTTTGAATTAGTGGAGAATCTAGTGGCGTCACTACACGAGAGTTTCTCATGCCCTTTCAAGTTTCTTGGTTAACCTCAAATATAATACAAAATTGTTATTTTTATGTTTAGACTGGAAAATCTGAAATCAAGGCATCAAAAGCCCTCCGAAAAATAATTACTAGTAACAAAATTTATTTTGTAAGCATGTGTTATCAATGAGTCATTAAACTTGCTTGAAAACAATGCCGCAAAATTTTAAACAGCCTATTATTAAGGGTTTAGTATGATACTACTTAACATTTTTCTAATTCTTTAACAGTTTACTAAAATTTTCTTAATTTTAAAACTTTGTTACTAGTATCATACTAAACCAATTTCCTTCATAAACGTCAGGTGAACACGTCCAAAAAAGTGACAGCTACTGCAAAAAATTCACAAACATCCCTGATTTTGACATTTATCGTCATTTATAAACGTCAAAGTGTCATTTGGATACTAGAAAGATAAATAGCCACTTGATGATTTTAGCTTTAGTAAAATTGTAAGGAGTAAGTAGGATGCTAAACTCGTTTAAAATCATATTAAAAATGATTTAACATCGTACTAGATCGACTAAAATTTTGCGCTAATTTTTTTAAAGTTTAAAGAAGCCTTACTTGCTGATAGCTAGTTAAATTCGAGAATCAGGATGACAAACTAAAATACATTTTTTTTAAAAAACCATACCCCCCCCCCCAAAAAAAAAATATTTGTCTGGCTACGGTCTTGGTTATGGTAAGACATAATCATATTTCAAATAATTATAGAAGAAGATGCCGTTATAGGACAAGCTTTCTCGTGTTTTTTTGTTATAAATAAGCAATAAGTTACTTCAAATGGAGAAATAAGTAGGAAATATTATATTTCTTTTTTAAGACCAGCTTATTTGGGAACACCCATATACGAATGTTTCTAAAAATTACATACATATATTGACATTTTTGGTATTTTATACAGAAAAATCAATTTATTAGATATACCTACCTACATTCAACTTTCTATATTTTGCCCTAAATATATTTTCTGACTGCATTATACAAAATTCTCAGAAGAATAAAATATTTTTAAAACAATAAATTTCAGTCCGCTCATGAGGAAATCAACACAAAAACCACCTTTGCCCTTAAGCAATGAAACACAAAACAAAAAAAAAAAAAAATATAACCAAACCTAAAACCGAGGAGTTTTCCTTTGAAACAAAGCAAAAAAGACAGCTACGATTCCCATGATTTCGAAGAATCCCCTGTCTCTCTCTCAAGTAAATAAAACTGACGAAATCCTTGCTCGTGTATTAAGGAGGACTTTGTCTTTACTTTAAACAACAAAATTGAATAAAAAAATAAATTTAAGAAAAAAAAAAAAAAATAATAAAACTAAAAAACTTTGGACCGACTAACGAAAAACATTCCCTGTTTTTGAAACACTCTCGTTCAAAATCCGCTCAAGTCCTATATTGTGTTTTTTTATATTATATAGTCACACCACAAACCTGCACCCCTCTATATTTTATATACATTATACGAGGTTAGGTATAAGTTTTTTCAGTCATTTCCTATATATTTTTGCAATGAAATACTTTTCTGACATACAAAAATTTGTGTGCAGAAATGTATCCATCCATTATAATACTTGCATGCAAGTCACGAATTCACTTTATATTCACATTTCCAGTCGAGGCACACTGATTTCTTCTTTGCCCGGCAGTAAATTTCATAAAAATAAAAAAAAAAAGAAAGGATTTTCCTTCCGTCGTTCAATCGGTCATCCATTCCGTTCCGTCTGTCCATTCACGTTCACCATCGCTGTCGCATAGTCATCCTCGTCCTCATCGTCCTTTAACAGCAACACAAAAAAATGCCGCTGAACTTTACATACATACATATATGTACAGATAATACAGACTCAACGAAACAAAATCGCTATGGTAGTTGCTGGGTCACATTGTAAAAGTATCTTTTCCTCTCGGAACTCGGAAGTCAGGAAGAGAGTATTATGAAGTAAGTGTATATCTCACCATCACCACAAGTTTTTGTACAAAGGATAAAAATAACCCAAAATGAGACCGAAAATTATTAGATCTCGCAGTCAAGTCAATTCAAAATGATACGTCGCAAACGTATCGTACGAAAAAAGTATGTGTACTTGAGTTTTGGCTTCATCGGATGAACACTGGCCTGAACCACAAACGCACATTCCGAGAACATATTAGATATGCTGGATGCTGGTGGCGTATCCTTGATCCTAATTTAAGGACATGGAACGCATGACGACGACGGTCGGTCATCGTTATTGAGTTGTTCATTTTTGTTTGTTCGTTGTTTGTGTAGAATGTCGTTGTGGTGGGTATTAAGCATTGTTTTTATATTCAAACAAAGGAAAACCTCGACAAGGATTCACAACACGGATGTCGACAAAAAGCCTTTTGACGTAGATTTGGCAGCATAATGACAGCGGTCATCTCATAAAAAATGCAAATAAATTTGACTTAAATCATAATATTTTTGGTAAGCGAGAGTATATTTTTGGTAAAGTTAATGAAACAAGAAACAACACAGAAAGTAACAAAAGCTAATAAGCCGTTGGCTAGGGACTTATAAGAGGCTACGTTCTAATGATTTACTCGCCGTGCAAATGATATAATTTATAAGCTGCGGGTCATGCTGATGATGTTGTTATTTTGGATTTATTTTTAACTGGAATGAAGTTGTATGGGAATATTAATTAAACAGAGTTTTTGTTTATTTTAAATTCGTTTAAAATTTCACTCTGCCATTTTGCAGGGAAAAATTAAAATTTTGTTATCTGATGATGCCTTTACAAAGGTGGCTTAAGGCAAGATAAATTAATTTGGCGTTATGTTAGATTTAACTTATTTTAGGTTGGTATTATATTGGGCACGTATTGATTTTGTTCGAAATAAAAATGGAGTTGTTAATTTATTAAACCTAACAATTATATCACTGAGGGCAGGAATCGTTTGCGGCAAACGTAAAAATTGCCCAAACGACTTTTTCGTTTGCCAGCCAGTTTTGACAGTTCGTTTGCAGCAAATTCTTAAATTCATTTGAGACAAGCAATTCATACTGTTGTAGCAAAATTCTATCGTTTGTTTCAAACGAATAGAGTGTTTTCGTCAAACGAATGTAGTGTTTCTGCCAGACGAATAAAGGTGTTTTGTAAACATATTTACTGTTTGTGGCAAACGTATCGTGCTTTTAGAGTAAACGTTAATACTTTAACGTCAAGCGAATGGTCAATTGTTATACATAGAAAATCAAAGTGATTGGCCAAATGAATAAAACGTTTGTTGCTAATGACTTGTACGTTTGTCACAATCAATACAGTGACTGTTGGTTTTCACTTAATTCTGAAATTATGTCACGCCTATTGCGATTGTTGATTGATGGTTAATAAATATTGATATTTTGGATTTTTAAACTCAATTTACTGAAAATGTGATCAACTATTCATTGATATTTGAAAATTATTTTATAATTCACAACGGTCTGCATTATCCCTAATGACCAGAACTTCTTTCGATTGGTTGGTTTAATATCGAATTTCAAAATTTATCAACTATCAATGAACAATCGCAAATCGCAATAGGGGTGATTATGTTATTATAATTGAAAAAAAATGTCAAGTTTTACTTATCTGGATTTGAACTGGTATCCTTTCGTGCCGAGAGCGATCATGCATCCGCTGATTTAATTTGCAACATAAAATTCTTCGACAAAATGTTAATCAGTTGAAAACTTCACAAATTTTCCTTTTATTTAGCTGGGCAGAGAAAAATGTACTGAGGCTATAGTGCGTGTGCTAAGTTAACGTTGGTGATACATTTTTTTAAAAATTTCTTGCGAAGGAACAAAACATAATCACCAGAAACGGTTTTTTGCTTTTTGTTCATATATCTTACGATTTTAAAAGTCTATATCTGAAAACAAAAAAATATTAAAAATGTGGCTAAGACCATTTCATGTATTTTAATTAGTTTTGGCAACACTATGACGACCGAAGTATTTAAAATATCGGGTCAGTTTTTGTTTTAAACTATAACTACGTAGATGTGCTCCTAGGACTGAATCGAAACTTTTAAGAAAATCGTTTTGTTTAATTTTTTTAGGCAAAACTAAACTTTTGCAAAAAAAAGTTTTTTTTTACAAAAAGTGTCATTTCGGGAGGTGTCCAAGAATTTTGTGGAAAGATTAATATTCCATCAAATAGTGCATACAAAAAACTACAAGATGTCATCATACTCATATAATTTTGATGTCATCATTAGTTTAATTAAAAAAAAAAATGTACTAATCAGGTGAAACCCTGGACCCTTCATTTGTTTGAAAAATATGAATTTTTGAAAAAAAAAATCGGAAATTGTTACAGCGGTTTTCTTAAAAATTCCGGTTAGTAACGTGAAATAAGGCCCAACGAAATAAGACCAAATCTCAAATTTGGCCTCAATTCGCTTTGAAATTGGTAATGAGGCCAAATTGGTTTTATTTCTATTTCCAAAACGTAATAAGCCAAATTTCATTTGGAAATAAGACCAAATTTATTTTTACGAAAACATTCAGTGATAAAGGAAGCTTTGAAAGCAGACCAACTGACAA
The DNA here is from genome assembly GCA_949320155.1 of Melangyna quadrimaculata. Classification (NCBI taxonomy): domain Eukaryota; kingdom Metazoa; phylum Arthropoda; class Insecta; order Diptera; family Syrphidae; genus Melangyna; species Melangyna quadrimaculata. The sequence goes on along the minus strand of OX439485.1, from coordinate 43,325,348 downwards.
CATAGGCGCCTGCCAGGTGACTGAGCATACCCTAAGCGGAGCGACGGAGTCGCGTGAGCGGGACAGAGGACCCCAAAAGGGAGTTAAAATCCTTGAACCCGCGAAGCGGGCCACCCAAAGTACCGTTTAGTTCAAAAACTTTGAAGCATAGGCGCATGCCAGTTGGGGGATTAGTTCCCCAAAAAAAAAAAGGAATCAAACCCATCTGGCAGGCACCTATGTTATCAGTCAGTCTGCTTTAAAAGTTTTTGTACTAAATAGTACTTTGAGTTGCACGCTTCGCGGGATCAAGGATTTTAACTCCCTTTTCGGGTCCTCTATCCCGCTCACGCGACTCCGTTGCTCCGCTTAGGGTATGCTCAGTCGTCTGGCAGGCGCCTATGTTGTCAGTCGATCTGTAATCAAAGTTTTTTCTACCAAAACCCGCTTCGCCAATTATCAAAAGCACCTGCGAGTCTAAGTTCTTTTTTGTGGTGGAATTAACCGACGCGGGTTCCTTTTTTTGGGAAATAACAACCGCGGGGCTATGCACTGCACCTAATGAAAACAACATAACGGCGATTTGAATGTTTGAATTTTCAACAACCACTTGAGTGGGCTACCACCATTGTTTGGCGGTTTGTTTTGCAGTTTTCTGAAAAAAAAAATCATGAAAACGAAATAAAGCCAAATTGGCCTTATTTCGTTTTCTAAAGCGAAATAAAGCCAAAACTAAAATTTGGCGTCATTTCCATTTTAAAAGCGAAATAAGGCCAAATTTTTGATTTTTGGCTTTATTTCGTTGGGCCTTATTTCACGTCACAGTTTTGTCTACCAAAATGTTGACCATACCCTTATTTCAAAGTCGCATTATTATTTATAAAGAAAAAAAAGTAAGAATATGGTTGTATGGCAGATTCCGTTATTTTTTGAGCTAAAACAATAAATTTCGTCTCTAGGGAATGCCCTAAAAACCTTTCGAGGTACAGACAGACATGGAGAACTGCGTGACCCGCGTTTTTCGTGTTCACTTTCGTAATGTAGGGTAAAATTATTATCTTGAGTTCGATATTTTTTACGACTCCAAAACATGTAAGGATCACAAGTAAAAATGTATAAAATATTTCTCGCAAAATTTTAAACAACCTATTGTTAAGGGCTTACCAATTTACTAGTTAGCAGTTTGCTAAGTATTCGGCAATTTACTAGCTATTCCAAAATTTCAAGCCTTTTGCTAATTAGTAAATTGCTAATTTTTCAGATAGCACAACATTTGTAGGGTTTACATTTTATGAACACAGTTAATGTTTTTATGCGTTGTAAATTGATTATATATTGATGGAAACCCAACATGTGCTTTTAATAAGTACTTGTTTAAAATTAGCAAAACACAATTTTTAACCTAGTATCATACTAAAATTGATTTAACATCGTACTTAATCCTCTAAAATTTTGCGCCATTATTTTTCGAAATTAACAACGGAGATAGGTTATTTTTATTATTTTTTTAAAATTGAAGTTTTATTTTGAATGCAATTATTTTAACAATTATTTTTAATTCAAACATTGCTAAACTACCATTTATTTTATTTTTTAATGCAAATATTTTCGAATTTTCACTTTGCTATTTTTTAAAGCAACAAATGTTCAATTTTGAATCGCATTCTTTTTAAATGCAACATATTTTCAATTGAAATTTGATTTTTTGTACAAGTAGTGCTGAAATTGATCAAGCAAAACAAGTATTGAAACGTACCCAATAGATACTTGCCCTATAGATTATCTGAAATTGTTTAGATAGGAATTAAACAAATAAAATACTTTTTCCAAATAGGAAATTTATTGCTGCAAGCGAATTTCTTTTTATTAAGGAAACCTAAAATCAAAAATTCTTTCGATTCAAAAGCATGAGATTTAAAAATATATACCCTGCAATCGTTTGCTACAAATTAGTTTACTTTCTACGAATTAACCATTCGTCACAAATTTTTGATTCATTAGTTGCATACAATTGTAATTTATAAAGTAAACGTAAAACTTTTTGCAGCAAACTGCATTTCAAAAGCTTAGTTCGCAATCGATTACACTTGCTTGCAAACAACATGGCGTTTGAGTTTGAGAGACATTGTCATTTACTGTAATCAACCCAGGCAAATTGAGCTCCGAACGAATGGGTTATTTGTAAATATGTTTGATGCAATGGAATTACTTTCTGTGGCGACTGTACTACAATTGCTACAAATGAAATACGTTTGCAGGGATTGTATTACATTTCCAGAAAATGTATTACAATTACAGCAAACGAAATTCGTTACCCGCAAACTCAAAAAAAAATATTAATTTGCTCAGTGAATGATGGAAAATTCCAAAAAAGTGGGTTTGAATTTTACTAGTTTTTATGACAAAGTGGAAATAGTTCCATAAAAACTGAACTAATCTGACGATTTTGATGAAATTTTCAGTCATGATAACGAATATTGTTTTCACTTAATATTATTTCCATCATTTTAAGAAAGAAGTTTTTAATCGTCAACATTTATAAAAACCCTGATTGTAAACTATGTATGTAGTTCTACTGAAATAGCCAGTTGCACCTACACATATGTACATATATTTTTTTTAACTCAAAAACTTCCAAAAACGTCTGTCATTTTTTTTTGAAACCAAGTCTAGTGACTTTTCAAAAATGACAAATAATGAAAACCCGCTTGGAAAAACCTTATTTTCCCCGAAAACGGCTCCGAAAATTTTGATAAAACTAGTATGTGGCAACTTTTTAGAAAAATGTATTTTAATTTGCATTGTTAGTAACGGTACTTCCCTTATTATAATTTTTTATATTTTGGGCTTTCTTATTAATAAGGGTATTCATGCAACGTCGTATGTTTACAATAAAAGTTTGCATGAACGACCTTTTGATTCATTTGGTTACATGCTGTGTAATTGAATCAGCTTTTCGTTTTTTTCACAGATTTGGTGTTTGACACATTAGACGTGTTTAGATTTCGAAGTTATTTTTCAATGAATAACGTCTCCCGAACCAACGCGAAATCGCAGCCGAATGTCTCTCAACGATAAATAAATGTAAGATACACGATGCAACTACAATAGTCGTAGGCTCACGTAAGTGAAACTCAAATTTGTTGAAACGAAAGAAGAGATACAGTGAATTATGGCTCCATTCTGATTTTGATTCTTCAGCTTCCGACTATTAAGGATCACCCAAACCAATGCAAATCATTCGTTAGCGAAGAAGAAATCAACAATAAAAACGCGTTGTTGATGTAGTTTCGTCGTCGTTAACGAATGGTTCGCATTGGTTGGGGAGAACCATTATAATTCTACCTTAAGTCTTTTTTTATCGCCAACTAATCGCAATTTGATAGTTACAGAATACGGTCAAAGTTTTTTTTTTAGTTCTCTGAGTGAGTTATACTACGTGTTCACCAGACACTAAACCGAGATTTAGCAAGATTATCACAAATCTCCTTGAAATCTCGAAGATTTACCACCAAATAAGTCGCTTTACCTTAATCTCGGTTAAGAGTCTGGTGAAAATGTAGTATTATCATATTGTTAAGTGAACGCACTCTTTAAAATAAATGCTGAATCATGCGACTTTTGTTAGATCATTGAATTGTTTCATGAAATATGTCAAAGAAAGAAAATCCTCAGAAGAGGTTAGGATTAGAAATAAGGTTGAATTCGTATAAGGATAAGGTGTTTTTTATTTTTCTATAAATTTACTAACAATATTATGTAAATCATATTTCTGAACGCGCCTGATTCTAAAAGTCAAAATGACGTTTGCATAAGTTTAACCAAATAAATTTGGTTAATTTTCCCCATCAAAACCCTTGGATAATTTTAACGGCGTAAGGAAATATCGCCCAAGGTAAAAGCGCCCAAATCGATTTGGAATTATCGCCCAAAAAATATTTTATCGCCCAAAAATAAATTAAAAAATGGAAATATTGACCAAATAAATTTTTTGACCCCAATCATAAAATGGAAATATCAATCGAGAATTGAACATGTCAATTGTTTTTGTAAAGTTTGGGGGTTCTTTCCTCTATTTTGGGCAATTTTTCCAAACAAAATTTCAACGGGTTTTATTGTCAATAGTTTTATTTAACAAGAGTTTCTTAGGTGGCCCGCTTCGCGGGTTCATACTCTACAGTGTATCCGAAGTATATTTTTATCCATGAATTAGTTTTTTGTATAATCGCTTTCAAAATGGGGGAGGGGAAAGTGGGAGTATATCAAACCACTTTATATTTGTCCTGGTATAATCTTAGCATATGACATGACCTTAGGGTAATTTTTAATGCCCAATCTTATGCAATCAAAATAATTTCAATATAATTTCTCTAGAAAAAGTTATAACCATTTTATAAAATGATGACTAAATTTTCAGTGAAACGGCACACATGTCTCATTTGTCGTAAGAAATTAGAATCAAAAGAGTCGATAAAAATATCTGGGCGAAAGGGTGTTTTTTTGAGTGAAAGGGAAAAGTGAATTACTATTACGAGTAAACCCCTCTCTAAACTGGTATGTTGATGAAAGTTGGTAGAAATGTTTTATTTCATGTTAGAACCAAGACTCAAAAGGATCCATGCAAATATATTGGTTCCAAGGGTTTTTAGGCGGATGGAAAATATGGGCTATAAAGCCGACATTTTATTTTAATGTAATCGGGGTACAAATATTCAATATGGTACATGATTTTAAGGTACTTTTTAACGCTGAATCCAATTTAAGTACAATTAATTATGATACAATCATTATTAAGAAAGTAATCCCCGTTTTAGTGGAAAAATTAATGTATTTTTTAAGTAAAGCAGATAAAACATTTTCCCTCAAAAACCACCTTTGACAATAGTTTGATCGTTTTGTATTCTTGGTAAAAATAAAAAACAACAGGTTCCTACCAACTTTTATCAACGTATAAGTTCTGGGGGGTTTACGGGGCATAGTTTTACACTTTTCTGATTGATCGTTTTGTATTCTTGGTAAAAATAAAAAACAACAGGTTCCTACCAACTTTTATCAACGTATAAGTTCTGGGGGGTTTACGGGGCATAGTTTTACACTTTTCTGTTTCACTCAAGAAACACCCTTTAGCCCTAGATATTTTTACGGACTCTTTTGATTCTAATTTCCTACGACAAATGAGACATGTGTGCCAAGTTTCATCACCATACCATCGAAATTTGGTAATGCTATGCTCGTTTCACTGAAAATTTAGTCATCATTTTATAAAAAGGTTATAACTTTTTCTGGGGAAATTATATTGAAAATATTTTGATTGCATAATATTGGGCATTCAAAATTACCCTCAGGTCATGTGCCATATGCTTAGATTATAGCAAGACGAATATATAGTGGTTTGATATACTCGCACTTTCCCCTCCCCCATTTTGAAAGCGATAATACAAAAAACTAATACATGAATAAAAATATACTTCGGATACGCTGTAGAGTATGAAATTCTACGTCAACGCTCATCTTAAAATTGTATGAATATTCACATTATAACCATTATTTTCTGACCAATAAAAACTCCTATTTTCCGAGGGTATTTTGCTCCCCCCGCGTACAAGGGTGGGAGAGGGGTCAAATAATGAACATATTCCTATGGCTTTTAGTATTTTAAATCCAACGATATATTCCACGACATCAACCGATGTCTGGTTCCCGATTTATAGCCTAATTTATGTGAAATTTCGTGTTAAAATATGGTCACTCCTATATCTGTGGTCTGCCAGTGTTGCCACCATGGCAACACTTCTTAAAAGTTAACTTAGGATGTGAACTATTAGTGTACGAAAGCTCATCCCGTCAGAATGAAGTGTAAGGTTGGCTCCCTTAACGCCCTAACTATTGTATTTGGGCGTAGCTTCATTATTTTGTAATTGTTTTTGTCAATATTTTCATTTGTTGGGCCTTATTTCCAATTTGTCTATTTAAACATAAAATTTTGGGCGTTGTTTCGTCTAGATAAGTACAGCAAAAACCAGAAAAAGAGCCTAAGACTGGAAACAAAAATACAACAACAATTTCTTCAGATTTTTTTGGGCGATAATTCCAAATCAATTTGGGCGCTTTTGCCCTGGGCGTTATTGCCTAAGATTGCATTGAATTTTTGAACAACAACAACAACTTAAAGGCGCTACCACCAATTGGTTGGCTTGAGATATAGCTATTTCGTGCTTTGCCACTTTTGCATTCATCAGTCTGCTTTTTGTGGTGCTGAGCTTTAATCCAATTTTATTTGAAAAACTTTTTATGCACAACATAGGATTCGAACCCACGCATATCAGATTTGCTTATTCTTAGCAGTCGTGTGTACTACGCACTCCACCGCTTTAGACCACTGACGTCATAGGTCGAGATGTGTTATTTGCGTTTATCAAATGCATTTGGAGCATCAGCATTTTTATAAGCGCCTTTAAGTATGCTGTCTTGTTCGGCCTCCATTTTTCTCCATACCTTATTTCGATAGACTACAATTCGCAGTACGTATCAAAGGGGGAGAGGTTGGAAGATCGGTAACGAATCAGACTATTAAGTTATTATTGTTATTATTGTACTCTTCGTACTAGAATGTCGGCTTATTAGGTTTGACCATTCTTTATTCCGTCAATTTCATTGAATTTTTGAACAACAACAACAACTTAAAGGCGCTACCACCAATTGGTTGGCTGGAAATATAGCTATTTCGTGCTTGCTTAAAAGCTCACAGATCTGTTCCGGCCTGATTTCGGTGTAACTTTTTAAATTTTCAGATGGTTGAAATGTGTGGCTTCCCGGATAATCTGATAAAAAGCATTTCTGGTGGCTTTAACTACGGTTTTACCATTGATTTTGCTGACTGACTATGTTGAATTTGAGGCTTTTTGGAGTATGCGTTGTCTTTCTTGAGTATTTTAGCCATGATCGCCAGCGGTTTGTTGTTTTTTCATCGTTTTCCCTATATCGAAGGTAGCTGCATACTAAGTCCAACGTTGTGACCTTCACATCGACTGCTATGACCATTGTCCTGATAGTCTCGAATTTGAGCATTTTTCTCTTCGGTTAGAACACTCCCTTTTGGAATTTTTTTTAAATTCATGAAAAAATGTCTTTAACTGTTGATTATTTGATTTTTTGCATACTATTCTTAACGATTTTCTGAGCTACTTGGTTGTTTTTCAAGGTGTATTTAAACGAATGACTTACAAAGTAAGGTCGATTTTTTGACTAAAATTGTTCAAAGAGCCATAAGACTGACAATTTCTTAGGAGGATTCAAAATTCTTCCTGAATCTCAATCCCCAAATTACACTTAATAAATTCTATAATAAGATTTGTCCTAATAATTATAAAAGCTTATAGAGAAATCGTTAAAAGTTTATTGACAAAAAACATGTATTTAAACGAGTGAATTGGAGTGTATATATACATAATATATTATTTTTGTTAAAAAATTCAATGGACCTGAGTAATAAACGAATTTAAAGTCGAATCCAGCTTAGATTCGATATTTTTGTATGGAATAAACTCGACTTTAGGATAAATGCGACTCAAAATTCGTTTATTACTAAGGGCCAAATATCTTAAAAACAGGTTCACGTTTTTGATTTTTTAATTGTGCTTTGTTAAACCTAAGACTGGCATTTTAAATAAATACAAAGGTTTTGAGAAAACCATTCTTACGCTTTTTGAAATCATGTGGCATAGCTTATTTTGAGCTCGAGCTATTTTAAAGCTTTTTTTAGTTTTAGTAATTTAGTAATAATTTTTGTATAAACTTTCTTGATACTTTCTTTTAAATGATATCACAGTATTATTGAACCAATAATAAACCTACAGTCAATTTTTCAGTTGTGAATTTTTATTCTTATGCAAAAGTTGATACATTTTGTTTTGTAAGTTTGGGCTCATTGATCAACTAGTTATTAAACTTTTTAATTGGGGTAGAGGAGTTGCAAGTGTGTCCCTAGTTTTAAAGATATTGTTAAATAAAATAAACTACTTTTAGTTGGTAAAAATGTTTCGTTTATTATCTTTTTTTTGTATACCTATATAATTTTTGGAATATATCGGAAGCATACACGGCTTAAGCAGAGAAAATAATTGCTTATTCTAGTGGAAACAACTTTGTTTAATTCTCAGAAACTAAAAATTTGTAGAACTTTTAGAGTGTTCGTTTGAATTTCACTCCTGATAGTTTTTATAATCTATTTTTCTTGCGATTCTACAAATTATAGTAGTGCAATACGTCAGTAAAGAAGAAGAATTTTCTTGCTTTGAAGTTTATATACATCATTTGGTGTAAGTTTGCCATATTAACACGTTACTCACAAAATTGATGGAGTCATGATATATTTATGAAATTTCGACGAAAGTTGATTGTTCATTATTTCCGCCACCGTAATAATCTTGATGCATTTCGACTGTTTATTATAATTATATTAGGTATATCCTTATGGCAACATTTTGCAGACATGTTATATCCTTAAATTACCACCTTGGTTGCTAAAATTCCTGGAAACTGCAATTAAATTCAAATTCAAGTTTGTGAACATTTAAAACGATCTACAGAGCTCTATACAATGCTTTGAACCACCACATGACAGGAAAATCTGTTGCCAAACTACATATAACTAAAATTGAGTTTTAATCCTATCAAATTAGGACTACTGTTACTTGCTTAAACCCATATATACACATTATAGAGTCTTCATCATCATTATATTGGAAAAACATTGCTCGAACTCTGCCAGAATTTCATCTACAGATTTTGCCGGAAGCCATTGCTCGATTCTAACGATTTTATAATTCACATCGGACGTGCAACATTTTAAATATTTGTCTGAATTTGAGCGTATACCGCGACACAATGTTGCATGTATAGATAGGTATGTACGCTGTAGTACAGTGCATATATGTTTTTCATCATCATTGCAAATGTATCTCAATTGTATGAGGTATACGCGAATAATGTAAAGGATATTTCCATATTCATCCTCGAGTGAATTTTCAAATACACTGTGCAAATTATGCATGAGGAAACGGAAATGATTTCCATGATGGCATGGAGAGAGCGTGCCAATTACACGTAGTGCGCATTTGAATGCACATTTATGTACTATATGGCACACACCAAATAAATGCAAGCCTTTTCCTGGACAAGGGATGGATGCCTTGCCAGAATTCGCGTTAAAAATCGCTGTTTGTGCAATGCTATTTATATAACGTGGTTGTCAACTGAGCTTAAATTTTATTTTATGTCCTCAGGCACAGATTTAAAATATAATGAATTTATCCACAACCATAATAAAGTCAGGGATAAAAGTCATACATTCTTTAAAACTTAAGTAGCTATTTTCATATTGTTCAAGATCTTGATAAAACCTGTTATTGTTGGAAGAAATAAAATGCACCACTGGGTCGCTCGAACTTGTTCTCGTACTTAAAAACTTTAACAACTTTAACGTAGCTAGAAATTGAAAATGTATGTTATTGGATTTTTTAATATAAAATATTTAATACAAAAGAAAAAGTTTTAAAAACAAGTTTAAATATGAATCTGTATGTTTTTCTGGAGTCAGAATGGAAAATTGCACCAGAACGCGGGGTATAGGGAAAGTTAGGTATTTCATTGGACTGAATTCTGTGAAAATTTGAGGGGTGTCACCCTACTAGAACTATGTTATTCTCATCATCAACATCACAATCGGTTTTTGATGTGTAAACATCTAAGCGCTAGGTATTAAGAAAAAAACAAACTCTCGGTATGGGTAAACTTGAAAGAGGAAAGACAAAATTACGGATACGCCACCATCTTGTTTATTTAGATTTTTAACTAATGGATGCGAATGGTTCGTGCATTGAATAGAGTAAATTGAGATAATGTGGTAAATGTCGGTAATGTGGTTGGGTATAGTAATACACCAACCATTGTAATAATTGTGGAAAATGCAGTTTTTTAAGGCATGGTGCAACTGTTATGATTTTAAGATCTAAATTGGGTATGATTTTAAGAGTTGCCACATTCTCTAAAAGTACCTTTTTTGAAAGTGGAGGGTGAGGTTAGAAACAAAATTAAATACATATTTACGCTCAGCCCTGAATCACATGAAATAACATAACATGTTCGACGGGCGCCTTTGGCAACCTCATCAGTTTACTATATACTATAAGTTATAGTATAAACTATATACTACACTGATGTTTACACATCATCCCCTTGAGTCCCGGTACTCACACATTTTTTTTTGTTTTCTGGAGTTAGAACGGAAAGTCGTACCAGGACGCGGATAAAAAAAAAAAAACGATTTTCTTACCAACACTCAGAATTGTGTTTTTAATTTGGGAAAAAGTCACATACACAAAGCAAATAGGGCCATCAATTTACATTATGTTATAAAGCATTCCTAATTCACCATCGACTTCATTTCAACCGCAAAAAAACTTGAAAGTAGCGTACTGGAAACAAGTCCGTAGCCAGACAGATATTTCGGGAGGTTAGGGGAGGATATGATTTTCAAAAAAAATATTATTATTTTAATTTTTTATCTTGATTCTTGAATATAACTAGCTATCAGCAAGTAAGGTTTCTTTAAAAACATTACCAAAAATGTAAGTCGATTTAGTACGATGTTAAATAATTTTTAGGCTGATAATTGTATTTTGCTAATTTTAAACGAGTGCAGCATCGTAATATCTCCTTATATTTAACTAAAGTTATAATAATCACATGGCTTTTTTATCTTTTAAGTATCGTACTAAATCCAAATGACATTTTGACGTTTAAAAATGTCAAAATCCGGAATGCTTGTGATTTTTTTTGTACGAGCTGTCACTTTTTTGGTGCAAAATTTGGTCATTAAAACTGAAAACTAAAAGTAATTTTTTGCAAATTGCCAACCAATAAATTAGTTTTCCGAACTAAGTTGCTCTCAAGCTGCCAAGAAGTATCTACCTTTTTATAGAATTTTGCTGTGGAAAACATATTATCATCGAATTTGATGACAATCACTAATATCAGATGGGTCTATATATTTTCAAAAGGAAAGTTGGAGTAAGAAATACATTTTGAAAAATTTTGGAGGGGATCAGAGCCCTGTGACCCCTTGTGATTAGAAAGATTGGTCACAGATTTTTCCACACATTTTGATATTTATAAATTATAACATCAAAACTTATGCGGCATCGGTAATCTGTATCTACTTTTAAATCCTTTCCTATACAGTCCTGGCATATTTTGGGCACTGTTAAGCTTCCTTATGTTTATAATTACTCATAAAAAATTACCGAGTCCAATTCGTTGGCAACTATAAATATTAATTTTCTCAATTCATATTGTTGACTCAATCCGCTTGCAATAATATATTTTTGTGTGAATGGATTTGTAAATATAAATTGTGTTGCCAAGAACCTTTCAGTCATTTATGTTTAACAGTTTGCATTCATTCATTCATACTACTTCTACGAAGTATACAAAATGTGCTGTTGACCTGGCAGGCATCAGGAGTACGAGCATTTGAGAAGTTTTTATTTTGTTGATACTTTTGCAGCAAAATTCAAAAAAAGCACACATTTTTTATATAAATGGAAGTACCACATTATCGCTAGTATCGGTTATGTGTCAGTTTTTTTTAATCAAATCTTACAGTATGTATAATGAAAAAAAAGTCAATATTTAAATTTTTGGAGAGCAAAATATGAAATTAAAGATGTTCTTATTTAGTTAGAAGCTTAACCTAACAGACCTTTATATTCCTTAAATTGTGTTTGATTTTCAAACTCTTTTGCAACAGTTTAAGACCGATAGAAGCTTTTGTCTGTTGTAAGATAAAACACACCACTTTGTTTTAATTCGGCTGCCTGCCTAAATTCATATCCACTTAACTCAACAAAACTGTATTTTATGGCAAGTGTTATAAAGGAGTTATGCGTTGAAAACTAAAAAAAAATAATTACAAATTCATTTCTTCATTTTAAAAAAATCTTTATACGGAGATAAACACATTTTACTAAAAATATAACGTATACGCCCCATACAGTTCTACAAATAATTGTAATAAATGTTAAACAAGGACCATTTTACATTTTCAAAAGAAAACTACTATCATTAATGCCTGTGCACGATATTCCTTAGCTAAAATTTTTGCATATACATATATAATGTGTATTAAATTTCCCAGCGTAATTTTGAAACTAGAACACTGAATATTCCCAGAAATAAAACAACCTACTACTGATTCCAAGGACGATGCTAAAAACTATACTACAAACATAAACACACACACACATATATACACAAAATCTCACCAAAATAACAGCCACTCCCTATCCACTATTTAAGCTAACAAACTTTACATGCCATTGGTTTAAGCTCAATTTCATTTTAACATGTTTTCACTTTGTCCAATTATTTTTGCCAGAACAGGACACACGTTGTCGTCGTTTGTGTTAATTTTTGCTTTCGTTTTTTTTTCGATTTGTTGAAAAATGTGTTTTGCATAGAACTAGTATGCGCAGTGCAGAGATTTAGGGAACATGATATTTTTCTTTTAGTAACATTTTAAAGTTAAGTTATTGGTTGTACTTTCATGTTAAAACTATTATAAGAAAGATTCTTAGAATAAAGTTTCTATATGTATGCATGTATGTAAATTAGGGTGGTCCTTGTTAAAGTTTTGTTTTATATTGATTGACTCAGTCCCCTAAATTCTTCCAAATAAACAAGAACAAAAAATGTCAAATTTTAGATCCTTAAAGGTATTAACGTTTACCCGGCCTCAATACGATAGTAGATTTTTATGGGAAACGATTTATTTTTTTAAATTATCTAGTTATTATTTAACTTTTATAACTTCAATAATAATTTTTTTTTGACAGACTGCGTTCATACCCACCAAAGATAATAATTTAGGTAGATATGCTGATTTCAATGGTGATATTCATTTTTCTAGTATGGCTTAGACAAGATAGTTTTCCTTATTAAAAGTAGCTAAGGGCTTTGATATCATGAGAACACTTTTCTCCAAAAGAAAAAAAAAACAATACGTTATCTCAAAGTAATAGTATGCTACTTCAAAACTCAATTTTAGTAATTCAAATCCGGTCACTAGTTTTCGAGAAATCGATAATCTACTATTTATAGATTTCGCCTGTTCTTAGAAATTCACAAATAATTCACTGGTGGTAATGTAAGGTCGAGCGAATACTAGAAATAATAGCTTTTGAAAACTGATAAACGGATTTAAAATGAGTTTTGAGAAAAAAGTTAGTACACTTTGAAGGAAAAAGTAAGTACTTTTAGATAACGTTAGATTTTGTTTGAGACAAATTTATTCATCATAGCATAGCCTGTGGCAAAACAAAAAAACTTCAAATCAAATGATTGAAAATGGGAATTTGCTCTTGGCTCTGGTAGAGCATTTTTCTCAAATTTACGTCTTTTTCATTGTTTTTCTTCTGTTATATGATAAAAATGAATAGCAATGAATATGGTGAATCTTCTACGGTCGGTGTTGATGACGGATTTCTTCGCTCTATGATTAGGATTTTATGCAAGCAGAAAGCGGGGTTGCAGGTTTGTCATTTAAACGCACAAAGCCTTTATCCCAAATTAGATGAGTTAAGGGATATTTTCCAGGAATCAGAAGTTGATATTATCTGTGTTACCGAAACGTGGTTTTCTGAAAATAATAATGATCAAATGAATAGTTTGGGTGGTTATAGATTATTCCGCGCTGACAGACTTGGTAGGAGAGGTGGAGAGGCTGCCATATACGTACGTAAGAGTATTGCCTGCAAATTAATCTGTACATCGGGCCTGGATAATGAGTTGGAGTACTTATTTTTAGAAATCTTTGATGATAAGGAAACTCTTCTGGTAGGTTCGGTTTATAGACCCCTCTTAGAAACTATCACTTTGAGTTCAACTAAGATCATTGTGTGTGGAGATTTCAACAGTAATCTTTTGGTACAGACCTCTCTAGTCGAGAGCATGAAAACTTTTAATTTAACACCGGTAAACACCACCGTTGCTACACATTTTTCTGGAGCATCGCAGACACTTTTAGATATTTTTTTTGTTAGTGATTTAAATGATGTCCTTTTATATGACCAACTGTCAGCTCCAGCATTCTGAAAACACGACCTTATTTATCTGGCTTTTAACTTTAAGTTCAAACCAATCGAAACTTCCTTCGAATTCAGAGATTTCAAGAACATTAATTATTCAGATCTAGAGATGAGTTGTCGAAATATCCGTTGGCAATGTATTTATAGGTTACCCTCTACCGATGAATAAGTCGAATTCCTAAACAATAATATAATCAACCTATTTAATATACACGTTCCACTGAGATCGAGAACTGTTGCAAATGGCGAACGCCCATGGTTTAACATTGAAATTCGAAGGCTCATGCTGCAACGAGATCAGGCATATAGTGTTTGGAAACGTTATCGATTGGAAATTCATCATCAAATTTTTCGTAGGTTGCGTAATAAAGTGGTTCAAAAAATAAAAACAGCAAAAATCCAATTATACAATAGAAAGCTTAGTCCTTCTATGAATGGACGTCAACTATGGAAGAACTTAAAAGAGATGGGCTTAGGTAGCGAAAACCGAATACCTAAAGAGAAGGTCAATGTCGACTCGTTAAATCAGGAATTCGTTACATTACCGTTTCCAGCACTTTCTAGTCCTCCCTACTTTTTAGATGATGTTTTTTATAACAGAGACTCAACAGATGTTTCTTTTGAATTTAGATGTGTGGATAGCATGGATATTGTGGAAAGTCTTTTATCGGTCAAATCCAATGCTGTAGGCATTGATGGAATACATCCCGTATTCATAAAGTCCTTATTACCTATTATCCTGCCATATATAACTCATTTATTTGACACAATATTAATGACAGGTTTATTTCAAACTCAATGAAAACCCGCAAAAATATTGCCAATACCCAAAAATGGACGGAAAAAGAGTTTAAACCTATATCTATACTACCCTTTTTGTCAAAGGTATTCCAGAGGATAGGTCAAAAACAACTCAACAACCACCTTAGAGCTCATAACATTCTCTTATCTAAGCAGTCTGGCTTCCGTCAAAAGCATAGTTGCATTACTGCTATTGTCAACATTGTTGAAGATATTCGAATTGCCTTAGATGAGGGTCACGTAACGTTTCTTGTACTGCTCGATTTTTCAAAAGCATTTGATACTGTTGACCACACTAACCTATGTCATAAGCTGTCAGCATTTTATGGTTTTTTGCCACCTGCAGTAATCTTATTATCATCCTACCTTCGGGATAGAAAACAAGCAGTTTCGATTGGGAATAGCATATCAAGTTTCCTTCCAACAACTAGGGGAGTCCCTCAGGGTTCAATCTTAGGACCACTCCTTTTCTCTCTCTATATCAATGAGCTCCCCGAAATAATTAATGAATCCTCCATCCAAATGTATGCTGACGATGTTCAGTTATACAGAAGTTGTCCCCTTGGGCTTATAGAAAACTGCGCGTACTTAATTAATAGGGACCTTGAAGTAATTTCTCGCTGGTCAACTTCTAATGGTCTGTTCTTGAAACCTTTGAAATCCAAATGCATAGTTATTAGCAGACAGGCTCTTAACCTTACATATTTTCCCAACATATGCTTAAACAAATCACGCATTGAGTATGTTTCAACTGCAAGAAATCTGGGATGCTCATATTAATGCTGCCGTGGGTAAAGTATACAGGGTACTCCGCAAATTATGGTCCTCGCAATATTTCACCCCTCTTTCAACTCGTTTGTTATTGGCTAAAACGCTAGTTGTACTGATACTTACATACGGTTGCGAGATATATTGCAAATGTGATGCAGTCAGCAGGCGAAGACTTAACGTAGCTTTCAACAATACCGCACGTTATATATTTGGATTGCGTAGAATTGATCGTGTTTCAAATTTTTCGGTACAAATATATACAATCTCCTTTGATAACTTATTGCGCTTATCCGAACTCTTGTTTTACTGTTCAATATAATTCATTCCCAAGAACCATGTATTCTCTTCAATACGATATAGTTTGGTTCCTCGAATAGATCCCAAAATATCAGACATCCCCCTTATAGTTGTCTGGTTTCGGAGCGACAGTTCTTTGTCAACGCCATAAGACTGTGGAACTCCCTTCCGAGGCACGTTAAGAGATTAAGTGGCGAAGCACAGTTTCGTAGAGCTATCCTTACTCATTTTCAAAATTGATTCTGTTTTCTAAACATAAAAACTACAATAGTTAATCTTCTTTTTTTTTTTTCATTTGAGATCATCATTCTTGATCACTTTGCATTAAAATGTAAAAATCCTAAAAAATTGACTCAGTGCCTTTTGCTTGTACACACCCACGATGTATTTGTATTTTATTTCTTTATAAATTTTTGTTCCTTTTCTTTTCTCTTTTTATATAAACAAATATTCTTTAAAATTTTCATTAAATACATTCTTATTAATATAAAAGTAGCTTTCCTTCAAATCATTGTAAAATTTAGCCTTACACTCATTTATAAGAAGTATATTCTTAATGTGTAGGTATTCATTGAATTCAATAAACTAAACTAAATCCAAACATCTGTCTTATCTCAGTCAATCTAACAAAAAAAAAAAAAATGAAAATCACTATTGAAATTAGTAAACCTGAAATATGTTTTGTGTGTATGAAGGACGTCCGTCCTTCAACTTTTTCAATAACTCAGAAATTTACTCATAAAATACAAAAAAAAAAAATAAAAATGTTTGGATTTCTTTTTGTTATTTTCGTTTGTGATGTCAAAAAAGTCGCAAGTCAGCACCGACTAAGAGGGGTGTGTCAATTAAAATAAAGCAATGACATTTATGATAGGTGGAAATAATCCCCAATTTCTCCAAAAACCGTCAAAAAGCTATTTACCTATAGTAAATTGTGTTTCAATAACCAAATATGAATTGTAGGAACTAATATCATAATATTTAAGTCGTTTTCGAGACAAAAATGAATTCCTATATTACAAATTTAAATTGATGTAAAGTGGACGCAGATTGCATGGCATTACCTAAAAGCTGAGGACAAAATGCCACACTTAATTTGTTTCGAAGTTCGAAAATTATGCCGTCTGCACAAAATATTTAGTAGATTTTTATATTTTTTTTTTAAATATGGTAAACAAGCACAAGTCGGTAATATTGCAGCGAAACCTTGATTTTTTTTTTTTCAAAAATCAAAATTTAATTTAATCTAAATAAAGTAAACGTAAGTTCCTACATAGATATACCTAAACACCAAAATCATAAATACTAAGGAAGTATACAAGTTCGTCTATGTACAAAAACCTTTGCATAACAAGTCAGGCGTAAAAATTAGTGATATCTAAAAGTACGCCAAGTTCGAAGTTCATTAATGTTAAATATCAAATATTTTAGAAGAGTAATATAGAAGAACCTCAAAATTATCAGAGAAATCTCTTATTTAATATGATAACTGACTTAAATTATGTTGGTTGCGATGAAATTTGGTAAGTTGCCTAAACCTGGCTTCATTGGTATTGAAGTTAGAGAGGGGTCGAAAATTGCATGAGTTTGATTCTGTAAAAAGGGTGTAGTGCCAGAACTTGGCTGGGCACTACCATGTCCTTTGATATTTATATGGATAGTAAATATAAGAGACGTTGCTGAAGTTGCTTACTGCATTCATACAAAATAATTTAAAATCATTTTTAGTTTAGTTTAGTTTAGTTTATTAATTCATTCAATGCCTATACACAGTAAGAATATAATTCTTATAAATTAGTGATACGCTTACTTTACTAACAAGATATGGAGATAAAAGCTTCATATATGTAGAGTTTGTTTTTGATCAAAAGAAATTATTATTAACTAGATTACTACAATATTATTCATAATTATAAAAATCATATAATAAAAATAAAATGAAAATAAAAATAAAAATAAAAACAAATAGACCGAGAGCCCACAGCAAATTTTGGGTGTGAACGATAGCAAAAATTCCGTTTGTTTTAGAATAGGTTCATACTATTCATAGCAAATATGGAAGTCTGGCATGTCGGGGTTGGGGCCTTTGTATGTAATGATGCATTGAAAATGCATTTTTATCTTAAAGCCCAGGTACCAATGATAGGAACATCAAAATTGTATTTGATTAAAGAGCTGAGCGCCCTAGATATGGATATGTGTTTCAAGACCTTTTTTGTGATTGAAACTTTGAGTGCTTCTTGAAGCCATTTAGCTCTTCGGAAAATATTTTGCACTCCATAGCTCCTTCATTCAATATGATTTTGAAGTTCCTACACTGCATTTTCAATCCACTGCATTTTAAATGCAGTATTGCATACAAAGGCCCCAACCCCGACATGCCAGGCTTTCATATTTGCATATGAATAGTATGAACCTATCTTATAACAAAAGGAATTTTTGCTATCGTTCACACCCCAAAAATTGCTGTGGGCTCTTAGTCTAAAACAAATAATAGAAAAATAATATAATATAAAGAGTTATACTTTAGCAATGTTAGTTTACAATACATCTCAACTTAAGGATTCATTGGGGTGACCTGTATTACAAATAAACAAGTTCAAAAAATTAATACAAAAGATTTATGTAAATAGATTAGAGACGACTTTGGTTGTGGAAGTAGGTTCTAAGCTCTCGATGAAATTGTGTTTCATCACCGATTCTTCTTATTTGCCTTGGTAGGAGATTCCACAGACGAATGATGCTGACAAAAAATTGTCACAAAGTGGTTAGACAGGAATACCGTGGGTGTATGAGTATTCGGGATCTATTTGAGGAGCAAAATCTAATCCTATTATACAAGCTACAGGGCTGCTGCGTGTGAATTATGTTAAATAATAAGGTCAGGGGTCTATAACGAAGGAGGTGGTCAAATGAAAAATTATAGATTTGTACAGAGAAACTTGATATGCGATCAAAACGACGAAAGCCAAATATGTAACGAGCTACATTGTTGAAGGCGACATTCAACTTTCTCCTGCTGACGGCAACACTTCACATCCGTGAGTTAGTATTGGAACTACAAGTGTTTTTGCCAACATTAATCGAGTTTTTAAAGGCGTGCAGTACTGTGAGGACCATAACATACGGAGCACACCATAAACTTTACCCTACGTGGAATTAATATGCGTGTCCCAAGTGAGTGTTTTGTTGAAGAGCATGCCAAGGTTTTTCGCTGATGGTGTGAAAGCGATCGGTAGGGCATTTTAATATATGCAAGGAAAATAATCAAGGTTCAGAAGTCTTTTACTTATGACGATGCATTTTTACTTGAGGGGATTGAGGAAAAGTCCATTACAATCTGACCAATAGGAAATATCTTCAAGGTCTCTCTTTATGGCTTATGCACAATCCTCAATTAGCCCAAGTGGACAACTTTTGTAAAGTTGAACATCATCTGCATACATTTGAATAGACGATCTTGAAACCTTTGTAGGAAGTTCACTTATGTATATTGAAAAGAGAAGAGGTCCCAGAATCGATCCCTGGGGGACTCCGCAAGTAGTCGGAAGGAAATTTGATAACTTATTGTTAACTGAAACCGCCTGTTTTCTGTTCTGCAAATAAGATGACATTAAACGTACCCAAGAAGAAGATAAACCATACATTATGTTGAGAGTTTATAGCATAAGTGTTGTTATGGTCCACAGTATCGAAGGCTTTGGAAAAATCCAAAAGTAACACGATCATCGTCCAAGGCCAGTCTTATATCTTCAACAACGTTTATGATGGCCGTGCCCGTGGTACAACTGTGTTGTTGTCGAAAGCCATACTGGGTTGGTGAAAAGACATTCCGATTTCTTAGGTGGACATTTAGTTTCTTTAGCACAACTCTTTCAAATACCTTAGACTGATATGGGAGCACAGAAATTGGTCTATAATCATAAGCATCGCGACTTTTTGGAATGGGTAAAATTTTTGCTAATTTCCATTTGGTTGGAAATGTTCCGGTCGTTAAGATCGTGTTGAATATATGCGTAATGTATTGCAATATAAGAGGTAGAATTGACTTGACAAACACATGATGTATATTGTCAATGCCAAGAACATTGGACTTAACAGAAAGTAAGTTTTCAACTACATCGAAACTTTCTACACATCTGAATTCAAAAACATTGTCTGGACTAAGGTCTATCAGGGAGATCCATTATATCAGTGGAAAAGTTTGGAAGGGTAGGAAATGGGAGAGTGACGAAGCTTTGATTAAGCAATTCCGGATCAATATTCTCATCACAATTTTTATTTTGTTTACCTAAGCCCATTTCTCGAAGGTTCTTCCACAATTGGCGTCCGTTAGTTGATGAACCTTACTTGCTATTATAAAAACGAGTCTTAGCAGTTCTTATTTTAGAGACCACTTGGTTGCGGAGAATACGATACATTTCAAAATGAGTTTCTAATATCTAATGTTTCCACTCCTTGTATGCTCGGTCTCTAAGAAGCAAGAAGCGGTGAATTTCACTGGAAAACCAGGGACGTTGACCATGATTAATTGTTCTAGATCTAAGTAGAACATTACTGTTAAACAAGTTTGTAATGTTAGTATTGAAAAACTCTATTTGGTCGTCGGGAGAAGTCATGTAAAAAATACGTTCCCATTCTATGTTAAGAGTATTTGCCTGTTAGCGTGAATAATCAACGTGTTTAAAATCACTGTACTTTGAGTACAGAGAATACGGAGTTATTAATTTGAAAGTCAAATGTTAAGTTAATAAGGTCATGTTTGGAAAAGGCAGGTGCTGACAATTGATCATAAAGTAAAACATCGCTAACGTCGTTTACGAAGAAAACATCAAGAAGGGTTTGCGATCCTCTGATGAAATGAGTTGCATCTGTTGTGTTGACCGCATACAGATTAAAATTTAACATTCCTTCACTAAGCGATGTTTCGACAAGAAGATTGCTATTAAAGTCTCCACTGATTATAATTTTTGAAGGGGGCAATGAGATTGTTTCTAGGAGTGTAAAAAGTGGAGTTACATCCATATCACAATGAGGTCTCTCAGCGGCTAGGCGTCATATTGTTCATTTCGTTCATGAACCGCTAACTTTATTAATTTCCTCTCCATACTAAACACCCACAATATTATTTTAGCTACTTGGCCTAATCTGTTTTAATTGCACACTCTGTCTGTAGTCTGTTCCCCAGAGTTTACAACTCGTGCAACCTTTTCCATGAACTCAATTTAAATGAAAACAAAAACAATCACTGCTAGCAACACCAACATCCCTTCTCTTTTGATCTTTCACATCAACTCGTTCACCTGATTTTAGAACCAAATGTATCCATTGGAAGTATGTTTACTGACAGAAAAAAAAATTTCACACTGTTGTAGCACTCATTTCGTTCACATGATTTGTGAATGAAATGTATCCACAGAAAGTATACAATACACGCAACAAGCATACGACAAAAACCTCGCATCATGTTCGTAGGAACCAATCGATGGGAAAAGTGTAGGCATAATCTGAATGCAACGTACAGGATAGTTGTTGGATGTTGATTTTGTACTTCGTGCTGGAAAATATGAACGAAATGGGAACTTCGTTTGGAGTTTTTGCAATGAATTGAGTTTATTTTTGAGTGGACGTAAGCATTGTATATGAAAACTATAGTAATATCATCAGAAGCGCCGACTACTGAGTCACGTAGTGTCGAAATCCATCAACTTCTCTCAACACTTTTTGTTGAGGAAACAAATTTGAAAGTCGAGATCTAACTCCCTTACTCCCTTACAATGTAACAAGACTTACTCTTTCTAAAAATTAATGTCTACGCTGTCAAAATCATAGAACATGTTGCAAACACATGCGCCACCAGCCGTACAAATCCAGCGAAAATAAAAACGACTCCATGAGAATACTATAGTTTTCATATACAATGACGTAAGTAAAAAGTAAAGATTTTTGTTTTAACTGTTAATTAAATATTGGAAGTGGTTTCAGTTTACTGAACTTTTGATTTTATAATTTACCTACGTGTAAAATTTAATAAACCAAATGGCATCAAATAGTGAACAAGGTGTTAATAAAAACTTTTGTGACTGCATTATTGAAAAATTTATAAGCAAGTCTTTTTACAAGTGGTATTCAGTAGACAAATATGAAATTATAGCGACTGAAAGACCCATTCTGTCAGACTTGACAACAAAACTTTGCAATAAAAAAAGAAGTGTTACTACAGAAACTATTCGTAATTTTCACCCTGAAAAAATGGATATATTCATATTACTGTTTGCAAAACCATAAATTAATTGTTCTGCTGGCCTTGCTTATTATTTAGACAGAAAAAGGATACAAATATTCGGAATTTCTGATTTGAATAATTTAAGTGACAGTTACCCTAAACATTTAAAATCCCATATTAATTGACTATATGCGTTCAAAACATTTGCAAAAGTGCGAGTAGGTTGATCTGCCTTTGGACAAAGTCAATCAAATAAGTGTCAACAAAAAAAAAACTTTTGCGACAAAAACAGTTGGAAAATTTTTGTCATGAAAATTTATTAAAATCATTTTTAAAGAAATCATGAAGATTTAGAATTTATGCAAGTAGGTAAAACCAACATAACAACAAAGTGTTAACTTATAGAAAATAAAAACAAATGAAGTGTGAACGACTGCATTTTATAATCACGCGTCGCCACTGAGGTCTATATACAGCACCTATAATCAAGTAGCTTTCTTCACCTATTATATCAAGAAATAAATAATCCATCCCACTACTTGCATCTGACTTGCAATTTGTTTTGCACATAATGCCATTGCGAACATAGATCGCGGCTCCCCCTCCACGGCGCACGTGTCTATCGGCACGAAAAAGCCTATAACCACCCAGGAGAAAGTTATGGGGTTTTTCAATAAGAGCGCTACAAAAGTTTTGGATATAAATGAAATTCTTTATTCCTGTGAAAGAACGTTCGATGCCATTATGTATGAAACTCAATTTCTTTTGCATGGCCACCACGGGCACGCTTACAGAATTCCAGACGCTGAACCCAATTTTCGACGGTTTTCAAGCATAAATCGGCCGATACTGCCGCAATTTCACGTTCGATATTCGTACGAACTTCATCAATCGTCGCTGGCTTGTTGGCATAGACCATAGACTTGACGTAACCCCACAGGAAAAAGTCTAACGGCGTCAAATCGCACGACCAAGGCGGCCAAGCGACTGGACCATTTCGTGAGATAACGCGTTCTCCAAACTTGGTTTCCAATAAATTGATTGTGACATTCGCTGTGTGGCTTGTGGCGCCGTCCTGTTGGAACCACATGTCCTCCAAGTCCATATCATCCAATTGGGGCCAAAAATATTCGGTTATCATTGAACGGTAGCGATCCCCATTCACAGTAACGTGCCGGTCTTGATCATCACGGAAGAAGTACAGCCCAATGACGCCGCCGGCCCATAAACCACACCAAACCGTAATTTTTTTGGGATTCAATGATGACTCTTGGAGTACGTGTGGATTGCTGCCTGACCAATACCGCATATTTTATTTATTGACGTAGCCATTCAGCCAGAAATGAGCCTCATCGCTGAAGATGATTTTTCGATGAAAATCCGAATCATTTTCAAGTTGTTGCTCAGCCCAATTCACGAACATACGACGCTTCTGGTGGTCAAGCGGCTTCAGTTCGTGCGTCAATTTAATCTTGTAAGGATGTAGGCCAATATTTTTTTGCAAAATTCGCCACAACGACGTCACAGAGATGCCCAACGCTTGAGGACGACGTGTGAGAGACACATTTGGGGGCTTTCTGCAACTGAAGCCTCAGCGGCAGCAATATTCTCGACACTACGGGCACTTCTTTGTCTCACTGGCACGGGAACATTTTGTACTGTGCCTGTGGATTCAAATTTTTCCACTAGACGCTCAATTGTTGATCTGCTAGGACGATTATGACGACCATAAATTGGACGTAGCGCTCTTAACGTTGAGGCCACTGACTCCGAATTTCGGTAGTAAATTTTAATAATTTCGACTCGGTTGTTGGATCGTATATCTTTCCATCATGAAAATGACATTGAAGAGAAATTTCAAAAGAGCGGCAAGAAATATGGCGTCATTTGCTGTTCTTGTTGCTCTACTTTTGTAGCGTCCCTGTTGAAAAACCCTACAGTATTACAAAAATATTATTAAAGGTAATAGTATAAAATGATAATTTTTGTATGAGTTAAAAAAGAGGAATAGTTTTTAGTTAGTTTATTTTATTATTAAGCAAAAAAATAAATTAAAAGTGTATAAGATATTGAAATTAGAGAAATAACCCAAAAAGAGGGCAAAATGAAAATAAATTAAACAATAGAAAAAGTTAAGATTGAAAAAAAAAATAAAATATGTTAATATAAAAGTTTAAATGAAAATATATTAAAAGAAAACAAAAAAAGTTTGACAACAACTGGATATTGTGTTGGCTTGAATTAAACGGCATGTTGTGGGCTGGCAATTCTATTCAGGGCTTCTATGTTTTTGATGAATTCTCCTTTCACATCTGACAGCAAGCTTTTGACATATACTCGAATTCGAATTAAAAAGCAATTTTTTCTTATTTTTGTTTTAATTATAGTGCATACCGCATCAAATTGTTATTTTTCTTAAATAGAGATTCGCGAACATAAGTACGTCCTACGCTTTTAAGGCAAAGTTGCGTATTATTGGCTTTACGATATTTCGCGATTAAGGTGAGCACAAAGTTTTTATCGTATGCGGATCTAAATTAAATAATAATGGCAGCATTCATATAGTTTTTTATATTCGGGCGGGTACGAAAAATATCGAGCAAAATGGGTGGTTTGATATTAATTGTTTTACATAAAACACTAAAAAGTGAACTTAAATTCTCATCGGGAGTATGGGGAATTCCGATTATCACTGCGTCACAAGCTACATGTTTAGTTTCAAGATCATCTTGAGTATTTTGGACAGTTTTGATGGTGGCTGAGACGGCGGCAAGTTCGGTTTTAATTGTAAACATTTCATTTGAATTTTGTTCGATTTGAATTTTGGTGACGTTTAGCTCGGATTTTAAAACTGACATATGTAGATGATTTAATCTGACTTGAGTGTATCAATTTCAGTGGATAAATTTGTGTGTGAATTATCTAACTGTGAGACTTTAATATTTAAATCACTTATGTTTTTATTAATGACGTCGAACTGAGTTTGAATTTTTTTCGCGAGTATTTCATTATCTTCTCTAATTTGTTTGGATAAAAGGGATATTATGAACTCACTTTGTTTTGTTAGTTTGTCATCCATTTTAGACCACATAATTCTATCATCAACTGCCATTTTTTTGATGATTGTTGCGGCGAGGTTCGAGGTAAGTTAATTGCTTCCTCTTGAAGTTTATGATCAGGGTAGGATGCTCTGCTTCGTTTGTGATTTGAGCCAGACATATATGCTAAGAGAATTAAGTTTGATTGTGTTTTTTCTATTTTTTTTTATATTTTGGTTTGAAGAAACAGACAAAGAAAAAATTATTTAAGCACAAGGGCCACAGATTCAATGGATTTTTTTTTAAGAAAAAGTATTATTATGCACTTTCACTTGATTTGTTTCCGATTTTTCGTTGAAAATATGTGATTGTTTATATTAGTACTCGAAAGAAATCAAATTTGGCAACTTTATTAGGCAAAAAAACGCCAAAAAAACTGATAGCCAGTAAAACACGTCTAGTCAGTAGCTCTCTCCATTTAGTTATTAATTTTTTTTTTAAATTAAAAAAAAAAAAAACATCGACATTTTTTGTTTACCAAAGTCGTGGGAGCAATTATTGGTCAAAATTACCAGCTGTGTTTTCTACTTGCAAACAGGTGCTTAGGGTAAGTTTTTATTTCGTAAAAACAATCCAACTCGAGATAATATTTTTTCCCAACATTACGATTATGAAAAACGCGAAAAAAGTGCCTGTTTGTCTGTCTGTCTGTCCGTCTGTCTGTCCATCTGTCGGTCTGTCTGTCCATCTGTCCATCTGTCCGGCTGTTCGTCTGTCCGTCTGTATGTCTGTCCGTCTGTCTGTCCATCTATCGGTCTGTCTGTCCTTCTTTCCGTCTGCTCGTCTGTCCGTCTGTCCGTTTGTCGTTCTCTCCGTCTGTCTGCCTGTATATTCGACCTGCAGCCTAAAAGGCTGAAGCAATTTTCTTTAAGCTTTGAACTTAAAGTTTTAAGGGGGAACCCTAGAGGAGAAATTGAAATTTTTTTGTAGCTCAAAAAATAACAGTACCTGCAGTACAAAAAGTTATTTATCTCAAAAACGGCTCTAACGATTTTGATAAAAAAAATGTCAATGTGCCTGTCATAGAACCGATTTTTTATTTTCATATTTCTCGTTAACCGATTTTGTGCAATTTTTTGTTGGTACAAGAGGTCTTTACAAATGTGAACAAAACAGGTACCTTACACATTTTCTATAAAACAATTTTTGGATTTTTAAAGTTTTTATTTTCTAAAATTCAATATTTTGAAAATGACTTAGGTACTGATTTTTTTTAAATTTTGTTAAAAATTGTATAAGTACTAAAAATTGGCGTTCCAGATTTTATTTTCAAAAATGTTAAAAAAAATTAAAAATAATTTTTTTAAGAAAACCGCTCAAACGATTTTTGATTTCTTTTTTATAAATTAATGTTTATCAAACAATATACTCTTTTATGGGTATTAGCTGCTTAAAATCTCTTTTTTTTAGCTAATAAATCTATAAGAAACTAGCTGACCCGGCAAACGTTGCTTTGCCAAAATAAACTATTTCTAGTAAATATTTTGGTTGCTAAATAAGAAATAACGAATGTATTGTAAGTGTGTTTAGATATTTTAACGATCGATAAAATTGGTTGATTATGATCGATAAAATAGAACGATCGTTAATCGATGAAATAGAACGAATGAAGATGGCTCGGTTAACTTCGTATCACTTACATAATATTTGTGTAAAATGTTGTCAAAACTTAATACAAAGTTTATATTTACATTAAATGCAATACAGTTATCCACTAAACCAATCTAAAGCTTTCTGATGTACTAAATTGTTTGGCTTTTTTTGCGGTGCGTAAATATATAAAGAGTAGTAGCCCGTAGCGTAATGGTTAGTGCGTTCGACTGTCACGCTGGAGGTCTGGGTTCGCTTCCCAGCCTCGTCCACCTAAAAAACTAAAAAAAATATTTTTTTTCAGGGCTACTGCCTCTTGCGAGGAATTGACAAATCCTCCAAGAGTATCACTTGTCACGAATAAGTGCTTCTCGTCTAGCCGTTCGGATTCGGCATTAAATTGTAGGTCCCTTCCATTCCTGGCGGCTGGCGCACACAGAAATGGTTGCGAGTTGTTAGTCACTAGGCCCTGGTTCTTCATGAGCCGTTGTGCCACCCGATTTATTTTTATTTTTAAATATATAAAGATGATGGTTTTCCGACTCGCGAACACGCTACGTCTAATTGCACATGCGCGAAACAGGGAAACTCCAAGTTAATTCCGCAAACTTCCAACGAATTGGCCTTGCGATTTATTTATGGTAATCGCAAAAGCCAGACGAAATCATCAGTATACCCCGGATCAAAACACCTTCTCCTTTGTATTTTCGTCAGGTTTTTCACAGCCATTCTCGTTCCATTGCAGAGTCGAGGTTGATTTATGTTACGCAGCATAATCACAACTGATCCTACTTTTAATTGTAAATTCTGAGGTGGAAGTCCAGGCAAAGCCAGGGAATTTAAAAACGGAATCCTTAAGCGTACTATCCCAATGTGAATCGTTCTCGCACAACTGTAGTAGTTGACACGCCTCACGGAAAGTCGCACACAGATATCCATCAACTGTTCTCAGTTGTTGAAATGATGTTGGACCACAAACATTCACCAACAACAATCGAAGATATAAACATTCGTTGTTATTTGAATGTACTGTGTAGATGCGACCTAGAGCGTCTGAGGCAAATACATTTGGGTGTCCTTCAACTGGTGTTCCTTGTTTCAGACGCTGAAATGATTTCGTTGATGCGTTCCACGCCATGTAATATAAGCATTTAGCAAAGTGCGAGCGAAAACATCTGTTTCACAAATTGAGAAGAAGCTTGTTAATGTGGTCGATGGTGGACGTGCCGCTCTATCTGCCGCGTTCTCTTTATTGAAATCGATCGTTGTCCGTTTTCCAGAAGAACTGCTAAATGGACTACTGAGGGTGTCTCTCATGGATCGCTAATGAAAATATGCGTCAAATAGCTTCGTTGCTGCTTACATAGCGCCTCATCTGATACTGAGATACTTCGTCATTTGCTTTAGTTAAAGCAAAGATGGCCGTGTCTTCCACATTGATGTGAGCTTCAAAATAAGCTTAACCATCTCTTTAAATACTCCAAATACTCCAATTCTTGAGAGTAATACATCTGGAGGAAGAGCTGTGAGATGAGCAGGCCTCATCCAGTTCTAGGTGGGGGGCACAATAGATCTCAAGGTTGCAGTGCAAAATCCCTCAAATTTTCTATTCATTCATTCAAAATAAGCTTTGGGCAGTATTGGCGAGTTCGAACTTCTGATTGGCTTCGACGATAACAATCAAACTGATGATAATAGATCTTCTTAAATTTTATTTATTTATTTTATTTTTTCGACAAACAACATTTACATTTTTTTTTATATCCGAAACAGGAGTGTTTTGTATGCCAACAAAACAGACCAAAGAGATCGGTCGTGTTTAGTCGCCGTTTAAACCTTCCCTGAACTTCCACAAGTATTTCAAGGTCAAAATTAGCCATATCGGTGCAGAGATTTTTGAGTTTTAGCGAGACAAACGAACAGCTATTCATTTGTATATATATACAAAGATACATAGATTACATAATAATTTATATTTAAACTTTTATTAACACTTTATTTTATGGGTCTTCTCTATCTAATGTCAAGATCAATAACTTTTTAGTATGAATCCCATAACTTACTTAAGGGTTAGGTACGAATGATCGACATAAAAAGGTCGATTGGTCAAAATGACTTTTATCGCCTTTTTGGAAATTTAAAATGCCGTCAATATTTTGGTCGACAAAAATAGAATGTCGACATTATGAAATTTCCACTTGACAAAATGTCGACTCCGTTGAAAAAAATCGACCAAATATCCGCCTTGTCGATATTTTGTCTCAACAAAATTGTACGAAATGCCAACTTTGAAAATATCGACTTTTCTACAATCGAATTTTATAATCTCGACAAAAAAAATGTTGACACATGCTCAATGTTCAGCCTAAAACAAAAGCATAACGGGTGCTTGCAGACGATTCGAAACCAGCCAGTGAGAGATTTTATCCGTCGACATTTTTATAGTCGACATTTTGTAATGATGTTTACAAGCGAGCGCGCGCTTTATTTTTTTTGTTGTCGAAAAAGGGGGCACGGGCCCCGGTCGGCACTTTGCCAGGACAGGGGCGACAAGAAATTAAAGAATCCAATTCAAAATTTCAAGAAGCAAGAAATGACTGAGGCCATCAATATCGATACAGTAATTAAAGAGTTTGCTGTAATTAAAAGCAGGAGAGTTCAGATGTAAGCAAGTTCTGTTTTATAAAAATACATTTTTAAAAAATTAATTAAATAGGTTCCTACACACAAAGATACCTTTTTTAACTTTAATATCTTTTTTTTCAATATTATTCAATTTATTATGAAGAAACGTTGGTTCGCTGGTTTTTTAAAGTGATTGGAAACTCGCTAGATTTGTCGAATAAGAGTGGGTCATTTATCCAGATGGAAATTAAACAATAAGAAATTGATCAATAAATGTATGTGCCAAAAAAATTAAATGTTCTCAAAAATGCAGGGTAAACATTTACATATCTCGCTCTCGAAAATGTATTTTTAAAAATTTTCCTGCCGCGAGCCAGTGTTTTTAAATATATAAAGGGATATCCCATGGCGGCAAATGTTTCAATGTTTTTGTACCAGGTTAAAAGCTGTTATACAATTTTAATGTTTTTAAAAAAAGCTAATTCCTATGATTTCTTTTAAAATGTGTTGACTGGCTGCTCTTCCATGCAAATGGTTCAAGACAATTCTTTATTATGTACCTGCTCATGTAGAACTCTTGCATCCACGGTAATGGAATCACTTTATTACGATTTTTTTTCATATTTTATCATTAATTTCTTATGTTATTCAATCAAATACACATTAATATCATTTTATACTACGCCACTGAGGGTAAGGAACCGAATCTCCCCTCACATACTTCTCGCCTTCAAACTAGATAGTTTCTGGCAACTAAGTTTCCTTGTGTGAAAGCGGTCTAACTAAATATCTTGATGAAAATTAAACATTTTCAAGAAAAATTTGTTTGTAAAAATTCTAAATTCGGTTACGATTATTAAAAACTGTTGGCATTGGGACTTATTTATTTATTTATTTATTATTATTAATCCGTTAATGGCCTAACGTTAAGAAAAAAACTTATAGCTATTAACACACAATTTAATATACAAAACAATTTACTTAAAAAAATAAATAAATATACATAACTACATAACTTTAAATCTTTTGCTTTTGACGTTGTCGTTTACAGAGGAAATTTAAAAATAATATATATTGAAAACTGAAATCAATTGATTTAGAGGGCTATTCGCACCATAGTTTGTTCTGCTGAAAATCGGACGTAAAGGCAACTGACTTCTTAAGCTCGTTTGACTATAGCTAAGATTTAGACGATACAGAGCTGATGGAGATATTATTGAACCATTGATTAATTTTACAATAAAACAAAGTTGGAGATACTTTCTATGTTGTAATAGTGAAGGGAGGTTTATAAGCAAGAGTCTGTGAGAATATGGGGGTAGTGCGGACCTTTGGGACCACGGAAGAAAACGAAGACAAAAACGCAAAAACCTTCTCTGGATACATTCAAGACTGTTTATATGAACTGAATAGTAAGGTGCCCATATAACGCAGCCGTATTCAAGTATTGGTCTAACAAAAGATATATACAGAAGCTTGAGGACGTAGGAATCACGGAAATCACGAGAGAATGGTTTAATAAAACCGAGAATTGTATTTGCTTTTTTAACAATAAAGTTATAATGGTCAGTGAACGTCAATTTAGTGTCAAGAATAACACCTTAATCGGAGAAAACGGAAAGCTTACAAAGAGAAGAAGAATCTAATATATAATTATAATCTATAATTGTTTTTTTGCGTGTAAAACACATTGTTTTACATTTGTCAATATTCAACAAAAGTCGGTTTGTATTGCACCATTCTCTAAATCTATGAAGATCTTCTTGAAGCTGTGAGCAGTCATTAATTGAGCATATAGTTTTGGAAATCTTAATGTCATCAGCATATATTAGAACAGAGGAGTTTTTTATTATGGAAGTTATGTCATTTATATATAAAATAAATAATAGTGGGCCTTAGTGGCTACCTTGTGGGACACCAGAGTTGACATAAAATTGATCAGAGAGCTCATTTCTAAAATTAACACTATAACTTCTATTCTTTAAATATGACGAGATCCATATCAAGAATTTGTCATTAAATCCTAAGGCCTTAAGTTTATGGACCAAAGTCTGGTGACACAATTTATCGAAGGCCTTACTAAAATCTGTGAACACACAATCTACTTGATTCTGATTTTCGGAGGAATCAAGGCAAAAGGAAGTAAAATGAAGAAGGTTTGTAATAGTTGACTTATTTTGGACGAAACCATGTTGATTGAACAATTGAATCTTCACATATGGTAAAATTAAGTGAGTTAAGGTGTGGGAAATTTTGGTTAGGAAAGAACGAATCAGAAGTTTGAATAGAAGGAGGCACATCGAAAGCATCTTTGAAGAAATTAGCAAACATATTTGAAATTATTTGGGCGTCATGACTTGTTGTGTTATTATATGACATATAGGTAGGGTAGCAATCAACATTTCTTTTACTTTTTACGAAGTTCCAGAAGTTTTTTGGGGTCTGTTTTAACTCATCTGTTTGTTACGATTAGGAGGTGTGTGCTATAG
Organism: Melangyna quadrimaculata; assembly: GCA_949320155.1. NCBI lineage: Eukaryota > Metazoa > Arthropoda > Insecta > Diptera > Syrphidae > Melangyna > Melangyna quadrimaculata. Next base: position 43,293,328 of record OX439485.1, on the reverse strand, counting down.
TAATGTAAATATATATTATCACGAAAATTTGATATTTATTTTCTTCTTGGTAGTCCTGATTTTGAGTGAAAATCAGAATTATAACAACAGCTAATAAAATTTTATTCAATAAATCTTCTCTTAGCTTTTTCACAGGAATTTAATTTCTTAATTAAATTAATTGAAATTGTGAAATCGAATTGTTTTTCCTTCTTAAATTCCAGAAAATTTAAATTCAACAAAAGTTTCATACATACCTACTATTACACATTGCATAATTTTGAGTGATGCCTTTGTTTACTGAACATGTACATTATATCTAAGAAGCAGCTAAGAGCAATACACTCTACATTTAACAAAACAATATAATAATACACATTTGCATATGTTATTTGTTATAGCATGACACCTTAGAGAGGATCCTCAGTGGAGCCTGAAATTAAATTCAGTGTAAGCAATTAAACTCGCAATCGTGTGACTTCAGCTTATTTTGACTTCCACTTCAGCTGACAGCAGACATATATACAGATATACACTTATTGCTACACTACTATTTAATTTCTCATGTGACACTGCATTATTTCCCTCGAGGAATTTCAGACAATACGTTAAACAGCTCTACATGCAATATCACCACACATAAACCAGTAGAATAGGTAACCCCACAAAAAAGAATCGCCTCCCTACCGCCCCCTTCCCCCTTCCCCTTCCTTCATTTCCAAGCCAATGCAATAAATGAAATTATCCACCATTCATCATGGATCAGGCACACGACACATATTTTTTTTATCAATGCTTCTGTTCCAATTTCCACAGCACACAAGGACGATTTCCATTGCAAGAATATTGTACATTCCATTGCATGCATCGCCCAGAGCCAGCAGCAAGAATTTGTCATCACGTTAAATTATCCTTATGGCTTCTTTGTGTGCTGATATGGCTGGCCGGCGGTATAGAGGTGATGTCCTTCTCTGTGCGTGCCTCTAAGTCCTATAGTGGCTTGCACTTTAAAATGATTGGCTTATGACACTCATATCACATCTCATCGTCCTTGATAGTCCTTGCAATAAGTTCAGTGTAAACGAATGAATAGAAAGCGTTACCTGTCGTCTTAATATACAAAAGGACTATACACCACCGACCGAACGACCCATGGATGGATAGTGAAAAAGGATGATTATCTTATGGCCATAGACAAAAAGGGCCTTACAAAGGTATACCAAACACTATATATTTTTTATTAGAACATATCCAACACCTCTTCTGTCCTGTCCTAACACTCACTTTAATTGAATACGACAGAGAATTCAGAGATGAAAATTACAAATAAGCACCAGCTTCAGCACAAATAAAATGAAACAAGCTCGTTTTTGTGCTTTGAGCTGCTGAGACTGAGTCCTCACTCTTCAGCCTTGCGTCATAGTCAAGTCATACAGTCCTTGTCCACGTCATTTCAGTCTTCAGTGTTTCTGTGTATGAACGAAGGTGTTTTTTTCTTCCCACATACGAAACACTCACACCCATGTCTCGTTTATCTCGTACTCGTACGATTCTTATATGATTGTTTTGTGTGTTCGTTTTCGTTCTTTCTCACATTATAATAAATGACACATTGCGTTAAATCAACTAAAAATTAATGGAAGCGTGAAAGTGGGGTGCCAGTTGTTTTGTGGAGAATCCTTCAAGCGTTTTTGACTTCGATATGATGTCATATACTGGTACATACATAAGAAATTCATACACAATCCATATCGTTTTCATCGTCTTTTTATAATTTTCTTGGTGCAATTTAGGGGCTCGAGAAAATGATTTTTTTTAAATGTTGTATTCGAATTTACAAAGCGTTCTTTTTTTCTAACTTTTTTTAATGTCTTAAGCCTAGTACGCAGCGCGAGCTAAAATTCCGCTCCCATACAAAATTCTCTCCAAAATGTAGAAAAACTAAAATTTAGCCAAGTATTTTAGCCGAGAGGTACGCAGCTCCAGCTAAAAAATCAGATTTTTGATTCCTGCTGTACATCTTTTATCTGCCAAAATTTAGCTCAGGAAATCAATGTCCGGCACATTTTTCTCAAGCCAAAATTTGACTGATTTTTTGGTTTTTTGTTGGACGTTGTTTGTATCCTGTCTCCAGTGATTTGTTTTAAAAAAAATTTGTTTCAGCAAAAGTTGAATTATGGATACGAGTGATCAAATAAATATGATACTTAGGAATACTTAGATGAGTATTTTGAGGTGAATGATGAGGGCTACTCACCTCAATCCTCCTCAAGGATGCAAAAGAATGCGGAGCAAAAAAGGCTACATTCGACATAGACACCCGAAAAAACCTAGGTTCGCTGGTGAAGCTTCACCCATCAATATGGTGTTTGGAAGAGAAAAGCCATTTGGATGCCATTAATGCGGATTGGTTGGGAAAGAGTGGTTTGTACCTAGCTACAATTCATTTTCAATAGAAGCATTAAATTACTTAAATTATGTTTCTAGTTGATGACTGTAAGACGAATTGGAAGTCCCTGCGGGGTACCCACCGCTATCACACCGCTCCCTGTAACATGGGCAAGTCTGGAAGTGCCGCAGAGAAATTGCCGCAACTTGCTGCGCAAATCACTTTTGTTTGTTTTTAAAATTTGAACTTTTGAAATTTAAAATATTTTTTCACAGAACAGCTGTTTTTGACATATTCTCCACAGAACTCTTGTGTCAAATTTCAAATTCTCCACAACTCTCTTATTTCAAAATTTAGCTAGGATTTTTGCTAATGTTTGGAGAGAAAAGTCGGAGCGGAATTTTAGCTCCAGCTGCGTACTAGGCTTTAACTGTGATAATAAGGCTATTGGTATCGGTTAAGAAGAATTTAATATTATTAAACTCGACCTTAATATTCGGAACATTCGTATAAGTGAATGGAAAAATAAAAATGAATAAAAAATACCTTACATGACGGAGACGTAGGGAGCCCGAAACATGCCACGAAACCATTTCCAATACGATACCGAAATGGTGTTCTTATTAGACCGTGCAAAAATAAACGATTTTTTCAAAGTCTTTTTGTGATGTAGCTCGTTATTGTGGTATTCATACTGCCGTAAAAAATCGTGGTTTCTACAAATTTGCACGCAAATTGCCAGAATCATCTATAATTTTACAGGAATTTGTCTGCGATTTAACCGAATTCCCCTGAGATTTTACCATCCATTCATTTCAAAGTTTGTACTCGAGCTTATCGATTTGTAGGTGATTTAAGAGGATTTTTCTGAGAATTTACCGGATCCATCCTTGATTTTAAGGGATTCGTTTCGTTGATTTGAACAGATTTGTCCCTAAATTAACCGGATCAACCCTTGAATTTAATGGCTTACAGTCCTCGAGTTGATAGATTCCTCCATGGTTTTGCAAATTCATTAACTTACTTTTTGTGTTGTCGAGGGTTTTGAGTACTTCACACCTGCGAGGGACAAACCATCACGGTCTTAGCTTGTCAATGAAACATTTTAATTACATACTGTACGTTTTTCATTTTTATTTCAGAATAGATCTGTAGAACAGAACCTGGAGCAGAGTACATATATGTCCAGCTGTGTTCCTCGTCAGCCATTTAATATGTGTCTGATGTATAATAAGTCTATTACAAAAATGTATTAAAATGTAATACAAACAAGTATGTATTGCAGCAATGAAAGATTTATCATCTACAACGAGTGCATGGCTCATAAACGTGCATTGGAAGCCCTGAATCGAACGTTGAAAGAATTTTGAAATGATAAACAACCGACCCGGAGATGCAATGATTTTGGTGTAAAGCGATTTTCGTCAAACGCTGCCTGTCATTCCAAGATCAACTCCGGCAGATGAATTGAACGCTTGGCTGAGGGGTTGGCTTTATGGCAATACGTAAAGAAATTGCAATTGAAGACAAACATGGGAGTCGCTCTACAAAATGACCAGGTCGCTGCAGAGTTCTTCAGCAATTGTTTTCGATGAGCAATGGTGTGATTCCAGTGCACTTTTGGTTACTATCCCACGGAATGTTGGAATTCTATAGCTTGCCGCCATGTCCTTTGAAATTGAAACACGGTTCAGTTTTAATTTAGTTGCGCAACCTTAATGCACCGAAACTTTCCAACGGAACGCCTTTGATTGTGAAGAAGAACAAATCAAATCTAATTCGGGATTTTGAGGGGAACATTCAAAGGCGAAGATGTTCTCACTCCTCGGATTCCGCTCATTCCAAAAAATTAGCCGTTCGCATATGTAAGAGTCTTCAGTTTCTGGTGCGTATCGCACCGGAAATTCTTTAAGGAATCTCTACACTTGACAGTACCTCTGAAATTGAGCGCGAGGGTAAACTGGTGCTGTGCATTCCTAGAAGTACGAGTATTACGTTTGAATTGTTTTAGGTGAGGAATGCAACTGACTTTTTCAGTTAGAACAGTGTTTATACAAATAACGGTATACAATATCGTTCAAACAAATAATATAGTCTAGGCAAATTAGATTTTGGCATGGATGTAATACAATAGATTTGTATGGTATTCGATCAGAAATAATTTACCCAACTAGAATATGAGGTTGCTCCCGCTCAAAAAGGTGTGCTTTTTTGCAGGAAAAATCAAAACTTGCAAGAAACACTCCCTATTTTTTGTTATTTTCCTTTTCCTATATAACTTTGGAAATATGCGTCTTAGAAAAAAAAATATTAAGACAAAATTTATTTGTTTTGAAATTCTCCACAAGATGAAATTTATATAAAACTTTATTATGTTATATTTTTGTTGTTATACAGCAGTGTTTCCCAACCTTTAATCGGCTTGGTCCCACCGGAACTTTTCCAAAATCCACATGTCCCCCTGGTTCTAGGTTAAGATTAAGGTTAAGGTTAGGTTAATGAGCTGACAGTCTATCTTAATTGTTACAGTTACATTTAGACTGGTCACAACAGTTTATGTAGATACTTGAACAGTTTTTAGCATCAAAAAGCTGAAATCCATATAAAATAAGTGAACAGTAAGTTAATTTTCAAAACGTATAAACTCAAATAAGAAATATCTTCATGTTGAACAGTAAATACGGATATCTTTTTTCAAGATTTGTGTTTAATAAACTTTGGAAGTACATAAATAATTGGTATGGGAATGAGATTTAAGTTTCGTTTTCAAGTCTGCATAAAATACAAAAAGGGAACGTACATCGTAGACAGCAGCAAATTTTAAGTATTTCTGCGAACATTGTTCTTTACGCACCTATGGTAAATGGTGACAACCAGGGTGATAAATCAACGTTAAAGAAAACAAATTGAGTGAAGTGAAGTGTGTAACAGACAGTTGATACGATTAATGCATGCAGATCCTGGGTCCTGTAGTAGCCCGTAAAGTAATGTTTAGTGTGTTCGACTGCCACGCTGGAGGTCTGGGTTCCTCGTCCACCTAAAAAAAAAACTAAAAAGTTTTTTTTTCAGGGTTACTGCCTCTTGCGAGGAATTGACGAATTCTCCAAGAGTATAACTTGTCACGAATATGTGCTTCTCGTCTTTGGATTCGGCATGAACTTGTAGGTCCCTTCCATTCCTGTCGACAGGCGCACACAGGAATGTTTGCGAGTTGTAGGCCCTGCTTATTCACGAGCCGTTGTGCCGACCAATTTATTATTTTTGTAGATCCTGGGTATGTTCAGAAATATATATTTATGGGTGGAAACATAGAAGCGTAGACATTTCAGAGAGAAGCGTTATGAAGCATCATTTTAAATTGCCCTCCTATTACCTTAAATTGCCCCCTGTGGGGCGGGGGCCCCACGTTGGGAAACACTGTTATACAGTGTTGAAGTCAGAATAAAGTTATAAAAAACAGAGTAGTTTTGAAGTGCTAAGCTGACGGATAAAAAATGGCCCGATTCTACTATACATATATAAATATGGACTCAAGTACTCTAGGGCCTCGGTTCCCAAACTGTGGGAACCCTGCGGTTCCGTGGAGAAGTTTTCAGGGTAAATACCTTTTGCATAAATATTTTTTGCAAAAGTATCGTAAATTTTATACAAATCAGTTGGCTAATTTAAAACAAAAATTGGGTGGCTAAAGTCACCCTGCAGTTTTGGGTGACTTTGGCCGGGAAAACGTTTTCCTTATTATCTTACTGACTAGAATCAATCAATGAGCACCTACCAATATTGATCTCAGAGACATTTTCTTATACTGAATATTTTTTGTTTGGTTTTAAGGGTTTCATTCATATTTTGTTTGTTTTGAGTGGAACAATATTAGGAGTATCAGTCTTTCTCTGCTCTTTGGCAGCCTTGTAGCGTACATGCCGTGACATTTGGCCATGCGTCATATGGCCATATTCCAAAATATGGCCATATGACATATTGTGCAAGTGTCAAATGGCCATATTCGACAACATGGCCATTTGACGCTTTTTCAAAGTGTCATGGCCATATTTTTTTGTGACTTTTGGGCATATAGTTTAATGCTCGAATAGCCACTTATGTGGCTCAAAACTCAATAAATAAATTTAAGAGCTTTGGCCCACCCTGATGTGCCAATTGGACATTTTATGTAAATTATTTTATAAAACATTCTTTAAGAACAAAACTAAAATTTTTCAAAAAAACTTTTTGGAAAAGTTTACAAGTATTTTTAAAAAATTCGCACGAATTTTTAAAAAATACTTGTATACTATTTCAAAAAGTTATTTTGAAAGATTGACAACAAAAAGTTGTTTTGAATAATTTTAATTTTGTTTTTGAAATTTTATTCCAAGTAATTTTTAAAATGTTAAAGAGACTGTTAAAAATTCGCGCCAATTTTTTTAAAATACTTGTATACGTTTTCAAAAAGTTGTTTTGAAAAATTTTAATATTGTTTTTGAAATTTTATGTTAAATAATTTTTAAAATGTTGAGGAGAATATCTTAAAGACTAAACTAAAATTTTTCAAAACAACTTTTTGAAAAGGTTTACAAGTTTTTTGTTTAAATTCGCGCGTACTTCTGGCAAAAGAATAATTTGAAAGTGACATATGGCCATAATGGCCATATGACACTTTGTAAAAGCGACAAATGGCCAAATGTTGAAATATGGCCATTTGACGCTTTCATAATGTGTCACATGGCCATATTTCAAAATATGGCCATATAACACATAGCCAAATGTCACTGCACCGCCTTAAAGGAGACTTGTACTTGTAAGCTTTTTACGTCTTTTTAGGGCAAGTTTCTTGATAATTTTGATGCGAGACTTCATACTTTGCAGTTTAAACACATAGAGGAACCACGTCAGAGTTATGATATCACCAATGTAGGTGGCGCCCTTATTTTCATCTAGAACAAGAACCAGTGATAGGCAATACAAGAACCATTTTCTCCTTTAAGGTAGACTATTTCCTCACTATTTTCACAAATAGTCTACCTAAAGGTGGAAATAGTCTACTTTAAGGAGCAAATGGTTCTTGTATTGGCTATCACTGGTTCTTGTTCTACATAGATGCCACTAAGGGTGCCCCTACATTGGTGATATCATAACTGTGACGTGGTTCCTCTATGTGTATAAACTCAATGGTAGTAGTCAAAGTAACTCAAACTACAGGCACTTTTATATTCCACATAACTGAGTTAAAATTATTTGGATATAGTATTTCCACAACATGTTGAAACCTTTCCACATTTGTTGGTGTTTTTTAAAGTTTTTTTAATAATAAATAACTTTTTTTTTATAAAATCTGAAAAGAAAGAAAATGCCTTAATATTAAAAAAAAATTTAAATGTCAATATCACCCCACCAGGCCAATTTTTACTCAGCTACACGATACAACATACAAACATGTTTGACGTTTACATTTTTTTTTATCGAAGTGTGAGCTTCTTATAATTAAAAAAAGCAAACAGAAATGATACAACCACACCCACTTTCCAAAGAAAACTTCCAGCCACCACTCACATAAAATATAATCAAAAAATGGTTTTGAAATGTGATTGTGTTGCTTTTCATTTTGTGCTATGGTTAAGAGTTGGGGTTTCAAAATATATTTGGAAAAGGTTTGGGAACCGCTGCTCTAGGGAATAACAAAATGAAATATCAAAACCCGAGCTAATGTTAATTAAGTGCACCGCGAAATTTTTGCGTCAATGCAGTGGTCAAAGTTGGACATTTAAGCTGGCGCTAATTTTTGTACACATACTTGGAACACTTAACTATCTTAAAGTATCGTTATAATATTTATTTTATTTTTTTAGTGACTATTGTAGCGATTTTAAAAGTACAAAAATCGTATGAAAAATGCTTTTTTAATAAAATAATTATTTTAATTTATTTCAAATGCCAATTTTTTAATACGAATTAACTTAATTAACATCAGCTCTCATGCCGAACCTATCACACCGATTTGAAAATCAATATTTCACTTTGTACTTCCCTAGAGTAATAAGTCCATATTTATAGTAGAATTGGACCATTTTTAATCTGTCAATTTAGCACTTCAAAACTACTCTGTTTTTTACAGCTTTATTCTTAGGGCTGGCCACGAGACGAGAAAAGTCTCGGTCTCGATCTCAGTCTCGCATGACGAGACCGATACGGGACTGCCTTTTAAACAACCGAGACGAGACCGAGACGAGACTGCATACTTGGACCGAAATGTACAGAGAGTATAGAAAATTAAAAAATTCCAATTTCAGTTAAATATATATTTTTCTCTGCATAATATTCAAACGATAATCGAAAATATTTCGTTCCAATGATCAACAGTTTGTCCGGAAATCGTATTTTCAGGAGACAAGACCGAGTCGAGACTTAATTATACGAGACTGACACGAGACCGAGAGGAGACTGAAAATGTTTGATTTTAACGAGACCGAGACGAGACTTACAAAAGTCTCGCAGAGTCTCGTCTCGTGGACAGCCTAATTTATTCTGAATTCAACGCTATATAGCAATAAAAATATAACATAAGAAATTTTTATTTAAATGTCATCATGTGAAGAATTTTATAACAAACAAATTTCGTTTTATGTTTTTTCCTTAAGATGCATATTTCCAAAGTTATATAGGAAAATAACAAAATAATGCAATTTCTTGAACGTTTTGATTTTTTCTGAAAATAGCACACCTTTTTGAGCGGGAGCGACCTCATATTCTCGTTTTTTTATATTATTCCTGATCGAATCCCACAAAAATCTAAGATACTGTATGTTACATCCACATATGTTTCAATTTTTATCCTAATTTGCCCGGACTAATAGTGCAAGGTAAAAAAAAAGAAGCAAAACCGTGCGACCGAGCATGCTCCCTTTGATTTGCTTATTTTTTTTAAACATTTTTGTTTTGTCATTTGTTCACACTTTGTGACAAAATACATATGAAAGGAGTCCTTTATCGTTATTAGATATTAAAGCGCGTATCATGTGCGTGGGATGGCATCTCCTTCTAGTTAAGTGGTGACAGTTTTTGTTTCTCTTTATTTTGTGTGTGTTGTTGTTTACGTTCATACATATACATATGTACACTGTACCTACATACATATGTACATACATAATATATGTATGTATATTTTTTTTTTTTGAGGATTTCAGGAATATCCTCTTTATAGTATAACAAATCATGGAAGTTATTTGAAATGCTACACGAATATGCATGACAAATAAATTCGTTCAGATTTGAATTTATTTCTTCGTTACGCTGAGAATAAATAAATGTGTGATTTTGTTTCCATTCCTCAAGTTAGTGACAAGATTAATGTATTACACTTTTAGGTTTGTTTTTTTTTTATTCTTTAGTGGGTAGATTATGTTTTTTTTTGTTTCCTTTTTCATAGTAAACTTGGATGGGTGATGCTTTGCTTTGCTGTATAAGAATTTGATAAAATATTATTCTCATGCTATGATTTTTTTTGTTTTAAACTTCCAAGGATATGTACATTTTTTTCCTTAAAGTAAGTTGACACTTGTATGATCTCCTTGGATGAAGTAGGTATATCTAATGAAACAATGGTTTATTGATGGATTATTGTTTTGCCTTCCTTTGAGTTTTTTTTTTGTTTTGTTTAACATTCATGAGACTTTAAGACATTTTTTCTTCGAAATGTTTTTTTTTTACAAAAACAGATTCATGTCGTGTGACAACTTTGTTCCTGTTTGAATTTTTTTTATTTCCTCATAAATCTTTTACTTGTCAACTGTGATTTATATATGAATATTCCCTAAGGAGCTTGAGTTGAATTAAAATCAAAATCCATATGAGAAGAAAATAAATGAAATAAAACAATCAAAATTAGCTTTATTTTCTATATACACTCCCTGTCACTTGTTTGAGGCCACTATTTTCATAGAAGTTTTTTCTCGATAAATACCTGTAAGGAATATTTTTCCTAGAAATTTTTGATACGTGTGAGTAGGTATATATATTTTGCAATAAAAAAGGATAAATTTAAGGAGTTAACTTGGAAAATCCATAGAAATTTCCCAAATTATGTGAACGGACTGCAAAAAATGGATACAAAAAGTTGCGTCACTTGATTGAGGCCATTCCAAAAATTGCTTGGCAAAAGTTAACATCGCCGATTTTTTTTCAAAAGTTTAAAATATTTAAGAAAGGATAGAAAACTATATTTTATATAACCAATAGATTGAGAGTTTAACACTTGGTGGAAATTAATCTTTGACATTTTTTATAAGATATAATAAAACATTTGTTTTTCCACAATTAAAATTATTTTGTTTTTATTTATTAAAAAACTTTGGAAGCCAACGCGTTTCGTCTTCGTTAGGACATCATCAGGGCACTAAATTAAACATGAAATCAAACAATCACAAAGGTTGCAACATGACAGTAATGAACATAAGTGTTCGTACAAATAAATAAAGTTAATAATTTATTAATTTATAGACAGGAAACTTCAACTGATTCCATAATTCCAGTATCGTATCGTCTGCCCACCCCTGGAGTACAAAAATGTCAGCTTTTCATTCCATGATAAATCGTCTTCTTGGAGTTCCTTTGGTAAAAGATGCTTTTATAAAAAAAAAATAAAATAAATCGAGTGGCACAACGGCTCATGAAGAACCAGGGCCTAGTGACTAACAACTCGCAACCATTCCTGTGTGCGCCTTTCGAAAGGAATGGAAGGGACCTACAATTTTATGCCGAATCCGAACGGCTAGACGAGAAGCACTTTTCGTGACAAGTGATACTCTTGGAGGATTTGTCAATTCCTCGCAAGAGGCAGTTGCCCTGAAAAAAAAACTTTTTAGTTTTTAGGTGGACGAGGCTGGGAAACGATCCCTGACCTCCAGCGTGAAAAGTCGAACGCACTATCCATTACGCTACGGGCTACTACATGCATTTATAAAAGAGTTACAAATAATTAAGGACAATGCTGCAAGGAATGGATATAACATTCGAACTATTGATGCATTATTGCATAAAAAAATCTAGGAAATTAGCTCTCCAATCAATTTTCCCAATTTCAATTGAAAATGAACCACAAAGTTGGCGGAAAATCCCTTACATTCCTGGAGTTTTCGAGAAATTAAGTAGTCCCTTATAAACTATAAATATGAAACCAGCTTTTTTCAATAATTTTACCCTAAAAAACGCTCTCTGCAACAACAAACTCAGAGAAAAAATACCTATACATTCAAAAAGCGGTGTGTATAAAGTAATTTGCAAAGAATGCAATGGAGTCTATATAGGAAAAACTTCAAGAACCCTATCAAAAAGGTTTATTGAGCATCTAAAGGCTTCTGTGCGTAATGAACCTTCTTCTGGACTCGCTCAACATATCAAAACTTCTGAACATGGATGCTCCCTCGATGACGTATCTCTATTGCATTGCTTACCTGCCGGACGTGTATTGTACAGATACGAAATTTTCGAAATAAATAAGCATGCTCAAACATTTTGAACTGTCAAATCGACTTATTAAATAATAGCCCACTCCTTAACAAATAATTTATGTTTTAATGCCAAAATTTTAATTTTTATAAATTATTAACTTTATTTATTTGTACGAACACTTCTGTTCATTACTGTCATGTTGCAACCTTTGTGATTGTATGATTTCATGTTAAATTTAGTGCCCTGATGATGTCCTAACTAAGACGAAACGCGTTGGCTTCCAAAGTTTTTAATAAATAAAAACAAAATAATTTTAATTGTGGAAAAACAAGTGTTTTATTATATCTTTTTAAAAATGTCTATATTTTATATTTAATTTCAAGTTAAAATGGGTTCTGGAAACACGTCGAGAGTAGCAGAAAGAGGATCACTAAATGTTTAAAAGGAACATGGGATTCTTAGGCCGAGAAATAGCTAGGAGACCGAACTGAAGTAAGACCATTGTCAACAACTATCTGGCAGACACTGAAAACTATGAAAAAAAAACAAAAAGCACACACATATAAAGCAACAACAGTCCGAGGAAAGCGGCTCATTCAGCGGCTAGCTTCAAATTTCACACTATCAGTGCCTAAAATAAGGCCAAAAAGTGGGGTATCAGCCAGTATTTCGACGGTTTTAAGGAAAAGTAAAACCAGTGGTAACATCAAGAGTATGAAAACATAAAAAAACGGTTCTACGGCAGCTATACAAGGAACTACGGATTAATTTCGCCAGGGAGCATGTTGCCGGTAGCAACGCATGGAAAAAGGTTGTCTTTTCGGAAGAAAAAAAGTTTAATCTTGACGGACCCGATGGTTTCAACTTTTATTTTCACGATTAAAGAAAAGAAGAACTTATTTTGTCAAGACATCAAAGTCACACATCAGGTGTTTTGGTGTGGGGAGCTTTCACCTATTATGGAACAATTGAATTGGAACAACAATGAACGGAAATAGTTACAAATGCCTGGTGTAACGGATATTTCCAAAGCTAAAGAATATTCTTCAACCTCTACCTTAGATATTCCAACAAGATAACGCCCATATCCATACTTCCAGGGTAGCTAGAAGCTGGATTCAGTCGGAAAACGTTGAGCTTCTACCAAAGCCACCCTATTCACCGGACTCAAACATCATCAAAAACGTTTGGGCCTGGCTCTCTCTAAAAGTTTATGATACTGGTAGACAGTTTGGAGATAAGGATGTCATGTTCGAAGTTAATTGCGTTGCCTGGAGCCAGATTTCACTGGATTACTCCAAAACTCTGTATGATTTAATTCCAAACCGTCTAATAGAGCTAATTTCAAAAAATGGCGGGCATACTCATTGTTAATTGACAAAAACATAATACAATAAAGTTTAAAAACAAAAAAAGTAAACATTTTTATAGTTTTGTTCTTTTTTTTATAAGATTTTTCAAGTGGCCTCAATCAAGTGACGCAATTTTTTATATCCATTTTTGCAGTCCATTCTTATAATTTGTGAAATTCCTATGGAATTTCCAGGTTACCCCTTTAAATTTATACTTTTTTATTGCAAAATATATTTATCGAGGAAAAACTTTTGTGAAAATAATGGCCTCGAACAAGTGACAGGGAGGCATGTATATAGTCCAGGAAATATAGACAATTTAAATATGGGTAACCTAAATGCAAGAATTGGAAATAAAGCTGGAAACGAAAATTTAGAAAATGGCATCAGTCAAAAATCGAAAATACCGTCCTTAATGCAAAAGGTGTAAAATTGCTAGAGTCTTGTAACTCATATGGGTTAAGAATTCAAAATGAAACTAGCTTGACGGATACTGGAGGGGAATTTACTTTTGTCGGTAATCAAGGAAACTCGGTTATAGACTATAGTCTCGTAGGTGGAAAATGGAATGATCACATTGTCGACTTCAAAGTTGAACATGTCCCGTTTTCTGATCATTTTCCAATAGTGGTGTCATTTGGACTGATGGCGATGGATTCTGAGGAAAGTAGACCTATGAGACTATAACCTAAACTGAAATGGAATCCAGTTAAGATGATAGATTATCAAGAAAAGCTGAACACATCTCTTCGATATCAACCACAATGCAACTTAAGTCAGTTACAGAAACCATTAAAGCATCATATCCAGTCTCCACGTTAAGGAGTGGTAGAAAAGACTATAAGGCTCCGTGGTTTGACCTGGAATGTGAAAAAGCCAGACAGTTATCGTTTGCTTGGCTGAGAGCATTATACTTATTCAAATGATGGTTACTTCAAAAACCTGTATTTGCAAACAAATAGAGAGTACAAGGCATTGTGTTCGAGGAAAAAATCGACATTTTTTAAAGCAGAATCGAAGCGATTAGCCCATTGTAAGAATTCGAAAGAATTTTGGAACTTAGTAAGGAATTTGAACGGCAAAAAACTAAGCATTCATCATACAGTTAGCCCTAATCTTTTGGCAACACATTTTAAGAATTTATTGAACCCGTTACAAGAAAGAATTAATTTTCACTACGCACCTCCTGGTTTCACTAATGAAGTGTTGGATGCAACGGCGTGTACAGGGGGGAGGGTCACGGGGTCATGCCCCCCCCCCCGAGAACTCAAGATTATTTTGTTGATAGTATATAGTTATTTAGTAACCACATAGAAAAAAAAATGAAAGTTGGTTACTTAGAAAGCTAGTAGGATTTTTAATTGTTAATTTAGAATTCAATAGAGAATATGAATGTTGGTAACTTCAATTCAATAAGAAATTTAACACAACAACAAACTTCTCATATGATAATACATTCAAATCTTAAAATATATGCATAGGCTAGTTTCCGTTTTGAGATGACTGCCAAAACCTGTTAAGCCAAACAGAAATCAAAGTGCGGAGTTGTTACCAAATTTTCAGTCAGTAAAGTAAAAACTAATAGGATTTTCAAAAAAAGAAAATTTTTTTTTCTGAAAATAAAATCTTTAAACACATTATAGAACACATACAGAAATTGTTTTGTTTGATTTCTGTATGACAAATTATTTTTAAAAGCAAAAAAGTGATAACTTTCGATTTATAGTTATTCTAACCAAAAAATATTAATGTTAACGATAAAAGACATAAATATATAAAACTATGATGAAAACCTATTACGAAAGGATTTTGTTTGCACTTATTCAATTTTTACGATCGAACAATATTGTTATTGATTTGGATGTGGATTACTTTTACAAAGTAACCTATGAATCCCATAATGCAAAAGCCAATAGCTTTGGTAAAGGAGATTTTTTGGAACTCCTTGCGGTGAACCGTTTGACCAGTCGGATGGAATTATTGACGAAAAGACACTAGGCTCGTAGAATTTAACAATTTTGTCCATTATTTTTATCAGAAAGGCTTACTGGTAAGAAAGATTAGGTATATTTGATGTACATATTTATTTTGGAAGGTGCCTTTCACTTTTCCATCGGTGGCAGTCTTAGTGACATACATTTTTTCCAAATCAGAGGCATATCGGAATCACTCGTGAACTTTGTTCACACTATTCTCGAAACGCAACGAAAAAGAATCTTTGTATTCAATTATAATACGAATATGTAATGTATTTTCATCAGCGGGAGATAAATTGACTAGGAGCATACACCAGCTCATCTGTAAAATTTGGTCGGAGGAAAGTATGCCCGATGAATGGAACCTCGGTATAGTGTGCCCCATCCATAAAAAGGGAGATGTTCCGAAATGTACCAACTACAGAGGAATTAGTCTCTTAAACGTCGCTTATAAAATCTTGTCGGCCATCCTGTGTGACCGCTTAAAACCTTTTGTCAACGATCTGATCGGCCCCTATCAGTGCGGTTTTGGGCCAGGCAAGTCAACCGTCGATCAAATGTTCACACTCCGACAGATTTTAGAAAAATCCCGGAAATTCCAGATCGATACACACCACCTTTTTATAGATTTTAAAGTCGCGTATGATAGCGTGAAAAGGGACGAATTATACAAAACCATGTCGAGTCTCGGCATCCCTGCCAAACTCGTCCGCCTGTGCAGGATGACGATGGAGAAATCTCGCTGCTCCGTCAAAATTGGTAAGAAGACCACCGATTCCTTTGATGTTGAGAAAGGATTGAGGCAAGGCGACGCGTTATCAAGCAACCTATTCAACATCGTTCTTGAAGCCATTGTACGTAACGCACATGTCAACACCAGCGGTACAATCTATCAAAAGTCCGTTCAAATGCTTGCATATGCGAATGACATAGACATTGTCGGCAGAACGAAGCGAGCTGTGGCAGGGGCATTTGCGAGCATTGAATCGGAGGCGGCTAGAATGGGATTGGCGGTTAATGAGGACAAGGCGAAGTATATGCTGTCATCGAGAGAGGAATCTCAACATCGTCGACTCGGGCAAAATATCACGATGGACAGATATAACTTCGAAGTTGTCAAGGAGTTTGTCTACCTGGGCTCCACTATTACATCGCAGAATGACATCAGTGCAGAGATCAAGCGAAGAATTACTCTTGCCAACCGCTGTTTCTTCGGTCTAAGAAGGCATTCAAGTAGTAAGGCCCTCTCTCAGAGAACCAAGGAGACTTTATACAAAACCCTAATCATCCCGGTCCTGCTTTATGGGTCAGAAGCATTGACACTGAAAGATTCGGATAAAAATCTGCTAGGGTGCTTTGAGAGGAAGATTCTTCGTGTGATTTTCGGTCCGGTGTGTATCGAAGGAGTATGGAGGAGGAGATTCAACGACGAGCTATACGGGCTATACAGCGACGTTGACCTGGTCAAAAAGCTGAAAATAGAGCGGCTGAGATGGCTGGGGCACGTGGAGCGTATGGACAGCAACGCACCTGCCCGACGAGTCTTCGAATGCAACCCCGATGGTGTACGCAGCAGAGGAAGAACCCGTAACAGGTGGTGCAATCAAGTGAATGACGACATCAAAGCACTCGGTGTGCGCAACTGGAAGCGGCTAGCTAGGGACAGAGCTGCCTGGAGGGGCTTGTTAGTTGAGGCCGAAGCCCATCCTGGGCTGTGAGCGCCATCAAAAGTAAAGTAAGTAAGTAATGTATTTTAGTTTTTCCACTATTGTAAAAAGAGCAATTTACACAAGTGGTCATTTTTGAAAATCAGAGCTATTGTTTTCATTTTCAGTAGTGAATATTTATATCTATTTACTAAAATTAAGAAACAGAAAACAGTACACAGTACCTTTGATATTTTACTAATTTTTCCTGTAACTTCAATTCGCTGAAATAAAAACTTCGATAGTATTAAAATAAATTCTGAATAAAATTCAAAACAAATGATCAAGCGAATCCAAAAAATTTTGTTCCTCAGTATTTTCACAGCTAGCTTAACTGATTGTCTTTGGTCAGGCAACTGGAGATTGCTGTGTGCTGTTGCTGAGGCCCTCCGAAATAAATCAGGCTGAATTTGACCGATGGCATCGATTATGTTGTCTTTGAGGGTCAAGGTGGTTTGCAACTTATTCGCATAGACTGCGACTTAAAAAAGCCCCACAAGAAAAAGTCCAAAGGGGTCAAATCACCCGATCTTGGTGGCCAATTCACGTTGCCTCGGCGCGAGATAACCACACCATGAAACCGCTCGTGCAGAATATCGATTGTGTATTAGGCTGTGTGGCACGTAGCGTCATCCTGTTGAAACCATATATCTTCAGTGTCCTTATCATCCAATTTAGGTCACAAGAAGTTGGTGATCATCGACCTTTAGCGATCGCCGTTGACGGTGATGGCCTGGCCAGCATCATTTTCGAAGAAATACGGACCGATGACGCCTCCAGGCATCCAGCCCAAAATCCACACAAAAAAAGTAACTTTATTTGGATGCATTGGCACCTCGTAAATCTCGCGTGGATTAGTGTCGTCCCAAGTCCGGCAATTTTGCTTACTCACGTACCTAATAATAATAAGGATAAGCTTAGCGATGGAAAAGCAGCTGGTTCTGACGGCATCTCAGAAGAATTCTATAAGTACAGCACCACAGAGTTTATAGATATATAATGATATTTTGACAACTGGAACGATACCGCGAGAATTCTAAGAATCCATAATTTTTCCAATATATAAGTAAGGAAGCTTGTCAGAGTTATCTAATTATAGAGGCATATCCATTTTAAATGCTTGTTACAAAATGTTCAATATAATTCTGCAGAGACGTCTCAGCACATGGATCGACGATAATATGCTTCTGATCTTTGTTTTGAAAAGTATTGTGAATTCATTTCTTACCAAAAGAAAGAAATTATATGCGTTTTTCGTAGAGTTCAAGTCAGCATTTGATGCCGTGGATAGACAGGCTCTTTTCTACAAGCTCTATAGCATCGGTATGTCCATTAAATTTGGCCAGCAAAATTTGTATACGGATACAATGGCGTCAGTTTGGAACGGTGAAAAGAGGTCTGAGTGGTTTAAAACTGAATCAGGTGTCAGACAAGGTTGCACTATAAGTCCAAGTTTGTTTGCTCTGTTCATTAAAGATCTCGTAAACCTTTTACCCTGTGGCATCGAATGCGCGGGTCACTTAATTAAGGCGCTGCTATTTGCAGATGACATCGTCCTCTTGGCGTCTTCTCCTGATGCATTACAGTTAATGATCAACCAGCTTTTTCAATACTGTAAGATTTGGAATCTAGTAGTCAATTTGGAATAATCAAAAATTATGATTTTTAAGAACGGGGGAGGCAGAAATTCGGCATTCGAAAAATGGTTTTTTAATATTGAGGTCATAGAGGTGTTTAAAGAATATAAGTATCTCGGAGTTTACTTCACAAGTAATTTAAGTATGGAAAAGCATTTGAAGGAGAAGCTGACAAAGGCGAAAAGTGCAATCAGTGTATCGTGGAGTAGATGCTTTTGTAATAAATATATTGTCCACAGCAGCAAATTTCGAGTTTTTGAGGCAGTATCGCAATCAATCTTATTTTATGCGGCTCAGATATAGGGAGTGAAACAGTATGAAAGCGTAGAGAAGAAGCTCCTGCGTTACTACATAAAGAGAATTTTCCGACTACCACCAAATGCGCCTAATTAAGTGATTATGCTGGAAACGGGACTGTCACCACTCTTTATTCGAACACTGAAATTGCAAATTGATTATTTCCTTAAGGTTATGAAGATGGGAAATCAACGGCTTCCGAAGATAGCGGCTCTCCAAGTCATACGAGATAAATCAAGTTGGTATTCTGAATGGATGGACCTAGCTATGGACTGTGGTATGGACCTATGTCTTGGTAGTTTTGACTTTGTTCGCTGAAAAATGTTGCTATATAAGCTTATTTCATCAGTTGACTTAAAGTGCAGAGAGAGTTTCCAGATCAACGCCACTGAATCGCTGCATAGAGCAATATATTCCCAACTCGAACACAATCTGGAGCAAAGAAATTACTTTCGGGATGAAAACAGCGTCGATGAAATATCAATGATGGTCAGGCTACGAGAAGAGAAGGTCCATTTAAACTTTATACCTCATAGAGAAGATTTACCCATCGTGTGCTACTTGTGTAATTTGGTTGCAAGAGAAGATATTGTGCACTTTATGGGAAAATGTCCTATCCTAAGGGAGATAAGAATTATTACTTTCGGTACCAGTTTTTTGACGGAAAATGAAGTGATATCTCTACTCAACAACATCGAGAGCGTATATTGAGTGAAAGTTTTTAAGGTTCATGTAACTATATTATTGAATTTATTTATATTTTATTTTTCTTTCTGATTTTCAAATATTAAGTAATTATAAATATTTGTTTTGATTGAACATTTATTTTCAAATATTTAAAAGTTTTGTCAACTAGGCAGACGGCAAGAAAGCCAAGCTTCTTGATGTTTTGTTTTGTAAATTATGTAATTAATTTTGATTAAAACCAATAAAAATCTTATCTAATCTAAGTCTAATCTAAATATGGGTAAGTGGGAACAAATTAATTCATGAAATGTTATTGTTGATTTCGACGCAGAATTTCATCCTGTACAACAAACCCCAAAATGCCCTCATTAAAATTTAACGTAAAATAAGCTTGAACATTTTGTCGACCATTCAAAGGTTAGGGGATTTCGAAGAGGCGTTTGGTCAACACCAATAAAAATACTCTTTTTTATTTCTTTTTCATAAAGAACTTCATATACTCCGATTTTCTGCTTAAAACCATGTCAATCTTCTATTCCCTCTGCTGATAAATTTTTCAAATGAAAGTTATCAAAAAATGGATGTAAAAAATCAAAGGGCACGGTAGTGCCCAGCCAAGTTCTGACACTACACCCCTTTTACAGGATCAAACTCAAATTTCAATTCTTTAGCGATAGTGGTTCACGAGATATAAGACTGCAAAAATGGCAAACACCGTAACTGACTGACTGACAGATCATCAAAATTATGGAGCACTTCCCGACATCGTAGAAGTTTGTAGTTTCGCACAACGGTAGGGCCTGTAGTGTATACAAATGAAGAAATAGAAAATTTAATATTTTCCATTCAGGGGGCGTGGTACCCGCCCATATTTATAGGATTGATATAAATTATTTGGAGCACTTCTGATTGTCGTAGAATGATTAAATTTAATACAGAGCCAGCGGTAGGGCTGAAGGTGTAGGCAATTTTAAAATTTGAGACTTTTCATTCAGGGGGCGTAGTTTCCGCCCATTTTCATAGAATTGATATAAGTTATTTGGAATACTTTTGATTGTCGTGGAATGATAAAATTTAATACAACCCAGCGGTAGTGCTTAAAGTGCAGACAAAGGAAACGTTTTAAAATTTAATATTTTACATTCAGGGGCGTTGCACCCGCCCATTTGAATAGAACTGCTATCAATTATGAGGAGCACTTCTAGTTGTCGAAGAATGATACAATTTGGTAGAGCGATAGGACTTGACATGCAAGCAAAGGGAAAATTAAAAATTTTAGATTTAACATTCAGTGAGCGTGGCAACCACGCATTTTCACAGAATTAATATTAAATATATTGGGAGCACATCCGTTTGGTGCAGGATTATAAAATTTGGTAAAGCTGTTCGTTTTCAGGTGAACCTATACAAAGAAAAAGTTGAAATCATGAAATTTTTCATGCAGGGGCGTTTCATCCACCCACTTTTGATGGGAAGTTATGATAATAATAGTATATAAAAGTGCTCAATGGAGCATTTTTAACTTATGAAGATTGGTAGATGGGTAGGACTTGTTGTATATACAAAATGCATAAATTAAAAATTTACTTTACTTATGAGGCGCTCATTGGGAGTTTATTCCAACCAGTTTACCTGATAAAAAAACATTTGCAAAAAGTAGTGAAATCATAACATAAACATAAATGTTCAAAAAGTAGCCAAGTTCTTCTATATACAAAAACCTTTGCGTAACAAGTCAGCTGTAGAGGGTGGTGAGATCTTAAAGTGCACCAAGTTCTAAGTTTGTTAATGTTTGATATCAAATATTTTAAGTAGAGTACTATGGAAAAACC
Source organism: Melangyna quadrimaculata (assembly GCA_949320155.1). Classification (NCBI taxonomy): domain Eukaryota; kingdom Metazoa; phylum Arthropoda; class Insecta; order Diptera; family Syrphidae; genus Melangyna; species Melangyna quadrimaculata. The sequence continues at coordinate 43,272,032 of OX439485.1, read as the reverse complement.
TCAAAATTATAAGAGAAATCTGTTATTTAATGATTACTGAAAGAATGTATTAATTCACATATGTATGCATTTTGAAGCTTTCAATAAAATCATCATCAAAGATTAATTTAGATACATTTCATACACAAATTCTTAATGTATTTTCTCGACCCTGATAATTTTCAGTGAGCAAAAAGGTGCCTTCAAATGACAATCTGTCAAATTAAATACATATTTTACAGTTTTTTTTAACGGTTTTTTACAGTTTTTTTTAACAATTTATTGAGTTTATTTTTTACGTATGTAAAAAACCATTTTTTACAGCAAATCACCCATCACTGAGTATAATACCTAAGATATGTGTAGTGTACCTAGCATCACTGCTTTCAATTCGTTTCTATTTATTTATTTATCGGATTTTAGTCCTGAGCGATGAGAGAATTTACCCAATTCTCTCAAACATATACAAACTTTGAGAATTTTACTTTTGTTATTGTTTAGCTTGAACTTGTCGCTCTGTCGGTCGTCGCTTGTCAGTCCTTGCGTAACCGAGCCCTTGCGGTTCGCGTAGACTGAAACCGATTAACCGGACAATTTCGGATCGGAGATATACGAACCAATGGGCGAATTCGTAATCATCTGACTTACTTAGATATGGTTGGTTCGATTGTGTGGTGGCCAGCAATAAGGAATTTGTATAATATCAACAAACTTAGGAAGGTTCAAAGAACAGCTAGCTTTGGCACCACAGGGGCTATTCGATCTTGTCTAACAGATGCTTAAGGAGTTTTTCTGCATCTTTTACCACTAGATTTACACATTATATACCTGGTATCTTGCAGCGCGATAAGACTAAAACAATCGAACTCCTGGTTTGCCAAACCCTATGGGCACAGCAACATCACGGGTTTAGTTCCCACCGAAATCTTTTCCACTCCCACTGATTACTGCACCTCTTCAATGAGCCTCGGTAAAGATTTTACAGTTATATTCCCATACAGCAAGGATTGGAATGATGACGTCGTGACGAAAGACTTCGACACAACTATCTTTACTGATGGGTCAAAGATAGAGTGCGGTGTTGGTGCGTGTATTTTTACAGAGTCCCTAAATATATCCAGGTTTCTTTTCGGCTACCTGACTTTGCTAGTGTCTTTCAGGCTGAAGTACTGGCAATCAGGGAAGCATGCAAGCCTCTTAAACAAAATCCAAACCGGAACCGAAATACAGCTATTTTCTCAGACAGTCAAGCGGCTGTCAAAGCCATTAATTTGGATACATCATCCTCAAAATTAGTACGACAATGCCAGGATGAGCTTCTGAGTGTGAACCCGAACCTCAGGGTCACTCTTATTTGGGTTCCGGATCACAGTGGCATTGAGGACAATGAACGGGCTGACGAGCTGGCCAGGCAAGGTTCAGCCCTTGATAACTCACTTGCGGAAAGAGTCAATATTCCTCTCGGAGTTATGAAGGGCAATTTATTCTCAATTTTTTTCTCAAAATCTAATCAAAGGTGGAGTAGTTTAACTAACTGCATTATTGTTAGAAAAATCTTGCCTACATATCATAAATCCCGAACTATTAACCTAATGTGTAGACCCAGGCGAGACATAGCAAGGATTGATGCAACATGCACTGGACACTGGCCAATAGGAGAACATGCGACGAAGCTTGTTATCCCCTACAATACTCACTGTCGTAGTTGTGGGGACCAGCAGGAAAAGGAAACAGTCTTTTATTTCCTTTGTAAATGTCCCGCTTTGGCCAGAATGAGGCAACAATCTTTTAGGAAGCCCTTTTTTGACGACCTTAATAAACTCTCCGGAACGAAGATCAAAGATTTGACTTCTTTCCTCAACGTGACGAAATGGATCTAGGATTTACTTCGGTATCCTCTTGCACCATCTTTTTCCCGAAACTCCTATGACTGCGAGCTAGCAGACTAGTGGTTTTTGAAGGTGGCTCATGGTGCACGTGGACCGGACTATCACACGGTAGTGCCAACCTTCGCTTCAATACCAGTCAACAAGTTGCCTAGTTGGCACAGTGTAGATGGTTTTTAGCTGCAAACTTTGGTCCTATAGGGTGTTTTTCCTATGTCCAAAACCTTAATAAGTTTCATCTCATGTCTAAATCCAATAAAAGCGTCTGGTCATACAGGCGGGTGGTACTTTCTCTGGTAACAAGTCATGTTGTGCAAACAGACGGAGGTGTACAATACAGAGATTACCATATCCGAGTGTGCGACTAGATGATCAGGATCACCCTGAGGGATCAGGTCGTATGCGTCCTAGGCAAATCAGCAAATTGCTTAGCGTAGCATACTACAGCCGAACTCGGGCGTAGGCGATGATCAGTTGGGAGATTTATCAGCAAATACCCTCATTATCTTAAAAAATGTTCTTTTAATCCACAGGTCAAACGATGTATTGTATCAAAACGGCGCATTACAGCGTTAGTTGGGTCATCGAGCGAGTATGCTTGTGACCGCCATCTCTACCTACCTAGATCTGTAGAGTTTGTGTTCGTAAACAAAAATTGAGAACTGACTTCAGTAGGCCTGCAAAATAAATTACGTTCGTAAACATCAAAAGTTTGTGCAGAAAGAAAAACATTCTGCAGAAGAAAAAATTTAAATTAAAACAGGAAAACACTTACATACATAGGTAGAGGGTGGGTCATCATTGGACCATTTTTCTTCGAAAATGAGGTTGGTCGTTACAGAGCCATGTTAACCAACTTTTTTTTTACAAATATTAGAGACATCGATTTGGACAACCTCTGGTTCATGCAGGATGGTGTGCTGTGCCACAGAGCCCGTACCACAATCGATCGCATCAAATTTCAAAATTGTGTTATCAGCCGTCTTTGCGATGTCAATTGGCCGCCTCGGAGCTGCAATTTGACCCCTTCGAACTTTTTTTTTTTTGTTGGAAACCGTAAAGGACCGATGTTATGCAAACAACAGTTTTATTGCATTTTTAAAAAGAAACTTGTATTTGGCCCACCCTGTATATGAAATGGCTATGTAGTACATATGTACATACATATATCATCTAGATATTTGGCTATCACAGCGTATTTTTTTCCAAATTTCACCCAAAAGCCCTAAAATCACCTTTTACCCGGCGAAAATTTAATCTCAATTTTCTTTTTTTATTTTTACAAATAATTTTCTGCGCTGCGATGTTTAGTAATACTTTTTATTTCAAAAACTGCCACTGTTGTGTCCTCTGATAAATAAAAGTCTTGTGTTCGGGTTGCTGGTTTTTGACGAAACTCTCAAACGAACTGTTAAAATTGCAGCCCCTGGCCATGCTTTTAACGCGCACTAACCAACATTCTGCGGACAGAAGAAAAATAAAATCGATACGCAGAAGCTAAGCAGACATGCGTCAGATCTGTCGCAGATTTCTGCGATTACAAACTCGCCCAATGTCTCGGACATTAGCCTGCATACAATACTGCAATTCTCGCCCGATGCCTGTTTTTAACAATGCCCATTTTAATGTATGCCAGTCGGAGTGTAAAAAGTAAAAGTGGCTCTATTTTAAACACAATAAATTAGCTATTCACTATTAATTTTATCTTATTTTAATTTTTAATTTAATTTTATTTTATTCTGGCAAGAAATAACTGACAAACTGACGCACAATCCAAACAAGTTCGGAATTGTCGGTTAATCAATTATTATCGGGCGACACCGGACGATTCCGATTGTAGTGGTGAACGGGCTGTCTTCCTTTTACATACGTTTGATTCAATCGGGCGAATTCAGCCGAGCATAATTCGGCCGATGACTGGTTATGTGAACGCGAGCCGTTAGTCTTAATTGAAGGTATCTTTATTTTATAAAAGTAGTTATTCAATACAATCGAAACTAGCAAAGAACAATTATTATTTTATCTTTATTCAAAATTATTTAATCCTAAGTAGGCATGCTCCAGCTCCTTATTTACATTTGCAAGTAAATTAAATTCCATATGATATGAAGTAGATAGAAGTACTTTGTAAATAGTTTGCATCAAAATATATTGTACACACTCAAAATATAATAAGAAAACATCTGAAATTTGAAATCTAGCTACACTGCACTTAACACTATATATCCAACAGGCGAACAAACCATTTTCAAGGAAATTACAAGTATCCTTCAAAAGTTTCCTCGATTTCCAACATTTCGTTATACAACAATACGCACACACCTTAGAAGTGGGAAGAACTAAGCTTAGTTTGATGCAATTATATTGCAAAATGCTCGGATTTTGTGCTTCTAGCTCACGTTTGTGGTGCAACTTAAATAAACACATCCATTGGGGTATGTTAAATTTAGCCAAGAAAACATATATAAGAGGCAAGAAGATTAAAAGGATACGATATAAGTTAAATAAAAATAAATACTTTATATCCAGTAACAGAAACAAAAACAAAACAAACGCCAACAAATAAGGCCAAACTAGTTAAAAAGTGTAAAAATTCCACAAAGAACCAGAGCTATTACGATGAGTCCAAAAGTGCAAATAGAGCAACTTTGTGAGAGTATATATGTACAAACTTCTTGGCACCTTTAATAGTGGTTGCCAAGGAATGATTTTAAATGAGCAAAGTTTTTCAACACAACAGAAATGAACATCAGTGCACCCAACACGCCAACACCACCCATCACCACACCACCCATCACCATCAGTACAGCTATTATAATATATAGTGAAAGAAATACCACGAAAGACGACAGCCGTAAACACAAATCTACGATAGAAGTTGTTTTGTGGTGATTTGCCTGGCATTTCACGCTTCTGAAAATGGAAATCGGATTAAATGCGGTTTACTAATGAAGTTTTCCTTCTGCCTTGCCTTGCTCCCATCTCTCTTATTCTTATGTTTAGTTTTCGACTGGACATGGAATTAAATCTCTTTGTCGTCTAACACACACAGATTCAAAGGCCATGGAAAAGCATAGGGTAGGGAAGGGTAAGGGTGGTTCTATATAGAGATAAATTTCTAATTACATTTAAATGAGCCACAAAATTGCCTAGCTCTTAATGAACCGACTTACTAAACTCAACGACGGCGAGCGATTCTTTTGAAATTCATTTAAACGCATTTGAGAAGCTTACATGAAAACTCAAATTGGTCGAAAGTTAATTCGAGGGTCTTAGGATTTTCCCATCTAGAAGATCCAAGAATGTCTTTTTTTGTTTGAACTCAATGGGAACTACAAATATTCAATTAGTTTAATTGGGAATGTTACTTAATTAGGAAGATTGTGAGGTAAAATTAAGCCTGTATGCGTTAATCAAACTTGCTTAGTAAAGTTCAATTAAAAAGTACAAGTGACCTCAACTCCAGAAATAATTGTGTTTCGCCCAAGGTACAACAGTGGGCTCTTCAGTCAGTCTGTTATACCCTACTAAGACACAAATTTTGTTCTTAAAACAGAAGTAATTTCAATATTTTAATATTTAAATTTCTTCATCTTCTTATTGTAGTAGCCCGTAGCGTAATGGTTAGTGCGTTCGACTGTCACGCTAGAAGTCTAGGTTCGCTTCCCAGCCTCGTCACCTAAAAACTTAAAAGTTTTATTCAGGGCTACTGCCTCTTGCGAGGAATTGACAAATCCTCCAAGAGTATCACTTGTCACGAATAAGTGCTTCTCGTCTAGCCGTTCGGATTCGGCATAAAATTGTAGGTCCCTTCCATTCCTGTGGACAGGCGCACACAGGAATGGTTGCGAGTTGTTAGTCACTAGGCCCTGGTTCTTCATGAGCCGCTGTGCCACCCGATTTATTTTTATTTTTTCATCTTCTTATTAGCTTAGTAAAGTTTAATTATAATTTGGTCAGCAGATTTGAAAACTCTCAGCACACATAACTTATTACACACATGTTAAGCTATGTTTACTGCTGAATTGCCATATAGAATACAATGTCACCGTCCATTAATGCCGGTCATAAAATGAATATTTCACAATTTATTCTTGCTCTTTTAGATGAAATATCATTTTAAATCAGTTCTAAAAGTGTCATAAGCTTAAGCAGAACTTTACATTTGACATTTTCCATTTTGAAACACAGTTATGTATGTATATTAATTGACTTCATGATAGTTGGGGAGCCCGCCATAGAACGGCTTACCCAAAGAGAAATATGAAAGTGTGGCAATCCTGAGTTTTAACCAAGTTTTTGTAGAAATCCTGGTACTATCATGCTTATATAAGAGAATAATCTACATTTTGATGTTAATTTCAATGAAAATACGAAAGGGTACAAAAAATAAAATAAAACAACCTATAAATAAAAAAAAAAAATATTTTTCAAAAATTCTCTTTGCTAAAACCAAAGCTTTAATTTAAAAATTGGCAGATAATTATTTTTTTGTCAATCAGTTACATAACAACAGACAATATTTTTTCAATACATAGAACGTCACACTGATTTAAAGTAAAGTTTTTCTCAAACATCTATTCCGTCAAGTTTGACTTTCAAACGTTCATAATATCTCGAGTTCTACATTTTAAACAGTTTCTGTTGTCATGTATAACTTTCATGTATGTATTCAATAAAATCTATCGCTTGGAGAAAAAATCATTTCGCTATGACTTACTGTTTAGAAAATAAGATTTTGACCTTTTAATACGTTCACCCTAACTTCCCCTAATTAAATTAAAAATTTCAAAAAATTCCGTATTTGAAAATTTTTAAATTAAATTTCCTTTCATAATATATTTTTTTGAATATCCTTATGCTGTGAAGTGATACATTTTCCAAAACTTCCATCTTTCCGCTTTTTCACTGAAGTGCTTTTATTTATGATACACAACATTTTTCGTTTTATTTGCAATAAGAGGTGTTATTTTGAATAGCCTGTTATTTCGGTAGTTGTCACTTTTGAAGCTGTAATTTTTTGACATTTGATAAGAAGAAACTACGCGATTGATAAAAATGGAACGATACACGCTTCAACAACGCATTGAAATTATTAAAGGTCACTATAAAAAATGCATACAAATAATCCGAAATTTCATCGAAAAATCATCTTGACTGATGACGGCCATTTCCACCTCGGTGGCTACGTCAACAAGCAAAATTGTCGCATCTGGGGCTCGGAAAAGCCAACATTTTTTGTTGAAAAGCCTCTCCATCCTCAACGAGTAACTGTTTGGTGCGGTTTATGGTCCGGTGGGGTCATTGGACCTTACTTTTTCGAAAATTAGGCTGGAGCAACAGTTACGGTGAATGGATTGCGCTATCGAGAAATGATTAATAATTTTGTATCGGCGGAATTCGATGGTATTGACCTGGACAACGGATACTTTCAACAAAACGGTGGCGCTACTTGCCACATAAGCAACGAAACCATCGTGCTTTAACGGGAAAAATTTCCGGACCGTGATATTATCTTTCGAAGTGGTGATTGGCCACCGAGATCGTGAACATTATCATTAATGGCATACCTACTTTCCTCTTGACATCGAAATAAACATCTGATCATTTATCTCAAAAAATGCCATTTTTCTTTGAATATCAAAATAACACATCTTATTGGAAAACCTATGCAATGTTTTTCTATGCGGATAAAGATTTTCCCACCATTAACTATAAACCCATTTTTTGGCATTTTTATATCGTTTTTTTCTTACTTTGGTGTCATTTTTTCCACAAAAACACCTTATAAAGGGGCATCTTTTCTATTCTACTATGAGGCCCATCATTTTATTTTCTTAAAAATATGTAGGTAATTAACATTTTCTTAACAAAATACAACATTAAAATTTATTAAAAAAATAAACACAGAAAATGAAAGTTCGAAAAAATTTAAATATTTGAATAAAAAGTTTGTTTTTATTAAAATATTTAATTTTTTTCCTTTTGTAAGTTAGTTGCTACAAAATTCATTTAAATTTTGTATTATTTCTTGAACTTTCCTTTTTTCTGTTTTTATTTTTTTAATAAATTTTATTTTAATGTTGTATTTATTTTAGAAAATAAAATGGACTTTCATAATAAAAAAAAAAGTCACTTAATAAGGTGTTTTTGTGGAAAAAATGTTACCAAGTTAAAAAAAAAATCGACCTGAAAATGCCAAAAGTATGGTTTTGATATTTAATTGTGGGAAAACTGTTATCATAATAGAACAAAATTGAGTAGCAAATATAAACTGTTTACTCATCAAGAATCGGATGTAGTTTGGCAAAGTTAGAGCTAGTTAAAAGAAAAAAGATCAAAAATCATAAAAACCGTTATAAGCGAAAACGAGAAAATTGCCTCATAAGTTTTTCGACTTAAAATTAACTCAGGAACCCATAGTTTAATAAAGGGCCGGTGATGATTGGACACCTTGTATAAATAAAATGCGACCAAATAAAATAAATAGGTTATGATTTGTATTCGTGTCTTTTTTGATGTTTGATTAGAAAAAAAAAATTGAGTTGTGATTATAAATGGGAATATTTAACCGAAAGCCAATAAATAAATGTTTTAAAATTTAAAACAATAGAGGGCCAATTTTTCAACAGTCAGATAAGCAGTCAGTTAGTGTTTTATCCTCAGATAGAACAAAAATATATTTTTCAATGGGCAGATATAACTTATTCCTAGGAATAGTAACAGTAAATTTATTTACTCATTGAGAATTCAGATAAATGTATTCATAGGAATAATTATTTTCAAAGTCAAACATTACTGTTTGTAAACATTGCTTTGAAATAAACGTTAAATAAAATTAAAATTACATTAAAAATGTTCGATATACAAAAACAAAGGCATATACAAACATAAATGAAAGTGACACTCATTAATATTCTATAGATTATTTTTTCTCAACTGAAAAATTCAATTTTGCTATCCGATTGTTTAAGAGCCAATTAACTTTATTGTTCGAATAAATAACTGACTCTTTAATTGACCATTGAAAAATCGGCTCTAAATAGATCAAAATGATAATATTTTAACACAGAGTCCTCCTTTACACGAAGTTTTGTGTTTTACAATTACCATCATCTTATTTTAAGACGCTCTTGGGGGGTTTCTTAGCCGGGCTCTCAATTAGTAAAAATTATGTGATGTTTTCAGCAAGACTTTACAGTCTGTATCATTTTGGGCACATTTCTAAGTGTGTCAATATTCTGACTGTGGTAGATCCTTTATAAAATGAAATGCTTGACAGTTGTTGCTTGAGCAGTTTCAGTAATTTTAAAAACTATAAAACCTAGCAGCAGCCAATTTTTTCACAATTTTTTTTTTTTTGTTTTCAATTTCTATTTTTCAGAGAGAATAGTAATTTTAACAGGTCGTATGTCGTTAAATATAATACTTTAAATATAAATCACCATCAGCAGGAGGCAAACTATCATTCACTTGCACTTTATTTCGTATGTTCCTTTGGTATTCTTTTCGATATACATACTTTCAAATCTTTCTACGCCCAAATGCTCATAAATTGTTTTCCTCCCTGAGAATCGAGGGCGCTAAGTTTTCATGCACTTTACTGCCAACATTCTTGGTTCTCATCTTTAAGTATTCTTGACTTTTGAGGGCTATGAAGGTTGAAGGTATATGAAGAAAAGATTTCCTGTTCGGTTTATCCTTCTAGATAATGGTTCACTATTGGGATGTTTAACGTTTATCACGTTTTTTGGCGCACCACACAAAATCACAATGTATGCACCATCCTTACTGTTCATTGTGGTGCCATCTTGGTTCTTCTACCCTCCTAAGCTTCGGAATGGAGCACCTCGTGCTGGGGAAGTTTGCCCTTGATGGTATAGCTATATAGGAAAACAGAATTGATGCCACGTCGCGTCGCGGCGGTCGGTCGGTCGTAGTCGTAGCTGGGAGGTCATTGTGTTCGTTTTAAAAGAGCTCTGTGACCGAGTGCAGGCAGATTCAGCATCAGCTCAGCATTAACAATCGGTGTTTCGTGCCTGAACACATCACTTCGGATTTGTTAGGTTTTTTTTTTTTATTTTTGTGTCGGATTCCAAGTGCAATTGATTTACGATTACGGAGAACCACTTTTTTCTATTGTTGTTGTTGTTTTTTAATGTCGAATGATCTGAATTTTCACTTTACTATGTGAGGTTTTATTTTTGTATGATTTTTATTTGAAGCACGTATTTACGGTAATCGATAGGATTTTTACAGGATGCTGCAATTCATTGGTATCATTATGAAAATATGTTGTTTTATTTTTGGATCTACATTTCGAATACTGTTTAAGCGATGAAGAAGAATCAATTTCAATGAAATTTTAATTGAAGCTTTGGTAAGTGAGAATCAAAGTGATACGTGACAGTAACAAGTGTAAGTGTAGTGTGTAGGTACATATAGGCATATGAAGGGACAATTTATAAATTTGCAATGGAAGTTTTCAATTTATTAAGGAAGCTTTAAGCAATTATCACTTAAGTGGGAGCGCACGCCAGTGTCGTGGGCTGTTTAAACAGATAAAAAAAAAAAATCGTAGCAGTCCTTGCAGTAATTTTAATTTTTTTGAATTCTTATGTTCGCATCGATATTGTCGATTTGACATTAAGGTTAGACCGCACTAGGCGGAACTGCACTGTAGCGGAACTGCGATTCAAAATAATTTGTATGAAATTTAATGAAGTTCAGTTGCCGCTTAATGCGATATAGCTCATACAGTTTCATACAAATAATGTGTTGCCGCGTCGTGAAGTGTAGTTCCGCTGCAGTTGTGTGCGGTCTAACCTTTAGAGAACTTAGAGTGCTCAGGTTGTTTTTTTTTTCAATCAAAGTGAATAGAGCAAAAAGCTGAGCGCAACCAACTTCATTCTCTTTCTTTTTCTCAAAACAGTTTACCACGTTCAACACATTAAATTCCACTTCAGATTTTTGAATTTTTGGATTAGCCAGCTGTTACTTACTTACTTTACTTTTGATGGCGCTCACAGCCCAGGATGGGCTTCGGCCTCAACTAACAAGCCCCTCCAGCCAGCTCTGTCCCTAGCTAGCCGGTTCCAGTTGCGCACACCGAGTGCTTTGATGTCGTCATTCACTTGATTGCGCCACCTGTTACGGGTTCTTCCTCTGCTGCGTACCCCAGCGGGGTTGGATTCGAAGTCTCGTCGGGCAGGTGCGTTGCTGTCCATACGCTCCACGTGCCCCAGCCATCTCAGCCGCTGTATTTTCAGCTTTTTGACCAGGTCAACGTCGCTGTATAGCCCGTATAGCTCGTCGTTGAATCTTCTCCTCCATACTCCTTCGATACACACCGGACCGAAAATCACACGAAGAATCTTCCTGTCAAAGCACCCTAGCAGATTTTTATCCGAATCTTTCAGTGTCCATGCTTCTGACCCATAAAGCAGGACCGGGATGATTAGGGTTTTGTATAAAGTCTCCTTGGTTCTCTGAGAGAGGGCCTTACTACTTAAATGCCTTCTTAGACCGAAGAAACAGCGGTTGGCAAGAGTAATTCTTCGCTTGATCTCTGCACTGATGTCATTCTGCGATGTAATGTGGAGCCCAGGTAGATAAAGTCCTTGACAACTTCGAAGTTATATCTGTCCATCGTGATATTTTGCCCGAGTCGACGATGTTGGGATTCCTCTCTCGATGACAGCATATACTTCGTCTTGTCCTCATTAACCGCCAATCCCATTCTAGCTGCCTCTGATTCAATGCTCGCCCTGCCACAGCTCGCTTCGTTCTGCCGACAATGTCTATGTCATCCGCATATGCAAGCAATTGAACGGACTTTTGATAGATTGTACAGCTGGTGTTGACATGTGCGTTGCGTACAATGGCTTCAAGAACGATATTGAATAGGTTGCATGATAACGCGTCGCCTTGCCTCAATCCTTTCTCAACATCAAAGGAATCGGTGGTGTTCTTACCAATTTTGACGGAGCAGCGAGATTTCTCCATCGTCATCCTGCACAAGCGGACGAGTTTGGCAGAAATGCCGAGACTCGACACGGCTCTGTATAATTCGTTCTTTTTACGCTATCATACGCGACTTTAAAATCGATAAAAAGGTGGTGTGTATCGATCTGGAATTCCCGGGATTTTTCTAAAATCTGTCGGAGTGTGAACATTTGATCGTCGGTTGACTTGCCTGGCCTAAAACCGCACTGATAAGGGCCGATCAGATCGTTGACAAAAGGTTTTAAGCGGTCACACAGGATGGCCGACAAGATTTTATAAGCGACGTTTAGGAGACTAATTCCTCTGTAGTTGGTACATTTCAGAACATCTCCCTTTTTATGGATGGGGCACACTATACCGAGGTTCCATTCATCGGGCATACTTTCCTCCGACCAAATTTTGCAGATTAGCTGGTGTATGCTTCTAGCCAATTCATCTCCCGCTGATTTAAATAGTTCGGCTTGTAAGCCATCCGCCCCAGCAGCCTTCTACGACTTAAGTTTGGATATCGCCAGCTGCACTTCGATTAGGTCGGGTGGACGGAACTCTTGGCCATCATCGTCCAAGTTGAATGGAGCGTTCTGCCTATTAGCGGCATCTTGGCTGTCTTCGCCATTAAGCAGTCTAGAGAAGTGTTCTTTCCAAACCCTCAGCACTGACTGTGTGTCTACTACCATATTCCCACTCTCATCTCGGCAGGCTTCCGTTCTAGCCTTGAATCCTTGGGTGGATCGCTTCACCCTCTGATAAAATTTTCGAACATCTCCCCTACCGCTACAACCCTCAATAGACTTTACCGCCCGCTTCTCGTGCTCTCTTTTTCCTCCTGAGAAGTCGGCGTTCCTCTTTTCGTTTAAGCCCGTAGAGCTCCCCAGCTTAGCCAGCTGTAAAAGCGGGTGGCACAACGGCTCATGAAGAACCAGGGCCTAGTGACTAACAACTCGCAACCATTCCTGTGTGCGCCTTTCGACAGGAATGGAAGGGACCTACAATTTTATGCCGAATCCGAACGGCTAGACAAGAAGCACTTATTCGTGACAAGTGATACTCTTGGAGGATTTGTCAATTCATCACAAGAGGCAGTAGCCCTGAAAAAAACTTTTTAGTTTTTAGGTGGACGAGGCTGGGAAGCGATCCCAGACCTCCAGCGTGACAGTCGAACGCACTAACCATTACGCTACGGGCTACTACCAGCTGTTGGTATACTTAATTTTTGGTGGGTTAAATGCACCGATTCATATCACATCCTGTGACAGTTAAGTGCTAGATTTGTTTTAAAATTATATCGGAGAGCACTGGTCATACTCTGCTCAGGGATTAAATCTAACTCCGATCGCTTGAGCTCTGCTCCATGCTCTGCTCGGAGCTTAACAATAAAAACACTTATTCATCAAAAAAATAATTGAAGCGCTTAGAAGAAGAAGAACGTAAGCGACATTTTTAAACATTTGAGTTATAAGCATTTAAAGTTTATTGCCTATAACTTTTTTTATGAAAATAATAAAAACACTGTATGGATAATTTGAAGTCAACAAAACTCAGGTGAATTTAATTTTAGGAATCGTTTTTATTTAACGCAAATAGTTGTTGAGATACACTTTTACACTTTTGTGCATATAACACCTTTATCTAGGAACTTTTTTGTATTTAATTTAATATTTTGATTTTATAAAGGTGTTAAGTGACTTTATGATATGTTGTAATTTACTTATTTTTTTTTCTTTCCCTTCTTCAGGATCTGCTGAAATTGCATTTAAATAAAACCATTGGTGTTCTACACGAACGAAATTCATCTGTTCTTTTAAATTTTTAATTTTGTCTGCAGAAAGTTGTTTCAATTTGTTCTCTCTTGGCATAAAATCTTGATTATAATCAGGACGTTTGTTACTTTTGACTATAATAACCTTACTATATAAGGAACATATTCATCAAAGCGTTCTTTGTAAAGGTAAGACACATAGATACTCTCTGCGAATTCATTTTATTGAGTCCCTAAATTGAACCTTGCAATAAAGTAAAAATAAAATTAGTCTGCTGGGGCATTTGTGAAGTAATTTTCGTCTGTTTTTTTGCAAAGTCACTTCCGCTTAGGTTTTGAAGCAGAAACGTTACACCAAGACCTAGATTTCATTCAAAAACTTCGAATAGCCCATTATTATTCTAAGGCTGTTCCTGATGAGAGTAGGTTTTTTATCGTTTTGTTTCGTCACGGAATTTCGGTCTGCGTTTTTGAACTTAAGTCTGTGAGAGTGTCCTGAAGCAAACAGCATTGGAGCAAATGTTAACCAAAAGACATGACTTCTGTCAATTTTGTCACACCTTTAAGGTCAATTTAACACCCATTCGTCAAGGGTATCGGCTATGTTTTGGCATGGTTTACAACATTAAGCAAATGACTTGACTTTTAATATCGTTGGCTCTTTAGACTAATAGATGTGTGTGAAAAATAACGCTTTCAAATTGTGCCTAAGACTATACAAAATAAAGCCATCATGTTAAGCCACATGCGTCAGAACATTCAAATTTGAAGTCCTGTGTGTTGGTTGGTGCTTCTTGCTTGCACATGCACTGATTTGTGTGGTGTTCATCTATAATATCTTATCTTAAAGTGCCCACTTAACACTTTTATGCACGAAATAAAAAGTTCTGATAAAATTATTTTTGTATTAAGGACTTAATATAAAGGACTTAAGCGCATTTAAATCATTCATCTACAAAGTTTATTATTAAATTGATTGCATATAACACCTTCATCTTTGGCTAAATATGAATTTAGAGGCGATAGAAGATTACAGACAAGTCAGAAATTAAAGTTTTCATATAACACTTTCATCTGTAGGAAAAAAGATAAATTTCAAAAAATGTCACTTAACACCTTCATCTTCTAAGCGCTTCAATTGTTTTGTAAAACCTGTCGGGAAATATCTCTACGAGTGAACATAAAATGGATAAGATTCTCAAAAGATTGTCGCAGTCTTGCACATTTGGTACAAGTGGAAGCGGCGGAACCAATGTAAAGTCGAAAAATATAGACTTTATGACGACAATAACATAGGTACCCCAATTACCGGCTTTCGACCGTGACCCCCAGATAATTTGATTTCTATACTCCTTTTTGTTATTTTTATCGCAACATCGTTCAAAAAAATTGAAAAAAAAAATCAATTGTTCTAAATATTAGATATACTGTACATACTACTTTAAAAAAAAATTTATTTTCAGAAATTGGTTATTTTTGGTACCTCCAGTGCAACCATTTTTTTGGTTTTTTGATTTTCTTTAAAATAGTTGAGTTGAAAAAATTTTCATTTTTTGTATGGTAAATCTTCTAAAAAGTATAAACATTATTGTGAACCAAAAACATTTTTTTTTTCAAACTAGGTATCAAACAATGTTTTATTATTTTGTATATATAATATTTGTATAAATCATGTTTCTAAATTCAAAAATAATGGTACCTTCCATACAAATTTTGAAAAACCGTTAAGAAAAATCTTATTTTTCTCAAAAACGGCTCAAAGAATTTGGATAAAAAGAAATTCGTTTAATATTAAGGTTACTGTCAACGCATACGTTCCATAAAAACGACAGCATAAAGGAACTTTTATACCAATAATATCGAATAATGACACGTTATGGATTCGTAAACAAAATCGAACTCAAGATAATAATTTTCCGTAACATAACGATGATAGAGAACGCGAAAAAAGTATGTCCCGCAATTCTGTCTGTCTGCCTGACTGTCTGTCTGCCGTCGCCCCTACAGCCTAAACGGCCGGAGGGATTTTCTTCGAACTTGGTACATAGTGTTTTTTGACTAATATGCCCCACGTTTTTTTAAATTTGTTTAGGACCAAAAATAACGGTACCTGCCATACATTTTTGTTCGCCAAAAATGCTATTTTCTTAAAAACGGGTCCGAGGATTTTGTTAAAAAAAATTCAAATAAATTAAATAAGAAAATATGTACCTACATATATTTCTTTTTACAATTTTGAAACTCTCCATGAATATTTGTCCGCTTTGTTTTCAAAAGCATGTCGTTTTTTTGTTGGAGACTATACAGCTAAATTATTCATTTCGCATCAGCAGAGTACAAGATCTATAGAGAAATAAAATCTTCTATGATAAAAAAGAGAAATATCGTATTGGGCCGCGGAAAGACAAAGGAAACTAGACGAAAATTTCCAGGTAAACAGGAATTTCGGGAAGTTCCCGTTTTAGGTGCATAATTTCAGAAAGGAAGCGAGAAATGGATTTCAATCGAGACGCGTTGAGTCAACCAGTTCGAATAAATTTGCCAATGTTGGATCAAGAACAAAAAAGCAATTGTACGATGAATTGATGCAAGCAGTCGATAACGGAAATGGTGGCATTTTCTTTATTGATGCGTCCGGTGGAACTGGAAAAAAATTCCTGACTTCCACTGATTTTGTGAACGATTCGTTCGAGATCTGAGATTTCTTTGGCATTCGCCTCTTCTGGTGTAACGAACACCTCATTCCGCCATTGGACCAACAAGTGGCTGAAGAACATACTACAGCAATCCGAGAACTCTGCGATGGTTAAAGAATTGCAGTAATGACTCACAAAAGAGCATTGAAAGCCCTGAGTCGTTCCGGGCTTGTTGTTATAGTTTTATTGCGCAACCTAAATGCACCGAAACGGTGTAACGAAAAGCCTTTGCTTTTGTCAAGAACATCAAATGAAATCTAATTTAAGCCAGGATTTTGAGGGGAAAATTCAAAGGCAAAGATGTTCTCATTCCGCGAATTCCGCTTAGGTATTCTGAATTAGTAAGCGTCTTCAATTTCCGGTGCGCCTCGCTTTTGCTATAATGACAATCAACAAGTCGGAAGGAAAATCACTGGATATTGTGGCAGCAATCTTTCTCACATTATGGTCAATTGTATGTGGCGTGCCCAAGTGTCGGCAGACCTACCGATTAAAAAAAACTTCTTTGAGTGAAGAGTTTTTGAAAAATTAATTTTCAAACTAAAAGTTAAAAAAAAAAATGGAACTAATTTTTTCTAAATATTACTTAATGAAGTATAAATTTTGTTTACAGAATTCAATGCTCTTATCAAATTTTAATTAACAGTGAAAGCCGGATAGTTCTATGATTTTTACTTTGCAAGATATTAAAAAAAAAAAAACAAATGAACCAACTTTCTCATTAAATTAAGAAGAATCTAACTAAATGATTATTTCGCCAACTTCAACCGGTTGATTTATCAATCAATTGTTTTGTTCTTGTTTTTACTAAGAATTTTGTCCTAGAAACATCCAGTTTCCAGCGTTTACTTCTAAATTGATAGCATTAAATTTTGAAAACAAAAATAATACTTAAATACTGTAAAATTTTAAAATTTGTTTTGTATGTATTTTTCAAAATTTTGAGTTTTGAAAATTAATTTTTTTAAAAACTTTTCACCAAGGTCCAATTTTTCAAAAGACAATTTAACCCCAGATAGTACTTATTCTTCGAATAAAATAAAAGTTCGTTTTATTTCGTATTTTTTCCTGCAATAGAACTGATGATTGAAAAATCGGATTTGTTTATTTAAAAATAAAATATAAAAAGGATTTTTTGGCTATACAAAAAAGTAGAACTCGGTATTGAAATTATAACCGTTTTTGTGTAATAATTTATTTATTTGTTCGTTCGTTTATTTGTTTCCAATATCTCGGTGACACGACTTGTAAAGTTGCTGAAAACTGCGCACCAGTATCCCTGTTTTAGCGAGAAGTAGTTTAAAAAAAAAGTGTTGGTCTCGCACTTCTGTCTGTTTATCTGCGCCACCTCTGCCCTGAACGGCTGAATGGATTTTCTTCAAACTTGGTAGGTACCTAGTGTCTTTTTGGTAATATGACTACACATTTCCTTTTTAGTACTTAAAATAACGGTACCAATCATAATATTTTTTTTAGCAAAAAAAGGAAAATATTTTTTTTTTCAAAAACGACTCGAAGGTAAAAAAAATAAAATTTCAATAGGAAAAGGCTTCTTTTTGATAAGTTTTATTTTTCAACAGGTTGTTTATTTCGGTAGGTACCTCGGTTTTGTCGATATTTTTTAAATAGTTTTAATAATAAAAACTCAATATTTTGGAAATGACTAGCTAAGTCAATTTTTATTTTTATAATACATGAAAAATCATGTGTAGTAGCCCGTAGCGTAATGGTTAGTGCGTTCGACTGTCACGCTGGAGGTCTGGGATCGCTTCCCAGCCTCGTCGACCTAAAAACTAAAAAGTTTTTTTTCGGGGCTACTGCCTCTTGCGAGGAACTGACAA
The DNA here is from genome assembly GCA_949320155.1 of Melangyna quadrimaculata. NCBI lineage: Eukaryota > Metazoa > Arthropoda > Insecta > Diptera > Syrphidae > Melangyna > Melangyna quadrimaculata. The sequence continues at coordinate 43,253,866 of OX439485.1, read as the reverse complement.
ATCCTCCAAGAGTATCACCTGTCACGAATAAGTGCTTCTCGTCTAGCCGTTCGGATTCGGCATAAAATTGTAGGTCCCTTCCATTCCTGTCGAAAGGCGCACACAGGAATGGTTGCGAGTTGTTAGTCACTAGGCCCTGGTTCTTCATGAGCCGTTGTGCCACCCGATTTATTTATTTTTTTTGAAAAATCATGTTTCCAAATTCAAAAATTTTGTATTTGTGTGGTATACGTTTTAGTCAAAAAACATTTTATTTTGCATTCTTATTAACAGTACCTAACTTTTCATATCCATTCCTGTCGACAGGCCCACACAGGAATGGTTGTGAGTTGTTAGTCACTAGGCCATGGTTCTTCACGAGCCGTTGTGCCACCAGATTTATTTATTTTTGTTTATTTACTTTTCATATTTCGACTTTCTCGTTATTCAAATATCTATGCTTTTACATAATCCTTTACAAACAATTTTGTAGTTAAAATATCAAAGTTTTAATTTAGTTTGTGTTTAACATTATGTTATTAAATCATTAACAAACATCGTCAATACGTGATGTCTAGCTACATTCTAACTGTTAACTACAAGAGAAAGTTCGTGCGATTCATTTGTGCATTTTATTCTAATTGCTTAAGTTTTTTTGCTATAGTAGTTTAAACGGTGCAGTTTCATTGCTTGAATAAATAAATTTAAAAAGAAAAAATTGTAGCAGCTCTGTTTTAATATTTTTTGTATACATTTTTTTTTGTTGATGCCCCCGTGTAATTTTTTGACACGCTCGGGTAATTTTTTTATACGCCCCGTGTCATTTTCTTGACGCCCCTGCGACATTTTTTTTTACGCCCATATCATTTTCTTTTGACGCCTCAGCGTCATTTTTTTGACGCCCGGGCCCCGCGTCATTTTTTTCTTTGACGCACCCAAGTAATTTTTTTTGACGCCCCTGTGTCATTTTTTTAACGCTCCATTGTCATTTTTTTATGTCCCGACGCAATTTTTTTAAGACTTGCCATATAATCTGGGTCATATTGTGAAAAATTCAAAAAAAAAAAAAAAAAAAAATAAGAAAAAAGTACGTATACGCCCGAGTGTACCAATAATGTTTCTGATTCATTGTTCTTAGATAGAATAAAACTGGCAATATCTACGTCATAATGTTGTCGTTCTACTAAAGTATCGATAAATAGTGAAATTGCAGCCTATATTTATTCTATAATCAAACTTTTTTTTACCACTTTATGCCAAAAATAGTAATTAATAAAAAATATAGTAAATAATTACAAAGCAAATCTGTTTGAACGTTCCTCGAAATTTTGAGTTTTAAAATTTATTTTTCAAAAACTGTACCATTCGGCACTCGCACCTTTCGGCCGTGGTCCTTTAAGAGCAGTTGAGTGGTGGAACTTCTCTTGAAGAACGTGTGACTTAAAACTCAGCTTTTCGGTGCGAGATCATCCAAGTTTCGTAGTTCAACTTGAGTTAACTCCAGTAAATTTATTGAGCTGACTTCAGTCTTACTCGATATTGAAAAACTGCGCCTCAATTAATTTATTATGTATATTTATTTGTCTTAGGTAACAGTTATCTTTTCCAACAGACTGTTAATATAATTTGTTCGAATGACAACCTAAAGACTCTTTTCCGTGAACCGGGAGAGCTGTTTATTTATTTCAAATATCTATAAGTATAAATACTATATCTATACACGAAGGAGGTATGTTATCAGGAAGCTTGCAATAGCTTTATTAATTCGAAAAAAAGGATGTGGGTCATGTGGAAATGTTTTTTTTTTTTAATTTTTGTTGTGAAGGTATCCTTCGTTATTTTCTTGAAAATTTTCCACTCTTTAACTCCTTTGCGTCAGAGCGTTTCTATTTTTTTGTTTTACTTTATTTTCGATAGAGTTTCCTGAATTTATATATATCATACAACCAGCTGCAAGGGAAAGTGACAAAAAGAAAATCGAAATGAAAAGAAGAAGAAGAAAAAAAAAATATGAAACCCAAGGACGTGATTTTGACATGAGAAGAAATAATATAAAAAAAAAATAGAGAAAGACATTTGGCCACCCTTGATTGTGTGATTTATGCTTTGTTGGTTATGGACTATTTTTTTTTCTTTCTTGAGAATGGTCTATACTAAGAGTATTTTTCTTTTTTTTTTAAACTTTTGTTGATTATCACCAAATCAAATGAAGAAAAATTGTTATCCTCTTTAAATTCTCTTATTTTTTTAATAGAAAATTTCAAACAAGTTTGAATGACAAGAAAAAAAACTTAATAGAAATATCTAAAGCCAATTTATATTCGAACACATATTTCTGTACTATAAACATGAAGGTATATTGTTAACTGTGAGACCCCGAAATGTGGAAATTCTAGAATTTACCGGTAAAACATAGTGGCGCAAAATTTTAAACAACCTATTTTTAAGGCCTTAGCATTTTACCAGTTAGCAATTTCCTAAGTATTTAGCAATTTACTAGCTATTCCAAAATTTTAAACCTTTTTTTTGTTTTGCTAACTAAATTACTAATCAAGCAGATAGCAGAACATTTGTACGGTTTAAATTTGATGCACACAATAATTGTTTTTATGCGTTGTTAATTAATATTTATAATGTCGATGAAAACCCACCATGTGCTTTAAAAAAGTATTCGATGTTTACTTTTTTATTATTTTAACTTTATTATTTACAGTAAACAAAAAATTGTGTACCAGCAGGACTCGAACCTGGAACCCCTTACTCAATCAGAAATTGAATCCGACAAAGGCCGACGGGCATTTTGGTCTACCTTTTGCGCACGAATGTGATATAAAGGGTTTTATCTTTTATAATAAGAGGTGTTTTAGTTGTCACTTTTGAAGCTGCAAGATTTTGATACTTGACAAGTAGAAACTATGCCATAATAAAAATGGAACGATACATGCTTCAACAACGCATTGAAGTTATTAAAATTAACTTTAAAAAAAGCATTAAAATGATCCGGAATTTCTTCTTGACTGATGAGGCCCAATTTCCACCTCCATGGCTACGTCAACAAGCAAAATTGTCGCACCTGGGGCTCGGAAAACCCAAGATTTATTGTTGAAAAGCCTCTCCATCCTCAAGGAGTAACTGTTTGGTGCGGTTTATGGTCCGGCGGCATATAATTGGACCTTAATTTTTCGAAAATGAGGCTGGACGCTAGAGCAACAGCTACGGGGAATGGATTGCGCTATCGAGAGATGATTAATAATTTTGTATGGCCGGAATTTGAAAGTATTGATCTGGACCTCAAAGATGGTATTGGTGAAGCTATTGAGAGCATGGTAGGTAGGTAGGTAGAAATGGCGGCCACGGGCAGTCTAGCCCATAGCCCAATTAGCGCTGAAGTGCGCCGTTTTGATACCAAAACTCGTTTGAACCTGTGGATGGAATTGAACAGAGAGAATATCCCTAGAATATCCCTTTTTATTTGAGTTTAGAATAGGATTTTGTTGTAGCTTTTAGCACAATCATCAGAAAGTGGATCACTCACTCAACCAGATCAGCAACCGCACCCGCACCATCCACAGTTAGTCCACTAGGCAGTTCGTTGGCTGGCACTGGAGCGTCCACTTATCTGATTGGATGATCATCCGGCCGCTGTGCACCACAAACCCCCACCAGAACCCTAGTCACTCTATCTTGTGATCATAGGGAATCGACGGAAAGTATAATGCAGAAGTAGCCGAAATTTGTCCTAGAGCCATTTCGTCGCGTTGAGAAAAGAAATCAAGTTTTTGATCTTCATTTCAAAAAGTTCGTAAATGTCGTCAAAAAATGCTCTTCTGAGTGTAGCGGCCTGTGTCCGCTACAGGTTGCAACCACCCTGGCTATGTCTTGCCTGGGCCTGCGTATTAGATCAATTGTTCGGTTCTTGTTATAGGTGGGCCAAATCTTCCTAAATATAATACAGTTTGATAAACTGCTCCACCTACGGTTTGCTTTAGTAAGATAAATTGAGAGGATGTTGCCCTTCATAACTCCAAGCGGAATGTTGACTCTTTCCGCAAGTGAGCCATGAAGGGCTGAACCTTGCCTGGCCAGCCGGTTCATTCCGCTCAATGTCACTGTGACCCGAGACCCAGATAAGAGTGAAATTGAGGTCAGTGTTCAGACCCGCAATCTCATCTCGGCTTTGCTGGACTAGTTTGGAGGATGCTGTAGCTGAATTAATGGCTTTTACAGCCGCTTGACTGTCTGTAATAATAGCTGCATTACGGTTCTGGTTTGGATCTGCTTTTAGTAACTTGCAAGCTTCCCTGATTGCCAGCAATTCAGCTTGAAACACGCTAACAAGGTCACGTAGCCGAAAGGACCTAGATACATTTAGAGACTCAGAGAAGATTCCTGCACCAACGCCACACTCCATCTTTGAGCCATCAGTAAAGATAGTTGTGTCGAAATCTTTCGTCACGACGTTATCATTCCAATCCTTCCTGGATGGAAATTTAACTTTGAAATCCTTACTGATACTCATTATAGGGGTGCAGTAGTCAGTGGGAGTCGAAAACATTTCTATTGGAATCAAGGCTGTGATATTGCTGTGACCATAGGGCTTGGCAAACCAAGAGTTTGATTCTTTATGTCTTAAAGCGCTGCAAGATACTAGATATTTAATATGTAAATCAAGTGGTAGAAGGTGCAGAAAAACACTTAAGGCATCAGTGGGGCAGGATCTTATAGCCCCTGTCGTGCCAATGCTAGCAGTTCTTTGAAACTTCCTAAGTCTATCGATCTTATATTTGTTGTTAAGTGCAGGCCACCATACAATCGAACCGTATGTGAGGATCGGTCGTACCACGACTGTGTACGTCCACAGGATCATCTTCGACTGAGAGCCCCACTTTTTACCAAAAGTTTAACTACAGGCATATAATGCTATGCAGGCCTTCTTGACCCTTTCTTCAATGTTCAAATTCCAATTTAATTTGGGGTCGAGAATAACACCTAAATATTTAGCTTTAAAGGAGAGTGAGAGTGTTTGGCCGTTGATTTGGGGTAGAGTGAAGGGGTGTATCTTAATCTTGGTAGTAAATAGCATCAGTTCAGTTTTGCTAAGGTTAACTCCTAGTCCACAGCTCGTGGCCCAGTTGCTGACCTTCCTTAAAGCCATTTCCGTGATCTCACTTAACATAGGAGTAAACTTCCCTGACACTAATATCACCAAATTATCAGCATATGCCACCGCCTTTACTCCACATCTTTCCAACTAAACAAGAATTTTATTCATGACTAAAAGCCATAGAAGAGGGGACAGAACCCCACCCTGGGGTGTACCTCTACTAACATGTTTGGTCCAATTTGTATTACCTAACGTAGCTTGAATCCGTCTGTCTCTGAGCATGGATATTATCCATTCCCTTATGTAGTCTTCTACACTAAAATCAACTAAAGACTCTAGAATGGATTTAGTAGGCACGTTGCTGAAAGCCCCTTCAACATCTTAGAAAGTGGCAAGAGTATATTCTTTATAGTTTATAGTTTTCTCAATAGTGCGCACTACTTCATGCAGGGCCGTTTCAGTAAATTTGACTTTAAGGTATGCGTGTTGAGAGTTTTTAAGTGGACATCTATCCAGGATGTCTCTTATATGAATGTCGAGGATGCGCTCTAAGGTTTTAAGCACAAAAGAGGTTAGACTAATTGGACGGAAATCCTTCGCAGATTCATGCCACCCCCCCCCCCCCGCCTACCGACTTTCAGGATAAAAACCACTCTTACATGTCACCAGGCCAGGGAACTGCTATCTCTTGCAGTTTTTAGAGCATAATTGGCAGTATGCCGTCCAGGCCTGGAGACTTATACGGTGAGAATGTATTAATTGCCCAGGCAATTTTTTCTTTTGTTATAACGGTATTGATATGCTCTACTCGAGCTGAAGACATGTCCCAAGGTTCCAGCGTCGCTAACCTACTGTTCTCGCAGCCCGGGAAGTGCGTCGTTATTAATAGCTCCAAAGACTCAGCTGGAGAGACTGTCCAGGAACAATCAGGCTCATGGTTCCTTCCTTAGATAGAATTTTACCGAGCCTTGCGGAATCTTTTATATTTTCAATTGACTGACAGAATTCTCTCCAGCCTTGTTGCTTGGCTGATGCGAGAGCTCACTTGTTAACCTTAAGACAGTCTTTATAGGGTTGGTAAAACTTTTTTTTGTGGCAGATATTAAAGATTGTTCTATTCATTTTCCTTAAATTAGATAGGTCTTCATTCCACCAAGGGGGTAGTGTTTTACGGCTATATTTTATTGGACAGGAGACCTTCAAAGCAGTGCTCATTGATACCTCAAAGGATTTCACCTTTGACTCAAGATCTATCACCGAGTCTGGACTTAGGTTCGGTATATTGCCCAGTTTAGATTTTACAACTTGACTGAATTTCTTCCAGTCTATTCTTGTGGGATTTCTATAAAGGGATTTATTTCCGGTTTTGAAAATAATGTTGAAGAGAATCCATCTATGGTCCGAAAAAGATTTCAGAAGGGATACCCTCCAGTTTTCTACTATTAGATTCATTTTGTTATTTACGACCGTAACATCCAGTACGTCCTCCCAGCCTTCATGATTATCCGAGCTCGGAAATACAAAAGTGGGAGTGCTACCTCTGTTGCAGACCGTCAGGTTATTTTCAATAATAAAATAAAAAAGAGACTCACATCGTTCATTGATCTCTGAACTACCCCATAGGGTATGCCGTGCATTAGCATCATTACCAATCACAAGGTTAGTCCCTTTGGCTGTAGCTTCATTTGTAAGGGTTCGCAACTCTTCTGGCGGTGACTGCCTGTCATGGGCCGAGTACGCCGAGGCATACAGCAGCCACTTTGCGATTTGGTGATGGAAAATTTCATGAAAAGGATATTGTTGTATAAGTGTAGCTGTGGTGGCCGTTAAGCTGATATTTGTTTCCACTATTAATGGCATATCTTCCTCTTAACATAGAAATAAGCATCCGATAATTTCTCTCTAAAAATGACATTTTTCTTTGAATATCAAAATAATACCTCTTAAATACAAAATAAAAAAAAGACATAATTCTGACCTTACAAAAAGGTAAATGAAATAAAACCTTATTTTTCAACTTTTTTTTGAATTACTCCTGCCGCCTAAACGACAATACAATTTTTTACTGTCTCAACTAAACCTATACGTTCAACTAGCATTTTGGTATCACCCTGTATACATAAATTGATTCCATTCAACCATTTATTTATACAATGATCATATTCTTCAAACAAGATTAAATTACTCCCTTACGAAAAGAACTCCATTTCATATTTCAATTCGAACAGATACGTATTTCTACGAATAGGTAGATACATTCCCATGCAAAATAATTTCCTGTACAGTAACATAATTCAACCGACTTTAAAATTAATTCGTTATACCATCCTCAAGAATAACCACAAATAGAGGCATAATGTTAATTATATTAATGCACAATTTGACAAGCATCATTATTTGATTGCATATAAATGTAAGTGTTGGTAACACCACCAACGACATTTGCTTGAGGGGTTTATTATTGCCCCCCCACTCGTTTTCTTCTCTCTACCCCACATCAGGATCTCTGCCTTGTAAAATCATCAAATATGTAGATATGTATGTGAACACAGCAAATATACATATACATATCACATATGCACTGCACATTCTTTTTTCAATATTGGAGTATCTGTCGAGTGAATACATTCAACATTACAAACAGAAAGTACCTCTTGATGACACAAGGGCACCTTGCTCTTATGAAATGCATAGGTAAGGAACATATGGTGTCGTTGAATAGGTGTTTAAGGTTACTATGACATTGGAATAGGTTGATATGATTTGAGGTATCATATATCTGCTGGCAGGACTCATGGTGGTTTGGTTGAGGAGTTCTGTAGTTTTGTTGGCCCCATGGGTTCCATTTCAGAAATTGTGGAGAAACTCTGCTTTCAACAAGGTTACGAGATGTCAATTTTTAAGCTTATTTCGGACAAGTGTTGGCTTACAAAGACTGAAAGAGGAGCATCTCTATATGATGTGTCAGAGGTGTGATTCCGAAATATAATTTAGGTTTCCAACACAAACAGAAAATACAAATAATCCACTTAATAGCTAAATCACTTAATATGTATATAATATTGTATTTGCAACCTGGGAGCTATCCTGCTGGCCTTGGAACAAAATATAAAAATAAACTCTGACAATAAAAATTTATAATATGATTGTTCTCCCTTATAGTATTTCATTTGTAATGCATTTTGTCCTTGCCGCTTGTCCCCATTTCGAGGATCTTTTATAGAATCCTTGATTTCTCCATTGTAATTGAATTTAACATGTAGCTTGGAGATGTGCCACTGACCGAAAGATATTTCCACCTTCTTTTCTCTTTATATTAAGTTTGTTCTTTTCAACTTTGTTCGTCTCCTTAAAATAAATAAAATGCTATGTGATGTCGGTGGTTCTTGTCGTTGTCGCTCGTCCACTGAGTGTAACATGAGGTGGAACTGGAAGAGGGAACCTAGCAACGATTTTCTAAAATGAAAGTATAAAGGGGATATTTTGTCCACAACGACGACCATTTTGTATATGCAATGTTGACTGTACGAGTCACTATAATTCTATATCTATTATAAAATCCGAAACCTACACTGATGAAAACTTATTAAGAAAATGTCCCAAAAGAGCAACAAAATAAGGAAAATATTTAATTATTTTTATTGTCTTCAAAATTTCTTTTGTAATACATTTCCGTCCTATCGGGAAACTCTCGACGTTTCATTGGCTTTTATATTTAGCATTTTCTTATTTTAGTTTTTTTTCCCAAATGGCAGTGATATTTTCATTCATTTATTTGCCTCAAAAAGGGTATACAATTTTTTTGGCTTGGATATAATTTTCTTTGCTCATTTTAAAGCTCACTTCAGAAGTTGGAAATATGAATTCGGACTATTATTATTTGCATGTTCGTGTCGTGATTTGGTTTGAGATTTTGAATTTTTTAGCACCTTTAAGAAAAATAATATTTTACTTGAAAATGTCTAAAATTATTGTTTTTTTAGTGTTATTTTCTTTAAAAAAAAACTGTTCTTCCATCCTTTCTCTCCCTCTCTCAAAAATCTTCAGCCTACCCCTATGTCAGGGTGTATTAACTCATATTTGGAAATCCTCTTTCATAATCCATATTCACCAAAAGTGTCCGAAGGGTGGTGCTAACAATTATCGTCCCATTGCCAAGTTTTCACATATACCCATATTCTTTGAAAGTATCTTGTACGAAATAAAACGTTTCCGCACTGCAAATCTCTTATCTCCCCTAGACAACATGACTTTCTCAAATCCATGTCTGCAACCACTAACCTTGTTGCATTTGTGCCATTTAACCTGTCTGCCTTAGAGAAAGGCTGTGAAGTCAATTTTATTTCAACCGATTTCAGCAAAGCCTTTGCAAAAATTTCACATAGACAAATCCTTTTCAAATTATCCATTCTTGGCTTTGAACCCTCTTTAAATAAATGGATTTCCTCTTACCTAGAAAACCGTTATGACAGTGTTTTAGATCTTGCACATCTTGCCCATTCTTATCTACCACTGGTGTCCCCCAAGGCAGCCATCTCTTGTTCTTTTGTTTATTCTGTCAATCAATGACATTCAAAAGGGTCATCAAACTTTCTTCACTCTAGGCCGATGGATACCAAATTTTTCAAGGCTATTGCTTCGACACATAACTCTTCCCTTATTCAACAGGATCTTGACTGTTTTCCAGTTATGCATAAACACTTCTTTCCGTCTGTACCTTCTCCATATTCAACCCATTGCCACCGTTCATAAAATTTCACAAACTTGGCATATATTCTGTGAATAGCAGCTCAATTTTCTCACTCATATAGACGATATTATTATCAAAGCTGATTCCAGCACTTGGTTTCGTAAAACGTTTGTCCAAGGAATTCTCTATAACCCTTAAGTGATCCGGTCCCCATATAGCCTTTGTTCGCCCACTCCTTGAATACGCCTCTCAAGTTCCGTCGTCTTACTATCATTTTTACTTCTCCAGAATCGAGAGTATTCAACGACGATTCCTTCGCTCTTCAAGGTCTATCGTGGAACAATCTTTTTATCCTACCTCTTTTTCTGGATCGCCTGTAACTAATCAATCTGAACTCACTGTATCCATCCTTCCCTACACCCCTACACCCCTACACCCCTACACCCCTACACCCCTACACCCCTACACCCCTACACCCCTACACCCCTACACCCCTACACCCCTACACCCCTACACCCCTACACCCCTACACCCCTACACCCCTACACCCCTACACCCCTACCACCTACACTCCTTAACCCTACAGCCCTAAACCCCTTCACCCCTACACTTTGATTAAAACCTCGGAACTTTTTTTACCACGAAACCAATATGTACTCAGGGGGGTTCTAACTCGTCAACAAGTTCGTCAACTCGTGTCGAAACGTCACATAAATTTTAATGCGAACACAAGTTGAGCGACTGTCAAAATTGTACAGGTAAAATAGTACACAAAATCGCTCGAAAAATGAAAAAATACGTCCCCTCATGAAATTTGATGAAGACGTTACTTTTACCATAAGAATGAAGAAGCAAAAGATTCCATAAGGGTGTTTTTTTTGAAGGGGAAAGGGGGGGGAGGTTGCGGTGTATGAAAAGGAAAAATTTAGTTTAGCATAATCTTAAAACGTGACACATGACTTAGAGGTCAAATAATGACTCATTGATGAAACTTAGTATACGTGTTTAATTTGGCATAGGAATCATGATTAAAAAGGGTTCATGCAAATATCTACAGTTAAAGGGTGTTTTTTTGAGGGGAATAGGAATATAGGGAATCGTTACCAAAAAATCTTCGATGCAATATCTTAACTTGATGAAACTTGGTTAAAATCTTAAAAAGGACACTGCTATCAAGAATCAAAAGGGTCTATAAAATTAAAATGCAGGAAAGGGTTTTTTTTTTTTGAGTGGCACAGAAAAGAGGCTACCGTTATCGAGCTGAAAAATTTGTTTTGGTTAAGTAAATGCATATGACACATGATTTAAGGGTCACTTTTAATGGTGAATCCAACAAAACAAAAATAAAAACGACGCAATTCCCCTTAAAAAAGTAAGAGTCCTTTTAACATGTAAGGATCACTATTTTCAGTACAACAGGTACATTTCACCGAAATCCTTCTAAAAATAATGACCCATTGATAGAACTTAGTGTCAATGTTGCATTTGTCATTTGAACCATGTGATTCATCAAGGTTTATAAAAATATCTACTTTTAAAGGGTGTTTTTTTTAAAGCATATTAAAAAATGGGGAATTGTTACTTAACACATTTAAAAAAAATACTACCTTGACGAAACTTAGCTAAAATCTTGCAAATGACATGAAAATCAACATTTAAAAGAGTCTATAAAAATAAATTGTAGGGTAGGGTGTTTTTTGAGCGACACAGAAGTGTCGAGCTGAAAAATTTGTTTTGGTACAATAAATGCATATGACACATGATTTAGAGGTAACTTTTAATGGTGAATCCAACAACACTTACATAAACCGAAACGATATAAATCCTATTACAAGAGTTAGTCTTTTTTCGTTTAAGGACTGTATTTTCAATTGTCATATTTACAGGGGATTATTACCACCCCCTACATATTTCCTTACTGTTTCTTGGCCAGTTCGGTATAATTGAAAATCACCATCATCCTTCTATTACTTTTTATAAATTGAAACCATATCTTCTAACATTTTAAAGAAACGAATAATTTATAGAATAAGTAAATAAATAATAATTACTTAATAAAAGTTTGTGGTAGTAAAGAAGTATGGGGCAGTTCTACTCCGTCGTTAAATGTCTTCTTTTTCTATTCTGCTATTATCTAGAAGTCGTAAGTAAATAGAAGGTAATTGAATAAAATAAAACAAAATGTATTATACTCACTTGATTAAAAAACATCGACTTTACTGAGTATCGTTAGTAATTCTCTGCGCGTTTTGTCAACTAGTATGATTTTTTAAAAATATTTCATACAGAAAAATATATACTACATATATATAATAATAATATATAAAAATAATACACTACACTAGCAGGATAACTGGCAGGCTATTCGCAGGCAAAAATATTATACTATTTGCCCTGCTAGTCGACTCTCTCGTGTTCAGATACACTAACACACATATGCGCTACTAGTTCTACTCGCTTGTCTAAGCCCCGGGTGAATTTTAATGTGATATTGGAATGAAATAAAGGGTCCGCCATCTAACGTTTTTTTTCAACTAGTGCTTATTTCGTGAATGGTAACACTTAGCTCATGTCTGATTTGAGAGATAATTAGTTTTATCCTTCCGCTGAACGAATATGGTTGTGTGTACGCTTGAACAACGCTGGGAAATATTGCGACATTACTTTGCCGATTTTGGCAAAAAAATCATCTTTTCAGATGAAGCTCATTTTAATCTTGGCGGGTATGTAAACAAGCAAAACAGAAAACCCGCACGCATACATTGAAAAGCCGATAAACCTAAAACGAGTCATTGTTTGGTGCGGATTTTGGTCCAGAGGCATAGTTGGGCCATTTTTCTTCAACTGATCAAGGTGTTGCCGTTACAGTCAATGGCGATCGTTATCGGGCCATGTTGAACGAATTTTTGTTCACAAAAATTGAAGAGGAGAATATTGGCAACATTTGGTTTCAACAGAACGGCGCTACGTGCCACACAGCCGAAGCTACACTCGATTTTGATGATGCATTTTCAAAAAAAAAAAGTTATTTGGCGGACCCTTTAGAAGTAATACCAAACAAAGGAAGGGGAAAAAATTAATTTCATTCGCTGAATATGGTGTAAAAAGTTAAATCTACGCCGTGTTTGCTTTCTGAAAATGTAATTACAAATGGAGATGATGAGGCGGCCGTTGAATGTGAACGCTAGCAAAATGACTCAGGTTGATCGACTTGTCGATGAGTGTGAAGGGGCTCTTGCCTTAAAGAGCAAGTAAAAAACATTTTATTTCACTGGAGAGCAGTGGTGCCCATGGTAGACAGTAACAAACTGAGGAGGAGGGTGAGCGCATTTAAATTTTTGACAAAATCACATACTTATCGTGTTTAGCAGAAAGTCCTCTGTGCCCTAACCTCATCTAAGCATACTATTTTTTAAATTTAACACAAACCACTTGAAAATAAGATAAAGGGCGTACGACCCAGCTATGCATTTGATTTGTATTAAATCAAAAAAATACAAACAACAAAATTCAAAAACATTATCCAACTATGTATTATTATTCAGTATCAACATCAAGCTTCATCCAAGTTGTTAACTGAATGCAAGTTTGTGCGATGAATTCATGCATTTTATTTCTTATATTTTTAATTTAGCAACAATTGTTTGTAAATTTCTATGCCATGGCCCTCAATTTTTTTCTTAGGAATGTTTGATTTAATCTGGACAAATTTAAAAACAAAAAAAAACATACACAAACATTCAACAAATACATAAGTAGCCAAAGAGATAATGTATCTCTACTAAGCTACCGGTCAATTTATAAGGTATTATTAGATTTTGAAATTAAAACTTTTTGGGTGTGTTTATAAAACACACCCTATTTCATATATCTGCAAAGGGTATCTGTAAACATTCTGAGAACTTGACAATTTTAAAATTTACAAACATTTTTTATTTCCCTAAATCATCCCAATAGAGATGATCAAAAATCTATTTAATAATTTAAAGGGACATGAATTTAGGGATAATTTAATACAGTAAAAGGTTATAATAAATAAACAATAACTTTTAAACAACAATCAGGGATTAAAAACAAAATTGATACTGTTTGCTTTATGTAATCTGTAAGTAACTTCCTTTTTTGTTGTTGTTGTTCGTATTGAGTTTCAATTTTATGTGAACATTCATATTAATTTACAATATTCGACCATGATGTCCTTCCATTAAACAAATCAAATCTGTATTTTATTGTTCGTGCTACATATGTTCACACTAGGGTGGATCAAAAAAGACAATCTATTCTTTTTAGAAGTATGAAAAGATTGACAATTTTAAAGAAAGCTGCTATAAGAAATATGAAGCCTTAAATTAAAATTTATAGATCGCTCACCGCATTTTTTAGAATTATTTTTAAATTTTTAAGTCATCCCAAGTTGACGTACATATTGAGAAAATTCACATGCCTAGATGGAAGTTGGTGTCTAAAGATCTTAGACTCGTCATTTAGTCAAGTCGAGTTGTCATGTATATATATGCGGAGACGGACACAATCCCGAAATTCTGAATCCAGAAAACCCAAAATCCCGAAAATCCAGAATCCCGATAACCCACAATCCCGAAAACCCGGAATCTCGGAAACCCAGATTCCCGAAAACCCAGAATCCCGAATACCCAAAATCTCGGTTTTCGGAATTTTGGGTTTTCAGGATTTTGGGATTTCGGGATCTTGGGTTTTCGGGATTTTGGGTTTTCCGGATTTTGAGGGTTTTCGGGATTTTGGATTTTCTGGATTTTGGGTTTTAGGGATTCTGACCCCAACCCGGCATGGGTGGATCCAGAAAAAAATGTTATTTTAGTGAAGCCTACTGGTAAAACATGCAGGTACATAAGTACCTATATGTCTTTGGCTTTTAAGCGGTTAATCTCAATGTTATAATATGTCTTTAAAGTTGGAAATCAGTGCCAAGCTGCATCTCACCGGCAGCACACGTCTCGTGAGAGTTTTGTCCCCACCCCCGTTAACGTTAATCAAAAAAAAAAATAAATAAATAAATAAATACCCATTACTTGTCGTGCAATGCAAATCAGTGCTAGTTCTTGTGCATACAAAATTAACAACAACAATCAACACAGTGCAATAGCCCAAATAAAAACCGAAAAATGAAAAATGCCTTCCTTCTCCTTACCCATTATCTCTCACAGTCGTGTAGGCTTAATTGCTGTTGCATTGTTCAGGTATCCCCTCACCGTGCTCGCAGGGATTAAGCTGTCATGATATTAGATAAATAGGTGTTTGTCTTTTCTTAGTAACAAGGGCCGGATCTGTAGCAGTCTGTCGCCAAGGCATAACACTGGCGATAGTTTGTTATAGTAAAGTTCAAATTGGGATTAAGATTAGACATTCATCTTAGTTAATTGTCTGATTTGGTTTTAGTTAGTTTTTGTTTTTATTGAAATGGTGGGTGAATTTAGAGTCGACTTTAGCAACATTCGGGGGATTAGACAGAATTTCTGTGATGTATACGTCTATACTGCGCAAAGCAGGCCAGCCGTTTTGGCACTGAGTGAAACTCAGGTAGGAGAAAACTCCGATCATACGGAATTCAATCTGCCTGGTTATAATTTAGTGCCATTATTCTTTCTCCATCACGGTCTCGCTGTTTATATAAGGAATGATGTTGCGTACCAACTTCAACCACAATATGGTTTGTGCTCAAACACAAATTTTAACTTCATGTGGTTCAAATTTACGGTCAATAAGCACATCATTCATTCCTGTTTTATTTATCGGAGCCCAAATCTGGACAGAAATTCAACTTTTAACGAATTTGATGCTCTGTCCGACTCCATCCTAAGAATTGTTGCCCATTATCCTCACACTTAAATCGTCATTGCGGGCGATTTCAATGTATACAATTCTAGTTGGCTTCGCTTTTCTGGCCAGACAACACCCGAAGGAAGGTATGTTGAGCTCTTTGCTAAGTTAAACCACCTGACTCAGCTTGTTAACGAGCCAACTCGAATCCCTGATGTTGCAGGTCAATCCGCCAACACACTAGACTTGTTTCTTACCTCTGACCCTAATAAATACACTATTAGTGTATTTTCGCCTCTAGGCTCATCAGACCATTGTGTCATATCTGCTTATTTCTCGTGCCAACAAAACTCTGTTAAAGAGAAAGTACCAACGAGAACCGTTTGGCAATACGAGAAAGCCAACTGGGACGGTCTCAACGGTTTCTTCAGTAACTTTAACTGGTCACTATGCTTCCTCGATAGTGACGTAGATGCTGCCAGTGCAGATATGATCACAAATTTAATTCTTTGTGGAATGAGAAATTTTATCCCGAATAGGGTAAAATCTATCAAACACAAGGAAAACTCATGGTTTGATTCGAGCTGTAAAGAGGTTATTAGGGTCAGAGAAGTAAGTTTCCGATGTTATAAAGCCAACCCTACTGAGGAAAACCGGAATAAGTCCAAACAAGCTAGAAAGACCTGTAATGTTCATATTCGACGAACCAAATTTTTGCATGACCAGAAATTAAGGCAAAAAATACTACAATGTCCCACAGGTAGTAAAAATTTTTGGTCATTTGCAAAGAATATACGAAATGCTACTTCGTCGTCGGTTCCAACGCTCGTCTTCAACGATACACCTTTTGTCAGCTCGATAGATAAAGCCAATTTGCTTGCAGCACAGTTTGCTGTTAATTCGACGCTGCCAGAAAGTGTTATGACTCCTCCTGTACTTGAGAGCGTAAATGATTTCATGCGACAAATCTTCTTTCGCACTCCTGCAGTTGCTAGAGTTCTGAAAGATCTCGACGTACACTAATCCGCTGGCCCGGATAGTATCCCTCTCATTGTTCTGAAGAGGTGTTCTTCAACGCTGGCAAAACCACTGCGTTAGCTTTTCCATCTGTCCTATTCTACGGGTCTCTTTCCGAGTGGATGGAAAACAGCATTTGTCTAGCCTGTCCCTAAAAAAGGCGTATCTTCCTCACCCTCAAACTATCGACCAATTGCACTTACGTCCCTTCTTTCCAAGGTCATGGAAACGCTGATTAATTTCCAGCTCAAGAAATATCTCGAGGAACGAAAGCTTCTTAATGACCGCCAGTACGGCTTTCGTAGCAATAGGTCCACTGGTGATCTGATGGTATATCTCACCGAACAGTGGAACACATCAAAAAAAATACATTTTTGTTTTTTTTTTATTGCGAACCGATCTTTTTTTTGTTATTCCAAAGATTATACCACAATTCGGTCCCTCCAATAACGCTTCGGAAATTGTAGAACTCGGAAAATCTCTTTGATTTCTCTTTATAATCATGTATGCACATTCTTAACATATTCGCTGGATGTAACAGAATGATGTATGGGAATCTACGTTCAAGTACTGCAATAAAAAAATCTAAGTTAGGAACCAGGAGCTATCTCTTTCAAAATTCATCTGCATTTGAATATGGATGATTGGAGCGATGTGTCTGGCGGTTTACTGTTTTAGAAGTTCTACTTCAATTTCTTCTGAAAATGATTTCGAATCAGCCATAAGGATTAGATTCCTGAGTCCGCATTTTCTCTTTGATCTTTTGCACATTTTTTGTGCATGTTAGGAGGTCTAACTTTTTTGACTGGATAATATTTACAACTGAATCAAAATAACCTGAGTATTTTGCTATTAGGGCAAGACATTTTATAAAAGTTAGAGTAATAGCACAATGCAGAAATAGAAAGCTCCCTTAATCTATTGACGATGCTGCAAAAAATTTCATCCCTGATCACTTGTCCACAGAAATAAATAATTTCATTCTGAATTCTCGGAGAAAGGTATGAGGCGATTAATTTGTACGAAGCTACAAATAAAACGAGTTTTCAGAGGTTTTATTTTGATTCTATCAACGTCAAAACGTTTTTGAGAGGACTTGGTAGGTTTTTTTTTGTTTTATCGCAATTAGAAAGTGGCTATTACATTGTGGTCAGAGTTACCCAAATGATATCTGGCACTGAACCCTTTTAACAGAATCACATTCAGGCGATTTTCGACCGCCCCCCCCTAAAACTTAATTACTAATAAA
The DNA here is from genome assembly GCA_949320155.1 of Melangyna quadrimaculata. Lineage (NCBI taxonomy): Eukaryota > Metazoa > Arthropoda > Insecta > Diptera > Syrphidae > Melangyna > Melangyna quadrimaculata. The sequence goes on along the minus strand of OX439485.1, from coordinate 43,236,031 downwards.
GTTGAGTAAATGAGTTGTTTCCGTTCCTGAGATATAAGGCTGCAAAAATCACAAAAACTGAAACTGACTCAATAGGAGTTACCGACATCGTAGAATCTTGTAATTTTGTCCAACGGTTGGTGCATATAAAGTAAAAAGTAAAATTTTCAGATTTTCCATTCAAGGGGCGTGGCTATCGCCCTTTTTCATAGAATTGATATCAATTATTTGACGCACTTCTCACTGTCGTAGAATGATGCAATTTGGTAGAACGATAGGGCTTGTAATAAATTAAGGCTTAAAACATTTAATATTTATCATTGAAAAACTTAGAACTTGGTGTACTTTATGATCTTGTTCACTAGGAACACTGGATGGGTGAGGTGACAAATATCTCCGTGCTATGCCACTTTTATTAAATTTTGGTTGAGAAAAAGTGGTTCGAGGTGAAAAAGGAATTTGAAGAAAAACAAGAGTCGCGGTGATAGAGGAAAGAGGCAGTGAGGAAAAGAATCAGATGAGTAGAGTGTGGAATTCGAACAAGAATTCTACTTGGGTTTTGTGTCTGTTGTGATAATTCTTTTTCTTTGTAGTGATTAATTGTTCGAATTATTTTCCAAGTTTGTGGGACACGGTATTTTCAATTCGGTTGTTAACAATCCATTTACTAGCTTTTTTTTTTGTTTTTCGACTCAACGGTTCCCCGTAGGGAAAAGTCGGGTAATATGGCCCCACGGGCGATATGGCACCCTTTCAATATTTCCCACTTAATGACTTTTTTTTAAACAATGACTTCAGAATATCTTTAAGTTTCACACAAGCTTCTGACGGATGCAGTTGAAAGCCAAGAAGCTTGTTAAATGTTTACACTACAACCAAAAACAAAAACAAAAAATTTTGATTTTTTTGTAATATAATTTTTTTTTAATTTTTGAAAATTTAGTCTAGAAACTAAAGTATTCGGTGTAGGTCTTCGTTTTAACGGAAAAACAAAGAGTGAATCGTGTCTGTTTGTTTCTTTTTACCGCTATAACTGCACATACGTTAATGTTCTTTTCATTTCGAATAACAGTGGCAATATCCAAAGGGTCACATGGCACCCCCCAAATTCAGTACATTTACACTGGTTTCATATCACCCCATTCCTGATTCTAACACATTTTTGGTTTTAATTTTAGAACAGTTTTTTTTGTAACTTTCGAGTGCATTAAGTGCGCAATATGTTAAGTCCCATTAGATTTTACGTATATAAACAACAACTATGTGGCAAAAAATCACTTAAAAAGTAAAGTTCCATATCACCCGCCAGTAGCTGCCATATCACCCGTCATTTTTTTCACTTGTCATTTTTGTAATGTAATTTGCTATTGAAAAAAAAAAAAGGTTTTGCATTGTGAAATCCCTTAGGAATCCATTTTTTTGGTTCATTAATTAGCTACAGATTATATAAATCCATGTTTGAAATGATTATCATTTTTACTTTTAAAGTTATAGGAAAAACAAAAAAGGGGTGCCATATCGCCCGCCTTTACCCTACACCATTTTAAATTATTTCTTTGTAACTATTCCTTTTCTTTGAAAAAATTTTGGTCTTTTATGCTGGATCTTTCACCCAAAGGTTTCCCAAATAATAAACAGAATTTAGAAGCCACTTCGGCAATACAAATTTGCGTTTTATTTCGTTCTTTCTTCTTTTGGTACTACCTAGCTAGAATCGAAATAGTTTTGGAGTTTTACTATTTTGTTTTAACGAAAATTCCTGGTGCCGATTTTTTCAAGTAAACCCTGTACTCCACATTACCTTATTTCATTTACATTTTATTATTATTTTTCTTTTTAATAATCGAATAAATTATTCGATTAATTAAACCCCACAAATTGCTGAACCCACCCGATCGCTGGAGCTACTGGGTAACAGCACTCCAGTCAAACTTCTTTATAATGCACCTTCAAGGGAACAAAAAATTGCTCCGTTATAAAGAAGTTTTATACAAAATTCGTTATATAGAAAAATTAATTTTTTTTTTAACACTGCAAGTTAGTGTTCTTTTATATTTTCAAAGGAAAAAAGTATACAAAAAAGAACTCATTTTAAAGAAATGTATATCTTTTTATTTTTTAATTAAAAACATATCAATTTTCAATTGCATATGAACAGTTTGGTTTTTGTTTTATTATAAAAATCTTCCAATTTAGAAAGGTGAAAATATGCATCATCTGAGGTTTCACCTCCTGTTTCAATAAGACTTGGAAAATTATCAAACGCAGTTCTCACATCATTATCGTTGGGTTTTATTTTTCTGCACCCATTTTAACATTTCCTTATCCACATCAACTTATTTTGTTTTTCTTAGTTTATTTTTGGCTTCTGTTTGAACTTTCTTCGGCAAACTTTAAAATTTTGAATTCATTCTTTAAAATTGTCGACAATGTACTAAACGATACACCAAATTTGTCTGCAAATATCCTTTTTCTTTTCTCCCCTTTTAACTTTTTCAATAATCGATAATTTCTCTGATAGTGAAAAAACTTTGCGCTTCGACATTTTGGAACTTTTTTTTTAACTTATAATGCGAACTCAAACGATTGACCTGTTGATATGCGTTACATTCATACTACACATGAACACTTTTTCATGCATCCATACATTCCATTCATACATACATTCACTCTAAGAAAATTCTTCCCAAAACGGGGAGTTCCCTTTTAAAATAAGAAATACAAAACGTGGTAAACTTGGTTTCAAATTTGAAAATTGACATTTCGTTATAAAGAAACAGCTTTGCTTTCGGGCCAGCAAATTAGTTCCTTATAGAGAAAATTTCGCTATAGAGAATTTCGTTAAAAAGAACCTAATTCGTATAGGATATTTCTTAAGGGGAAGGGGAACAAATTGAAATTCGCTTTAGAAAGAATTACGTTATAAGGAAGTTCGTTATAAAGAAGTTTGACTGTATGTGAGTTTTGCCGGTTGTGAAAATTATCAAACGCACCTATGACAGTTCGTAAGTTGCATTTTGTTCGCGACGCACGCCGGTTGGTGCATTTCGTTTAATTCTTTTTTTTTTTTTTGTTATAAAATTCATTTGTGATAATTTGTTTCGATTCGATAAATCCATAGATCCCTCATCGTATCTTCGTATCTTCCAAAATCCAAAATCTTATCCTAAATTCGCGTTGGATAATTTCATAACACCAAGATTGGTTAAAGCTGCTTCATCAAACCTACATCAAATAGGAATACGGATTTTATTCCTGAAAACAAAAAAAAAAAACCCAATTTAAATGTCAAAATAATCTTTTTTAAGAACCACTCTAATGTCCCTTATATTCTGTTTTTGTTCTATAATTTCACTAAAAAAGTCACATTTCAAGTGCATAATCGCTTTTCATCAGTACCTATTATATAAACATGGACCGCGCATTTAACTTTGATCAATTAAAGTATTTGTATTGTATCAATTAAAGTAAATATTATCATTTAAATTTTAACAACAAAAAATGATTCTAATAAAATTATAGATTTTATACCTTTTATTACAAGCAGAAATAATTGATTCACATAAATACCTACATACCTATCTCTGTAGAATTAAAAGATATTTAAATAAAATCGAATTTAAACATTTTCCACCCTTAATACCAAATCTATGATTATAATTTATTTTTTAATTAACACAATAATCAATCCCATCATACCTACCTATATGCAAAATAATATATAATACCTACATTCTTAGGGTATTTAAAATAAACCAACTTTTATTACAAAACCCATACGTATTTATATTCCTTTAATACTTGCTTAACTACACATATCGACGTACCTATACCTAGGTAGGTACAATGACAAACAAAATAAGAGAAAACCAGAATTAAAAAAATTTTTCTTCTACAAACAGATGTCGCTTTGTATTATATTCTTTTTTTTTTGTATTCCTTTCATATCCGTTCAAACATTGATAAATATTTTATTTAAAACCAACAAAAGGATTATGTCTATAATGATGATTTTAAGAATAATTTCCTTATTCTCTCTCATCCCCCAAAAGAGATATAATGACACAATTTAAACCCAATTTTACCCTCTTAAAATTTTAATAATAGCTTAATTCGAACTTTGACATTGCTTCTAGGACAATATACAACTAGAAAAAAAATAGTAATAATTTAGGTACGCTTTCTACAGACACGCACAAAAAGCATCCATGAGCCCTCAAAATCGACACATAAATTTATATAGTAGGTATGAAAGGATACAACAACTAAAAAAAGGACTAACCCATCAAAGTCGACCTTTACTCTGTAGGGAAAACAAGGGAAAAGGAACAAAATCGTAGCCACCAGAAGTGCCACTTCAATGAAATGAAAACGAAAACATTGTCAAATACACAAACAGCCACATCAACAGCACACACACACAAATATTTTATTAGTACTCGGGAAAGGATATTTTTTCTTCTTATCACCATCAAGTCTATCGACAAAAAAAAATCTCATCCGCTTGCGTTCACATCAAGTTACCACACCACACTATGCACCTTACACAGCCGCAGCCTCAGCCAGCTATATTGTCCACCCACTATTGTGCTCTTAATCAATCTGAAATAAAAGCTTCATTAAAGCTTTTGTTGTAAAAAAACAAATGCGCGTCTAGGAACAAAAAGAAAGGACAAAACAAAAAAAGGGACTTAGAGCACAAAACAAACTAAGTGTGAAACAGCTCTGAGTTTTTTTTTTTTTTTTTTCTTCATCACATTTTAATTTTCTTTGGTCGTTCGTCGCCCAGCTGTGGTATATGAAGTAAAGAGATGGCAAAAAACCCGTCAAAAGGCAAAAAAAGAAAAAAAACATCCTTTTTCAAGCTGAAAGGACTATATACCACACAGTAAGTATAGAGCAAAAAAGGGATGAAGCAAAAGAAATTAGAAAGCAGCAACTGGGGTTAAAAAAAAGACTTTTAAAAAGGGCTCTAGTTTATAATACTACTACTAGTACCGACCCGAATGTCCATCCGTTTGTTCCTCTTACGAATACGAAAAGTTGAAATAGCAAAAAGTTAACCACCGAAAGGATAACAGTTCCTTCATTTTTAACTTCAGCTCCATAACTCCGTCGTCATCGTCAGCGTCACGCGCCCCTCTCAAGTCTCAAATAGATGCGGAGAGACATTTTTTTCTCTTTCTTTTTTCTCTTTTCAATTTTCTCTTTTTCATTTCTTTCCTATTTTTCTTTTGTTTTTTCTTTTTTGTAAGAATGCGAGCATGAAGGGATCAGTTGAAAGACTATTTTGTGTATCAATTAATCTTAAACACTATAATGAGTTAGGATTTCCGTTTTGGTAGGTGCCTCTGCCTTATAAACTTATAGGTATATTGGGGTGTGAGTGTCCTACAAGGATTAAGCTAACGGAAGTGTAGACCTTGAATAGAAATCACGCTCTATTATTCTTTCCTGACCTAATACTCATTCCTTGGGTGGGAAAAAGAATTATTTAATTTCTCGTCAGTTTTAGCTAAGCGAACGCTTTTAACTCCCACACCAGGTTCTGTGCGCGATGGAGATGGACCGGTCCGGTCTGACCGGATGATAGGGTGCTTCCATCGTTTTAATTTCCCTTAGCCCTTTTGTATTTGAAAAATTTAAGGCTGGCTGAAATATGGTTTTTTCTTATGTAAGTGGAGAAGAGCGTGAGTAATGGCTATCCGTTTTTGGTTCTATATCTACATATCTAATATTGAGTCCGGCATTTTATAAGAGTGACCGTTGTCTGCATAGAGCGGGATGATGGTTGACAACATGTTCGAATAAATTTAAGTGGACCATAACGGAATGACAGATGATAAAAGAGCTTTTTTTGCGCAAAAGCGGTTTTTTTGTTTTTTTTTTTTTTTGTGGTTGTTTTGGTGAGTACGAGTAAGTGCCTCACTTTCATAAGGCTGAGGCTGTGAGCTATACAAGGGACTCCATGCGATGGCAAGAATTATTTTGGTTATTGTAGGGATGGATGGTTGGCATACAAAAATCCACCATATCGACATCAAGGAGTCCTTTAAAAGCACATCACAACATGGTACACACTATCATGACAGATGGCATCGGTAACGACATTCAATTTACCGTTTCCTAAATAATATATACCTATTTTAAGAGAGAATGAATGATTGGCCGGCTCTGATATGATGATGGCTTATCGAATTTATGTATTTTCTGCATGGGGCCTAGCTCAGTTACAACGAAAATAAATATCGAAAAATCTTGCACATAAAAAAAGAATAGATTTTTATTTTGAAAAATCTGTGTAATTACAAAGTTACGTTTTGTTTGTGTTTGTGTTTGTGTTTTTTTTTTAAGGAAGCACACAAATTGAGTAGGTAGATATAGACGATTTGTTAAAACACTTAATAGGTATACCTACTTACATTTATAAAGAGAGTGAGATTTTACGATGTTTCAATAGAAAATTGAAATTTGATTTAAACGACGACAAAATGGGTTAGTATGATATCGAAACACACATCCATTTATGTGATAGCTTTTACCTATGTACCTAGTTGTTTTTGGAATAAAACAATTTTAGCTTGAAACTTGTTTGAACAAAATTTGAACGCTTCGACAAAATGAGAGATGAGGTTTTTGATTGAATTTAAATTTTGTTCACAAAATTTCGACGATGTGTTTTTGTTGACTGGTTGAACGTAATTATGAACGAAATCATCTTTTCCAATATATTTACTTATCGACAATTAAGGATTTTGTTGGAGTTTCGTTGGATGCGATCCAGGTTATATAAATATTAAATATTTTGAATGGTGATAGATCTTAAAGTGTATTTTTAGCTCCAAAAATTCCTGCCATATGCAACCAATATATACAAAAATTTATTTCAAAAATGGCTCTAACGATTTTGAAAAAAAAAATATTTATGACGTTTATTAACGGTATACCTGTCATAGAATCGATTTTTTGATTTTCAAATTTCTCGTTAACGACCTTACTGATTTTAACCATTTTTTTTTTAAAGTTATTTTAAACAATATTGCATATACAAATTTCCAAAGAAAAATTTTTTGGATTTAGAAAAAAAAAGGATTAAACATTTTGCTTAAATTTTGTGTTTAAATGCATTTTAGTAGGTACTCAAAGTTGGCATACCAAATTTTATTTTTTAAAAGGTTAAAGAAATTTTATATATACAGGGTGTCCCATCGTCACTGGCCCAGAGGAAAATTATGGGTTCCTGAGTTCATTAAGTCGAAAAACTTATGAGATAATTTTATCGTTTTCGCTTCCTTTTCGACTTATAATGTTTTTTATGATTTTTAACTTTTTTCTTTTAACTACCTCTAACTTTGCCAAACTGCATCCGATTTTTGATTTTTTGTTTTATTTACTCAAGGAGAGCAATCTCTTTATACTTGCCATACAATTTTTTCTATGCGGTTAACGGTTTCCCCACAATTAAATATCAAACCCATTTTTTTGGCATTTTTAGGTCGTTTTTTGACTTTGGTGTTATTTTTTCCACAAAAACACCTTATTAAGTGGTATTTTTTCCATTCAGACCAATGGTGCAGTTCCTATTGTTTTAATACGGAAATTGAAAAAAAAAAACTACGAAAGCACTCATCAAAATTAGACTGTTTTTGTCGAAGACCATTTATTATTTACCTTAGAGAAATATGTCTGCCCCTTAAATATGTAAAACCCTATGATTTACTTTATTGATAACAGCAATTGGCAGAAACCATATACACAATGTTTTACCGGAACCTTAAAACAGCCCAAAAAAATCTTCATGCAAATTCAGCTATTTTTCAATTTCAGTTAAGATGACCCCAATGACCCCCAAGTGATTTTTGGGTAGGATTTTTTTGAGAGCCAATTGTTTCACGAACCTCTTGCAATTGTCACTGCAAAAACTGCACACCGAAATCTCTTCACACGCCCTGACAGACTTCTTTAAAATATTGACAATGAATGAAATCTAGGTTTTGGTTTTTCTGCTTCAAATCCTAACCGGAAGTGACTTGTGTTAAGTTCTGTAGAATGCCATTCCTTTGAACATAATTTTTTTTAAAAGTCTCACTGCAAAAAGGCAGATGAAAATTCCTATACGATCACCCCGGCAGACTGCTTTAAATATTAAAATATTTAAATTTTTGAGCCAAATTCAGTTTTTGTTGCAATTTTTTAGCTTGAAAGCGTAACCGGAACCGGAAGTGATTGGCTGTTATAATTAAGCGTGCATTTTAGGAAGTTTTAGGCACATACAAAAGAAGAACTTCACTAAAATTAAGCTTTGTTGGAATTTTTTTGAAGTGAATATCTTTTTTTCCTGGTATGTAAGTTGATATTATCTCTAAAACTGTAAAGTTCACCAGGAAATAAAAAAAATAAAACGAAACCTAACTCTTTAACCTGTCAAGGCCTTAATATACTCGTAATTATTAAAAATAAAGAGGGCGCGTGTAACTGAGTACTCGTGGCAGAAGTGAAACTTCTTTGGCGATCTAAAAATCTCGTTATGTATAGGGATATTAAGCTTATATGCGTAAGACGCCGCTAAATGTTCTATATCAAGATGATCGATGGGTTGGGGTTGTAAACTTGAAAATTAAATAATAATGGTGACAATTTAAAGTAAGAAAAGGTGAAAATTTAAAAGATATAAATCAGATTATTTGAGTAGGTTTTTCGACTATTTCCGAAAATTCCTACACTCAAAATCTCTCCAAAATCAAAAATTTGTATATGATAACTTTAATTTGGTTTTATGTATTTTGCAACCATATATAATTTTTAGCGGACTCTCCTGATTTAATTCAATTTTTTGAAATTAGCCTATTTTGAGATAAAATTTTTAAAATAAATTATATCTCCATACCAGTAGGCGATAGACAAAAATCTTAAACTAGTAGGATTTTTAAAATTTCATTATCTATACACCAAAAACAATTTATAACTCTAGCATTCTAATTAAAGAAATTAGAAAAAAGACATAAAAGGACATTTTCCCTTATATCTGCTACAATAATAGAGATTATCAAAAAATCCAAACTTATTGCACTATAAAATATATTAGCCTATCAATAAAAATTTGTACTTTTACTCTACCTCCCACCACTTAGCTAATCAATGATCTCAGCGTTGCATGTGTGGCGTTACATTTTTTCGTTTCACAAAAATTCAATCTTGAAAGTTCACTCTCAACGCGCCCAAAGAAGCTTCACTTCAAAAAACGAGGTCGGGACAATACAATTACATACAAATACTTTAGGTAATTTATAAAGCAGCTATGGCATCTCTATCCTGCCCGATTAAAAAATCTTGAAGTTTTTAAGTTTTATATTTTAATCGGGACACATAAGTTCAAGTTGGGGCCGGTCACAGGTTAAAATAAACGGCTACGTACCTACTCTATTCACGTCGAACTAGTAAATTAAAAACTGTTTTTAAATGATATATATACAGGGTGTCCCGTAAAGGATGGTCAAAACTGAATTTGGTGATACCGAATCATAACGGTTTTCGAGTAACGGCTATTTTTCGAAATTTAAAAAAAAACTTTACTTTGAACCAGTTTTTTGCTCACCCTGTCCATAATTGACATTTTTTTCTAAAAAAAAACCTGATGGTTTTCGAGAAATCTTTAAAAATACCTTCCACCCTACAAAATCGAAAGTCCTTGCCAAAATTTAAGGTTTTTATTTGGAAATCGTAAGACATCAAAATGAAGCACTTCACCAAAATTCAGCTTTGTCGGAGTTATATTTAAAAAGATATTTTAATTTTATCGATATACTTGAACAAAAATGTTTTATTTTTGTTTTATTTTAAACCTGTTTTATTGGATTCAAACGGTGATAACTGGTTCTATCTGAGCACCGCCCTAGCAAGTTGTATGCCTTTTTAAAAACTACAGAAAAACGGTATATTTTTGGAAGATAAAACCTGTATTGTGACATACGAATTTTATTCATGGAGCTCTTAAGAAGATTGAGGTCAAAAATTAAGTTTGGTCAAAGTTCAAGTTCATCTTTTAGTTTGTAGGCAAATGGTGATGTAAATGAACATTTTTTTATTCAGTAAAATAAGTCCAACTATAAGCCAAAGTTTAAGTGTAAAAATTGTAAAAAACAAAAATCAATTATGGACATGGTTAGCAAAAAACTGGTTCAAAGTAAAGTTTTTTTTTAAATTTGGAAAAATAGCCGTTACTCGAAAACCGTTATGATTCGGTAGGATCAAGTTATACCAAATTCCGAAAGGTCATGACCTGGTCTATCACCATAATCAGTTTTGACCATCCTTTAGGGGACACCCTGTATAAATATAACTACCTTATCAATTTAATCACAAAATAGATAAAATTCACTTATAGATAGCACCAACTTTTTTTTTTAGTGCAAGGTTATAATGTGGTTATAACATGTTTGTCATATTTGTTCGCACGAATTATTATCATTGATTTAAGTGTGTTCAACTTGATTTTCTTAAGGAAATATTGTCAACTGAATAAAGTTACTAATAAGTGTTTTTAATATAGAAAAAATAAGGCAACTACATTAAAGTTAAAATTAACTAACTAGTTACAGTCTATACCACTCTTAAAATTGGAAATTTGCGCCGAGAATGCTATTTAAAAAAAAAAATTGTTCAAAACATTCATATTCACCCCTGTTCTGAATTCCAATCCTTTGTAAAATCCTTTTATTTTGAAACTCTGGGTGTTTTGAAAAACTTCTCGTTTTCAATACTTGAGCAACGAGTGGGTATTCATAGTGGATTGTCGGTAAAGATAAAAATAATAATTAAAATAAAAGATACTTTATTATTATAATTTTTGTTTATTTATAAACTTTTACTTAATTTTAATTAAATGCTATGCGTTTCAGTGATTAAGGGCCAGTTTCACAGTGAACACTTACTGGAATAAATTGCACTTAAAGTTTGCATGATGGTACTCTTTAGTAAATTGTGCAGTCTGAGTTAGTGACCTTAAAGTGCCCAATACGGGATACTTAAGTGGAACTTATTCAGGTAAGTGTGCTGTGCACTGCAAAAATTTACTTTTTTGTATCCTATATTTCTCACTTAAGTGCTACTACTGTTACTGTGAAACTGGCCCAAAATCTCCGCACCTTCAGGCGATTTGTTTTGTTACTCATGTTCTGCCACTCGTTGAATAAGCTATCATGCTGTGATTGAATTGTGTTTTTCTCTTTTTGTCGCGTGTAGAAAGTGAGTGCAGTGTCAAAATTGACAAAAATTAATAAAATTTAAGGAGACAAAAATTATTATTATTTAAAATGATTGTTCCTAGCTACATAGAAACCTGAGCCCCCGCCACAGACAAATCTGTCTTCATAATATTTCCAAAATGTGTATGGCGATTGTAAGAAATAACCCGCTTCGAATAAATTGACGAATAATCTATATAAAAGTCAATAGATTAAGAAAAGTGCGTATACGCCCTAGTGCACCACTGCATTATTGTAGCTTTTATAGAGAATGTAACTTAATATTAACGGCACAATTTTATTGATGGAGTTAACATAAAGTTAGCATCAGCAAGGTCAAATGTCAGCATATATCTGCTAAGAGGACAACTTTCATTAGTTTAATTTGTTGACACTCAAGGCCAGTTGGCCTACCACCACTTCTTATTGATACAATCTCTCTCTCTAACAGAAATTTCTTGGATCCTTATCAGACTATTCTCTAGTGATTTTTTTTAAAGTAGGGCAGAGAAGGGTTACGAGAAGGGACCTTTGTAACTTTATTTTTAAAAATCTAACAAAACTTTTTGCAAATAATAGCTTAATACTTTAACTTTATCACAACAGATAATATTAAGAGAAGAGTATACAAAGTTATAGCCAAAAATATAACACGATCTTAAAATTCCGACTGAATGGGGCAAAACAAAAATTCAATATATAAAAAACAAAATTTTTATCTTGCTCTATAGGTATGGCAAGTTTTGGTTTCGTGTCAAAAACAAAATCGAGGTTTTAATCTACTAAACTAACATTACGATCATGGATGAGTCCATAAAAAAAGTGATTTTCGTCAAGATGTCCGGTCGTCTGTTTTTCTGTGCACCTGCGATGGGTCTGTGGGTCTACGCGTCTAATTTGGTGTGAAGAATTTTTATGTGATTTCTTAGAAGTGAAATTCAAATTTCTGTTAAAACAGAGCGGATAGCTGCCATAGAACAATTTTGATTTTAACAAGTTTCCTCAAAAATGGCTTTTACGATTATACTTTTTGATTAGACTTTGTACATGTTATCTCTAGACCAATTCAAATAATACTACTGGATGGCATGTTTTTACCAAACAATTCGAATAATGGAATTAAAGGTATGTTTTTTTTTTGTTTTATTTCTTTTTATATACTTGTTTAGGTCATTGGATGGGTTGATTAGATCATTATTTTGAAATTTGGTATTTTGGTACTTCTTAGTTGGTTTAAAAATATTGTATTTATTTGTTTGAATAATTTTTGTGACGAAAAATATAACTTTTTTTTCAAATATAAATATATTTTCAAACCATTACTATGTCAACTCTCTCAATGTCTAGCGACATTCTTGTTGTTAGCTACGAGAGTAAGTTCGTGCGATCCAGTCGTGCATATTTTGTGTTACGTAATACATTTTATTGAATATAATAATGAACAAATTAGTTCCATCTGAAATTTTTTTATTAACTTTTTTTGAATCAAACTTCACTGACGTATACAAATTAAATCACAATGTAAGCTAAACTAAACAAAGAGCTCCTAAATTTTTTTTTTAAGTTCTTATCATTGAAAATAATGTCAGGCTAAAAAAGCGCCCTCTGCATTACATCCACAGATTTGACATGCCTGTACCCTGAGGCAGGGACTGCTTTAAGAAAAAATCAGAACTATCATCGTTTCGATTTAAACAGTTTTTTCTAAGACGTAGCCCGGCTACCGATGGTATAATTTTATCGCGCTCTCTGAAATACTTTACAATGAAATGTCCCAAAGGAAAAGCGATTCAAATGAGTTTATTCTCACAGAAATCATTATATTGCATATAAAATTTGAACTTTTTCTTTGCTACAAATTGCTAACTTTTGGTGTCATAAGGCTGATGCTGAAATTTTTTTGACTTGCTTGCTTACCAGTTTTTTGTCGCAGTTGAGTAGGTAATAGAAATAAAATTGTTTTTTTTTTGATTTTATAAATACGGCCGGCGCGCGCTCAAAAATGTAGGTTACTGTTTGACTTTCAATTGAAATTGCATGTGAAGTCATTGAGGCAACACAACCAAGTGCGCTTATTCTAGGTTTAAAATATTGAGATCAGATAAAAGTTGAAAATGTTTTCTGTACTTAGATAATCCTAACAAATGTGAATGGTGATAAATCGATCCAAATTAAAACAGGCAGCAAATATTCTTACATTCGTACCAAATTAAAAACTGACATTTGTAGAAGTACATTGTTTTGAACTGGTCGAAGAAAGGGCAAACTGTTTAATAACAACTACCAGAAACATGATTTAGAGCTACCAATTTCAAATATGTTATACCTACCAGAAAACTTAACAACTATTACTTTAAACAGTCCTTGCCCTGAGGTATAATAATATGGAATTTGAGGTATCAATCTCACCTAGCCTCACCACTGACATACATACACATCCTTCAATGACTCACAGCTTGTAGTAGCCCGTAGCGTAATGGTTAGTGTGTTCGACTGTCACGCTGGAGGTCTGGGATCGCTTCCCAGCCTGGTCCACCTAAAAACTAAAAAGTTTTTTTTTCAGGGCTACTGCCTCTTGCGAGGAATTGACAAACCCTCCAAGAGTATCACTTGTCACGAATAAGTGCTTCTCGTCTAGCCGTTCGGATTCGGCATAAAGTTGTAGGTCCCTTCCATTCCTGTCCAAAGGCGAACACAGGAATGGTTGCGAGTTGTTAGTCACTAGGCCCTGGTTGAGCCGTTGTGCCACACGATTTTTTTTTTGACTCACAGCTTTCTATTTTCAGTGACCTTAATGCAACACATTACTACATCCATAGATAAAATTGACTTCAGAAAAATAATCGTTAGCTACTTGAACAATAAGATTTCCCTCTAGTGGGGCTTATGTCACTTTTTGGTTTTATTGTACTTTGAACAGTTTTCAGGTTATTTAGTATCACTTTTCTTATTTTTTTTAAATAAAAATAAAATTAATTTCTTAAAAACAATTAACTTTTTTTTTTAACACGAATTTAATTTAATTAAAATTTTTGTACAAAAACGGAGAATATTCAAGAAAATTTGAATATTTGGAAAAAAAATCAAATAAAATAAGGATTCTTAAAGAGTTTACTACCTTTTTCTAATGTTGGGGTCTTTCCAACACTCAATAGTTTAAACTTAGTTTTTACTATTTTATTTACCGATTTTATTTAAATAAATATTAAAATTTTCTTGAATTTAATTTTTTTTATTTTATTTTGTAAAAAAATGTATGAGTTTGTAATTTTTTCTTAAAATTGTTCATAATAAAAAACGGAAAAATAAGACTTAATAACGTGTATAAAATTATTTTCTTTTCAGACTTACCGCGTTTAATTTATTTTATTCAAAAATATAATTGAATTATTTCCCGACGTTTCGACAAGGTTCCAATTGTCGTGGTCACGGGCTAACTGATGGTTTGTGGGTGGTGGTAAATTTATTCTTCTTTCCAATTTTGTTTTCTGTGAAGATTGTACCAGTGTTTTGATTGCGATGGCAATTGCATTTGTGATGTTATTTGTTGTTGTTCTAATAATTGTTCTGCTTGCTGTTGTGATGATTGTTGTTGTTGTAAGCTTACAAAAGTTTGTGAACATAACAAGCTTACGGCATCAGCTGGTGCATTGTTTTGATTTTTGTTTTGTTGTTTAGTTCGAGAAGCGATTGAAATAAAAGTGCATAAAAACTTCAATAGAGTTCAAAGCTTCAACTTGTTTGGTGCATGGGACCCGCACCAAACAAGTTGAAGCGAAAACGATGATATTACTTCTTAAGGTTATAATAAACTGACCTCCAGTATGGGCCGGTAACTTTGGGACACCGACGATTAATATTTTTTAATTAGCAAAACAATCTTCTTCTTCTTCATTTTACCGGCGATTGTCATGATCTCCAGGGTGACCATAAACTCTCCCACTCAACTGCATCACCTAAGGTTCGACTTATGGGGTTCGCCGGGTTGACCTCAGAAAACGTCGACATGCCTCCCGGTTTTGGACTGTTCCATGTCTGAGGCCAACTAAATGCAGGTGTTGTTGCATTTCTTTCATCCAGGAGTTTTTGCCCCTGCTTTCTTCAGCGATAGTGTTGGAACGTCTTGTGCTATTGCCTTTTGAACTGGGTTCTCAAGGCATCTTCTTTGTACATGACAGTACCAGCTAAGTTGGTCATGCTGTATTTTGTCCAAGATGGTATTTTTCACGTGTATTCTTCCGCGGATTTTCTTGCTTCTTATTCTATCACGCTTTATCACTCCTGCTTTCATGCGAAGTATCTTCATTTCAGCTGCCACCAATTTACTCTCATTATTTTTGTACATTGTCCAACACTGTGAACCGTATGTAAGCGCTGGACAAACAACTACCACGTAGAGCTTTCCTTTCAGCTTAGGGGGCATTTTTTTAATGGGGGAGTATTCCCGCCACTTCATCTAACCTACCCTTACGCGATGTTTGATGTCGTCATCACAAAATCCTTCGCTATTGATCATTAATCCAAGATATATATAAACTTTTCGCACTTGGCAAGCACTGTTCCATTCAAATATATGTCCGGAATAGGCCTGTGTGGATCAGAAAATGGACAGCATAGCTATCCGTCTTTTTCGCGCTAATACGGTATTCGTTTACCTCCATCAGAACATCCACCCATACATCAAGTGCTCGTTGCAAGGACACAGGATCTCCACTTATGATGGCTCCATCCTCAGCAAAGAATAACTGATTCACTTCAGGGTTCGTCACCTTACCCTCAAGCAGAAAGTCAAGGACAGTAATAAAGAGCAAAGGACTCGCAAGACGCTACCCTGATGGTGCACACCTACTCTAACTGGGAACTCTTCGGTGATTCCTGCGGGGCATCTTAACTTTGTTTTAACTTGCTCGTACATGTCCATGACCATCTGCACGCCGTAGACTTCCGGAACTCCTCGTTGCCTAAGTGCAACCCATATCAGATCTCGTGGTTGTCTGTCGAATGCTTTTTCAAAATCAGTTATTACAATATGCAAATCTCTCGAGGAATTCTGATTCTTATACTCTGAATAGCATCTGTGGTTGATTAACCCGAAACAAACCCGCACTGGTCGTCAGACAGCCGTTTTATTTTCGTAGGCAGCCATCGAATATCTGCTCAACGATCTTCATGGTGTGTGATCAGCTTGATCGAACGGTAGCTGTCGCAATTTTGTGTATCACCCTTTAGATTGGAAGAAGGTAACTTTATCTCCACTGATTAGGCATTCGCAGATAAGTTTGGAGATTAGAATAATGATCCATCTAGACCCGATGTCTCCCATCTTTTTCCATAACTCAGAGGATATCTCGTCTGGCCCAATCGTTTTTCCCTTTTTGGAGTTTTTCACCGCATCACAAAGTTATTCGACTGTGATGTCGGCGACTTATTCATTGTTAGGTGCAGCCATTGGAAAATATTATACTCGGAAACTGTTTATTTAAAAGTCGTTCACAATACTCTTGTCATCTGTGAAGACTTTTGTCGTCATCCACAAGGAGTTCGCCTTTAGAGTTGTTAATGAATTTTGGTGAACAAATCTCCTGAGCATTTTTCCTTCTCAGCAAAACAATAATTATAATATGTACCTATATTATATTATGTATTATAGACATATATATTTTCTGTCATAACTCATATGCATTTCGTAAATTTTCAGGCAATGGCTCCCTAAGTTAATTAAACAAAACTTTTGCAGCCTTTGATGCCTGAAAATGTATTCATATGAATTTAATTAATATTCGGATTATTATTTTCTTAGAAAGAACTGACAAATTTCGTTCGATATTGTTAACCTATATAATTTGCACAATCTACATTCATGTAGAGGCCTATTTGCTTGTTGGATCGAATTACAAAAAAATATTAAAATTGAAAAATAAAATACTTGTTTGATTTTTTGATGTGTGACTATACAGTTTCATAAATGGTTCTCATTTCCATATAAGCAATTTTATTTTTTTCAATTTTTTAATTGGAATTTTATTGACTTATTTGTTTTATAAATATTTATATAGACACTTTTTTTTCAAGTTGATATGTAAACATTGTATTGATAGTCAAACCAATTTTATTCGTGCACTATGGCGTATGAGTAATTTTTTGTTTATTATTTTTATCAAGAAAAAAACAAAAAACTCTTGAATTTATTAATTGAATTAGTTATATGAGATAAAACCGGGTCACATGGTTATATTACTTTTATAGTTCATTGATTTTAAATGGTTAAGAATTAAGAATGTAAAATATGAGTTAATTTATTTCGAACGAAATTAAGAAGAAAGTGTGAAAACAGTCAAAATAGTACGGGAGGTGACCGTAGGCTTACCTATATCATCGCGGCTTCAGAAACGAATGATGCATATTCATAGCTATTTCTGTATCCATTGCGTTAAACACGTGGACAATAATGCAAAACTATTTCATATAGCCTAAGAAAAAGCTTTTACCACTTAAATGCATTTTAAATGCAAAGGTTAAAAAAATAGTTCTTTTCACAAAAGTGGTCGGACTCGCCACAACAACCAACAAAAGTCTGTTGACCACTGGTTTTGTAAAGAGGTCAGTCTAAGCTTTAATTTCATACACCATTTATAAAAATCCATCATAGTTTAGGTGTCCTAAGCCAAAAATGCAACCGAAATAGTGCGTTTTCTACCCATTGCCAATTGAAAAACCTTGTCCGACCGCACCGGTTTTGTTAATCTTAAGACTTAAGCTATAAATTGGCATCATTCTCTTCCGATGCCGCGATGAGAAAGGTAAACCTACGGTCGCCTCCCGTCCTAAAAGTACTAAAATATTTTATTTCGTTGAAATCGGTTACATAAAATAATAGTTTTAAATTGAAATGAAAGTTATAAGGATACTTCAACTTAATTTCCATTAATCATTAAAATTTTAATCGGAACAACACATACCTACTTACCCTACATACACTCAAACAAATAATATAACATCTTGCGTCGTTAAAATTAAAATAACAGCATTTATTTGTTTAAGGACAACTTATAACCACAAGTCTTGAGTCAATTCCATTAAAACTCCCTTTCCACTTGAATATTAAAAAGCTACATATACGCATGTTGTTTAACCCTTAAAAATAAACACTTCTATAAGGTTTCCAAAATTCATCTCTCTTCCTCATTACTTTTCAAAACAATATAAAAATAAGTATATGTACAGTCATAACCGTCAATGAATATTTAAATAGAATCCCTTTCCCCTATCTCCTCCCCCTGTTCAGCCAAAGGTCAAAATAAAATTCCCTACACGCAGGGACAAACATTCAAACCACAATATTCCATTTAAAACATGAAACATCATAACAGGAACAGGTCAACAGAACCAAAAACAAAAAAAAAAAAAAACGAATTGCAAATAAAATAGAAACAAACAAAAAAAGAAAAACATCTGTCGTTAGCCTCGTCCTTCCCAGATTATGACTAAATCATGTCAATGTGTAAATAAACAGAACTTATTTTAATTACCATAATGGTAATTTCATGCCCACCCCATTAAGAGAGTGTTCAAGTGTACCTTTTCTCTCTCTCTGACCAAAAGATCAAAGTGGGTACCTACCTACCAACTTGTCACTGATGGGAAAAACTTAAACCTGCTGTCCTTAAGGTAAAAATCCTCCCGCTTTTGCCACCACTGCCAGCCAACCCGGCAACTTGTGAAACTCATTAGATATTTTTGACATATCAGCTCTATTTCATAGTAATACACCATAGGTACCAATTCTGATACGAAAAAAATCTGCCAATGTCCAAAAATTATGTCTTTTTTATTTCTTTCTATTTTTTTAAATTATTTGATTGGCACTCTCAATGTCACCGAGAGCAAAAAAGAGAAAGAAGCTGAAAAGCTTCTTACTGAAATCGAAAGCTCTATTATATATTGCCTCAACACAAAATTTATTCTCCTCCTATGTAGGTAAGTTATATTGCCAAAAATGTGCCCAAAATAAGTATTTAATTTTTGTATGTTAAGGATAACAACAAAAACAAACATTAAATTTACAGGACTTCTTCGATTGATGGAGCTTTTGGCTCAAAAGCTCCCAAAAAAGCTCCCATCGGAAATAACATCACATGCGCCAAACAAGCTACATGTAAACTCCACTTGGTCGAGTTACGGGCGTATACCAGTCCTTAGCGAATACTCGTCGAAAGCTGGCTAAACTATCGCGAGATACCGTTAGAAGTTCGTACGTTTTCTGTGGAAAGATTATCGTTTTTTTTTGTGTGGCTGGTAAGATAAAATCGAAAAAAAAAACGAAATCACATATACCGATAAATAAAACGTTAACGACACATTGTAACGTACATAATATTATACATACTCATATATCAAATTCAATTGCCCTCCTCTTCCATTTGAAAGCGAAATAAATCGTCGTCGTTTTTCGGTAATATAGTTCCGCTGCTGTATATCGTTAACCTAAATCCGCGTATGACCTACGACACTGGGGCAGCATCATCATGATGATGATGTGTGTTTGTGTACCAAGACGAATGTTTTAAAAGAAATAAGAAAAAAAAAAAAGAATTCAATATCAAAATGGCATCAACACAATTGTGAGAGAAATCGCGCAAGGATATAACATAATCCAACGTCTATCTATACCTAGTATAATAATGAATGTGTGTGTTCTTGAGTGTGCGAGATAAATAAATAAAAATTAAAAAAGAAAAAATTGAAGGATTCATCTTCAAGGTGTCATCCTGACGACGATAAGCAAGACACCGAGAGGGTATTTTGATTCTGATTAACTTACTTTTCGAGCTCGAAAAAGGGTTACAACCGTGAATCCCACTTTGAAGGACCATTTTGCGCCTCTTGGGCCGTTAATTTACGCTTAACACACATCAAAAATTCTTTTATCTTTTAATCACCCTTGTGATATGTAAACATCCTTAAAACAGCGCGATAACTTCATCATCGTTAACGTTAACTCCACCGTCGCTCGCCGCCGTTGTCGTGTGTGTTTGTGTGTGTGTGTTTAATTTTTTTATTTTTTTAGCTTGCCCCTCGTGTTGGATGGCATCCAAGTTCTGACAAAAACAAACACGCCTAAGCTATAATATCCCTATACCCACGTAAGGATAAACGGTGTGGCGTATAGATAGATCTCTGTCAAGTGCACAACATCCTTCGAACATCATTTGTCATGTTCAGCAGAGCCCCGTGCCTTGTTGGCTATTGTTTCATCTCGCTGTGTGTTTGTTTATTTTGAAATTAGATACAAAAGAAAAATTACACATCTCTCATCATTACGACCTGATGTTGTGTGATCATAATATATTTATTGTGTGTCCTGAATTGCAGTGATTATGATGTGAGTTGGTTATGGTCTCAGGGATATTTGATGATGTGTCTGAATATTTTTGAAGTACCCAAGTACCTATGTTGTGTATTTTTGTGTTTTCGAAGAATAATTCGGAAATGTCCTTTTTTTTTACATATGATTGGGCATTAGAGTGAAGTACCTATTTTAGTAAAATACAAAAGAAAAAAGGTGACACCATATTTGTCTGTCAAGAAGCTGCTTACTGCTATTGATTTAAAAATAAAAAGTGCGTCGTCGGTCGGTCGTGCTGTTTTTATATACCACTTCTTCATCGCATCAAGTACTTAGAAAGGAGTGTGAAATTACATAGGAGCTTATTTTCTTCTGTGATTTGTTATACAGTTAACACATTGGTGTCATAAAAATATATAAATCTCATCTCGTAAAAATAAAAATATATAAACCAGTGCATATTAAGTGTTTACTAAAATTTTGCTTTTATGGTGTACTAAAGGTCCTTAATATAAATTTGTGTCACATCATATTGACAAAGCAATAAAAAGAAAGTATTTTTGCATTTTGTAAATGTGTGAGTGTGTGATTTTATTTTAAAACATAATTTTAACAAATAAAAATGGGAAAAATACACTTTTGAGTGTACAAATTAAATGACGACCGACGCAGAGAAAATAGTGGAATAAGCTTTGCTCCATCACATCACGAAACCAGGGATGGTGGATTAACTGAATATTATTGAAAAGTGTAAGTAACCTTTAGTTTATATTTTTAAATTATTTAATATATTGTGTAGCTTAAGGATGTAGGTATATGAAGAATGTGTATAGTTAGTTTTTAAAATTTAGGGCGAAATCAATATCTCTTTCTTGTTTGAGATGAATAACAATAACAATTCAATTTGAATGGAGTGCAAAAGTTTTGGGATTCTGTGTGACTTTTGTTTGCTTTTGTGTAGTTTTTTTTTTGGGTGAAATGTACAAATACATACACATTAATAATC
Source organism: Melangyna quadrimaculata (assembly GCA_949320155.1). Taxonomy (NCBI): domain Eukaryota; kingdom Metazoa; phylum Arthropoda; class Insecta; order Diptera; family Syrphidae; genus Melangyna; species Melangyna quadrimaculata. The sequence continues at coordinate 43,214,457 of OX439485.1, read as the reverse complement.
TTTTTTTCAATCTTGCGGGATTTATCAAATGTATAAGAGGTTATGGGTGGATTAAAGCCAAAGAAGTGCAAACCCATCATAAGGAAAAAGTTTTTGTATAAATAAGCATATTATAAAAGGGTTGTACCAACAAGTTCAAGCGTGGGTGTTTAATTTAAAATAAATTTTTTTTTTTAATGTTTAAAAGACCTGAGGTCTAACAGGCATATACATAGTTAAAACTATTATTATTATTAAAAAAAGAAATTTTTGATGCATTGAACTTCAATGTCTACATAGCTATATAATTTTTTTTATATCGTTGCGTCGTTCAATAGAAAAACAACTTAATATCGTATTAATATTTTTAGATAATGTTATCATTTCTTGTGGACTTTTTATTGATGATAAGGATTTGCAAATACATACCTTCTTACTTGAATTTGGGGATACCTAGACTTTAATTTAAAAAAAGCAACATAAGACTTTGAAAAGCCTTTAGAGCATTTAAATTTGTATGTTTAATAAATAATATGTCGTGTCAAGAAAAGGTAGATAGCAATAGCGGATGAGACTGAAATGAAAATGATATCTTAGAGGTCTCACATCTGCCAAAAGCTCATATGTGTTTTGACAGTATGAACCCTCTAGAGAAATCATTTTCGTGAATTAACCAAATCAACCAGTAGAGTAGGTACCTGTTTTATTCGAAGTGTCACTGGAAGAACAGAAAACAATATTTTTCCGATTCAAAAATAAAATGTAAAATCTTCAAGACTTTTAGGGTCAGTTTGTTCACAGTGGGTTAAATTTAGTATGTGACTTTCATAGGCTTTAATTAACTAACGCTAATCAACCAAAATTGGCTGATTAGTAAAATCCATGAATTTTTAAACAAAATTTAAACAACAAACACTTTTGAGGAATTCCCAGTTCTACTAATCATGGATTAAAGATAATCAGCTGTGAACAAGCTGGCCCTTATTCGGACATAAGAGGTTTGTTTAATGAAAAGATCTAGATTAAAACAGAATAAAATTGCACAAATTGTCAGAACAAGTTAGAACAGAAAACCGCAGCACATGCACCAATGTGGTTTACAGTTTCCGATTAGATGTGAAGAGAAAGCTAAATTAAGAACTTTTTTGTTTTCATGCTGACCGAAATTGAGCAGCTGTTACTTGGAAAACTTGACACCTCAAAAATAGGTTCAGAAAATATTATTCTAATCTTTTCTGAAAAGCTTCATGGAACACAAAGTGAAAGAAGGTAGAACTGTTTAGTGCAAGGTTTTTACTTACGGAACACACAATCTTGTACTTGTCTGATCTTTTCTGTTCCGAACAAATTCATTAAACAGACCTTAAGACATAGCTGCTCTAAAAAATAGCATACGGCCTAATTCTGCAAGCGTGAATGAATTTTTGTGCATACACTGCGTACACTTTATGTTCATGCTCAAAAAATATGTCGATAAATTTACACATCGTTCTAGACTCTATAGTCTAGAGGGAATGCCAAATATTCATTTGCTTCTGCATGATTTTCTGAGTGCATCACAGAGGAAATTCACACTTGGCGAATTCGGCCCCTTGACTAGAGATCTTGTATGCAATTGCTGAGTCCAAAAATGTTTTGACTTTGACCATGGCTATGGTCTTATGGCTGGCCATAAGAAAAAGTTCTTGTTGTATTAAAAATTCTTGTCAGGCCTTAGTCCCGGTTTTTTCGTCTAAATTTTCTGGGCTCTGTTTTAAGGCAATAACTGTCGTTGCATTAAACATGTCCAATATTCGTAGCCCCTAACATGTTTTTTTGTACAATTCACTTCAGGCCTTAGCCCCAACCAATTTAATTTGGGTCTTAGAAATAAAATTAAATAACATATAAATTGTTCAGCCCGAACCTCGTTTACTTTATTTTAGACGAATATAAAACTCTGCGCGTTGTAATTTTCCTGCTGCTTTCTATATTTTAATTAATTTTAGGAATCGGTTGTAGGGGGGAGGGAATTTAGCCCCTATAGCCACCCCCCTGGATCCACCACCGCTAGATAGGGATATAAGTTTTGGAATACAAATATGGACTGAATACTTATCAAATATTACTTTTTATTAATTAATTCGTAATCATAATATTACATGAGTACAAGAGAAAGCAAAGATCTTCCCATCTAGCTAACTGAGTATGGTAAAAATTTGTATTTATCTCTTTTTAACTTTTAGAAAATATCCTAAACTTAGCTGTGACCGTAAATTATTGGAAGAAAAGTTGAGTAAGCTATTTTCAATAGAATAAAGGAGATGAAGGAGCTTAGAATTAATAAATTAATGGAATTATTGACATTAAACACGTCTTTTTCGATATAATTTTAAAAGTGTAAAATCCAGTTACCCATATAGTTTTTGCATTCAGGAAGCGATATTAATGTTTGAGGTCGTAGTCACTATATCGATATTTATCCTTATATCAATCGATTTTTAATACTTTTTTAGTAACACTAATGACATAATTAGACAGTTATTTTTTGTATATACATATATGGGTTTAACCATTTAAGCTAAGAAATATTGTAACCAACTATTTAATAAAAAAAAAAAAAAAAGAATTTGATCAAAAATATTTTGGAACTATCTTAATTTGAACAGAACATGTAGGCCTCATTACAAATTATAGTATACAATTTCTTGTGTTTTTATGATAATTTAGAAATAATAATGCAATTTTGAGGTTATTTTGAAAAGAGGTCCTTGTATCTGAAATGTTCTATATGGAGTATTCGTTGAATTAGCTTATTTGATATCATTTGGAAAGAAAATAATGTTAAAAAAATTGAAGATTAAGTTAAGCAGTTCAGCAAAATTTTAACACGGAAAACAGAAACAAAATTTCTTAAAAATAATTTAGTTTTTCTAAAGTTTTTCTCAAGGACCGTGTTGGCTTTGCTAAATCTTGCTAGTGCCTTGCAAGAATCAATGTAAAACTCTCTAGTGCCTTGTGGAAAATTAGACTGTTTTTCTGCGCGGGTGATATTACAAGGGTCATTTTGCCTCGTAAAAACAAAAAATGGTGACATATGGGTCTTGATCCCGCGTTTTTCTGCTTGTAAGTCCATTGCGCAGCCCACTGGGCTAACTTGCTGTACCTACAAAATTTAGTGTCGAAAGTGAACAAGTTTCATACTCTCATGTTTCAAACCATATATTGCATAACAAATACATACAGAATGGAAAAGGATTTTATGCTTTTTAGAACAGGATTACTATTCTAACTTGTCTGACGTTTCTCAGAAATCTGTGCTGTTCTGAAATGAAAAGAAGACAAAGAAAAGAATGAAAAAGGTGTCGTATGTTACTGAAATTGCATGGTGCTTATAAAATGTTTGTTTTTAGTATAAGGTGTTTGTTTTTGGTGCAAGGGTATATTTCCACCAATTTGTATCAGAACATCTTTTTTGATATATCATTTTTAAAAGACTGAAGCTTTTTCTTCTTTTTATTTATACATGTCTTGCGTCTTTCTATTCACAATAAAAAAATATAAGCAGTTTAGTAAAAAAAAAAACTTAAAATGATGATTTTTTTTAGGGTCAGTTTTTATTATTTTTCTTCTCTTAATTTTTTTTTATAAATTTTTGTATATCATGCAATTTAATAAAAAAATTAATTTCCAACAAGAAACCATTTGAGAAAAATTCTTAAATTAGGCTTAGTTTTTAAGTTAGAATTGCACTGGCGAATTTGGGTGTATTTTGTGTTTTAAGCTAGCTAAAGTTCCAGACAAACACATTCAATAATAAAATGGTGACGTGAAATAAGGTCCAACGAAATAAAGCCAAATATAAAAAAATTTCGCCTTATTTCGCTTTTAATATGGAAATAACGCAAAATTTTAGGTTTGGTTTTATTTCGCTTTAGAAAACGAAATAAGGCCAATTTGGCTTTATTCCGTTTTCATGTTTTTTTTTTTTTCAACGACAAACAAATCGCCGTTATGTTATTTTCATTCCGTGCAGTGCATAAACGCCCACGGAACTAGCCCCCGCGGTTGTAATTTTCTAAAAAAGAACCCGCGCCGGTTAATTCCATCACAAAAAAGAACTAAGACCCGCAGGTGTGGTTTTTGAGAGTTTGCATTAAGACCAACACTTCATGTAAACACTAATAAGTACAAACACTTTGAAAGCAGACCGACTGACAACGTAGGCGCCGGACAGGCAATTTAGCATACCCTAAGCGGAGCGACGGAATCGCGTGAGCGGGGCAGAGGACCCAAAAAGGGAGTTAAAATCCTTGAATCCACGAAGCGTGCCACCCGAAGTACTCTTTTGTACAAAAACTTTGAAAGCAGACCGACTGATAACATAGGTGCCTGCCAGATGGGATTTGATTCCTTTTTTTTTCTTGGGAACCAAAACCCGCGGGGGTTAGTTCGCAAAAAAAAGGAATTAATCACCCAACTGGCAGGCGCCTATGCTTTAAAGTTTTTGAACTAAACAGTACTTTGAAAGACCCTCTTCGCGGATTCAAGGATTTAAACTCCCTTTTGGGTCCTCTGTCCCTCTCACGCGACACTGTCGCCCCCTTAAGGGTATGCTTAGCTGCCTGGCAGGCATCTATGTTGTCAGGTGGTCTGCTTTCAAAACATCTGTTATCACTAAATGTTTTCGTAAAAACTAAATTGGGCTTATTTCCAAATGGAATTTGGCCTTATTTCGTTTTGGAAATAGAAATAAATAAAGCCAATTTAGCCTTATTTCCATTTTCAAAGCGAAATAAGGTCAAATTTGAGATTTGGTCTTATTTCGTTGGGCCTTATTTCACCTTACCTAATAAAAAACACATCAACGCAATTGTTCCTTTCTTTCTCTCATGTTCAGGTTTATTCAAAAGTCACATTTTTGTTCAGTAAAATTAATATATAAATTTCATTTTATGAAACTGAGAAATAAAAAAAAAAAAAAAACGGCTCAGAGCAGATGCTCTTTATATAAATCTGAGCAGGTTCTATGAAAATTCTACTTTTTAAAAAATTTAACTCATTCCAGAAAGCTTATGTTTTTGTTCACATAACACCAGTTGTATGCCCTAGCACAAGAGATAAGCAAACATATACTTCGCGCCACTTGAATAGAAACAAACTTTTTTTTTTACTATCAGAGCGTGTAGCGCTCTAAATTCTAAATTTATAAATTCAGCTTTTGGTGTTAGTTCCTAAAAGAGTAATCTATTTCGATAAAAACTGCAGCGACAGAATAATTCAGGAAAATACCATTAGGTTATTTTTTACCTCTTTTCTAATTACTTCAATAAATACCCTGCTTTTTTTTGCGCCACTTGAATAGAAACAGTGTGCGTTTTGTCTCTATGGATTACGGTAAGAAGAAAAAATATTGTTCTAATAATAGAAGAGTAGATTAAAAATAATAATTGTTTTATCAAAGAAAAGATGGGCCGCGGAAAACCATTAAAGCCTGCAGAAAAAGTCAAAATAGAAGTAAGCGCGGGAAAAAAGCTTCCCCTACGCACAATTACTAAAAAAAATAGATAGAAGTGTGAAATTTGTTTGGTCGAACCTTAGAAATAAATAAAACTATAGAAAAAATGTGTAAGTTGGGCAATCAAGAGCCACAACAGAAGCAGACCGAAGAAAGATAATTATAGACTGGCTTCAAATTCAAGCGACTCTGCTGCTAAAATCAAGGCGAAGAGTGGTATTACAGCGAGTCTTAACACTATTGTTGTGTTATTCGTGGGTCACAACATTTAGAGCGCCTAAAATTAAAGAAAAAACCACCGTTAAGTCCAATACGAAGACACAATATAATAGATTTTTTTCAGGAAGAATATGACGTGAAAGGAAGAGTGGACAAAAGTGGTATTTTCTGACGAAAAAAAATCAATTTAAATGGCCCGGACGGATATGATTACTATTTTCATATTATAAGGAAGGAACCCAGGTTTCTGGAGCGCCACTATAGCCGAGAAGTCGGTGTAATGTCGCGGGGTACGATTTTCTAGTTTTTAACAATTGATCTGGACTGTGTAGCCCGTAGCGTAATGGTAAGTGCGTTCGACTGTCACGCTGGAGGTCTGGGATCGCTTCCAAGCCTCGTCCACCTAAAAAACTTCAAAGTTTTTTTTCAGGGCTACTGCCTCTTGCGAGGAATTGACAAATCATCCCAGAGTATCACTTGTCACGAATAAGTGCTTCTCGTCTAGCCGTTCGGATTCGGCATAAAATTGAAGGTCCCTTCCATTCCTGTCGAAAAGCGCACACAGGAATGGTTGCGAGTTGTTAGTCACTAGGCCCTGGTTCTTCATGAGCCGTTGTGCCACCCGATTTATTTATTTATTCTGGACTTTCCCACATTGAAAATGACGCCAAACTCCTAGGAAATATTGCAAGAAGATTTTCCTGAGTTTATCGATGTTTTTGGACCAATACTATGGACATTTCAACAAGACAACGCACCAATCCTCAACGCAAGGATCATTAACAGTTGGATTTCCGAGAAAAATGTTACCTTACTTCAATGGCCACCGTATTCTCCGGACCCAAATATTATTGAAAACGTATAGGGATGGATGGTTCGTAGAGTCTACGATTCTGACCGACAGTATTATGAGGACAAAGAATCAATTACTGCTGCAATCAAAGAAGCATGAAGTGCAATTTCCTTAAATTATATAAAATAACTGCATGATTCAGTTTCCAACGGGGGTTTTCAAGTTATTTAAAATAAAGGTGGTAGCACACATTATTAAAATATGAAATATGATTACAAATAGAAAACTACGCACTTTTACTGCACTTTTTTAATTTGTTTCCTTATTTAAGAGAATGTTTCTATTTTCCTAAATTATTCTGTCCATGCAGTTTTATTCGCAATATCCCTCTTTTAGGAACTAAAACCAAAAGGTGAATTTATAAATTTATACAAAAGCGCTCCAAAATATATATCTAACCTTTTTGCTGATTTCTTCGGTCAAGCATTTTCTCCTAAAGATACAGAGGTTGATATTAACTATTTCTATCACATGAACAGATGCTCCCAAGTCCCCCTTACTTCCATAAACATATGCAGTTATTAATAAAATCCGCTTGATGAAGAACGACTTTTCATCGGGTCCTGATGGGATTCCTGCTATTGTTCTTAAAAACTGCACCTCCAGTTTAGCTCAACCACTCACTGATCTCTTCCAACTCTCTATTTCCCAGGGTTTATTCCCAAAAGCATGGAAAGACTCTTTTATTATCCCAATTCATAAAAAAGGATGCAAAAACGATATCTCTAATTATAGACCCATTGCCAAACTTTCCTGCATACCTAAAATGTTCGAGAGCATAGTTTACGATATTTTGCTCCTTCACTGCAAACCACTTGTCTCTCCTAAGCAACATGGCTTTCTTAGCGGTAGATCAACGACCACCATTCTAACTGAGTTCGTATCAGATGTCATTTGCTCCTTAGAATCTGGATATGAAGTCGATGCGATTGCAACAGATTTCAGCAAAGCATTCGACAAAGTCTCCCATAACATCATCATCTTTAAATTGAAACGCTACGGCTTCCCACCTTTACTTATTTCATGGATTCAATCATATTTAAATGATCGTCGATACACAGTTCTTTTTAGATCATGCAGCTCCACCCCTATCTGCCCAACATCAGGGGTTCCTCAAGGCAGTCATTTAGGTCCTCTGATTTTCTTACTGTCTATTAATGATGTGGATCTTATCCTTGAAGGATCTGACTTCCAGATCTACGCTGATGACATGCGTATATCTAAACATATTAAGTGCATGGCCGATGTTCAATTACTTCAAGCTGACCTCAACAATTTCTTTACTTGGTGCCAACACAACTTTCTTGAATTGAACGTGAATAAATGCCAGGCCATTACCTATTCCCGAAAACGCCCTCCTTTGCCTCAACGTCAATATTTCATTGAGAATGAACCTGTTGCGTTTGTCACTTCCATTCGTGACCTAGGTGTTATATGCGACAACCAACTCAATTTTCGGGCTCACTATGATAATATTATCAATAGAGCTAACTCAACTCTAGGTTTCGTAAAACGTTGGTCGAAAGAATTCTCAAATCCTTATGTTACTAAGGCTCTTTATGTCACATTTGTCAGGCCTCTTCTTGAATACGCCTCCGTAGTATGGTCTCCGTACCCCCATGTTCACAATCAGCGGATAGAGGCCGTTCAACGTAGATTTATTCGCTTTGCCCTACGTGGCCTTTGTTGGGATGACCCATATAATCTACCACCTTACGAAAACCGTCTAAAACTAATAAATTTACAAACTCTAAGTAGACGTCGCGATAATGCCGATATAGTTTTTGTACACCAGCTTTTGAATGGAGTCATTGATAATGAAAGTCTACTTGATAAATTCAAACTGAATACTCGTAATCGTCAATTGAGAACCACTCCCCTCTTCTATGTCCCCTTCCATCGCACAGAGTATGGCCAAAATGAACCTATTACCAGAATGATTCGTAAAGTAAATAACTCCAACATTTTTGATTTAAACCTCTCAAAAACCTCTCTCAAACTTGCTCTCCTATCATAACCTTTCTCTTACCCTTTCTATCCCAATCGTTTTCTTCAATTTAGCTTTAAGATCTCAATTGTTATTTAGTCTTAAGATATTATTATTATTACAATAATTATTTTGTTATATACTTGTACTAAGTAAATTAAATTAAATTAAATTAAAATGATCAAAATTAAAATTACACGCTCAGATAGTAAACAAAAAGTTGGTTTCCATTCAAGTGGAGTGGAGTGTAAGTAGTTATTGCATTGAAAAGTTTGCCAACAAAATAGTGTCGTTTTCGATTGGATTTCGGAACAGTAGTACTCCTTTTTGATTCCAATCGAATTATTTTCTATTGTTCTGAGACTAATTTGTGAAATGTTTATGTGTGTGCGTAAATTGACTGATATTTTTTATGCATGTATATTTTGCACGTTCAGTCGATTAAAATTAATTCCGGGACTACTCCTCTATTAATTCCGGAACAGAAAAATACTCCGAAAATATTATCGAAACAGCCAATCAAATTATTTTGGAGTAAGCGGAGTCAAAAAGGAGTAACTCCGAACCTCCAACCGAAAACGACATTATATTCAAACGAATATAATTTACATTCAAAAATAAATGAGAAAGAAAGGCAGTATTTTTTAAGAAAAAAAAAATGGGGTTCATAAAACATAAACTTGCCAAAATTGTGTTTAATAAAAAAATATATTTATATAGAATTTATAAGAATTGACCCCAATGCCTCCTTTCGGTCAACTGATTAGTTTACACGGCATTAACCAATTTAGCGGATACAAACCAATTTTGTTAACTAACATTAAGTATGAAAAAAGTGCGTATACGCCCGAGTGTCCCATTTTAGAGGAAATAAAAATAAGACATGTTTAAAGCATAATTTTGTGTTTTTTTCGTTCCTTTTGGGTGATTCATTCATTGTTTAACTCTTTCGTTGCTAAATATCAGGGAATGTTTTATGAAAAAATCAGAACTACCAATAAATCAGTATTGAACAAAATTGAACAGAAAATGTTCGTTTGGATTTAAAATATTTTTTACTTAGACGTTTATGTGCTGGCATCATCGATAATTTCTTAATTGTTTTGCTGTTACCGAGGGTAATTTTATCGCACTAGAGCTAAAATACTTAACAATATTTAAAGTAAATTGAAAAGTGATTTAATACGGGTTCGATCTCAGAGAAATCATTATTTTATTTTCCTCCAGAACCAATTCGGCTTGGATTTACATTCGAAAATACATTAATTCGAAAATTCCATTTGAGTTTGTTTGTTTTTTTATACTCTGTTCAACAAAAATTGTCAGTACAGGGAAGATAGGACGTTTGTATCTCTGTCTGGTCGCATTGGCTTGCATATACCCCTTTCAAGTAAAAGATCTCATAGGTTTTCCGTACTTAGCATTATATCTCACCTCAATTAATTATGTTCTCAAAAACTTGAAAACAGAAATCTTTTTTATAAAAACCACTGAAAAGGCTCTTTTCTGCTTTAAATGGGTAAGGGTAACTCTGTTGGAATATACATATATTTTTTTTAGCTCACACAGCCAGAGTATAAACGAATATATGATCAGTGTGCTTTGGGCATGCAATGAGGACGGTCATAGTGGAGTGTAAGATATTTTGCAGGACATTACAACAACAATTCATGTACGTTGTCCATTGGGTTAGAATCTTTTTTATTTCGTCGCCTGAGAATTATTTTGTCGTATATGCCATTTGGGCGATTTTGGGAAATTGAATTTTAAGGTTTAAGTCTAAATAAAAAAAAAAAACTGATCTTTTTTTTAAATATATTATTATGTGGTAAATCTTCTTTCGACTGAAGTTTTCCAAGGTGTCCAGTCGGTTTCGGTTTTTGAATCATAAGTGTTTTTCTCCAGAATCAGTTTGTCGTATATGCCACGAAAATAAGCATTTTGTTGCACCCCATACACGTACGACAAAGTAAACACATATACGACATTGCAATACTAAGTTGATGTCGATTCGAATGAGAAAAAATTATTCAAATACAGGGTGTCCGGTAACTCGTGTGCCATACTTTGGGATGTGATTTTTGGTCATATTCTAAGGAAAAAATTGTTCCACCGTTAAGTCTGATTTTTAACTTTGACACCACTTTTTGACGATTTATAAAATGCTAACCCATGTTAAGGTCAATTTCTTTGTAGCAGAAATACTATTCTTTAAATCTACGTTTCAATTAAGCTGGTATGTTTTTAGGGTTGCCAGATATTCAATTTTAAATTGTGTTCAATTTTGTCTGCCCAAGCTAAATGTTGACTTTGAGGTCAATTTTTTTCAAAAAATGCGTAATAAATATAAAATTTTCTTATTTTTACCTGATGAACGAAGCAATAATAAAAAAAAACTCTTATGAATAAGTGCACCTAAAAACCCATACATTTTGGATACTTGGGAAAATCTAAAACTTATCTTAGACTATACTGTAGAACAATTTTTTTCTTAGAATATGAACACGAATCACATCCCAAAGTATGGCACACGAATTACAACAGGACACGCTGTATATGATTTTCAATAACTGTATATTTAAGAAGAGTCAATATTTTAAAGGTACTCGTATACTCTGTTTATTAAAAAAAAAATTAACATAAGTATATCTATATACATTCTTATAAAATAATGAAAATTTAGCTGAAACTTGTAAAGAAAAAAAAAGAAAAAAGCCATACTATGACCATTAACAAACAGAAAAACTAAAAGGAAAAAAAAAACAAATTTTCGTGTTCAGTTAACATTGGATAGGTAATATCTATTTTGTATTTTTAAATAGGGCTTCTACTTTAGGCATGAATACAAATAAACTTTCAATGTCATTGGGGCATATTCATAGTCGCAGATAGACCCAGGTTTAACTAAATTACAGTTTAAGACAATGAATACATACCGATTTTAATTGCAAATTGTTATTTTTATAAGATAATTAACTTGGTATACTACACAAATAGCTTTAAATATTTTGAAAAGATAAACTTAAAAAAATAGAATCAATGTCTGAAAATTCAACCAAACCTATGTTTAACTTAGACCTAGCTCTAAAATGACTATTAATACGCCCCATTAATTTTATCCTTATGGATTTAGATTTTTTTTAAGGAAATAGGAATATTTTGTGTAAATACATTTTTCAGTACTTGTAAATTATTTTTATTAGCCCTTTTAGATATTGATAATAGTTTAAACTCCAGCTCTGTGCCGCTTGTTGTCTAATAGAGCGTAAAAAGATCTTTTTTTTTCTTCAAATTTTAGAAGTTTTATTTTACTAAATGGCATTGATAAATAATTTAACTGATCTGCTTTGAAGGAGAATGCTTTGAAATCGTTTGCTTGCATAGTAGGTATATTCATTACACAAAACCGTCACAGTAGCAAATATAATAACTATGTTATGTACGTATGTAAGTATGTTCATATGTTAAATGGTTTGTATAGACACTAAACGCATACAATGTGCGATCGTGTTTTAGTTGAAATATTTTCACTCGTCTACCTAAATACTATCCCTTTGATCCTACACCGCACAATTAAAAAAAAAAACATATATACATATAGATATATAGATCTGTTTTATATTTTTTTCCCATTAACGTACACGTACGCCAAACCAATTTTGCCGTTGCATTTGAATTTTTGTGTTGTATGTGTTAAGTCTAAGGACGTACGACAAACTAAAATTAATCAAAAAAATAAATCGATAATACATGGAATTTTTGTCTTATATCCAGAAATCTGGCGTTTACGACAAAATAAAACTGAAGGATGAGTTAATTTGTGGATATACGACAAAATTCATACTGAATATCTCAGTAACGGTAAATGATAGGAAAATTCTGATAACAGAAATGGAAAGAAGACCTTCGAAAACATAGGACTGCATACCCACTTTAAAAAAGTGCATTTTGGCGTTTACGACAAAATAATTCTCAGGCGACGATTTCTTAATTCAGTTTCGTGAGAGTATACACAGGCGCCACTGTTTTGAAAAAAGCTCGCCCTTAAGCCCTATACTTACAATTTTTGTTGAACAGAGTATAGGTCCATTCCTTTAAATTTCTGTGATTTTCTGTGCATTTGTGTGATTTTCAGTCCACAGCCGTTCCAGTACTCACAAATTTGGCACTTTTTGATGAAAGATAACGCTCACGAGAGAGTGATTATCAGTCCGAGGAATTTCTTGGGGCAGAAAACCACACAGCAAAATGTCATTTTAAGAGTAAAAGAATGAAAGCCAAACATCGTGCCGTACTTGTCTGGCACGTAAGGTAAAACGGAATTTGTTTGAATTTGCCCCGTACTTTTACACAGAGTTTTGATATTTTTGAGAATATTTCAACGTTGGTATCCAAAATCTAACAGTTTGTGATTTTCTGTGCATAAAGTAAAGGATCGGACATATATTATTATGATAAAATCCAGACCAGATCTGGAGACTCAAATAAAGCTATTGTAGATAAAAGTGATGCCAAATTTATATTTTTGGTAATAAAAATTTAAACTTTTTCTACAAATTCTTCACTTTTGCTGTCAAAAAGACTGATGCTTAAAATTGTTTAATTTGCTTGCTGAACTATTTTTTGTCACAGTTGGTTAATTAAAATAAAAATTATTATTGTTATTATTGTACTTTTCGTACTAGAATGTCAGCTTATTGGGCTTGACCATTCTTTATTCCGTCAATTTCATTGAATTTTTGAACAAGGTAATGGTATGGAGAAATATGGAGGCCGAACAAGACAGCATACTTAAAGGCGCTTATAAAAATGCTGATGCTCTAAATGCATTTGATAAACAAAAATAACACATCTCGACCTGTGACGTCAGTGGTCTAAGGCGGTGGAGTGTGTAGTACACACGACTGCTAAGACTGAGCAAATCTGATATGCGTGGGTTCACAGAGAAAAAAAACAACGTAAAATCAAAGCAAAAAACTTTGATTCTAATATTTTTCGGAACGATTTGGCGCCAACGCCGAAAATTCTTAAATCAAAGTGGAGCGACTTTATTTCAAAGTGATTTCATACTTAAAAGCGAACTAGATTTTACTAAGTTTATATGTTGATTTAAAGTGGAATCAAAGTTAAATCAAATTCATCCATCTTTTAAAACAACATTTATCTACTTCGAATCAACGTAGATTGAACTTCACTTGGTTAGGTATTGATTCAAAATGGCTACCCACGCCACGCTTCTTCGTTTAAATTTATGTAAGACAAAGACAAATGTATATCCTCAATTTCTGGCCACAAGAAGTCCGTTATCATCTCGCGATAGCGAACGCCATTCACGGTAACTGCTTGGCCGACCTCATTTTCGAAGAAGTACGGCTCGATGACGCCGCCAGCCCATAAACCGCACCAAACAGTCACTCGTTGTGGATGCATCGGCTTTTCAACAATCACTCGTGGATTCTCATTTGCCCAAATTCGGCAATTCTGCTTGTTAACGAATCCACTGAGGTGAAAGTGGTGCCTCGTAGCTGAAGATGATTTTCTTTGTAAAGTCACCATCGTTCAATTCTGTCTGTTCAACGTATTGACGAAGACGCTGGAGATGGTCGGTGGGCTTCAGTTCTTGAGTTATTTGAAACTTGTAAGCGTGTAAATTCAAATCCTTATCAAAATTCGCATCAGTGATGTTCGTGAGATATTTAATTGTTGGGCACGACGACTACGCGACGAACGACGAGTCAAGGTTGACGGCTCTTCTGCCCCACTATCGCGAACAACAGCAATATTTTTTCGCAGAACAAACTGAGCAAAAGCATGCACAGGTGTTTTTACATTTTCTATAGACCCAGCTGGAAGAAATTTGCGCACAATTCTACCGATTGTGGACACATTTGGTCGATTATGCTCACCAAAAAAATCACAAAGTGCACGAAATGCATTTTGATTTGAATGCCCATTTTCGTAAAAGACTTCAACAATCTTAACGCGCTGCTCAATTGAGTACCTCTCCATGGTTGAATTTGTCAAACACTGAAACAAAGAAATATCAAATGAAGTTGGACAAAAAGCTTGACGTTAAGGTGTGACTCACAATTAACATCGTGCATTATGGCTATGGACGTTGGACCACCCTTTAAATTATCTTAATTACAATTTCAAAATTAGTAGACTTTAATAAATAAAATGACTGTGTCATCGCTAAGGCTTGCAATTAAAAAAATAAAAATAAATTGCATGATTCATTACAAGATAAAATAAATTGCAAATGTTTCAACTAAAATGTCAGTCTTACACAAAATTATGTACATAAATATTGGTATAAATACTTTAAGTTAAAAATGTCTTTTAGCTATAAATCATTGCTATAAATTTAAGAAGAATTTAATAACACTGCAAACTGTCTCGTCTTTATTTAATCTTTAGTAAACATTTATATACCCACCGAGATTTAAGCCAGCTCGTTTATCTATTTCCCAAATCTTTTTATGAACAGGTAGGTATAATATTAACTTTGAAAAAGTTATCCAAGTAGGTATTTACCAGCGAGATACCTACTAGATACCGCACTCAACCGTTTTTCCAAGCTTTTTTATAATGTGAAATATTCCTTATTTTTTGGTAGTTAACATAAAATTTATATTAAAACTTTATTTATTTTCATTGTTTTTTTTTTTTTTTTGTTTGTTAAGGCTTCTTCTAGACCCTTAAGACACTGTCGTTGACAAACACATGTTATCATATAACTGCCATCTTATATTTTGCCTTGGGTTATATTGAAAAACTTCTCAAACACAATAGTACCTATAGCTTCACTTCGTGCTGCCATATCTAACTTGAACTTATAATGTATTCCAGTTTCTTAATAGTCCAATTAATGAGATGGCCAAAAGCCTAAAGAATAATCGAACACAATAGGTATGTAAATGTTCGTATACTTATATATTTCAGGCATTGTTGAGCTGCGTGTTCGAACTTTTCAATGGCACTCGACTTTAAGGACTATCATAAAGAATAATATAATTTCCCATCTTTTGGCCTTAACTTAATGGCAAACCAATTCCATTTATAGTTAAATGAACAAAAAAAAAAACACACACACACAAAATAATTTCGACGTAAAATCTTAATGACCAAATACGAAAACGAAATTTCCCGCAGCTTAAATGACTCTTATATCCTGAATTTGATTATAGCCTCACACACTATATGTACGCTACGCATTCTTTCTTTCACAAATGGAATTCGTTTCGCCTAAAGGATATAGGCAGAACATTTTCTTAAGGAGGCTTTTTTCTTCGGATTTTTTTTTTTTGGTTTTCCTTATCTACATGGGCATTTAAAGAGAAGTTAGTAGACACAGGCACTCTACATCGCCACCACATCCACCAGAGCCAATCTCCCACAATGACGGTGAAAGGAAAAAAGTAGGACAGCAAAAAAAAAAGAAAAATAATTAGAACGCGAAAAATATTTCGTTTATCTCACTCGTTCTTTCTGGTATTTGTATCCCTTGGGGGGATCCAACATTTATAGAGGGCGTGATTTTTGTGGGTGGCTGATGAGAGAACAAAAAGAATGGAGACCATAAAACGAGAGGAAGTCGAAATGATTTCCTTTCGAGATTAAAACGGATTAGCTAATCTTTTGTTACTGCCTTGTGTATATGCTACAGAGTCAGCCCTTCCATTTGCTTTGGTTTGTGTAATTATATGAGTTACCTATATATACACACTCGAATGTGGTTTTATTATAACAACTCTTCGTGTTCATGTTCACCGAAGACGATGAATGAAAAAAGTAGGAGAAAAGAAGAAAAAAAAAATGTAGAATTAACGCTTTGGCAAAACGTTGTTAGTTACATTCTTTACCATGAGTATGGTGTCTTTCCTAATGTTTTGCTCAAAGCTTAGTGCTGGGGGACATTTTTCAGGAAAATACCCAAAAAATTTGTGTTTAATTTCCTTTTTTTTTATTAAAAAAAAATAATTTATACCTGTCGGTTAATGTAGTCATGGAAATAAAAGGGGTGTTTTATTGGCAAATATTATACTGGCGTCCGAAGTAAAAAGGGCACATCTCCATTTTAGTAGTTTTGAGATAAATGCGTTTCACTGTTTTTGGTTTCTTTGAAAACCATACGAAAATGGATTTATGTCCATTTTCATACGTGATTTTGAGCCATTTGCATTTGAGAATATGATTTTTTATTATAATAAGACGCTGTTTTTCTTGTTTTTGGCGCTTAGGCCCTTTTTACTTAGGACGACCGGCAGTATAAGTGGCTGGCTAGCACATTTAAATTTGTTTTGAGAAGCAACAAAAAAACATAACTATCAACAGTTTAATGTCGGATTATACTTTCTCAGCTTTGCTAATATTTCTCAGCTTTGAATTTACTACGATAGCTGAGTACTTAGAATAGCTCTCGTAAACAATTCCATTATTTTCCATGATGCCATTTTACACCACCGATTTCTAAATTTAGGGATAAAGTAGGTACTACACAATTAACACTTTTTATTTTTTAAAATTTTTGAATGAAACAACAACAACTAAAGTGTTCTACCACTAAGTTATTTGGCTGAAGTTATAGCTATTTCACGAGTGCCACCCCGATCATCAGACTTCTTTGTGTGGTGCTGAGTCTTAATATGTTCATTTTTATTTGAAAAGCTTCGCCCGTCATGGGGATTGAACTTAAGACATCAACTGTTACTTTTTTTTAATTATTTATTGTGTTATCTGGATATGAATTATACAAATTGTAGGTGGGTACACTCTTTATTATAAATTTCAACCAGTTGGTTAAAAATTATCAGCCTTTTTTCTTATAATTCACTGAACAATAATAGGTACACCGTTTTTGATACCTACCACAAAAATGTATCCCAAACATTTTTCGTTATGGGATTTTATTAAATTTTTTAACAAATTTAAGTTGTTCTATTGTCCGGAAGGACGACTAATGTAATGGCATTTACCTCATATGAAGGCAGATGTGAGCTATGTTTTGTTGCAATAAGTATTCCAGTAATAAGACCAAAAAAAAATTGCTTAAACAAACAAAATTCGCAAAAGTTCAACAATAAATTTCTGAGAGAATGGTCAAAATTTAAAAACTAAGCCGAATTTGAGACTTTAACTTAAATTTTTGTTGGAAATTAAAAAAAATAAAACCGTCCTAAGAAATGTCGAAAAATCATTGCCGCAAAATTTTAAACAACCTATTGTTAAGGGCTTAACATTTTACTAGTTAACAATTTCCTAAGTATTTAGCAATTTACTATCTATTCCAAAATTTTAAACCTTTTGCTAACTAGTGAATTTCATTTGCAGAGTTTGAATTTGATGAACACAATTATGGTTTTTATGCGTTGTAAATTATTTATATGTTGATGGAAACCCATCATGTGCTTGAAATAAGTTTTCAATATTCATATTTTTATCATTTAAATTTCATTATTTACAAAAAAAAAAGTTGGGTACCAGCAGGACTCGAACCTGGAACATTCGGGTCTTCTCATATGAATTTAGTACGATACTTAAAAGTTAAAATAGCCAGCTGGTGATTTAACTTTAGTAAAATGTTAGGTGATAGTACGATGCTAAACTTGTTTAAAATTAGCAAAACACAATTTTTAACCTATTTTCATACTAAAAATGATTTAACATCGTACTAAATCGTCTAAAATTTTGCGACATTGATTTTATTTGTTTTTACTAAACCGCTCATTCCTTTTTACTTGCGATATAAGTACTATAAGGTATGTTATGAATTCGTAAAAAAATTGAACTCGAGATAATAATTTTCCCTAACATAACGATGATAGAGAACGAGAAGAAAGTGGGTCCCGCAATTCTGTCTGTCTGTCCTCGTCCGTACACGGCTTGAGGGATGTTCTTCAAACTTGGTATATATTGTTTTTTGACTAATATGCCCGACGTTTTTGTAATTTGTTTAGGACCAAAAATAACGGTACCTGCCATAGAATTTTTTATTTCGCCAAAATTAAAACAATATTTAAGGAAATGCTACTTTTTAATAACTTTTTTATATTCATAAATTGAATATTTTGGGTACCTCCAGTACAACCATTTTAAGTTGAAAATTTTCATTTTTTTTTATGGTAAATCTGCTAAAAAATGTAAACATTACTGTGAATATTTGAAAATTTAAAAAAAATCAAACATTTTTTTTTTGAAAACTAAATATTTTGAAAATGACGGTCAATATTTCCAAAACAAGGTGTAAGATATTTTTTTAATATTTTGTAGAATACTTCAAAAAATCATCTTTCTAAGTTAAAAAATAAGTGTACCTTCCATTAAAATGTTGAAAACCCGTTAAGGAAAAAATTCTTTTTCTCGAAAATAGCTCCAAGAATTTTGATAAAAAGATGTGAGTTTACTATTTAAGGTACCTATGGTCAATATTTTGATGAAAACAAATTTTACCAACAACGGTTAAAAAAAAAATAATTCTTGGATTAAAAAAAATATATTGAAATTTTTTTTTGAAAATTCAGTATCTTGAAAACTGTTTAATGAATTTTTTTTTATTTAGTGTTAAGTTGCATTTTATCATATACTAAATGTTGGCATACTAGAATTTATTTTTGAAAATGAGCGAAAAATGTTATAGTTAAAAATTGAAAATGAGCGAAAAATGTTACATTTAAGAAATAAATTTTTAACAAAACCGCTACAAGGATTTTTTATTTTGTTTTTTTCATAAATTCATATTTATCAAACAAATCAGATATGGCATACTTGATTTTGAGGTCTTGCTCTCAAAGCCATTAAAATAACAAATTTATAGTTATTATAGTATTAATTTATTTATTTAGTTTTTTTTTAATGATATCATAATATCTTGGAACCAATAGCTATGTACTTGTTTATCATCAATTTCTAGCTACGTTAAAGTTGTTAGCTACGAGAGCAAGTTTGTGCGCATTTTTTTTTGGAAAATGTTTTAATGTTGAACTCTTTGAATGCACTTAACTTAGAAAGAATTTAAGTATCAAACGTTCACTTGTGAGTTCAAGTAGAACGCCCGAACGAAACGCTAATTGTATAGGCCTCTTAAAGCTATTTTTACTCAACAAAGGAGAATGGGCAAAGTGGTCTACCCACTCAACAGTAATGTGTTGTATTTCGTTGAAAAGGTAATTTTACTGACTTCATTTCATTTCACCATTAAGCTCTAAACTGTGGGGTTCGTGAGATATTCGGAATCAAAACACCGAAAAAGACAATAATGCATTTCTTCATTGGTAGTGTGTCCTCATACCTACATTAATCTGTGATACATCGTTGAAAAGATAATTTTGTGTACTTTATTTTTGTATATAGCCGTGAAGACGTAGATCATAGGGTGCAAGAGATATGTGGGCATACAAATCGGCACATATAACAACAATGCAATTCTTCATTTGGTACTGGTCTACCGAGTCAACAGTGATGAGTCATACGTCGTTGAAAAGCTTATGGCATCTGCTTCATTTCATTATTTGCCAATTAAGCTCTAAAGCATGGGGTTCGTAAGATATTCGGCTTAGACCAGTACCCAATGAAGATGTGCATTTTTGTTATATTTGCCTATTTTGATGGCCAAATACCTCTTGAACCACACGGTCTACAGCTTAACGGCATATTGCAAAATGAAGTACATGCAATAGCGTTTTCAAAGATATAAGAGAGATTTCTGTTGAGTTGAAAGACCAGCTACCAGTGCGGAATTGCATTACTGCACTTTTCAGCGTTTTTGGCACATATCTCTCGAATCCCATTATTTACACTTTAACGGTCATATAATAAAAAGAAGTACACGCAAAAGCCTTTTCAACGACACATGACTCATAGTTGTTGACTTGGTTGATAAGTTACCAATGCAGAATTGCATTATTGCTGTTTTTTGTGCTTACGAGCCGAATATCTTACGAACCCCATGGTTTAGAGCTTAACTGCCATATAATGAAATGAAGCAGATGCCATAAGCTTTTCAACTACGTATGACTCATCACTGTTGAGTCGGTAGACCAGTACCAAATGAAGAATTGCATTGTTGTTATATGTGCCGATTTGTACGCCCACATATCTCTTGCACCCTATGATCTACGTCTTCACGGCTATATACAAAAATAAAGTACACAAAATTATCTTTTCAACGATGTATCACAGATTAATGTAGGTATGAGGACACACTACCAATGAAGAAATGCATTACTGTCTTTTTCGGTGCTTTGATTCCGAATATCTCACGAACCCCATAGTTTAGAGCTTAATGGTCATACAATGAAATGAAGTAAGTAAAATTACCTTTTCAACGACATACAACACATTGCTGTTGAGTGGGTAGACCAGCTCCCATACATTTTTGCCCATTCTCCTTTGCAAATCTAGTTTTCTACTTGTCTGATTCATATCATGTATTTGTATGGTTATGTTTTCCAGAAGAAAAAGGATTTCCACCTCAATCTTCCAACACTGGTTCATAGCATTTCACTCTGTCATTTCATGCTCAATATACTGTGTCAAGGATCTTAAGCAGTGATTTACATTATAAGATCTTAAAGTATCATTAACATAAAACATATATGTGGGTATGCTTAGGGAAACATAAACAATTATTTTATATGAGTTTTTATATAATAATCCCAAAATGACACATTTCTACAAAACAAAAAAAAAAAAAAACAAACAAACACAAAAAACTAACTAAGCTAAGGGGACTAACAATGGATTTTTTGTTTGTCAAATCCATTGGAAATAATGAATCTATTATTTTTCATGACTTTTTCCTCCCACATACCAATGATCTCAATTTTAAGAATGTGCAAGATTTTCATGAATAGCCACAAAAGATAGGAATGGATATTTTACCTTAGGTCATTTGTTTGTTTTTTTGTTCCTTTTTTTCGGAAAAACGCTGTGTACCTAATGAAGTGTGGTTTCCTGTCAATTTCCATCGATTTCCATCAATTTAGTTAATTCAGTTACTAAAATGAAAGTATATTTTTGGATTATGCTCTTTTTGTGTTATTTATGAACAAAACTTTATCTAATGAAACGTGGGTGGAAGATATTGTATACTTTTTTTATGACAATAAAAAAAAGAAGAAGAAATGAAAGTGACATCATTTAATTGGAAGACTTTGAATGGACATTATGTCAATACTATGTTCTATTTTTATTTCCGTTTGACCTTTATTTTTTGTCAATCACGTAAACTCTCTCGTTCTTATATCTTGGTTTTATGTATAAAAATATAAGGGGTGTTTCAGAATTTAAAAGTTAAAAATCAAATAAAAATTACCACAAACTATGAGTTTTTGACTTGCATTGTAATTGTAATTGTAATTGTAATTGTAATTGTAATTGTAGTTGTAATTGTAATTGTAATTGTAATTGTAATTGTAATTGTAATTGTAATTGTAATTGTAATTGTAATTGTAATTGTAATTGTAATTGTAATTGTAATTGTAATTGTAATTGTAATTGTAATTGTAATTGTAATTGTAATTGTAATTGTAATTGTAATTGTAATTGTAATTGTAATTGTAATTGTAATTGTAATTGTAATTGTAATTGTAATTGTAATTGTAATTGTAATTGTAATTGTAATTGTAATTGTAATTGTAATTGTAATTGTAATTGTAATTGTAATTGTAATTGTAATTGTAATTGTAATTGTAATTGTAATTGTAATTGTAATTGTAATTGTAATTGTAATTGTAATTGTAATTGTAATTGTAATTGTAATTGTAATTGTAATTGTAATTGTAATTGTAATTGTAATTGTAATTGTAATTGTAATTGTAATTGTAATTGTAATTGTAATTGTAATTGTAATTGTAATTGTTATTGTAATTGTAATTGTAATTGTAATTGTAATTGTAATTGTAATTGTAATTGTAATTGTAATTGTAATTGTAATTGTAATTGTAATTGTAATTGTAATTGTAATTGTAATTGTAATTGTAATTGTAATTGTAATTGTAATTGTAATTGTAATTGTAATTGTAATTGTAATTGTAATTGTAATTGTAATTGTAATTGTAATTGTAATTGTAATTGTAATTGTAATTGTAATTGTAATTGTAATTGTAATTGTAATTGTAATTGTAATTGTAATTGTAATTGTAATTGTAATTGTAATTGTAATTGTAATTGTAATTGTAATTGTAATTGTAATTGTAATTGTAATTGTAATTGTAATTGTAATTGTAATTGTAATTGTAATTGTAATTGTAATTGTAATTGTTATTGTAATTGTAATTGTAATTGTAATTGTAATTGTAATTGTAATTGTAATTGTAATTGTAACTGTAATTGTAATTGTTATTGTAATTGTAATTGTAATTGTAATTGTAATTGTAATTGTAATTGTAATTGTAATTGTAATTGTAATTGTAATTGTAATTGTAATTGTAATTGTAATTGTCATTATATTTTTATAATTTATGTTCTACTACGTAATGATGATACGCAAAGCGTTGAACTTTTTGAAAGGAAATAATTATAATTTTACCAAAAAGATTAACTTATAATCCCCATTGAACTGAATACATTTTATTTCTAAGTCTAAATAGTATATAGTATATGCTCTTAAATTTAATTAAAGTCGCCTGCTCATTTAAAATTGGCTCCATTAAGCATTTAGACACCTTCTTAAGTTGTATTCCGAAAAAAAAAAATTGAATACTGGTTGCAACGACTTAAAATAGATTAAGGAAGTTTCAAAGCATTATTTTTATGTTTATAATCACTTTGATAAATTGAGCTATCAAAGACTCTAAATAGCCTGATTATTCTCCAGAAAAGACAACATAATAGACTCATATACCTTCAGCGCATTTATAATATTTTCACCAATAAATTTTCCAACTCCTAAGACACCAAAACGATGAGTTGTTGTTGGGAGCTTCACTCTGTAGGAAATA
The DNA here is from genome assembly GCA_949320155.1 of Melangyna quadrimaculata. Classification (NCBI taxonomy): domain Eukaryota; kingdom Metazoa; phylum Arthropoda; class Insecta; order Diptera; family Syrphidae; genus Melangyna; species Melangyna quadrimaculata. The sequence continues at coordinate 43,190,980 of OX439485.1, read as the reverse complement.
AATCTTGAATTGTGAACACTTAATGCTTTATGTGGCGTGATAAAGAAAGCTTTATGATCTAGTTAAAGGCTACGACAATAGATATTACTATATGCATATAGGCAAGGCATACCTCTCTTATATTCCTATCGCTAATCGAAAATCAAACTTTTGAATAAACACAATAAAAGACGAAAACAAAAACATAAACACGCACACAATAATGACAAGAAAATGCTGGAAAAATAAAAATAAAATACAAAATAGGAAGAAAATATGATAAAATGACAAGAGCAGCCTCAGCTATAAACGAAGGATTTTTCGCTTTTCTTCAGTACGCCGATGTCCTCGATGTCTGTCGAATATTTCGTTATTTCGTACAAAAAAAAAAGAAACAAGTAAAGGTTGAAATGATTCTCAAAAACTCTCTATAAGGTTCTTATACTCTCTCAAGGACCAAAATAAACACAGATAGGATAGTATTAATACCATGGCTTGAAGCAATATTGTTTATCTCGATGGATATGGCATCATTTTGTTTCTTTCTCTAGCAGCTATGTATATAGCTATGCCCATTTACTTTCTACTTATTGCTTTTATCATTGTATTTTATTTTCCTGATTATTACATTGTTACCAGCAATAATTTGGCTATATGCATGTGTGTGTTAATGTAATCTACCTTTTCCGATATATTTATACGCATACATAGGTATGGATGTGTTGATAAATTTTCTTATTTTCAAATAATATAGGAAATACGAAAAAAAAAATAACATTGTCAGTTAGTCAGTCAGTCACCGGAGTATATGTAAACAATGTAATAACTATTTACATTGAAATTCCTGTATCCTTATAGCAAAGAGTAATAAATTAAAAATTCATTTCGATTGAATCGCTTTCAATCTTAGGAATTTCTGTCAGATATTTAGCAAAATATTTATACTGTGATTAAAATCAAAAAAAAAAACTTAAAGTAGGAGGTAACAGTGATTGATTGGAAATCGGAAAAAATTTTAATAAAGAATTTAATAATTAGACATTTTGGAGATAAAAATGCGCAATATGTGAAATATCTTGAATGATATTTGAGATCAGAATTTTTGTGTATCTATGAATGGAAATGTTGTATTTTGTGTGAAATTCCCTAATTACAATAAATTCCTGTACTACATAAAAATGCAGAAAACTTTCTGGTGAATGTTCATTAATGTATAAGTGTAGTAAATCGAATATTTATTCGTGAGAAAATCGATGTCGAGATTATTAAATAAAAATAAAAGGCGAATAGCCGACTGTCTTTTGTTTAAGCTCATGAAGCTAGAGATTTTAATGTCATTTAATCGATAGTTTTAAACAAGCGAAAAGAGATGCACATTATGGGTTGCCTTGCTAATTCTAGTCGCATGGAGTCTAAACTGGTAATTTCTGGTCCATTTTTTTGAATTTACAAAAGTTATTATTTTAACATGTGTGTTTGTTCATCACCCTCATATTTTTAAAATATTTAAATCATTTAAACCATACAAAAAAAATGCACGACATAACCAAATGAATTTTTTTTTTTTAGCATCATACTAAATCCGTATGACACTTTGACGTTTATAAATGTCAAAATTAGGTATGCTTGTGAATTTATTGCATGAGCTGTCACTTTTTTTTCGACGTATTAAGCTGGAGTTTATGAAGGAAGTTGGTTAAGTATGATACCAACCAGTTAAATTATTTAAAATTTAGAAAAATTTAGTAAGCTGAAAAAATGCTAAGAAGTATAATTACTTATACCTAAATAATTTAAAGTTTTGCGCCATGGCTATAAAAAAAAAAATAATAAAAAAATTATATCACATATAATAATATTTATTGCTTACATTCCTTAGTTATAAAAGTTTGATCTAGAAAAAAGATGCCAATTGATTTCTTAAATATGATTAAAAAAAAAAAAACAAAAATCGTTGAAGCGGTTTATCTCAAAATAAAGTAAAAAAAACAAGCAAAATACGAAAGAAAAACAAAAAAAAAATCATTTTCAGTCGTTGTGGTTGCCATGTTACAATCCAAAAAATGTTACAACTAGCCCCACCATTAAATTTAAAATAAATTGCATATACAAAAAAAACCGTAGCTATATCGTATAATACTCCAACGTATACATAAACCTGACCAAACCATGAAAACTTAAAAAAAAAAAAACAACTAGGCACCTTATTCACCAGACACTTTTTACTTTTCAATTTTAAACTTTTCACTTCTTCACAAATTTCGTTTCACCAAACGGAAATTTTCAAAGAGGAAATTATTGAAATGAAAAGTTGAAAAGTTTTCCTCTTTGCAATATACATACGTTTCATGAAACGTAAATTTTCAAGGTGTTCAGTTCTTTTCTGCAAAGTGAAAAGTTTTGTTAGTTTGCAAGGTATTTGTTCTTTTCGTTTTACTTTAGACAAATGAACATGCCAATTATATAAAAAATTTTAAAAAGCTTTTCCGTTATATGCAAACGAGATCACACGGGCAGGTATTATCAAGCAAGTTGGCTACATTATATTAAACGACAAATAGGTACCTTAAAGTACATAATCAACGCAGAAAACTGCCAATGCGTTGAACGCTGCGTTTGCCTGACTTTTCTGTCGCGTCAAAGTCAAGCGGGCTGAATTTTATCTTAATCAAAAGTTTCGTGTTTTTTTTTTAAATATCTAATAATTCAGTTCATACCTTGACAGATAACAAACTAAATTTTGTCGCCAAAACCGGATTTTTCCCGAGCAAAGTCAATTACTGTCAGTGATTTTTGTTTTAACTGAGTTACCAGCAATTTTTAGTTTGTAGGCGAGAAGGGGGAAGGAAAACAATCTCCCCTCACACCCTTCTCGCCTACAAACTAGCTTGTTTCTGGCAAAACTTAGTTTCCTTGTGTGAAAGCGGTTTAGATTGATACAATCTAAGTTTTACTTTGCAACTTTGCAAAATACGAATTCACATGCAAGGTTCTATTTTAAATTATTGGTGAAACACTTTTAATTTTCAAAAATAGATTTAAAAATTTAAAAGTGAACTTTTACTTTGCAGGAAATTATTTGTTTGAAAAGTGTTTGGTGAAATATAGGCTTCAGTTTTGCATGTCACCTGAGTGAAGAGAAATGCAAAAAAATACAAAGAAAGAAAAGTTACAAGCCCTTGTGTTTTTGGGGCCACCATCATAACTATTTTTCTTATGTCCAATTCAAAACCAAAGTATAGCTGTGCAGAAGACGAACATTTTTTGTCTCCTTCTTATATTCATGGGAACCCATTCATTTTTAGCTGTTACTTCTTACCCCTGTTAATTCTAGCACCACTTACATACATACATTTTATGTAAAAAGTCCATGTGAACCCAGTTGCGTTGTTTTCCAATTTTGCCTGACATTGAAACATTTTTCAACAGTCAATAACATTATAGAGTAAGAGCCCAGGGCCGCCAGACATACGCTATTTTATCAAAGCTAAGATTTTTTCAGCTAACAGGTACTATGGTAGCTAAGAACAAATGGATACTAAGAATCTTCAATCCGGGTGCAATTAAGAGGTAGCGAGTGTTAAAGTTGCATACAAATGTTGCAACCTTGCGTAATTTTATCAAAGCTGAATTTTTGATATGTCTTAGGGGATGGTGTCATTTACTTTACTGGACACTTGCCAGACATCTACAGTGGGGCCTAACGTGAGCCAGATACTTTAAATATGTCAAAATAATCGTGCCATTTACGTTGTAGTTTTAAAGCTAATATTCATATGTTTTATGGGCATCTGTTTAAAAATAATCAGCTATACATCTACAGTGGGGCGTATTCATCAGCCAGACAGCTAAAATAAGCGAAAAAATCACGTTTTAGTAACAAATAACTATTATTTTGACAGTTTTACGGTGATGTAAGAGCCCGCTGTAGGTGTCTTGCTGATTAGAAAATATTGTACAATATTTGCCAAAATAAAAAATAGAATCTTGATTGGATTCTGTTATGTAAATGGCACGATAAGTTTGGCACATTTTAAGTGTCTGGCTCACGTTAGGCCCCACTGTAGGTGTCTGGCAGGTGTCAAATAATTTAAATGACACCATCCCCTAACACATATCAAAAATTCAGCTTTGAACGCAATGTTGCAACATTTGTATGCAACTTTAACACTCGCTACCTCTTAATTGCACCCGAATTGAAGATTCTTAGGCCCATTGGCTGAAACGAAACTTAAGGATTTATGTTCAACATACGAATTTATGTGACAGTTTATTCTAAGGAAAAAGTTGAACATAAGCGTTTATGTTGGACTTAAATATTTATGTTTCATATCAGCAAACGGCCCTTAGTATCCATTTGTTCTTAGCTACCATAGTATCTGTTCGCACAAAAAATCTTAGCTTTGATAAAATGACGTATGTCTAGCGGCCCTGGGCTCTTACTCTATTATACTAGCAACAAAGAAACAACAACAACAAACAACAAAGTGAAGAATTTTAGGATCTTATATACCAAAAACATGAAAGCCAAAAAGAGAACAACAAATAATACCACGTAAATAAGTTCTTATACATAAGCCACTTAATTTCATCAATATGAAATGCTTGCTGATTGGATAGCATATGAGAAACCCGAAAAGCATCTCTCAATTAGTGTTCTTCTTTATAAATTAACCTTTATATAGGGTGACTCTAAGTTGACAAACAAAAATTTAAATATCATTGATAAAAACTTAACAGGACTGTGTCCGGTTTATAAAATATGTTTTTTCCAATACGTTCGCTATTCATCTTGATTTTCAATACTTTTTTCAGAAAGTTTTTAATATAACATTTTGTTCGCGAAAGGTTCGTAGTAAAGTATCGATTATTAAATGAAAATAATATTATTTACCTATAAAAATGATAACCAAATAACAGTAAAATTGTAAAACGTATTTCAACCCTATACATTTGTAAAATCAGTAAAACAAAACAACTCCAAAAAAGTACTTTTTGAATAATATTATTGTAATATACCTATCTACCTAAATGAAAATGAATTTCAGTTGAAATAATATAAATCACCCTGTACAGCAAAAGATGTATAAAGTACCCTTTAACTGTTTACAAAACAAAACACGAACACAAAATGGCTACTCTTTTTTTTGTTTCGTTCATCTTGTCGAGTTATGTAATATAAGTTATTCGATTGGAAAATCTGCTTTCATCATATTTTCGAACAACAAAACCAAATTGGCCATAAATACCAGTGAATCAACCATTTTCTTCCTTCAGGAGAGAACGCAAAAAAAAATTGAATAAACAAAACGAAGAATAAGAACAAACAAAAATAACAACAGCCCATCATCATCGACTTAAAGAATAAAAACAAAAAACATACAAAAAAATGTTAGCAAAAGTCAGAAAATAATCTGCAATCGATTTGTTATTCTTGCGTCTGATTCAGGACTTTTTATTCTTTTCTTATTATGTATTCTATTTTCTTCTAAATGTCCTGACTGCTGACTTTCGAGGTCCTTTTAGTCGCAAACGGAATGGGATGAGACTCAAAGTAGCCAATCCAAAACAACAACCTAACAAATTGTTAATTCGAAGGCTCACCATTGATTGCCACATGCCACATTTTTCGATCTGAATTTCAAAAGGAGTCTATACAGATGGTGAACATTTTAACCAAATACTCGTATTCCAAGGAACATCAGCCCGCAAAATATTAAAAATAAAATCACTCGTAAATTAAACCGATAGTCTTCTTTTGTTTTTTTTTTTTTTTGTTTTGTTTTTGTTGTTGTTTAACTTTACGGTCTTTTTCAATAAAAATAACTTTTAGCAGGACGAAGCTAAAATAAGTTTTTTGTTGGCTTGTTGCAGGCGCACGTTTCAGTTTATATTCCTTCCTTCTGTTCTCAACTATGTAGATGATGTTTGCAGAAGAGTGAAAATGTGTCAAAAATTTAATTCAGAATTGTGAAATGTGGAAAGAGTAAAACGCCAGTGTCCATAAGCGGTGGTGCTGGTGGCTGATGGGTGGCGCTTTAAAAGGATTAAGGAAGCAATTAATGTAGACAGCCATTTTGCTTGCTGTGATTGCGATGCGATGATAGTAGGTTCCTATACAGTTGAGTTTGGGTCCATCTTTTTCAAAAGTTATGTTTGTTCGTCACTTGATTATAATGGTGTCATGTCGCTCTGGGTGTATAGCTACATATTTATGTACCGAAGATAAAGTTTTAAATGTTTCATATTGAAATAACTATGTTGGTTCTGTCTTTAACTGTTATTTTTCACTTGAATTTAATGATCTTAACCTTGCAGATTTATGTTTCAGAGCTCAAGTAATCAGCTTCTTCTCATCTAACTAGGAACCATTTTTATTTTCAATTAATTTCAAACAAAGTTTTTGAAACATGAACGAAGCGTGTGATATTTTTAATTACACAAAAAAGTAATGATTCTGGAATAAATTGATACATTTAAAACTATACCAAATTTTGCCAAAAGCAGGCGCTCTTCTGAAAAATTCGTTAGGTACATACCAAAAAGATTAACACATACATTTGTATTTCATTTAATTGCATTTAGTTTAATTTTATTTAAATTAATTCTATTTAATAACTTTTATTTTATATGCTATACAACGGATAGGTAGGTATACAAAAATAATATTTGTTTTAAAAACAACTCTTGATGCCCTATTATTGACTTGTTTGAAAACAAGTTTTACGACAAAACTAGGTCTATAGAGGTTTCGAGTTGCAAGTTTTATACAAATCGGTATTATTTATCATAGTTTTGATATCTCAGTTTCAATATTTTGAGTTGAAGTAATAGTGGAGCCCAGGTAGACATAGTCCTTGACAACTTCGAAGTTATATCTGTCCATCGTGACATTTTGCCCGAGTCGAAGATCTTGAGATTCCTCTCTCGATTACAGCATATACTTCTTGCCCTCGTTAACCGCCAATCCCATTTTAGCCGACTCCGATTCAATGCTCGCAAATGCGCTTGCTACAGCTCGCTTCGTTCTGCCGACAATGTCAATAATTATGACAATTGAACGGGCTTTTGATAGATTGTACCGCTGGTGTTGACATGTGCGTTGCGTACAATTGTTGAATAGGTTGCATGATAACGCGTCGCTTTGCCTCAATCCTTTCTCAACATCAAAGGAATCGGTGGTGTTCTTACCAATTTTGACGGGGCAGCGAGATTTCTCCTTCGTCATCCTACACAAGCGAACGAGTTTGGCAGGGATGCCGAGACTCGACATGGCTCTGTATAATTCGTCATCGATAAAGAGGTGGTGTGTATCGATCTGGAATTCCCGGGATATTTCTAAAATCTGTCGGAGTGTGGACATTTGATCGACGGTTGACTTGCCTGGCCTAAAACCTTACTGATAGGGGCCAATCAGATCGTTGACAAAAGGTTTTAAGCGGTCACACAGGACAGCGACGTTTATGAGACTAATTCCTCTGTAGTTGGTGCATTTCAGAACATCTCCCTTTATGGATGGGGCACACTATACCGAGTTTCCATCATCGGGCATACTTTCATCCGACCAAATTTTGCAGATGAGCTGGTGTATGCTACCAACCAATTCATCTCCCGCCGATTTAAATAGTTCGGCTTGTAAGCCGTCCGCACCAGCAGCCTTGTTCGACTTAAGTTTTCTTATCGCCAGCAGCACGATATCGGGTGGACGGAACTCTTGGCAATCATCGTCCAAGTTAAATGGAGCGTTCTGCCTACTAACGGAATTGTCTCCTAAGATCACAAAAAAAGAATTCAATATGGTGGCCAACCCTTCTGGAAATTTTGGAAGGCTGAGTTGTATTGCTCTTGGGATAGGTTAGGTTAGGTAAGGTTAGGCGGGGTGTGCACAGCCTAAGCTGTTGCGTAACACGGGGGCCATATTGGTCCATTGTGATCCCCTTATAAATGAAATACAGAGATGTTCCTAACTAATGTTCACATAGACTGGTTCATTTGTGAACCAGCCTGTTTTCTCTATATATTTTCTCATATTTGCCATTGAGACCTGCGCTAGGTCGTCGAGTTCTCCAACAAACCTGTTTCCGAAGTACCGGAGGTGGTTTGTTTGGAGGTTTGGACAATCACAGAGCAGGTGCTTAATGGTTTCAGTTTTCTCAACATCTTGACAGCTCCTATAGAAATCAGGTGCGAAAGCGCCTATTCTGGTGGTCATTGTGCCAATGGCGCAATGACTCGTTAGTACCCCTATCAAGATTTTTATTTTCTTTTTACTCAGCGATAAAATATACTGAGTTTCCTTTTCCTTAATTCTGGGCCATAAACTTCTGATAACGCTGTCGTTCCTGGAAATCCAGGAGTTATTGATTTGCTCTTTCGTTACTAGGTCAATTTTCCTTTCAATGACGCCGATCGGGATTTCAGGTCCCGTAAATAATTGGCTTCTGTTGTTATTATTTGCTAATGACCTTTTCCTTGCCAGTTCATCTGCTATATCATTCCCTTCTATACTACTATGTCCAGGAACACCCAGCAGAGTTTGACTTGGTTGGAGTAACAAATTTTCTCCAGTACGCCTCGGAATTTTGCCACTGTCTTGGATCTTAAAGTCTCACTGGCTAATGCTTTTATAGCAGTCCACGAAAAATGTGATCTCTGACGAGCTCAGTTTTTTCTTGTGTACCATTTCTGCCACTTTTTCAATAGCGAAAATCTCAGCTTGAAAGACACTACACTCATCTGGAAGTTTATATGATTCTCTTATATTGAGAGGTACACAGAACACCTCTGCCCCTGTTCCTCCTTCCATTTTTGACCCATCGGTGTAGAACGGGATACCTTGTTCACTAATTAGTAAATTAGGTTCCCATCCATGTCTTTCGGGAGTTAGAATGGAGATATCAAAACGGCGCATTACAGCGTTAATTGGGTCATCGAGCAAGGATGCTTGTGACCGTCATCTCTACCTAGAATATAGAAGTGTATTTTAAAATCTATTATGGGTGAAACGTAGTCGATCGTCATATCAAGTTCGGCCACTGTGTCATACCTTTGCAAGATAGACCCATGACCATAGGTGCTGTGCTTCCAAGAGCTCATTTCTTTAAGTCGAAGTGCACTTTTGGCTGCTGTGCATCTTATGTACTCGTCCAGTGCTGGAAGATTTAGAATAATTTCCAGCCCTGCTTATGGCGTAGAACTCTGTACCCCCGTTATTCCTATACAAGCTAGTCTCTGTATCTTGTTCAGGTTTGTGAGATAACTAACTTTTTCTACAGCCTTCCACCACACGATCGAATCATAGGTAAGTATGGGACGAACAATTGGCAATGTTAGCTTGGAATCAAGGATTACTCCCAGATATTTAGCTTCTTTTGAAAGTTTCAGTGAAATACCATTAAGCTTGGGTGCTCTTGGGATGCTCCTACCGATACTAAGTTGAAATTTCAACGGACTTACATTTCATGCAAGCCTACATGTAATAATTTATTAACTTGATACTCTAAAAATCAACAAAAGATGTTGTTGTGCCTGATCTAATAAGTTCTTATTATACGTAGTCGTAATTATCATTTCTTCAAGTATCATATAATTATGACAGTTTTTAGAGTTCTTGTTCTTCTTCGAAGTAAACGTGCTTAAAAGTCGTAACTAAACAATCATTAAGGAACTTTATAACAACAAAAGAAATTCAAAGTAAGCATTAAACTTCCTCGATCCTATCAATCGGATTGAATTTCTTTCAATTTTTTTTTTTTTTTTAATTTTATTTTTTCTTTATTATAAAGTTGTTCTGTTGAACACCGCTTTATGCGACACAAAAAGCTTCTTATTATCTTCATCATCCACTTAAAATCTAATTATTGTTATATTTCAAAAATCATAAAATCGCATTAACGACACTCTTCCCCTCCCAACCGGCCCCGCTCATTCTATTCATCGTTGTTCAAAGAATACAATACATTTTTTTTATTGCTTTTGAATCCTGGGGAGAATGATGTAGACATTCATTCAACAAAAAAGTATATTCCTATACCCAGCAGAACCCATCCTTGCCACAAATTGTCAATATTCCTTAAATAAAATTCTGAAGCAGCTAACTTAATTTTTTCACCGAATTGTTTATTGATTTTTGTGTAAAGAATGAAAGCGTTGCGACTTTTTATTCATGACAAAAATATTCTTACCATCACTTTGGGACAAACAATACAAGAGCCCATGAATTCGGAGAGGGAGCACCTTTCAACGTTATAGATATAGCTAGGTAGATGGATATGGTGGAAAGGTATAGGTATGTGTATATGATAATATTTCAAGTTCTTAAACAAGGTTATGAGAAAAATATTACGTTCCTAACTATGTAATGGCAAAATGTTTGGCACGACATCAAAGCACCTTCTGTCAGCTGTGTCAAATTTAAAGCCATGGCAAAAAAATAAATCTACTAACAACCGAAAAGGATTCTCCTGCCAGAGAGATCTATTGAAGTTTATTTTTATTTTTACATGAATTACGGCGTTGATTCACGGAAAAACTGGCAGCGACTATGCGGCATAATGTCGAGTTGTTGTTTTTTTTTGTTTTGCTTTTTTTGTTTTTTTTTTTTTTTATAAAACCTACTCTACTCGTTGTATGTTTTTAACAAAAACATGAAAAACGAGAAAGAGCCAGAAATATTATAAATATGTTGGTATGGGTAGGTACATTAAGCTGTCAATAGACAGAAGCATTCAATAACAACAGCAATAAATAAAAAGTGTTAAAAGAATGTGCTTCAATTTTGTGTATGATCCTTTAACAGTTCGACGAGGATTATTGGGATTTTTTTTGTTAACAATGAAGAACAAAAAACGTGACCAATGAGAAGAATTTTTCTTGCCATGATTAAGCTGTTTTCAGACCTAGATTAATGATAAAAGGATGTTTTTTTGAATTGAATTTAAGCTGGCGATACGGTGCGGCGTGTAGGCATTTATTGGTGTGTAATTGAAAAGATTTTTATATCATTTTTTAAAAGTCAGCGAGTTAAAAAATTGTGGAAAATATGAATAATTTTTAAGTGAAATAAAATATATAGTGCATAACAGGGTCGCACGTGTAACTACCTGCATATATTTGGTCTTCTGGTTGCTGATTTTCTATTTACAAAATTAAAAAAAAAAAAAGATTTTCAAATTAAAAATCAAGCCTACGCTAAAAATAATATCATTCGTAATCGATTAAATTCGTTACGTTAACTGCTTATTCATTCGCTCAACGAAAACTTAATTGGCACAACGAAAAAAAGTGTCATCCATTAACAAAAGCCTTCATCAACGTGTTTTCCTATCTTTGAAGCAATTTAACATTTTAATCAAGGCTTTCATAGTTATATGAACAATTTTCGTCCATAAATCAACGAAGAAATTCGTAAACGTATTTAAATAAAGATTTTAAAGAAAAAATTCCATAAAATGATGAAAAGTTTTTGTTGTTTAATGAATTTTTTCATTGATGTTTTGGTGAAACTTCATCGAACTAAGAAAATATTTCATTTAGTAGTTAAAATGTTACGTAAACTTATGAAAAACTACATTAGGTGATGAAAATAATCCGTTCATTGATAACAACGTTTCGTTAACTAATAAAGAAATCCATAAGATTATAAAAAAATTCATCGATTGATGAAATTTTTCATTGATTTACGAAAAATGTTCCTCATTTTGTACGAAAATAATTCGATGCTTTATGAAATAAATATAACGAATATCTTCACCAACTAATAATTAATAAATAATAAAATAATTCATTTTTTTATGAAAGTTAACTTTAAATTTTACATCAGTTATAATAAAAAACGACGTTAGATTATGAAACAAATTCATAGCTCAACGAAAAATATCGTAATCTAACGAAGACATTTTACGTTGATCTACAGTGGTTTGCAAAAGTATAAACGCACCTGTAAAAATGCATTTTATAGAAAACTAGAGATGGACAAGTGAATGAGCTAAGAAACAAGTTAATACCCTAGCGTTGTTTGGAAAATAAAAACAGATTTTTTCGTATTGCAGAAGTATAAACGCACCATGCAAATCTCGTTTAAGCTTCATTTAATTATGAGTTTCGAGATGACAAACAAGGAAGCCGCGTGGTATACATTAAAGGGATACGGAAAGTGCCAAAATTCAAGACTTTCGTTCAAGTATCCTAAGATGTAGGGCTATTCTTAGGAAAATTTGGAGATCGGGTCGTTTTTTCCGTAATTTCATACAAGATCCAGAATCTTATGGAACGAAAATAACACCTGGGGGTTCGCAGATGGTGACACGTCGCGATAATAGCCATACATCAAATGTTGCATCTAATTCGGTGCATTTTTTGAGGGAAATTCGTTACGAATTGGGGTTAGGTTTTTCAATTTCGACGGTTTTTCGTACTTTAAGAAGCAGAGGAGTGATTGTTCGGCCAAAATGGCGGCAGCTCCAAATCTGACAACAGCCCACAAACAAAAAATATTGGAACTTGCCCGTCAAAACATGGACCGCGACTGGGAAAGCATAAGTTAAATTTTATAACTTAACGCTTTAACTTTTTTTAAGCTCAATTCACTTGTTTATTGATGCCATTAAATAAAAATATAGTAAGGTGCCGCTTCCATTTCCAGTTTTCTATAAATGCATTTTTACAGGTGCGTTTATACTGTATGCTAAATTTCATAGTTTTACGAAAAATTTCGTCACCTAACGTCAATCTATGAATAATTTCATAGTTCTATACAAATTTCCGTTTGCTGTGACGTATGCATCCTACGTTGATCTTTGAAAAATTTCATAGCTCAACGAAAAATATCGTAAGCTAACGAAGACATTTTACGCTGATCTATATAAAATTTCATAGTTCTACGATAAAATTCGTCAGCTGACATACGTATGTATCTTACGTTGGTCTAAAATATTTCATAGCTCAACGAAAAATTTCGTGAGCTAACGAAAGTATATTACATTGATTTATGTAAAATTGCGATAGCTTACGTATTTATTTTCCTTTTATTTATGAAAAATAATGTTTTTACAAAATCAATGCAAAATTAATCAAACAATGAAAAGTTTCGTTAGGCAATTAAGTCTTTTGCTTTAATCAACGAAGAAAATTAATTGAATTTACGCAATGAAGTTTTTTTTTTTTGAATTTTTTTTCATAAATTTATATTTATTAAGCAAATCAGATGGCACACTTTTTTCTTAGCTCTATCTGGTTTTGCTATTAAAATAACTGATTTATTATAATTCATAGTAATCATTTATATTTTAAATTTGTTTTAAAACTTTTAATGATATCATAATGTTATGGAACCAATAAATATGTACATTGTCTTTTTCAAGCTACGTTAAAGTTGTTAGCTACGAAAGCAAGTTTTGTGCGATCCAGTCATGCCCATTTTTTTGGTAAGAAGGTGGTATGCAGTATTTTTTAGAACTGGTCTATATATGACTAGCGTTATGCATAAACTAATTATAGCGAGTGCAAAGCGCTATGCACTCTTTATAATGCCTCTGAACGCAAAAACCTTATTCATAAACTTATGCAACGTTGAATAGAAGCAACATAAGCTAAACGCGTTTGGAGGTTGTATAGAGCTTACATAAGGGTTGTTTTGTATCGGAATATCACTTTGACTCACACATAACAATAATGTAGATAGATAATAGGGGAGCGCTTATTTTTGCAATCTTTGAGGTGTTGAAATCTCACTTTCAAAATAATTTGTAAAATTTGTATACAGCAATTAATAATGTTGGTTTTGTTTTTTGTTGGGATTTTGTCTGAAAAAAATAAAGAATATTTTTGTGAACATTTTATTTTATAGAAGCTGCTTAATAAATGTGCAAAATTTAAAGATTTTTCATAAAATCTTTCAACTTTTGCAAATGCTCGACGGCATGCGTGATTTAAATTATACAAAGAATCACCTCCATCACTTTCACGGGAAAATAAAAAGGAATTTAAAGCATTACAAAATAAGCACCCCCCTTTAATTTTCTCCTCAACAAAAAACATCACGATGTGAGTGAATGGAACATTTCATGGAATAAATCAAAATCGACGTATTTTTGTTTCAAATATTTTTAATTTTATTTGCAAACACAAAAAACCAACAAAGTTACTGGCTAATTATAATAATATTAAAAGAAATTAATAAAAAACCAACAAGAACCCAATCGCCAGCAGAATTACTTCTATTGATTTTTCACACAGCACACACACAGCTGGGTCTCCTTTGCAAGTTTCGAAAGTAAAACGTTATAGATTTCTCCTTTATGGTACTAATTGTGACACAAGCTCATTATAACTATATTGGGTTGAAAAATATTGTATGCATAACAATTTATGCAACGTTTGTATAGTGGCTACCTAAATCCTTATGCAGTGCATAACTATCCATCTGCTCAGCAGATTCTAATGAATACGGCTGGACATGTTCTAAGTTCAAAATACGTTACAGCCAACAAACTTGACAAAACCGAAATCTTTGTATTGCAGCAACGCGTTCTAGTTGAGCTAAAACAAAAATTCACAGACACGCACAGAAAAACAGACCGACGCACGACGCGACGGACGTGTTGACGAAAATTACTTTTTTTGGCTTATAAACTTCTACATTATTTGTTGACAAATTTTTCTCTCAGTGCATTTTCCGACATTCCAATATGTGTATATAGTCATTTCATAACCTTGAACATCAAGAGGAAAATTTGAGAAAAACATTCAGGGTATTAACGGTCGAAATAGTTTAAAAAGTAAAAGATAAAGCTTCAAGTCGCCATAGTGAAATTAATTTCTTTTGATACTTTTTTTAAATTGGCTCTGCAGGCGAGATCTGCTAAAGGGAATTTTTTCCTCAAAATACAAAATAAAATAAGTCCGACGAGTAAGTTGGTATTGGTACTTAAGATTTTGCCAAAGTTAAAAAGTTTTCAATTAACTCTAAGAAATTCATTGCAACTAATTTTCTAGGTCAATTTTTTTATTTTTATTTTAGTTTATGTTTTTGTTTGTTTTAAAAATAATTTGCATTTATAGTTGGCACATACCAAATCGTTTGAGTGGTATTAAAAATTTACTAAAGTCTCGCCATCATCATCATCTTCATCGTTGGCGTTGTTAATCTGTCTATTCCGAGAACCCGTTGAAAATTTCCAACGAAAATTCATAAATGTCTTGGTCTTATCATGCCCCCGCACTTAGCCGGACATATTTCCATGAGAACATCAAATGAAATGTCATGGAATGCATTTTTTATGTTCACTGTTTTTCCGGCTCATTTCATTTTTCTTTTTGTTTAATACATATGTGTGCGTTGGCATCGTTAGAAACAAGGACACTAGAGAAATAAATAGAAAAAAAAAAAACATACTGGACGCCCTCGCTTGTACCCTCTCAACAAAACAAGCAGTCCTGGAAGAGGTTTTTGCTTTATTTTTTCATTTCATATCTTTTGAATTTTTTAGAACATTTTAGATCAAACGTGAGGAATTCTTATGTGTAAAAAAATTTGCATTTAACAGAAGGGGGTGGGAATATAAATAATATTTTTATTTCATGTGAAGTACATCGTTTGCAGAGGAATTGCGTTTGACCCTAAATACTTGCTTGGCTGCTGAAGGTGGGGCTGCCAGATAAAATTTGGTTAATATCGGGACGCCATCGCCAGGGCCCAAAAATCGGGACAAATCGGGACATTCAAAAAATATCTTCTTATACAAATCTTAAATGCAAAAGTGCAAAATTTTAGTTTAAAATTGTATTTTGCTAATTTAAAACGAGTTTAGCACCATACTGTCTCATAACACTTTACTTAAATTAAAATCTATTTTGTCAAAATCAAAAAATCCAATAACGAGATACTCGAGAATATCTCAAAACAAGTAAGAAACCGATAATTTGCACAAAAAAACACAAACATTTATTTAAGTGCTTCGACTTGTTTTGGCAAAAACTTATGCAGTGTATGCTGGTGTTATAAAAACTGTTCTAGGGGTTACATGTACGAAATTTTATCAAAACCATGGCAGCCGTTTTCGAGACAACTTGATAAAACCAAAATTTTTGTATAACGGTCATATCTAATATTAAAAAATCTATGTTATTCACTCCTTGGGAATAATATAGAATGTTTCACACAAAATTTCAAGAAATCCACCGATTCGCTTAGGATCTAGTTCGATATAAATCAGGACGCACATTCAAGCAAATCGACAGACGTCTTTTGTCGATAATCAGTTTTTGAACTTTTACGAGGGCTGGCCACGAGACGAGAAAAGCCTCGGTCTCGATCTCGGTCTCGTCATACGAGACCGAGATGAGACGAGTCGAGACTGGCTTTTAAGCAACCGAGACGAGACTGTTGGACCAAAATTTACAGAGTCTAATAAATTACAAAATCCAATTTCAGGTAAATATTTATTTTCTTCTGCACGTATTCAATTCCAATAATCAACAAGTTGGCCGAAAATCGTAGTTTTTGGAGACGAGACCGAGAGGAGACTTAATGATACGAGAGCGAAACGAGACTGAAAATTTTCGATTTTAACGAGACCGAAACGAGACTTACAAAAGTCTCGCAGAGTCTCGTCTCGTCTCATAGACACCCTAACTTTTACATTATCATAATGTTAGTTTTGATTAAAACTTCGAGTTTTTGTTTTTGACTTAAAACCAAAAATTACTCTTTATAGCAAGTAAGAATGGAAAGTCGGGACAATTTGTAAATCCGGATAGATATCGGGACAGGGTTCAAATATCGGGACTGTCCCGCCAAAATCGGGACGTCTGGCAGCCCTAGCTGAAGGACAAACGCTAGCTATTGACTGCCCCATTCCAATTTTCGTCCTTTAAAAACCAGGTGTCATCGTTAAGAAAAAAAAATTATATTTATTCCAAAACTCCCGAAGACTTAACGTGGTCTATTATTTGAATAATGTTGTTATCTCCGGTCAAAGTTGTGACATAATTATGTTATCCTGAATTTCCTCATTTCGTCGTGTATATATTTTAAATATTTGTATGTTTTTTTTTCTGCTCAAATTTCTCCTGCGTTTTTTAGGGGAATCTCGATGGTAAAAAAAAAACAAAATCAGAAGGATACACCAATTTAAGTAAATAATTTTAAATTTTCAAAGAAAGGGTAGAGGTGGATAGCGGGAAGGATGAAATAATAAAAGTTTTTCAATTTGCCACACGCCCTTAGCTTGACTTGTTTTTACGTAAGCGATGACCTTTTGTTAAATTTTTATTGTTGTTGTTGCCCCGACCGACTCCAGCTTAGCATCTACTTCTACGCTGTTGTGTAGTATTTCCTGTTTGTTTTTGTTTATTTGTGTTTTTTTATTTTGCAGGACTAAAGAATGATGCTTTCCCTTATTCATTTTGTTGTGTGTTTTTATCTTGCATGACATGTTTTGTTTCTTTTGTTTTTCGTAGTCGTATTAAGAAAGAGAAGACAGAGCCAGAAAGATATTTTTGGCTTGTTTCCGGAAGCTTGCGGAAACAGGGTGGAATTTTGTTCATCATGGCGGATTTGTAAATGTAAAGAAAACACGATGTGATGATTGTTGTAGGATGTATTATAGTTATAGGTAGATATACCTATATTTAAGGAAGTTGTATTATTTGATGTGGGTATAGGTATTCAACTGAAAGTTTGAATAGGTATACAAACTGCCGTTCTTTTGTTCTTGGTGCTTCCTACAATTGTTTGGAAATGAAAATTTAATAGAGAGATGATCATAATTGTAATTATGAAGTGTACACCTGTTTACTTGTTTTGTTTTTTTTTTTTTATTTTTTTTGTGCAGGAGGCAGGTAGGCAGGCAGTAGCTAGAAGGTATGTAGGCATATAGTAGGATTAATAAAAATTAAAACAATTGTTTAAGTGTCTTTGTTTTGGTATGTGGGGATATTCAATTAAATAAAATTAAGATATATAATGTCAGTTATTTTGTTCGTAATTGAATGATTATGTTATAAAATATACATACAAACAAATGTTTTCATAAGAACTATAAGTATACTGATGATACATTAATTATTTTGGTTCTTAAAGCCTATTTTAAAGTTAAGGAATACAAAATAAAAAAATTATGAGCGACTCGATCGCACGAACTTCTAGCTAACGACTTTGATTACAAAGTTTAATAAAAGTCGTTAGAGCCGTTTTCCAGAAAATTTGATAAAACTGAAACCGTTGTTTTGTATCTACCTGTTCTATGTGAGCTAAAAAAAAATTCGAATTTGTCCTCTAGGGAATCACATAAAAACATAAATAGTCCAATCAAATTAGCCAAGATATCTACAAAAAATAGGGAGGGGAATTTTACCTCTTGGGGATTAAAAAACCACAATTTTCCAAAAAAAAAAACCCTCTGCGTCATCCGCCATTTTGAAAAAAGTGTTTACTCAATTTTCTCAACCGCTATTAGTCGTAAAGTAGTTGTTTTTTTTTTTACTTTTGTAGGATAACATGTTCTCTACAATTTGTGTTTTAATTTTGTTTTGATAGCTCCTTCTTATAAAAAGTTTTTGTTAAATAACCAGCAAATTTTCGATTTTAAAAGTTTATCTCACCCAATGTCAATCCGAACCAAGAAACACGTTTAATACTTTATATAGAACA
Source organism: Melangyna quadrimaculata (assembly GCA_949320155.1). Classification (NCBI taxonomy): domain Eukaryota; kingdom Metazoa; phylum Arthropoda; class Insecta; order Diptera; family Syrphidae; genus Melangyna; species Melangyna quadrimaculata. The sequence goes on along the minus strand of OX439485.1, from coordinate 43,172,349 downwards.
TTAAATTTCCTACATTTCTGTTTATTTAGATTTCATTTAAGTCAAAAAACTTCCAAGATATAGCACGACAAAGTTTCTAATATTATATAATAAAATGTTGATTTGTTTTTATTAAACTGTCCCTACTTGTTCCCCGTTAGATTAACAGATATAAAGTTACTAGTTCTAATTAACTAAAGTTCTAATCGGATTGTTTTCCGTTTTAAAAATTTTAACTTCATTTCTACTTGTCAGATTTTTAAGATTAAGATTTCAAAAATTAGCTTACAAATTTGGCTAAATTTTTAAATAAAACTTTTTAGGGAGTGGAAAAGGTTTTGTACTAAAAGTTTGAGTAAATGTCCCGTAAACTTTATATATACTATTTGAAATTCAAAACATGATACAAATTTTAAACTTTTAAGAAACAAATTATACACAATTTGAGCTAACCTTTCTCTACAGATATGTAAGTAATTTTATATTTGTTAATTTAACGGGAAACAAAGGGGCATTTTAATAAATCAATCGACACTTATAATGCTCTTTAGAGCAAGTAGTAAGAAAGAATGGGCATTTGGCTTTGAATAAAGCTACCGAACAGTATTTTGTGACTTCCTGTTGTGTTTATATACTAATATAATACATTTATAATAATTTCAACTATATGCCTGTAAGACCTCAGGTCTTTTTAATGCAATGCACGGCACTAGTTAGAAGGAATAGATTGAGAATTAGATGTTAATTATCTCATGAAAATCCGCGGGTGACATCCAGTTGAAACTTGGGAATCTATAGAAATGAATGCTACCTAGACTGGGGCTCGAATTCACACGACCAGGTTAGCAGTCAAACACTATATCCACTGTGCCACTTTGATTCACTTTTATAGAAAATGTATAAAATCAAAATGTATTACACTTGACGGCAGTCTTACAAAAGGTGTATTGTATCTATTTCTGGTGTTTTGAGTTTAAGTCGTTTTTCAGGAAAGTTTGGGTGGACTTTTGAAAATTAGATTTTTTATCAATCGGTTTAGATTTCAATCGTTCACTTTGCATATTGTTTTGAATAAAATGGCGACCAAATCTGTTTTAATACAGTATCTCCTTTTTGATTAATTTTACAATGAAAGTAGTGATATTATGTTATAAACTATATATAGGATATGTTTTTGAAAGGCAAGAAAATTTTATAGTGGTTCATGTTGTATGAAAATGCGGTCATAAACTAATAAGAACACAGAGAAAAAACAACGTAAAATCAAAGCAAAAAACTTTGATTCTAATATTTTTCGGAACGATTTGACGCCAAGGCCGGAAATTCTCAAATCAAAGTGGAGCGACTTTATTTCAAAGTGATTTCATACTTAAAAACAAACTAGATTTTACTACGTTTATATGTTGATTTAAAGTGGAATCAAGGTTAAATCAAATTCATCCATCTTTTAAAACAACATTTATCTACTTTGAATCAACGTAGATTGAACTTCGCTTGGTTAGGTATTGATTCAAAATGGCTACCCAGGCCACGCTTCTTTGTTTAAATTTATGTAAGACAAAGACAAATGTATATTCATGATCGACGCATTTCATTTTTGTGTTGAATCATTTATTTGTGACGACTTTTAATGCTATGAGTAGTTCATAGTAATAAATATAAGAAAATTAATTGAATATTGTTTTTCGATTATGGGAAAGTGAATTTTTAGTGCGCGTTTAATTTGTTTACAAATGTAAGGGAGCTACCTCGAAAAACAACAAATCGCTCTCGAAATTCGTTATATTAAGCTTACAAATACAAACAAATTGAGGTTTAATTGACTACGCAACACTTTGAAACTACTTTGATGGCACTTTAAATGCCATAAAAGTGGATCGCAATGTAAAATGTGGATTTCAATGTAAAAATGAATACGTTTCACTTTGATACAAGGTTGAGCGCACTTTAAATGTGGATCTCAATGTAAAAATGATAGCGTTTCACTTTAAAACAACGTTGAACGGAATGTATATGTACAAAAGTTGATTTCAATTTATAAATACAAATGTTTTACTTTGAAACTAGGTTGAATCTCTTAAAATTACGTCGCATATTAAAATTAACATTGTTTCAACGTAAAAATAAAAATGCGCCACTTCATTTAAAATACTTTAGATCAAATACGGTCGTATTTAATTTTAGATCGCAATTTTTCCCTCAGTGAACTGAACCACTCCTCCGAATTCGCTTGGAATTCACTCAATAGTTTGTTTACATCTGACGTGCACGTTCTGAGACGATTTTGCAGCACCGATGTGAATATTTTGTATGACGTATTTAAGAATGAAATACCTATATAGTTTTCAGGGTCCATCGTGCTTCCCTTTTTATGGATCGAACAAATGAGCGCTTCCTTAAATTGCTGTGGTATGCATTCATTTTGCAGTATATCGTCAGAAACTCCAGTTAGGTTATTGATGAGTTTTTCCGTGGCGTATCGGTAGAATTCCGATTTGATTTTATCCGACCCAGCCGCTTTTCCATCCTTTAGTCCATTTAGGCCGAATTTATTCAGAATTGCTCAACTCGCTGAAAACTGCAAAGTTGTCCAACTGACAAGTTGACTTCAAATCCGAAGTTGAATTGAAAGTTGAAAAATGCTTTTATTCACTACTTTGAATCTGAACTCCACAGTTGAAATTCAAAAGTTGACCAACCTGCAGTTTCCCAAATATCCTTGAGATATTTGTGACACATGACATACAGAACGTCAGTTTAAACTTTCGGTTTGCATTACAATAATTTTGATTTTGAGTGTGAATAAGTTTCTTATTTTCATTTTGATGGGAATTCAAATTATTTGGAAAAAGAATTTTATGTTTCCTTATTCAATAAAATATTCTGGGAAAAAAAATTCATGCCGAATAATTGGAATACAGTTGTATTCCATGGGCAGCGCGGAATCAAAAGATTACAATTTTTATTTTTAAAATAAATATGTATACATACATCACATCTAACAATAAGAAGTGAGTTTTCCTTTTCGCACACTAATTAATAATGCTAGGTTTCCACTTGTCATTGAAAAGACGCAAATTGATAAACTTTCCAAGACAGGGTGAGTTATAGTTGCTCGCTACTACTACTTTCTTTGCTTTTTGTGTTGGTAAAAGCCACCCTGTCCTGGAAAGTTTGTCAATTTGCGTCTTTTCAATGACAAGTGGAAACCTAGCATAAGTCTATAGGTAATTTGTTTCTACTTTTTTGCTTTCCTAAAATGAAATTATGAAGAAAGAAATGCAAATTTTCCACAAAGAAGAATAATGCAGGGTCAAACAGGAAAAGGCAAACTCCGAGCTTGTACCAAGAATAAAATCAAAGGTGATAAGGAACAACAAAGAACAACAACTCCATGAAACGTAAGAACTGTTACTGTGGAATGAAACCATGAATGGATCCATGCTCATGAGTATTTTTTTTTCACTTGTCCGGTGAAATCGCTACCAACAACATCATAACATAACATGGAACACAATGCTGAAGTGATCTTCTGTTTATTGAAACTGGGTACAAGTTTTTTTTTTTTTTTTGTGGGTGAAAGTAACCATTTTTATAAAAAAATTCAATAAGAACAAAAATTAAAATATGAAACAAATGCCAGCAATACGCGGTGTTCCAATGCGGTCAACCACCTAAGTACTAACCGTACCCGACGATGCTTGATTTCGGTGATCGGACGAGAACCGATATTTTCACCGTGGATAACATGAAATAAACAGAAATAAAGAAAAACCCCAAGTTTGCTCGCTTACTTCTAGTACTTGGGGGAGTTGAGAAAATCGAAAGTTGATTAACTTTAGAGTTGAAAATCAAAAGTTGTAAACGTCAACTTTGAGTGAATAAACACTATTTTTGAAGATGAATGTAAAAATCCCAAAGTTATGTTCAACTTTGACTGAATAAATTAGGCCTTGGCTACTAAAAGGTCTTCTTGGGAAATTTGCCTGTCCAATATCTCATCGTGAAAGCCTCGCATACTGTATCATATGAGTGCTCATAGCAACTTGAGTGAATAAACACTATTTCTGAAGTTCAATGTAAAAATACCAAAGTTATGTTCAACTTTGACTGAATAAATTAGGCCTTGGCTACTAAAAGGTCTTCTTGGGAAATTTATTTCCAAATATTTGAGAAGTAAACAAGATGGGACATTACCATATCAGTTGCGAAAAAATTGCTAACCTCCATGAAACTTCGTATACATGCTGAGAGCTTTGAATTGAAAGGTCTCTTTGTCTATGCACCCTGATTAACATCGAGCCAGAACCTTAACGGTTTCATCCATTTTCTTCAAAACTGGTGTGAAGCTTTTTTATTTGATTCCCTAGACAGCCACTCCCAATCTTTGGAACCCGTAAAAAGGTGCAAATATATTTCGGAACCTCAAACTCTTAACGACAGCAAAAAATTAAAAACAACACAATCACAATTCAAAATCAATTTTTTGTTTATACCTACTTCATGTGAGAGTGTGACTTGTAATTTTCTTTGGAAAGCGAGTGTTGATATCACTTTTTTTTAATTATGAGAAGCTCATACTTCGCTAAAAAAAAATGTAAACGTCAAACATTTTTGATGGTTTTTTATTTAAAAACCTTAAAAGCACAAACAAATGTTGAAAGATTTCAATATGTTTTGGAAATACTACACCAAAATAATTTTATCTCAGTTATGTGGAATATTATGCAAATTGAATTTGCTTTACTTTATTGAAGTAGCTAACTATAAAACAGCAAAATATATTTACTTTTTTATCAAAAATGACGTGTGATGGGGTTACATTGGCCTTCATTTGGAATGACTGGCCTCGACTAATTATAAAAAAATGCATCAAAATTATAAGATATTTGTCATAAAAAGACGTACGAAGCTTACAATTCCAAGTCTCTTAAGACTGCTAATGCGCATAGAAAGATTGATCCTCCTAATATTGTTCCAGTTATATATAACAATTCATGTACATATTTAAAAAAAAGAAGATAAATTAAACCCTTAAAAATAATCAAAAAATCCACAGTATAAGAAATGTCTAAAAGTAACGATACTTCTGCTAGAATTTTTACTTTGTAAAAAAATCTATCCAAAAGTTATTCACATTTTTATTTTAAAAAGGCGCCAAAGTTACCCGGTTTCACGGTACTTAAGAAAAACATTTTTACTGTTTGTACTTCGAGAAAGTCGCGGAATCCTGAAAGCTCTTTGCGGAACACAGTTTGGGAACCGAGGCCCTAGAGGATAAATTTGAATTTTCGTATTAGCTCATTTATAATGGGAAATATCATACAACAATTTCGATTTTATCAATTTTCCTCGAAAACGGCACAGAAGGATTTTGATTAAACTTCGTACATGTCATCACTAGACTAGCTTTTATAATACTGCATACCACGTTTTTACCAACAAATTCGAATAATTGAAATAAAGTTGTTTTTTTTTTTTTTTGAATTGCATATAATGAAGGTATATTCCCGCATATGTCGTCATTGGCTTGACTGATTTTATTAGGACTTTTGTAAGTCTCGTCTCTGTGTCGGTAAAATGGAAAATTTTCAGTCTCGTCTCGGTCTCGTGTCGGTCTGGTATAATTAAGTCTCGTCTCCGAAAAATACGATTTCCGGCCAATTTGTTGATTATTGGAACGAAATATTTTCGATTATAGTTTGAATACGAGTAGAATGAAATAAATATTTAACTGAAATTTAATTTTTTTATTTATTAGACTCTCTGTAAATTTCGGTCCAAATATGCAGTCTCGTCTCGGTCTCGTCTTGGTTGCTTTAAAGACAGTCTCGTCTCGGTCTCGTCATGCGAGACCGAGATCGAAACCGAGACCGAGGCTTTTCTGGTCTCGTGGCCAGCCCTAGATTTTATTATTACTTTGCAACTCAGTTCTTCTAAAATAGTTCAAAAAAATATCGCATTTAAAATTTATATGAAAAATTACGAAAAAATAAAATCAAGGAAAAAACTATTTTTTTGAAGTGAAACTTCTTTGGGCGCGTTGAGAGTGAAATTTCAAGTTTGAATTTTTGTGGAACGAAAAAATGTTACCCCACATGTGCAACGCTAAGATCGTTGATTAGCTAAGTGGTGGGAGGTAGGGTAAAAGTAAAAATTTGTATTGATAGGCTATTATTAATAGTGCAATAAGTTTGGATTTTTTGATAATCTATACTATTGTAGCAGATAAAAGGGAAAATGTCCTTCAATGTCTTTTTTCTTATTTCTTAATTAAGAATGATAGAGTTTTGGTGAATAGATAATGAAATTCTAAGAATTTTACTAGTTTAAGACTTGTATCTATGTATCTCCTACTGGTATGGAGATATAAATTATTTTAAACATTTTATCTCAAAAAAGGCTAACTTCAAAAAATTTAATTAAATCATGAGAGTCCGCTAAAAATTTGAATTACATCTGGTTGCAAAATTAATAAAACCAAATGATTTATTTCTTTTAAATTTTCACCGTTATTATTTAATTTTTAAGTTTACAACCCCAACCCATCGATCATTTTGATATAAGAACACATAGTTACGTCTTACGCATAGAAGCTTATATCCCTACACATATCGAGATTTTAATATCGCCAAATAAGTTCCACTTTTGCCCCGAGTACTGAGTTACACGCACGCTTTTTTTTTTGGTTTTAACTTTATTTTAACTACAAAAATTGAAAACAGCTATTTTAGCATGTTTTAATTATTGTCTCGTTAACAATATAAAAATATTAGTAAACCATTTCTTTACCTACACCCACAATGTCTAGCTACGAGTGGAAGTGCGTGCGTATTTTATATAACACTAATTAAATAACACAGATATTTATTTTAATTAAAATCCTTTGAGCCGTTTTCGACAAAAATAAAGCTTTTTAAACTCGAAATTTTAAAAAAAATGACTGTACAAACTTTCAAAAAAAAAACTTTACCAAGTCGTTTTTAAAATATTTATTGAATTAAAAAAAAAAAAAATATTTCTCTTTTAATTAAAAAAAAAAAACAGAGCCTTAAAAGCTTCTTTCCTTCATTAGAAAAGCAAAATATTTTCGAGAAAATAAAAAAAAAGTGTCGGGTTAAGCATTTCAGATTCGTGAATACCGTTTATTGCGACTGTGGAAAGAATCTCTATATTTCAGAGTATACGTCCGAGGTTGGGTTAAACTGATGTGCATTCCCAGAAGTATGAGTATTACGATTAAATTGTTTTTGGGAACTTTCTATTATGACCTTCTCTATTTAAAATTTACCTAAACCTTTTCGATGAGAGATTCGATTACCTATAACAGTAAACCCGTTAAAATTGAGAAAAGTCGCCTCAAAAACATTGACATAACTGGGTTTAACTCAGCGTTTGTATAACACAGACATGTAAAGGGGAGAATATGCCAATAGACATATTAACTGTAGGAAGGCTTTTTGAAGGCTTTGGTCAAAAGAAAATCAAAACACTCAAAGACATATCCATAGCTATTTTCAATAATTATAAATTTAAGACCTATTTCACATAAGCCCATATAATCTTCAATTTAACACATCAAAACTCATGGAAAATTGCTTATCTTAGACATAATGATCCCAAGTACCAAAACCGTGTGTCTTAGAAATAAATTTTGAATGAGTTAAGACATGCTGTCATACATCATCTTGTGTTTGACTATTAACAACACACGCCCGTAGCCTTATATCGCTGGAATATTAATGAGAATTAATACACGTTTGCCTAGCATAACCAAACCATATTGTTATGTGCGTATAATATGGGTTGAATAATTCTCCATATCAATTGTTGTTTGTTGTATGAGCACTAAATCTCTCTCTAAGGACCAAGTTGGACATTCGAACCTTTAAATAGAGTCATTGCCCTAAATATTAATAATAATAATAATAGCAAAAAATGGCAAGACAAACGAAGAAAATGGCCCTCATCAAAATACCTGCACGAAAACCAAGTCAGCACAAAATAAAATAATAAACTTATTAAGCGGAATAATTAGAAAAACAAAAGCAATCAAAAGGTCCTTAATGAATTTTCTCATCAAAATAAAATGTGTATGTTGTTTGAACAATATAGGTACCTACATAGCAACGGTTAAACACATAGCTATATAGAAATATTTCCCACTTAGAATTCCCAGACTATATACCTATGCAAATCTTCAGAAAGGCTTTAACACGGAGCACCTTTTTGAAAATTCGGCACAAAACCCTCACTAATAATCATATTTGAGTTCTTGGGTCTAAAATCCTTAGAATTATTTCGTTAAATCTAATCTCGTAGGGATTATTTGCGAGCTCTGTCCAATAAATATAATAACAAAATAACCCTACACACAATATCACATCACAAAGAATTTATTCTATGACGCGATGAAAATCCACTGTCAATTGCTGCTATTAATGACCTTGCGCCCGGGAACCAAACTACCCAATTTAATGGCAATCGTCACTTTGTTGACGCATAATACGATTATTGCCAGAGATATCCTTGGAATATTAACGATACTAATATTCCTCGTTCTGTGATGGCTTCTTCATCGTTCGCTGCAAAATGTCGTCATCTTCATCTTTCAAGGAGGGGCGGAGAGGGGTGAAGATGTTGTATAGCGGGATTAAGAATTGTTGGCTTCGGGTATATCAGCGAGCAGCAAGCAGAGCAGAATATCTTGAATTGGAATGGAATATTAAGAGCGAGATTAACATCGTAAACTTGTTTTAATTAACATGATGGCCAAAAGCTCTGAGAGAGGCGACACCGTGAAAATTATTAATTGCTTTAAGCACATATAACTGGGAAATTTCCCATCAGCCGCTGCCGCAACAAGGAAAAATGTTTAACATTCACAACACGAATATCTCTTTCAAGCATGAATGAATGTGGTATAATGGTAAAAGTGAACTGGGTAAAAAGACATACATACAAAAATGCCAATAGGTACTTAATTTAATTTGTAGTGAGATTTTCAAACAAGAATGTGAAGAGTACCTTAGTGAATCTGAAGAAAAATTAAAGGCGTGCAAGGAAAACACTGTCCCCCATATTAATAAACGGAGCTACTGGCGAGTTATCCTTAACTCGTGGATTAGGAGTTACATAGATAGCTTAACCAACAAGGAAGGCAGTTTTACGAAGGGTTAACTAAGAATAGTAAATATACGTTTTAGTTCACGAGTTATCTTTATCCATGCCTACACGAGAGCTCTAAAGTTACAGGTGAGTTAAGCGCTGTTTTTATTAATATGGCTGTGTGACGTGTGAAATTACCTTTTTATTGTATATATTAAACTCCTCTTAGGCCTAGTTCACACGAGAATACACTGCACAACGTAAAATTCCTTAAGAAAATGTTTTGTTTGCTTAAAACGTAAAATAATTTAATTACAGATTAGAAATATTTGCAAATATTTATTTTATTTGCGACGATTCGTTAATGAAGTATTGGTTAAAATGAGTTTTTCAATATGCGGCTCTGGCACAAAACTTTCTTAATACATACTCACCTAATAATTCCAATGATAAAACTTTCCTGGTGATTAAGTTTTGCTAACAAATTTCACCTAGAATTTAAATCTGTCAAAACGTCATGTAGTTGTAGGTATAAGTTCAACATTTACATTATTGAGAGTCAGTGGCGGATCCAGGGGGGTGGCTATAGGGGCTTAAGCCCCCCCCCCACAGCCGATTCATAAAATAATTTGAAAGAAAGCAATACATTACTTTTATATTCCGTCTAAAATATTGTTAAGATATTAAATTTGATGGACAAAATAACGTGGTTAGGGCTAGCAAATTGGACAAAAAACAAGTTGGGGGCTATGAATAATGGGCATGTTTCATGCAACGTTTATTTTTCCCTAAAATCAAAACCCAGAAAATTGGGTCGAAAAAACCTAGTAGCGGAATAATAAGGTCTGAGAATATCGGACAAAAAATATAGCCAGGGTTAAGCAACTTACTCTCTAAAAACTGACCTTATTCCAGAGAGTTTTGGGGGCTTAAGTCTAGGGACTGTCAAAGTCCTAAGTTGGGGATAAGGCATGAAGAGATAAGTAAAAAGAGATAAAAAAGTGGTCGGGGCTTAACATTAACGTGTCAAATGCAACAGCTGTTTACACTAAAAACAAAGCTAATTTCAGGAAAGAAACGCAGTTGAGGCTTAAACAATTCGAGACGACAGGGTGTAAAGTTTATTGCAAATGTTTAATACAACAGGAATTGTTTCTTACGGCCTTGGCTGGACTTAAAGAATTTTTGGGCTTAGTTTTTTAAAAATTTCAAAGGTTCAAGTCGATTGTCCTTACAAAACATTTTAAGACTAAGCAATTAGATACAAATTCTCAAGGAGTCAAGGAGCCAAATTCCACTAGCGTGAGTTTTCTCTTTGTGCACTCAGAAAATCATGCAAAAGCAAATGTGTAGCCATATTTTTTGAGCATGAATATAAAGTGTATGCAGCGTATACATGAAAATTCATTCACGCTTCCAAAATTGGGCCGCTGGTTATTTCTTAGAGCAGCTTAGTCCTATGTCCTACAGTGGCAGTTTGAACAAAACAGTTTCTCCTTGATTTGGCTAATTCAGGAAAATCGAGATCTCAGAGGACTGATACTGTCAAAGCTTTTGCCAGTACTACCACTTAAATATAATTTTTCTGAACTAGCCAAAATAAAAACATACCCATTTAATTTTATTAATACAATTACTAGTTACACTAGATACTACCATCTTTTGGTGCGCCTTTATATTTGCTTCAATCTCCCCTACAGCAATTAAAAATAATTATTATTGTGGAAAAGTGGGAATGTCAAAATTCGTTGTCCGTTAACTGCATTATGTATCTCCATATATCTTTTTCACAAAAAAAAACAAAAAATTGAACCCTAAAGGTTAGACTACACTTGACGGAACTGCACTGCAGCGGAACTTCACTTCACACAAATTCGTATGAATTCGTATGAAGTTTAGTTCCCGCTTAGTGCGATAGAGCTCCTTAAATTTCATAAAAAATAATGTTTTGCCGCGTGTCGTCGTGAAGGTAGTCCCGCGCATTTATTTACATCAAGAACTATTCAAACGATGATTTTTCTGCATAAACGTGTTCTGCTGTACACATCGATCGAAAACTCGACGTCATCTTTTACGATACGTGTTATACAAGTTTCGCATTTTTAAATTTAAATTAATCGAAAAATCGAACAAAATCAATCAAATGATGAGATAGGTAAACCTACGGTCGCCTCCTCACTAACAGTTATCCGAATTAAAAATCTATTTTTAATGGGCTTTTTTGCCTTTCCGAAAATCCCAACTAAAGTATATCTACTGGTCAGATCTATAAAATTAAGGTTTCTAAAAAAGCCTTCAACTTAGGCTAAATTGGTTTATATACATATGTATTATTATTTGGGAGGGGCAAACAATTTTATACTAAAAGGGCCTGTAAGTGTCACGTCAGATTGACATTTTCTATGGTTAATTCAAAACTTGATGAACAATTTTACAATAAAAAAAAAAACAAGTTAAACACAATTAAAGGTCCAACACTCCTCTACAATCATGTATCTAGTTTTATTACTGTAAGTTTAACGAAAAAAGCAGGAGGCGCGTTTGAATCAGTACTTTCCGAATAAAATCAATTTTCACTTAAAATGAATTAAAATGAAAAAAATTGATTTACATGTATGTAGCTACACACAGGGTTTAAACGTGAGTTGTTGTTCCCAGATGCATGAATACTTAAGTGGCCAACCATTTTAAAAATATGCGCGTTAAATGCCATAAAGTCTACTATGAGGCGTTTCAGGGCTATCCATTCTTTACGGGGCACCCTGTAAAATTAAAGGTAAAATAATGAACTAAACGAATATGTAAAAATTATAGCGAAATATTTTAAAAAATCATCCTAAAGGCTTGTTCGGTCTCTATTCAGATTGTATTTGGCTGTGCCTGATATGTGTGAAACGATAAAACGGCAAAAATAAAAACCTAATAGAAACCGTAGAGCACCGTTTTATCGTTTCACACATTTCAGGCACAGCCGAATACAAACCGAATAGAGACCGAACCGAATGAAACTGAATGTGTGTGCAACGAGCCTAAATGTGATTGAGTAAAAAATCATTTCGATTTTGTACACTTTTTCTATATTCAAAAGCTGATGAATACTTTTGGAGTTTTTAAGCAACAATTTCCCAACACTTATTGCTCTTACTCTCTTATAAAATAATAGTCTAAGAGCTGGCAGCAGTTTTTTGGCGTAAACCAAAATATTATAATGGTTCAAAAGTCCTGGTGAGGGTGATAACGCTTACATTTGTCTACCAGCTTGTAGAGGCCCGTTACAAAGAGAAAGTGCATCAAGTACAATTCTTCTGAAAATAGAAATCGGGTTAGAAACTATTTCAAATGTAATACAACTTGACGCCCTCAACTTCCTGATTAAAAATATGTTTTCGACAGACATCTAGGTGGCCCCAAAACCCAGACAGACGTTTTGGGAAACCACCTGAAATTGGTTACAACGTGAAAGACGTCTTAGTGACCCCGAAACCCCCGACAAACGTCCCTGAAAATGCGTTTTTAGTCGTTTTTTGTCAAAAAGGAAACCACTTAAAATATACCACAAACGAAAGATCTTGACCCCCTGGGTGCGAACATGTACATGACGGACGTCTAAGTGGCTCAAAACGCCCGACAGATGCGATTTAAGTCGCGGAATTTTTATTGAAATTTTTATACAATGACCAAAATGTATTGCAATCGGACCAGAGTATTAATATATAAAAAAAAGTGTTTTGAGTGTCACCCAACAGCTGGAAAACTCGATAAAAATCGCGGATTTTTTATTTTAGTTGTTTAGTAATAGGATTTTGGAGGAAACCACTTGAAATGTATCCCAATTAAAAGGTCTTGACCCAAAAAAAAAAATTAAAATGTAAGTGACAGACGTTTGAGTGGCCCCAAGCTGCGTTATAATTCGCGGATGTTAATATTATTATTTTTTTTTTTTAAATTGTATTCTAGTGATAGCTTCTTCAAATGTTTACCGATTGAAAGGTTTTGATCCAAGAAAGTGAAAATATAAGTTTCAGACGTCTGAGTTACGCCAAACTGTTGAAAAGCGCTTTAAAAGTCGCGGATGTAATTACTAAATTATCAATTAGATAAATCTATTGAAATGTATCTCAATGTAAAGGGCTTGACCCTCTGAGTTGTAAAATGTATCTGACATGACAGACGTTTTGAGTTGCGCCAAACAACTTTAATCCACGATATAAGTCGCGTACGAATATTATTGTTGTTTTTCATTAAATTCTAATGGTAATTATTTGAAATGTGTCGCAACTTAGATGGCAGCAAATGTTTTATGATTTTTATTAAACAGGATCGGCGCGACGCGAAAATTAGTAAAAAAAAAAATAAACATACAACAAATCGACATATAGCGTCATTCATAAATCTGAAACAGAAACTTACAAAATTCTCAACGGATTTTCAAAATTAGGCTCCGCGAAATTAGGTCCCAGCAAATAAGGCCACAAAAGAAAAAAATAAATAAGGTCCCAAATTGGGGTATTTTTCTGAGAATGAAATTATGCCCAAATGAAATAAGGCCCCACTAAAATGAAAAAAATTGTCCAAAAATAAATGAGATAAGGCCCCAACTTGTTTTTACTTTTTTTTTAGAAAAATGAAAAAGCCAATTATTCCAAAACAGACTGTTGGCAAACAAAAAATAGCATAGGCCAGGTGTCATATGCCAAATTTTGATTTTGAAACGATTTGGGGTGAAAGAATTTTTGGAATTAATATATCTTTGAAAAGTCGTTTTTGGCAACATTTTGACTAAATGGTGGTTTGAAAATTACGCAACATGTATATAGATTTATTTTTGGTAAAAATTTTAAGTCGATATCGTTGTTTTTTTTTCAAGATATGTATTTATGTTGAAAAATATTTTTTGAGAGTTTTTAGTAGTTTTTTTCTTGATTTTTTGTTTGAAAAAAATTACCAGTTGTTGACGTCATTATGTGTAGAAAAAAAAATAGACAAAAAGTGTTTTGAGGTAAATTCTCAAATTCGGCTAAGTGTCCGTTCTCTCAGAAATGCATAGGTGAATTTGGTCGAATTTTGTGTTTTTAGTAAACTTAAGTTACAGCCAAACATATTCAAAAATAAAAACCCGTGAACGCAATTGTTCCCTTGTTCCTCTCATATTCCGGTATATTTAATAGCCTACAGCTACACAGTATGAAATTACAAACATGTTTGACGTTTATTTTTCTTTTGTATCGAAGTGTGAGTCCCATAATTAAAAAAAACTCACATTCCAAAGAAAATTACACATGGAATATAAACAATAATTGGTTTTGAAATGTGATTGTCTTGCTTTTCATTTTCTGCTTTAATTACGAGTTGGGGTTCCAAAACATATTTAGACCTTGTTTCGGGTTCCAAAGCTTAAAAGGTTTGGGAACCATGACTGGTCTAAGTACACCATAAAAGTGATTGCTAAAAAATATGTTTATGATTTTTTATATAAAAGCACACTAGAAACAAATAATATTTATTTTGGTGTTATTGCTATAGAGACATGGACTGATTTGATTCAAATTTGGTATTTAAAGCTAAAGGAGAAATTCGAATTTTTCATTTATCTTATCTAGAGCGGGTAGCTGCAATGCAACGAACTTTCTCGAAGACAGATTTACAGATATTGATTAAACTTTGTTTCTGTAATGAATAAAATAATTTTTTAATTAAACTGCATTAACTCAATGAAAACAGGATTTTTACGTTTTTTGTTGTTGCATTTGTGGGTTATTCCCGAATGTGATGTAAACGGCTAAGACTATTTTGCACACAGGTCCTTCTAAGAAGTAGGTAGCTACATACTTATCATTTTAATTGCAAATATTTTACAAAAATAAATTTTTTATAAAAAAGCTAAATAAGGGAGAATAAATAATTTCTTGCCTCTTGTGTCGTCGTTCACACTTTTCCATACAAATTCAAATACAATTGCATTTATTAAATTTTATACATTTTTGTATCTGAAATGCGTTCCAGTTGTGCATTTTATTTTCCAAAAAAAAAAATTTTTTTTACAGTACATTTCCATAGAACTGTTTTTGTTTTTTTTTTGTCAATCTTAAAATTTAATGTAGTTCATGAGTTCGTGCTTGTTTGCTAAAAAAAACAACAAAAAAATGCGAGTTTCTCTATTTTCTTCCTCCTCAGTTTATTGGTACTTTATCCTTTTCGGGCACACGGTTTTCTATGCCGGTGTTGATTGTGCAAAACCAAAATTGAACTCATTTCCCAAACTCATCTGGTAGTTTCCATGTGCACAGAATCTTAGCACTAATTCTAATTTCAAAGTGTTCGTCGCGACTTTAATGTTTTTGCAAGGCCTTAATTTGTCCTCTATTTCTTGGAAAACACCATCAAATGCATCCTTGAATAGCCAGAAGTATTTTTAAAAACTGTACACGGAGCAGATTAGGTGTACAGACAAGTTTATACATTTGCTTTCTTATTTCAAAGGATGTATCCCTCAAACTCCTTCGCATTCTAGCCATTTCCATGAATGCAGGATCATTTAAATCCTCGTCTTCATCAAAAAAAAAAAAGAATTCAGGCGAAGTCATATTCTGTATTTTTTATTTTATTTTGACTTGTTTTCAAAACTTCTGTCAGACGCCAACCCCGATTTAAAATAACTCAAATATTTTGAAGGCATTGGGTCATCACACACAGGCTCAATTTCAAACTGGGCTAAACTGAGTCGTACTTGTATTCGAGGTCGAACTTGAACTCGTCCCGTATCAAAAAGTCGTATACCTACATATATTGCATACGAGACGCTTAAAAAAACAACGTTTATCGTTGATATATTTGTCAAATCATTAAAATTTCATAAAACAAATTATTTTAGTACAAGTTTTGGTTAACGATTTGCTAAAAGTGTTTTAAACCACCCTAAATTTGGTGGAAACTTAATTTTGTATCAACTCAAAATATATTGCATCAACCTGGCAGCTAAATCGTTTCCCAAAGACCACCAAATTTGTTTTAGTCGATTTAAAACCAATTGCAAAAAGTGGGTTACGCCACTTTTGCACTTACAGCCTGAAATACGAATTTGAGAATATGGGTGATTACTGTACTTCAAGTGAAGATTTCAACTTTTTCTCATAAAGTAATAAAATTTATGAAAGTCTTAAATTTTTTAACCCCCCCCCCCAAATGTTTTCCCACGTTCGCGCCTGATGGTCGACATTTAAAATTCACCTTAAATTAATTTATATAAAATGTACATTAATACCTACAAGAAGCCATTTAATAACTTGGCTAATATAAAAAATCATTTATTTTACCACCACTCTATCTTACAAGCTAAATATAACTCATTTCCTTACATAATGGGGCATATTCATAGTCGAAGATAGACCCAGGTTTAACTAAACTACAGTTTAAGACAATTTTGGCTCAATGAATACAGACCGATTTTAATTACAAATTGTTGGTTTTATATTTTTATAAGATAATCAACTTGGTATACTACACAAATAGCTTCCAATATTTTTAAATGATAACCTTAACAAAATAAAAATCAACGTCCGAAAATTCAACCAAAGCTATGTTTAACTTAGACCCAGGTCTAAAATGACTATGAATATGCCCCAATGTATTCTAAAAAGAATCGCAGAGTAAAAAATCTTCCTGAAATCTTATGAAATGATTAAGGACTTAAGGGCCAACAACACAGTAGGAACTCGTATACCTTCACCAGCAAAAAAAGCTCTCGAACTCGAACTCATGGTGTCCCGAAGGCTAATAAATTTTGAAAAATCTTAAATACAGCCTTGTCTGGAGGTGTACCTAGAATACGAAGAGGTGTATATCCTGTGTGCGGTGTATGTGTGTTTTTGTATGAGTGCGGTTAAAAGGATTCTTCCCCCATACCTTAGCTATTCTCGTTGCCAGAGATGAATTTTATGGATGCTAATAAAACCTATGCTATTTTGATGGCTAAAGTAGAAATTTTCCATTTGAGGTTACCTTTTCTCCCATCAGGTTCAAAATAGGGTAAAAGACAGAGAGAGAGTCGAAGGTGCGAATGAAGTGATTTATTAGAAATACTTCCCTTTTTACTTCAGGGTTTTCCTTTTCAGAATGAACCATGTGCGTTACTTTAGAAGACAAAAGTTATGTTTCTCCTGCTGCCGCTCTGGTTGTAACTTCCATCCATATGTATACGCACCACGAACTCTCGAACCAAACCTCACAAATCGTTTACCGCCCCAGTCATCCAGCATAGTAACAAAACACAGCACAGCACCGACCGCCATCAAAGCCAACAAAGTAATATTTACAAATTCACATAGGTACAATGGAGGTACATATTTTGTAATTTATTTACAGACTTTTGACCCATCCGCTGTTAAATGAAGTAAGTAAAATTAATCTTGAAAGTGGCTTTTATGAGATGAAATTTACATTTTTATGTGAGCTCGTATATGTACTTAGGGAGCTAAGAAGTGTTGAAAGGATAATTCCTAGCCTTCCTACAAATTTCATACCTACCATATCTGAATTGTGCTTGCCTATTCGACGAGAAAAAAGGGGGTGCGGGTGCGGGTAGGTATTGCAATGTTAATTTAATCGAAGTAAAGGTTGTAAATTGTATAAAAACATGTCGGCCTGCTATTACCATCAGTTACACAGCACAAACGTAATCAACATTTTTTGTCTGTCAATATAATGGCAAAAAAAACTGCCATTTATACGTGTTAATGGGATTTAAAATGGCGTGTTTTTGGCACGTTTCGTCCACAAGGTATATAATTTATGAGGGGTGTTTGTAAACGTAGCGTAGGTATAACTCTGGGAAGCGACTTACTGACCTGACCAGTTGGTTAAAAACTCACTTTTATTTCAATTTATGCGGTAAGCTTAAAGCGGTTAACAAATCTAAATCGGTTCTTATATTTAATTTGTGTTGAAACATGTTTCACCATAAACAGGAGTTAAAGGGTTTTATTTTTACGACTTAAACAATAAAGCATCGTTGCCATATTAGATATACATACAAACATACGTACGTAATTGCGAGAACTGCTGGAAAAGTTTATGGGAATATGTATTTTTGAATTGACATTGGATAAAGTATTTAGTTAAGGTTATTGCCAGCTACAAAATGAAATCGATCAAATGGCATGGGTTCTCTGGTAGGCATTCTTGTTTGAAATTGCTGTTAAAGACGAAGACGTTGTACCTAACCTTACCTTTACCTTTTCACATAAAATGGCTAAGCTTCAGTTTAACCAATATGCACAAATTGACTGGTAGCTGATTGGATTGTTAAGGGAACACAGCATATTATTTCAATTTCCTTATGTTTTTACATCGGAAAAGCCTTAGGTATAGCCACCTATACAAGAAATAAGAATTTTAAACAAATAGATGGGAGCGAGTCATAATACTGTTTTTCAAAATTCTGTAAGGTTTGCAATTTTATGATGGAAAGATATACGAGCCAACAACGAGTCGAAATTATTAAAATTTACTACCGAAATTCGGAGTCAGTGGCCTCAACGTTAAGAGCGCTACGTCCAATTTATGGTCGTCATAATCGTCCTATCAGATCAACAATTGAGCGTCTAGTGGAAAAATTTGAATCCACAGACACAGTATGAAATGTTTCTGTGCCAGTGAGACAAAGAAGTGCCCGTAGTGTCGAGAATATTGCTGCCGCTGAGGCTTCAGTTGCAGAAAACCCAAATGTGTCTCTCACACGTCGTTCTCAAGCGTTGGGCATCTCTGTGACGTAGTTGTCGCGAATTTTGCGAAAAGAGCTAGGCCTTCATCCTAACAAGATTAAATTGACGCAAGAACTGAAGCCGCTTGACCACCAGAAGCGTCGTATGTTCGTGAATTGGGCTGAGCAACAACTTGAAAATGATTCGTATTTTCATCGAAAAATCATCTTCAGCGCTGAGGCTCATTTCTGGCTGAATGGCTTCGTCAATAAACAAAATATGCGGTATTGGTCAGGCAGCAATCCACACGTCCTTCATGAGTCATCATTGCATTTCGAAAAAATTACGGTTTGGTGTGGTTTATGGGCCAGCGGCGGCGTCATTGGGCCGTACTTCTTCCGTGATGATCAAGACCGGCACGTAACTGTGAATGGGGATCGCTACCGTTCAATGATAACCGAATATTTTTGGACCCAATTGGACGATATGTACTTGAAGGACATGTGGTTCCAATAGGACGGCGCTACAAGCCACACAGCGAATGTCACAATCAATTTAATGGAAACCAAGTTTGGAGAACGTGTTATCTCGCGAAATGGTCCAGTCGCTTGGCCGCCTCAGTCGTGCGATTTGACGCGGTAAGACTATTTCCTGTGGGGCTACGTCAAGTCTTTGGTCTATGCCAACAAGCCAACGACGATTGATGAACTTCGTACGAATATCGAACGTAAAATTGCAGCAGTATCGGCCGATTTATGCTTGAAAACCGTCGAAAATTGGGTTCAGCGTCTGGACTTCTGCAAGCATGCCCGTGGTGGCCATGTAAAATAAGTCGAATTCCATACATAATGGCGTCAAACTAACTTTCACAAAAATAAAGAATTTCATTGATATCCGTTTTTTGTTTGATTAAAAAAAACTTTTGAAGCGCTCTTATTGAAAAACCCGATATAAGCTATTCTAATCAATAAATTGGCTAAAGCAATCGGGTTAGATAAGATTGTCAAACTTAATGAGTAGACATACTATTTCCAATTGAGACTCCTTCCGACTAACTCAACCAAGTAGAAAGTCTATACTTTAACTAAAATAGATTAACTGCTCAAGTAGATTAGATATACTGCAATGATTGTATATGACCAAATAATACTAAAGTACACCAACCAAATAAATTAATAGCACAACTAATTTAGTTTATAACTTTAACTTCGTTACTAATAGTTATTTTAGATTGGCTCTCTAAATTAGTATTAACAAACTTAAGTTAGTACCTACGACCAACCTACCTAATCTTACACGAGAACTACGTTGATTTTAACCAACCATTTTTATTTTCGAAAATGATTAAAAGTTTTAGCTTATTTCCCTTTAATGTAAGATCTTCAATTAAATGATAGAATTTGACACAAATTCCAACTAAAATTTAAGATTTTTTTTGCGTTCAACGACTGAAAATTAGAACTGAGTTGGCCGATTTTGTTGTTAAACAAAAGACACACCTAACGTTGAATAAAACTCCTATTCTCAAGTACTGCATTTATATGCAGAAACGAAATATCGAGTTGAGTATTAAAGGGAGAGATAGCAAAAGATTGACTCAATTTCAGTGAATAAAATCGGTTGAGTCGATAGAAGCTCATTTCAACTCGACTCAGGTATACTTAGGGAAAGTTTCACAGTGAAAGGAGTGGCACTTAGAAAAATATAGAAAATGCCAATTTCCGCAGTCACACTACTTACACGAATGAGCTGCACTCAAGTTCACCGTGCTGGGCACTTAAGTGTCAATAATTCAGACTGCGAAAATTACCAAAATGTAACTTATACGGTAAGGTCTTCACAACTGGCCCTTAAGTTGAAATGCCTGTTTCTTTGCATAAAGTTGTGTTTGTAATTTAAATTAGTTTCCGTGTGTGCAGGTAGATTATGCTATGCATTTCCAACAAAATTAATGTTAACAAAAATGATACCGTGATTATTTTTGTTTTTTTTTTTTTTTTCAAGCAGAAAAAAAAGGATGACTAAACAGTTAGAAAAAAATCGTTTTTAGGCGAAATGGGTAAAGGTTACCTGGCGGAATTTGCTTTGCTGTTTTTTCATTTCGCAATAAATTGTTTGCCAAGTTTTTATTTTGCTTCGCAAAATAATAATTTGGCATATTTCACATCGCAATTTTTAACTCGCCTTTTATTATTTCCCATTTGCTATAATTTCGCATATTTTTGCTTCACATTTTAAATAATACCAGATAGCGAAAGGGATAGATAATTAAACAGCCATGTGATGAAATGGCCAAATGAGTAACGAAACGCTAGATACAAAAATTCAAAATAACAATAATCTGAATAAAATCTTGCAAAAAAAGCAATTGCCGCCTAATTATTTGCGATATAAATATCCTCGATAGCCCTTTTGCGAAATGATCGGTTTGCCGGCTAACTCAAATGCCAACAGAAAATTTGCGAGACAACTTCTGCGAATCGATTAAAATGTATTTTGATAATTGCGAAGTAAGAATTGCTAAACGATTTCCGTCCAAACGTCCGGCACCCTTTTATGGTCTATACAAAATGTTGCTTCTTTGTCTATGTCTGTTTTGTTTTTGTTGTCAAAATTGAACTATTTTTATGACTTAAGTCTGTACAACGTTTTTGTTCAAATTGTTTTCAAATTTCAGGGACATTTTAAAGAAAAAACGTTTCTACTAAAACGACATTTCTATTTTTTTGATCCTTTGAAGCTATTGTAACGAAATGATTATTTTTAAACCTTGACTGTATTGTATATATCTTTTAAGATATAGAAAATTTAAATATTTACCTAACTTTATCAAAGACCAAGTAAAATTAGTTTTAGCAAACACAAATATTTTCCTTAAGATAACAAAATGTCAGCATAAATTTTTAGTTATCCATCATAATTCGTATAACCCACTACATAGAGCTGTGTGGCTGTGGGTAACCTTGAGACTTTTGACGTTCATTTATCGAAATCCTCTTTTGACTTAAACATCGTGTTATGCTTGAAGATTCATCCAGATGGTAAATTAAAATATTTTGCCAAACCTCTAATGTACATATGTACATATCTATCTATTTTTTTACCCCATCATAGTATTTATAGGAAAACAGCCGTGTGGTAAGAGACGGTAGATAACAGATTTACCTGACTGCAATTTTTCCAAACCCAAAGCGGATACGGGAAAAGCGCAAGCTAAAAAACAGAACCACCAAAACAGATATGAATTCATAAACACATAGATAACTATAGCTATCTGCAGGTATAGATAGTTAGACAGAAAGCAGAAAATGATGATGGTGCTGTAAGTACATAGTACCTACGTAGATACCAAAGGTTGGTGTTGGTAGAAGAGAAACACGTTGAAATAGCTTCCTTCGAGCAACGACTCTAGAGTTCAGACTATACTACCTACATAGATATCACAACATCGCAGATAAATTTTCCCTTGCAAAACAGAAATCTCTGCTAGAACTTTAACTTCATACCTAAAGGCTTTTTTTGAATTTACGTGCAAAAATGATATAGGAATCAACCCTTTTTCTAGACATTCCACAGCATACTCAACTCAACTCACTGGTGCTTAAATATAAACATTTTAAAGTGTATGTGTAGTATGGGTGCAGGTAGAATTTATTGATTATATTTTGTGTTGTTATTATTTCTGGATCATCTGCTCATTTCATGCGGTAAAATAATATTGAAAATGAAAAGGGTAATGAAGTGCGGTATGGGGTATACATTTCACCAGTAAACAAGAAGTTGGACAAATAAAGTAAAAAAACATTAACCATTTCCCAAACCATAAACAAATAATTATCAAATAATTACAAGAATTTAACAAGTTTAAAGTTAATAGAAATTTTACAAAAAATTAAATACAATACCTTCTTCTCCTTATGGTTTAAGTATACAATAAATAAATCATCGTAAAAAAATTGCGTTCAAGTATTATAAAAAAAAATTTCAAAGTCATGAATTTTTACCTGTGATAGGTTAGTAGATATACAAAGAACAAGTTTGGGATTCGTAAAAAAATGGGCACGACTGGATCGCACAAACTTCGTCACCCCAGTATTTAAGTGCCTCTACCAACAAAAACCTAGTTTCGGGAAAACGACGTTTTTAAGTTTGAATACGAATACAACAAAAACCTTCACTACAATAATCATAAAACAAATTTATTAAAATAGTGTATATTAAGTTCTACTAACACTTTAATTTTTGTTTCGATCGGTCTATTGGTTATTTTTAAATCTAAAGTTGAAAAAAAAACTAAATTGCTTATAGGGCATGATTTTTTTCCAAATATTGGTATGAGGCACTTTTGGCCCAATCTATGAGGCATTTAAATATGGAACAAGATATCGATTTTTGGATGAGTATAGGGCATATTTTCATACAAAAGTAAAAAAAAATGCGTTATTAAAAATTTTTAATCCGTTTTGTCATCACAGTAAAAAGAAAAAAATAAATATAATGTGTAATGTGTAAAATAAACTTTAGGAACACAAAAACTACTTTAATAATTAAAAACACTTCAATAAAAGTATTTAAATAAATAATTATGATATCATACTCATTGATTACAACTTTCACTTTATTTTCCTCAAAGTTCTGCTTGGAGTTACATCATAAATACTGAACAACAAAAATTGACTTATGGGGTATTTTTGTAATCGATTGTATGTATGGATCACTTGTGCAGTGGAATAATTTATTAAGAATTGTATGTATAGATCATTACAACACTGAATAATGAGTTTGCAAATGAGGAACATTTTAGTTATATTGTACGCATAGGTAATTTAAAATATTAATATCATTTCAAAAAAGCTCATACAAAAAAATGACCTTCCCATGCAAACGCTTATGAGGCAGACCAATACTGACCATTAATTTACAAAAGCGCATTTAGACCATAAACTGATATCTTTTGCAATAACAGAGAAGGGACAGAGTTAACTGCAGCAATCGAAATATCTCCTTTTTGTCTCTAGGGAGACATTCCTAACTCAGAAAAAGTGAAAATGTTGGTTAGGCCACTTAAATACTGAGGTGACGACTTGCTCTCGTAGCTAACAACTTTAACGTAGCTTGAAGTGGACAATGTGCATATGTATTGGTTCCGTTATATTATGATATTATTAAAAATAGTTTTTAAAAACAAAGGACCTCTTACATAAAAATAACTATAAATTGGTTATTTAAATAGCTAAAACAGATAAATTAAAGAAAAGTATGCCATATCATTTGTTCGATAAACATGAATTTATAAAAAAAAAATTCAAAAATCGTTAGAGCGGTTTTCTTAAAAATTAATTTCTTATATATAAAAATTCTTAACATTAATAAATAAAATACAATTTTACACAAAATTAAAAAAAAAATTTAATGACCCGCTTTCAAGATATTGAATTTTTTTAAAAATCCAAAAATTATTTTTTTTGAAAAATTGTATATGCAAAATTGTTAAAATTATAAAGGACCTCTTACATAAAAAAGAAGATGGCCCACTTTTGGGCCCAGTGCGTTCACTAATGGAATTGGTATCAAATGAAAGGTGTGATTGAAAACGTTATGTGGGTCAAATATTACCAAAATCTTAGGTAGGGCTTTCAAGATATGTGAGTTTAAAGTTGGTTAATTCAGAAGATGAATTTCACTTCTTCTTTTGAAAAACTGCTTGTAACGTGTGATCAATAGAGTAAGAGCCCAGGGCCGCCAGACATACTTTAATATATCAAAGCTAAGATTTTTTCTGCGAACAGGTACTATAGTAGCTAAGATCAAATGGATACTAAGAATCTTTAATCCGGGTGCAATTAAGAGATAGCGAGTGTTAAAGTTGCATACAAATGTTGCAACATTGCGTTATTTTATCATAGCTGAATTTTTGATATGTCTTAGGGGATGGTGTCATTAACTTTAATGGACACTTGCCAGACATCCACAGTGGGGCCTAACGTGAGCCAGACACTTAAATTATCTCAAACTAATCGTGCCATTTACGTTGTAGTTTTAAAGCTAATATTTATATGTTTTATGGGCAACTGTTTAAAAAAATTTTCCCATCAGCTATACGTATTTGCCACAGAAAACATAAAATCTTGATTTGATTCTGTTATGTAAATAGCGCGATTACTTTGACAGATTTTAAGTGTCTGGCTCACGTTAGGTCCCACTGTAGATGTCTGGAAAGTGTCAAATAAATAAAATGAAACCGTCCCCTAACACATATCAAAAATCCAGCTTTCATAAAATAACGCAATGTTGCATCATTTGTATGCAACTTTAACACTCGCTACCTCTTAATTGCACTTGAATTGAAGATTCTTAGTACCCATTTGATCTTAGCTACCATAGTATCTGTTCGCAGAAAAAATCTTAGCTTTGATAAAATGACGTATCTCTGGCGGCCCTGGGCTCTTAGTCTGTAAGGCACGCAGGAAAATCAAGCAAAAGAAAGTTATATGCCCATTGATTCGACAAAACACTGCCCTTGTTCTGTTAAGGTGTTTAACCTGTTCGATGCCAATTCCAGTAAAACACTGATATCTGCACTGTCTTCTAGTAAAGGATGAAACTTATAAAGCATTGCAGCTACAATTCTAAAGTCATCCATTAAATGTAGGATTGAAGGCTTGAAATAGCATCCCTGAAACCACTGTCTAATATGAAAACGTCGTTTTCTCTAACAAAATGCCTCATGTTCCCATATTCATCTCTAAAAAGATTTTTCATAATGCTTGCATCGGATTCAGTTGCGGCATATTCGTATCCGTCTATAATATAGCCGGTTTGCTGAAATTTGCGCACAATTCTATCGATTGTGGACACATTTGATCGATTATGCTGACAAAAAAAAGCACGAAGTGCACGAAATGCACTTTGATTTGAACGCCCATTTTCATAAAAGGCTTCAACAATCTTAACGTGCTGCGAAATTGTGTACCTCTCAATGGTTGAATTTGTCAAACACTGAAACAAAGAAATGTCAAATTAAGTTTGGCAAGAAACTTGACGTTAAGGTGTGACTCACAATTAAGATCGTGCATTATGGTTGGACCACCCTTTACAAAGGCCTATTTTGTATTTAACTTTTTATATATATTTTTTATGCGAATAGATTCACCTAAGATATTTTTTAAAATATTATCTGTAAAAATATAAAATGGAAGTACACCATGGCGTATACGCACTTTTTTTCTTATTTGAATGAATTTTTAGCAAAATTAAATAAATTTTTGTTAAATTTATTATAATCTATTTGGGAAATTCACCTTATGTTAAGGATCTAAAAAAAACGATGTTTACCATAGAAAAGACTAAAAATCCACCCTAACTCTTCTTCACCTTATGGAATAGCATCATGGGACACGTATAACTTAGCAAAAGTTTGACAGGCAGAAAAATATTCAATAATATTAATGCCGTTGACGTTGTTGTTGGATGTCGGTTGTCGTTGCTGCTATCATCGTGCGTTGTGCACGTATTAAAGTCAGAAAGTATAATAATGTATCTCTCTATGTAACAAGAAGTTTGAAACAAATGACAGGCGTTATCAACATTTGCGCGCTACGATTCTTATCATCGATACGAACCCAGAACGTGACTGGTTATAGAACAGAGAGTATAATTGACAAGTTGATGCGCCACTGACTTGATTATGCTCATGGCTGGGAGAAACTCCACCTGCATCACTATATCCGCCAATCCCTGTATCTCCATACACCCTTAAGAAGCTATACGTTAGAGCTGGATGGATGACACAAGCACAATATGGCTGTTCTTGATCCTGATGGTGCGACGAACGGAGTTTGGGCACAGGAAATGGTAGGATCTGAGCAATATGGAGCGATGCTCGGTCTCGGTGTATGATGCGGGAAGGGGATAAAATGGAATTAATTACATCGTTGCGGGGAAAATAAGTTGGATATGAAAGTTTTTGGTTAAAGTGGTGACGTGTGTGTGTAACTTGCGTGGCGGCGTATATAAATATTGAAACAATAATAATAATAAGCAAGGAAAAACGAACAGGTACCTCGGTGCCTCGCTGCCTCTGCTCTTGTATGTTCAATGTTCATGTTCATATAGGTATGCCGCAGGTGATTATTTCGGATTACTTATAAAATCGAGCTCAGGCGAAAAAAATCTATTATAACTACGCACTCATTATGACAAGATGAACGGTACATAACAGTACCAGGGAGGGCGCTGATGTATATGTTTATGGAAACAAATGCTAATGCGTATGTAGGGCTTAAGCTAATTATTATGTAAATTGTTAATTTGTATGACATCATGGAAATGCCAACCAAAACACGATATAAAGACATGTTTCTTCTGGCGAAAAAGACATAGAAAGAGCGCAGCACACAAACTATAATCTTCGTAGAACCCTGTTAATTGCCTTTCCAGATGGAAAACATATTTCATAAGTCAATTAAGGGATATTTTTTTTTTTTTGTTTGATATATTTTTTGCTTTGATGAGAAATTAGGCTTCTTCTAGGAAAAAATATTTTTATTTTGGGGACGGAAATATAAGCAAACAAAAAAAAATGTCAATTTGTTTGACACGTTTTTGCAATTAATGGCAAGCTTTTATATTAGGTTTAGGGTGTCAACACAATTTAAATGGTTGACTGACTGTACTTATAATTAGATACCTTCGTGCGCATGTATATTTTTCTAATTATGAAACAAAAATAATTTATTGCTCTGGAGTTGAATAAAGTCAAACATTTCTAAAGCGAAATGAAATAATTCGACGGAGTGTTTGCCGTTTCACAGAAATCCATATGCAGTGCTTATGGTATAAGTATAACCGAACCTGTAAAAATGCATTTTATAGAAAGCCGGAAATGTAAGCGACACCTTACTATTTTTTTTTTATTTAATGTCATCGCAGTAAAAAAGTGATTTGAGCTATGCATATACAGGGTTAATTAAGATGATTTGACAAAAAACTTGAGCGTGTAGGATTAGTAGAGACAAGAAAAACTCGTATGGGAGGGGGATCTACTCCCTCTCGTTTAGTCGGGAGGGGCAATTTTCTAAAGAAAAGACTTAAAAAAAAAACAAATTGTCAAAAAAACAACGGCAACAATAATGACTAACAATGACTTGATATTCTCTTTGGCAAAGCCAGAAATTTCTTCTTATATTATCTTTTTAAATAAATTTGTTTTAATGAACAGTTTTTGATTTCCAAACCCAAAATTTTGAAAAATAAGATTAAGAAAATGTTGTTGTTTTTTTTAAAGTTTTACCCTATTGAGTACTAGTTTTTTTTCCAAAATACATTGCTCTTATAAATTTTTAGTCAAACACTGCCAACCGAATGGCCCTAGGACTTTTGCTTTTCAAGATATTAATCAATAAATGAACCAACTTTCTCAAGATATTAATCAATAAATGAACCAACTTTCTCATAAAACTACGAAGAATCCGGCTAAATGATCATTTTAGCAACCAGCTAATTAATCATCAACCTTGTTTTTTCTTGTTTTGACTAAGATATTGGTTTATTTATTTGTTAATATCTTGAAAAATAAAAGTCTTATACCCATCCGGTTTTCAGTGTTTGAAATTGGAAAATTAAAATAATACTTTATAGCGTAAAATTTTGAGTTTTAAAATTAATTTTTCAAAACATGTTCAATAAAAAATAAAATAAAAGAAGAGATTCCTCTGGCTTTACAAAAAAGTATAATATGCCGTTATAAGCGTTAGAGTTCTATTTTAACAATTTGTTTTCCGTCCTTAGTCAATATTTTAGAAAATTGCCCCTCCCACCAAAACGGAGGTAATAGACCTCCCCTATCCGTTTTTTACTTGCGATATAGGTACTATATGGTATGTTATGGATTCGTAAAAAAAATCGAAATCGAGATATTACTCTCCTTTAACTTTGCGATTATAGAAAACGCGAAAAAAGTGGGTCTCGCAATTCTGTGTGTCTGTCCTCGCCCTACAGCCTAAACGGCTGGAGGGATTTTCTTCAAACTTGGTACATGGTGTTTTTTGACTAATATGCCCACACATTTTTTCAATTATTTTTTAGGACAAAAACAACGGTACCTGCCATACAATTTTGTTTCGCCAAAAGGGAAAATGATTTTTATTTCAAAAACGCATCCGAGGATTTTGTTGAAAAAAATTCAAAATAAATAAAATAAGGAAAAACTACTTTTTGGTATAATTTTTGTATTTATAAAAATTAGATATTGTTGGTACCTCTCGAAAACAGTTAAGATGAAATTTTTTATGGCAAAACTTCTAAAAAGTATAAACATTAGTGTGAAAAAAAAAAAAAATAAAAAAATGCTGTTTTGAAAGTTTAAAAAAAATCAAAATTATTTTTTGAAAACGACTTGGTCAATTTTTTCAAAACTAGGTGTAAGATAGTTTTTATTATTTTGTAGAATACTTGAAAAAATCATCTCTCTAAATAAAGAAATAACGGTACCTTCCACACAAATGTTGAAAACCCGTTAAGAAAAATTATTATTTTTCTCGAAAACGGCTCCAAGAATTTTGATAAAAAGATGTGCGTTTACTATTTAGGGTATGTTGAATATTTTGATGAAAACAAATTTCACCAATTACGGTTAATAACGGTATCTTTCAAAGAACCGATTTTTTTGTTTTCAAATTTCTCGTTGACGGCTGCTCCGATTCCAACACAAATTTTTATACAAGAGCTCCTTCACAATTCAAATAATTTTGCTTATACAAACTTTCAAAAAAATATATTTTGGATTTTTAAAAAAATATTGAATTTTTTTTTTGAAAATTCAGTAGGTATGTATGTTTCTTGAAAACGGGCTAATGAAATTTGTTTTCTTTTGTGTAAAATTGTATTTTATTAAATACTAAATGTTGGTATACTAGATTTTTTTTTGAAAATGAGCGAAAAATTTTATACTATATAAAAAATTATTTTTTTAAGAAAACCGATCCAATGTGTTTTAAATTTTTTTTTGTCATAGATTCATATTTATCAAACAAATGAGATGATATACTTGATTTTGAGCTCTTGCACTCAAAGTCATTAAAATAATAAATTTATAGTAATTTATAGTAATAATATTTAAATTTTGTTAATGCTATCATAATATTTTGGAACCAATAGATATGTTCTTGTACATCATCAATTTCTAGCTGCGTTAAAGTTGGTAGCTAGGAGAGCAAGTTTGTGCGATCCCATCGTGCCCATTTTTCTTCTTGTCTTGACTAAACCTACACGCTCAAGCTTTTTGTCACACCTTATGTGAATCACCCTGTATATTGAGGCAATACTTCCTTATATTTTAAAAGCTCTTACTGATTTCATTAACAGAATTCTTATGACAGGGGCTTTCCCAATAAAATTAAAAAAGGCAAAGATAATTCCTGTGCCAAATGGATAAATGGCAACTTTGTTTCTTCCTCCTGTGACTAGAGGTGTTCCCCAAGGATCAATTTTGGGACCATTATTGCTCTGTTTTTATATAAACGACCTTTCTCTCTTCCGTAGATATGTACGCATACGAGCTTTTCTCTATAATTGTGACCATGAAGACCGAAGGCGCAATTTCTAGCTACATTCTAGTTGTTAACTACAAGACCAAGTTCGTTGTGATCCAGTCGTATATTTTGTCTGTTTTTCTATGTCAGTCAAAGATTTACGAAATAAACAAAATTATCAACATTGTGATTCTATATACATATGTAGTTGTTCAGAGAAAAATATTTCGCTTCTCTTCCTGTTAAAGCTACTAACTGCTTTTATTAACAAGATAATTCAAATAACTTAGTCCGGAGTTCAGTACAAAACATCTGACTTATCAATTTCTCTTGGAACAGAAAAAAAAATATATTTTTTTTAAAGAAAAATATACACAAAAAGCTTTCGGCTACAACATTTAGAGTGCGAATGCCCAAACTGCCAAAAGCAAAAAATATTTTAACAAATTCTTCAGAATTGTTTGTCAGAAGAATCTGGGTTACAGAGCAAATGCATTGGAATTCAAATAGTCACATTTTGTTTCAAATACAACTTTCCACTTACTTATCATTGTAAATTCATTTGAACAATAAATTTGCTGTGAGAAATTCTTTTGGATTCAGACGAAATCATTGTGATGCCATAGTAACCATTTTCGACTGAACTTATAAAAGTCTTGTCAGTTCATTCATCTATGTTAGAAAAATTATTATTGTTGTTGAGCATATATGTATAAGGGTGTCCGTTATTTCCCAAAGTCATTTTTTTGGATAGCACACCCCATCATACCGAAAAAAAAAAATTATTGACCAAAAAAAAATTTGATCCTAGGTCATTAACCCGTGCCTCTAAAGTCATACTTTTCACATAAAAATTTGTATGGGAATTTTACACTTTTCACATTTTTTTTTCTCTCGAACTATAACAGTATATACTACAGTGTCATACTGTCTTAATTTGTTTGTGAATTCTGATTGATTTGTAGGTGCTTTAAGATACTGCATTTCAAAATGTATAAAAAAAAATTAAATGATAATTTATTTAAATTTTTAAAATAAGTAAATACTTTAAATATTTTACCTTTTTTCTATCTTGTTTTTTTCTCTCTCAGTCTTCAGCAGCTTTTTTTTATTGGTTACCTATCATTACCAAGTAGTAAGTTAAAAAAAAAAATCTGCATTAAGAAAATGAATAAAAACAAATTATAAATAATTTAATAATTTAATCAAGATATTGTTCAAAAAAAAAATATCAAAAACAAACTTTGACAAATAAGAATTAAATAGTAAAAAACGTTAAAAATATTAAAATATTTGATATTTTGAAAATCGAAATAAATTATTTATAATTTGTTTTTATTCATTTGTTTAATGCAGTTTTTTAAAAAACTTATTAGGTACTCAATGATTATCAATAAAAAAAAAATAACAAAAACTGCTTAACATCAAGGGAGACAAAATAAGAGAGAAAAAAGGTAAAATATTAAAGTATTTAATAACTTTTAAAATTTAAATAAATTATAATAAATTTTTTTTCAAAAATGTTTAAATTCAGTGTTTTAAAGGACCAATAAATCAATAAGAGTTCACAAAAAAATTAAGAATAACTTTTATTGTTAGGGAGAAAAAAAAGTGAAAAATGTAAAATTCCCATACAAATTTGTATGTGAAAAGTACTTAACAGGCACGGGTTAGTGACCTCGGATCAACATTTTTTTGGTCAATAAGTTTTTCTTCCGGCATAAACTTTCGATTGCCGAGGTGTGCTATCCAAAAAAAAAATGAATTTGAGAAACAGACATCCTAAAAAGTTTCTAAACGAATTGTCGGTTTTCTATTAAAAAAATATTAAAAGTACAAAACTATTAACGAAAGTAAGAATATGGAAATTTTTTCAGAATTAGATGAAGAAGAAGATGAAGAAAATTTAGAAATAAGGAGTGAATTAATATAATCCAATTAAAAGCTCAAGTGACCTTAACTCCATGCGTTTCGCCCAAGTATGATGACGATGGGCTAATCAGTAAGATGCTGTCATCAGTATTAGTTATACCCTTCTAAGACGCAAATTTTTAATGTTACGGTGTAATTAAAGGTCCAAGTGACCACAACTCCAGAAATTAATGTGCTTCGCTCAGATATTACCGTGGGATATTTAGTGAGAATGTCATTATGCTTCTTAACATCGGCCCCGAACTGAGCGACAAGTTCAAGCAAAACAATAACAATAATTGCGGGGATAGATCGTCAGTCCGTCGCTCTGTCACTCAGAAACGACATACATAGCTCTGCTTTCAATTTCAATTCTGTTCCACATAATATATTTATTAATTGAATTTAAGTCCTGAGCGATGAGAGAATATATACTCAGTTTTCTCAATAGTAAAAAAAGTTTGAGAAAGTTTCTTAGAAATGTATTGTTATTGTTTTTCTTGAACTTGTCGCTCTGTCACTCCTCACTTGTCGCCCAGTGCGTTGACGAAGCCTAAGACACAAATTTTGTTTGTTTTTATTTTTGTATAATTTTTTTGTATTATTGATGATTTTAAAGAAAATTTTACTTCTTAAATATCAAACAACCTGTTTGAACTTTTTTCAATATTTATTCAAAATTTATTTAATAATTCAATGATAGAATCTAGAATGCTTTAAAAATTCATCAATATTGTGATTGTTGCTGTTATTTTGCTTGCGATCTATTTTTTTTTTCCATATTATACCTGCTAACCTCAGTTAATTTTATTGATTAAAGGAACCTGCTGTACTTTTAATCATGGCAACCAAATGTCTCCATTTGCTAACCACAAAACTCAGTCTTCTCCAAACAAACAAAACAAAAAATATATGAAAAGAGATGTACCTACAGAGATAAACGAAATCCGAAATACATAAAGCCAAATCGTTAAAGGAAATATTTAAATTTCTATTTATGTACCTATGTTGTTGTTAGCAAAAACCCATCAATGAAAAAAAAAAAAACAAAAAGAACACAGAATACAGAAAATAACCACAACAAAAATGAATTGAATATCTATCGACAGGTGGCGCCTTATCACCGAAAAATACCAAAACCACAACTTTTTATTCCTTAACAACGAGTAGCAAAGTGCCTTTCAACCAGAGGCAAACCGAACCCTTACATCCCCCCCTTTGGACCCCTCGCAACCACCCCCTTGTTGCCAATAAAGTCAATTAAGAACATTCAATTTTTCAGTGTACATCCTTGCCCTAAGGATGAAAAGGAAAAAATGACATAGAAAATAGCCCAAGAGGAAAACTTTTCAAAAAGAAATGAAATCCTCAAAAAGAAGAACGATAAATAAAAACAAACAAAAAAAAATCACAACCATGATGATTGTAGTTGCAGAAACGAGCAATCTTTAGTATAAGAGAAGAAGGACCAAATAGTGTAGTATAGGAATGTATAATACGGTACAACGTATTCAGTTTATTCCTCAGGGTTGCAGAGGGAAATATTTAATTTCACTCAGCAGCATTGTTTCTGCCACCACCCGCAAATGACTAGCTGATAAAATTTTCGTGTCTTTTTTTCATTCTTACTTTTTGTTCCCCAACAAAAAAAAAAAAAACAAATAAAAAAAAAAACACAAATGTTATAATTTATCACTATTGGTGGAAATTCATCCTTCCGTGCCGAGCTGTGCGGTGCTGTGCCAGCCTTGCCCATGCCCACCCCACAATCCCCTAAGGCATACCAAAACAGTTTTCGCACATATTTAGCTCACTAAATATTTCCCTGAATCCTTTTTGTCTTTCTACTCTGTATTCATTTGCCTTGGCTACGGTGTCTTTGCTCTTTTTTGTTGTTGTTAGGTGTAGATATACATAGGTATTGGCCTGCTGGATAAATCGGTATACACGAGCGGAAACCAGCAGTCGTTTATAGCTCCTGCGGTGATTGTGAATCGTTAGCTTTAATCTTCAAGTGGGTTATGGGCGGTATATTGGAACGGAACTGGAGTTCTTGTCTTTTGCAATCCAACGAGGAAGAGGAATTGAAAATTTAAAATGTGGCGGTGGAATGGGGTGGAAAACTATATGAAAAAGGGGATGAGATGAGAAGGCTGAAATCGTTAAGCCATTTTGTTGCCCTTATTTATAGGGAAATAAGGAGGAAGGCAACCTAAACATAATCCAACCCAAAATCCGATTTTCACCTACCACCTCTATGCCGCGGTGGATGGTGGAGAGGTGGTGTTGATGCGATGGTTGAGTTGGTGTGATAACCTGGGGCATTGGTCACATTCACACTATCTTATGTTCTTAAAATAAATTTAAGATTGTAACAATTTACCCTCTTAAGTTTGTTCATGAAATTTAAAAATTAAACGAGAGTCGATTTAATTTAAACTTGGATATTAAACTCACAACAACTAAAGTTCAAAATTTTTAGCAAACCTGAAAGAAAAAGATTTTCGTCAATTTCCATCTAGCTAGGTTATAAAAATGACGTCTTCTTACTTTTGAGTGAATTTTAAATAAAATTCAAGATAAAATTAAAAACAAATGTGAGAGAGGTTCTCTACCTAAAAACAGGCAAATCTTTTTTGCTAACCTTTACAAAAAGCCAGAAAGTCGTGTAGCAAAATGTGTAGGCAAAATGTACATGCAAATGTGATTTTTGCGACTTCAAACATGGTCAAACTTTGCAAAAATCGTACTGAATAGTTTTGTATTATTACAAAACCCTATATATTCTTGTGGGCTCTTTTTGAAGTAGCAATATCTTGCAACTGATCACTTTTACGGAAAAAAAAGTTATAAAATGTTTCCTAGAAAATATTAAAATATACAAAATAAGTTCAAAATTTTTTTGGACAAATTTGTCGTTTAAGAGTAAAGAGGTAAAAACAGATATTTTCTAGTATTGGTGATTTTTTTAAATAATGATATCATAAAAATTATGGCTGATAAAAAAAAAATTGCTGATGCGAGCGTATAGGTTATAGAATATTTAATTGTATTTGGTATAATTTTTCAAAAAAAAACTTGCTGTTTAAAAGATGAATATGCAAAAAAAAACTCGATTTTCGACATTTGACGCTATTGAAGTAGCAATAACGTGTGACTTATAACTTGCATCGAAATAATCGTTTAATATTTTTGTAGAAAATTTTATGGTCTACAAATGGAGCTTAAGCTTGTTTTTCAACAAACTCAACGTTTAAGAGAAGTAAAACACAAGAAACCGCAGAAATTTAGAATTTTTCTCAAAATTTTAAAATAATTATATCTTTAAAACGGTTGTTTTTAAGAAAAAAAAAACTAATAATTTTTTCCTGTAAATGGTCACAACTTGAATTCATATATATTTCAAAAATATGAATCATTTAAGATTTAAACGTGGTTTTCGACATTTTACGTTTTTTGAAATGTCGATATCTTCTTAATGGTTAGTCGTAGGGACAAAATGTTCTGAACTTTTTTCTATCGGATAGCCAGATCTACAAGTTTTGTATGAAAAACTTTTCGATAGAATTTACCGTTTCGGAGTTACATATATGCTAAAAACTAATATTTTTGATATTCAACCTTGAATAACTATTGAGGCGCACAAGATCTGGTAATGGGCTTTTGCGACAGCAAAATAAAAATAATTGCGTACAAAAATCTGCACTTGGATTTTTTTTTGGCAGATTGTCCATTTTTTCTTACACTTTTAACATAAGAAATACATTTATTTAAAAAAAACCTGCTTTAACGATTTTGACAAGCAATTTATGAGTAACGATTAAGAGTATGGTTAATATTTTGGTGATACAAAATTTTACCAATAACGGGTATAAACAGTAACTGTCACATAACCGATTTTCTTATTTTCAAAGGATAATGGCAAAAATGTATGGAGCGTGGCCCACCAACAAGCGCGGATCCAAGGGGGGTCACGAGGGTCATGACCCCCCCTGGGAGATTAAAATTTTGTTTTTCTATATGAATTGGATTAAATTAGGAATAAAAACCAGATATTTTATGGTCATGACCCCCCCCTTAAGTGGCATGTTCTATTCATACATGATCTCAATATCGGAAGAATATATATAATAATTGTTTGGTTGATGACTTAAACCCAAGCTTTTAACATCAAGGATGGATGATCATTAAATATATAGTGTGTCATGGTGAAATATAAAAACTCCTCCAAAGAAGATGCAATGGTTATACATTTTTCACTGGTTCTCTTTTATTGTTTTATTCATCTTTGTTTATATGAATTCTTTGCTTTCATTTACAATACCTTTTTAAACACTCACACTTATTAAAAATAGAAAGTTATTAATTTATTTTTGTCAAATAAAGAAAATAATTATATACAGATTGTTTTTTTTTTAATTTTATTTTTGTTAAATCATCACCTGACTTGAGAACTTAATTTTTGAATTTTTGGAGATAGTAACGTTCTGAGAACGATGAAAATTTGTATTAATCTCATCTTTACTTCAAGACAAAATCCCCATATTAATAAACGAAGCTATCTTTAACTCGTGGATTAGGAGTAAGATTTCTGCCACTTACGAGCTAGTTAAACCACCAAGGAAGGTATATTTATTTGGCATAGTTAATCCTTCGCTAAACTACCTTCCTTGGTGGTTTAGCTAGCTCGTAAGTGGCAGAAATCTTAATCTTAATCCGCGAGTTAAAGACAACTCGCCGCTGGCTTCGTTTATTAATATGGGGGAAAAATATTAGTGACAATATACATACATATATGTATATAGGTACGTGTTCGATGATTGTATTTAAAAAGTGGAAAATCCAGTTTCCTAGTTCTTGCATTCCTGATGTTTTTGAACTTTTTTCTACACATATTTATACAGGGTGTCCAGTAAATAATGGATAACCTTGGAATGCCTAATAGTAGACTTTATGACCGTCCTAAAAACTAATAAAAAAAATCTATCCCAATCACAAAAAAAGATATGTGGATTTTTTTGTTCAGGGCATTTATTTTTGCGTTACTTTACGTTTTTGAATACCAGGACTACAAGTGAATGAATTCCACCGTTTTTTTTTCTTAACAATATTTAACATTGTTTGTGCCAAAACATAAGACGACAAAAATTATAATAACTGTTCGAATTCTTAGAGGAAAAAATTATTGAACTTTGATTTTCGATGAAAAATGTGAAAGAAAAATAATTTTCGAAAAAGTTAAATCATCCCCGGTATGAAAAAATGCATGATTACCTAAGGGGCCAACTATTTTAAAAATATGCTCGTTGAATGCGGATTTCGAAATGGTATAATTTATTATTAAATCTTGAACCAATAGGAAGTTATTGGTAAAAATAAGCAACACGAGAGTCAATTTAGCAGAAACAAATGTTTTAAAAATTAGCAAATTAAACGTGAAAATAATACCATGCGTTCAACATAGTAGATTTTTGATTGATTGCCTGTTGGTATGATATTATCCTTGTGATAAATCCAAGCTTTTAACTTCTAGGGCCGATTGCAAAATTACCAAAAATGTCAACAAAGTTCAAAAAACGGCTGCATTTTCAAGCTTGTTTTGAATTATACCTGGTCTATTGGGCCCTAAAAAAATAAAAAAAAAATTTCACAGTTGATTTTAGTTTATTTATTTTCTTTAAAAAAATAGTGTTTTGAACTTTGAGCCGACTTTCAATCACATAGTTAGTAAACAAAAACAAAAATAGATTTTTTTTTTAATTAAAAGCAAATGCTCAAACTGTTTTCAACCCATTCTAATACAGGTTCTGCAACTCCGAATAAATGAAAATCTTATAATCTTGTTAAGTTTTGCTCAGAATCTTGTAATGCAGCTGCTCTTAGCTCCTCTAAGGACCTGATGGGCTTGCTGGACATGATTTTCTTAATGCAGCCCGAATAAAACAATCAAATTGATTAAGGTCCGGTGAAAGGGGTGACCATAAAATTGGCCCCAGACCTCATGTCCATCTGCCTGTATCTCTGGCATATTTGTAATGCAGCGGCTTGCACAAGATTGCATACCTCCTCTGAGAAGCTGATCGGCTTGCTGTATTCGATTTATTTAATGCACCTCTTATCAGAATATGAATTTGGTAATAACCACTACCAAAATATTTGATGGTTTTTTAAAAGGCCAATTGAAGAGGTATAATTCAAAACAAGCTCGAACATTTATCCGTTTTGTTTGCACTTTGTTAACATTTTTGGAATTAATGTTGCATTCGGCCCTAGAAGTCAAAAGCTGGGATTTATCATTAGGACAACATTATAAAGACAGGCAATCAATAAAAAATCTACCATTTTCAACGCATGGTATTATTTTCTACGTTTACTGTGCTAATTTTGAAAACATTTGTTTTTGCTAGTATTGCAGATTTTTACAAATAACTTGCTATTGGTTCTAGATACAATAATAAATTATACCATTTTGAAATCCGCATTCAACGCGCATATTTTAAGAAAAAGTTGGCCACTTAGGTATTCATGCATTTTTTCATACCAGAGATGATATAACTTTTTCAAAAATTAGTGTCTTTCACATTTTGCATCGAAAATCAAAGTTCAATAATTTTTTTCTCTAAGAATTCCAAAAGTTATTATAATTTTTGTCTTCTTATATTTTGGCACAAACAATGTTAAATATTGCTACAAAAAAAAACGGTAGAATTCATTCACTTGTATAGTCGTGGTATTCAAAAACGTAAAGTAACGCCAAAAATAATGCACTGCACAAAAAAATGCACATACCTTTTCTTGTGGTTGGGATAGATTTTTTTTTATTAGTTTTCAGAACGGTCATAAAGTCTACTATTAGGCATTCCAAGGTTATCCATTATTTACTGGACACCCTGTATAATGTTAAGAATCTTAGAATTTTGAGAATTTTGGAAATACATGGCATCGTTTCGATTGTTTTTGATCACAAAAGGAGTGAATATTGCGCAAAACCAAAAGAAGGAAATAATAATAATTTAATCGCCCAGGTGTACCCTTCGTAGGTCGATATTTTTAATAATTTCTTAAACGTGTTTGTCGTTTCTGGTTTAATTGCGGCAAAACCGTTTTAAATTCACAATTAAAATCATTTGGGGATGAAGCGACAAACTTCCCAAGTCCTTTGAAGACAAGGTATTTGATGGTTTTTTAAAAGGCCAATTGAAGAGGTATAATTCAAAACAAGCTCGAACATTTATCCGTTTTGTTTGCACTTTGTTAACATTTTTGGAATTAATGTTGCATTCGGCCCTAGAAGTCAAAAGCTGGGATTTATCATTAGGACAACATTATAAAGACAGGCAATCAATAAAAAATCTACCATTTTCAACGCATGGTATTATTTTCTACGTTTACTGTGCTAATTTTGAAAACATTTGTTTTTGCTAGTATTGCAGATTTTTACAAATAACTTGCTATTGGTTCTAGATACAATAATAAATTATACCATTTTGAAATCCGCATTCAACGCGCATATTTTAAAAAAAAGTTGGCCACTTAGGTATTCATGCATTTTTTCATACCAGAGATGATATAACTTTTTCAAAAATTAGTGTCTTTCACATTTTGCATCGAAAATCAAAGTTCAATAATTTTTTTCTCTAAGAATTCCAAAAGTTATTATAATTTTTGTCTTTTTATATTTTGGCACAAACAATGTTAAATATTGCTACAAAAAAAAAAACGGTAGAATTCATTCACTTGTATAGTCGTGGTATTCAAAAACGTAAAGTAACGCCAAAAATAATGCACTGCACAAAAAAATGCACATATCTTTTCTTGTGGTTGGGATAGATTTTTTTTTATTAGTTTTCAGAAACGGTCATAAAGTCTACTATTAGGCATTCCAAGGTTATCCATTATTTACTGGACACCCTGTATAATGTTAAGAATCTTAGAATTTTGAGAATTTTGGAAATACATGGCATCGTTTCGATTGTTTTTGATCACAAAAGGAGTGAATATTGCGCAAAACCAAAAGAAGGAAATAATAATAATTTAATCGCCCAGGTGTACCCTTCGTAGGTCGATATTTTTAATAATTTCTTAAACGTGTTTGTCGTTTCTGGTTTAACTGCGGCAAAACCGTTTTAAATTCACAATTAAAATCATTTGGGGATGAAGCGACAAACTTCCCAAGTCCTTTGAAGACAAGGTATTTGATGGTTTTTTAAAAGGCCAATTGAAGAGGTATAATTCAAAACAAGCTCGAACATTTATCCGTTTTGTTTGCACTTTGTTAACATTTTTGGAATTAATGTTGCATTCGGCCCTAGAAGTCAAAAGCTGGGATTTATCATTAGGACAACATTATAAAGACAGGCAATCAATAAAAAATCTACCATTTTCAACGCATGGTATTATTTTCTACGTTTACTGTGCTAATTTTGAAAACATTTGTTTTTGCTAGTATTGCAGATTTTTACAAATAACTTGCTATTGGTTCTAGATACAATAATAAATTATACCATTTTGAAATCCGCATTCAACGCGCATATTTTAAAAAAAAGTTGGCCACTTAGGTATTCATGCATTTTTTCATACCAGAGATGATATAACTTTTTCAAAAATTAGTGTCTTTCACATTTTGCATCGAAAATCAAAGTTCAATAATTTTTTTCTCTAAGAATTCCAAAAGTTATTATAATTTTTGTCTTTTTATATTTTGGCACAAACAATGTTAAATATTGCTACAAAAAAAAAACGGTAGAATTCATTCACTTGTATAGTCGTGGTATTCAAAAACGTAAAGTAACGCCAAAAATAATGCACTGCACAAAAAAATGCACATATCTTTTCTTGTGGTTGGGATAGATTTTTTTTTATTAGTTTTCAGAAACGGTCATAAAGTCTACTATTAGGCATTCCAAGGTTATCCATTATTTACTGGACACCCTGTATAATGTTAAGAATCTTAGAATTTTGAGAATTTTGGAAATACATGGCATCGTTTCGATTGTTTTTGATCACAAAAGGAGTGAATATTGCGCAAAACCAAAAGAAGTAAATAATAATAATTTAATCGCCCAGGTGTACCCTTCGTAGGTCGATATTTTTAATAATTTCTTAAACGTGTTTGTCGTTTCTGGTTTAATTGCGGCAAAACAGTTTTAAATTCACAATTAAAATCATTTGGGGATGAAGCGACAAACTTCCCAAGTCCTTTGAAGACAAGGTACATTATACTACAGGTAATAGTAATATCAAATCGTTTTCATTTTTGTTCAGTTCTGCGCATGTTGTCCAAATCAAAGAAAATAGTAGGTCTTGTGCTGTATGGCGCTTTATCAAGTCATAATATTAAATTAAAAAAATTGGTATTTCTATGGGTGTTATTGCAAATACTATCTATAAACAATCGCAAAATTAATTAATTAAAAGTTGTCTCTAAATTCGTTTTACAAAGACAAAACTCCAAATTGGATGGGGACGATCAGGTGATTTCGATGGCGCAATGCGTAGCCCATATGCCTCAGATGTGGCTAAGTCCAATTTCAGTTGACGGCACTAAATTATATAATTAAAACATTGAACATAATAACTAGCACCTCTTAAGGAATCTGATGGTTGATGTGGCAGCCATGAAACTTAGGGCTGGCCACGAGACGAGAAAAGTCTCGGTCTCGATCTCAGTCTCGCATGACGATACCGAGACGATACGAGACGAGACTGCCTTTTAAGCAACCGAGACGAGACCGAGACGAGACCGTACATTTGGACCGAAATTTACAGAAAGGCTAATAAATTAAAAAATCCCATTTCTGTTAAATATTTATTTTCCTCTGCACATATTCAAACTATAATAAATATAATAAAAATATTTCGTTCCAATAATCAACAGGTTGTCTGGAGTTTGTATTTTTCAAAGACGAGACCGAGACTTAATTATACGAGACCGACACGAGACCGAGACGAGACTGAAAATTCTAGTTCCGCCATTGCCCAGCACCAATAAGACCGCCCTTTAAATGAGATATATATTTATGCATTCATTATCCGTTATTCACTGTGTGACATAAGTTATTTAATTTTGATAAAATTTAGTTGTAGGGTCACAATTCCCTATTTTCTTAGTATTTCTTTAATATTATGTATATTTTTCGTTGGATTAAAGCCATATTTTGAAATTAAGTTTCTTGAACTCATGGACACACCACATGAATATTTTCAGATTTTTAAAATTTTGTTTAGGGGTCGCAAACATCAAACATTCTATACAAAAAGCTGTATTTAATTTAAAAATACAAGTATTGGTTTTTAAATAATATTTTTGATATCAAAATCATTTCTCAATTATCGGAATAAAAATGAATATTATTTTCAAGGTTTAAAATTGCAATTCAAAAGGTAGACAAAACAACTCAAAAAACCACCCACAATCCACCCTTATATATTCTATTATCCACTCTCGGGTCGTATGTATGTATGTATGTAATTTT
Source organism: Melangyna quadrimaculata (assembly GCA_949320155.1). Classification (NCBI taxonomy): domain Eukaryota; kingdom Metazoa; phylum Arthropoda; class Insecta; order Diptera; family Syrphidae; genus Melangyna; species Melangyna quadrimaculata. The sequence goes on along the minus strand of OX439485.1, from coordinate 43,129,647 downwards.
TATTGTGATTTTTTTTTTCACATTTGCTTATTAGATAATACACTTTTACACTCTCGGGTCGTTTATTCTGCTAACTTGACGTCAATTCGGCAGGTAACCCTGTATCTCGCAAACGAAACAAAAAAGGAATATTTTTTCTTCGTTACAAATTAGCAATAAATTATTTTTAAACATTTATCCACTCTCAGGTCGTTTATCTACATTTGGGAGAAATTTGACCTGCTAACTTTACGTCAAATACGCAGGTAATCCCGGATCTCGAAATCCAACAGCGCAATTAATTTTTTTTTCGCAAAAAATAAGCAAGAAATTAGCAAACTTTTTATGAATTTTCAGAGTTACCCAGCTAACTATACACACCATGAAAAAATTTGTTTTGCTAACTTCACGCAGCAAGGACTTTTTCGAGAAAACGAGTTCTGAGCATGTTTTTCAACTTAAAACCAAGAGTTCTAGAGTTCCTTATGGGTTTTAGAAAGAGTTCTACAAAATTCTAAAAGTTAGGGCAAATTAAGGTTCCCATTGACTGAAAACCAAAAATTTTTCAAAGTCCAAAAATTCAAAAAAGGAGTTCTGATTAGAGTTCCCAATTATAGCAAACAAAGAGTTCTAAACGTTTTCCAAACAACTTCTTTTTCTAAAACTTATTTTTCAAAAGTTATTGGCAAGTCAATGGGCACCTTAATTTGCGAAATTTACTTTTGAAAAATAAGTTTTAGAAAACAAAATTAAAAAGCAAATATTTAGAAAACTTTGTTTGCTTTCGGGAACTCTAATCAGAACTCCTTTTTTTATTTTTTTTTGTTGGTTTTTGAAAATGTTGGTTCTAAGTCAACCTTAATTTGCCCTATAACTTTTATAATTTTCCAGAACTCTTTCTGAAACCCATAAGGAACGCTAGAACTCTTGGTTTTAAATTGAAAAACATGCTCGGAACTCTTTTTCTCAAAAAAGTCCTATCTGCGTGAAGTTAGCAAAAAAACTTTTTTCGATTTTGAACACTTCATTCGCCAGAAATATTGGAATCCTTTGTTTGCTACCGGTAACTCTCATTTTTTATTTAATTTTAATCAATTCTTTTGCTAGCTTCACAGGACTCCTGTTTTTTCCTATATTAATTTCATAAAACTGACCTCAAAATATAAACTGATTTAGTTTTGTTTCCTTATTAAGTCGCTTGTTAGCGACCTGAACTTTTAGGTACCTAGAACGACATTGAATTTGGAAACCCTAGATAATTATCTTTGTCTTACCGAATTTAAATTTACTTTTTTTTTTAACTTTTTTTCACGTTGAGTCCTTGTTTCGCATGCTTGCATAGGTATATCCTTTCTTGTAATTTATTATTTAAATGCCACTTTGTGAAATTTTTTGTTTGCTTTTTTGCTTTTATTTCGTTTAACTTTTTTGCTTTTCTGTAATCTTTTAATTAAGTTAATTGCTAGAAAGAGATGGTTTTGTTCTTCGTGATGCGCTATCTTAAATTAATTTTTTATTTAAAATGCAGGTCCTTTACACAAGAACAATCTTTACATCAGCGAAAAGGTTCTTGTTTTTTGTTTTTACTCACCTCGGTACGGTATAAGGCTCAGTGTGTCAACTATAGCCGTGCCAAGTCCGTAGGCGTTAGTTTTTTGACTTTTTCATTTTCAACAAGAATTAGAACGAACAAAAAAATACTAAAAGGTATGGTTATCTATTTTTCTATCTAACATAAAATTGTTCCAGCTTCTGACAGAGTAAAAAACAAAAAGATTTTATCAAGGAAGTCGTAGAATGTATACTTAGAAGGAAAAAATTCGTTTATGTAAAAGTTTATCTATATAGAACCATAAAAGGAGATTTTTTCTTAATTGGTGTGTCTATGCCTCAGGAGCTTAATACCCATGCCGTGCACAAAAAAATAAACAACAAAAAACGTCGACGGACGGGGAATACTCACAATGCAGTCTTTGAGAGGCTTAAATTACTACGTACGTACAGTACAGCATGAGCTAAACAAATATTATATTCGAGCAGAAACAAAAAAGTCAAACATTCGTTAAGGTAAACGTTCAGAGAAAAACAAGGACCAATAAAGAGAAAGAAGTTTAAAATAAAAATACTGTATGTAAAAGGTAAGAGTATATGTATACAACGATTCCAATATTCGTACCTATGCATATACATATAAATAAAAATAATATAATCAGAAAACTCAACGTTAAGCGGTAAAGGACACTTCGGAGAAGTTTTTTTCTTTTATATTCGTCCTGTCGTCACTTTACAAATTTTTCAGTAAGGATTTTTTTTGTTGCTGTTGTAACACTTGCCATAGTTTTAATTTGCTAATGGCTGGTTTGTTTTGCATTTTTGTGTATTGTAGACTTAGCTGGACACACTCAGCAATGTATCCGCAAGAATTCGTCATTTGTTTTGGTCATCCTCTCGGATAGTTTAAATATTTGCTAAAAAATATAAATGTTGATTGTATCTAACTAAGCTAATTAAATTTAAGGACATATGTATACCTACGTAAAGTGTGAAGTATTTCATTTTTATTGTGAATATAGATTGTAGGGACCAATAACTTTAAGTTTACCTACCAACAAAAAATGAAAAACTAAATTGTTTAGACGGTATCAATATCAGCACATTTAATTATTTCAGGAGGGGTGATTCAAGAAAAAAAAAGTGGTTTAATATAACGCTTTTGAAAGACAATAGTCTGTTTCCTACATTGTTTTCAAATAAAGTCATTTCTGTTAACACATTTTGATAATGAAAAATAAAAATAAATAAATAAATTGGGTGCGGTAACAGCTCATGAACAACCAGGGCCTAGTGACTAACAACTCGCAACCATTCCTGAGTGCGCGTGTCGACAGGAATTGAAGGGACCTACAATTTTATGACGAATCCGAACGGCTAGATGAGAAGCACTTATTCATGACAAGTGATACTCCTGGAGGATTTGTTAATTCCTCGCAAGAGGCAGTAGCCCTGGAAAAAAACTTTTTTAGTTTTTATGTGCGGACGAGGCTGGGAAGGGAACCCAGTCCTACAGCGTGACAGTCCAACGCACTAACCAGGACGCTACGGGCTACTAATGAAAAATAAACCCAGTTTAAAATACACGTGAATAATCATTATAAAACCATAATGAATTATCTATGCAAGTGAATTTCTATTCCTCAGATTGCAAATTTTTGAATTAACAACAGAAAAATTATAATAATTTGATTTATCTGATAGTTTGAGAGAATCTTGAAATGCTTAAGAAGACTATTTTAATTCCATAGTTGGGTTTTTGGCCTGCGGCTAACACTTAATGGGGGCTATCGTGGATAAAATTTCCCATGGAATTTTTCCCATCGTCGAAAATTGGGAACGAAAATTGATCGCAGTTTCTCTCGGAATTTATTGGCATCGAAGATAAATATTCAATGGCAACTGGGTAATCATTTTGACTGACCAAGAAACAAGAAAAGGTTCAAAATTGTTGGTATTTCCAATTTTTATTAAATTGAGCGAAATTCTGTGGGAAATTTGATTCGATATAAATTCGAAATATATTCGAAAATAAACGATCATAAGATCCAAAATAATGCATCAGGCTCTTTTATTCAAAAATAAATTGATGCCAGGGCGTCAAAAATATAATGACGCCCGGGCGTCAAAAACAAAATGACGCCCGGGCGTCAAAAACAAATTGACACCCGGGCGTCAGAAATAAATTGACGCCAGGGCGTCAAAAATAAAATGACGCCCGGGCGGCAAATACAAAATGACGCCCGGGCGTCAGAAATAAATTGACGCCAGGGCGGCAAAAATAAAATGACGCCCGGGCGTCAAAAAAAAAATGACGCCTGGGCGTCAAAAATAAATTGACGCCCGGGCGTCAAAAAAAAATGACGCCTGGGCGTCAAAAATAAAATGACTTCCGGGCGTAAGAAAAAATGACGCCCGGGCGTCAAAAAAAAATGACGCCCGGGCGTCAGAAATAAATTGACGCCCGGGCGTCAAAAATAAAATGACGCCCGGGCGTCAAATACAAAATGACGCCCGGGCGTCAGAAATAAATTGACGCCAGGCCGGAAAAAATAAAATGACGCCCGGGCGTCAAAAATAAAATGACGCCCGGGCGTCAAAAACAAAATGACGCCCGGGCGTCAAAAACAAATTGACATCCGGGCGTAAAAAAAAAAAATGACGCCCGGGCGTCAAAAAAAAATGACGCCTGGGCGTCAAAAATAAAATGACGCCCAGGCGTCAAAAACAAAATGACGCCTGGGTAAAAAAAAAATTGTATGCAATTTTATGAAGTTCAGTTGCTGCTTAGTGCTAGCTCATACCATTTCATACAAATAACATTTTGCCGCGTCCTGAAGTGCAGTTCCGCTGGTGTTGTGTGCGGTCTAACCTTTAAGCTAAATCAGTATTGAAATTTTTGGTGAATTTACGCGATAACTTTAGAATAACTCATAAGCAGAATCGCAGTTAAGCTAAATCAGTAATAAAAAAACAACTTTGTGTTGAATTTACAAGATGAATCGGAAATAAGTAATAACAACAAGCAAAACCACTGTTAAGTTTCTGATATCACTTTTAAGCATAATCACAGTTTAGCAATAATATCAGTACCGAGGAAAATGTTTGTCTTGAATTTTCTTAAATTGTTTTGTTTCTTGATATAACCAATTCTAAAAAAAAAAAAATTATCAATTTTATATGTTATTTCAGTAACAGGTATTTTTGTATTGCAGTACATATCAATACGTTATTGCTACTTTCCAATACCTGTTACTGTATACCTGTTACCGAAATAATGACCCATCCCTATCTACCACACCAATCGCATGAGGTTCTTTTTTCTTGTATTCCATTCTTAGACAAATCTTGGCCTTTTAGAAGAAAGCTATTCGTAAGACCGCCGGAACTCTGCCTATATCTAATGCTGAAAGCATCCAAAGCTGTTTTTCCTACTGGGTTTTGTGATGCAGGGTGTGAACGGTCTTTTAGTTCAGACTTCATATCAGCTCCACCACCATGCATGTGCGATGAGTTTATCATTTCTGAACAAATTTAAGTCACTTCTATATGGTTTTTAGTGTTGAAAAATGATGATGCTAGCTTGGACTGTTACGTCTAGTAAGTTGTAAAATACGTGCGTTTTGTTTTTATGTGAGCAGGATTATATGGAGAGCATTTGGTCGAATACATTGACTCCACCTTGAGTCTGGTTGTAGTCAATTATCATTGCTGGCTTATTTTGATAACCAGAAGTGGTTTTCTCACAGTTACGGTGCTTAGATAGCAAACCACCTGCTTTTTCTGGTCTTGGAACATAACTCACCAACGCCATTCTTTCAGAAAATCAAAAGAATGTAGTAGACTAGGTGATACTCCTTTCCATGTTATTGACGTTTACGAACCCATTATGTTCATCAAGAAACTCATTCGATAGAAAAGATTTTGGCATATCTCTTTTGTTTTTCGGTACTGTGATTATCCTACCAAACAATCTCAAGGCCAAACCTACGCATGCGAAGAAGTGGTCAATAGTCAATAGTGAGATTGCATCCAGTGTTGAAATATAATGGCATCGACGCACGCATGACATCACCCTATTGAAGGTAGATCTGTCGTGATTGCTGTGGCAACATCAACATCGATTTTGAAGTCAAACTAATTTATGATGGCTTAAAATATGAATTTTCTAATTCATATTCATATTGGCTATTCTGAGAAATATTCGCAACATCAACATCGATTTTGAAGTCAAACTAATTTATGATGGCTTAAAATATGAATTTTCTAATTAATATTCATATTGGCTATTCTGAGAAATATTCGCAAACCTTTCATAGATTATTTAAAAAAAATACCAAACATATTAAAAATTACCAAAAGATTTTCATAGAAAACATTATGAGGTCCAAACGGACTCATGTCACCGTTGTACAGTTTTTTTCCGTGTTGTAAAGACGGATTAAAATTTTCGACTTTCTCATTATTAACGCAAAACCATATTTACAAGAAGATCCGTTAGATGGTAACCTTATCCTTGGATACAAATTATAAAATCAAGAATAATTGTTATAATTTAAAATATCAGGTTGATTGCAAATAGAATCATATAAATTTTCCTGGCTTTTTGTTCTTTCCGTATATTCAACTATGTATAAACAACGCATCGTTTTGTTTGTTCTGCCATAAGCCCACAAGCCACAACCATTATAATTTACCACATTTACAACCTCTTTTCGGTTCATAATGTTCTGAGACATTTTTAGTTCACTGTACACACTACACAGTGCATAAAATAAAAGTCAAATAACCTCTTAAAGTGCATTTTTTGCCTCCCAGAACTCAAAAGGCACATACAAGTACTCAGCGCCACATTGCACTCCGCGCGATAATACTCGAGCACTGCACCAGGACGTCATAGGACAGAAGAACCTTTCATTGTTTCTGGGACAATATTGTTGCACCTATACAAAAGTATTATGTAGTAGCGTCTAGCGTGTGTCCTGTTTGCAGCAAGATGGTTTTTCTTTTTTTGTTGCTGTTCATTTATTACTCGAAGGGCACAACAATCCTTACTTTTTTACTGGTATAAAAGTAAATAGTATTATTACGGTATCTCTCCTGACAAAGTTATTTTAAGCATCTCTGGGGAATTTCATTTACTGAAAGAAGTCTCTCCTTCTTCTGACACACCTTGAGGAGTTTTATTTTTTAAATAAAAGTAGAAGCAGGGGCGGACTGGGGATCAAAGGGCCTCCCGGGACTTTAAGACAAGAGGTCACAAATTGCTTTTTCTACTTCTTCAAGAGGCAATAGCACAAGACATTCCCACACTTTCGCGGAAGAAAGGCATACCCAAAAACTCCTGGATGAAACAAATGCAACGACACCTGCATTTAGTTGGCCTCAGACATGAAACAATCCAAAAAAGTGTCACAAATTACATATTCATAAAATTATTAAAAATAGATAGACAAACTTTCTCATACATATAAATATTCAATAATCTCCTTTAAAAATTCTCTCGCTTACTAATTCTGGTCTTACAAAATTTTTTCTTTTATTATATTTGTTGAATTGCTTAAAAGCTAATTTTGTTGAAAATTATTTCTTCACTCTTTTTTTCAACCATCATTTCTGCTAAAGTTTAGCCATTTATGCTCGACTGACTTTTTTGAATCTTTAAGTTGAAATATTAATAATTTATACGTTTCCACAGTGCAATGTCCAGAAATTTTCTTAAAAGACACTTCTTGCCCATGATTTGTATTATGGCCTCCAATTTTATTTCGTCTCAAACAACAACCACAATAAACAAAAACAAAATGGCGTCCATTGTCCAATACAGCCAGCTAGAGTTTTGGAATTTTCAATTTTATAGGGTTTTCCAATAAGAGGTGTTATTTTGATATTCAAAGAAAAATAGCATAATTTGAGATAAATAGGAAATGAGTAGATGCCATAAGTAATGGACAAAAATATCAGCCAAATGGCCACCACGGCTACGCTTACACAATAATATCCTTTTCATAAAATTTTCCATCACCAAATCGCAAAGTGGCTGCTGTTACCCTCGATAACTTCACGAATTCCACCTTTGAGGCCTCGAATCGACGCTGGGCTGTTGGCGTAGACCTTACCTATCACGTGGCCCCAAAGGAAAAAGTCGCATGGTGGTTAAATCACAAGATCTCGGTGGCCAATTGTGATCACCTCTTCGAGAGATTATGATTGGCCGGCTTGAGTTCTTTTGTTAACTGAACTTTATAAGTCTTCATACCCTAATCCTTACGTAAATTACGGTGTTTTAAAGTTTGTGGAAGGCCCAATTCCAAAGAATGACGAGGAATGGACAAACCTGGGTTTTCTTCAACACTTTGGGGTACATCAGCAATATTCTCAGTTGTTCTCGAGCGACGTGCATTTATGCGTGCGTTTTATTCTTCACATCGCTAACTTGTCCAAAGAGCTCAAATATTTTCCACCAAACTCAGATCTAGGGCCTCTAACAGAGATGTTGAGCCCTCCAAAAGAGATGTAAGGCCCCCAACAGAGTTGTAGAAGCCTCCAACAGAGCTCTAGGGTCCTTAAAGAAATGTGTTAGTGCTACAAAATGAGCTCTAGGGCCTCTAATAGAGGCGTAGAGGGTCCTCGGACAGAGCTGTAGAGCCTCTAACATAGCTTAAGAGGCCTCCAACAGAGTTTAAGGATTTTTCAAGAAAGCTGTGGGTGCTGCCTAGCCTAGTGATATCTAGGGCCTCTAAAAGAGCTTATGAGACCACCAACAGATCTCAAGAGTCTTTGAAGAGAAGTTAAGAGGGCTCCAACACAGCTGTAGAGGCCTCCCAAGATCCTCTTGGGGCAACTAAAACTCTATATTTACTGTGGGAACTTTAAAAATCTAATGTTATAAGAAACTTTTCTCCTAAGAAATAAAAAGTAGTGCAGATGCTTCAATGTACTTTTTGTTCACCCAGCGCAGCGGCCGGCACCGGTCAAAATCCCGGTTGTCCGGTGGCCTAGTCCGCCCCTAGTAGATAGCTAAGGTACGACTATTATATGCATTTTTGTTCCTTGCTATAAAATGTTTATTCGTTGAATGTAACATTAAGTTTTTAAACATTATGCGTTGTCTCTATTTGGTAGTGTGCATCAGAAAAAGGCGAGAAGAAGAAGAAATGCATCAAGGAGTTGGTTCACCTACTAACTGTATACCTACCTACCTACCTTTTTTTTAAGATTCATCTGAGATTGCACTTAATGTCTTACATTTCACGGTATTAAATGGATTCATTTACCAGAAGAGTGAATTAAATTTTCGAACTCTCTTGTGTCACAAAAGATGTTCTCGGCTGTAAAGTTAAATTGATGTCATTGTGTGGGTTGTGTTGTGTTGTGTTTTGTTTGTTTTTTTAGAACTGGCAAATTGAAATGAAGTCAAAAAGATTTTCTCGTTTGTGAAGGATAAGGTTGATGTCATTGTGTGGATATAGTTTCTTTGAATTGGCAAATTGAAATGAAGTCATTCATGTGGCCACAACACTTGTTTCTTGTTTGTGAATGTATACAGAATTTTTCTCCTGGTTGAACCTATGGAATGTCCTCCAATAGTAATGATAAATCATTTTGCAACAACTGCAGATAGTTTGTAGAATTCAACTTAAGTGGCTTCTAAAAATAGCATGTAGTTATATAAACCAGGGAATGTAAAAGTACACCAGTTATAACTGTTTTAGGAAAAAAAACATAATTAACAAATTATCTAAAAGCACAGAAATAATTTGTATTCATATAGCTTAACGAGCTTTAAGCTAAGAAAAAACTTTTTTTTTAAATTTTACCAGCCGCTGTTTTTCCAAATTATTTCGCCAACTTGTTATTAACTTTTATTTTTAGTATTGTTACATACATAAAAAAAATACTAAAACATCATGTTGATTACGCATTTTTTGGAGAAAATTGAACCCAAAAGTCAAAAAATTAGCATCATGGGCAGGAAAAATGTAACAGGCTAAAAACAGAATACCTTAAGACGCAATTACAAAGGCTGGTACCTATTTCTTCTAAAAATAAAAGCCTAAACGAATTTTCTACCGTCATTTCTTTCAGCACAATTACCGTTAAAATGGGTCAGGCTACACCAAAGTAAGACTTTTCTTGAATCCCCGATAAAAGATATCAAAATTGGAGATAGGCACTTACTGTAGAACAATTTTTTTTCTTAGAAAACACCCAAGAATCATGCTCTAAAATACTATTGACGAATTAAGGGACACCCTCTACACCTATACTAAACAGTAAATGACACTAATTAGCAAAACATTAAATGAATTTTATAGAAGTAAATAAATCCTATAGCTTGTTTATTGTTTTTTTTTATATATATTTTTAGCTCAAAATACTTAAATTTCATGCCAACGTAGAATAAACAAAAATATACGTCCTACGCTTCAAAAACACAAATTAAATGTTTTCTTATAAACCTTATCAAGAGGGCTTCTTGTTTATTCAACGTTCATATACCTACGTAGGTAGATGACTTCTTTTTAGCTAAGCATATTCAAGGTACATAATGTACTTGTACATATAAAATAAATAAACCTCCTTATTAGTTTCGTTTAATTTGAAAATCCTCGGTAATCTGTCAGCCTGGCTTGGACAGGGATTTCCATTTGGATTATTTTTGTAACAAGAAGCAAATTTAACTTGTCATCGCATATATAGATACAAATATTATAGAGGATTTAATTGTGATATCAGTGAAATATTGGGAGTGGTTCAAGTCTTCCATATGTTCAAGGATCCCACTTTACCCCTACATACTACACTTTTTCAATATATAAATAAATTGGGTGGCGGTAACGGCTCGTGAAGAACCAGAGGGCCTAGTGACTAACAACTCGCAACCATTCCTATGTGCGCGTGTCGACATGAAGTGAAGGGACCTACAATTTTATGCCAAATCCAAACGGCTAGACGAGAAGCACTTTTTCGTGACAATGATACTCTTTGAGGATTTTTTTCATTTCCTCGCAAGAGACAGTAGCCCTGAAAAAACCTTTTAAGTTTTTAGGTGGACGGGGCTGGGAAGTGAACCCAGACTTCCAACGCACTAGCAGTCCAACGCACCAGCAGTCCAACGCACTAACCATTACGCTACGGGCTACTACAATATATATATATATATATATGTATATATGTATATATATATACAATATATGACCTTTTTATTATTTGACGCACTTCCAACATATTATAAGATTTTCCACTGTTAGCTAAGTGTAGCACTCAGCTGGAAAAACTCCAAACTTTTGGCTAGTTTGGACAAGGCCCTAGTGAGTTTTCAGTAGGGAAATTCTAGATGAGGAAATCTTGTCAGGTACTTGGCAAGCCCTTGCTGGATTTCAGTTCCAAAAATGTTGACTATGGAAAAGTTTCAAACACTTGTGAAGCCCTCCCTTGTAAAAACTGGTTGAACATGTTTCTGTACCACATCACGAATGTCTCTTGTACACCAAAAAGAAAAATTTTATAAGTATTATGCAATTACAGTATCATACGACACTTCTACTACTCTCTTTCTTTTGTCTTCTTTTTCATATCACACTTTTTACTATGGGTGGGAGACGTCTGTCAGAACAGAGAAGCATAGATTTTTGAGAAACGTCAGACAATTTAGACATTGGTCTGACAAGCTGAAGTTCGCGGGATCAAGTACCACATAAGCCAACTTTTTTTTCCTGACGAGGCAAAAGGGTTCATAATCGCCAAGACCCTTATACTAGCCTTTCCTAACACTTCCTAGTCCCTTGAATAGACTCTATGTAAAACTCTCTAGTTGCTTGTCCAAAACTAGATTGTTTTTCTACGCGGATGGCTTCAAGAATCGTAGAAAAATCGACATGATTTTGAATATTTATTTTGATGTCTGAATTTGTACAATGCAATTTTATATTACTCCAAGTTTTTGATATCCCTGTGTACTGTGTATATAAAAAAAACCTTCATTATATCACTGCTATGGAAGGGAAGTATCGTGGAGTATTTTAAAGCCCCCGCACCAACACATCCTAGCACCTAGTTTTTCAAACTCTTATCATTTCCGAAAGAACAACTTTGGAACAAACAAAAGACATGTATGTATGTATGTCTCTGGAGGTATAAAGCACTGAAATTAAAAATGTATGTCATGGAACAATATTTTGCTAATAAAAGAAATCTTGATTTTTAATGCTTCCATAGAGTAGCACACTCAACACTATTTTCTTTGTTTTCTTATAAAAGCAAAGCAATTCCCCCACTAGACGAAGGTCATTTCTCTTTGTTTTCAACCCACTTTATACAAAAAATGCTGCTTTAGTTAAAACAAAAACTCTACACACGAGTGGGTGTGTGTATTTTTTTTTTTTCTTCAATGTATGTATCCATTAAAATGATTGAAAACAGTATTGTAAATTAAATTCTCGAGTCAAAGAAACAAATTAAATGCACATAAGAAGCAATATTATCAAACAATTAGCTAGGTAGGTATGGTGGCAAAAGCAAAGAATCTTTCACAAGATTTAAAGCGCAGTTATGTGCATGTGAAAATTCTACTCAAAGATTCTTTTCCTTTTCCATCTATAAAATAAGAACCACAAAACCAACATCACCAACCAAGACTTGAACAAAGTTTTCAACAATTTCGTCGCATATTGTACATTTAGGTGTAGGATGTAGGTATTTGTGAGAAATCTGGTAAACAGCAGAAAGATACATCAGCTAATTCGACAACAACGAATACCAAAAATACAAGCAAAAACCTTGATAATAGGAACTTTATGAGACTCAGAAAAGGAAGAAAAGGATTTTTGAGGTTTTTAAGGTTTCGAGGATGGAAATTCTTTTGCCATTTTGTGACATCTGGCTGGATTGTTGGTATTTATCATTTTCGAACAGGGTGTGAGTAAGTGAGTATAGATGGGGTTTGAGATATTAGTAAGTAATTTAAATCATGATGACGGAAAATATCCTCTCTGTCAAGTTAATTTAAGAAATCCTGATAAATTCAAGCATGTTTTTGACACAAAGTTGACAAGTTATTGTCATTAAAAAATATGGAACTCATCGATGTACCGTGCCTTTACATCTAACAACTTACAATCATACATAGTACCTACACATACACACACATATGCCTATGAATTTGTAAAATGACACGATAAAGAAGGGAAGGTTGGTAAATACCTGCTTGTTTAAGTTTGAGTTAATGACTTTTATCATGATGGTAAGGATGTTAAACAGGGAAACATAAAACTTATATCCTTACTTAACCTATATATCGTGAGGGTGGATAATTGATTTTTTTTTTTGTTGATTTATTGACTGTTGTAGTCGACAGACGTAAATATACCTGCGCCTCAAACTTTTTATTTATATTGACTTGAGGTTTTGCTTTTACTTTTTTATTGGCATTAAGGTGGAGTCGTTAATTACAAATCTGAAGCACATCAAATATTCTTCAACAAAAAAAAAAAAAAGAAAAAAAAGGAAGGTTGGTTGGTATAGACTCGTAAATAATGTACCAGCTATTAAATCAAACTTTCCCCCAAAAAGTTAAACAATTTTGTTTTTTGTAGAAAAACAAAGAAAACGGCTTTACAATTTTTAATAAAATTACTTCTAAACTAATTTTTTTATGAGAAACCATTAAACACACAGATTTATGATGAACATAAAATTAAGGTCGCCAGATAGCCTAGAGAAAAAGCTTCTTCCAGAGAACAAAGTTAGCTGTATAGCTACAGGGTTTTGACCAATAATTTTAAGTAGATGATTTTGAGGTATTAACTTGAGTTGTTAAGAAATAAGTATTTTGGTTTCAAAGTAGGAAGTTAGGTACTTACATATTAATTTATATTAGTAAGAGGATACTAAACTGAATAAATGCGTTTCAATTATCATAATATTATTTTTAAGTTATATATCGGAACATATAAAGGTTTCTTAGGGTATCAATAAATTAAAGCAAACTAAAGGCCAATGAAAATTTACTCTGAAGAAATAAATTACAATTCAATAATCTTAGAACCTTTTCTTTTCTTGTTGATGTGAATGCCAGTACACGGAAAGAATTCTTAGATCAGATCAAGAAAAATAAGGTACAAATCACGAAAAATGAATCCAGTTTTGGACCTTGGATTGGAAATTACTAAATTAAGACTTTTTGTTTGCAATATTAAAAAATGAGCGAAATGAATTTATTGACACTCAAAAATTATAATTCAACACTTTTGAGTATCAATAATTCAGTCGAGGAAAAAAAATATTGCCATTAGCGAATCGCAATTTGATATCAATTTGTATCAATTTGGATAAAGTGTTTGATGGCTAACCTGGAGTCGTGAGTTTGATCCCTACTCTAGGTAGCAATTTTGTTTTTATTTATTTTTATTACAGGCATACAAATTGAATTATTATTATTATTTCGTAGTCAAATTAAAAAAAAAAATTAAAATTTTCAAATCTACGAATTCTGGTCGAAATGTTGATTTGCGTGTATTTTTATTTTGTTTTTGTCCACAACAGGGGTGTTTGCAGCGGCTTCCTTTTTAATCTGAAATGTATATTAGGTTTTATATATTTGAAAAAGAATTTTATTTTACTTACTTGATTTTTCTGGGATTCGATCCTGGTACCTTCCGCATGTCAATCCAATACGCTACCACCTAGGCCATCGCACGATATAAATGGACTATATCGAAACTTAATCACTTTAAAAACTTATTTAGTTGTTCGTTGGTTCAAATCACCATATAAATATTTAAATTATTCCCCTGAAGTGTTAGATTACGCCTTAAAAAATTGTAATTTACTGTATAGTTTTGCAAATAGCTATTTTCGTAAATTGCGATCGTGTGGGTCAATATTTATATCGTAGCTACTTACATTTTGTTCGATTGAGCATAGAGGAAATGAAAATCACCATTCAAATTTCGCAAAACAAGATCAATAAGTTGTAAAATTAAATTATTCCCTTGAAGTAGTAGATTGCGATTTAAAAACTTGTAAATTACTTTCTAGTCAACAAGCTCGAATTATAACTTTTGATAATAAATATCGAATTATAAAATTTCAGTTATTTTTTAATATTATTTTCAGTTATATTTTAATAAAAGCGCCTTAATTTACAAAAAAAAAAGAGTTTCGTAAATTAAAACCTAAAATTTTGCAATTGGTGATTTTTCAATTCTTTCCGTGTACACTTACACTTACCAAACGATTATACGAGTCATTAAGTTTGTTGAAAAAATTAATAAGAGAATCTAAACAGAATTGAAAAAAATAGCATGTGTATTTAATTAATAAGCACCTGGACAGTAGGTAAACGTCACAATAGAAAGTTCCCTGTTAGTGAGACGTTATTTGAAGCATTTTTGCTAGGCTCGGTTAGGCAATCGGCTAGCAAAGGAACACAAAGTATCCGTCGGAATGGAAAATTTCCCGATTTCAGAGCACTTTGATCTGATCGCCTTGTCGCAAGAATACTTCAGTGAAGTTGGCAGAGCAACTTTCACCTATATTAACGCGACCAATGCAGTAATTTGCATTTTTTTTTTGCATTTATTTTGCAATTCTATTCCCGATTTTGCAGTTCACCAAATAGTGGGTGTAATCGAGTGTAATATAGTGTTTCTCGAGAAACATGCATGCTAGAGACTTTAAGTAAGGCTCCAAATTTGCAGTTTATTTTGCATTTCAAGAAATTCTAGTTCTAAATTTTGAAGTCCTTTAGGTATTTGAAAAATATTCATACTGCCCTGCCAACTTCACTGTTAAGTTAGCAGGGCAGTATCAAATTTTTATAAAATAAAGGACTTCAAAATTTGTAACTAAAATTTCTTAAAATGTAGGTAGTATAAACTGCAAATTTGGAGCCTTACTGCAAATTCCTAGCATGCTTAGTTCTCAAGATACACTACCTGTTAACTAAACTGTGAAGCTAGCAGGGTAGTATGTAATTTTTGTTTCAAATTGAGGGATTTTGGAGCAAAAGTTTTTTGAAATGCAAAATTAACTGCAAATATGGAGCCTTACTTCAAGTCTTTTGCATGCTTAGTTCTCGAGATACCCTCTGACCTGGCTATAACTTCACTGTGAAGTTAGCAGGGCAGTATGAATTTTTTTTCAAATTGAGGACTTTCAAATTTGGAACTAGAATTTCTTGAATTGCAAAATAAACTGCAAACTCTAGCATGCATGGCTCTCGAGATACACTATGTGACCTGCTAACTTCACAGTGAAGTTACTTGATTCACTTGATTACACCCATTATTTCGTGAACTGCAAAATCGGGAATAGAAATGCAAAACAAATGCAAAAAAAATCTGCAAATTTCTGCGTTGGTCCCGTTGTTCTGAGCGAAAATTTTCATTTTGATGGATACTTCTTGCGGACTCAAGGTGAAAAGTGACGGACTATACCATAAATAACACTTGTGAAAAGAGAGAAAAGAATCAAGAATCAAAACAGTCTATACAAATATTTAATAGGGAAGGGTGTTTTTTTGAGGGTTATAGAAAATGTGGAATTTTTAACAAAAATTTAAGTTTGGTATATTTGAGTGACATGATTTAAAGGTATTTTTCACCGCTGAATATAATAAAAGTTAAATTGAGATGATATGACAACATACAAAAAGTTATATTCCTTTTAATGTGAAGATGGCTTAATTTTTTGTGGAATAGTTTAAATACTACCGACTTTATCTAACCCTCAAAAAAGCAAAGACTCTTTTGCTTCTTGATTCTCGTTCCACTCTTTACATTAATACCAAGTTTCATGATGGTATTATTTTTTTCAAAAGTGCGTTATGGTATAGGTAGTCAGTCACTTTTCACTTACCCTCGAAAAAGCACCCATTTAAAATAGATAATTTTATGGACTCTTCTTATATTAATTTCCTATAAGAAATTTAATATTTATACCAAGCTTCATCAACGTACCATTATTTTAAAGGGTGTTGGGCAATGTTTACCTATCGTACTACTGAAATTAAAGTCAAACTTCTTAAAAATGACTATAACCATTGTTCCGGTAATCGTGTCGTCTTAGTTTAAATGTCATTAGATTCATCATTAAAAAGTACCTTGAAATCATGAGCCATATGCATAGATCGCCCCAAAGTCATTTTTTCCTTTTGATGCACAGAAAACTCCCCCTCTATCACTCAAACAAAAAAACACACTTCCCAACAAGATATTTTTATAGTCTCTTTTGACTCTTCATTCTTATGTTAAAAGTAACGTTTTCACCAAATTCCTGATGGTAGGAATTTTAACGTTTTTTTTTGTCCTATTTTACCTGTACTATAAATAAATAATTTGTGTAAAAATAAAATAACTTTTTTAGATAGGTATCTTAAAAATACTTAATTTTTTTAACTAGTGGAATAATTTACCATAACATTTTAGTATTCAAAAATTAGACAAGGCGATAGTATTATGCTTGCATGTATAGGTAGTCGATAACTTTTCTGAAAATGGGCCGATTTTACAAAAAGGCCGACTCTAATAGAAATATATTACAACCAAGGACATTCGTTGTGTAAATGTAATACTTCATTACATCCCCAAAATAAATATATATCAAGAAATCCTATTTTAATTTCCCTTATTTTATATTTATCCTTCTTGGTTTCAACAAAATATTTGTGTAATAAAATATATTTTTTATAATCCTTATTTGTACTTAATACCTACCAACTAAAGGCAAACAATTTATCCAATTTAAAAACCAACAACAGCTGTATTCATCTCCGCTTTTCAAGAATAGGTATACATTTGTAGCAGGACACCATCTTCCTAAGTGTAACGTTCATTTGTAAAGAAATCTGATATAACAAAAACAAAAATGCAATTAAAATATTATGTCTTTGGTGCAAGCAAGCTATAGAACAGAAGAACAAATAAAAAAAAACTATGTTGGTATAGCTAAGCTACATACACTATACAGCTAGCTATATATTTGTATGTATATTAAAATGCAATCCTCTTTTTATTAATTTACAAGCTCAAATTATGTAACTAAGTTGCTTTTAATGTTTTCCTTGCAATCGGAATAAGGACGAGACAATTCATGCATTTGAAGATGAAGAAGCATCAAGAAGAAGCGAAAGGCTTAAATATAGCTCTACCTACCTATAAAAGTTGAGCTTATAGAGTTTTGGGAGAAAAGCGCGGGGTAAATGGTTGGTATAAGCAAAAGTCTCTTTTTCTTATAAGAAGACAACGTAAAACGTTAAATGGAGTTGCCTAAGTGCTTTTTAGTTTCCATCGTGTCGTTGTGTTGTTGTTGTCGTCGTCGTCGTCTTTATCCATTAGTAGAGGGCTGCATTTAAGTCTTCTCTGAATGCATCTGACGACAATTTGTCGCCTTTCTCTATATCTATACTTTACCAAAGTAAAAAGTAGATATAGCGCTATCTTTTACAATAGGTTCACGCATAAGAAACTATATACTGCCGTTGTTGTTGGGAAATTTTCAAAATTTCCTTAGGGACCAACAAAACTACACCTACTTACAAGGTAAGTGAGTTGAAAATTTTTTGTTTAATTGAATGCAATTTCATTGTTTGAGTACCTATATGAGTAACATGAATAATAAATTGATGTTGAAGCTTTGTGTGTAAGTTGATGGTGAAGGAGCACTGTAGTCATGCGGTTGCATGAGTTCGTATATACCTACATATAGACAAAAGGTTGTAAGTATAATGTTTAAGGAATGAGTTTTTGGTCTTATTTACATAAGATTTATGTGAATTTAGCTTCTTAATATGAAAGTCCGTACAAATAAAACATTTTATACGTAACGGTTATGTAATGTTTTTTTTTTAATAGAAGATAGTTTGGTATATTTATAATTTTCATTAAGAAAACACTCAACGATGAATATGATTAAATTGCATAGAAGAAGGCCATCGTCCTGATTATAAAAATGTTACAATTTTACAATCAGAAAAGATCTACAACAAAAGAATGTTACTTGAAATGTTACATATAAAAAATACAGAAAATAGTATAAACAGACGTTCAGATTCTGAGAGACTTAGGCCTAATTTATTCGCTTTCCATTAAATTTAAATTCGCTACTAAAAATAAGAAATTGATCGATTTTAAATATTTGTATTTATTCACCCTCCTTTAACGATTTAAAATGAAGTTTCCTCTATTAACTAATTGTTTAATTAATTTAAAACTGGCTTTAGCTAAAACGACAAAATCCACTTTTTAAGGGGGATATTAAGCCATAATAGAGAGTTAAAGAACTGTTTCCTTTTATTCACTCTCAATTAGCGTTGACAGTCGATATTTTGTTTGCTTTTTTTTTGTAATCATAGAGTGTTATGTGGGAAACAAAAGCAAACAAGATTTGAAAAACCTTCTGGGGCAAAAACAATCTACAACTATTTGAATGTTTTTAATACACTGAATACGAATCAGACCTCAAAATTACCCTTAAACGTTTGGTTTTTAAAATCCTACAATAATAAAGTGGAAAAAACTGTTTTGCAACGATTTTTGATTGCAATATAGCGAAAAACCTAAAGAAATTATTTAGGGGCTGGATTTTTATTCAGTGTACCAAAAATATTCCGAAAAGTATAGTTTGTATTTCCACCAGAAGGGTTTTTTTCAACTTTGACGGTTTTGGTTATTCAGATCAGACTTTCAGATTACAAATAAAATAAGCAGACACAAAACTGACTGTCAACACTAATTGAGAGTGAACAAACAGACGCTATTTTAAACTTTATTTAGTGCTAAATTGAAAGTTCATCGGTCAAAATAAAATAAAAATCCCAAGGATATTTTTAAAAAGCATATAAATTTGAAGCAGCACTTTAAAGCGAGCCAGTTAACTAAAGACGAGTGAATGAATCAAAAATGAATGAAGTGTTCTTAATGACAATTTTATATTTAACGTGATATTAGTTGAAACGACACAATTTAATTTTTAATGGACTGTGAACAAATTGGCCCTTAGTAATATATATGGTCAGTTTATTAATAGGTATCAATCCATATCTGTTTAAGTGATACTCAAATTTTAAAAGATACACAACACAACAATAACATATTTGAGTTAATTTTCAAATCGAAAATATTTGAAATTAAATATTCAATAACAAACTTCATTTTGTTTGGAAAATATTTTCAAACAAATAGAGCCATATCAAACAAATATTAAATAAATAAAGAAATGGATACGCCCATCTATTTTAAACGTCTTTTTCAAGGCTTTTAAATAAATAACAAAAAAGCACACATACAAAAATACAAAAATAAGAATAAAGAAAGAAAAAACCTAAACAATAGAAGTTATATTGTTTTTATTTTAGTGGACTGCATTGAATGAAATTTAATAAAAAGTATTTAAGTGACCTTTAGTCCAATGCGTTTCGGTCCTGATAACAATTACAATGGACCTCATCAGTTAGAGCTGTAATTGTTACCTTTCTAACACGCAACATTTTAGTCGATGGCTACCGACGTTTATAAAACTTACAGCATAAACAGACTGCAAATTTTATTTTTCTAGGGTAACATGGTTACATTCAGACACCTAGTTATAGATATAGATGTTATGCCCGTGGTCTGGCGAAGGTAATAAACAAAGAAAAAACCTAAACAATAGAAGTTATATTATTTTTGTTTTTATTTTAGTGGACTGCATTGAATGAAATTCAATGAAAAGTATTTAAATAAGAATTATTATAATTATATATTTAATTATTAATTAAGTATTGTCATTTTGTTGATTGTTTGTTTTTATTTTATATAATTATCTATAAATATAATATTTTTTAAAAATAGGTCTGAAGAAGGGTGTAAACACACAAAGAAACGTAAAAATTTTCAAAATCTGACCTAAAGCCAACTTTAGGATTTTCATTTAATATTGAAGCAAGGTCACGAAAAAGGGAAATATTTGTTAAAAAAAAAACTATTTTTGAAATTAAAAAGAAAAAAATCACTTTCAATTTTATAAACTCAATATCTTATTAACGACTTGGTCAATAATTTGTCCAAGAAAAAAAATTATTTAAGAAAAAAAATTATTTTTTTTTCAAAAACGGCTCCAAGAATTTCGATTAAAACCTTTATGCAATATATTATTAGTGCAGCCTTCTTTAAAATAAAACAAAAAATATTTTTTTAAACTTCCCATGGGAAGTTCTTGAAAATGCTGTGATTTGTCGGATCGAACATTTTGACATGGGTTCACGTTTTCAGTTCTCTTAGAACCAGAATCCGTCGTTTTAAAAAGATTTCTGTATGCGTGTATGTACGTACGTTCGGGGTAATTTTTTCGCCCACCATATCTCGAACGAATATAAAATAAACTTCGGATCAATTTTATTTTACAGATATTAATTTCATAACTTGCTGGATAGGTTCTTCAACAAGTTCAATTAACGGTTTTTTATTACAGCAACTTAAAAATGAGCTGTAAAATGTCATTTGTCTCAAATATCTCCAGAACGGAAAAAGATAACGAGTTCAGATTAATTTCATTCTATCTACATATATCGACTTCATTTTTATTCCAAAAATATATACCAATACCATCTATATGTTGCCTAATTTTGATATTTTTAAAACATCCCTTTGAAAAAAATTAAAATCAAAATGTTGTCAAAAACGACTTTTCAAAAATGTATTAATTCGAAAAAATCTTACATCAAAATCCGCAAGCAGGTGGAATGGGACAAGGTCAGGGGGTGTACGGAATGAATTTGAACTCTGAAGGGAATGAATTTTAACTCTGGTTACCTTTGTGTTTTTAATAGCTTGCCACAATGATATCGTATCTTAAGAAATTTGTTTTGTACAGTTATGATTTATAAGTTGAGATTAATTGAGTTTCTACTAAAAAGTGTCCCATACGCCATACATACCAATATACCTAAAACAAACCACACCAAATATTTATAATCTATTTTTTATTTATAAGTTCATATTATTTCAAGAACAAAATTGGCAACTTTTTTGTTTAGCTCAATCTACTCTATGTTTCAGGATTTTAAGCAATTAAAAAAAAATAAATTTCATGTTTTTGATTGTTTTTTTAATTTCCATATGCTTACATAATACTTTTACAAACATTTTTTAATTAAATATTAAAATTTCGAAATTTTATTTGAATTCGTTTTAAACATAAGTACGTCAATGTCTAAGATACAAATGTAAGTTCGTGAGATCCAGTCGTGTATTTTATTTTTTTTTTTTTTTGGCAAGCCATACATTTTTTTGGGTGTCCATCTGTACGTCAAAGTACTTGCTAAGGCATTAAAGGATTTTCTTTAGATTTCGTCGCTTAAATTCCTAACAAAAAATGATTTAATTGCATATTTTTTTGCTGGAAATTTAATATTTTTCAGTACATAATTCACATTTTAAGTGCATGCTATATAATTTATTCTGTGCTCTTGTATTTTCTGTATATTCAACCCACTTTTGTGTGGTTGTATTGTATATACTATCGTATAATAGCAATAGTATTTTTTTCTTAATTAATACCTTATATTTAACAATGTAAAACAAATCATTTGCATTGGTTTTCATAACATTATTAGCAATCTGAATCCGAAAAAAAACAACGATGCAAAAAACTAAATCCAACGCTGCTACTCAAAAGTTTTCGTCTGTACTATCAACTTTAGCAAAAAAAAAATGCTTTCAATCATTCGAGCTCAAAATACTTATAGATATTCAAATATTTTTTAATTAACTGCTATTTCAATACAACACTGCGGGTATTCATATTTCAAAGCAAAACAAAAATTCCCACCACTCACGTTCCAGTGAACGCTGAGGCTGACTGACGCGTTCTTGCCTTGTTGAGTGATTAATTTGGAAAGTTATATAAATATTTCCTCTTTCTCGTATCTACATTATATTTTGTTTCCTTTTTTGTTTGTGTGTCCCGCAGTCCCAACGAATGCCGTAGTTTCAAAATTAATATCACTTGCTATTTCCATCTTTTCTAAAATAAACATTCATATTCAAAGGGCAAAATCAATAATTTGAGAAAAAGAAAAAACTTTCACCAATTAAGTCAAAAAGGAAATTTTTCTTTGGAAAAGTTTTGCGTATCATTTTAATTTTAATTTAAAAAAAAACACGAAAAATAACCTTCTCCACCAACTCTGTCAAAAAAAGGATCAATATTCATGTTGGTATGTATGTACAGTACATGTACATATTTATGTATAAATGTATCCTAAAATATTTGTGTGTGTTGTGATTTTCTGGGAAAACTCAATTAAAAAAAATTGAAGGGATTTAAATTCATTCAATTAATTCTGTTTGTTTTTATGTTTCTTTTCATATTTACACACAAAACAACGACATTTTGTGATTTTAATTTATTTGCATAAATCAATCGCACCCACCAACCAACCAACGACAATGGCGCTACAGGGGAAAATCGTGTCTGACGATTGAGAGGAATTTTGAAAAAAAAAAGAAAACAAAAAACAAACAACATGGGGTAAAAAATAAAAATAATGCTGAATCATTGTTAAATTTAATTTTAATGTACCTACATTATGTAGGTATGTATACTCGTAAATCAATTTGAAGATTTTTGGAATTCAAAATATTTTGTTTATGATTTTTTTTTTGTTAACGATTCAAGCTAATTTTGATTAAATTTTTTTGTTTTCTTTTGTGTCTGGGCTTTGTCTAATTTCAGTTATTATTTTTTGGTAGACAGGTATGAAGGTATTTTGGAGTAAAATAAATTTTAATGAACATAAGATAAAAAAAAATAATAATAATTATTCAGCTAATTGGGATTTAATTTAAGATTTCCATGTGTTTGTGTGTATTGTTTAGAGTTATGTGTATTTTAATTTCATCCGAGCGTAATATTTTAATAAGTTGGTTTATGGAAAACCATAAAAAAAAAAATAAAAATTTACTCAGTAGTAAAAAATTATTTACGACGACTAATTATTATACATAAAATATTTACGCTACTGAGCTAAACCAGCATTTATGCACCATAAAGGGAATGTAGGATTTTTGAGCTGGAAGGTAGGTTCAGATTGGGTTTTTCTTTTAAAGATTTATTGAAGCATAGCATTCAAAATAAAAAGGATGAGTTCATTCGTGCAATCAGTCGTGCGTTACATTTCTAATCGCGCAAAGCACTGATGTATATTGTGTAGTGTAGGTTACCTCGTACTGGAAAATAAAAATTTTAGGATTTGTTGTGTAAAGGTTTCTTGAAATGATTTTTCTTAGCATCGATATAGGGATTAAATATAAACCTTACAAAATTTAAAAAAAATCCAGCAGAACCAACATTATAATTAAAAATTTTAAATAGGGATTCAAGTTTTGTTCAGATAGGTTGACGAGCAAATAGTGGTTAAGACATAGGGTTGCCATTTTCAATTTTTTTTTCAGTTGTCTGACTTGGGTATCATAGGTGGTGAGTTCTAACCTAAAGATAAAATCAAAATATTTTTATAAAAAATAATAAAATTACAAATGCATAGGTACTTAATTTTTTGAATTCGAATTTTCAGAACGGAAAATAAGGATAATAAATAGAAAAGTTGAAAATCTATATTCTAAAAAACAATGATAGTTAGTAGTTTTTTTTTGCAATTGATAAAATATGTAAAGCAACAATCGTGAAAGAGGCACAACTCTAGATATTAACATTTTAAAGTAAAATAAAATGCACGACTGGATCGCACGAACTTCCTCTTATAGTTAATAGCCCGAGAGCTGGTGAACGTTTACTCAAAGTGTTTTATACCGCTCCAAATTTTGTGGCCATGTCATTTGTTTCACTGCAAACTACATGCAATCGGTCTGTCAGCGATATTGCGCCCCCAACACCACTAAAATGCAAAACAACTTTATAACGCTCCAAATATACGTCAATAAAGCCTTGTACCTATACTTAATAGAATCCATCGGTCTGGCGGCGATACCGCAGACCTAACGCCAGTAAAAAATCATTTCAAAATGCACTTTCAAAATGCATTTTTGTGGTGCTAGGTCCGCGGATTCGCTGCCTGACCGATGGTTTCTAGTCAGTATAGGTACAAGGCTTTAGTGATGTAAATTTGGAGCGTTAAAAAGCTGTTTTGGAGGGATTATTACTGGTGTTGCATTTTGAAAGTGCATTTTAGTGGTGTTGGGGCTGCGATATCGCTGCCAGACCGATTGCATGTAGTTTGTACTGATACAAATGATATGGTGAACAAATTTTGAGCGGTATAAAACACTTTGAGTAAATGTTCACTAGCTCTCGGACTTTAACCACTAGAATGTAGCTAGACAGTGAAAACTTATGGTAAGATAAATTTTTTATGTCGATATTGAGAAAAAGTTGAATACTAGAGGGTCCGCCAAATAACTTTTTTTGAAAATGCATCATCAACATCGAGTGTAGCTTCGGCTGTGTGGCACGTAGCGCGCGCCGTTCTGTTGAAACCAAATGTTGCCAATATCCTCCTCTTCAATTTTTGTGAACAAAAATTCGTTCAACATGGCCCGATAACGATCGCCATTGACTGTAACTCCTTGCTCAGTTGAAGAAAAATGGCCCAATTAAGCCTCTGGACCAAGATTACGCACCAAACAGTGACTCGTTTTGGGTGTATCGGCTTTTCAATGTATGCGTGCGGGTTTTTCTGTGCCCCAAATGCGACAATTTTGCTTGTTAACATACCCGCCAAGATCAAAATGAGCTTCATCTGAAAAGATGATTTTGTTGGCAAAATCGGCAAAGTAATGTCGCAATATTTTCCAGCGTGGTTCAAGCGTATACACAACCATATTCGTTTAGCGGAAGGATAAAACTAATTATCTGTCAAATCAGACATGAGCTAAGTGTAACCATTCACATAATAAGCACTAGTATAACAATTTTGAAATTTGTATATGATCTAATACAAATCAAATGTACAAATAAGTTGGATGTACTGTTATGTCCAAGTGACAAAAAACAGTTAGAACGGTTTATTAAAAATATTTTTTTTATATACCAAAAATTGAAAATTTCTTAGGGAAAAAAATAAGAACGCCAATTCAAAGTTTAAAAATTAATTAAAAAATATTAATAAAAAAAATTTCGTCGACTAGTTTAGAAAAATCGAAATAATAATTTATTTTTTTTTTCTAATCAAGTGTTTTTGAAAATAAATGTTTTTAAGCAATTAAAAAAAAAATAAATTTTTAATTATAAACTTTAATGGGTTCATTAAATAATGAGAAAGCCGAAGATATAAAGAGTGGTTCTATTGGAAGTATCGATAACAAAAACCCAAACAATTTTTTTTTTATTGGAAAGTATATTGTACACATATTCTTTTTATCAAAATAATTGGAGCCGTTTTCGACAAAAATAAAATTTTTCCATACCGACTTCTAAGCACTTGTATAGCAGGTACCTACCGTTATTTTTAATTTAGGAACACGATTATTCTAGAAAATAATAAAAAACAAAGTTTAAAAAAACTGACCAAGTCGTTTTCAAAATATTGTATTAAGAAAATCTGACCTTTTTTCCAAAAAAAAAAGGTTTTTAAAATGTTTGGTTTAAAATTATGTTTGAGATATTTAGAAGCATTACCGGTTTCGAGAAAATCGAAAAAAAATTATCTGCTAGAAGCACCAAAAATAAGCTTTAAAAAAAATTACTTAAAAGTAGTGCGAAAAAAAGCTTCAGTGTGTAAGTTTAGTCGACACAAGAAAGAATCGTAGAGAAGGGGGGTCATTCCCCCTGATTTAGATAGGAGTTTCAATTTTCTAAAAAATAAAAAAAAAACAATGGCAACACTTACAATGATTTCATATAAATTTTAAAAAGCCAAAAATCTCTTCGTTTTAAATATTTTTTTATGAACTTTTTGAAAATTAATTTTCAAACTCAAAATATTGAAAAAAAAAAAAATTTAAAAATTAAAAATATTTTTTTTTAATTACTGATTGATAGTTGATAAATATTAAAAATTTGCATTTTAGAAGGCAATTTATTCAAAATCTATTCAACGATTCGTCGATTTTTTCCAATTTTCTTTTAATTAATGACTGCCTGCATCATTTTCAATAACCAACAATTTTTGCGGTTGGCTAGTGTGAGTTATATTCTTTTCTTTATAAAATGTGAAATTGTACTCCCACCCAGTTCACGTTTTTATAATTCTAGTAAGCTCGCTGCGACATAGCTTGGTGTGTTCAAAACGTGTTTTCTTCAAAATTTCTTTTTTGGCTAGTCAAAACATTTAATTAGGTACAAATATAAAAATAAATCGGGTGGCACAACGGCTCATGAAGAACCAGGGCCTAGTGACTAACAACTCACAACCATTCCTGTGTGCGCCTGTCCACAGGAATGGAAGGGACCTACAATTTTATGCCGAATCCGAACGGCTAGACGAGAAGCACTTATTCGTGACAAGTGATACTCTTGGAGGATTTGTCAATTCCTGGCAAGAGGCAGTAGCCCTGAAAAAAAAACTTTTTTTAGTTTTTGGTGGATGTGGCTGGGAAGCGATCTCAGACGTCCAGCGTGACAGTCGAACGCACTAACCATTACGCTACGGGCTACTACTTTTAATTAGGTACGTACAATTTAAATTGAAAGAAAGAACAATAATTATATTTGAAGGCGATTTATATCGTGGATTTCAATAGTTCGCCGTAACTCAAAACGTATGTCAGTTAAATTTTCCGACTCAGGGAGTCAAGCCCAATAAATTGAAATGTATTTCAAGAAATTTATATTGATAATCTAATCGATAAACTAGTAATTACATCCGCGAATTTTATCACGCTTTTCAGCAGTTTGGCGTAACTCAAACGCCTGTAATACATACAAAATCACTTTCTTGAGTCAAAACCTTTTAATTAGTAAAAATTTGAATAAGCTACCACTAATATACAATTAAAAAGAAATAATAACATCCGTGAATTATAACGCGGCTGTCAGTTGTTTGGGGCCACTCAAACGTCTGGCACTTACATTTTAATTTTTTTCTTTGGGTCAAGACCTTTTAATTCGGATACATTTCAAGTGCTTTCCCTTAAAATGGGATTACTAAATCCGCGATTTATTTCGCGACTTTCCAGCTGTTGGGTGACACTATAAACTCCTTTTTTTTATAGATTAATACTCTGGTAGCCAAGACCTTCCGATTACGATACACTTTGGTGGCATACAATATTATAATTTCAATAAAACATCCGTGACTTAAATCGCGTCTGTCGGGGGTTTTGGGGCCACTTAGACGTCTGTCATATACATATTCGCACCCAGGGGATCAATTTCTTTCGTTTGTGATATATTTCAAGTGGTTTCCTTTTTGACAAAAAACGCCAAAAAAAAAAAACAGTTTTCAGGGACGTCTGTCGGGGGTTTCGGGGCCACTTAGTCCCGGTCTACATTGAACGATTTTTTCAGTGCCGATCTTTTGTGTGTGGGTGGAGGCAGTGAAAAGTGAAGGGTAGGGATCAAATCGTTTGTACCAGAAAACTCGAACGATTTTCCAGTCTGTTTATGTTCTCGTTCACCTTCTTTCTACTTTTTTGAGTGTGTTCGGTGTCAGTGTGCCGTTCGTTTGATGGTGTGAGTGAATATCAATGAAAAGTGAAGAGCAGAGCAATAAAAAAATGAAGAAGACAAGGAAAAAATCTTACGGAAAAAACCGTTCTGTGTGTACGTTTCACACGATTTCTGGAAAAATCGGGCAATTTAGATCGGGACTTAGACGTCTAACGTTCATATTCACACTCAGGGAGTCCATGGCTAAAAGTTGTGACCAATTTCAGGTGGTTTTCTAAAACATCTGTCTGGGTTTTGGGGCCCCCTAGACGTCTGTCGAAACCATTTTTGTAATCAGGGAGTTGATGGCGTCAAGTTGTATTACGTTTGAAATAGTTACCCACCCGATCTCAATTTTCAAAAAAGTTGTATTTTTGATACACTTTGACGTGGTAACGGGGCCACTACATGCTGGCAGACGAAAGTATTCGTTATCATTATCACCTTCAACAGGACAACTTATACTATTAATATCCTTTGGTTTCCTTTCATGACCAAAATCTGCTGCCAGCTTTTAGACTTGTTTTCAAAATGCAATGCTCTTACTTAGGGCGTTAAATTTTCAAGATTTTAAGAAATAATAAAAAAAAACTTCTTCTTAAAAACAAGAAAAAAAACGAGGTTGATGATAATCAGCTGGTTGCTGAGATGATCATTAAGTCGGATACTTCTTATAGTACAGGCAACGGGGAGTCAAATAAGGGCAATCTGAAAAAAGTTTTGACGTTTGAAAAGTTTGAATGCAGTTTTGAAGAGGGGTTGCTTCTTAGCATAAATCTCGATTTGCGGGATTTTTGGTCTTGTGGGGCGTCCGCCATCTTGGAGTTTGGAATTTTGAGTTTGAAAATTATTTTCTCAAAAACTGTTAGCTCAAACAACTTGATTTAAAAAGTTAATTTAAGAATAGGGTTTTGGCTTTCAAAGAAGCTATAGCATGGTATTTTGAGTGTTGCCGTTGATTTTTAATAATTTTTTTATATTTTAAGTCACTTTTTTAGAAAATTGCCCCTTCTGCCTAAACGGAGATAAGTAGACCCCCCTCCCCGTACGATTTTTTTTTATCTTAACTCAACCTACATGCCCTAGCCTTTTGTTTCACCTTTAATTTAAGACTTTTTTTATAAAATTAATAGTTTGGAATTTATTCGGTAACTAAGCCTGTAAGTCCTAATTCTGTACTCGTTTTTCATTAATAACTTTTGAATTATCTACAACAGAAGGATAATTTATATACCGATTTGTAGGAAATTTAAATTTAAAAGTATGCAAATTTAAGTATGCAATATTGTTTTCATAAAAAAGCACAGGAAATGAGTAAAACGCAAATTATCAAAATAAGTCGTTTTTCCAAGATGGCGGACGCCCCACAAGACCAAAAATCCCGCAAATCGAGATTTATGCTAAAAAGCAACCCCTGTTCAAAACTCCATTCAAATATTTTAGACATCAAAACTTTTTTCAGATTTTTTCCCCATTGCCTGTACTATTAGTTTTATGAGATAGTTGGTCCATGTATTTTTCAATATTTTAAAAAGTACTAGTCCTAGAACAATCTGGTTTCAATGTTTGACTAAAGATTGATTAGCACTTAACAAATCAAACAAAAATAGAAGATACTTAATAACGTAAAATTTTGATAAAAAATAGTTTGAATATTTTTTTTTTTTTTTTAATTTTGTGTGTTTTAAACTAATTTTTCAAGAACTGATGTTCAATAAAACGTTTTGTTTAAGCTCCGCAAGCAATCATACTTTAGATAATAAAAAAAAATATAGTATTCTACAAAATTGTTTAACAAAAAAAAAAAATACTTTTTCCTAAATTCCCATAGCACAATCCAAATGTTTTTATTCTATTAAAACGTTCTTATGTCTAAACTCTTAAATACTAATATAATAGATTTGCACGACAAGAGCAGGTTCGGTCGATCCAAACGTGCATTTTACTTTTTTCCCATGAACTGTTCTTTATAGTGCTGCGCTGTAACACTTGCACCATGTCGGACAAGATAGAACTGAAATTAATTTCTAATTATTGTAGCTATGTATATAAGAAGGATACAAAAAATTAACCAACATTAACTTCCAATTAGAAAAAATAATTACTTTGACACCATAAGCGCTTCTTCTGTAGTAAGCGCTATAATATACAGTGTACACTGCAGACTATACAAGCCACTCTCTGACTATGATGCAAAATTGTGCAAGTAGCATTCAATTAAAATCCAATTTAATTTTCTAAGAACCCACTCACACAAAACCTTCTTACACCCTTCATCATGTCGGTCTTCGGTCGTGGAGACCTTGCTTATAGTAATCATATATTAAAAAAAAAAAACTGGTGCTCATAGCTATTTCAAGTGACAAAAAAATAAAGATTCAAAAGTATTTAAACCAAATGTCACATCCTTTACAAAATTAATGAAGGAGAAAAAGTAAAAAAATAAAACATTATAGCGCTATCAGTATGGTGTTTGATGCGGTTCTAAGGGAACATATATTTGTTTCGTAAGACTTTTCGGGGAATTTTAATGCAAAATTAGGCTAAATATTGTAGGTAAACTTATGATGGCTTGTGGAACAAGATAATATCGGTAAACTTTGTATGAAATACATTTAGATAACATTTTTACCTTTAAAGAGTAAAAAAAAAAAAAAAAAATTGGGTGGCACAACGGCTCGTGAAGAACCAAGGCCTAGTGACTAACAACTCGCACCATTCCTGTGTGCGTGTGTCGACAGGAATGGAACCCACGATTCTATGCCGAATCCGAACGGCTAGACGAGAAGCACTTATTCGTGACAAGTGATACTCTTGGAGGATTTGTCAATTCCTCGCAAAAGGTAGTATAGCACTGAAAAAAACTTTTTAGTTTTTAGGTGGACGAGGCTGGGAAGTGAACCCAGGCCTAGAGCGTGACAGACCAACGCACTAACCATTAGGCTACGAGCTACTACTTAAAGATTATGGTATATGCAAAAAAACAGGTACTGTTTACATTTCGTTTGTTTTAAAATCACGACATCTTCTAAACGATGGCTATTAGAGAAAAAATTGTTGAGGCTTTTTTTTAGAAAATCTTAAAATCTACACATTTTACCTGAATTTCTTTTCGATAATATTATCCGTTTGAAAGTTATATGTGAAAAAGTTAAATTTTTCACATTTTACCTTGCATAAGTTTTTGTATGAACCTTGGATTTAACCACGTGTTTCTAATAAAATAATGCTGTGTTACAATTTTCAGAAAAACGTGAACTTTGACTAAGCAAAATATCTATTTCGACGGGACTACTTTTACAATGCCACATTCTCATATTTCACTTTCTTAATATGGACACGACACAGGTATTCACTTAAAAGCCTTAACTTCTACTTACAACTAAAGATCCAAACAAAATTGTATGCAACATGAAATAATCTAAATATAAAACTTAAACTTATTCACTTAAAAACAGCTTAACACATCAACGACTACCAGTAGGTACATTCCCTTTATGAAGTTATTTTAATTTACGATTCCACAAGAACAAAATTTCACTATCATAAAATTAATTTAATTTTAACTTTTTGCCAGTGCCATGCATGACGATGAGGCCCGCTCGTCCTGATATTTTCACCTCTCATATCCTGATGGTGATGGGTATATAGTAAGAGGATTCTTACCGTTACCTAGTTTTATAATTTTGCACTTCCTTTCGGGTATAACAACATTTATGTGATCGTCCTGACGATGACGTTTCACATTAATTGCTTTCAATTTAATGAAATTTTAATAAAACTGAAGGATATGTGTAGTGTGTACCTAACCTACTATACCTTACCTACCTATTCTATATGTGATGATGATGACTGCCTCTGTTTCTTCTCTGTGTGGTACAGTGCAGAGTATAGAGAGCATCATCAAAGAGGTTTAGAGTATTGCCTTGCCAAATGTTCTTAATATCAAGGTAAGGGTGCAACATGAGGGATGTGGAGAAAGTTCAAAGGACGAAAGAAAACTTCACTGTAGGTACCAGTACCTACCTATAGAGTCTCTGCCAAATATCCGTGTGCTTCTTTATAGTCGTGTGACTTTATTTTTCGAGTGTGAAAATGCCGCCGCCCACATAAATTCACACTGAACGGTGATAATGTGAGAATTGGGCGTGGAACGGTTGACTAAAAGAATGATGGCAGTAGGTATATGTAGTTGCTGTCGTTGTCGTCCTCGTTTGTCGCGCGGGTGCTCTTTTGTTCGGCCTGTTAAACATTTTCAAAAGCCAAAACAAATTTCCCAAATGATATGCACACTTAATCGTCGAGTAAATGTGTGAGCATGAAGCTCTATAGATATGAAGTGACTTTTTTCAAGAGTCTCGCTTCTGGCACTTTAAAAATGTTTGCATCGTCTTTGAGTTTCATAAAAGCGAATAATTATTGAAACAATTTTAATGACCTTAACTTGAACCTTTCAGTCAGTGGTGCAAGTTAATTCTATAGAAAATAAAGAAAGTAAGAATAATTTTTGTTTGTTTAGTAACAATGCAGCAAAGAAGTTATTTTGTAGTCATACAAATTACATTTTCTATTGTTCAGGCTTGTCTTGTTTTTGAACAGAAGTTTGGTATGTTATTAGGTACTTGGTAATAATAATAATTTTTAAAATACTCTAACTGCTTTTGAAAAACCGAAAGCCCAAATATTCATAAATTTATAATACGTTTTTTTCGAAATAAATATTATGTTTTCCAAAAAAATATAAAACTATCATCTTAAACGTGGGCAAACGTGTTTTTCAAAAATATTCCAAAATATTGCTTAGGTATTCCAAAATCCAGTACTTTGAAGAAAAATTGGCATAACAAAAACCGACCCTTCTAACTAACTCCCAAAGAAATAACTCCGACTGTCTAAAATGAACTAGCTCCCATCGAATTTCTAAGTGGGACTGTGTTCACCAATTTGGGAGTTAGTTCAGTTGGGACCTAGTTCATTGCGTACTAAGTCGGACTGAACTTATAGCCTTTTTACACCAAACCCCAAACCCAAAACGCGGTTTTCGGCAATAGGTTTACGAAAACTTGAAAAGCGTTCACACCGAAAATTTACATGTTTTCATTCGAAATTTCATTTTTTTTTTTGCTTGAGCACCATGATCTCGAAGAAGGGCTGCGCCGCTTTGAAAATTTGCAGTGCCGCAGTAAATGACAAAAATCAAGTGTTTTATGCGAAATTAAAAGACAATTTTTAAATATTGGAAGTTGAAAAAGGAAACCCAATGAATCCTGATTCGTTATATTTAATTTTTTTCTTTTTTCTTGTGTTCCCGAAGAAAAATTATTTTTTATCTGGCAGCCTGGCAGCAACCCGTCAGCTATTTAGTTCATCCTGCAAATCCAAAATGTTTTCGACAGGTTTTATTTAATACTTGTGGTTTAGCGAAAATGTATGGGAAAACTTGTGTTTTCGATTTAGTTTTTCAGCCAAAACCGATGTTTTCGTAAAAACCGGGTTTTTGAGTTTGGTGGGAAAAGGCTCTTGATTTGAAACATTGGTCCATTCTGCCAAAAATGTAGTGTTTCTAATATTAAAGCTAACGGAGTTCGCTTTCAAAATATACATAAACATATATATAACTTGTGAGTTGCTATATTAGAAATAGTTAACTGATTCCTACTGAAAATTTTTTTTAAAAAATTAGCACGATTTTTAAAGATAGCCACCTGAAAATTTTAAAAATTACCTCACATAAACCTTCAAAAAACAATTTTTCAAAAAAAATTTGAAAGTATTTTTAAGAAATTCACTTTATATATATTCAAAAATTTATTTTGAACACAATTTTATAATATATAATAAGTGTTTTGGGATGTAGTTCCTTCAAAAATTTTATTATTATTTTTTTTTTTTTTTCAAAAAATTGGTAGTTAGTTCATTTGAGTTTTTGGACTTAGTGCATAAGGAATTAGGTCCCACTATTGGGGCTAAGTTCATTTTTATTTTGGGTACGCTCCCCAGTTTCGACTAGGTGCCACCCGTGGCATTTCATGAGATAATGAACATCTAGCTAATTCTCAATCCATTGTGGCTACAATAATCTCTCCTTTTATGCTATTCCTTCTATCTAGTTGTTGATTTTCGAAATAAAATTGACATTTTAGCAATCGAGATTTCAACACTCGAGATTTTGATAGTCGATTATGATTTATGAAATGGTGTTATAAGCATAACATTGCCTAAATCATAATCTGTTTAAAATGTCGACTATCAAAATGTCGAAACTTAAAATTTTTCACTTGCTAGTTTTACATCATCTTCAATAACCATTCAAATACCTGTTATACAATTGTTTTAGCCTCGAAAATTTTCCATTGCATCAAAAATAACCCACGTTTTGCCAAATCGAGGTTTCATATTGTCGACATTTTTGAAGTCGATCAAATTATTGATGGGATTTTAAATTTGTAAAAAACTGAATTTTTGACCAGCCGACATTTTTTTGTCGATCGTTCGTACCTCACCCACAAAAAACGTCTTTGAATCAACTGACTGCAGATGGACTAAAAGGCAGAGAGGTTTTTAGTTTAACTTATTACAAATTGTAAGGTTTTCGACAACATTTTTACTTGCTTTATAGGGCAAGTATTGGTTCGTGTCAAAAACAAATTTCGAGGTTTTAATCAAAACAAACATTACGATGATGAAGACGTCCAAAAAACTGATTTTCGTTAAGACGTCCGTCACCGTTGTCGGTCTGTTTGTTTGTGCGTCTGGTGCGCCCTGATGTACCTACATCGAGCAAGAGTCAGTGGCGGATCCAGGGGGGTGGCTATAAGGGCTAAACCCCCCCCCCCCCCACAGCCGATTCCTAAAATAATTTGAAAGAAAGCAATACATTAAAACATGTAGGGTTTTATATTCCGTCTAAAATATTGTTAAGACATTAAATTTGATGGACAAAGTAACGTGGTTGGGGCTGACCTATTTGCATACATATGTAACTTTTTTTCTAAGCCCTAAGATTGGGGCTAAGGCCTGAAGCAAATTGGACAAAAACCAAGTTGGGGGCTATGAATAATGGACATGTTTCATACAACGACAACTTTTCCCTAAAAACAAAACCCAGACAATTGGGACGGAGAAACCAGCTTCGGAATAATAAGTTCTGAAAAAAACTAACCTTATTCCAGAGAATTTTGGAGGCTTAAGTCTAGGGACTTTCAAAATCCGAATTTGGGCTAAGACTGGAAGAGACATTAAAGTGTCAAATACAACAACTGTTTACACTAAAAACAAAGCTAATTTAACGAAAGAAACGCAGTTGAGTCTAAAACAATTGGAGCACAAGTTTCAAGTCACTCTAGACACAAGAGTGACGTGCAGATATGTCGACATATTTTTTGGGCATCAATATAAAGTGTGGGTATGCAGCGTATACTCGAAAATACATTCAGGCTAGCAGAATTGGGCCACGGGTTATTTCTTAGAGCAGCTTTGTCTTTTGTCCTACAGAAAGTTTGAACAAAACAGTTTCTCGTTAATTTGGCTTATTCAGGAAAAATAAGATCTCAGAGGCCTGGATACTGTCAAATCACATACTATATGAGCTTTTGCCAGTACGACCAGTTCATTTTTCTGAACTAGCCAATTATAAACAGTTTTCAAATCTTGTCAAAAACGTGAAGTTCAAAACATACCCACAGCTAATTTAAAATTATACCTACCTCCATAATGTATGTACCTAATCAATTTTTAAATAATATCAATAAACGAATTTGTACGTGTGGTTCCAGCATGGCTAAAAATTATTAATTTTATTATGGTGCGCCTTTATATTTGCTTCTATCTACGCTACAGCAATTATGAATAATTGTTATTGTACTTTGTATTGAAAACATTTTAAAGCGCGACAGGAGCGGATATTAAGGCACAAAAAACACGGATATCATTTAAGGAAATGTAGGAATGTCGAAATTCGTTGTCTGTTATATAACTACAAAAAATGTATCTCCATATATCTTTTTCACAAACAAAAATCTTGAACCTTAAAGCTTAAAGCTCGACGGAACTGCACTGCAGCGAAACTTGTATGAAGTTCTGTTGCCGCTTAGTGCTATATAGCTCCTAAAATTTCATAAAAAATAATTTTTTGCCGTGTCACCGGCTGTCGTCGTAAAGTGTAGTTCCGCTGAAGTTGAGTATATCTTGCCTTGAAGCTAAACTTATCTCTATTATTTGTTATAAATAATAAAATTGATCTTAAGGAAATTAAATTTTATTACTTAAGGTCCCAAACTGCCCCCCCACAACCAAATCCTAGATCCGCTACTGGCAAGAGCCTAAAAGGTTTGACGGATTTTCTTCACGTTTGCTGTGAATTATTTGTAAGTGATTCCCTAGATGAGAAATTCGAATTTTCGTTTTACCTCATCTAGAACGGGTGGGTGCCATACAAAGATTTCGGTTTTATTAAGTTTTCTAGAAAACTGCTTTAACGATTTTAATTAAACTTTGTGTATGTCATATCTAGACCAGTTTCTATAACACTGCTTACCAGGTTGTTGTAAAAAATTCTAACAATGGAAATAAAAATATGAATTAAATAAAAAAATTGCCTTATTTTATGTTATTTTTTTATGGTGTATTCCCGCATGCGTATTGCCAAACTGTATATCAGTACAGAGCACCGGCGCGCGCTCTACAATATATAACAGAATGCCCATTCAAATTAAGAGCAGACTATATACTTTTTCAGAACAAAGGCTGATTTTTCTGTGCTGGTATACATTTTGCTCAGGAAACTAACAGAAAAACTAAATTTTGAAAAGCACAATTTTTGTTAAGCAGAATTTTGAAAAAAGAATTTTGACGTAACTATACCAACGTGAACGATGGCTCTGTAATCGCAGGTACTGAACTAAGCATATAGTTTGCTTCAGCTTTTTTAATATTTTACCTACAAGCAAACTGCATGTGATCACAGAGCTCTCTGTGGTAGTATACAGTTTGCTCTACACTACTTTCAAATTCGGTGAGCAGCAAATGGCTGAGCACAGACAATGGAGATCTGTGCTGATATACAGTTTGGCAATACACTTCCCGCATATCTCGTCAGTGACTTGGCCGATTTTAACATTATTTTGCAATTCGCTACTTCTAAGTGACATAAAAAATGTTGCATCTAATATTTACGCATGAATAATTATTTTTACGAAAAATTAAAAAAACAAAAATTAATTTTTTTTTGTTTTTAACTTTTTTTTTCTAATTTGTTTGTTGATACAACAAAAATTTCAAAACTAATATTAACACATTTTTTTATTGTTTTCTCGTTAACGATATTAAAATATTACCAAGGCATCATTACTCTAGGCCGTCAATGTCTAGGTGCATCCCAGTTGTAAGCCACGAGTGCAAGTTCGTGCGGTCCAACGTACGTCAAGTTGTGCATATTTTTTCAGTTTGTTCATGGTCTTACTTTATTATAAAAATTTAACCATGTATGTTTATTACAACTTGAACTACAAAAAATGGATTAACGATGATACTGCTTTGATAGGGAAGAATACAAAATTGACCACTTTAGGACTAGCAAAAATGGTCCTGGCATACATTTTTTTTAGCTATATGGGATAATATTATTATGATCAAAAACGGCTCCAATGATTTTGATAAGAAAAATTCAGTTAATTAAAATGGGGAAAGGCTTTTTTTTTGATATTTACTTTTCTTTCGAAAACGGTTATGTATTTCTGTTTTTTATTTTTTCGAACACGGCTTACTTC
This sequence comes from Melangyna quadrimaculata, assembly GCA_949320155.1. NCBI lineage: Eukaryota > Metazoa > Arthropoda > Insecta > Diptera > Syrphidae > Melangyna > Melangyna quadrimaculata. The sequence goes on along the minus strand of OX439485.1, from coordinate 43,091,761 downwards.
TATGTACGTGTACAGTTTTCAAAAAAAAAAAAAACTGCTTTTTTACATTAAAAAAAAACAAATAAAATGTTACCTTTTGAAAACTCAATATTTCGAAAACGAATTGGCTAATTTTCTCAAAATTTAGTTTACAAGTTTTTTTTTAACTTTTTCTTGAAGAAATTATATTCGTGAAACTAAAAATAAAGGAACCTACCATTCAAATGTTGAAAACCCTTTAAGAAAAATCATATTTTCTTTTCTTTCGAAAACGAATATTTCTGTTTTTTACTCGGCTTACTTCTATGTTCGTATACAGTTTTCCCAAAAAAAAACTGCTTTTTTACATTAAAAAAAAAAAAAACAAATAAAATGTTTCTTTTTGAAAACTCAATATTTCGAAAACGACTTGGCTAATTTTCTCAAAATTTAGTTTACAACTTTTTTTCTTGAAGAAATTATATTCGTGAAACTAAAAATAAAGGAACCTACCATTCAAATGTTGAAAACCCTTTAAGAAAAATCTAATTTTCTCGAAAGTGGCTCCAAAAGTTTTTGTAAAAAAATATTGTGTGTAATTCAATTCGTGTAGGTTATCTTCTTTTAAATACAAACAAGAAACGCTATATTACTTCCCAAACACCTAAGCCGTTTTCATACTTTTCAATTGGACAAATTGAATAAAATTATTTTTGTATATAAATTATCCTGAAAACGTTTTTGAATTTTCAAAAACGAGTATGAAGTTTTAAGAAATTCACAGCCGAATCTATAAAGAAATTTTAAAGGCTTCTTAACTCTAAACTACCTCTAAACATCACTAAAGTGTGAAATCGATATCTATAATCAATTTCCACATTTAAGCAACGTAACTTAAACACCTCTTACCTTAAACGTCATCCACCGCGTTTAAGGGATACTTACAGCCAATTTAAATATATTTTGACACAGAATTGTTTTTTTTTTTATTTAAAAAAAAATTGCGTTCGTTCAGTAAGGAGATATTTTATGTATGCATTGTGCGTGCGGGCTGACTTGTTTATTTTTTAATGGAAATAATATTAAAAATAATTTGCATTCTTTTAAATAAAATAAGTTGCTGAAATTCATTGGATTATGTTCCCACCATCAATATACATAATAGGAAAGAGATTTGTGAACACACAACAACAACAAAAAAACCCAAAATGGAATCTTTATCTGGTTTCATTTCTTCTGTCTCCTGTGATTGACTATGCATACAGCATACAGATGCTTCTCTTTCTGTTTGATTATGTATGCGCTCTTTCGTGTATGCTTTTTTTTTTGTTGCAACAGAAATAGCTTGAGAATAAAAAATGTACTAGAAATTTGTAGAAGATTTGTCAATTTTCTTGCGTTACGTTACATTACGCTTGTTTAATTAAGTAAGCAAAGAATTTTGATTATAGATACAAATTTAAGTAACGTAATTTAAAGGCAACTTAAATATTTAAGCAAGCTTAACTATATAACTTCTAAAAAGCATTTTAAGATAAACTTATAGATACGGCTGTTAATATTTACCTGAATATTAAAATTACTTTAAATTGGCGTTCCAAGTTTTTAAAAAAATGTAACAATAAATAGTAAATTCATTTTTTTAATAACAGCTCTACCAATTACTTTTTTTTTTAATTCGTTTAAGAAACCAAATGGAATCTTTTATGTTTAAGTTTAACTACTAAAGCTAAAGAACTCAAGCAATCAAAAAAACTTCATTCCTTTTTAACATTTTTTAAATTGTATTTTTAACGCATTTGAACGCTTGAAAATTAGAAAAAAAAATATCAAGAAACTTTTCCTTAAATAATGAAAGTCAAACAGTGATCTCAGAGAGCATAATTTTAGTTAAGTGTGTACCTAAGAATTTTTAATAAATCCCAAAAGTATCTATTGTTTTAAAATCAACAATCTTTTATCCATTGATTTTAATGTTCAAGTTAACCGACTTAATATTTATTTTTATATGTATGTATATCTACTATAAAACTATACTTTCTCTGAGATCCTGATGCTTTACCTCTATTAATTACAAACTTATCTTTATTATCGTAGGTCATTAACGTGAATATTTAACACTGTGTCTTCTTAAAGTATTAAGACACCTACACCGCAATAATTTGTTTACCTTTATTTTATTTGTAGTATCTTGCACGTGTAGAACTTTTTTTTTTTTGGTTTTAATGAAATTATAAGCCACTTTAGAGAACCCTAATATCTCACTTCTTTAACATCCTTAAAAAATAAAATAAATGAGAGAAGAAACGAAAAAAATCTTCTTTTCACCCACTTAAGTAGGCTTAACGATTAGGAAACCTGGGAATCTCGAGATGCCTTTGATAACTTGTGGGTAATATCTACCTACTATACACTCCGACCATATTTTCTTTTTTCCTACACAGTTTATTATCCTTCATTGGTTTTGAGGTTACCAGCAACGTCATATAGCTTTGAGAACGGTTTTCTATATATACGAAATGTGTGTTTATATCCTGGGTAAATTGTGCCATTTATTATACCGCGGTCATATAGACCAACGACATATTATTCCTGGTGAAATAGAATCCCTGTATTAGGGTATTCCCTACCCTACCGATGCCGATGTATGTATAGGACGTAGGTAGGTTGGTTATATGTAACTCTACAAAGAATCGAAATGAAAATAAAAAACAATATAAACTTAAATGAGCAATAAATATAACAGATGAAGGTTAAATACAAAATATAATATAAATGTATCATCTTCCCATATTATATGTATGACGTATACTGTTAAAGTAGAGGTGCACAGTAGCGTACGCAGGATTTTATTTGGAGGGGTGGGCTTAGTCTCAATTTTAGTGAAATTTGTTTAAGGTATCACAAAATAGCCAACAAAATTAAAGCCTTTCGTATTATCAACCACCAGAAGAGTAATTTCAATAGAAAAAACAAAAGAAAAAACACACAAAATACTCCTTAGTTATGAAATGGATTTTACCTTTCTTCGTAAACAATTTTTTTTTTGTAATAATCCTCTTTGACAAAAATCCACTTCATGGACTCGATTTAAACAACGTTAACGGTAGTAGGGGTAAGTGAAAAGTGTATTCCCATTTTAATAAATAAAATTTCCGTTTTTTCGTTAAATAAGCTCATAGCTTTTGTTATATATCCGTGTAGTTTGAGAGAGTGGATAGCAGCTCAGCAATATGCTTACACGCAAAACAATATCAAAACAAATTATAATAGAGAATTTTGTTTGTGTTTTCAGTGTAAAACTTTTACTGAGTTGCTAGTCACTCTCTCAAAAAATACGGCTTATAACATTTATTAGGTCTATTCCTTTACTTTGAGTTTCTGTGATTCATATATTCATTTATTCATTCTGTGAAGTTCATATAAAAGAAATAAAATTGACAGAACTTGGGAACAAAATGCACAGAAAATCACAGAAATTCAGAGTAAAAGAACAGTAGCTATACAATGAAAAAAATGGTAACATTTTTGAATGGAATTCTCATAATACAAATTATTATTGGGGCGTTTCATATTGGTTTAGCTAAACTCATGTTTTACTTAAGTACAGTATAAATAAGACAAATTATAACAATTTATTCCAATTCGATTTCTGTACTTATCAAAATAGAAGTTTATTAAATTATTGAACGTCAAAAATAGTGCGTTGACAAAACTTTTTTGAGAAGATTATCTACCTCTGATGCAAGTTAACGGCAGTTTTTCGAAATGTCATCTTAATGCCTTATTCTTGATACCTTATATCGTGGCATTAGAAATAACATTCGGCAAAACAGGTATGCAGTTTACAGATATTTAAAAATATTTTTTGAATATTTGATACGTTCACTGAACGTGAAGATACTGGTTAAAGCATATCCAAAACATTTGACCACACTAAAAAGCAATAAAAAATGAGAAGATACTAAGAGAATGTATTATGATAATAAGTGCACTGCATTCGTTATGTCATTCCAGTTTTTTTTTTTTTTAATGGGAAAAGAAGGAAAAAACATAAATGTGTGGAATCATTTTGCGAATTTTGACAAAATGCAAAGGAATTTTGTTTGGGTTTCTATAAATAATTCTGAGATACGTTTGAAATGTCTGACAAAATCTAGATTACGTGTGGTATGAACTAATGATTTGAATACGACATCCATGTCTATAGTGTTTTTTTTAAATTAAAATTGAAAATACTGCTAAAATTTAAAATTAACAAAAATAAAATTTGAACTAAGAAATAATAAAAAACTTTCTTCGGTGATATATGAAATCTAAGCACAGTATACCATATTGCTTGGGAGGGGGGGGGGGGGCTCAAGCCCTCTAAGCCCCTCTCCCCCCTGCGTACGCCACTGGAGGTGCAGGTATGTATATTATGGAATTTGTTATAATATGTGATTATAGAATTATGAGCGCAAAAATATGTAGGTGTACTCGTTCCTCCTTTAACGACGCAAATTTAGTAGGAAGGATTTGATATGTGAGAATCACTTGGCGCCCGACATTGCATGTCGCTTAAACTTGGATTTGGGTGTCTTGTTAAGAGAGAGTGATAAGGATATATAATAAGGTAACAGGATACTACCTACATACATATATTCTTTAAATCATTTTTCGAAACAATCAACAAAAAAAATACATACCATTTTCGAGTTGTTTGAAGCAAGTCTTGCAATATTATGAAAGAAATAAAGCGAAGAGTTTTTGTATAAAATTGATTAGTGTATCATACACATAAATCATTAAATCTGAATTTTTGAACCTCAATCTCTTGCAGGGTTTCCGTTTTCTTGAATTTGAGTTGAGTTTGTTTTTCGTGAGGAACATTTGCATTTTTGACAAGAAAAACTTTTTGTCAAAAATCAAAATTGCATTTGATAATTGCGAGAAACTCACTCCAATTTTGTAATATTAAATACCGGCCACCCTTAAAATGGTTAATGGTCAAAAATTTGAATTCAACCTATTTTCATGACTGATAGCAACAATAATTTTGTGCATATCGACTTATTGTGTTCAGTGGCAGATCCAGGGGGTGGCTATATAGGGGCTAAGTCCCCCGCCCCCCCAGAACCGATTCCTTAAATTCAATGAAATATAGAAAGCAATACATAACAACGTGCAGAGTTTTATATTCGTCTCAAATATTGTTAAGCTGTTAAATTTAATTGAATAAAAAACGAAAATAACGAGATTGGGGCTGACGAATTTAGATGTAATGTAATTTTTGTTTCTAAGCTCCAAAAGAATTTGATTGGGGCTAAAGTCTTAAGGGAATTGGAGCAAAAGCAAGTTCGGGGCTACGAATAGTGGACAGTTTTTATTCCATAAAAACAAAGCCCAGAAAATTTGGACGAAAAAACCGCGGAATAAGGTCAGACAAGAATTGGAAAAACACATGGTCGCAACCAATTCCCTAAAAACTTAATTTATTCCAGAGAGTTTTTGGGGCCTTACTCTACGGACTGTCACAGTACGAAGTTTGGGGCAGAAGCTTGAAGAGACAATTAAAAAATAACGGGTTCGTGGCTGAACAATTAACATGTCAAGTGCAGCAACAATTTATCCTAAAAACTTATTTAACAAAAAATGCAGTTGGGGACTATCCGATTAGAATTTGAGAAAAACAAGGTGTGAGTTTTGGTGTTATTGTTTAATACAAAAGGAATTGTTTGTTACGACGAGCTAGGACCTAGATAATCTAAGGGCTTATAATTCCAAGGTCAAAGTCAATTATAAACACAAAACAGTTTTGGACTAAGCAATTACATATAAGATCTCTATAGTCAAAGACCCATGTTCCAAAAGCGTGAGTTTTCTCTGTGCACTCAGAAAATCTCAGAAGCAAATGAATATTTGCAATCCCTCTATAGTCAAAAGTGATGTTAAACTCTTGTAGCTATAACTTCTAACTTCTAAATTTTTTTCTCTTGTAGCTATAACAACTAGAATGTAGCTAGAAAATAACGGTGTTTAGTAATGTATTGTTAATATTTTAATGTCGATAAAGAGCAAATAGCAAAAAAAGGTACAATAGCAATTTTGAATATTTTGATTTGATACAAGAACAAAAGTCAAAATTAAAAGAAAAAAAAATTATTTATTGATATACATATATTCATACAAAATTTAAATGCAATATCTTTTGAATGACTTAGAAGTAGATACAAAATTGTTTATTTATAAAAAAAAAACAATCAAGCTACTGACAAGGTGCTCGGAAATATGCCATACACAATTTGGTCAAAAACTCCCAAAACATTAATTCCGTTACTCGAATTTTTTGGCAAATCAGTAGTGCAAATCAAGACGAGGAAAATTTTTCATATACTTGGCAAGCCCTTGCTGGATTTCGGTAACACAAATTTAGATTTAGACGGGGGAACCTTTTAAAACACTCGTGAGGTCCTCCCTCGTAAAAACTTGTTGGACATGTTTTCGGTACCCCATCAGGAATGTGTCTTGTACACCAGTGAGAAAAAAGTGGTACTTCCTAAGAAGCAAGTACATGAAAACCTGTTCTTTTCTGTATGTATTTGTTATGCAATATGGTATGAAACATTAGAGTATGAAACTTATTCACTTTCGACAATGAATTTTCGTATAGGGAGTTAGCCCAGTGGGAAGCGCATTGGGTTGACAAGCAGAAGATTGTGGGACAAGGCCCTTATTCTAGCCTTTGCTAACCCTTGCTAGCCCCTTGACAGAATCTTCTTTTTTAATAAAAAATCTCAAATTCTGCGTAGCTTACGAGCTATACCACAAATATTGAAAAGTGACAATTCTCTCAACATTATAAAAATACCAGAGTGGCTAATATTCCCTTAGAAATGCATGTCTGAATTTGGGTTGAATTTCATATTTTAAGGAAGCGTGGGTACCACACAATAAACGTTTCACCCCACTAACCGTCAAAAATCTCAGCACATACCATATAATTTTTGTTTAACGGCTCCATTTTAAAGTTTAATAAATCCGGCCGTTACTATCTTACATCTTCCCACATATATTCCGTTCCCATATCGTTATTTTCCAATTCCAGTTACAGGACCTGCAATATAAAATAGGAATTTCCATTGTTTGCGAGAGCGTTGCGGCGTAATTCTTTGGCAGATTTGCTTAATGGTTTGTTTTTTTTTTTTTCATTTTTATTTGTTTTTATTTTATATTTGTAATCGAAATACAGGATAGAAAATTGTTTACTTTTATAGCTTTCAAAGGATGATCTAAATTGAGTGGGTGGGTAGGGAATTATGGGTATAACGCTGGGAAAACGAGCGGTGTATATGAATGTGGAATTGCAAATGTGATATGTGCACACGATGATGTTACTGCTGATGATGATGATGGCGATAGATGGGGTGAAAAACGAGGATTGTTCACAATAAAATATCCCCTCTTGAATATGAGTACAAATAACCAGGATCCCGGGCAGGGCACAAGGTATTAGGAATAGGTATAAGGATATTTATATGTGGGCTCACGTGGAGTTGAATCACTTCTGCACATCCCTTCACTCACAGTATAATGCTTTTCTAAATGGTATCTGATGTCGATTTCATATCACAGTAACATGCGCAAGAATTGAACAAAAAAAAAATAATATCTATGTACATCGCCCTCTTTTCAACGTTCAACCACACACATCTGGACGGACGTAGATTTGTGTGATTTTTTTTTTTTAATATTTTTTTATTTTTCCAACCCATATGTCACCAATCTGGTCCTTTTTAGCAATGGTTGTCGTTACTTTCTGTCCCACATTTTGATTGCTTTTTTATTTGTGTCAAACAAAAGTGCTTACATTTAACAATGCGATTTATACCGGAATGAAGTTGAATTAGTGGAAATTCAGATTTATGCACAATTGCTTATCTAGGACTATTTATATATGAGATAGGCAGATATATGTAGGTATTTTGTTAACATAGCAAAAGTGTATTTTTTATTCGAAACAAAAAAGATACTGGAGGTACATTGTTTTTGTATACAAAATCAAATGAATTATTATGTTTAATTTTGTGCAAATTTAAGTGCTTTTCGAATAAAATTTACGAGAGATATTATTTGATACAAATAAATGGCTTTTCAAAGGATTTTAGCAATTTAACTCGTTGTCTCTTTTTCATTGTCTTTTAATTTTTTTTTGTAGTTCAGGATAATAGGTAGTTGGTATGGGAAATAAATTGTTTTCATAGTTTTGTCACTTAATTTACAGGCACAAAAAACTGCAAATATTTTTGTCTCTGAAAAATGTACAAACAATATTATAATAGGCTATTGAATATACCTGAATATGAAAATATAGGAACAATATTACATTCACGGGTTTTTTATTATTAAATTATGTTTGTCTGGAATTTAAGCTTGCTTTAAATACAAAATTCACCCAAATTCACCCGTGCAAATCTGAGCGAATGGTCACACTGGTCATTTTTCAATGTTTTTGGTATAACTCGAAAACTGAGCCGAATTCACGATTTAAGCTTAAGTAACTTTATGTTGTAAATTACATTTTCTATTAAAGTTTCAGGTTTAAAAAAAAATATAAAAGCATTTAAGCATGAACAAAAAATAAAATCCAAGCTAAAAAAAAAGTCTAAAATTGATTTTAAATTTGTTTTGACTGAACTGCTCATAACTTTTGTTTTGCAAAGATAAATGCAAGACATTTATGCAAATAAAAAGAAGAAGAGGCGTGGTGACCACGCTCAATGTAATTTGATGCGAAACGTTCGGGGTGAGTACAAAATCGCACTCTTATTTTAAATAACGCGGCTTATCCGAAAATTAATTAATTATGTCTATAAACAACCGTGAAAACCTTAAAAGTTATAGAAAAATGTATAGTTTTTAATTCAACTGTATGTGTATGTATAGTACGTCAACATAATGCCTTAGCCTGTATTTCCTCTCGTTTAATCAGGAAGGAATGGAAAACGAATTATTAAAAGCCAAGGGAAATACCTAAAATATTGTGAAATATTGAAATTCAGTTTGAGGGTTTTGTTTCAGCTTTTCGATTGCCTTATTCGAAGTTTGATAATAGTTGCAGGTTCTGGTAAGTTGGGATATTTTATATAAAACAAATTGAAAGTTTCCTATCATGAGAATATTATGAATATTAAAAATGCATAAAACAAAATAATTGACGAATATTTTTCCTAAGAAACTACTGTACTGTAACAATGCCAGGCCACGTGTAACAAAATTTCCAACAATTCTTGATTAGAAATTCTAATTGGGTTGGATATAGTTCACAATTGATGTTCGCTGTAAAATTGATGCAAGCTGGACTGAACTTAATAAAAATTGCGTCTTGACAAGGCCCTCACTGTCAACTGAAGAGTCCAAGTGAGAACGCCGGGACGAAACGCCAATTTCTATGGACGAAAGGCCGTTAAAAGCTATATGAAATCAATAATTCAACAAGCCCAATTAAATAATGCTAAGTCTTCTACTTGGCGGATGTATTTCAGTAGTATATAGAATTTGTATTAGAAAAAAACACTCATATGTAAACTACTGTAATTTTTCGTTTGATTTATAATGTACCTACATAAATACGTACGTTAAGTCACATAAGAGTATCAAAACTTTCTTGTGTTTTGTGAAAATGACAGTTGAGTTTTTCTCAGGAATCTACAAATCCAAAAAAGATATTTTTTAATTAATATGAATGAATAGTTGCTGCCAAATTCCATGTGCGTTTTCTTTCTGTTTGGATAACAGAATAAGTTTTTGTTGGTGTTGGTCCTCTCTTGTCATATTAAATGAAAGGTTTTGTTGATGTCAAAAACATTTCCACCATCACTTACTATATCTGTCGGGGTATCATGACTATCACACATACATAAACGCATGTAGCTAGCAGAATTTTGTCATGTAACTGTGGGAACACACAAACCAAAACCCGCAGTTCACTTTGACTCAATGAATGGTAAAATTTGTTATACACATATCCTGGTTTTTCTTTTTCAATGTAAAATACATACATATCTTATGTATTTATCTATTTCTATGGTTTTGTCATCTTATTTCACAAACAACAAAAGCTTTTGAAAATGTTTGTGTCCTACGGTGATAACAATTCATTTTGAATTCAACCCATACATCTTTATGTCTGGCTGTCCTATTGTACATAATTTTGAAGAACTTTCGCATATCATGATGGTAGTGAAAGTTTGTTGAAGGTCATGTGTTTTTGGTTTATTTTTATTTATTCATCATAAAAACACAACACACTAGGAGTAGTTGATTTTGCAGAATTTCAATTAAAAATAATTTATTTATAATTTGTTTAAATTGTTGCACCTACAGGAAAGAAAAACTAAACTTAATTTATATTGCTAGTTTTGAAGTAAAAATTCTTAAAAAGTAATTACTAGCTGACCCGATAGGCGTTGTCCTTTTTTAAATTCCAAAATTGGTTCACTATGTTGCTATTGTATTTCCATTTTTCCATCAAAGCTCTTCGTAATTTGTGTCCTGACTTTTTTTTCACAAAATGGATGACTTCAAACATGTATTTCAGTTCGTCGGCTACGGCTAAAGTTGACTGTGGAATCACTGGAAATATTTGATAAAAACTACCTACCAACAGAATAGTTAAAAACTGGTAGCTGAAGCTGTTTTATGGTCTTCTAACAAAGTTAGCCCGATTTCCTAATGAACCAAGTGGAAGTGCAATTTAATTGTGCTAATGTTTGAATTTTTATTTCTGAAAAAAAAATCTTTTTCGGTTTATTTCGAACATTTGAAAAATATTGGGTGTTATCAGTTCAAAAAAGAAAGAATTTGCAAATAAATCTGAAAAAATAAATATGCAAATCTATCTTTCGAGTCGGGCATTATCGCTGGAATTTCATATAATACTAACAATTTTAAAAAATACAATTTCCGTTTTAAACGATTTCAAAATTTCCTGGAAAACTATATTTAATCTTATCTCCGTTAAAACCCTTTTCGAGCTATAACAAAAATTAAAAAAAAAAAAGAAAGATAGCCAAATCAGAGCTGCCATACTCAATAAGTGATGTTCTTAGCGAAAGATCTATAACAGAAACAATTACATCTCTCGAACACCGCCGTAATGTTTCGTGTCTTTCTCTATTTTATCGCTATTATTAAATCAGTGTTCTAGTGAAATAGCCAGTTGCATTCCTCCCCTTAAAAAATTCAACCGCAATACTCGCGCTTCTAGGAATGCCCATCAGTTCACACTCGAGCCCAACTTCGGACGTACTGTAATGTACAGAGATTCTTTCTTCAGTCGCACCACACGAATGTGGAATGCTTTACCTGACTCGACTTTCCCCTCCCATTTCGATGTGTAAACGTTCAAAACCAATGTGCATCGGTATCTATCCTTCTAAATCCTCTCCTTCTTACCTAATCGCTCGTGCTGTGTTAAAAACATTTTAAGGCTAGCTATAACCCCTTTTGCGTGCGTGGAATATAAAAAAAAGTAACAAATAGCGTTTTTAATAGCTATAATTCAAGCCAAATACAATGTTGGTAGCCCATCCCTCAAGTGGTTTTCATTCAAACATTTATAAATAGCGTTTCATTTGTATTAAAGGTAGAACAATTAACCAAGATACCTCTGCTCTCTGTCAATTGCGCACAAAGAAAAATATATTACAAGAATTCAATAAAACGAAAAAAAAGTGCGTATACGCCCGAGTGGTCCACTGTTATATGTTGGTATTTTCTCCAAAATGGCTCTAACGGTTTGGATAAAACTTCATATATGTTATCTATAAAACAGTTTTAATAACAGTACATGTCAGGTTTTTATCAAAACATTCGAATAATGGAAATAAGTAAGGACTTGTGTTTTTTTATTTAATTTAACTGCACTTTTTTTGGGATATTACCAAATATATCGTAATTGACTGAGTTGTATTTCTCAAATTTTTTCATCCAGGTACCTACTTGAAGGCTTGCTAAAAAATTTAGCATTTAACATTGAATAACTATGTAGCTTTTTTACGAACAACTAAAATTGAAGAGAAAATCAATCTTTTTTTTTGACCTGTTATGCACATTTACTTGTTTTCAAGATAATTGGAAATTGTTATTGCTAATTCTTTTTAATATTTCTCCATTAACGATATTAAAATATTATCTAACGATTAATAATATAAACCATCAATATTTAGCTCTATTCTTTTTGTTAACTAAAGGAGTTTTCAATTGGCATGGGTAAATTGGCGGACTGTGACGGCCATGTTGTTTAGTGACATCTGTCAAATCTATTGATTATTATTCAGTTACTTATTCCAAATCATCATGGACATTTTAAATGTTTAGCAGCACGTCTAGACTCTATATGGCATGTGGTTCCAGTAAGGTTATCTATCGCAGTAGTGACGTGCTGTGGCCACCAAGATCGCCACTAGACTTTTTCTTCTAGAGTTTCCAATCTAATCGACCTATAAGCCAATAAATAAATAAATCGGGTGGCACAACGGCTCATGAAGAACCAGGCCCTAGTGACTTACAACTCGCAACCATTCCTGTGTGCGCCTTTCGACAGGAATGGAAGGGACCTACAATTTTATGCCGAATCCGAACGGCTAGACGAGAAGCACTTATTCGTGACAAGTGATAACTCTTGGAGGATTTGTCAATTCCTCGCAAGAGGCAGTAGCCCTGAAAAAAAACTTTTTAGTTTTTAGGTGGACGAGGCTGGGAAGCGATCCCAGACCTCCAGCGTGACAGTCGAACGTACTAACCATTACGCTACGGGCTACTACTACCTATAAGCCATTGTGTAGCAATTAAAAAAAAATTATTTTTAAAAACCTGTATTTTAACATTTTCCATCCAACCTTTAAGGTTTTATACGTGTAAAAACTTTTTTGGAGACATCATAACAATATAATATTATAAAAATAAAATTTAAATATAACCAAATCAGTATTAGTCGACAGTTCACATTCATTTCTTTCATTTTGTCCAATATATAGCTTTTACCTTAACATGTAATCGTTGATTTTTTGTGTTTAAAATTTTTTTCTGTTATTTTCGTAAAAACAAACATTTATGACTTACGGATGTGCATTTAAAATAAATATAAATTTCTCACTTAATACTTATTTCGTTACAGTTAAAATTTAACAATTCTTCAAAAAATGAATTGATCTCTACCTTAATGACGAATTTTTCAGCCAAAAAGAGACGAGGAGGCAGTGAAAAGGATACCCATTTCACATTAGACATGTCCACGTTTTAAAACAGCCTTTCCTTAAAAAATATATTTGCTCATGTTTTTTGTTTAAATCTGTATTTATTTTCGTATTTTTGGTTTGGATAATGCTTCGGCTTCGATTTAAAACAAACAATCTCTTCGACGACTTTCGAACAACATGTTGCCTTAAGGTCCCTTAAACCTATACAAAAGTTCTTCGAATGTCTGAGAGCTCATGTGTAAAATTCAACAATGTCAAAATATTTGGAAAATTACATAGGAAGTCATACAAACAATATTTATTTTTTTTTTATAGCTATTTTCTTAGAAATTTGAAAACAAACAAAATCACATCATCTTCCAAAAGGACAAAATCAATAAAATATTAACGTCTCAAATAACAAAAACAAAATTAGGAAAAATTTGAACAAATATTTCAAATTTACCATCACCAGGCTAGTTTATTATTTGCACAAAAAATATCCTTTATCTAACAATCCTGTATACATTTGTGTTTTATAACCTTTTAAACTTAAGCGGCGATATTTTTTTTTTCTCGATTTTATCGCCTATTTTCTTGTTAGCAAACACAAAAATATTCTGTTATTGTTGAGATATTTTATTTTTTTTTATTTAATATCTACGTTGATTTGTTTGGATATTTCCGTCCACATCGTTTTCGTCGTAGGATTAAATATTATTGACCTCTTTTATCACAATTTAGGGAAAGTAAAGCAAATTTTGCCATTTTTCACGAATGTTTTTTTTTTTCTTTTCCTCTGAGGACACAGGACGTCATTCAATTTTTCATCTTTTCATCTGAATACATTTCCTTAGAAAAATAAATAAAAAATATCAACTTTTGTTTATTAGGGTCGTATTCTATTTGAGTAAAATTCTCTGAGAGGTTTCCAATAAAATTTTAATAAAAATCAACCTTATCCGGCATTTGAGATTTTCTTATATTTATATACAAAAACATATACAATACATACGTATACGTATATAACATACCTTCCCTAATTTTTGCTCTTTATCCGTAGATTTAGTTGCTGCATAAAATTGATGTTATCGTTTGGATGGCTGATAATGACAACGGAGAGAGAAACCCCTTTTTTGGTCCCTTATTCCTCACGCTCTATGCCGATGGCGTATTTTTTTTTTTCGTTTATAAACGAAATATTGTAATAAAATTTTTTGTATATCTTTTGGCGGAAGGAAAATTAATTTCAAGGTAAAACACAAGCGTTATAAAACACGGTGAGCTTACTTTATTTATTCCATTTTCAACGAAATTCATGAGCTTAGTAAAAAACATAAATCAAAAATATGAAATTGAAGATTTGAAGAGGAGATAATTTAATTAGCAGTTGATTAAGCATAAGAACATTAAAATACAGATATAGGGTAGGTATACATATTCAATTTCCCTCGTAATAGCAAATTAATTAAGTTATGATAAGTTAATTAAATTCTAATTTTCAATTATCGCGATGCGAAAGTTTTCCTTTTTTTTTTCTTTGAAAGAAGGACTGATGTATCTCTAATGTACGTACACACCATACAATTTGCCCATCGGCATCGTCGTCGCAAGATTGATTATTATTATTGAATAAACTGAGGTGTGTTTTTCGGTTTTTATTATCTATCCCCTGTCAATCAGGGAAAATATTTAAGCGTCTTCGTCGTCAAGGATTTTTGTTCGCATAAAATTTCATCGGTCACTAGATTGATGAAGGTATAATAAGCAGAGGTTCCAGGACCATAAGTGATAAGCCTAAGGCGGCATTGCTGCCCATGAGTGCACAAGTAAATGAGCTTAGTTGAATATTATGTTGATGTTTTTGATTTAATAAGTAGGAGAAACAAAGTATTTTTATTGTTTTGTTTGTCATGAACATAAAATAAGCCGCCGCACCGACTACGGCCTGGGCAGGTTGAAAATGTTTGACTATTAGGTAAGTTTCCAATAAAGGATCGATAAGATTTATTATGGCAAGATTTATTTTTTTTAGAAGACATTATAAAGTATAATAGCCAGTCTAGAAGTAAAATCTCAGCCCATTATATATAGGAGCCAAGTTCTTTTATGTACAAAAACCTTTGCGTAATAAGTCAGCCGTAAGAAGTAGTGACAACTAAAAGTACGCCAAGTTCTAAGTTCATTAATGTTAAAGATTAAATATTTTAAGTAAAGTAATATGGAAGAACCTCAAAATTATCAGATAAATCTGTTATTTAATGATAACTGTCATAAATAGGGTTGGCTTTCTTGGCAAGTTTTCCTTTATTACTTAATTACCGAATTTTGAAATGAAAACGTGACTAGCAAACCAACCCAATTTAATTCACTTTAACTAGTTTTTGATATGAAGTTCACCTGTCTAATTTATTTCTTTAAAATTCAAAAAATCTGAGGTTTATACTCAGACTTAAAAAATTGTAGTAGAAAGTTAGTGTAGCTCTAAATAGTCAGCTGCAAAAATTGTGTTAAAATTAAATATTTATACGATTCCGTCACTTCACTCATTGAATCGATATAAAAACAATTAATTTTGAAAATTTAATCGAAAAGTTTTATAAATACTCAGTTTTCAAGTATTTAATTTTGTAAAAAACAAAGTTTTAAGGGTGCAACATCGATCGAAGAATGAAGTTATTAAACATTTTTTAATGATAAAATTAAAAAACTTTTATTTAATTTTCTCAAGAAGTCCTTGTCAAAGTAAACTATATAGAACTAACACTTCAAACGTAGAAATTTCCAATACAAACAAATAAAATTTATTGATTCTATAATCTTTAGAGAAAATCATAAATTATGTCGGGGTAAGCTAGACATCAGTTTTGTAGATTTGCAAACATTTATTAAAGGAAATTATAAATGTACTAACAATAAAATAGATTTTCTGGTTATATTCTTTAATCTAGGTATTGATGGAGGAAAACATTTCTTATTTTGCGTTGAAATTGCTTTAAGGCTTAATAATTTCAAATTCAATTTAATTCAAAGTTCATTTTATTTCCATAATTTTTTAACAAATTTTAAAGTTTACAGTATGAAATTAGACAATGACCAAAGGGCGTTTGCCAGATTGACATTTTTGAGATAATTTGTTTTTTTTTTTTTTATAATTATTTCTTAACAGTATAAACAAAGCAAATCTTCTCAATGTGGTATGAAGTTCAAACTTAGAAGTTCTTCTCTTGCTTTAAAAATATTTTATATTTTTTCGACTTTATTGTTACTATGAAAGTAGTTATAGGTTACTATGAAAGTAATTATAGTAATAGTTCCTGTAGATAGATGCTCTCGGAGATTCAAAAAATTGGTATCGAAATTTTTCAATTAGTTTTTGAAGTAATTGAAGTTACAGTATTGTGAGTGACACAGTTGAAGTTTCAAACTGGCTATATTTTCTAGTGATATCTCTAAATTATGGTTCAAAAATCTGCTAATTGAATCCATCTTTTCAATCCATGTAATCAAAGTGCATTTTAAGCGCTGTCATAAACAAAGGTGGTAGAACGGTTTAAAGGTTAAGCATATAATTTGGTGTGAACCGCGGTAGTCTGAAGAGTCATTTAAAAAAAAGCCTCAGTAATTCTTCTACACTTTCCAATTCCAAGAATCCCCAAACGTTTGCTCCATAACATAGGATAGATTTTGCAGTAGCTTCGAAAACTTTGTACTTGGTGTTTAGCGGTACTAGTCTATTTGGCATATAGTTTTTCCACTTACTGTTCGATAGATTTGTGGCACTGGCAAGTTTTTGTGTGAGACGTTTGTCGAAATTACCATTACTCGAAATTAGAACACTTAGATATTTATACTTTCGCATAACTTCTATCTCTTCTCCAAAATTGAAAAATTTCTCATTCCTGGCGTTGGCGTATCTCCCGTTTCCTCTTCGAAGAGTCATTGATGCTTTCGACTTACTGGGATTAACAGTAAGATTCCAGGTATTGCAGTATTCTGCAAGACGGTTAATCATTAACTGCAATGAATAGGCAGATTCTACCGTGATATGACGATGTCATCAGCATTACCGAAGTAATTTAAAATTAATGCTTACAAACGGTATTCCTGCTGGTAGAACATCGTATAAATCGTCTTCAAACAATGCGAATAAATCTGAGCTTAGTCCACATCCCTGTTCAAGTCCTGCTGTTGTCTCAAACTCTTCAGATATGTAGGCTCTCACCATCCCAAACACAAGAAACTCGCTCAGCACTTCCATCTCTTTGATCCATTCTTTTAAAACGCGTTTGTAGTATTGATGTGAAGATTTTTGTCGAAGAGTTTAACAACGAAATTCCTATATAATTACTTACATCATTCACATTTCCCTTTGTATGCAATGGATAAATAATACATTTATTGAACGTTCTTGAGACTTACCCTTTTTAAAAATTACGTTACATTCCTTTTTAAAAGTCTCCGCAAACCCATCAGTAGAATATATGAAATGTTCTGTTGGTATTCTGTCAGTAGGGCTGGCCAGGAGACGAGTCTCTGCGAGACTTTTGTAAGTCTCGTCTCGGTCTCGTTAAAATCGAAAATCTTCAGCTTCGTCTCAGTCTCGTGTCGGTCTCTTATAAAAAAGTCTCGTCTCGTCTCCAAAAAATACGATTTCCTGACAACCTGTTGATTATATGAACTAAATATTTTCGATTATAGTTTGATTACGTGCAAAAGAAAATAAATATTTAACTAAAATTGGATTTTTGAATTTATTAGACTCTCTGTAAATTTCGGTCCAAATATCTCGTCTCGGTTGCTTAAAAGCCAGTCTCGACTCGGTCTCGTCATGCGAGACCGAGACCGAGACTTTCCTCGTCTCGTGGTCAGCCCTATCTGTCAGTTCCAGCCGCTTTGTTGTTTTAGCATTTTTATAATACTAGACTCGTTTCTTCTACAGTAATTTTTTTATCCACAATGTTATCTTCGAAACGAGGTGGAGCGTATAAAAATTGTTGGAAGACGAGTTTCAGTAGAATTTCGAAATTGTTTTTAATAGTCTAAGAAAGATAGGATCAGACCAGGGACAAATTAATTCATGAAATTTTATTACTGGTATCGACGCAGAATTATACCCTCAATAACATATCCAAAGTCCCCCAAAATCCCCGCATTGGCTTTTTGTATAGGCGCATTTTAAGAGGTGGTGAGGGGAGGGAGGTGGGAGTTTGTCAAGCTGAAAAATTTGTTGTAATACAATCTAATCATATGACACTTGTTTTTAGGGTGCTTTTTAACGCTGATTCTAAAGAGACCAAAACTGAAAAGATACATGTTTCCTGTGGAAAGTTAATGTCAGTTTTATGGAATTATCACTTTTTTTTAAGTACAACAAGTAATATGTTACCCAAAACCATTTTAAAATAATGGAGTTTTAATGAAATTTGGTATTAATGTTTCATTTGGCATGTTTACTAAGAACCAAAAGAGTTCTTAAAAATATCTGTGGTGAAAGGGTGTTTTTTTGAGGGCGAGATGTTAGTGCGTCATTATTACCATAACATCTATGAATAAGTTTTGACAATGATGAAATTTGCTAAAAATATTAAATATTTCATGCTTACCAAGTATAAAAAAAGAGTCCATTAAAATAACTTCATCCAAGGAGTTTTTTTAGAGAGTTTATTTTTGACCTGCCCTATGCGGAGCAAACTGTTAGCTCTTACGAAAAATTGTATTTTCGTGTAATCGAGATAGTACATATATGACATATGATATATCATTTGAAGGTATTTTTTAACGCCGAATCTAAATAAAGAAAAACCAATATGATACAAGCACCCTTAAAAAGTTAGATTAATTTTGAGACAGCAGGTCAAACATTACACCCCCAAAAAACACACTTGGACCTTAGATATTAGATAGGATCGGACCAGGAACAAATTAATTCATGAAATTTGAGTGCTAGCTGCTTTCTGAATTGTATACTTCCACTTTATTTAATAAAAAAAAATAAAAAAAAAAAAAAAAACAAAGACAGTATGTATTCACAAATCAATTACTTACAATGGGGCATATTCATATAGTCATTTTAGACCTGTGTCTAAGTTAAACATAGCTTTGGTTGAATTTTCGGACGTTGATTCTATTTTTCTAAGGTTATAATTTCAAAATATTTGAGGCTATTTGTGTAGTATACCAAGTTAATTATCTTATTAAAATATAAAACCAAGAATTTGTAATTAAAATCGGTCTGTATTCATTGAGTAAAAATTGTCTTAAACTGTAGTTTAGTTAAACCTGGGTCTATCTGCGACTATGAATATGCCCCAATATGTTTAAATCGCATGTCCTCGTAAATAAACCATCTATTTTTTTTCTTCCTGTTTACATTAAAAATGGATATTTTTCATATTTTGTGTACCTCAGGGTATATCCCTCTATTGTAAATGATGAAAAATTCAAAAAAGACAAAAAAAATCAACATGGGTCGTTTTTCTTTCATCGCAAAAAATTTAAATTAATCAAAGATTCAATAACAAAAAAAAATGAAAAAAAGGAAGATGTTGGGCGAGGAAATATTCGTTTTTTACAAGGATCGAATGATTTTATCTATTCCGCCCAATCCATATAATACACATGATGGTCTCACTCAAACTTATTTATATTTCACCATCATCCTTTTGCTTTTTTTTTTTTTTTGTTTATTTTTATCAATTTTTCCCTATTTGTTGGAAAAGTTGTTGCAATCAAAGTTATAGGATTCCGCACCTGAGACTTGATCCTGTTTCATCTACCTCAACTCAAGGCTTGAAATATTAAGTCCTATTTTAAAAATTGAATAAGTTCACAGAGTCGACTTACCTACCTTTATGTATCTGATGTTCTCCCATACAACACAAACACACACTCACTCTACCTTGTACTCTTCTTCAGGCAATATTTATGATGCTTACCAAAAAGTTTCGAAGGACCTTTCTTTTGATTTTGGTGTATCGTTTCTCCAGATTATTTTCATACTGACATTGATAAATGAAAAATTAATCGAATTTCGTACACCTTGAACAGAGATTCTCGTTCTGTGAATAGCGACCAATAAATAAATGCCATGAAGATTTTATGCACAGCACATATAGAAACAACAATCACATAGACCAGCGAGTCCTTCGGCAATCTGAGTTTATACTTTATGCTGTATAAGGTATAACGGTATAGGTATAAAAAGAAACCATGAGAAACTTTACCTTTTTAGTTTATATTTTTTGAATCGAAATCGATCGAACTACACTCAATTCACGACCAGAAAGGACAAAAACTCGAGATATGGTCCACCAAATAATGCCCAACCGTTTGTTTGCTGATGTTGTAAAGTTCATTGGAGGACGACGGCTGTGTTTATTATTATCCTGCCAAAAGATGCTAAATACGATTTTTATCTATGAAAAATGACACAAGGTAGTGGCAGCAATGAATATATAATAAGGCATCTCGCATCTTACATATTCTGCAAAGAGTTGGGCGCTTGGTGAATGTGTTTTCCTCATTGTTATACATATTATGCATGACTGGGTGTAGTGCGGCCGTATCCTTTTTTTTACTTTGGTCCTCAAACAGAGTAAACTAACACATGCCTAACTCTAAAACATGTCTGTTTCCTGGAGTTCTGATTTTTTAAACAACACATGATTATATTAGGTTTTTTTTCCATTATGGAGAGAGGCTTTAGCGAGAATTTGTTGAATATTTTCTGTTAATGGTTACGTAGTAGGTGGCAGGTACACTTGCCACTTTTATCCAAAAGCTGAATAAATAAAATATACATCTTTTCTGATTTTCTGTATGGATGTAAAAAAGGTATTAGATTTAGTCAGGTATATCTAAACAAAAAGAAATACTACAACATTCTCTTTCTTTTATTATACAAATGTATGTATATTTGTATATGTACCTACGTATAAAAAGCTGCTGTCAAAAGAGAAGAATAATACATTTAACGGAAGAGGATTAATAGCAATTTGTTTGGTGTCGTAACACACTGCAAACAAAATACCAAACAAAAAGTATTCATTGGATACATTTTGTTTTCATTAGGAATAAAGTTAAAGTTGTCATTTTGGGGATTTGTATTTTAGTTGATGTGGCATATGATTTAATAAAGAGATTAAGATTCTTCATCTTCAAATACGAGTTCACACAATATTTATATCCGTATTTAACTCAAAAAAAATAAGTACTTATTCTGTTATGCAGTGTTTAAAACAAATTTGATTAGATTGCTCAAAATTATATTAACATAGGAAAAAAGGACAAAAAAGTCAAACTATAAACTAAAATCATAAGAAGTTCCAAATTCAAATTTTGAATGAAAAATTATTTGCAATAATATGTAATAGACCGAGAGCTGGCAGCAGATTTTGGTCGTGAAAGGAAACCAAAAGATATTAATAGTATAAGTAGTCCTGCTGAAGGTGATTGATAAGATAACGAATACGTTAGTCTGCCAACATGTAGTGGCCCCGTTACCACGTAAAAGTGCATCAAAAGTACAACTTTTCTGAAAATTGAAATCGGATGGGAAACCATTTCAAATGTAATACAACTTGACGCCATCAACTCCTTGATTACAAAACTGGTTTCGACAGACGTCTAGGTGGCCCCAAAACCCAGACAGACGTCCCCAAAAACGCGATTTTGTTGGCGTTCTTACGTTTTTGGGAAACCACCTGAAATTGGTCACAACTTTCAGCCATGGACTCCCTGAGTGTGAATACCCCCAAAACCTAAACACACTTACCCTTACCGATTGAAAACAATTATACAAAAGAGTTTTTCAGTGGTTTTTATAAAATAGCTTTCTGTTTTAAAGCTTTTGAGAACAGAGATATAATGCTAAGTACGGAGACCCTATGAAAGCTTTTACTTGAAATAGGTATATTCAAGCCAATGCGACGAGACAGAGATACAAACGTTCTATCTTCCCTGTACTGACAATTTTTGTTGAACAAAGTATAGAATTCTTTTATTTTATCTCAAAGGTGATAGGTTGAAGCTCCTCGTCCCCCCTGGTATGCTTCTGTACCCCCTCCTATTTCTATAATTTAGTTCTTTTTTTTTCTTTTAATCACATCTGCGCGGTCTAAGTTCTTGTGGCATCTAATGCGAATAATTTTGAAAATATTTCCTCCTGGTGTTAAATGTAACATCACTTTACCAGTAACACATATTACACATATAATTTGAAATTTTTGTTATAATGTTTACGAAATTAATAAATTAAGACAATAAAAGTACGTATACGCCCCAGTGAACCATTCTGTTGTTTTGAATTTTATTGGTAACGTAACTGAACCTCTTTTATGTACTGGTTAAGAAGATTAAGTCTTGGAAACGAGATGACCAAGAAAAAAACCCAGAGTCGACAAAAGAAATGTGTATGTGGTTTTTGAAGGCCTAATAAATAATTTAAAAATGTGTTCTGGTTGCATTGATAAACCGTGGGGTATTCAAATGGAACGGAAGAAGTGTATTTTCTAACCAAAGCAACCCGAAAAAAACTTATCCTTCTAGTGTAATGGTTTTATAATTGTTTGAGTAAAGCTATCGGTTGGTACCCTCTTTTTCAACAGCTTCGATGCATACACGCTCCACTTTCGGCTCTATTATTTCTAAACACAAACAATATAAATAAAATAGTAAGAACAAAATAATAATAGTCATATTAGTTGATATTTATATGTTCTACAAAACAGCTCATATCCCATAGGATTGCTCTTTTGATGACGTCATATGCTTATTATAGATAACTCATTAGAAATCATTTCGTTTTTGTCGCTTCTGGGTTTTCGGCCATCTCCTTTTATGGACACACAGGATAGATTGCAGCATCAAAACATTTGTTTGTACATCTTGTTTTAAAGCAATTCGATCGAAGTCAATTTCTCGCTCGAATTTGCGATTAAATGCAAAGAAATGGATTTCTCCATAGTGTCCTTCCTTGGGCCAATTCAAATCCATCAAACTAAAAAACGTGAAAAAACGATCCGTTCTCGAATTATGCGTGCTAAAAAATGAAATAGGCGCTAACAGGGCCAACTGATTTTTCCTAAACCTTTGCGTAGCAATTACGAACAAACCCGCTAAAGGAAGTATCCAATTCGGTCCAGTTGTTTTTAAGTTTGAAGCATCCGCACAAACCATAATCCACATATTTGCATGATGGTTCAATGGTAGATAGTAGATACTTTGTTTTAGCTTTGTTGTAATTTCTCAAAATATTTAGAATTTTAATGAAGATGAAGAAATTTAAATATTAAAATACATTTTAGTAGAATTTATTAAGAATTTTGGTTAAGCTCACCCACTTCGACGCCTAAATGAGAGGAGACTTTGTGTCAAATCTGATCGTTATGATTTTTCGTTTTGTTGTTTAATGATGAATAATTCGATTCCAAAAATTTGATGATTTTTTTTTCAAGAAGTTTTATAGGTATAATCGGTTTTCATCCTACAAAATCAAAAACCCTTGTCCAAATATATATTTCTTCTAAAAAATTCTTAAAACAAAAAATAAAGCTCTTAACCAAAATTCAACTTTTATTCTATTAGACGTGTTTTAGAACAAACATGTTTTATTTTTTTAAGAGAATCGTAGATTAGTGTCAAATTGTTATAATATTTAATCTTAAAATAGGTAGTTTTAGTAATTTGTATGCTTATTTAAGAACTTGGGAGTATTTTAGCCCATTGTTGGCCTCTCTATCGGTGTGGCACTTTGCATGTTTATCTACCTACCACCAATGCAGTATTTTACTGACCATTAACCAACAATTAAACTTCATAAATGTCTGCATCCTGTAGGAGACTCTATTTATACATAATAACCCCCATCATGCTAGACTAAGTAGATAGTACTGAGTAGTTAAGCCCCTAAGTGCCTTTTTCTTCCCTATATGTTTATTTCAATACCTCAACAAAAAAAAAATTATTTGCCTATCTTATAAAATGTTCAACAATTTACTCTCCTTTATATACAAACTTCTATCGGTTCATTGGAAAAAAACTGTAACTATTTCTTACATCATTATAATCAGTTTTTTTTTTTTTATTTCATCACCCTCATATTTTACCATTAATGTCACATTATCTTCGTTTGAGTGTGAACATGCTTTGACAACCAATCATTTGAAAGCTCATTAATAATTCAGACCTAAATCACGATAAATATTGAATCCGATAACATCCACAGAGGACAGACTAAAAATACCTAACTCCGAACAAAAAAAGGAAGGAAAAATTAAATTAAGAACCAATTTTTCCCTTTGATCCTTTTTTATTGCGGCGAGAAAAGGGGGAGAGTCGAAGTGTGACTGTATTTACTAAGTCCCTCAAAGGACACATTATATTAGTTAGGAACATGATTTTTTTGTAGGTATCACCCAATGGGTCAACAACCAGCACGTTATTTCACAAGGCTGGAAACATTTGCAATACAAAATAATGAACATAGAGGTCTATGAACAATACACCCACACATAATATTATATTGGTTGTACATTGTACAACGCGCACACGCTCGCTTTCATTCTCCCTCCTAACACCACACCATCCAAATAAACGAATCACAAAATGACATTGGAAGATTTATATTCTATACATATTGTTGGACAAATCCAACTACACTCCCCGAAAACCATTACTCTTCGTCACTGTAAATAATTGATAAATGATACCAATGAAGGACGAATAACATACACGAGAAAAAAACAGAACAAAAAAACATTCAATTTTAAACCTCAACTCAAATACTAACTGTACTGGTACTGCTAGCTCATTTTTTTTGTCTTCGATATCCTTGTGTGTGAATTGCGAACTAGTTTTTGTCCTTTTCCAATATAGAAAATAATTCTTTTGTGTTGAGCTTTGGGATACAATAAAACATCAAAGCTGAAGAATTGTAAAGGGATGTATAGGTGAATTTCAGGAACCTACTATTTTGAAGGGTTAGTAGTTGTTGTCACGGAATTCAGAAAAAAATATTTTATAATCGGCGTAAGACTTAGTTGATGTTAACTATTAGATAATGGCACATGAATCCTTTTGTGTTGATAAGTACATATAACTATTTAAGCGAAAATGACATAGAATGAAGTTAAGCTGTCAGCGGTGATCATCAATGAATCACAAGAAATGGCTGTTTTAAAAATAGATTTGTATAACTTTTAAGTATTTAATGAGCTTATCTGCTTTAAATATAGGCAAACAAAATACATATAATTAGATCATTTTTTAAACAAAAATGTAAAAACCCTATTTCGTTAATTTAATATTTAAAAAAAAATATAAATAAAGGCTTTATGAATTTTTGAAATAGCCAAAAACAAAAATCTTATTGTTCTCAAAAACTGTATCTACGATTTTGATAAACGAAAATTCAATTAATCAATATTGGGGAAATACTATTGTTTGCTGAAATTTTGCATCCGAAAAATGATTATTTTTGATACCACATACAGAACCATATTTTTTTTTTTGTTTTCTCGAAAGGGGTTGAGTTAATTTGGATTTTGTATATAATATTAAATATTTGCCCAAGATCTGTAAATAAAAACTCACAATGTTGGAGCTGTTTAGGATGCAAAATGTGTCATCCACATACCTCAGCCAAATTTTGGGTTTTTCTGTAAAACTGCGTTGGGCTTTTGCTTCAAAATGCTCCACCCATAAATCTGCAACCAGGGGCACTATGGACGGAGCATTTTGAAGCAAAAAACCTACGCAGTTTTACAGAAAAACCCAAAATTTGGCTGAGGTATGTGGATGACACATTTTGCATCCTTAATAGCTCTAACATTGTGAGTTTTTTGAAACATCTGAACTCACAACATCCAAAAATACGGTTCACTATGGAAAAAGAAAAGGAAAATTCCATTGCATTTTTGAATGTGAAGGTGACAAGACGAATAGATGGTACACTGGGACACACAATCTATCGCAAAGAAACGCACACTTACAGATACCTACATGCTACTACCCACCACCACCCGGCAACAATGTTTCTGAGCTGAATCTGGTTGACGACGTTCTGAGAGCAAATAAAGGCTATGCTAAAAAGCAAAGAATGTGGAAGCTAGTTGTGTCACGGGAAAAGGACGAGAGCAACCTCAAGACAAGAAAGCTTTTCTGCCATACCTTAAGGGTGTTACGGACAGAGTTGGTATAGTTTTAAAAAGATATGGGGTAAAATCCATGTTTATACCACCAAAAAAGGTAAAAAAAACTACCTCCGCTCACCGAAGGACCACTTTCCTCTGCAAACACCGGGCGTATGTGGGTCTTCGTATGTGGGATAAACACAAAGCAGCATTGCCACCCACTTAAAAGAGCACATTAGTGGTGTAAGTAAAAATCAGCGGGAAAAGTCGGCAATTTTCGAACATACCTTGGACAATCCAGATGAACACCACTGGATTCATTTCGACCAATTCAAGGTTTTAGCGTAAGAAACCAACTACATCCCATCACGTTTGGTATGCGAGGCGACTGAAATTAAGCGCCACCAAAATTTCAATCTGGACGACAGTTTTAAGCCAGCTCGTTCATGGGACCCGCTCATTAACACCTCACGGGCTCATATACACCCTGCGATGTAGTGAGTATTGTTTGCTCCCAACAACCTGCACCTCAACAACAACAACTTCATGAGATAGAACCTTCTACGCACCTCTACAACCTGCGTAGCCAATCTAATGCATAATGTTCCATCAGCAGTTTCCCGGTGACCACGCTCAATGTTATTTGATGCGAAACATTCGGAGTGAGCACAAAATCGCACTCTAATTTAAAATAACGCGGCTAATCCGAAAATGACTTAATTATGGTTATTAACATTACCAGTCATAGAACCGACTTTTTAATTTTCAAATTTATCGTTAAAGGCTTTTCCAATTTTGACCAATTTTTTTAATGCAATAGGTAATTACATATGTTAGCAATTTAAAATTTACAAGTTTACTGAAAAATAATTTTTGGATTTATTAATTTTATTTTTATTTTTGTAAGTTTAATATCTTGAAAACGAATAAATGATTTTTTTTTTTAATTTTGGCAAACATTTTATTTTATTTTAAATATTTTAAATATTTTATGTTATTTTAAATATTAAAAGTTGGCATATACTAAATATTATTTTCCAAAATTTTCAAAAAATTTTATATATACAATTTTAAAATTTTAAGAAAACCGGTCTAATGATTTTTGGTATTTCTTTTATAAATTCATATTATCTGTGTGGGATGACATAATGTCCAAGGCCATAATATTCATGGACTAATTAGATAGCATACATATTTTTGAACTCTATATCTATTTTTATGCTCCTTAATAATAAATTTATAAAACAAATACATAATAGTTTTTTGTATAACCTTTTTTAATACTTTATTTTTTACAACATCATTATCTTATTGAAATAGTCAATAACAACTTTGTCAATTTAAAAGTTGTTAGCTACGAGTGCAAGATTGTCCGATCCAGTAATGCGCAGTTTATTTAACTTCGAAAAAGGTTTTTTTTTCAAATGTTCTTGAAAATCAAAAAAATGGTCTTAAGTACTAGAGAAACAAAAATAACTATTTAAAAAAAATTATTAAAAAGTAACCTTTTCATGTCGATTCTTTTAAAGAAAATCTTTGACGCGGTTTTTGAGAAAAATAATATTTTCATATTTGGCAAAAAAAAATGTACGCTAGGTGCCGTTAGTTTTGATCCTAAAAAAAAATTAAAAAATTAAAAAAACTTGTGGGCATATTATTCAAAAAACAGTAGGTACCAAGTTCGAAGAAAATCCATTCGTAATCTTTCGGCTGTAGTTTCGCTGACAGACAGACAGAATTGCGAGAACCACTTTTTCGCGTTCTTCGTAATGTTTTACAAAATTATTATCTTGAGCTCTATTTGAACGATTTTGTTTAGAAAATTGTGTTTGTACTATAATTATTGCGATCAATTTTTAAATACAAATTATTTTACTTTGCGTTCTTCTTGACAGTATACATCCTATAGAAATACTTTTCATATTTTCGAGCTTAGCGTTATTGGATTCTCTGTTTAAAATTATATTTTTACTCCTTCTTAAGAAATAAAAATAATATAGAAATTTAATTTTCAAAAAAACGCATTTTTTTATTAGATTTTTTTATAAAGACTAAAGACTGGCAGAATTCACCCTACTCGACCAAAACCTCAATAGCCACATATAGTATATATAGGTGTATAGATACTTCGAAACTCAAATTGTAAGACAAAAGTTTCCATTTAAATTTATTTCTTGTCCTTGTCCAAGTTTGTTTCAATATTTAGATACCTATAGGTACCTATCTCCACTAACCTTTTTGCAAAGGTGCAAAGGAACCAAACAGAAGATATGTATGTATACATTCATTTTAAAAGAAAGATCCATTCTCATGTTTTACATCTTTGTCATGTCAGTCCGTGTTTCAGCATTAAAATGCGGTGGTAGAGATGGTATAATGGTTATATGTTTCTGGTATAATAGAAGGTTACCTGCATATTTTAGGAAAACGTCAATATTTCACCTTAATTGCCCAATTTAAGAACAACTTCTGAATGCTACTGGGTAATTCTTTACAGTGTCGTCTAGGTGATGTACTTAATGACTGACTTTGAGTAATTCCCTTTTGTTCCATCTCAGTGTGTTGAGAGAAGGTAAATTAATTATTTTTTGTATTTTTTTTTACGGTTTTACCTTCATTTTATTTTCTTTATTATTTTATTTTTTTGTTCGTCTTTTGTGTCCTTTTTTCTTTGCACAGGACTTAGCTTGATGTCAACACGGGTTGCTGGCTGAAACAAGGATTTTACTAATGATCCACGTAAAAAGGAAACGAAAAATTGAATCGGCTGCAATTTATCCATTCGGATAAGTTTGGGCAAGCATAAAAGGACGATTTTTTTGTTGCTTTTTGACGGTGTGTTTTTTGCTTTCAGTTCGTTATTCCACATCCACCCCTCCCCCTTTTAGAAGACACGTTCGTTTTTATTTTATATTTTAACGGGTCTTATACAATTTATTTTAATCTGGGAAGCTTTATTTATTAGGAATATGGCTCTTGGGGGTGCTCCTCTGTATTATCAATGTTAAGTATGCTTGGGTATTTGGAGGAAAAAGAAAATATGGGAATTTTGAGTAAAAAAATATAAAAGGTGGGGTGGAGCTTAAAGTCTAAAACAATTGCAAGAAGAAATATTTTAACGAAGAAAAAAAAAATAAATCATTTCAAAAAATGAATCCTCAAAGCACCAAGGATTGCAATTATTATAATTATAACTTGTAGATATTTGAAAGTTTAGATTCATATGAGCGTTTTTTTTTATATTATTTTTTTCTCGTTGGGTAGGGTGTACCAACCCAATGAGAATAAAAATAAAGTACACCTAGTACCGTCGCATAGCTAGTCTTAGACAAACAAGTATTTTGAAAAATATGCAAATGGAAATGTAAAGTTTTGAACGTGAAATGCATGGAATTAGTATAAAGTCATAATGAATTTAAACCTCAGTCTTGTTAGATCAGTACGTATAAGGCTACATCAAAAATTCGAAGTATTTATATTTCATGATTAATCTCAAAATTTGTATCCTCCCAAGATTTGAGTTTCTTGTTGCGGTGCTGATATTTAGAGGTCGTGTATCGCCATTTTCTGAGTTTCATATAAAATGTATGAATGAATCATGAAACACACGTTCTGAGTTGCTTACCTCTAAAACCGTTGAGAACAAATTTCAAGATTTTAAGTTCATTTACTTATACCTACCTATTGTATTATTTTAAATATTTGTATCTATATACCTCTACAAAAAGTAACACCGTTTTAATGAGATCTATTTGCTTTGAAAAATTGAGCTATTGGTACAACGATGCTCTTACCTTGCAATATAATGATAGTATCGGGTATGGCAAGGTATATGAATTAGTAAACAAATTTAACTTGAGATTTAGATACGCCGCCGTTTAAGTTCTACATCCGAAGGACGTGGTTGTGAATCAGTAAACGAATATGAGAAGCTGAGGGTGCTGTCGTCAGCGAAACAGTTTAAATTGATTAGAAGTTTCAGACAAAAGATCATTTATGAATATAAGGAAGAGATTCGGAGACAAAACGGAGCCCTAAAGCACACCAGCGTTTATTTTATGGATTTCAGACTTAAAACCGTCCAATACAACTTGTATTGAACGGTCTGAAAAGTATTTTCTAATCCAGCGAAGTAGAGATTCGTCGGTACATGCATGCATGCATTTTCGAAGAGACAGCTTGGTACCAAACTCTATTAAATGCTTTTGAAATATTAAGTGCAATAATCTTACTTTCTCCAAAACAATGTAAAGATTTGTGCCACTGTTTGGTGAGATAAACCATCAGATCAACGGTCGACCTGTTGCTGCGAAAGCCGTACTGTCGGTCATTAAGTAGCTTTCGATCTTCGAGATATTTCTTGAGCTGGAAATTGATAAGCGTTTCCGTGACTTTGGAAAGAAGGGACTTAAGTGCATTCGGTCGATAGTGGGAGGATGAAGAAGATACGCATTTTTTAGGGACAGGCTAGACAAATGATGTTTTCCATCCACTCGGAAAGAGACCAGTAGAGTAGGACAGATGTAAAAGCTTACGTAGTGGTTTTGCCTGCGTTAAAGTACACCTCTTCAAAACAATGGGAGGGATACTTTCCGGGCCTGCGGATTTGTGTGCATCTGCATCAAGATCTTTCAGGACTCTGGCAACTGCACGAGTGCGAAAGAAGTTCTCAAGTACACAAGGAGTCATAACACTTTCTGGCAGCGTCGAATTAACGGCATACTGTGCTTCGAGCGAATTGGCTTTATCTAACAAGCTGACATAATATTTCATTGTATAGATGAGCGTTGGAAGCCACGCCCGACGAAGTAGCATTTCGTATGTCCTTTGCAAATGACCAAAAATTTGTAATACCTTTGGGACACTGTAGTCTTTTTGCGTTAATTTTTGATCATGCAAGAATTTGGTTCGTCGTATTTGAACGTTACAGATCTTTCTAGCTTGCTTCAACTTATTCCGGTGGTTTTTGGGTAATATGCCCGAACTTTTTTTTTTTTTTTGATATTTTCCTTAGGACCAAAAACTACGATATCAGACATTCAATTTTTGTAAGCCACTAAAGTAAATATTAATTTTCTCAAAACCGGCAACTACGATTTTCAAATAGACTTAAGTATGACCTTTTTGGACATCTCCATCATCGTAATGTTAGTTTTGATTATTTGATTATAACCTCGAAATTCTTTTTTAACGCGAAACCAATACGTGCCCTAGAGCCTAGAGCAAGTAAAAATAAATTTCATTCTTTTAAAAATTTGTTTAATGTCCACGTTTTTAAATATAGCTCGTTTGCATGCAATTTTTTAAAGTTTTATGTAAGTGACTTGAACATAAGAACGGGAAGGTAGTATGACCCATGATTTTTACTATAAAACAATAATCAACAACAAATCAAAATAAATCTTTTATCTTCTTTCTGAAATGTTCTTGTTAACGATGTAAAAATCATTATCAGACTTTTAATATAAAACTATCTAATTTTAGTTGTTAAACAAAAGAACAAGTTCGCGTGATCCAGTAGAGTAAGGCCTAATTTATTCAGTCAAAGTTGAACATAACTCTGGGATTTTAACAGTCAACTTAAGAAATAGTTTTTATTCACTCAAAGTTGACGTTTTCAACTATTTATTTTAAAATCTAGATTTGATCAACGTTGGATTTTCTCAACTCCCCGAAATAGTAGAAGTTAGTGACCAAACTTTTTCTTCATTTCTGTCTTTCTGTCCATTCATTCATGCTATTCAGTTATCGACCGATCACCGAAATCAAGCATCGCCGGGTGAGTTAGTACTAAGATGGTTGTCCGCATGATTTTTTTTTTTTTTATTTTTATAATTGAAATTTGTTTATAAAAATGGTGCCTTTTCCCCACCAAAAAATAGAACAATTTTAATACACTTCAGTATTGTGTTTGTGTTCCATGTTGTATATGGAATGATTTGCTGGTCTTGTGATGTCTTAGTTTAGTGGGCGACGATTTCGACGGATAAGTGTAAAAACATACTCATGAACATCGATCCATTCATGATTCCATTTCACAACAACAGTTTTTACGTTTCATG
The DNA here is from genome assembly GCA_949320155.1 of Melangyna quadrimaculata. Classification (NCBI taxonomy): domain Eukaryota; kingdom Metazoa; phylum Arthropoda; class Insecta; order Diptera; family Syrphidae; genus Melangyna; species Melangyna quadrimaculata. Next base: position 43,059,388 of record OX439485.1, on the reverse strand, counting down.
GAGTTCTTGATCTTTCGTTGGCTTTTCCTGTTTGACCCTACATTATTCTTCTCTGTGAAAATTTGTGCTTTTTCCTTTATAATTTCATTTTAGGAAAACAAAATAGTTATAAGAACAAATTATAGTGTGTGAAAAGTCACATCTTATCGCTAGATATGTGTTAATTATTTGCTTTAAATATATTTGTACCTAATCCGTTTTGTATAGCTTTCAATTAAGCTTGCTATTTTTTTGATTCCGCGCTTCACATGGAATGAAAAATTATTCAAAATGCAAAATTAATTCTAATGCAAAACAAAAGTTGAAAATGACGTCTTGTGCGTCATGTGTCACAAATATCCCAAGGATATTTAAGAAACTGCAGGTTGGTCAACTTTTGAATTTCAACTCTGGAGTTCAGATTCGAAGTAGTGAATAAAAGCATTTTTCAACTTTCTGGTCAACTACTTATTTGAAGTCAACTTGTAAGTTGGCCAACTTTCATCAAGTTGAGCAATAGTGAATAAATTGGCTCTAAGTTAACTTAATCCTATCAATGAAAAACTGGGCCTTAGAAATAAAAACTATTTACCAATACCGTCTACACTCTAGTATCTAAGATTTTTAATTCAAAAAAAAAAATAAGAAATTCTTCTTTTTCAAAGAAATTTCCTCGTCTTTAAAGCCACTCTATATGAAAAATCTTTTAACATGGTTAACTTCTTTTTGAATTTACGTTTAATTCTATCGATTGTTTCCCTATTAAAAGCGACTTATTTTACAAACACCCTGATTAAATCTTGATTTTTTTTTTAAGTTTACCTGAATTTACCTTCAACCTGCCATAAGGAACTTCGTTCTGAAAATCCCCACGCAACAGTGTTCCTTTTTCCTCAAATCTGGCAACCCTGCTTAGTAAGCTCATGACTTTCATGTTATACCAACGTGCTTTTTCAAATTCCTTTCCATGAATGAAAAATTCCTTTCTTTTTAAATTCTTATTTTAATTCAAAACCAATAATTCGGTTCCAAGTCGACCATAAAAAAAAGTAAATGATTTGTATTTAACAATTCCATCCACTTAGACTGATTGATTAGTTCTTGCGTGTTTAAGGTTTGTTTTGGTTCTTTTTATACGATTGACTCCGTCATTTTCTGTTCCATCCCTCATGATTAAGGCTTTTTTATATTTCTGGTAGGTCGTAGGTGTATTCATTTCACCAAACCGGAAGTATATGTTATAAAATATTAATTCGGTTAGGTTGGGTAAGTAAATACCTAATTCAGATTTTTCCCTATCAAAAATTTTTCGTTCAAGCTCGTAACTTTTTATTCTGATAATGTTATTAATAAATTAAAGTAATATAATAACAACCATTCCCTCATGCACTAACATACACAAAACTTGGCAATAGGTAGCTCTACCTATTATAAACTATATTTAAAATGTTAAATTAATCATTTTTAATAACAAGATTCTGCCAAATTCCGTTACACTTCTCGGAATTAAGTTGATGAATCTTCTATTTCGTTCCTGCGATTTTTTTTTGCTGACATTTTTACCCTTGGAGTATTTCCTATCTGAAGAATTTTCTTTTCCATTAAATTGCCAGCAACAACAACAAAATATACCTACTTAACTTTTGCTAAGAATATAACGGCAAGAAGGTCATACTCTAATGAAGGGGAGTGGTATCGGTATAGCTTATATAGTACATTAGTAATCGTCGTCGTTAAAAGGAACTTCAATTTTCGTAATGGAAATTTTTGCCATTGCTTGCGGACGTTCTGGCCAACTTGGCAACCAGTGTGCGTAACGGTTTAATGTTTTTAATGTCATTTTGACACGAAAATGCCATGTTCTTTCCCCAAGAAGCCAGAAGGTGTATATGGCGAAAGGACGGGCCCTTTGAGAGACGGCAGCGTCATAGGCCTGATACATGATAGTATGGGCCAGTAACGGACAGGAATGGCAGGTTAGCGTTTTAATCGAAAATGCTTATTCCCCAGAGACACGGAGCCGTTCCTTAAGCTGTTGCTTCAAATTCTCAAGGCCTTTTACCATCGTCATCATCATCAGCGTGTGTGTGTATGTGATGGGTGGACAGCAGCGTCCTTAACGTCCCTAACTTGAATTTAAAGACTGTAATTTTTTACATGGTTGTTAATATTTTACGATTATTATTATTCTTATAAAGTGGTTTCTTTGTTCAAATGGAAGTGTTAACCACGCTTTCGACGATCCTTTTGGCTAAGGGGAAAGTGAGAGTAGGTAATCAAAATGTCGCCATATGAAGATTTAAAAAAAAATGTGTGAGGACTATAAAATTATTTGGAGCAAATAATAATTTATAACCTGCAGAGTCATTTTATAATTGGGCAGTTTAATTCTTTTTTTTTTTTTTTATTAAACATGTCCTTCGTTTGTTACAGTTGGCAAGTAGGGTGGTATATGATAAATAATATTGTGTGGTAATTATATGTATTACTATAAGGATGCGTGTTGGTAAAGTTCATAACCCCGCAGTGAGCGTGAGAATGAAAATTAATCTAACGAGGATATAATTGGACATTTGTATATCAAGTTATTTTATTAACTTGAAAGAAGACATTATTTTATGTAAAGTGTCTTGCAAACAAAAGGTCATGTGGTTAGGTTAAAAGCGCCATTAATTATCAACAAAGCAGAAAGATAAGATATAGAATTTCATACGTTCCTTATACAACAGTGATTAAATATTAATAAGTAATTATTTAGGTAGGTGTGTTTATTTTCACACAAGTATTATTCAAGTTTGTCCTGGATGAATCTCGTGGACCAAATATTTAACATTTTTAAACGTTTTATCATCAAAGGACAAAATAATTTTAATGAGCTTATTGCCACAAAACACAAAGTAATTTCAAATGTTGTTGTTTTTTGTTTTGTTTTACTTTTAATTTTATCTCCTTTGAATAAACGATAGTTTGTTGTTTTTATTTGTTTTTTTTTTTTTGTATCGATATTTTTGTTCAGAATTTAATTATCTGAGAGATCCTTATCTAAATCTACCTACCTTCAATTTCATTACGCCCATCATCTCTAATTTCTATGAGAGTTTTTTCTTTAATAAATCTTTATATGTTAATCAAACAAATGGCGCACGGGTTGCAAAACAAAAAATATGGTCCAGGTTACCCCTATTAAAAAATTATTTAATGATTTTTTTTGTAACTTTTATTTTTATATATAAAAAAAATATAACCAAACCAGAGTAAGTTCGTGGAAGATATTGCAAAGAAAATTGATAGCCTTTTAGGAGGTTGGTCGTTTATCAAGCTGAAATGTTGGTATTAGCAAGATCTAAGCATTATATAGGGTACACTTTAACGTTGAATCTAAAGAAACCGAAACTGAGATAGTACCTACATGTTGTATCCTATAAAAAGTTAAAGTCATTTAATGGAATGATGACTTTTTTTTAAGTACAACAAGTAAAATATTACCCAAAACCATTTTAAAATAATGGGATATTAATGAAATTTGGAATTATGTTTCATTTGGCGTGTCTACCAAGAATCAAAAGAGTCCCCAAAAAAATGTATGTTAAAAGGGTATTTTTGTTTAGGGTGAGATGCAAGTGCGTCATTGTTACCATAACATCCATGAATAAATTCTGACACTATTGAATTTTCTCATCCTTTCTTTCTTATAATATTTGCCGAACCAAAGGGTCTCAGCGGTCTATATGGTGTATCTCAGAATAACTTAATTTTTCATAACTTTGCTTAGCTTTATGGCTATATATAGCAAAAATTATAACATGCATGATTTTAAAACTAATGTCATCTTGTAGACAATTTTATAACCAACGAATTAATAGAGGGTGTTTTTCTTGAATGTTATGCTTCTGAAGTTATAAAGCCACAACAGGATTTTAAAAGCTAGGCAGGTTGGATACTGACCATTCCAATAAGTAGAATTTTTCTATGAACTAAAGTTCATACAATGCCAGTTACGCTGCGAAAACAACAATTAACATTGAACATTTTGAATGAAACAACAACAACTAAAGTTGTCTAACACCAAGTTATTTTTTTTTGTTCATTCTAATGAGTCCTAACAACAATACGAAAAATCAGAACAACCTCACGCTATAGTTAAAAAAAAAATACATTACTTTATTTATTTGATAAATATCAAATTATATGAACAAAAAAAAATCAAAAATCGTTCGAGCGGTTTTCTTAAAAAATTATTTTATTTGTACACTTTTTAGAACATTTTTGAAAATAAAATTTGGCACGCCAATTTTAAAAATTAAATAAAATACAGTTTTTCACACAGTTTAAAAAAATATCAGTAAAAATTTAATAATTTTTTACAAATCCAAAAAATACTTTTTAGAAAATTTGAATACGCAAAATTATCAGGCTCAATACTTTAATGTTCTATGTTATATAAAATGCACAAATACGTTTTTTTGTATCAAAATGTTCGTCTTTTTGTCGACTTTAAGAAAATGTATGTTTCATTTTTTTCAAAACATACACCCCGCAAAAGTTGCCTTGGGTTATTTTTATAATTTAAAGATTTTGTTTTGGTTTAAGAAATGCCCTCTAGGGGTCGCTCATTGGAGTTAAAATTTAAAATACAAAGTAAAGAGAATATGAGAAACATACCCCTCCAAAAACTTTCGTAGGGTTATTTTACGAATTTTAAAATGTTTGTTTACTTTTAAAAATGACCGCTAGGGGTCGCGCATTACATTTGAAAACTGGAAAGAACTTAGCATGAACAAAAATCATCCAAAAAGTTGCGTGGAGTCCTATTAGTGCGATTTGATATTTTTTTGTAATTTGTATACTGACCGCCAGATGTCGTTTTCTATTAGTTTAGCAAACGTATTTAATTATTGATATCAAAAGGTTTACCAGCCTTTATATGGCTTAAAGACTATGAAAAACATGCTGAGAATTAATAAACTATTATGGTTACTATAAGAAAACTTAAAAATGATTTAATTCAATTGTTAGAATATTTTGTTTTATTTCTTCATTTGACAGTTCTTCTCAAAAAATTAAAGTAACTGCAATTGTATAATTAATTCGCCTTTGGTTTTAAATCCATGGCATGTTGTGGCATGGAATAAATAAGAATTGAGCGATGGCCTTCTTGAGTAAGTTCCATGATTAATAGTGGTTTGGTCAAACAACTTTTTCAATCTGATGCCAATCTTTTTGGTCTTGATATTTTTCTGATTCAAAAAAAGAAGTTTTGACGTTGAAAGCTTCGAGCAACTAAGTCACTTTCTAGTATTTATTGTTGCTCTTGTTTAAGGTACTTGAAGTCAGGTTCTAATGAAATTTTTTTTCCAACAGATTCCGGTCTGAGACCTGAGGCAATTGCGTCTTTGATTTTGATTTGTACCTACTTCTAATTATATAACTTCTATCAGCAATATTTGACTGATCTATGCCATTGATAACATCAAGACGGCTGTAACAATAATTGTAGAAGTTGCCTATGAGATATTCTGAAACTTTCTGCCACTTTCTATACTTTTGGGAAAAATTCGTGATTCGTGAAAACTACAAGAAGTGTTAAAAGAATCATCCAATAAAAATTTGTTTCTTTAGAAGGAACAAAAGCAGAAGCTTAAATTGAAGCACTTTCAGAAGTTATGTCAAAAATTAAGCTGCATCCTTCAGCTTTAATGTTCCGGGTATTCTTCTGATGACTCAAGTTTTAAGAATTACAGTCCTTTTCTTGTTGAGTTTTTAAATAGTTTTCTCCAAAATGAATTTACAAACTGTTGGGACTGAAAAAATATCATATAGGTGTATGATTATTTTTAGTAGACTCAAAATTCCCTTTTTTTTTTTTTGTTGTAAACTAAGAAAGATATTAACACGAATTAAATGCCATCTTATAAAACATTTTGTTTGCTTTATAAAAAAAATATGTCTTCTAAAATTAGTTAATACTTAAACATTTTGTTCCTAATTTTACAAAACGACCTCAAGTGGGTCAACTTACCCCAGAACCAGGGTAAGTTGACTAGGACTATGGGGTAAGTTAAATATAGTCTTATAGTAGCCTAAAATGCTCGTCAGTAAAACTTGTTCTTATCAAGTAAAAGAAATCATTTCTCTTCAAAGCTTAAGTATGTACTCATATTTTGTAATAAGCTCATTAAAAAAACATTTCAAAATATTTATTAAAAATGTATGTATAAACATTCCATGGTTATCAGCGCAAACAAAAAAGCAAAAAAAAAAAATACCATAAAGTCTGGATAATTAAATTTCATCAAACAAGAACATAAAAGAAGTTTAAGCAAAGCGAAACAGAAAACAAAACAAAATCAAATATAAAATGCAAAAACAAAGAACCTATGTATCCTTGAAACACATCAACATCACAAAGACAGGTGCTTATAGCATCAACAATATCGAAGGATAGCTAAAACAAGAACAAAAAATATATATGAGTACATCCTGTGGTTTCCTCTTCATTTAACCGGAAAAGCAAACAACCAATGGAAATAGGACACTAGCGCCCATGAATACACCGGTTAACAGGCAACTTCCTAATCCAATTATTCACAGTTGGCCAAGAAATCGACAACGTATTAGACACAGCAATCTGAGCTAGGGCATGTGCCCTGCTCAATGGAGTTCTATGTATTGGGTGCTGTCCCTGCCTGTGCCTGCTCATCATCCAACCCCAATTCTATCGCTGCGCATACCAAAATTCCTCCATCGGAAAATTATATAGTCCCTAAAAATAACAATACCACCACAAAATATAGGTAAAGGATAATTTAGAGCTTTTCCGAGCATAGACAGATGGACACCGTAATTAAACTGGAACATTTAGTGCCGGCAATGCTTTCAAAATGAATAAGAGACAAAAAAAGAGAAAAAATCAAAACCAAATTACTTTCCAGGACCTGATTCACTGACTAGCAACTGAACTTTAATCCACATATTCAAAGAAGAAAACAAAAGAAGCTTCTTAGCCGTTTTTTTTTTTGGTTTAAATGCCAAGAGGCTTATACCTACCATCAGTGCTATACATGCCAGTGATGAGATACTCGATTAACATTATGCACAAAAGGAAAGGAAATACTTATAGTTTAATTGATTGAGCTTCCATGTAATTTGACAGATCTGAAGCGCTTTCAAGATGAGAATTTGTTGAAAAACATGGAGATGGGCACCTCTCCCCAATGGGGAGAGTAGTTCTTAAATACCACATAGCTGGTGGAAGTTCTTACTTATATAGAAAATGGACTCTCTTTGATGTGGTTTTAGTTTGACAATCAACGCAAGCAACCTTAGGCAAATTGAAAAAGGTCAAATAGATATGTACATCTATAGGTACTGCCTTTTAATATCATTTTAGCAAAACGTAATCTTTTGCGAAATAACTGTTGATGTTTCAAAATTATATCAACCAATTGAAAGAGGAAGGGATATTTTTTTGTAAATTGAATTTTAAATAAAATTATTTATACAATTAAAAAGCACACAAAATTGACATCAACTCCAGAAATTAATGTGTTTCACCCATATGAGGTCATTTGTACTTTTTAATTAAATTATATTCATTCACTCGACTTAAAACAAAAATAATTTTAATGTTTTAATATTTAAATTTCTTAATCTTCATTATTTTTAAATTTTTTACTACAAGTATTGACAGTATCTTGTTATTGAAGTCTCTTATTAATGGTTTTAAGATTTATACAAAAAATTAACAAATAGCATTATAATTTAACTAGCTGGCCCATCCTGACTTTGCTCAGACAGCACAAAACTTTTTCAATATATCTATTTGCAGGCCATTGAATATACCGCAAGGGAAAAAGGAATAATAGTAGCATTTTAGGAAATTTTGTAATGTATATGTTTCAGGTAAAAAATTCATTTCTCAGCGGATGGTTACACTGGTCATTTATAACTTTATATTTTATAACTTGAAAACTAAGCCAAGTTTGGGAATTTAATTAAAAAAAAAAGACTTTATTGAAAATTCCAAATCAGGAGTGTACAAAGACAAATTAAGTGTCATATGCAAAATTTCGATTTTGTAGCAATTTTGAGTGTAAGAATTTTTTGAATTGAAACATTTTTGAAAAGTATTTTCTTGCAACATTTTGATTTTTAGCTTTTAAAAGGGTGGTTTTAAAAATCTCAAAATTACACAACATTTAGGTGGTACAGGTATATATTTTTGGTAGAAATTTAAAATCGATATTATTGTTTGTTTCTCAAAATATTCGAGTTGAAAATCATTTGTTTAGAATTTTTAATAGTTTTTGTTCCAGTTTTGTTGGTCTAAAAAAAAACTGTTTGTTGAATTTTTTTTTTAAATTATCAGTTGTTGACTATGTCATTATATGTAAAAAAAACAAAGATTGGGTTCGGAATCATTTTTTGTTCTTGAAATATTTGAGACGAAACTAATTTTTCAACTGTTTTTCTTAGTTTAAAAAAAAAGCGTCTGTTGATTTTTTTTAATATTTACCAATTTGGTATTGTGTAAGTATGTGTAAATTAAAATTAGTCTGAACTGAATATCTTATTCCGTTCTCGAGATATCCCAGATAAATGACATTTTACAGCTCCTTTTTAAATTGCTGTAGTAAAAAAATGGTTCATTGAATTTGTTAGAAAACGTTTTCAGCACGTTATGACGATATTATCTGTAAAATAAAATTCATTCGAGGTCGATATCTTTATGTGTTCTCGAGATCCACCAGCTAAATCGATTGGCGCCCTCAGATTTTGACATTTCGACAATTGTCAAATTTCAATGTGAAATTTCTCGGTTTCTGTTGGTGCTAGAGCGCTGGCCGAAATGCTAGGTAATATCACCCTTCTAAATCGATTGGCATCCTCAGATTTTTACATTTCGACCCTTGTCAAATTTCAAAGTGAAATGTCTCGGTTTCTGTTGGTGCTAGAGCGCTGGCCGAAACACTAGGTTATACTACCCTTCAAAAATCGATTAAAATCCTCAGATTCTAACATTTCGAAACCCGACCCGAAACCCACAGAAGAGAGGAATTTTAATGTTAAATATTTTTTTCTTTTTCTTTTCGTGCATCCACCACAATTCTTCTTCTTCTTTTACTGAAAAAAATATGTAAAAATAATTTTTAATTTAAATCCATGGGTAACTCTAGTTCCCTTAAAGCCCTTCCCTCTACGCACATGTTATCATTTTGACGGCGACGTTCATCCATTTTAGAAAACAACAACAACAACACAGAGTTGTTTACATTTTTATCTGCAAAATACAGCAAACAAGTATTATTAGGTTTCAATAATATTTTCCTCTTGATTTACAAACTTACAATCATATTTTATTATTCTATTGTAATTTTGTTATGTATGACCGTTCATATAAAATAATTTGGTAAAACAAATTTTTCTTAGAGCTGTTTTTGGTTTTCTCTTATCGGAAATGCATTGAATGCTAAGTCGAAAAAAAAAATTTCACATCCAGGGTATTCTTTGTGACATGCAGACGGCGCGTTGAACGCAACTTACCAAGTCTCAATAGACTAAGCACCACTAAACGGAATCTGATGATTGGTGTGGCAACCATGAAAGTGCAATAATTCCAGCCTAATGTAATACTTGGTGGTAGCCAAAACAAATCGGTTGTTATTCATTCAAAACCTTCAATGTTAATATGACTGAGCTAAAGCTAAAAGACCTTACAATAATAAATATATATAAAAACGTGTTTTTTTATACATTCCCTCATATCTCGTCATTGACGTTGATTTTATCATTTCTATGCAGTTCGGTACTTCTAAGTAAAAATCAAAGAAATATTTTAACTTTTTTTTCCAATTTTCGTTTTGTATTAAATACAAAAATTGCAAAATTGTTATTTTAACATATTTTTACTATTTTTTCGTTAGTCTGCTATTACACCATGCATCTAAACGCGTGCAAATTTTCGAACAATGGAAGTGCAAAAGAGAAAACTAATTCGAAAAGATGAGACGGAAGAAAATCTGCCGTGTGTCGCGTGGGTAAAATATTCGAACAACAAGAAAATTCGAAGAAGTTCGAAGAAGTTGCACGCGTCTAGATGCATGGTGTAATAGCACACTTAAGTTTCTTAAAAGATTATTTCTCCCCTGGATCCGATGGCTTGCCTGCCATCTTACTGACAAAAATGTGCTAACTCTCTATGTGAGCCTCTTTCAGCACTATTTCGTCTTTCATTCTCTCAAGCTACTTTTCCAAAATTATGGAAGGACTCTTTTATTTTTCCTATTCATAAAAAAGGAGTCAAGAATGATGTTGCTAACTACCGGCCTATTGCCAAGCTTTCCTCAATTCCCAAACTCTTTGAAAGCATTGTTTACGATTCTCTCTATTTTCACTGTAAACCTCTCCTCTCCCCGCAACAGCACGGCTTTTTAAAAGGCAAAACCACCACAACTAACATTACGGAATTCGTTTCTAAAACTCTCAACGAACTCGAAAAAGGAAATGAAGTGGACGTTATCACAACAGATTTTAGTAAGGCCTTTGATAAAATCAGTCACCAAATTATTTTTCTTAAATTTAAAGCTCTCGGTGTCCCTGCCCTCTTTATCTCCTGGCTCAGATCATACCTTGAGAGCCGCCAATATAGAGTTATCTTTAGGTTTTCAATCTCTGACCTCATCTTTTCCACTTCGGGCGTTCCTCAAGGGAGCCACCTTGGCCCTTTTATTTTTGTCTTAACAATAAATGACGTTATTAATGTCATAAATGATTCGACTGTCTCTTCTACGTTTCTTCAAAACGACCTTAACTCATTCCAAACTTGGTGTGACAAAAATTTTTTAGAACTCAATGTTACTATATGCCAATCCTTAACTTTCTCTCGTAAGCGATTACAACTTCCTCCTCGAACTTATTGTTTTCACGAAGTTGCTATTCGAATTTCTGCTTTATTTGTGACCTAGGAGTAATTTGCGACAGTCAGTTAAATTTCCGAGCCCATTTCGACCATATTATCAACAAGGCCAACTCTTCTCTAGGTTTCATCAAACGTTACTTACTTTACTTTACTTTTGATGGCCATCACAGCCCAGGATGGGCTTCGGCCTCAACTAACAAGCCCCTCCAGCCAGCTCTGTCCCTAGCTAGCCGCTTCCAGTTGCGCACACCGAGTGCTTTGATGTCGTCATTCACTTGATTGCGCCACCTGTTACGGGTTCTTCCTCTGCTGCGTACCCAATCGGGGTTGGATTCGAAGACTCGTCGGGCAGGTGCGTTGCTGTCCATACGCTCCACGTGCCCCAGCCATCTAAGCCGCTGTATTTTCAGCTTTTTGACCAGGTCAACGTCGCTGTATAGCCCGTATAGCTCGTCGTTGAATCTTCTCCTCCATACTCCTTCGATACACACCGGACCGAAAATCACACGAAGAATCTTCCTCTCAAAGCACCCTAGCAGATTTTTATCCGAATCTTTCAGTGTCCATGCTTCTGACCCATAAAGCAGGACCGGGATGATTAGGGTTTTGTATAAAGTCTCCTTGGTTCTCTGAGAGAGGGCCTTACTACTTAAATGCCTTCTTAGACCGAAGAAACAGCGGTTGGCAAGAGTAATTCTTCGCTTGATCTCTGCACTGATGTCATTCTGCGATGTAATAGTGGAGCCCAGGTAGACAAAGTCCTTGACAACTTCGAAGTTATATCTGTCCATCGTGATATTTTGCCCGAGTCGACGATGTTGAGATTCCTCTCTCGATGACAGCATATACTTCGTCTTGTCCTCATTAACCGCCAATCCCATTCTAGCCGCCTCCGATTCAATGCTCGCAAATGCCCCTGCCACAGCTCGCTTCGTTCTGCCGACAATGTCTATGTCATCCGCATATGCAAGCAATTGAACGGACTTTTGATAGATTGTACCGCTGGTGTTGACATGTGCGTTGCGTACAATGGCTTCAAGAACGATGTTGAATAGGTTGCATGATAACGCGTCGCCTTGCCTCAATCCTTTCTCAACATCAAAGGAATCGGTGGTGTTCTTACCAATTTTGACGGAGCAGCGAGATTTCTCCATCGTCATCCTGCACAAGCGGACGAGTTTGGCAGGGATGCCGAGACTCGACATGGCTCTGTATAATTCGTCCCTTTTCACGCTATCATACGCGACTTTAAAATCGATAAAAAGGTGGTGTGTATCGATCTGGAATTCCCGGGATTTTTCTAAAATCTGTCGGAGTGTGAACATTTGATCGACGGTTGACTTGCCTGGCCTAAAACCGCACTGATAAGGGCCGATCAGATCGTTGACAAAAGGTTTTAAGCGGTCACACAGGATGGCCGACAAGATTTTATAAGCGACGTTTAGGAGACTAATTCCTCTGTAGTTGGTACATTTCAGAACATCTCCCTTTTTATGGATGGGGCACACTATACCGAGGTTCCATTCATCGGGCATACTTTCCTCCGACCAAATTTTGCAGATGAGCTGGTGTATGCTCCTAGCCAATTCATCTCCCGCTGATTTAAATAGTTCGGCTTGTAAGCCATCCGCACCTGCAGCCTTGTACGACTTAAGTTTGGATATCGCCAGCCGAACTTCGGTTAGGTCGGGTGGACGGAACTCTTGGCCATCATCGTCCAAGTTGAATGGAGCGTTCTGCCTATTAGCGGCATCTTGGCTGTCTTCGCCATTAAGCAGTCTAGAGAAGTGTTCTTTCCAGATCCTCAGCACTGACTGTGTGTCTACTACCATATTCCCACTCTCATCTCGGCAGGCTTCCGTTCTAGCCTTGAATCCTTGGGTGGATCGCTTCACCCTCTGATAAAATTTTCGAACATCTCCCCTACCGCTACAACCCTCAATAGACTCTACCGCCCGCTTCTCGTGCTCTCTCTTTTTCCTCCTGAGAAGTCGGCGTTCCTCTTTTCGTTTCAGCCCGTAGAGCTCCCGGGCCACTCTCTCAGCAGCTCTTGTTCGAGTCTGCAGCATTGCCTGGTAGGCCTCGTCCTTAGCTGCATGCGCTAGCCGGCACTCCTCATCGAACCAGGGGTTTCGTTGTATTCGCCTAGTGAAACCCAGCACATCAGAGGCGGCACTTCTAATGGCTTGTTGACAGTGTTCCCACTGGTCCTCTGCACTTGATGCTGGTAGCGGACCTCCTGAGAGATTAAGAGTTACGTGGTCTGCAAAAGTTCTGGCAGTCTCTTGCGATTTAAGCTTCTCGACATCGAATCTTTTCACAGCATCTGCTCTGCGTTGTCGCGTCATGGATATCCGCATACGTAGTCTAGCTACCACCAGGTAGTGATCCGAGTCAATGTTGGCCCCTCGGAACGTTCGGACGTCCAAGATACTGGAAGCATGTCTCGCGTCTATCGCAACGTGGTCGATTTGGTTGACGGTTACTTGATCACGCGACCGCCAAGTCCCCTTGTGTATATTGAGGTGTGGGAAGTAGGTGCTTGAGATGATGACATTTCGCCCCGCCGCAAAGTCTGCCAGCCTGTGTCCGTTGCCGGAAGTTTCGTCGTGTAGGCTGTGTCCTCCGACTATCGAACCAAAGATGCCCTCCTTTCCGAATCTTGCGTTGAAGTCACCAAGAATGATCTTCACGTCGTACTTCGGGCACATATCATACGTTGTCTCCAAGAGATCGTAGAATGCTTCTTTGGTTGAGTCTTCTCTCCTTTCATGGGGGGCGTGAACACAAATCAGCGAAATGTTCTTAAATTTGCCTTTGATGCGGATTGTGACCAGGCGCTCGCTTACACTTCGGAAGCCCAAGACTTCTTGCCTAAGTCTTCCCCTTATCACAAAACCACAACCCAAGAGCCGCTGACCCTGTTCCTTCAAGCACCCGCCGTAGTAGATGTCACACGTTTTCAGTCTCCGTATGCCCTCTCCATCCCATCGCACTTCCTGGATGGCTGTTACGTCAGCCTTTAGCCTGTCCAGGTTCTCCACTAATTGTTCGGCTGCACGTGTTCTGTATAAGGACAGGACGTTCCACGTGCAGATCCGAAATTCATTGTCCTTGTTTCGTTTGCTGGGGTCGTCAACTTTAAAATCATCCATATCCGAGGCTTGTTGTTGTTTCGGAACAACTTTTTTTTACGTGGTAGGGAAGTTACCCCGACGCACAACCCCCGACCCGGAGGACCAGACCCTTCGTATAACTCCAAGGGTAGGGAGCCGGATAAACCGCTCCTTATAGGCCTGAGCTACGAATATGTCGTAGTAGCCCATATAAGGTGTTCACTAAGTAGTTCAACCTAACTGGAACTGTAGACGCCACCGTTGATTCCATCTAGAGAATTCGTCCGCTGCCGCCTCGATGAAAGGAGAAGTGCCTTAGTGGGAACACTCCTCCCCCCCCTCTCTCGTTGGCTGTCCCCAACAGCTTTCCACGGGGATTTAAACCCCGTCTCCAGCTGAGGTACTAGACACCCGATGTTCACCACGTGGAGGTGAGAGTAGGAGTTGGTAGACAGAGGTGGATTTTGAGAAAAACCTGTGGACGCTTGTGTCCTCTTGAATGCACATAACTACCCTTTTGAACATCTTTCATCAAACGTTGGTCTAAAGAATTCTCGAACCCCTACGTCACTAAATTCCTTTATATTACCTTCGTTAGACCCCTCCTTGAATACGCTAGTCAAGTCTGGTCGCCCTATCAGAACTCTCATTCTCAATGAATCGAAGCTGTACAGCGAAGGTTTCTTAGATTCGCACTCCGCGGTCTCCCCAGGTCTGATAACTTCATCTGACCACCCTATGAAGATCGTTTAAAATTGATCAATTTGCAAACCCTACAAAAACGCCGCAAAGTAGCTGATATTCTCTTTTTGCATCAACTTTTAGCAGAGACTATATATTCTTCTTTTCTTGTGGAAACGATTCCCATCTATACTGACCCACGACATGTAAGATCTGCTCCTCTCTTTCGCCTTCCTCTTCACCGCACAAATTACGGTCTCTTTGAACCTTTTTCTAGAATGCTGCGGTTGGCTAATGACGCACAAGATACCTTTGACTTCCATATTAGTTCTTCCTCACTTAGAAGCTATCTCTACAACTCATCCTAAGACCCCAATTCTTCATTATTTAGTTCTTCCTCACTGTCTACAACTCATCCTAAAACCCCAATTCGTCTTTATTTATTAATTTACGATTTAGTTTTAGGTTTTTTTTTTCTATAAAAAGATGGGTGGGTCTTCGGGCCCATTCCATTAAATAAAATTAATAAAAAAAAATAAAATAAATAAAAAAAAAAAAAAAACAGTAGACGTAAGTGCTTGCATGTAGTTGGCCCACCAACTATTGAGTTCAGCAAAACTGTTAATTGCAATCGTTTGAACATCGTTTGTCTACGTTTGTACAAGTTTTAGATTCGTTTGTACACTCACCGTTTTTTTTATATAGCCACTTCAAAAAAATTTATGGAGTTTGGCCCACCAACTATAACGCTCGAAAAATCTAAAAACGCAGTTCGATAGAAAATCGTTTGTCCATGTTTGTCTTTTTTTTTCGTTTGTATACGTCCCAAATTTTTTTGACAACAAAATTTTTTTTAACCAAATTTTATTAAAATTTTAAAACATATGCATTCGTTTGTCTCTTTTTTATAATGATTTTTCATCGTGTTTTTTTTTTAATTTGTATTTATTTCTATTTTTAATTAATTATTACTTTTTTGGGACATGTAGTTGGCCCACTAACTATAACGCTCGAAAAATCTAAAAACGCAGTTCGATAGAAAATCGTTTGTCTATGTTTGTGTTTTTTTTTTTTTTTCGTTTGTATACGTCCCAAATTTTTTTGACTACAAAATTTTTTTTAACCAAATTTTATTAAAATTTTAAAACATATGCATTCGTTTGTCTCTTTTTTATAATGATTTTTCATCGTGTTATTTTTTTTAATTTGTATTTATTTCTATTTTTAATTAATTATTACTTTTTTGGGACATGTAGTTGGCCCACCAACTATAACGCTCGAAAAATCTAAAAACGCAGTTCGATAGAAAATCGTTTGTCTATGTTTGTCTTTTTTTTTTCGTTTGTATACGTCCCAAATTTTTTTGACAACAAAATTTTTTTTAACCAAATTTTATTAAAATTTTGAAACATATGCATTCGTTTGTCTCTTTTTTGTATTTGTTTCTATTTTTAATTAATCATTACTTTTTTTGGGACATGTAGTTGGCCCACCAACTGCATTCTCTTTTATTTGGGTATCCACAGTTTCAACTTGTATTCGAAATTGCGATAATTAAGACTTTATCCTTTTTTTCTATTCTTTTTAAGGAGTGCCCTGCATTTAGGCTGCATTTAAAAAGACTTAAGTTACACCTTGAGTATATTATTTATTCAGTTAAAATAATTAAAAAAACCCAAACAAAAATAATTCTAATTCTATAGGTACTTGTTCATTAACTTGAACTTTGCCGTCGGCTTAAGGCTTTTAATGAGTTTCTTTTCTTTATGAAATAGAAAGTAATTATGGGTACAAATATCTATGCATGCCTATTATAGATATTGATAGGTAGTAACCAAATTTTTGAGTACCTACCTAACTACCTACGAGTTTTGGCTGTTTTTTCAGCGAATGGATAAGGGGGGGTTTACTTAAAATAAATCAAAATTATTTTAACTCGAACATAATCATGAAATGTGTATTTCCTGTAGTTCCAAAAACCCATTTTTAATAAAAATTCAGCATGCCTGAATAATAAAAATACCATTATTGTTATTATTGTACTATTCGTACTAGAATGTCAGCTTATTAGGCATGACCATTCTTTATTCCGTCAATTTCATTGAATTTTTGAACAACAACAACAACTTAAAGGCGCTACCACCAATTGTTTGGCTGGAGATATAGCTATTTCGTGCTTTGCCACTTTTGCACTCATCAGTCTCCTTTTTGTGGTGCTGAGCTTTAATCCAATTTTATTTGAAAAATTTTTGTATGCACACCATAGGATTCGAACCCACGCATAGTCTAAAGGAGTGCGTAGTGCACACACCTGCTAAGACTGAGCAAATCTGATATGCGTGGGTTGGAATTCTATGGTGTGCATAAAAAAGTTTTTCAAATAAAATTGGATTAAAGCTCAGCACCACAAAAAGGAGACTGATGAGTGCAAAAGTGGCAAAGCACGAAATAGCTATATCTCCAGCCAAACAATTGGTGGTAGCGCCTTTAAGTTGTTGTTGTTGTTCAAAAATTCAATGAAATTGACGGAATAAAGAATGGTCATGCCTAATAAGCTGACATTCTAGTACGAATAGTACAATAATAACAATAATGGTATTTTTATTATTCAGGCATGCTGAATTTTTATTAAAAATGGGTTTTTGGAACTACAGGAAATACACATTTCATGATTATGTTCGAGTTAAAATAATTTTGATTTATTTTAAGTAAACCCCCCCTTATCCATTCGCTGAAAAAACAGCCAAAACTCGTAGGTAGTTAGGTAGGTACTCAAAAATTTGGTTACTACCTATCAATATCTATAATAGGCATGCATAGATATTTGTACCCATAATTACTTTCTATTTCATAAAGAAAAGAAACTCATTAAAAGCCTTAAGCCGACGGCAAAGTTCAAGTTAATGAACAAGTACCTATAGAATTAGAATTATTTTTGTTTGGGTTTTTTTAATTATTTTAACTGAATAAATAATATACTCAAGGTGTAACTTAAGTCTTTTTAAATGCAGCCTAAATGCAGGGCACTCCTTAAAAAGAATAGAAAAAAAGGATAAAGTCTTAATTATCGCAATTTCGAATACAAGTTGAAACTGTGGATACCCATATAAAAGAGTATGCAGTTGGTGGGCCAACTACATGTCCCAAAAAAAGTAATGATTAATTAAAAATAGAAATAAATACAAATTAAAAAATTAACACAATGGAAAATCATTATAAAAAAGAGACAAACGAATGCATATGTTTCAAAATTTTAATAAAATTTGGTAAAAAAAAAATTTGTTGTCAAAAAAATTTGGGACGTATACAAACGAAAAAAAAAAAAGACAAACATAGACAAACGATTATCTATCGAACTGCATTTCCAGATTTTTCGAGCGTTATAGTTGGTGGGCCAAACTCCGTAAATTTTTTTGAAGTGGCTTTATAAAAAAAAACGGTGAGTGTACAAACGAATCTAAAATTTGTACGAACGTAGACAAACGATGTACAAACGATTGCAATTAACAGTTTTGCTCAACTCAATAGTTGGTGGGCCAACTACATGCAAGCGACGTAAGTTAAATTTTTAAGTTTAGATTTAAGCTTTGTTATTGTTGCTTATATTAAGCTAAATAAATAAGTAAATTAACGACATACAAATATAAGCAAACCATATCTAGATATATATAAATTCACACCGTCAATTTCTAGCTACAATTGTTCCATTTAATTTTGTAAAAGGATTAATTATATTTTGCTCTATGATTTTAAAATAAACCGCATGCGTGGCTCTTATATACGTTCGTTTATCCGAAACTGTTTCATCATTTATCGAAGTTTCATGATTTCTACCTCGAAATAGAGACAGGAAAAGGAGTTTTTTTTTAAATTGAGGGTGCAATCAATATTCCTAGGTATATCCTGCTACTGCGTTCGAGTAAAAAAAAAAAAACATGTTTATAGGTATTCACCTACTGATTTGGTCCTTCGTTATTTCGGTGTAATAACTGCTAACATTTTTCTAGTTGATCTCCCGTGCGTTGAATTTAAAAATTATTCCAGAATCACTTGAAATTTTCAATTTTCAAATTCACTGATACACACACCCACAAATTTGAAACGTGATACCTACCAACCAACCGAACATGGATTTTAAGTTCTATTTTTGGCAAAACGATAAAAAAATATATTATTTCGTTTTTAAAACGAAATTGATATTCAGCCAGATGATAGTTTTAATTATTCCTTATAATATTCAAAGAATATACACATTCGTTCGTTTTCGTATTGTAAAAAAAAAGAAAAAAAGCTAGAGAGGAATTGAAAATCATCGTTTGTTTTTTTTTTTTTTCTTAATAATTTCAGCATCAGAAACGTTTTGTGTGTTTGTGTGCTCTTTCTGTTGGATGGTGGACTTTTGTTTAAAAATTATTCTATTGAAACTTTAGACATCCAGCTTTAGCAGTGGAGAATGGAAAAGGATATCTCTAACACTAATTAATGCACTTAGGAATACAAATATTTTTTGAAAATTGCTTGGTTTTTCTAGTAGCTAGTTGTGAAAATGAAACTATAAATAAAAGAGTGCGGATATAAAACCATTTGTTTTTGCTTGCTCTATACCTAAAGGGAAAGTATTGGTTTCATGTCAAACAAAGTTTTGAAGTTTTAATTAAATTTATTACTATACCGATTTGCTTTATATTCGGTATGTCGTCGTTTAACTGTAAAAATTCGTAGGTATATCAACAATTTCCCATGCTGGGATTTTATTTTATTTGTTATCAGGGTGAGCAGTTCTAAGGTACGAACAAAAAAACTTTCTTAAGCGAAAATAACAAATAAGTCAATCATATAAAATAAACTGGGTTTAGGGTTTTATTCAAAAATTACTCAAAAAAGGACACATTTTGCAGTATCATGTGTATATATAATGTGATTCGCTCAAGGACAAACAAGAATCATAAAAACTAGGGCATAAGATCAAAATGATCTTAACGATTTTGATAAAAGTACCTTATTTTGATAAAACGGCATTTACGGAAATAGGGCTTTGACGTTTTGTTTTGTTCAGAAAATTGCTTTTTTTTTAGGGTACTGCCCCATATAAATTAGTAAAACAAACATTTAACGTAAACAAAAAAATCTAAAAAAAATGTGTTAAACTTTTGAATTTGTTCACAATTTCTCAAAACTATGCTTTTAAAAGCAAATGGTACATTCAACTTAAGCCTTGGACGGATGTACGGCTTATAGATCGTAGCCAGATCAGAAGAGGAACAAAATGTCTTGCATCGTCTAAGGAGTCCCAAACACGTCGAATATGTGGTCATTCCACAAAAAAGGTGGTCTGTGATACACATACCGAGAACCGAAAGCTGTTCAGTTTTCCTCAATGCAAGTGTCATTCATGGATAGCGCAGATGTGTTTCGCTCTGACAACAACAATTGAGCTCTTCAGTAAGAATTGTTGTTGCCTTTCTTAGACACATGTTTTTAGTCGATGGCTACCGACGTATTTATAAAATAAGCTGCACTGATGTGCAGCAAATTATATAAATTTCAGGGGAATTTGGTTAAATTCTTGCACCTAGATAGTTGTTGTAATTGCCCGTGGTCTGGCATATTAATAAGAAGAAGATAAACAATAACAATGGAAAAATTGTTTTTGTTTTTTGTTAAATGCACATCTGCACTACAGGTCGCAAAAACCTTCCAAGTTAATATTTCATATTAAAAAGTGCACTTAACAAAAAACAAAAACAATTTTTCTATTGTTATTGTTTATCTTCTTCTTAGTCATGGATAGCGCCATGGGTTTCGCTTTAACGACAGGAGACAGTATCACCACAAGATCCAGTAATGAATTTTATTTCATTTTCTTGCATGCAATTCAGTTGAATTTTTTTTTTTATTTTCTTAGGTCTTCATAAAACTTTCTAAAAAGCCTAAATAATGTAGTTATGCCAAAATTATAAAAAACAATTAAGATCAGTACTTCAAAAATATTTCGTTAGAACGAAATTTTTTGTAAATGTATACAATTTTTTGAACATTTTTTAAATCAAAATTTAGGAGGAACGCCAATTTTTAATATTTCATAAAATACAATTTTTCATAAAATTAAAATAAAAAAATCATTAACCCCTTTTCAAGATATTGTTTTTTTCAAAAATTAAAATTTAATAATATCTTAAAATTCTAAAAATTAAAGTTTGAAAGGGCCTTTTGTATACAAAATTTGGCCAAAATAATTGAAGCCGCTACTGAGAAAATTGAGAATTAAAAAAAGATCGGTTCTATGATAGATACCGTTAATAAACGTTACTTATAATTTTTGTTTACTAAAATATTTACCTTACCTTCAAAAGTAATTGAAATTTGTTCTCAAAATCGATAGAGTAGTTTTAGACATAAATACATTTTTGTATTTTTGTTGTATGGCAGGTGCCGTTGTTTTTTGAGTTAAAAAAATGCCAATTTCCCCTTCAGTAGTCCAGTAACCTTGTCGTTTGTATGTAAGGCACTGTTTGCGTCTAATCTGGTATTTCTGATTTTTTGCTGAGTTGTTCAGGATAACCTTCTAGTAAATAACCTAAGTTTTCAACCTCGAGCGTCGACCGCTGCATGAGCAAAAATCGAAAAAAACCGCGATTTTGTCGCGCTTTTTTCAGTTATTGGCGATTTCAGTCCCAAAGAAGTCATTTTAAATAAAAACATTGTTCTACGATTTCAAAGTAACCCACTTTCCTCCAATTTGAGCCCAAAAGCATCTCTGTAGACCAAATGGTTTCCAAAATACAGCACTTCAAAATTAGGCGCTAAAAAGAAAATATAACAATTAGTGTTATCAAACAATATAATGGAAAATAAAGAATGGTTGACATAAATGCATCAAAGCACTGGAGCGTGTAGGTTGAGCCGAAATAATAGGACAATCATACCGGAAAGGGGGTCGATATACCCCCGTTAAGATGGGAGGGGCAATTATCTAAAAATATGACTTATGGTGGAAACAACACTATTGAAAAACAATGGTAACATCCACAATATTCTCCTACAGCTTATCTTAGCTTTTCTTGAACCCAGAAACCCATTCTTGAATTTACTTTTTAAATAAAGTTATTTTAATCGATAGTTTTTGAGAAATTATTTTCCAAATTCAAAATATTGAAAAATAAATTTGCTCCCAGGATCCTGTTTCTCCTGTAAATAATAGAAAATTATTATCCAGAATGTTGAGTTTGGAAATTAATTTCTCAAAAACTGTCGATTAAAGTAACTTTATTTAAAAAGTATATTCAAGAATGGGTTTCTGGGTTTAAGAAAAGCTATAGGAGAATATTGTGGGTGTTACCATTGTTTTTCAATAGTGTTGTTTCTACCTTAAGTCATGTTTTAAGATAATTGCCCCTCCCATCTTAACGGGGGTATATCGACCTCCTTCCGGTATGATTGTCTTTTTATTTTGGCTCAACATACACGCTCCAGTGCTTTGATGGATTAAGGTATGTCAACCATTCTTTATTTTCCATTATATTGTTTGATAACACTACTTGTTATATTTTTTTTTAGCGCTTAATTTTGAAATGCTGTATTTTGGAAACCATTCGGTCTACAGAGATGAATTTGGGATCAAATTGAAGCAAAGTAGGTTACTTTGAAATCGTAGAACAATGTTTTTATTTAAAATCACTTCTTTAGGTCTAAAATCGCCTATAACCGCGATTTTGTCGCGCTTTTTTCGATTTTTGACCATGAAACGGTCGACGCTCGAGGTCGAAAACTTAGGTTATTTACTAGGCCAATATTCTGAACAACTCAGCAAAAAATCAGAAATACCAGATTTGACGCATACGTGAATGTATTAAGTTACTGTACTAAAGGGAATCCCCTAAAAATATTAGTCCGAAAGTTTGAACAAAGTCGAATCAGACGTTAAGGCAGCAGGTCGAGGTACAGGCAGACAGATGGCAGACGGACAGAAATACAGACAGACAGTCAGACGGACATACGGGCGCTGTCACTGTTTTGGACGCGTTCAGCTGAAGTTAATGAAGGAAATTGGTTAAGTATTATACTAGTTAAAAATTATTTAAAATTAAGGAAATTTTAGTGAACTGTTAAAAAATTTGAATGATGTTAAGTAGTATCATACTAAGCCCTAAATAATAGTCAGTTTGAAATTTTGCGCCAGTGTTTTTAAAAATTTTAAAATCATATCCGTTAATCAAAAATTATATTGATTCGTTGGTTATTTATTTATTTATTTATTCATCTACCAGTTTTACACTATACAGATTACTCAATAATACTTAGGACTAACTTAAACTAAATCTTAAAATAAATAATAAAAATAATAATAAAAAATAGTATCTAAGCAAGGAAGTTTACATTGTTAGACAACGATTTCTTAAAGGCGTAACGACTTACAGACAAGTCGATTTCAGTGCAATATAAATTAAAGAAGTCTATCGAACGAGATATTGGCTCATTTGTACCATAGTTGGTTCTATGACGTTGTGGAAATAAAAATTGTCTAACTCTAAAACGTCTTTCAGGTGCATATATGTTCATTAGTTCAAGCAAATTTGGTAAAACGATATGATATTTTAACAAGTCCCTTACAAAAACTATATTTTGCATTATTCTTCTATCCTTCAGAGATTTTAAACCAAGTAAAAGGCATCTTGCATTATAGTCAGGCATGCTGGGCCAACTCATTTTATAAAAAACATACCTAGTGAACCTCCGCTGAACCCGTTCCAGACGATTAGAATAGGTGTTATAATGCGGATCCCAAACTACTGCACAATATTTCAGGACTGGTCTAACCAAAGAAATGTATAACTGCAACAGCGTTGAAAAGTTTGAAAATTCACGAGAGTTTCGTTTGACGAAACCTAACATAGAATTGGCCTTTACTACAACATAATCTATGTGTAGGGAAAAAGTAAATCGATGATCAAATAGAACGCCGAGATCTTTTACTTCAGTAAGCAAATTAAGAATAACACCATTTATACCATAATTGTAAAAAAATGGGTTGTTACGCCGATAAAAGGACATAACATTGCATTTGTCAATATTAAGCCTAAGTCCATTTTCGTGGGACCATTTAACAAGATGATCAAGAGATTTCTGAAGAATGAGGCAGTCATTAAAGGATTTAATACATAAAAACATTTTCAAATCGTCAGCATACATAAGTGCTTTTACAGGAGCAAGTTCTAATAACAAGTCATTTACAAAAAGGATGAACAAAAGAGGACCCAAATGACTTCCTTGGGGAACGCCCGAACTTACTCTGAACGATTCTGAATACAAGTCCCCAATTTTGACTCTTTGATCTCTATCCGTTAAGAATGATGTTATCCACGATAACAAACTAGAGTGAAAACCAAATTTTCTCAGTTTTTGAAGCAAAATATTATGGTTAACCGTATCGAAGGCTTTGGAAAAATCAGTGTAAACCACATCAATTTGATTTCCCCTTTCGATACAATTAACAGCATAATTTGAAAATGAAATCAAGTTAGTCGAAGTAGATCTCCCGCTGATAAACCCATGCTGATTTTCGGAAATATGTTCTTTAATTTCAAATGCAATATTATTTTTAACAAGCGCTTCGAAAAGCTTGGGAATAACAGACAACTTAGAAATGCCTCTGTAATTTTTAACATTGCTCCGGCAACCAGATTTGTGAACAGGCATTACAAATGATGATTTTCATTCATTTAAAAATTCGGCTTGTTGAAGTGACTTATTAAAAATCAAGTACAGAGGAAAATCCAATGTTTGAGAAAAGTGTTTTAGAATAACTGCAGGAATACCGTCCGGCCCTGGATTCTCACTCGGGACTAAGCCATTTAAGCCCCTAAAAACTTCAATGCGTTCTAGATATAATGAACCCATATTAATATTAGTTCGACCAGGTTCCTGAATTTGAAAACTGCTTTCACAGAAAGTGTAAACTGATTTAAAAAAGTTTGCAAATAATTCACAACTGCTCTGAGCGTCTGTTGAAAAAGTATCCTCATGAAAAATAGTTTTAGGAATGCCATTAATCTTTCGTTTCGAATTTACGGAACCCCAAAAGCATTTACTATTACTTTTAATTTTGGATTCCGAATTTTTTTTAAAGGAGAAATAATTTTGAAGTCGTAAGCTATATTTCTACATTAAAATATTCAATGATTAAACTTTCGAAAGGTCTCAAAATCAACAGGTAACTTTTTCAATGATGGTTTTCAATGATAGCTATAACTGGCCCCTTAGTAAATTCTGGGCTTCAAGCACGAAATAAAGCTCTTGCTACCCATTCCCACATTTTGCTTTCTATAATTCTACCAAAAATATAAATCTTATTAATTTTTCATAAAGAGGACTCTTAAAAATTTCTTTACCACACTTAAAGAAAATTATCTTTCGAAGACCTTCCTTTCAAATAAATCTATATATACTTATATAAGATAATATAAAAAACATCATAATAGTAAAAAAGAAAGTTTATGTTTATTTTGTGCTGCGCGCATGTAAGCCATTTAAAAGTCTTTTATATCATTAGTTCATCACCGAGCAAAACAATAAATCATAAAGCGGAAACAACTGTTTACGAATCATAAATTTTATGAAATTCTTTTGTTCTAGGCGCAAAGGCAAAAGGCTTTTTAACCTTACTCATAGTTTTGTTGGGCGTTGTAAAGTAGTTAAAAATTATTAAGAGTTAACAAGAAACGTGCTTCCATAAAAACCCCAATGTTTTAATAGCACATGGTCTGGACATGATGGGCAATTTGATTGCAAAACATATATGTACAGGTACACAAAGGTACTTTGTAATACAAAGTAATAGATACATATTAACATAAAATATTATATAGTTCGGTTTCTCTTTATCTACCTGAGCTTTATTCATTTTTGTTTTCTTTTGATTTCAAAGGACAACAGCTTAAATAAGTAAATAAAAAAAAATATATTTTAAACAATAATAAATTGTGGTCAAGGGAGGGTTTAATACAAAATAGACAGCCTCAAGACTTAACCAAAAGTCCACTTTAAGCAGGTACTTTGCGTTTTTGTATTGTTTCTTTTTATTTGAAATGCTCGAAGCTTTCAACCTTTTGTCTGCGAATATCCTTTCGATGAAGTAATCTACGACGCATTTTCAACAGGTCGTTTGCTTTGTTATTTAGACAGACAGACCTTTTTTTGAGCTTAAGGAATTGCTATTCCATTGTATACAAAATGTTGGTCAGGTAAAATTAAAAATACCTTTTTTGTGTTTTGAGTTTTTAGAAATTTTGTTGCTGTTTCTATCAAGCACGTTCTTAAACTTTACCTTGTGGATAACGAAGTTCCTTACAATCCCCTATACCTATACTATCAGGGAATTGATGGAAATTTGAATGTGCTCAGCTCTTTGGAAGGATTATCCTACGGTCATTTAAATCTTTTGTTTCACAAATTTACATAAAATTTAACAAAAGTTGAGTTTATTTTGTGTTCCTTTTCACCAAAAAGGTTATAACGACACGAAGAAAAAAAAAAAACACAGGAAAATACTTTTAATTAAATCGCTTATTAAAGGTATGCGTGATGGCCGCCAAGTGAGCCTCAGGGTTTCCTTCGTTTTCTATTTTGTTTTGGGGTGCTGAAACACTCCACCCCCTTGTCACCTATGTCATTCGTTTTTTCTTAAAATATTTGTTTGGGTTCGTGTGTGTGTGTGTGAACTTATAAATGTATATTGTAGATCCAATAGAGGGCTGTTTAAATATTTCCTCAGCTTAATTGCATGAAGGACTATTTTAATTACGTGGACATAGTACCTCACAAAAGACATGAAAACTCATAAAACCTAAGAAATAAGGACTATACTATTTGTCTATGTGACATTTTCATGAGCGTCGCATTGCCATTATTTGTACACAGTACACACTGTTCAGACGCAAAGCGGACTAGCTTTTTCTTTTTTCTTTTTATATAATTCAAGTCATTGTCATTTGTTTATTTAGTGTTAATGTATTGGTAAAAAAAAAACACCTATGGGACTAATAATAAGAATATGGACATAAAGCTCATAATTTAGATTTTTATCTTTTTCTACAGATATAGTTGTTCCCTGTGGAAGTTATTAAGTAAATAATATTTCTTTTATTGTGTTGTTTTAGTGCAGTGGCTATTATAGCTATAGGCTAATATTTATGGTAGATAGGTATAGGAATTGAATATGTGAGTTTCAAATTAAATGGAAGGTAAATTCAAGCGGAAAACTTTGTTGAATTGATTGGGGGGGGGGTTGTGTTGTTAATAATATCCACCAAATAATTGTGTTTAATTCTCGGGATTGCGATTGTTTAAAAAATTTTAGAAGTAAGCAAGAATAGACAAAAGACTATTTTCTTTTGTTTTCTCAATATTTTTAAAAAGAATCAAAAATGAAAAGGAATTGAAACAAAAACAACAATTCATTAAAATCAATTAAATAAAATTAAAGTCAAGAAAACATATGAACGTTTGCTGATGAAAAAAAACTTTATGTTAAACATCAGAACTTAGTTTATGCTGAGGAAAAAGGAGCACATAAACGATTATGTGGAACTTATATATTTATGTTTCTATTGGTAATGCTAATGGTATCCCTCCCTAGTAGAACATCGCATCGGCTTTCTGATTGGATTGTGATTGATTTTTTTTTTCGATTTTTGTATCCATATCCATATGAAGAAGCAGAAGCTTCTAAAAGATTTTACTTAGTTTTTGATTACTGTTTTTTTTTAAATAAAAACTAATTTAATTTCGAAAACTCAATATTTTGAAAACATATTGGTATTTTTTTTTTAAATATGGGGTAAAACCTAGAACCAAAAAAATACTTTAACATTTGGTTGGGGTTTTCGAGTAGGTATACCCACATTTTAACCGGTCATCTTTCCCAACACTGCAGTGGTCAACATATTTGGTTCTTTTGAATAAATGATTATTTTGGAATGATAATTTTTTCGGTTTAAAATCGGGCTTTTTGGGTAACTTGTCTTTTTTATGCAAATAAAAAGTTACTCCATAATTTTTCGTTCATCTTTCGATCCGTTCATCTGATAATAGGGTTTAATTTTTGTCTGATTCTACTGTACTAAGCATAGAACCATTTTTCATCTTTTCGACTATCACATTCAATTTTTTGTATGCAGAATCTTCTAATAGGATCTGTATTAAATTAAGTAGATTTCTGCATGGTTTTTTGCCAAGCAGACTTACGGCTTAAGGTAATTGGAAGAATCAACTTAATTTCGGTAAGGTGAATGAAAGTATTATCCATTTCATTTTATCCATTTCGTTTTATAAGAAAACTATTCTATTCTATTTGAGAATTTTATGAGGGTAATTCATTCAAAACATCTTAATTTCAAATGTTTTTGCATAAAAATAATGTGTCTTGCACTTTTATACAAGCCGTTTTCCGATTGATTTTATTCTTATCACATTTTTTTCAGACTTTTTGAACGTTAATATTAAGTGAAGCATATGTTTATTTTAAGTGCTTTCATTTAAAATTAAAATATTTGGCAGTTTCGTATCACACGTTTACGAATATTATTTATAAGAAAATCTGTTTCTGTTTAGACTTCCACTAGGTAAAAATTAAATGAAGTTTCTCTTAATTTTAAGTTCATTTCTTTAGAATAAGATGTTCAGCACTTAATTCATTAATGATTTGTTAGTGCTCCAAAATTTCCAAAAAAAAAGTAATTGTTTACAAGTTTCAAGCGTTTATTTACTACAGTTCTACAGTATATGTTACATTTTCTTAATAATAAAGTTTAGGGAGAACGACTTTCATCCCGTTATTTAAAAAATGAATTGGCGGTCCATCCACATTTTTGATATTCATTACACAATAAGTAAGGAAGTAAGTAAGTTAGTAATATTCATTTATTGATAATTTTGGTAAGAAAGTTAACTACACAGAAAGTTAATTACACAATAATTTGAATATAAATCCCTAATTCATAAGAAAATTAACTATCGGAATGTTTAATTAATTTCCACCTCCATTTTGCAGAGTATACTTTCATGTACACCCTGCGCTTGAAGCAATGCAAAAGAAGTTTCACAGATACAACATAACTCCTTCTAGATTTTCTAACACTTTTTGGTCACTTTATTTTGGATTATAACACGTTTTAAAAAATTATAAAAGCGACCTCACTTAATTTACTGCACTGGAGAAAAAATAGAAATACAATGCGTCTACCGAACTAAAACTAGATGCAAAAAAAAAAAATAACAAAAACAACGAAATCCTTAAAAAAGGGAGTAGCAACTTAAACTAAGGGCATCTGCTTAAAATAGAGTCACCACATACATTTTAAGAAGATGTTCACCCAAGTTTAAAATGATTCACCTTTTCTAGAAAATTTAATTGAATCAATAAGTTAACACACAGAATTATTGAGAAATCAGATCATATTAAGCTGAAAAATTATGGTTAGTTTAAGCAGAAAATTGTCATAAGACTGATTGGTAATTAAGATTACCATCACCTTACTTTAAAGTGGCTGATTTTTCTCCGTGTCTAAATAAGTAAGAAAACTTATAATTTTATTTCTATTATTTGAATTTTGTGGCAAAATAGTTGTATGCAGTAGATATTATTAAAATTGATCTAGAAATGACATGAACAAAGTTAAATCAAAATTGTTAATAGTGCTGGCCACGAGACGAGACTCTGCGAGACTTTTGTAAGTCTCGTCTCGGTCTCGTTTAGATCGAAAATTTTCAGTCTCATCTCGGTCTCGAGTCGGTCTCGTATAATTAAGTCTCGTCTCGGTCTCGTCTCCGAAAAATACGATTTCCGGCCAACTTGTTGATTATTAGAACGAAATATTTTCGATTATAGTTTGAATACGTACAGAAGAAAATAAATATTTAACTGAAATTTGATTTTTTAATTTATTAGACTCTCTGTCAATTTCGGTCCAAATACACAGTCTGCTCTCGGTCTCGTCATGTGGGACCGAGACTTTTCTCGTCTCGTGGCCAGCCCTAATTGTTAAAGCCGTTTTCGAGAAAAGTTGAAAAAAACCGAAATTTTTGTATGACAGATACCCGTTCTAGATGAGTTAAAACAAAAAAAAAACGAATTTTCCTTCTAGAGAATCATATAAAAGCACTTCACACCAAATTTAAAGCAAATCCGTCCAACCGTTTAGTCTCTAGTTCGATGTACCTTCATGAGGACGCAAAGACGCACAGACAAACAAAGCGTCGTCGGACGTCTTGGCGAATATCGCTTATTTGATTTAGTAAGTTTTGATTAAAACCTCGAATACTTTTGACACGTACAATACTTGCCCTATTATAGAGCAAGAAAAAAAATATTTTCATTTTTTTCCAAATTTCAAGTTTGGAAGTTGTTTTTTCAAAAAATATGCTCTAACACAACCTTATTTAAAATCAAAATTAAAGAACCGGACGTTTGCCTTGAAACAAGAGGTATAATATATCACATATTGTAAGTGTTGATGTTCTTTTTTAATAAAAATATGTTTTTTTTACGCCAATTTTTCAGAAAATTACCCCTCCTTATTAAAAGGGATGGTATTAGAATACCCTATCCAAAACGATTGTTTGAACCCTACACTCTGACTTTTTGACACATCTTATGCGAATCACCCTGATGTTTAAATATCAAATTAATTTCAAATTACAAACGCTTTAGACAGTACCCATTTCCCATTTGTCATTTTCACTTTAAATGTATCTGAAAGTTTTTCAAATTTAACTTAGCCTTGGGAAACAGCTGCCTAGTATGAATATTTATAAATTATTTTCTTTTCGTGTCTGTTCGTCCTTATGTTAATTAAATTAAAATCAATCAAGGAATCAACTTACCGAGTGTCAGAATAGAAAATTCTTTTCATCTTTCGCTGGGCCCGCATTCTCGCATTATTTGTTATCAAATTTGATTTTTCCTTATCTTAAAATTAAAACCGATTGCCGATGCCAATATGATAGGCAGGAAAATTCATTGAAGACTAACAAATCATCTTGAAAAAAAAAAAAGAAAAATCTTTTTCCTTTACATCCTCGTATACACATTTACTGCCATACCGAAATGTATCATTGATTCTTGTCTCTGCAATTCATTTTCGTTCGATCGCTTCGATTTTTGCTTACCAATGTACAATTCGGTGAACTTCGGGTCGTCACCGCGCGTCGGTGCCTGGGTAACTAAATTTTATTTTGATTCCATTTTTTAATGGTGGTATGCTCTACTCCACCAACTCCATCAGCTGCAGCAACATTCATCCAGCTACAGCATCGACTACTCATGGTGGATGATAGGAAGTCCTACTGGTTGTGATGTGATTAAATGTCAAATGATTTTGGAATGAATTTCCAAGGATATATGTACGTAGGATTCAGCTATTGACGGAGATTTATGTATCTACATTTATATGAATATCAGAGTTCTATATAGCTCACTTGTTCACTCCTGCATTCGCTAAAAATATCCATTTATATAGACTGTTTCACACTGTGCCTGAATATTACGGTAGCTATAGGTATTCGAAGAATACAATCAGAAATAGAAATCGAATCAGAAAACTCGTAAATTCGTCAACTGGTCTGATGTTCCGCATGGGGATATACGAAATCATCGTTATCCGATAGTCCTTTGGGTATAAAAATAGACTATAGAGGCCTCTCAGTTTTTATTTGAATTTTGTTTTATTTTTTTTTAGCTCGTCGTCGTCGTCAGTTTACCTTAACGCCCAGGTGAATGGATATCTACTTCGCTATATTATCGGTAGAATGCGGAGTATCTTTGCCTAAGGCAAATGCGGGAGAGCAAAGTGTTCAGCCATAAAACACATTCAATCGATACGACTGGATATGTTTTGTTTAATATTATTTTGTACTGTTCTGCTGTGAATAATGTTTGTGCAAAAAAAAAAACCGGGAGCGATGAACCTGAATGGGAACAGACATTTTGAAAGGTGTTTTTTTTTACATTTAGAATTTGTTTTCTTCATGTTCACTTGGATAAGGTGGGTGTTTTCTTAAAAAAAGAAAACACATTCAAATGTGTTTTTGTTTATTTTTTTTTTCTCCTTAGAATTTTTTTGTTTGTTAATAAATTTTTTACAACATTTAAACAAACATAAAATGCTTATTTAATCAATCAATCCCCGAAAAATTTCAACAAAAAAAAAAACTTTTCTTAGACAACTAGGTCTTATTGATATTCTTATATAAATATGCCTTGGAATTCGGTCTTTTATCTTTATATACCTTTACATGTATCTAAACATAATATTAATGTATTTTTTTCCTTTTTTCTTTCAGAAGTTGGATTTGGCACCAAAAAACCAATTATTGTAAGTGTTCTTAATAAAGTAATACCTGTTTTTTTAAAGTTGCATATCTAGACCACGCTACTTTAAATAAGATTAGCCTTGAAAATTGTACTAAACAACTACTCATTTTGTCTCTGTAAGGCAAACACTTAATAAAAAAATTGTACAAACGTTTCTATTTTCTGATCTATGCACATATTTATAGAGAAACAAAAAGAATGCAAATTCAGTCAAATTTATTGAGGGATCTATAAACATTGCACATACGATGTACGTACACTACACACAAGTTTTTATAAAATCTATGTTCTTTAAATGTGTCCAGGAGATTCTTTTAATCCTTCTTAAAAAACAACAACTGAACAATTCCATAATGAGAAACTGACTGTGATTAAAAATCAGACTGGGGCGTATGAGTACTTTTTTAAATTTTATTTTATGAAATTTTAATTATTTTTTTTCTAGTCTTTCCACGAAATGCCCATCAGTTTACCCTTGAGGCAAATTTCGGACGTATTTTCAAGTAAGGGGAGTCCTTCTTTTACCGCACCTCAAGAATTTTGAATGCTTTACCCAACTCTATCTTTTCCTCCCATTTTAATATTCAGAATTTCAAAATAAATGTGCATCAGTATCTCCTTTCAAATCCTTCCTCTTTTACCTAACGTTATTCTTATTACTGTGTTCAATCATTTTAAGGACACACACAAAGAAAAAATGTTTGCGTGTTCCCTTTTTAAACATATGAAAAATAACATCAAAGCTGATTTTAGATATTTCAAATAAACGCCAATTATTTTCTAAGTATTTATTTAAAAAAAAAAATGTTTGACTGCAAATAACTGCAATTTTTACTTGCGATATGTATTGGAACATAGGATTAGTTTTGGATTCGTGAATAAGATCTAACTAATAATTTTCACTTATTTACGATGATGGAGAACACGAAAAAAGTGGTCTGTCTGCACGTCCGACATGCAGTCTCGACCGCTGAAGGAATTAATTAAACCGACAACATCAATTTATTCAATTAGACTCCGCTTTGTGGTGTCATTCGACTGATCGCGAGCCCCAAGTTTAGCAATCGAAAATCATCGGCTCGTTTGACTACGCAGCACATAATTCAATTATTAATTCATTGCGATTTGACTAATTGGGCCATCAAAGTGAACAAGACAACTACTGAAATGTGTTGAGTTCAATGCATGACGATTTCCTCTGGTAGATTAGATATGTATGCACAACAAGCTCAAGAAAAAATAACGGTAGGTACCTACCTGCCATACAACCAATATACAAAACCAAGCGACAAAAAAAAACTACCATAATTGTATGGGAAAGGCGAGGTATATTCCCCCTCATTTAGGCGAGAGGGGCAATTTTATAAAATGACTTAAAACAGAAAACAAATTATAAAAAAACAACAGAAACACTTACAATGTCCCTCATATATTTTTCTGCAAAGTCAAAATTCACTTTTTTTATTTTCTTTTTGAACTTAAAATTTGGAAAAACAAATAAAAAATTAATATTCAAACTATTTTTTATCAAAATTTTACGTTATTTAGTACTATTTCTGTTTTCAAAATTCAATGCTCATTTTGAATGCAATTTTTAGACAAACTTGATTTAAACTTATTTTATAAAACTTGAAATGAAATTTTATTTCAGTGTTATAAATGATGAGCTTTATTTTAGGAAAGAAAATAATTAATTTCCAAAAAAAAATTAATTTTATGTTATTTTAAAGGCTGTAGCTAAACGTCATTGATTTGAGGTATACTGTTTTAGGTGCCCCGTACCGTAACTTTCCGAGCTGCTACTCTGGTGGGGGCACATTTGACACTTTGCCATTTTGGTCCAAATACCTACCTTAATTAACTTCCCATTGCAAATTATTGTAATTTGTCGAATTGAAAATTTTGACATTTCTTCACGTTTTGGGGTCTCTAGAATCAAAATCCGTCATTTTAAGCAAGATGTCTGTATGTGTGTATGTACGTACGTTCGGAGAACTTTTGTCCTCCACCAAATCTCAAGAACGCATAAAGATATCGACCTCGGATCAATTTTATTTTACAGATAATATTGTCATTACGTGCTGAAAACGTTTTCTAACAAATTCAATTAACCGATTTTTTAATACAGCAATTAAAATAGGAGCTGTAAAATGTCATTTATGTTCAATATCTCGAGAACGGAATAAGATGTTCACTTCAGACCAATTTTAATTTAGACATAATTACACAATACCAAATTGGTAAATATTAAAAAAAAATCAACATACACTTTTTTTTTAAACTAAGAAAAAACTGTTGTAAAATAATTTTCGTCTCAAATATTTCAAGAACAAAAAATGATTCCGAACCCAGTCTTTTTTACATTTAACGACGTAGTCAACAACAGATAATTTTTTTTTTAAATTCAACAAACGGTTGACGGTTCTTAACAAATGTGTTTCAACTCAAATATTTTGAAAAACAAAGAATTATATCGATTTCAAATTTCTACCAAAAATATATACCTATACCACCTAAATGTTGTGTAATTTTGAGATTTTTAAAACCACCCTTTAACTTTTCAAAAATGTTTTAATTCGAAAATTTCTTACCATCAAAATCGCTTCAAGATCGAAATATAGCATATGACACTTATTTTGTTCCTTTTTGTGTTCTTTGAAACCATGTTTTTTTTAAATACACTCCCCTGATTTTTGGAATTTTCGTAAGCCAAATAATTGGCTTAAATAATTAATACGATCATAATGAGAAGAGTTAGGAAAAAAAAAAATTTGTAAGCTATTTACAAAACTATATAAACATTTTACAATTATAAATAGCTAAAGTACAAAATATAGGCAATGGCACATTTTGCCCTGTATCTTAATATCTATACCTACCTATATACTGATTATCTAAAAACCCAAAGTTATTACACTATATAATATATAATTATGTAATATATAATCTACCAGCCACAACTTAGGTAATTATGTATATGGGTTTCAAGTGCACCAATGGGAAGTTCCTAGTGTGGGTCGACCCCAGACTCATTTTTTTTATAGATATTAACTTCCTAAGAATATCAATCTTACTCAATAAGATGAAAATATCGCAACATATATCTAAATAATAAGTTTTTATTGAACTTTATCCAATTATTATCTCAAAACCCTAGTTAATTGAATGTTTACACAAAAATCTGTGAAGCCGTTTTCGAGAAAAATAAGATTTTTCCTTAACAGCTAAAAAATATGGCAAGTACCTTTGCATTTGGACAACAATATATGCACGACTGGATTGCACAAACTTGCTCTCGTAGCTAACAACTAGAATGTAGCTAGACATTGACGGTGAAGTTATTGTGACGGTTTACTTCTATTCTTTTATCGTTAACAAAAAATTAATAAAAACAGGTTAAAATAGATATCTCAAATTTGTTTGATTTATAAAAAAAAAAATGTTGAAAAAACGTTAAAATTAAAAATAAATAATTTTTCTTTGATTTTATTTTTTCGTAAACAAAATTGTTTCTACAAAGGAGATTGGGCACAAATGTATGGGAGCTGGTCTACCCACTCAACAGCAATGTGTTGTATGTCGTTGAAAAGGTAATTTTACTTACTTCATTTCATTGTATGACCATTAAGCTCTAAACTATGGGGTTCGTGAGATATTCGGAATCAAAGCACCGAAAAAGACAATAATGCATTTCTTCATTGGTAGTGTGTCCTCATACCTACCTTAATCTGTGATACATCGTTGAAAAGATAATTTTGTGTATTTTATTTTTGTATATAGCCGTAAAGACGTAGATCATAGGGTGCAAGAGATGTGTGGGCATACAAACCGCCACATATAACAACAATGCAATTCTTCATTTGGTACCGGTCTACCGACTCAACAGTAATGAGTCATACATCGTTGTAAAGGTTATGGCATTTGCTTCATTTCATTATACGGCAGTTAAGCTCTAAACCATGGGGTTCGTAAGATATTCGGCTCTTAAGCAAAAAAAACAGCAATAATGCAATTCTGCATTGGTAACTTATCAACCAAGTCAACAACTATGAGTCATGTGTCGTTGAAAAGGCTGTTGCGTGTACTTCTTTTTATTATACGACCGTTAAAGTGTAAATAATGGGATTCGAGAGATATGTGCCAAAAACGCTGAAAAATGCAGTAATGCAATTCGGCACTGGTAGCTGGTCTTTCAACTCAACAGAAATCTCTCTTATATCTTTGAAAACGCTATTGCATGTACTTCATTTTGCAATATGCCGTTTAGCTGTAGACCGTGGGGTTCAAGAGGTATTTGGCCATCAAAATAGGCAAATATAACAAAAATGCACATCTTCATTGGGTACTGGTCTACCAACTCAACAGTGATGAGTCATACGTCGTTGAAAAGCTTATGGCATCTGCTTCATTTCATTATATGGCAGTTAAGCTCTAAACCATGGGGTTCGTAAGATATTCGGCTTTTAAGCACAAAAAAACGCAAAAATAAAATTCTGCCTTTGTAACTGTTCAACAAACTCAACAATAATAAGTCCATGGTAAATGAAAATTAGGTGTAATAATTTTGTTATGTGGCTTTTATTGATTAGGTAATAGGGTTCAAAAAATACTTTACAAAAATGAAGTTCCGTAGGAGATTCGCACTAACCTCAGAGTAAGCATTGCTATGAAAATCCACGCAATAAACGCTAGACAAAAATATTTCTTAATTAACCACATTTTGCATTGCATTATTCGATTCGTTTTGCTTTTAAATATTTGATCCTTTGTAAGTGCGTGTGTTAATTCGACTCTAATAATTAATAAGAAGAAGTTTAGAGCTTAATGGTTATACAATGAAATTAAGTCAGTAAAATTACCTTTTCAACGACATACAACACATTACTGTTGAGTGGGTAGACCACTTTGCCCATTCTCCTTTCATATGCAATATTTGTTTAGTAACTTAGAAGTACTGAATCGCAAAATATAATAAAAATGATAAATCCAAGCAAGCCAATGACGAGATATGAGGAAATATACCTAAATAAGAATATAAAATAAAGCAATTTAAATAAAAAAACACATATTTTTATTTTCATTATTTGTATTATTCGTAAAACAGGTCTTAAGATGGCATGTACAAGGTTTAATCAAAATCATTAGAGCCATTTTCGAAAAAAAAAACTTGATAAAACCGAAATCGTTGTATGGCAGCTACCCGTTCTAAATGAGCTGAAGCAAAAATTTGAATATGCCCTCTAGGAAATCACATAAAAACACTTCACACCAAATTTGAAGCAAATCCGTTCAACCGTTTAAGCTCTAGATCGATGTACATCAGGACGCACCACAGATGCACAGACAAACAGACCGACCGACGCACGGACGTCTTTACGAAAATCAGTAGTCACTTTTTTGAACTTCTCCTTCATCGTAATGTTAGTTTTGATTAAACCACGAAATTTTATTTTGACACGAAACCAACACTTGCCCTATACAGGGTGATTGGTATATAAGGTGCACCAAAATGCTGTTTAACGAGTAGGTTGGTTTAAGACAAGAAACAAATCCTATGGGAGGGGGGGTCTATTTCCTTCTGTTTAGGCGCGAGGGGAAATTTTCTAAAAAATTGACTTAAAGCAGAAAAAAATTATTTAAAAATAACGGAAAAATTTGCAATGCCCTGTCATACCTTTTTGGAAGGCCAGAAATCTCTTATTTAATTTTCATTTTAAATTATGTTGCATTTGTGCATAGGTTTTAAAAAATTAATTTTCAAACTCGAAATTTTGAAAAAAAAAATTAAAAACAAATTTTTTTCAAAATTTTACGTTTGAAGTACTGTTTTTGTTTTCAAAACTCAATGCTCTTATTAATTTTCAGTCAAACACTGATGAACACCACATGGATCTAGTACTTTTACTTTTCAAGATATGAACCAATGAAGCAACTTTCTCATAAAACTAAGATGAATCCGGCTAAATGATCATTTCAGCAACCAGTTGATTCATCAACCTCGTGTTTTTCGGCGTTTGACTGAAAATTAACAAGAGCATTAAGTTTTGAAAACAAAAAATATGCTTAATTACATAAAATTTTGAAAAAAACTAGTTTGAAATTTTTTTTTTTCAAAATTTCGAGTTTGAAAACGCAACTTAATTTAAAACGAAAATCAAAGAAGAGATTTCTGGCTTTCCAAAAAGGTATGGCAGGGCATTGCAGGCCTTACCGTTGTTTTTAAATAATTTTTTCTGTTTTAAGTCAATTTTTTAGGAAATTTCCCCTCCCGCCTAAACGGAGGGAAATAGACCCCCCTCCGCTAAGATTTTTTTCTTGTCTTAATCCAACCTACCCGTTACAGCTTTTTGGTGCACCTTATACCAATCACCCTGTATAATAAAGCAAGTAAAAACTAAATTTCATTTGAAACAAATATTCTGAAAATCTGAAAAGTCTGTTTTTTTTTTTTTGTTAATACCTAAGTACTTGAACATACAACCAAAACCATTGAATGTTTGTAGCTTAACTGCATAGACCCACTTTTGCCAAAAAGGACAAAAGTGAGAAATATTTATCTATGCTTGCAAAAACACAGTTGAAAATTGTGTATGGTGGCTTAGTTTATTTGTGTAAACAATTTTCGTATGTTTTTTTGCGAGCCGGTTACTTTAGTGAACATTTTAATTTCTCACTTTTTCACTTTTTGCAAAAAGTAGGTCTACGTAGTTAAGTCTAAAGGCGTGCCAGTGTGTGATGCCACTAAGTTAATATTGCAATATCAAAATATTTTATAAATCATTAAATCAATATGCTAACCACTTTATTATAGGCTTAAATAAACGTGTAACCAAGTCGTGCATTTTATTTTTGTTTTATTATTTTAAGATAAAATATTATAGCTATACCTACCTAATTCAAATGCTTATTTTTTTTATGAGATCTATAGAATATTCTGAAGTGCCAAATACTTTCATAGTCATGTGTGGTGTGTGCTTGAGTTCTTTGCATGTTATGATTCACAATAAAAAAGTTTATTGCAAAAGGAGCTTCTTCTAGAAGAAGCCGAAGAACATTATAACAACATTGATACCATAAGTTATTAACATAAATTTGACGACAGTAAATAAAAACTTTCCATCAACGAGAATTTGATAAATCACTTTTGCCAAGGCTATCAAAATACCACATCATAAAGTAATATAACATAATCATTTTCGATTTTTGCAGCATGAAGGGAAATAATTTATTATTCTTATATGTGTCTATACATGTATGTAATTATCATAGGTGTAACTGCCACACGCTGAATTTCAATGAAAATGTATAGGTAAGGAAAGTAATAAATGTTTTCCAGAAACTCTTTGAGGACACCACCCCCTGCTGCAAGGGAGTTCTTTTACAAAATGGAAAACATTTCCGAAAAGAAGTAAATACACACATCTTCATAAGGACTCTTCCTGTTAATCACTTTCAGTACCACAAAATATGCTTCAGCCATATTTTTGTTCAGCATTGAGTTAATTAAAACTTTTTTTAATAAAATTCTTTGAATAGGCCTTCGCAATTTCATCTACCCTTGTCAAGACTCAAAAGAGAGCGAATTTCTGGGAGAAAAAAAAAATAAAAAAAACGAATCACAAAAAGGAAGATACCCTTTTAACACGCTCTTTTCCTTTCAAAAATACAAAAAAAAAAAAAAAAAGAAGAATGACCTTTCATATAAATTATTATTTATATTTTTTTTTGTCCAAATAAAAAGAAGAAGCACAACTTTTTGTGGATGTAGTAAGTAATAAATATTCGGAACAGGGTTTATGTGGTTGACTTTTATGATTTATTTTGGTTATGTTATACCTATGTTTGGTTATATGACCTCGAATTTGTTTTTCTTTTCTTTATAATATTTCTACACACACAAATACATACACACATTCAGACATTTTTAAATATTTTAAGAGCAGCTTTGCTGATGGTCTGAAATTCAAAAAAGAAAACTAAATGGGACGGAATTGATTTTTTTTCAAGATTTGAGAAAACCCTCATTTCTTGCAAGCCATCAGCCTAAATTTTTAGAAGCAGAATACATACGTTTTTGTTGATGACTACGATACGCAGTGGTAATGGATTGTTTTAGATTCTCTTGACGATTTGTTGTATTAAATACGATGTAAATAATTAAAATATCTAATTAAATAACGAAATGCATGCATCGATTTTCAACTCGATGACCATTACAATTTTGGAAAACCAAACAAGTTGTCAATCAACAGTTATCATAGCATTATTCACCCTGTTCTTCAATTTCGGTTTGTTGTTTTTGTTTACCTTGTTTAAATTCGGTTCTGTTTGTTTATTTCGATTCCAATATACATGCGGAATCAGTTTTAATGCAAATTCAAATGATTTGAATTCGATTAGCTTTTGTTTGTCGAATTGAGAATCAGAACATTTGAACTCGTTTCTATGGAAGCTGATTTCGCAAAACGAAATAACTAAACAACTAACCGAATTCAAACAAGGAAACAAAAACAAGAAAACAACTAACCGAAATTAAATACAAAATTCAGAACAGGGGTGATTTATTGAAAATGATTGGCAACTCTGGCTAAAATTATCGTAGACTAATTTTTCTCTTAAACTTTTTAATTGAATTTTCTAGTGAAAAAATCGGCGTCGTCGCCACTGTCCACGGATACCTATACCGAAAAATATTTTTGTACAATATTTCCCCACCGCGCCAAACCTCCGCCGCCGCCGACGAACATCAATGTCCAAGGTGATGGTATTTTAAACAAAGTTTTAAACTTCATTCATCGTTGTAATAAAAATGAAATCACGATGAAATGTAAGCCCCTTACAAATGCGTCTACTTTTAAAGAAACGATATTCGCACTCTCTTTGAACTTTGCAATTTCTGAGAATCTTTGTAAACTTTGTACATGCAGATTAGGGTGGTCGTAAAAAAATAAAAATTCATTTAAAAAACTGGCTCCAAATAATGATGACAAACAAATTAAGGTATAGTGTAATTTTCAGATTTTTGTCGCTGTTAACGGTTAAATAGGGCAAATATTGGTTTCGTATTTAAAAAAATCGAGGTTTTTTATTATTACGATGATGGAGAAATTCAAACAAGTGATTTTCGACAAGATGTCCGTCACTCGTCGTTGGTTGGTCAAAAACGACTTGAACGATTTTCTTAAAAAAAAATCAAATAGTTAAAATAGAAAAATGCTTT
Source organism: Melangyna quadrimaculata (assembly GCA_949320155.1). Classification (NCBI taxonomy): domain Eukaryota; kingdom Metazoa; phylum Arthropoda; class Insecta; order Diptera; family Syrphidae; genus Melangyna; species Melangyna quadrimaculata. Next base: position 43,018,106 of record OX439485.1, on the reverse strand, counting down.
CAGAAAGCGTTTCAAAAATTTCTATTTTGAAATTTTCCTGAAAGTGTTTTCAGAGAGCAGTCACACTATGAAAGAAAATGCTTTCTGAAAACTTTGTACTTTCACGAAAACTTTTTACTTTAAAAAAAAAAATTCTCTGAAAGCAGTTTTCGGGTCGTCACACTATGAAAGCGTTAACGTTTTCTGAAAGTGCTTTCTGAGAAAAAAAAAAAATATATCAATTATAAAAATAATGTGTACATAAAATACAATAGATTCGTATCGCGCCATACATGAATTGAATGGTTGTAAAGGTATTCCCTAGATCACGAGTGTGCAATTTTAAAGTCTCTACGGTGCTTAATTTATCCGAAAACCGTGTTAAAAGATGATTTTCAAAAATTATCGTCCGACAATTAGATTGAAAGCTGTCGCTCCCTAGATCACGTTTCGCGGAATAGAGGAAGTCAATTTAAAAATTGGTGGGCAAACGTTATCCCACAAAATGCAGCTGATGGAAGAGCAATAATTCGGGTGAAAAACATACGTTCGCTTTCCAGAAAGCGAACGACTTTCATAAACAGTTTCTGAAAGCAGAAAGCGTTTTCTGAAAGTGATTTACTTTCTTGAAATATGGCATGACTAATTAAACGGATTAAGTGTGGCTGGCGTTAGGCTCCACTATAGTTGTATTATTTTTTTAATTTTTATTAATTTTTAGTCTAAAAAATGAATAAACGAGGACCTATCCTACTGAACAAAATTAGAGAATGATTTTGTCGTCACTTGGAGCTTAGTTAGTCTTATCCAAATATAAAAATAAAAAAACGGCGCAGTGGATATAGTGTTTGACTGCTAACCTGGACGTGTGGGTTCGAGCCTCAGTCTAGGTAGCATTCTTTTCTACATTCCCCAGTTTCAACTGGAAGCCACCCGTGTAATTTTATGAGATAATTAACATCTAATTCTCAATCCACTGTGCCAACAAAAATCTTTCCTTTCCTTCTATTCCTTCTAACTAGTGCCGTGCATTGCATTTAAAAGACCTGAGGTCTTACAGGCATATAGTAAAAATTATTATTATTATTAAATACCTACAGCTACAAATATAAAAATACAAAAAATTACCTACAGCGACCACCCTAATGTATAGCTAGGTACATAATATATCATAAGGTAAAGGTAATTTTCCCTTGAAATTACTAATGTACACTGGGTGACTATGGATTTATTGAAAACTATTTTTCAAATGGCAAAAGAAGTAGGTATCTAGGGAGCATGTGGAAAATTGCGTGCAATTATGCTGAAAAAGTTTCCACACACACATCCACGAACAACAACAACAAAATAACGAGCGGTGATTGTGGGAGTTGCGGAGATCTCTTTTGAAGGACTAAAAGGAAAATTAATTTTCTGAGTTTGAACAAAAAAAATATATATAAAATAAAATAAATGTGTGCCCTGGGAATTCTGTTAGGTATTTCTTATAGGTAGATATGTAGGTGCAAGTATATAAAATATTATGTGTATTATTATAATTGATGATATGTTTATTTCTTTTATTTAACCATATCTCTTTGGCGCCGTGCATGTGTATACCTACACCTCACCTACACACGTATACACTTAAATACATAAATATGAATAAATAATTATTGCTACAGATAATTTTACCTAATTGAATACATTGCTAATTAGGTTAAATCCCAATAGATAAAGTTATTAACCATAATACGAAGGTAACGAATTATTTGGAAAAAGGATGAGGTGGTTAGGAGTAAAATTATATTGATACAAAATGTACATTTGCAGAATTTCCTATAAGGCTTTTAAGTTTATTTATGTACGGGTATGTACTGTACATTTATATACCGTTATGCTTGTCTTTATATTTTGTGAATGGGCTCAATATTTTCTGCCACCCTTTGCGCAATCATTAATACTCATTTGTTTCATTTCATTAATTGATGACAACAACTCCATGGCTTGGAATAAATTGGGTCAGAGAGGGATAATATGGTGGAGGTGGTGTGTGATGGCTCGAAGGAAAAAAGGGAAATATTTTTTTTTTTGTTTTAAACTAATTGATTAAATTGTTGAAATATGGAGGACTTATGAAAATAATATAAGTAGGTATTCAACATGCATATACCTACAGAATATTAAACATACCGAAATTCTTTGAAAATTAAATACCTTCATGCATTTCTACATATTAAATCACTGATTTTACTTCAAAATATCCTTCATGAAAAAATTGGGCGAATCATTGGAATTCATTTACAGAGTATATACATTATAGGTAGGTATAGAATGATTGGTTAAGTTGATATACTATTTGCCGACATATAGGACTTAATAAATTTTAGGTTATTTTGCTTTCATTTTTGGGTTAATTTTAAGGTTATGACATATTTATTCTTGACTTTAAGATTAATGTTGAAATTGATTGCTTTTATGAAATTAACTTTTTGTCCATCAAATTGTTTCCTAGGAGCATTGTATTACAAAAAAAGTTCATTATCAGAGGGTACTCATTTTGCGGAAAATTTAAGGGAATTAAACTCCACATCAATAAGAAATTTGATTATGTATCCATACAAAACCAACCAAACTCGATTTTTAATCATACATAGTACAGAAAGATCTCTTGCCATAAGTCATGTAAAGCTTTCAAACAGGCACGTCTTCGCGGTTCAATCACGTTTCATTTTCTAACTTTTCCATTGTGAGAAGTGCACGACTGTTTTTACTTGCGATGATAAAGGTAATATAGGGCAAGTTTGGGATTCATAAAAAAAACCAAACTAGAGATAATATTTTCTCTAACTTAACGATTATAAAGAACGCGAAAAAAGTAGGTGCCGCAATTCTGTCTGTCTGTCTTTCTGTACCTCGACCTGCAGCCTTAACCACTAAAGCGATTTTCTGCAACTTTTGTACTTAAAGTTCTTATTAGATTCCTTATAAAGGAAATTGATTTTTGTTTAGCTCGAAAATAACGATGCACAATGCACATACAATCAAAATACATAAAGTTGTTCATCGCAAAAACGGCTTTAACGATTTTAATACCAAAAAATGGGCACGACTGGATCGCACAAACTTGCTCTCGTAGCTAACAAATTTAACGTCGCTTGAAGTTGACTGACAGTAAGCATAGTATTGGTTCCATGACATTATGATATCATGAAAAAAGGTTGTGAAAAACAACTTAAAATATAAATTACTACTATAAATTACTTTTATGATAAATTTATATAAATTTGTTATTTTAATAGCTAAAACAGATAGAGCTAAAAAAAAGTATGCCATCTGATTGGTTTGAAAAATATAAATTTATGAAAAAAAAAATTCCAAAAATCGTTAGAGCTGTTTTCTTAAAAATTCCATTATATCATGTTTTTTTTTTAATATAATTAATCTAAGCTTTGTCAGACAATTGAAACAAAAACCAAAAAAAAAACTTTAAAGCATGACAGCCCTTTGACGTGTTTCACAACACATAATGAGTAAATTATTTGTTAAGAGACGAACAGCATAGCTGGACAAATTCGAAGTTTTTATCTAGTTTTAAGCAAGGCCTTAGTAAGTTTTTAGTAGGGAAAATCTCGACGAGAAAAACTTGTTAGATACTTGGCAAGCCCTTTCTGGATTTCAGTACCAAAAGTTTGGACGAGAGAACATTTTAAACAGTTGTGAGACCCTCCCTAGTAGAAACTTGTTGGACATGTTTCGGTACCCCATCATTGTACACCAAAAACAAACATTTTATAAGCACCACGCAATTTCCGTATTATATGACACTTTTTTGTTTTTTCTCTCTTGTCTTTGTCTTCTTTTTCATATCAAAACAGCACAGATTTGTGAGAAACATCAGACAAGTTAGATCAGAAAACCTGTTTTAACTTGTTCTACCCAGTGTTGTGCCATGTAGACTATAAATGTAGACTACATGATTGTCTACATGTAGACATCCATGGTCTACTAACAATAATTGTCAACATACATTTGTCGACAATGTAGACAATTCGTAAAACCATCATTATTCATAATTTTTCCTACCAACATTTATCAAACCAAAAACATAAACGTTAAAAAAAGAACCAAGTTCTTCTATAATAAAAAATAATGTGCAAAACAACAAAACAGTAGTGAAAAATCATTAGATCTAAGCCTAAAAGGATACCTAGTTCTATGTTTTTAAAGGTTTTAGTTACAAATATTTTAATTAGAGATATCGAAAAAAATTGAACTATGGGAGAAATTTGTTAAGATAACCTACTCACTAAAATTTGGAGGATCCACTCAATCAATTCAATGGTTTACTGGTCAAGTTTTTAAAATCTTCTAAATTTTTAGGAATTAAGTAATAAAATGAATAGATTCCACATTTTTTTTCAGTAATATAATCATTAACTAACAAATGTCTCACATAATTTGAAGTTAGTTTTTTTGTTATCACTAACTTTTGCATAGATATAGGGGCGTGTTCATAGTCATTTTAGAGTTGTGTCTAAGTTAAACATAGGCTTAGGGGCCAGTTATAGCTATCATTGAAATTCATCATTAACGAAGTTAGCTGTTGATTTTGAGCCCCTTCGAAATTTTAGTCATTGAATATTTTAATGCAGAAATATAGCTTACGACTTCAAAATTATTTCTCTTCAAAAAAAAAAAATTCATTTTGACCCATACTTCCACAGAACGTAACTTTTAATTTTTTCAATGATCATGGGTAAGGTAGTTCATCATTGAAAAATTAAAAGTCATTTTATGAGAAAAGTTGTGCAAAATTGAGTTTTGTTTTACCTAGAAATAATTATCAAGTCAATTAGCTTTACTTTGGCATCAAAATAATCATTTATTTTCTCTTCAAAGCCTCTCAAAATTGACAATTAATATTTTCAATGATGGTTTTTAACGATAGCTATAACTGGCCCCTTTGTTGAATTTTCGGACGTTGATTGTATTTTTTTAAGTTTATCATTTTAAAATTTGTGTGTTATATTCCAAGTTAGTTATCTTAGTATTAAACCACAATTTGTAATTAAAATCGGTCTGTATTCATTGAACCAATGTATTGAACCGTCTGTGACTATGAATATGCCCCATTGTTTTTATTCGATGCACTATAAACACGAACACCTCTAAAGTCAAATGGTCACCAATCAACGTCAAAGTAACTAACCCATATAATTGATACCAAAATCTGGGGTTGGTGCGACTCCCCCTGAATGGAAACTCTCCACTTTTAATTTTTTACTTTTATACTATAATATGAACTTCAAATCATATCACTCTACCGAATTTAATTTTACTACAGCAATTGGAAGTGCTTCATAACTAATAACGATTCTAAGAGAGTTGGCGGATACCACGCCCCAAACGGAAGACCTTGCCTTTTCGATTTTTCTTTTGTATATGCACTTGACTTTAAGACCTACCGTTCTACCGTATTTCATATTCCTACAGCATCCGAAGAGCTCTTTCTAATTGTAGAAGGGAATAAGTTCCAAACTTTCCAATATATTAATTTTGATGCAAATGTCATCAAAATCCATTTTGATAACAGAAAAAGCTATGTATGTGATTTTAGAAAGCATTAGTTGGAAGAAGGAATCAATTCCCAGTTTTATTTCCACCCAATGATAGGGCTATTCATGTGACGCACGACGGCGTAAAAACCAGATAGACCTGGTAAACCAGATAATTTTATCTCGTTAGAAATGATTTGTCAACGTTTGTATGGGAAAAATATTCAGCAAGACAGATAATTTTATCTCACGTATTTGTTGCGCAAAGTGCAGAAATAAACCTGGTAAACTGTGATAAGTCATTTGTGACGTAAAGGGGTGTTCATGTAAACATCTTACGGAACGTAATAATTTTCTGCAAAGCAAAAAATTATCTTCCATGATTCCCTTATTATAAATTAAACCACGTGCCTATCGGTTGTAGCAGAACTTTGTAAAATGATTTTATTTGTGACATTCAAGTTATTGTTGACATTGTCTACACATTGTCGACACATTGTCTACATTGTCGACATTGTCGACCGATTGTCTACGTTGAAATGTAGACAATTAAAGTCGACAGGTAGAGGAACAACACTGGCTTCTTCCTTAAAAACAAGTACATAAAATCCTGTTCTAGCCTTTAACTTTTGCTACCCCCTTGCCAGAATCTATGTAAAACTATCTATACTCTCTAGTGCGTTATTGTTGAAACTAGGTTTTTCTACACGGGACGGGAGTGCCTACAAAACTGTGTTACTGCGATTTGTCGACTATAAAATCGACTCAAACAGTCTTAATTGGTTAAAAACCGAATAGTGAAAATATCGAGAAAAAAATATCTGAAACGATTTTTTTTAAATGTCGATTTTAAAAATTTCGATAGTAATCGACAATTTGATCAACCATTTTGATCAGATAATAGTTCAGGGAGTGATGTTTAAACATAAAAAAAAAATAAACCTCGACAAAATGTCGAATGAAGAAAACCACATTCAACAATAACATTTTGAAATTTCTACGGAAAAACCTGATTTAAAACAACAGAACATGGCCGGTTTATGAAATACCAAAATTTATTCATCCGGTTTTTGGTTTGGATTTTTAATCTTCTTAAGTCCAACCAAACAAGATTCTTAAATTTAGAAGTAGAGACTTTATTAAAACGTGCTCAAACAATCCAAGTTCTTTCTGTCTTCTTGTATAGGTTTTGTATATCTCCCTTTGTTTGCTTGGTTTGGGAAATAAGCTGCCCATCATAATTTCTAACAAAGTCATTCCAAGCTCCCGGCTGTATAAGGAGATAGAAAGGACGATTTATACCCATGCCAGACTAAAAGTATATACATATCTATGTACTCCTACATCCATCCAAAAAATGTGTTTCTTGTTTTTGTTGTTGTCGTACATTGTGCCTGCCTCTGCATATGCTCGTACTTTTGATTTATTGATTTTAAACAAAGTAAGTGGGTGGGATATAATGGAGATCGTCCTTTCTGCTTTGTCCTTTGTCAGTTTTGTAGGTTTGCGTGGAGTAAACGAAGGCCACATTTCAAATTCCAATTTTGTGTACCTACCTACTCTTGTAATATACTGATTATTTTCGACAGAAAACTTAAAGTGAAATATGATTTAGGGTGATGGAAAATGTTAACAATGCACGTATTCGCCATCAGAACATGTTAATAAGCTTCCGTTCGTTGTTAGAAAATTGAGAAAACTCAACGATGATTTTGTTTTGAAAAAAGACTTCAATTTTTTTTTAATTTACTACATATTTAGAATTTGAACCAGAAGTATTGGTTTTTGGTTATGTTGTTGGGAAAATATGTCAGTTAGGTAACGACAAATTTAAATTGATAATGATTATAAATTTATAAGAAATTAAAATACTATAAAAATAAATAATCAAAAGTAAGTAATCATAGTTGTGTTCTTAATTAAAGTTTAAAGACTGCTAAAATTTTTATTTTCGAAAAAAATAAATTTTAGGTACTGGTACATATTGATAGAACCAGTTTTTCTTTTTGGTTTGCTCGTACCATTAATTTTCATCAATTTTCTACAAAAAAAAAAGGGCGTGACTGGATCGCACAAACTTGCTCTGGTAGCTAACAACTTTAACGTAGCTAGAAATTGATGATGTACAAGTACATACGTATTGGTTCCGAAATATTATATCATTAAAAAAATTAAATAAATTATAACTACTAGTATCGCCAGTGGCCGAATATTCTTATATACTTTATATAAGATCCATGACAATTTTAAAAAAGCAAAACAAAAGCATTCATTAAACTTTTGTCTTGAACTAAAAAATAAACAAACAAAATAATGTTACTTATTTTTTAAATATTTTGTTCATTAACTATTAACGTTAATTCATCTATAAAGCACATATTATACTACTTTATTTTCTTAGTTAAACCACATTTTGTTATGCTGAAATTATGAAAACATAAATTTCTAAATTGAAATTAAACATCCTGGAGCACTGCCACATTCAAGCCATATTTATGCAGGCAAGTATGGTCCTTTTTAAATAAATGTTACTCTTTTAGAAATTCTGATTTTTGCTTTTAGCAATGATATCAAAGTTTTGCAAAAATGAACATTAATAGTTAATTTAGTTCGCGATTGTTTTAACATTGATTCTGAATGTTAACTTTCATGAAGTCGGGGGTAATCTTGCAACATAACGTATACCTAGTGGCCCCGAGAAATTAATACAGAAATAAAAATTGCTATAATTAGGTTTTTTCCAAAGTTTTTTGGGCAGATATTGGCAGTCTGTCGAATTTTGAAGAGTGAAGATGAAATTCTCTCACAGAGAGAAAAACTTCCGAAAAAGTTTGGACCGGTTTCTTGGCAAACATTTTTGCCACACAATTTCACACAAATATTCTTTTAATTTACTTAACCTTTCTCATACCAACGTGAAGCAAATCGATCTGACTACTCTTACAACAGGACTTTTTTTTTATAAAACATACCTCAACCCAACAGATCTTTTTTAGATTAGATTAGATTTTTATTCAATATAAAAGTTGTACATTTTCTTATCATTGAGTAAAAAAGAAAAAAATGAATAATTAAGGCATGACAATATCTGTCGTTTGCCTGAGGGGCACATTTGATAAATTTTCCAATAATTTCAATTTTGAGATAAATTTAACAAATAAATTGTAATTATTTAGATTTTTTTTATAAGAGCTTTTAGTTTAGCAAAAACAAAATATTTTTTTCTTTTTAAACAAGACTTTTAGTTTAGTTAAAACAGCACAATAAGTTATTTTTAAATAGTTGAAATTTGTTTAAGAACTTTCTGTGATTAGTCTTTTTCTATAAGCGCTGACCTTTTGATAGTAGCCGAACAGAAGCTTCCAGTCCAACCCGTTTAGATACTTTTTAACTTCATCAATTTCAAGAGTATTTTTTCCAAAAAAAATCAACTTATCTTCTTCAACACGGGGCATACTCCAATGAAATGAATGGTATTTTCTCTCTCCTGCAGGTTACACAAATCACAGTTGCCAGTTCCTTCGGTTTTATGCGCTGAATAATTAAGGCTTATTAATTCTCCTCTTATTTTGAAAATTGCTCCGATCATAATACATGAAAAACTGCTACTGAAGTAATTGGCTTCGTTTAAATTGTAATTAACTTTCGAGTAATAAAGTCTCTCTGTTGACTCACGGGCTTTTTCGATAAAAGAGTATCTCTCATTTTCATCAGTTGTCCGGATAACTTCATAAAACGTCTGTTTCCATTGGTCCATTGTAACTTCCGCTTAATTCAGCACTATACCACAATCTGCAGACAGTTTATTCCAATTTTTGGCATAAAGTATATTCCGTTCCACTGCAAACCGCAATATCTGCTCTGGTAGCCGAATTTCATCCATTTTAACCACTCTTGATAAATAATCAGCATGTAGTTTAAGCGATTTGATAAGCAGTGATGGTAAGCCCGGCTCAAGATAATACATGTATTTAGGGGTGTTGATTGGCAGATAAAAAAATTTCCTAAGGAAAAAACGTAGTAGTGTAATCGTTAGCGCGTTCGACTGGCACGCTAGAGGTCTGGGATCGCTTCCCAGCCTCATCCACCTAAAAACTTAAAAGTTTTTTTTCAGGGCTACTGCCTCTTGCGAGGAATTGACAAATCCTCCAAGAGTATCACTTGTCACGAATAAGTGCTTCTCGTCTAGCCATTTTGATTCGGCATAAAATTTTAGGTCCCTTCCATTCCTGTCGAAAGGCGCACCCAGGAATGGTTGCGAGTTATTAGTCACTAGATCCTGGTTCTTCATGAGCCGTTGTGCCACACGATTTATTTTTTTTGCTGCTTTGCCGTCTTTCAGTGAACTTAGTATGATTTTAACTTCTTCCAGTTCAATATTCTTATCTAGAATTTCGTTCTTGACAAGAAGCTGTAAAAAGTTCCATTTAATCTGATTCGGCAAGTTCCAAAGGGCGGTGTTGTGTAGTGTTCACGTAATCTTTCCACTGGAATGATGGCAGTATCTTTTGCAGTATAATTTCCGGATAGTTTTCTTGTTAAAGACCAAAACTCAGCTTTGACTTAACTGGAATGCCAGCTTTTCACTATGCGCTTCCTTTTGTTGCCTTGCATATTGTTTTATATTGTTTTTTTGTTTCGACATATTCTATTTTTATGCTCTGTGCGTCATATTTTCGCAATAGATTAAGAAGCTCAAAGCATCTTTTTCGTGAATTCTCGCATTCAAAATTGTACCACTCTGATTTTTTTTGCAAAGAAGGTTTCCTCGGTAGTAAATCAGCTGCAGAATAAATAATTGCTTCCAGGTCACATATCGGCACATATTTTGCTATTAATTCACATTTTTTGGCATTGAGAATATTGTCAATTTTTGTCTGATAATCGTTTTCCTTACGTTTGTTCCATCTGAGGCACCTGTTTTCCGTGACGGCAACTGCTGCTGTTGAGTCTGGGCAAATGTTTTCCACACTTGTCGTGATTAGGAAGTGATCCGAGAATGTTGCATGTCCTTGAAGAAAAAATTCCAATCACCACCTATAAGCCTATAGTCAATTAGTGTTCCTCCGCTTGCTCTACCTTTGATTGATGTTCTTTTTGCTGGTGTCCAAAGACATTCATAAGAGGAAAAGTACTTTTCGTAGTTTTGTATTTCTGTCTGAAAAACACTTTAATACACTGTTTGTTTAGTTCCAAAAGTTTCGGTACGAGCGGTTTTCTGGCTTCAATGATGTCCTTGGGAATATCTTCTGAAATGCTGAAGTTGTTTAGTGCTTCTTTCGATAATAGTACTTCTTTTTTCTTTTCATATTTTATAAAAGTAACTTTAATTTGCCGGATTTTTCCCTCGGATTGTTTTCCTAGCCGGTAACAGCTTTCAAAATCTTCGGTTAATAGTTTAAACCCTCAACCTAAAATTTGACAAAGACAAAGACAAGACAAAAACATTTTTTGGGCAGAAAATGTCAGGAGGGGAAATTGTTTTACTCACTCATGAGCGCTCTCTTTTACCCAAAACTACCAAATTTGTGAAGTATGGGCTAGGATTTGGGCAACAATTGTTGACAATTGGCAGTTTGGTCAAGCTTGGCAACAGACCTATTGAGAAATACATTACAAAATAAACTTTAATTTCACACAAATACTTTCAAACATTATGTACAATGTTTGTCGTACAAACAAAATATTTATTTGTTTGATTTTAAAGCTTTGTCTACTATACTTCAATATTTATGTTTTTCTTATGGAAGTTAATTTTCGTCAAAAATATATAAGAATGTTACTTTTTAAGCTTTACGGTAAGATATGGATTCCAAATTTTCCACCAAAAAATCAAATAAATAATGGTCATCATCTGCCGAGATTTTAGACTTCTAAGCCCAACTCTTAAAATAATAAAAATCATTTATCTGGAAAAATAAAAATGTCCATTAAATAGTTTAACAGCTTCATACAGACATCATTTTTTTTTCTGCACATCTGTGGGGCAAAACCTTTCCAACATTATATAATTCATGTAGTTCCGTTGAGTATTTAGAGAGAAAAGTGTACCGTTAGGTTTTGCTTATGTTTTGGTAAGCGTATTAATATATAGATAAATTACTATAAATTTGTTATTTTAAAAGTTTAAAAATTAGAGCTCAAAATAAAGTATGCCATCTGATTTGTTTCATAAATATAAATTTATGAAAAAAAAATCAAAAATCTTTTTTTTTATATATTAAATTTTTGGCACATTTTCAAAAATAAAATCTGGTATACCAACATTAGGTATTTAATAAAATACAATTTAACACAAAATAACAAGTTCATTCATTGGCCCGTTTTCAAGATATTAAATTTTCAAACAAAAATTTCAATATTTTTTTTAAAAATCAAAAAAGAAAAATTTGTATATGCAAAATTGTTTAAAATTGTGAAGAAGCTTATGTACAAAATTTTTGTCTGAAATCGGTGTAGCCGTTAACGACTAAAAAAATCGGTTCTATGACATGTACCGTTAATAACCGTTATTGGGAATATATTTACTAACTAAAAAGTAGAATGTACTAATTAAATACCACGTACAAAATTCAAAATTCTTGCAGCCGTTTTTGAGAAAAATGAGTTTTTTCTTAACGGGTTTTCAACATTTGTATGAAGATAGGTACCGTTTTTTTTGAATTAAGAAACATTATTATTTTCAAGTAAAATAAAAAAATTTTTTGAACTAAACTAAAAAATTTCGCCAGAAATTTATGAAACTACCTTATTAATCATAATTGGCCTTAAGAATTTTTGTTTGATTTAAAAATATATATTTTGTTACTTAAATTAAAAATGTTCATAATTTTAAATTTTCTTCCCAAAAAACAGACTTGCGCAATAAAGCCATAAGGCGTGAAATATTTTCATTTCTGGATCTATCCGTCACAACTTTTCACATCAGCGTACACAACTATACAACATTTTCTTTTAATTACAGTCAAACTTCTTTATAACGAACTTCCTTATAACGTAATTCTCTCTATAGCGAATTCAATTTGTTCCCCTTCCCCTAAAGAAATATCCCATACAGTGGCCATTCCTGGTCCTTAGTATTGGTTTAGCTACGTGGTCTGGGGAAGGTTAAAATAAAAAAAAAATTATACTTTTTTTTTTAATTTTATTGATAACGAAAATTAATAAAAAAACGTTAATAAATTATAGGTATAAAATAAAAGTTTAAAATTTTATCGATACATAAAATCGCTTCGTCACGTCGTTCGACGGAAAAAAAATGTTCGCGGACTTTGTTGTTGGCAAAGTAGGACACTTAAGTTGGCACTGATTTTTGTACACGTACTTTGAACCCTTAACTATCATAAAATATAATGTTTATAGTTTAGGTCTATATTTGTATCTAAGTATCTAAATCAGACGACGTTTCAAACGTGGTTACGTTTTTCTTCAGGTCTCAAAAACATAGTTATTAATATTTTATAGCTTCAATTTTTAAAAATTATAAAATATGTACTTCCAATTTTTTTCTTATAAAAATAATATCAAGGTTTAATCCTCTTTTGGTTGTATTTTGGTTTTTGAATGCAACTATTATTCTGTTTAATATTAAGAAATGTCTTGAAAAAGACGTTTTTTTTAAATCAAAAGTTTGAATAATAATAAATATTTCAAACTAAATTTATTATATTTTGAATAATAATTCAAAATATTTTAAATATTTCTTACCTACAAAACAAGTTAAATATAAATTCTTAGTTTAAGTTTATTGCTTTTCAATGAGTTGACCATATATGCTTCTAAGTAACGAAGAAGGAATAATTATTATCATAAAATATAGTTATAATATTTATATCTTTTTTAAGCAACTTTGATACTGAATTTAAAAGTTCCGAAAACTGTTCACTTGGCTTAAAAAAAGATGAAAATATTATAACTATATTTTATGATTTTATGGATCTAAGTACGTGTCCTACTTGGACACCGCAATGCTTGCATCATAATCGTGTTGCACTTAGTTAACATCATATTTCTTGTCAAAACTATTTCACCGATTTGGATCGAATTTCGTCTTGTAATACTCTAGAGTCTAGACTATTTGATTCCAATTTTTTAGAAGAATTTTTTGAACCTTTGAATATCGAAATGGAAGGGAAAAATAGAGCCGGGTAAAGCATTCCACATTCAGGTAGTTCGGCTAAAAAAAGAATCTCTATACATGACCGTACGTCCGAAGTTGGGCTCAAGGATAAACTGATGTGCATTCCTGAAAGTACGAGTATTACGGTTAAATTCTTTTACTGGCTATTTCAGTAGAGCACTGCTTATAAAAATAACGGTAAAACAACGAAAGACATGAAACATTGCGGCGGTGTTCGAGAGTTGCAAATGCTTCCGTTATATTTCTGTCACCTATTATTTTCATAGCTCTTCTTTGTATCCTATCCAAAAGACACAAGTGGGTTGATGGAGCACCTGCCCAAACATGGGAATTGTACTCGAGTTTTGGACGGATAAAGGCTTTATATATAACAGACAGATCAGATGGGGTGAAAAATGTCTTGCATCGCCGTAGAAAACCCAAACATTTAGCAGCATTTTTGGCGACATCAAAAATGTGATCATTCCGCACAAGGTGGTCTGTGATACACATACCGAGTACTGAAAGCTTTTCGGTTTCCACAATGCAAGTGCCACTCATGGATAGTGGCATGGGGGGTGGGTTTCGTTTGGATTGAATTGGACAATTTTTGACCTATTTTTTGAGTGTTTCAAATTTACTAAGTTTTTCAGATTTTTTTTTAAATTCATGGTTAGATAGCAACACAAATATAACATGCATTTAAAATTGATGTTGTTTTGTAGAAAATTTTATAACAAACAAGTTTATAGTGGATGGTTTTTTTCTAAGTTGCATATTTCCAAAGTTATAAAGGAAAATGTCGGAAAAAAGGTGTGATTTTAGCGTTTTATTTCACTGTTGCATTTTTCCTGCAGCGAGCACAGGTTTTTCGAAGTTCCAAACTTGAATATATACTACTCTAACATGCCCCAACAACATATCAAAAATGCAGAACTACATCGCGCTTTGCGAATTCAGCACTTCGTGTAATTATTGACTTTGCTAAAAGAACTCAATCTCAATGTGTACTCATGTCAATCAAAGAACACTTATAACAGAAAAATAGGTACATTCATCCTTCCTACCGCATTTTCCTAGAAACATATACGGAAGTAAAAAAGAGAATGACAAAAAAACGTACCCGAAATGTAGGTACCTAGAGCTGCTTGCATACCTAATGTATCGTGCTTCGTGCTTTATCGCATCATACTTACGCTTACGCTTTCATTTATTTAGCTGGGCTTTGCTTAGGACATTGTGTAGTAAAACGCTCTTGTATTCTTGATTGTATTATATTTTTGTTTGTATTTGTAATTTGTATAGATATTATTAAAATTGTATGAAATTGTGCAGCGCAGATGTTGCAAGCTAAAATGTTTCAGGGGAGACTTGTTGTATGAGAGTTTTATGTTGTGTGTCTGCAGGAAAATATAATTGAGAACAATATTGGATGGGGGTAAATGAGGTAGGTATCTATTTTTTTTTTTTTAAATTATATCAATGCTCTTTGTAGAGAATTTGGTTTTGGTATCGCATATTGTAACGTTGAGGCAGATAGGAAGATGAAAGTTTTGTGTTGTGTGAAGGAAAATATGATTTGAAAATAGGTAGGTAGTTAGATAGTCGGGTAGTTGTTTGTATTTATCGTATTGATTATTGGAAGAAATCATTATCATTATTTCAACATTGCCATTTGTTACTTTTTGAAAATAAAATGTACATCATATAATTTATTCATTTAAATTCTTGGTTTAGCGGCGATAAACCTGCTAACTGAGAGGAATCGCCACTGATCCCATACGCATTAGGTTCTTTATAACGAAATTCTCTATAGCGAAATTCTCTTTATAAGGAACTAATTTTTTGGCCCGAAAGCAAAGTTGTTTCTTTATAACGAAATGTCAATTTTCAAATTTGAAACAAAGTTTACCACGATTTTTATTTCTTATTTTAAAAGGGAACTCTCCGTTTTGGGAAGAATTTTCTAAGAGTGAATGTATGTATGTATGTAATGTATGGATGCATGAAAAAGTGTACATGTGTAATGTGAATGTTACCCATATCAACAGGTCAATCATTATAAGTTAAAAAAAAAAAGTTCCAAAATGTCGAAGCGCAAAGTTTTATCACTATCAAAGAAATTTTCGATTATTGAAAAAGTTAAAACGGAAGAAAAGAAAAAGGATATTGCAGACAAAATTGGTGTATCGTTAAGTACATTGTCGACAATTTTAAAGAATAAATTCAAAACTTTAAAGTTTGCCGAAGAAAGTTCAAACAGAAGCCAAAAACAAACTAAGAAAAACAAAATAAGTTGATGTGGATAAGGAAATGTTAAAATGGGTGCAGACAAAAAAAAACCAACGATAATGATGTGAGAACTGCGTTTGATAATTTTCGAAGTTTTATTGAAACAAGAGATGAAACCTCAGATGATGCATATTTTCAACTTTCTAAATTGGAAGATTTTTATAATAAAACAAAAACCAAAACTGTTCATGTGCAATTGAAAATTGATATGTTTTTAATTAAAAAATAAAAAGATATAAATTTCTTTAAAATGAGTTCTTTTTTGTAAACTTTTTTTCTTTGAAAATATAAAAGAACACTAACTTGCAGTGTTAAAAAAAAATTAATTTTTTAATATAACGAATTTTGTATAAAACTTCTTTATAACGAAGCAATTTTTTGTTTCCTTGAAGGTTCGTTATAAAGAAGTTTGACTGTATTTCCTTTTACTGTTTCCTGTTAACAGTACTTATTTCATGTATGTATCATACCTACATATGTATGTACATATTTCAAATTAAAATTCCTACAAAATAGGTACGTGCCAATAAGGCGCGAACGCAGAAAAAAAGGGGGGGAGGGTTGAAAAATTAAAGACGTTTTAAAATATTATATTTTATCGTGAAATGTCGAAATCTTGACTTAAAGGTTGAAGGACAGTTATGTTTCAACTCCGATTAAAATGATTATATATGTATTTAAAATTACAAAATTTATTTAAAAAAAAAAGAGAGACAGCTTTTGCATTTTTTTTTTATCGACAAAAAACTTATTATGTATTTCATAATCATTTTAATATTCAGTTTATTGTTAAGAATGTCGAAATTAATCTAAAATACTCAACCGTTAGAAGGCTCCTCTGCTTTAATTTAAATTGTTTTCTGCCGAGAGTTAGGGTGACATTTTTTGATAAATAAACTGTTTTATTCACATTTGTATGTATTGTGGTCCTTTTATGAGCAAATTTCTATTAGTATCGACTGGTGCGTATTCAAAGACTAAACTGCTAGATTCCAATTCTTAAGAACTTAAGGTGAGTTCGTAATCGCAGAAATCTGCGCAGATCTGCCGCATACCTGCTTAGCTTCTGCATATCGAAGCCGACTTGATTTCTACACATGTTTGATGTTTACGAACGTAATTTGCTTTGCAGGACTGCTTAAGTCAGATTTCAATTTTTGTTTACGAACACAAACTTCGCAGATATAATTTAGTCAGACGATTACGAACTAGCTCTTAGTTATTATCACAATGTATCTTGTTATTTAAAACAATTTTTTTTTTAATCAAATCTTCTTTTTTAAATTACTGGTACGGAGTGTTAACACTTTCCAGAGGCGACTGCATACAAATTTAATAATAATTAGTTAAAAACAGTTTTTCGAAAAATTACTTGCAAGCCCGTGTCGTATTTCAGCCATAAGAAAGTATAATATTTTCAGGGAAAAAGAGATTTGTAGTACGTACATATAACTACATGCATATCCACTAAAGTTACATATTAAAGGTCATCTCTTCATTCAACTTTTATCTCGTGGGAAAACTGGAAACTTTGAAATTAAGACTGAAATTCTTATGCGAGGAAGGTAATTTGATACATTTTCAACCTCACATAATCTTCAACATTTCCATTGAAATTGCATTCGAAGAATCGCTTATGGCCTATTTGTAACATGGGATTTTGTGTTTTACCTCAGATTCAACTCATTTGGTGATATCAATGTCCCACACAGAACTCCATCCTGACCGGAGTTCCTTTATTCTATGGTTGAATACCTTTAGGATGTTGGAAATACTATCATCATACATAAAGGTATGCTTGTGGAGCGCCCTCTGTTTTTGAGTGATAAATTAACCGTACACCTACGTAAATCTGGTGGATTATGGATAAATAATTGACTTTGTATTGTGTCGTCTTCTGCCATTGTCTTTATGGATGGTACCAGAATTCTGGTGTCCTTTGCTGGAGGTCCTCACTCCTCATTCTCATATAATTCTTCTGCCTTGGCCTATCTTTCTGCAGTTCAGTCTGAACAATTTTTCCTTCTTCTTCTTCCATTTTGTGTGAGGCGGAAAGTATAAAACATAATAAAGAACATAGTGCACTCCATCTCTGCTTTGGTCGTCCTCATCGTTGAACGAAAATGTCTATAAAATATTCTGTATGAGTAGAGTACGAGTAGAGGTATGAGTAGAGTATATTGGACGTGCCTAAGTGGACAAAATGGTAGGAACACGGTTCTTTGGCAGAAATTTATTGTCATGTCATATCAATACCAGAACCAGCATATCAGGTGTTAGGTTGGTACAATAGGTAAAAGGACGAAGACTATAAAATCGATGGAAAAATAAATATAGAGACGTTTGGGTGAACTTGTTATACTCGTATGTTTTTTTTTTTTTGTATTTTAAATGTGACCTTATTTTTTGTTCTAATATAATGAAGGTATAGAAAATCTATACTTATACTAGAGGAATACATTTACTTACCGTTCCTTTTTACCGATCCTATCATTTGTGTGTATCTTTTCTGTTCAACCAATTGAGAGAAATGAAGGTGGGTATAAGGTATACCTACATATATGTAGCTCTAAGTATTTTTTCTGAACAATTTGCTTCTTCTTTTCCGACTTCTCGTCGACCTCACCTAAATCTGTGTCAGCCTAAAAGTGTGTTTAAGGATTTGCAAGCTAGCATTTTTCTTCAGCGTTTATTTTTCAAATATTTTTTTTTTGTTCTGTTCTTCGTCCTTATATCAGACGAAAAACCTTTTTTTTTACTCTTTCTTGCAATTGGCTGAGAAATCCCATTCTCATTACAAAAAAAAAAAAATACAAAGAAGATGGTTTAATTTTGAAATGATGGACCTAAGAGAGTATAGAGGTACGAGGTTGGTACGAAACATATACCTTTTCGGATGAAGAATATAGACCGCAGTTTGGTCCTTGAAGTGCACATGCAGGCATTTGTAATGTAATTGAAAGCTTATGTTGTATATTTGAAGTGGTGAATTCCATCAGATATCTTTTGGCATTGCTAGCTGTCTCTATAGGTACATACCTACCTCTATAATATCATCATCATCATCATCATACCAACTGTTGACAAGCAATTCTTAAGCTTTGTTGATTGTGGGCGCTTAATCGGATGCGGGTGAAAATTGAATTCTACTTGGAAAAAAGACGTTCTCGATTCGGTTTGGTTTGGTTTCCTTTGGTTATTCTTGGTATATCTTATGTAGTTTCTTCGGTCTTGACCACAAAGAGGGTAATGGATTCCACTTTAGAAACAGAGTATACTTAGTTTAAAATGATTTTGTGTTAAGTGAGAGCAGAATTATTATTATTATTGAGCTTGCTCTCGTTATAAATCGAATCGGATGTGTCTGTCAGTTATTAATGAAATGTGCGGTTTCCTTAGATGTCTATAATAATTTTTGATATTTTAAGAAGCTTGTTGGATGGATTATAGTTTTGGTAACCACATAATGCTTCATTCAACAAAGAGAAAGATTTTGTTTCTAATGAGATGTAGGTAATCGCATTAAAATATTATTATTTTGAGAAAAAGATTATCTTTGCCTACCAAGATGGCATTTTTTCCACCAATTAAATCAAAAGAATATAAATGTATAACTTTACAAATATATAGGTACGTTAATCACATATGACTTCATCCGCTCATGTATTCCATGTTTGGACTTTATTTTGGAAATATTCTAATTTCTATCATCTCTCGCCTAGAAAAGAAAAAAAAAAAAAATCGGGTGGCACAACGGCTCATGAAGAACCAGGGCCTAGTGACTAACAACTCGTAACCATTCCTGTGTGCGCCTTTCGACAAGAATGGAAGGGACCTACAACTTTATGCCGAATCCGAACGGCTGACGAGAAGCATTTATTCGTGACAAGTGATACTCTTGGAGGATTTGTCAATTCCTCGCAAGAGGCAGTAGACCTGAAAAAAAACTTTTTATGCTTTTAGGTGGACGAGGCTGGGAAGCGATCCCAGGCCTCCAGCGTGACAGTCGAACGCACTAACTATTACGCTACGGGCTACTACTAAGAACTAGAAAATTATTTAAATAAATCGGTTAATGTTAACAGTCATTATCAAGATCTCAACGAATTCAGTAATGCTCAGCTGTTCGAAAAATTCTGCGAAGAATCGCTCAATCTGCTACTAGATACTCGTTTTCCAGGTAGTTCCAAAACTTTACGCAGAAGGTACCTACTGATGAAATTACATCTTATAATAATTTAGCTTATCGACAAGATTTGATAACAAGGGAAAAATGGCAATTGACAACCAACGGCATAATATCAGCCGAAATCCAAATGAACTCAGTTACAGTTCTATTTATTCCGGAAATACTCTTCAATAACTATACCTACTTGTAGGTACTTGTTTCATATTTCATGGTCATGCGGAGAGGTAAAAGGCAAAACAGGCAAATGCTCCCATGTTAATCCGAAAGATCTCAGATCTATATAGATGGTTCATTTGATGAACTGATTAAACAAAAAAACAAAGACTATAAATTGAAAACTGGGCAGCTTTTCAGCAAGAAGATCATTCTATACCCTCTTCTCTGGAACTTGATAGTAAACGAGCTGCTGAAATGCCTGGAAGTATAGACCTCTGGAATGATTGCCTATAAAGACGATGTTGCTATTGCATCGTATTGTATTTGAAGCAAAAAATCTGGGTTTTATTTTAGATAAGAAATTAAGCTGGAAACATAATATTCTAAAAAAGAGTCAAAAAGTCACAGTGGCACTCTTTTCTTATATATCTCGGTAATTAGGTCGATTCTTACCTATGGGGTGTTAGTATCGTGGACTTCATGAAAAAAGTGCTTTTAGCATGTGTTTTTATTTTTTTCTTCAAAAATTTAAGTTTGAAAATTAATATTACAAAAACTGTTACGTAAAAAAATAAAAGAGCCTATTTTAAATCTTACCGTTGTTTTTTAATAACATGTATCCCATTATTTTTATATCTTACGGGTTCTTTAAACGTTCTGGCAGGGTAAATTGCACCTTCAATCGGTCTTGGACATACGGATCTGTAATCAGGGGATCAATATCAAGGGACGGGTAAACAAATTTTTTGGTTCAAACAATAGCACAAGGTTGATTTTTTGGGGTTTTCGTAATGCTATTATGCATTTAAGCCGCCAACAGGGACTGCAAGACTTCAATTTCTTTCATAAGCCTTAAGATACCCTTCGACTCATAAACTTTTTTTTCAGTTCACTTACACAGCCAAAAATTTGCTGTAGGCTCTTGGTCTATTAGTCGAACATTTAATTTTTCAATCGAATGGCAGCCAGCAGCCTGAATATTTTAAAAATGACTGCAGATAGAGGTACCGATCAGATGTAATGATAATAATTTTAAACTAAAAATTTGTAATTAATAATTATTAATAAAACATATAAATTTCCTATAATTGTTTAAAGTTGCCTATAAACCAATATAACGTGCGTTGGCCTCGCATTAACCTGGTGATTGTGCTAACGGACACTTCTTCAGTAACCTGAAGACTAATCTGACTGAACGGAGCACACGCATGCACCAACCACTGATCTATCAAGCTCACCCACCGGACGTTGCATGGAGCCACTGCTCCTACGGGCCCGGTGGAGAGAAGATCTTCCAGGTGGTGGTAAAGGAGGGGATTACGCCCTAAGAAGATAATGGTGCGTTTACCTCTCCTCAACCCGGTGTTAATATGCCATCAGAAAATTCTTCAACATCTTGATAGCTTCACCGAGTAAACAAGGCAGGCACATGCACCAACCACTGATCTATCAAATTCATCCACTAGACATTGCACGGAGCCACTGCTCCTACGGGCCTGGTGGGTGGTTGATTTAACCGGTATGGGTAGGGGGGATAACGCCCTTAAAGGACGGTGATACGTTGGTCTCTTCTTAACCTGGTGGTTGTGCCGACGACGTGCACATAGGAACCGTAGGTTAATATGACAGACCGGGTAGACGCAGACACCAACCACTAATCTATCAAACTCACCCACCAGACGTTGAATGGAGCCACTGCTCCTACGGGCCTGGCGGAGGAATGATTTACCTGGTGGGGTAAGGGAGAGGTTCACGCTCTAAAAACACTATTATGGGCTGGCCTCTCCTTTACCCGCTGATTGTGTCGACGGACACTCCTAATCTGACCGAACTGGGCAGTCGCTGGCACCAACCACTGATATATCGAACCCAACCCCAGACGTTGCATGGAGCCACTGCTCCTACGGGTCTGGTGTGGGGATGATCAATCCAGTGAGAGTAAAGGAAAGGGACACGCCTCTAAAAGACAATGGTGCGTCAACTTATCCTCAACCCGGTGTTTACGTAGCGACTGACACTCCTTCAATCAATTTGAAAACGACTTTTCCAAGCTTCAGCTTGTTAGAACTTTATCGACGCTCTTTACGGACTATGTCATAGGATTAATCATAGTTTTCTTTTATGGGTATTAAATCCTCTGGGTATCCGTATCACAAATGAATCTACACTGATCTAAGTGTGACGGTAACAAGATCAACTGTCAGCCCACTAACCTAACCCAATCTAACCTAATATAACGTCAAAGAAAAATTTTTTATATATAAATTCTTAAATGCTGGGAAGAACAAAAAATTGAGTTTAAAAATCTATAAACCATCTACTTGACATTTATATAGGTAAGGTACCTACCTACGTATCTAACCTATTTTCTATCCCTCTTTAAAGCATCATGCTGAGAAAAATCCTAACGAAGCCCTATGCAAATGTGGATTTTACTATAGGTATCAAGTGCAGAACGCAACAATAAAAATAATACTCAAACAAACAAAAGCACCTATACCCTACAACATATCCTAACAACGATGAGATTGTAATTTGATAGTTAAGTTTATTGCTTTTTAAAAGGACACACTCCCCGCGCACACAACCCCGCGCGTAGAAGGATATAAAGGCAATAATTTGTTCGTGTGAAGTAAATTGTGAGTTGCCTCTAATAGAAACGTGTGTGGCATTACTTTTTGTTGACCCTAAAATAAAATCACTCACGTGAAATTGTTTGCAATAAAACTCAAACTACCGCACATATATCAAGCAAAACATAAAACTGAAACAAAAAAAAATAAACGTAATACAATCCAAAAACACACAGGATCCGTGAGTTTGTTATCAACCCCCTCAATGCGGGATCCCTATACCTACATGAATGCATGAGGGTATACGTATAAGTATGTAGCTCGTCTGATTGTATCATATATCCTAGTATTGTCACAGGTCGTAAAAAAATCTAGTGAATACCACAAAGCCAATAAATGAACAAAGAGGCACATACAAAAAATTCCAACACCCAGCAACCCCCCCCCACAAACAAATCGATTCATAAATCTGTTGGTTGCTTGCGGCCCACGAATCATTCTGGGGAGGTGCACCAGCACCCGCCTATCAGCACTGTATGTTTCTATATCTACTGAATTCTGTCGAACGCTATTTCACAACTGAAAATTTATAACCCAACTGATGCCACACCACCCGAAGCTTTGCACCCGCCCACCCCCCGCCACCATCGCCATACAAACCGTCAAAAAAAAAACACGCCACGCATTGTTTTATGTCATATCTTTGGTAGTTTCACCCCCAATGGCCTCATGCGTCGTCGTCGTTGTCGTTGTTGTGGGTGACTTTATTTTGCTTTTCACTATGAGTTAGCACCTTTCACGATTCATCATTTTTCTTTTTTTTGCTTATTCATTGTGCTCTCTTCAAAATGCGATTTATTTGTTTGGGAAATATATTTCTAATAATTTATTCTTTTGGGTAGAATTTTTTTTTTTGTTTATTCTGTTTGTTGGAAAAGTTCTGTGCTTAGTGTTTTGATTTAAGTGTTGTCAATGTTTGGTTTTTTGTTTACAAAAAATTTAAGAATTAAATCTTTTGTAAGAGAATTAAGGCTTAGACAACTCAAATAAAGCTAGGACGAATTTCTTGCAGTTTGGCATTTCGGTTATGTTAAAAAGTTTGAATGGGGGCATACCCCCGCAGAGATCTTGATTCTAAGAAATGAAAAGTTGATTTTCTTCATAACTTTTGTACTCAAAGTATTAACGCTGAATACTTTTGAAGGAACCCTTTAAACCATTTCAAGGCTAAGAATTAATAATGAACGATTTCAATGTGTTTTTTGTATGAGCATTTAAAACATTTTTGAAATTTTTGATTTCTCACTGTTAGCGCATTTTTATCGAGTGATACTAGGAGGCAGACAGAATTTCAAAATACAGAACATCCACCAGAAAACATAAAATGTCGAAAACTCATTATTCTGATAACTTAAGATCGACAAAAAAAATTAAAAATCCTGAAAACCCACAGACCAGAGAAGCCAAAATCCAATTAACCTAAAATCGCCAAGGACCATAAATCCGAAAAGTAAAACCCAAAATCGCAAAATACCTTAATTCTGAAAACTCAAAATCCAGAATACCTAAGATCCAGAAAAACCAAATACCTTCATATATTTCCAAAAGCCCAAAATCCCGAAAACCCATATTTTAAGAAACTTAAAATCTTGAAAACCATGTTGCTGAATATCCAGAACACCAAAAATCCCGAAAGCTCGTATTCCGCAAAACCCAAACTCAAAGAACCCAATAAATCCCGAGTAATAAAATCGAGAAAACATTAAATTCTGAAAACCTAATATCCATAGTACCTACCCAAAATCATGAAAACCCAAAATCCAGGAAACCAACAATCTCAAAAGCCCAAAATCATAATACCCCAAATACCGAAAACCTATTATAGTAATCCGCGAAACCCAAAATCCAGAAAACCCATTGTTATAAGAACCCATTAAATCCCGAATACCCAAAATCGAGAAAAACCAAAATCCAGAAAACTCGAAATTTAAGAAACAAACAATCTTAAAAGCCCAAAATCACAAAACCCAAAATTCCGAAAACCCAGTATTCTAAAAACACAATAAAACCCGATTAAACAAAATCTAGAAAATACAAAATTTACAAAACCTAACATAAACCCAAAGTCCAGAAAATCAATAATTCCGAAATCCAAAATCGAGAAAACCCATCAAAATCCCAGAAATCAAAATATCCAGGAATTCTAAAATGCCGAAAACCCCAATAACCCCCTAGGACAAGCTTGAATCCCCAAATTTCGAAACCAGAATCCCGAAAGGCCAAAATCCCGAAAATAAAATTAAATCTGCGTATCGTGTGTGGTTATGGCTCTGTTTGTTTGTACTTTTTGCGACCCTGTTTTAATTTTTTAGCTGACAAGCTTGGCAACGCGCAAGTGATTGCACAGTGGCTGATAAAGCTTTCGAAGTTAGAATAAAAGTTGTTTTGACTTACTTTGTCTTTGAGCAGATCATTCCCGGCATACAAGAATTTTTTGTAAGATATACATAGGGCTCGTCGTCATCACAATAATAGGTATGTGGGCCTTTTTTTCATCGAATGAGTGACATCCTTTTTTTTTAAGTATTATTGACTTTCCTTTTTTCTTCAAAGTTGTTTTAAATTGGAAATTCTTTCCATTCTTTCTTTGCACCCAAAATCGAAACCACGAATATGGGGTTTTTGGGATTCTGTCTTTTCTGGATTTTGGATGTTCTGTAGTGTGGGTTCTGCAAATATTGCGTTTTCGGGATTTTATGTTTTCCGAATTCTAGGTTTTCTAAATTTTGAATTTTGGATTTTTGGGATTTCGAAATTCTATTCCCAATCTTCTTTATACAATATTTATATATTTAATACTAATGTAACTACCAATGCAATTTTCTACTTAAACCTATTTTATCTAGACCAATATATAGTTTTTATTTAAAGCCAAAACGAATACAAGAACACACTTTCGTTAAATTTTGTGACATCCTGGCAACACTGTCTAATTGTCACGCTTGTAAGAGAAAAAAAATATATTTTATGAAAGAACAAACAAAAGACAACCATGAGGAAACATATTGTGAAAATATACTTTAAACAGGATGTCAATGTCAACGCCATCGCTTCGATATGATATCGTCGGCGGCGTGGTGTGGATGAAAATAAAGTGCTTTTTAGCTGGAACAAAAAAGTTGTTTAGGTGAGCAAACTTTTTTTCTAAGCAACTAACTCTGTCAGAATGTTTTAGATTTTTTTTGTTTTCTATTTTGTTTTTATTTTTTGACGAAGGAAAATAAAGAGTCATGAATTAGAGTCCAACTGAGTTTTTGTCTTTTTTCTTTTGTCACTTTTCTTTGTAACTAATCTGTCATCCGGTATTTTAAGGTTGGGTTGTCATGTCTCATGTGTGTTCTTTTGCTGGTTGAAGAATAAAAAAAAACTTTAATGGAAATCATATTTTGTTTTATAAGAATTAGCTTGCAGACATGACCCTGCCTTAAGTAACTTATTTTTTTTTATTTTTTTTTTAAATATTTCTGTTTTAGGGTTAGTTTAGGTTGCTATAACAAGCTTTTTTTGGAAAAAAAACTTAGCTAGTTTGTAATAATTTATTGTCTTTTTTTCTGTTTCAGAATTTATAAATTAACCGCGTAGAAAAACAATCTAGTTTTCGACAAGGCACTTGAGAGTTTTACATAGATTCTGGCAAGGGGCTAGCAAGAGTTAGCAAAGGCTAAAAAAGGGCCTTAGCGATTATGAACCCTTTAGCCTAGTCAGGCAAACAAAAATTGACTTATGTGGGACTTGATCTCGCGATCTTCTGCTTGTCAGTCCAATGCGCTACCCGCTACCGGCTTATTTGCATAGACCTGCAACTTAAGAAAGTCCCACAAGTTGTCTTCGGTGTCCATATTATCAAATTTAGGCCACAAGAAGTAGGTGATCATCGACCTATAGCGATCGCCGTTGACGGTGATGGCCTGGCCAGCGCATCCACAAAAAACAGTAACTTTATTTGGATGCATTGGCACCTCGTGAATCTCGCGAGGATTTGTGTTGTCCCAAATCCGGCAATTTTGCTTATTCACGTACCCATTCATCCACAAATGGGCCTCATCGCTAAAGATGATTTTTCGACCAAAATTGGGATCAACATAGAACACCCATTTTGATAATAAAGTTTTATCATTTGCACGCGTTGCTCGACGCTGTAACTCACCGTGACAGAAACAGAAAGTAAAAGAAACAATATGGCCGCCACGAGCTGTCAAAATCAACCAGTCCCTATTGGAAAACCCTTTATAACGAATACATACAGAATAGGACAGAATTTAAGTACTTGCTTTTTGGAAAGAACATCTAAGAATAGGTTTTCTGTCCTTACTTGTTTAATTTTAGTTTTTGGTGTACAAGAGACATTCCCGGTGGTTACCGAAACATGTACAACAAGTTTTTACCAGGGACGACCTCACGAATGTTTGAAAAGTTTCCCTAGTCTAAATTTTTGGTACTAAAATCCAGTAAGGGTTTGCCAAGTATCTGACAAGTTTTCCTCGTATAGATTTTCCCTACTCACAAACTTACTAGGGCCTTGCCCAAATTAGACATAAACTTGGAATTTTTCCAGCCTGGTAAGGATCAAGGATCAAGCAACTTTAAGGTCTTAGTAGAAAGTCTTAAGTCCCCCCGCAGCTTAAATCTATTATTTCTATTAATCAACTTGTTTATAAATAATTATTGAAACATTAAAATTTAATTTTATGTGGAGTAAAGGTGCGGTCAAACACTGAAAAAAAGTGCTTTCAGTAAAAGTTCCGGAAACTCTGATTTTGAAATTTTTCTGAGAGTGCTTTCAGAAAGCAGTTATATTATAAAAGGAAATTGTTTACTTTCAAGAAAGCCAATTTTATGAAAGCAGTTTTTGGATGGTTACACTGTGAAAGTGAAATCGTTTTCTAAAAGTTTTTTGTGTGTAAGCTGATGTTGTGGTATAAGCCACTCCAAGCTTAGCTTCATTAACTGTTTTATCCAGAGTAGCTGCGAAATGGAGTTCGCTCAAGAAAGTTGTTGCGGGGACCACATTTTGGAATTGGGGAAATTAAATATTATTGAAATTATCCTGAGGATTTTACAGCATGTGATAAACAAAATGCGGTAAAAGTAGGTCAATTTGTGTACGACCGTTTAAGGAACATGGTGACGAAAAACTGTACCACGCAATACTCATGAGATATTTGTGCCTATTAGGAAGATGAGTTCTTCTCTTGGCTCATGTATCGGAGGAGCAGTTTAATTTGTTGTGTTGAAAAGCAAAATACATCATGGCGTGTGTCTATGACCCATCAGCGTAGATGAGAGATTAGCTGTGACATTGAAACACCTTGCACATGTCAAAAATTACAACAATTTGTTTGAAGTGTTTCGCATTTTCCGGTTAGCAATAATTAAAATATTTCCAGAGGTTTTTTCTGCCTAGGGAATATACTGCCACAATCTTATGACATTTGTCCAAAAACAATTCTGGAAGAATTTTGAATTGAAGATTTTTGGCCTACCGAAGTAGATTTAAAGTTTACAACTAGTTTATTGATTTATGATGATCCACAAAGTGCAGCGGATAGAAGACCAATTCAGGTGAAAAACATACGTTCGCTTTCACCAGAAGCGAAAAACTTTATAAAACAGTATCTGAAAGCAGACGGCGTTTTCTGAAAGTGATTTGCTTTCTTAAAAACGCTTTCAGCAACTAGTCACACAGTGAAAGTATTTTTTTTTTGTGAAACAATTTTCAAAAAAGAAAATCACTTTCAGAAAAAGCTATCGAGAAAGTACTTTTTCGGTCGTCACACCATTAAATGTTTGCTTTCTAAAAGCACTTTCCTCTAAGTGTCTGACGGCACCTTAAGGGAAAGGACTTATCTTTCAGTGTGTGATGGCACCTTAAGGGTCAAAATAAGATTTTGTTTTCTTAATTCTAACATCTCAAAATTAGAAATTAAAATTTTCAAAGGTGGTTTTCAATGACAGCTATTCCTATTTATATGCACGACACTGTTAAATAAGATTTGATTTGCTCAAAAAGCTTCAGCTTCTCAGAAGTATCACATTCTTTTATTTGCTACCTTCATTTCTAGGTTTAAATTGATACAAAATTGTGCGTGCTCTTACCTATT
Source organism: Melangyna quadrimaculata (assembly GCA_949320155.1). Taxonomy (NCBI): domain Eukaryota; kingdom Metazoa; phylum Arthropoda; class Insecta; order Diptera; family Syrphidae; genus Melangyna; species Melangyna quadrimaculata. The sequence continues at coordinate 42,989,100 of OX439485.1, read as the reverse complement.
ATATCTATTTATATAAAAAAATACCTCCATCTGCATAAAATTAGGGGAGAAAAATCACAAACAATAAAAACCAATAAAAGCGATTTAATTCGAATAAATAACTTTTGGTGTCTAGACTTTTCATTTGGAGGACCTGTCCTTATCAGTCCCCTAAACTTTTTATCAAACGAACAAAGGCTCCTCTATACACTATGGCTGTCTGTTTCTATAATGTGACATGATTTGCTTTTTTGAAATTTATTCACATTTTTAATGATTCCAAGGATACATTTTAATTATAATGAGAACAACAAACACTCTGTTTATCTCTCTTCCTTGAAAACCCTTGTTTTCCAACGTAAGACACACAGTATGCTATACAATCTATGTATGTACATTTAACAAACAAATTGACATGGCGTATTTTGCAGATTATAAATTTACTTAAATTTTAATTTTTTCTTACTTCTATCTACAAGTAGCTAAGTTATAACTATATACTGATGTATGTACAGTGCGGTTCACTTGCTTAGACGCATCAATTTTTTCTTTTTTAAGTTTATTTTTTTCTTTCGTATATGTATTAATTTTTACACCATTGCATTTTTGAGAAGTATTATTAAGTTCTCAATGAAAAAAATAACAATTGCATGCTTGGTGAGAGCCAGTTTACGGTTTTTTTCTCTTTTTTTTCTCGGTCATGTAAAAACAACAGAATTTTGTTGGTTCACATGATTAGACGCACTGGTGAATTTAGTTAGTAAGTAATTATCTGTTACGTGGACTTGAAATAATTTTAAATCTTAAGCTATGAGAAGTGTTTGGCTTTTATTTTAAGCAAAAAATGAGCAAAAAAAACAATTAGAAATGGAAGACAGAGGCAAAATGGACGCCTACCATTCGAAAGGCGTTTCAATGCGGAATATTGCGAGGAAAATAGGAACAAGTGAAAATGCAGTTCGAAATAATTTAAAAAATACTGCCTTTATGGAAATAACCAAAAAGGAAGGACCAAAACAGCTTTGACACCCTAAGAAAAAAGAAAAATAATAAGAATGACATCGAGTTCGGCTCACTCCACGAGCAAAATCAAGGAATTGGCGAAGGTAACTGCCTGTAAATCTTCAGTTCATCGAGTTATTTTAAGTGCTCAGCACCTGCAATTAGAAAAGCTACAAAAAAAGCCACCACTTAACACAGCCACGAAGCAACAGCGCTTGGAATTCACGCGCCTTCATATGAAATAAGATACCCAAGTTGGAGGCGATTCAAATTGGCGTAGAGTAGTCTTTTCAGATGAAAAAAAAATTCAGTATCGATGGCGCAGATGGGTACAACTACTATTTCCACGATCTCCAAAAAAAAGAACTGCATTTAAACCGGTATCATTCGTGGCAAGGGGGACTCATGGTGTTGGAGACCTTTTTATATGAACGCGCGCGAATTGCAAGCGCTATATCTTCCTGGCTGTATTAAGTCCATGAGCTGAGCACTTAAAATAGCCCGTCGAACTGTAGATTTATTTGGATTCCGGCAACAAAACAAAATACGAGAGGAAGAGCCAGTGGAGGATGCTACTTCGGGTACAATAAATCGCTTACAAATATAGCGTGTGAGTTCAAATTTTACGACGAAATCCATTTTCTTAAAATAAAAGTAGGAGCAATGAAATTGATTATAATTCCCTCGTATATAAATTGTAACCACTGGGAGCGTGATTTCAATGCACTCAATAGTTTTATTGAACACAATAATAGCGATGAAGTTATGATTATTGGAGATCTAAATGCGAGAATAGGTAATAATGAAGGAAGAGAAAACAGATTTGCGGGAGAAAATAGAAATTCAAAAGATACTACAGTCAATGCAAGAGGAATCAAAATGATGAGCCTTTGTGATGCTTTTGGATTTAGAATATTAAATGGAGTTTCTGACTCAGATAAATGTGGAGAGTACACTTTTGTAGGTCAACAAGGATGTTCAGTCGTCGATTACTGTCTAATAAAGGGAAACTGGATTCCTTTAATTTCAGATTTTAAGGTCATAAGTGTCCCATATTCCGACCACTTGCCAATAGTAGTTGAATTTGGAATAAACTGCCAACCCCAAGAAGATACAACAGTTTTAAAGCTCCCCCCAAAACTAACATGGAAAGAAGATAAAGCGGAAGCATATAGATACAACCTTCAGCGAAATGTTTCATCCGATAGTCAACTTACGATAGGAGACATTGAAGACGTTGTTAAACAATCATACACTGAAATCAAAAAATGCCATGGAAACATAATTAAACAAAAAAACCAATGGTACGACGCGGAGTGCAAAAAAGCACGTCAAAAATCCTTTGGATGGCTCAAAGTTTTCAGACAATACAGCACCAACTACTTTAAAAAAATTTATATAGAAGCGAATGCCGTATACAAAAAAACATGCAAGGCAAAAAAATCAAAATTTTATGAAAACGAGGCTTTAAAACTAGCTCACTGCAAAGACTCTAAAGAGTTTTGGATGGCAGTAAACCAATTAAACGGCATAAAACTAAAAATAAGTACCAAATTAAATATAGATGTACTTCATGACCACTTCAAATCACTTTTGAATCCGCAAAGCCTAACAGTTCCTATACAATACGCGAAACCTGCCTACTATAATGATATATTAGATAGAGTTATAACTCATGGTGAAGTAAATAACGTATTGAAGAAACTGAAAGACGGAAAGGCACCTGGCGCTGATAGAATATCACTGGAGTTTCTAAAATATGGAACGGAAACACTTACCTCCAAATTAACTGCTGCTTTTAATATAATTTTGGATACCGGAGTACTACCAGAGCAGTTCAAGCAATCTGTCATTTTCCCCATACATAAGAAGGGTAACATTGAAGATCCAGCTAATTATCGAGGGATTTCCTTCCTTAACGCATCCTATAAGGTGTTCACAAAAATACTGAATGAACGATTGACAAATTGGATAAATAGCAACAAGTTGCTTGGGGAATTCCAAGCTGGATTTCGAAGTGGGTACTCAACCATCGATAATCTTTTTGTACTGCAAACCATCGCATCAACATTTATTGAACAAAAAAAGAAGTTGTACGTATTTTTTGTCGACTTCAAATCAGCATTTGATACCGTTGAACGCAGAGCATTATTCTTCAAGCTATACAACATTGGGATGTCGCAAAAATTTGGAAATGTACTTGAAAATATCTATGATGGCAATATAGCAGCGGTTTGGAACGGTTCTGAAAAGTCTGTGTGGTTTGAATCAAAGATGGGAGTCAAACAAGGATGTACTCTAAGTCCAAATCTTTTCGCTTTGTTCATAGACGACCTGATTGAGTTTTTGCCTGGTGGCATAGAAATCGCGGGGATTCGCATTAAAGCCCTTCTATTTGCTGATGACGTGATACTGTTTGCACAATCACCCGAAACCCTACAGCTGATGATTAATCGACTCGAAGTGTACTGCAGATTATGGAATCTGAGGGTGAATCTGAGCAAATCGAAAGTTATGATATTTCGCAAAGGTTCGGGTAGAACGGCAAGGAACGAAAAATGGCATTTCGACAGAGAGCCAATTGAAATCGTTAAAGCTTACAAGTACCTGGGAATGACCATAACTAGTAACCTTAATATGGAAACTCACCTCAAGGACAAACTGGTCAAAGCTAAAAGTGCAATATCTGCAACATGGAAAAGATGTTTCTCAAACAAATTGATAACTCATAGTGTGAAGTATAAGGTCTTTGTAGCGGTGGCAGAATCTATAATGATGTACGCAGCACAGGTTTGGGGAGGTGAAATGTATGAAACGGTCGAAAAACTTCAGAGGTTCTTCATTAAAAAATGTTTTCGTCTACCAAAAAACACCCCGAACTACATGGTCATAATCGAGACAGGACTGTCACCACTTTTTATTAAAACACTAAAGTGTCATGTTGAGTATATCACAAAAGTACTGAATATGCATAACGAAAGGCTTCCTAAAATTCTAGCATTGCAAACAATTGGAAAGAAAAACCTGTGGTATAGAAAGCTTGAAGAACAAGCTACATACTGTGGAACCAACATGCGAATACTGGAAGAAAATGGAAGATATTGTAAAGATGACCTATTAGATCTTGTTTCCAAAGTAGATGAGCAACTTAGAATTGACTCGGTAAATCAGGCTAAATCTTCGGTGCATAGATCTATATACAACCATCTTAATCACAATTTATGCGAACGTAACTACTTCCACAACGAAAATAAGCAGGAGGTTATCTCGTCGATTTTCAAAATGAGAGGAGAGCTGATAAGTCTTCACTACATACCACATCGAGAGGATCTTCCTGTTTTCTGTAGCTTATGTAACTTGAGGAAAAGAGAAGACGTTATCCATTTCATAGGGAAGTGCCCAATTTTATGTGAAATACGGAGAAATGCATTAGGCAGCAATTTTAAATCAGAAGAAGAAGTACTCGCCCTTCTCAACTGCGAAGGAAACATCTACCAACTTTTCAATTATTTTCAAACAGCGATGTCTTATCGCAACCAAATTATAAACGAAGCTTTTTAAAGAAAGCAGTTTTTATTCTTAAAAATCAAAAAATTATTACTTGCTTTTAAAAACAAACTTCAATTGCTTTGTATTGTACATGTAGTTTATTATTATTTTTAAATTGATGTCAATCGGGCAGACGGCAAAGCCAAGCTCATACGATTTAATGCAATTACAATATTTTCTTGTAAATAATGTTATATACACTTTTGAAATAATAAATCAATAAATCAATCTATCAATCAATCTATCTGTAGATTTACAGGCAGTTACCTGCGCCGATTCCTTGATTTTGCTGGTGGAGTGAGCGGAAGTCGATGGCATTCTTATTATTTTCCTTTTTTCTTACGGTGTCAAAGCTGTTTTGGTCCTGCCTTTTTGGTTATTTCCATAAAAGGCAGTATTTTTTAAATTATTTCGAACTGCATTTTCACTTGTTCCTATTTTCCTCGCAATATTCCGCATTGAAACGCCTTTCGATGGTAGGCGTCCATTTTGCCTCTGTCTTCCATTTCTAACTGTTTTTTTTGCCCATTTTTTGCTTAAAATAAAAGCCAACACTTTTCACAGCTTAAGGTTTAAAATTATTTCAAGTACACGCAACAGATAATTACTAACTAACTAAATTCACCTGTGCGTCTAATCACGTGAACCAACAAAATTCTGTTGTTTTTTTTTACATGACATGACCGAGAAGAAAAAGAGAAAAAAAAACGTTAACTGCCTCTCACCAAGCATGTATTTGTGATTTTTTTTCATTGAAAACTAAATAATCTTTCTCAAAAATGCAATGGTGTAATAATTAATTAATACACATACGAAAGAAAAAAATAAACTTAAAAAAGAAAAAATTGGTGCGTCTAAACAAGTGAACCGCACTGTATGTACGTATGTATCGTCATAGGTATACATAAACATTAATGGATATAGCTATTTATGTACTCGAAAATAATTTTAATGTTGGGAAGTAATATTTTTAATTCTAATGAGAAACTCAAACTTAAATCAACATTGTCATTTTCAAATTGAGTTTTTAAAGGTCGATTAAAATTCATAAACATTTTAATCTAAAAAGTTTAAATTAAGCTCTATAATAAAATGACTGACAACAAAACTTTCAGAAATATTTATTTAAGTTTAATTTCAAGGGAAATTTTCAAAAGTAAAATTTGTCTGTATTTTGTGTGCTAATAATAAAAAAAAACAGAATTTTAGGATGCGGATGATGCTTGGGGAGTATAAGGAAGTCAAAGGAGAATGAGCAAAAATGTATGGGAGCTGGTCTGCCAACTCAACACCAATGTGTCATATACATCGTTGAAACTCAACAGTAATCTGTCGTACATGGTTGTAAAGGTTATTACATGTGCTTCCATGGGGTTCGTGGGGTATATGGTCCCAAAGCATCAAAAACAACAATAATACAATTCCTCATTTATAAATGGTCTACCAACTCAACAGTGATGTGTGATACATCAATGAAAAGAATGTTGCGTATACTTCATTTTTAAGATGTGGGGTTCGAGAGGTATTTGGGCCTTAAAATCGGCAAATAGAATAATAGTGCAATTCTTCATTAGAAATGGTCTACCGACTCAACAGTAATGTGTCATACGTTTTTGAAAAGGCAATTGCAATTGCATCATTTCATTTAATGATCGATAAGCTCTTAGTCATGGGATTGAAGAGATATGAGGCTTCAGGGAACCAACAACTTCAATCTTCAATAATGCATTTCCTCAGTCATTAAGCTGTAAACCATGGGATTCAAGAGATATTTGGAAAAAAACGCAGAACAGCGCAGTAACGCAGTAACGCATCTTAATGGCTATATAACAAAATGAAGTACCTACACGTAATCTTTTCAACGATGTATGACGATTTTCTGTGGCTGGTAAGGGGCCAGTTATAGCTATCATTGAAATTCATCATTGAAAAAGTTAGCTGCTGATTTTGAGACCCTTCGAAAGTTTAATCATTGAATATTTTAATGCAGAAATATAGTTTACGACTTCAAAATTATTTTTCTTCCAAAAAAAATTCATTTTGACCCATATCTTCCCCAGAACTTAACTTTTTATTTTTTCAATGATCATGGGTAAGCTAGTTCATTATTGAAAAATTAAAATAATTTTATGAGAAAAGTTGTGCAAAATTGAATTTTGTTTAACCTAGAAATAATTATTAAGTCAATTAGCTTTACTTTGGCATCAAAATAATCATTCATTTTTTCTTCAAAATCTCTCAAAATTAACAATTAATATTTTCAATGATGGTTTTCAATGATAGCTATAACTGGCCCCTAAGGCAAGCTCCAAATAATGAAGGGTTGCATTGCTGTAATTGTTAGTGCTTTGGAGCTTGGAGGGCAATATCTTTCGAACCCCATGGTTTAGAGCTTAACGTCCTTACAATTAATTGATGTACACGTCATTACCTTTTCAACGACGTACGACACATTACTGCTGAGTATAGGTGGACCACTTTGCCCATTCTCCTTTAATTTATCTATCGATAGGCAGCTGTTTTGTTTGGTTCTGTCTCACAAACGGAGGAAGATTGCTATTCCTTCTGAATATGTTTTTTTTTCGGAAGGACTAATATACCTCTTGTGAGGAAATGACAATATTTTAATTCAAAAGGCATTGTTCTCTAACAGGTTCGTGTAGCTTATAACTAGAATGTACCTAGAAATTGCCAGTGTATTAAGTTGTATTTATCTATCGAGAAAATAACAAAACCAAGTTAATATAGAAAAAAGAAAATAGAAAAAAAGTTCAAAATAAAATTCTATTTTTTCGAAAACAAAAATTATTCATACAAATTTTTTAACTCTTAATTGAAAACTGAAAACTAATATATACTAATAATCTATCTATCTATCTAAATGCAAAAAAACTTACTTGTTAATGATTAATGACAAAATCAACGAGAAGGAATATCCCAAAACAAATAAAAAAAGGCAGTTTGATAAAAAAAAAACCCACCTTTATTTCCGTTATTCGATTTTTTTGGGCAAAAACCTGGTATACAGTATTATTAGTCCAGTAACCTTGTCGTTTGTATGAAAGGAGTCGGTTGCGTCAAATCTGGTAGTTCTGATTTGTTGCTGAGTTGTTTGGGATGTCGCCCATGTTGGTCTAATAAATAACCTAAGTTTTCGAGTAATTTTACTGTCTACAATTTGTTTATAGATCATTTTGTGAAAAAAATAATCTTCTCGGGAGTTATTAAGCAAAAAAAAAGAAATTACATTTTTCCAGATGGCGGCATTTCCCTCCATGTAACACTCTTAAAACTTTGTTCTTAAATATAAAATATGTTTCTTAACATAACCCAAAATAAACATCCCCATCCGATTCCCTGGACTAGGTGTCCCAACGAATTATTAAAATATATCGCATATTAAAACATATCGCCCAGAAGCGTCGATTTGAATTCAACAGTTTTCTCTAACAAGAGTACAAGAGAGCGGGCTCAAGGGATTTTAACTTCATTTTTTGGGGCCTCTGTCGTGCTCACGTGCTATGTCACCAGTTTTCTTAGACAATAGTATATTTTCAGAAACATATAAATGAAATATTAGGTATTAAAACTTTTCTAGTCCATGTTGTTTATTTATTTATTGCTTAATCCAAGCGTTCTTAAAACTCTATCTTAAATCTACTCTTAAGTCTAAAAAAAAATGGGGATTAAGAATACTAGGAACGGTGCGTGGCATTAAACAGGGAAGTTTCAAGGCTAATATCGTTATTGAAGTGGAGATCAAATGATTGCAGCATAGTATTAGTAATACGTAGAAGCGGTTAAGGGGTTCGTTATTACCATAATGAGTTCTGTGAATTTTGAATAGAGAAACCAGTCTAATGTAATATTTCTAGGGTTGGTATTAAGGGGTATTTTTTGAAGAAGCGAGGGGCAGTCAATGTTACCAACCAGAAGTTTGTGAATAAAAACAAATTCAGCAACTCGACGACGTTTTACAAGGGATTGCACGTCGAGTAGTCTGAGGCGGTCTTCGTAGGGTGGGAGGGTCAATCTATCAGGCCAAGGAAGTGGACGCAGGACAAAACGAAGAAATCTACGTTGCACCGCTTCAATATGTAGGGACTGAGAAACGTAATAAGGTGACCAGACTTGACTAGACTAGCATATTCAAAAAGAGGTCTAACAAAAGTAATAAATAATGATTTTGTGACATAAGCATCAGAAAATTCCTTAGACCAACGTTCAACAAGGCCGAGAGCTGAATTTGCTGAATTTCAATTGACGATCGCAAATAACACCAAGATCACAAAGAGAATAGACTTGCTTAACAGGTTGATTGTAAATTATGTAGATACGTTCTAGGGAACAAAGAAAGGTTTTTACGAGAGTAAGTCATAGGTTGGCATTTATTTACATTTAACTCAAGAAAGTTTTTTTGACAACTTTTGGCGAAATGAATTAAATCATTTCGAAGCAGGCAGAGTCGGAGGTGGATGAGATACTTCTGAAGATTTTTTGTCATCGCATCGGCATAAATTTAAATAGATGAGTTTATGATGACAGAGTCGACCTCAAAATAAAAATCAATGGGCCAAGATGACTACCTTGGGGGACACCATAAGTTGCGAGGAAAGGGTCAGATTCAGATGAACTAAAAAGAACTTTTATGTCGATCCTTTAAGTAAGAGTGAATCCATTGAAACCATCCCATGCTGGAAACCTAAAGCTTTCATTTTAAAGGGGATTAATGGGTGAGAGATTTTATCGAAGGTTTTACATAGGTCAGCTGTAAAAACATCGACTACCTTATCATTTTCCAGAGCCCAAAGGGTTTCAGAGACAAATTCTGTTAAGTTGGTGGTGGTTGATCTGCCTCTCAAGAATCCATGTTGGTTGGGGGAGAATATATGATATTTGCAATGGAAAAGCATTGAATCATAAACAATGCTTTCAAAAAGCTTGGGGATGCAAGATAATTTGGAAATAGGGCGGAAGTTACATATATTGGGGCGTATTCATAGTCATTTTAGACCTGGGTCTAAGATAAACATAGCTTTGGTTGAATTTTCGGACGTTGATTCTATTTTTTTAAGTTTATCATTTCAAAATATTTGAAGCTATTTGTGCAGTTTACCAAGCTAATTATCTTATAAAAATACAAAACAAAAATTTGTAATTAAAATCGGTCTGTATTTATTGAGCCAAAATTGTCTTAAACTGTAGTTTAGTTAAACCTGGGTCTATCTGCGACTATTAATATGCCCCATTGTTTTTAGGACCTTTTTTATAAATGGGAATTATAAATGAGTTTTTCGAATAAGAAGGAAAGATTCCTTGATTTATCGGAAGTGGGAAAATATCGGTCAAGGGTTTTATACAATGTGAAGAACATTTTTTTTAAATTATGGCTGGAAAACCATCTGGACCAGCGGAATAATCTTCTTTTAGCTTCTTTTAGGTAGCTATATCAGATTTTCTTTTAGCATTGATGAAGAAAAAAAAGCTTTTTAGGTCATTTATAATGTTAGATTGCATGCGATCAAGGTTTGCGTGGTAGAGATTCAGAAAGCTTTGAAAATAGAGAGCTGGAGTACGGGTAATTATAAAGATCAAAAAAGGAACAGTGAAATCGTTGTTACGGGCGATTTCAATGTACATAATTCTTCGTGGCTACGTTATTCGGGTCAGACAACACCCGAAGGAAGGTATGTCGAGATTTTTGCTGAGATAAACAACCGAACTCAGCTGGTCGACAAGCCTACTCGGATTCCTAACGTTGCAGGTCAATCCGCCTACACTCTAGATTTGTTTCTTACCTCTGACCCTGATAAATACACTATAAGTGTATTATCCCCTCTAGGCACATCAGACCATTGTGTCATATCTGCGAATTTCTCGTGCCACCAAAACACAGTTAAAGAAAAAACTCCCAAGAGAACCGTTCGGCAGTATGAGAAAGCCAACTGGGACGGTCTCAATGTTTTCTTCAGGAACTTTAACTGGTCACTATGCTTCCTTGATAGTGACGTAGATTCAAGTGCAGATATTATTACGAACTTAATTCTTTGTGGAATGAGAAATTTTATCCCGAATGGGGTGAAATCTATCAAACCCAAAGCAAACTCATGGTTTGATTCGAGCTGTAAAGAGGTTATTAGGGTTAGAGAAGTAAGCTTATAAAGCCAACCCTACTGAGGAAAACCGGAAAAAGTTTAAACAAGCTAGAAAGACCTGTAACGTTCATATTCGACGAACCAAATTTTTACATGATCAAAAATTACGGCAAAAAATTCTACAATGTCCCAAAGGTAGTAAAAATGTTTGGTCATTTGTAAAAAAACATACGAAACGCCACCTCGTCCTCGGTTCAAACGCTCGTCTTCAACGATACTCCTTTTGTCAGCTCAATCGATAAAGTCAATTTGCTTGCAGCACAGTTTGCTGTTAATTAATCGCTGCCTGAAAGTGTTATGACTCCTCCTGTACTTGAGAGCGCAAATGATACTATGGGACAAATCATCTTCCGCACTCGTGCAGTTGCCAGAGTTCTGAAAGATCTCGTTATACACAAATCCGCTGACCCGAATAGTATCCCTCCCATTGTTCTGAAGAGGTGTTCTTCTACGCTGGCAAAACCACTGCGCAAGCTTTTCCATCTGTCCTAATCTACTGGTCTCTTTCTGAGTGGATGGAAAACAGCATTTGTCCAGACTGTCAAAAAAAAAAGGCGTGTCTTCTTCTTTCCCCTCTAACTCTCGACGCTTACGTCCCTTCTTTCTAAGGTCATGGAAACACTGATTGACTTCCAGCTCAAGAAATATCTCGAAGAACGAAAGCTTCTTAATGACCGGCAGTACGGCTTTCGTAGCAAAAGGTCAACTGGTGATCTGATGGTAAATCTCACCGAACAGTGGCACAAATCTTTACATCGTCTTGGAGAAAGTAAGATTATTGCGCTTGATATTTATAAAGCATTTGATAGAGTTTGGCATCAAGCTCTCTTATCGACAATGCGTGCATTTGGTATCGATGAATCTCTTCTTCGTTGGATTAGAAATAACCTTTCGGACCGTTCAATACAAGTTGTATTGGATGGTTTCAAATCTGAAATTCACAAAATAAATGCTGGTGTGCCCCAGGGCTCTGTCTCCGACTCTCTTCCTTATATTCATAAACGATCTTTTATCTGAAACTTCTAATCCATTAAATTGTTTCGCTGACGACTGTACCCTCAGCTTTTCATATTCGTTCTTTGATTCACATCCATGTCCTTCGGATGTGGAACTTGAACGGCAGCGTATACTAAGCTCATTAAATTCCAATGGGGAATAAGAAATCGTGTAGAATTTAATGCTTCAAAAACTCAATGCTGTCTACTATAGTTAAAACTAAACCCACCCCCATGCCACTATCCATGAGTGACACTTGCATTGAGGAAACTGAAAAGCTTTCAGTCCTCGGTATGTGTATCACAGACCACCTTTTATGGAACGACCACATATTCGACATCGCCAAAAATGTTGCTAAGTGTTTAGGTTTTCTCCGTCGATGCAGAAATTTTTCTCCCCTTCTGATCTGGCTGTGATATACAAAGCCTTTATTCGTCCAAAACTTGAGTTTAACTCTCACATTTGGGCAGGTGCTCCAATAACCCACTTGAGTTAATTGAATAGAATTGAAAAGAGAGCTCTTAAAATGATAGGTGAAAGAACTATAACGGAAACATTCTCATCTCTTGAGCACCGTCGAAGTGTTTGATGTCTTTCGTTATTTTACCCTTATTTCCATAAACAATGCTCTAGTGAAATAGCCAGTTGCGCTTCTAGGAATGCCCATCAGTTTACCCTTGAGCCCAGTTTCGGACGTACTTTTAAGTACAGAGATTCTTTCTTTAGTCGCACTACTCAAATGTGTACTACTCTACCCAGCTCAATTTTCCCCTCCCATTGTGATCTACAGACGTTCAAAACCAATGTGCATCGGTGTCTCCTTTTAAATCCTCTCCAATCTACCTAATCGCTCGTGATGTGTATATCATCTTAAGGGTAGTCACAACCCCTTTTGCACGCGCTAAATATAAAAAAAAAAATTAATGTAGTTTCGCCATAGTTCATTTCTTTTGTTTCTTAAGGACCGTAGCTCTCTATTATACCAAGGGGGGACGATGCGCTACACTTTTTTTGTGACAATTGGCACAGCTTGAGTGAGGCAGGTGAAAACTTTGGAGTAAAAGCTAGTGAGAGAAGCGTTAATATTTATTTTTATTTATTTTATTTTATTGAAATTTGATTTCCTTACACAGTAAGATATAATATCTTATAATATAGTGCTAGGTTAAAAATAAGAATTTATGAAACTATTTACAAAATAATAAAATGATTTTAAAAAATAATCTAAATATAAATAAACATAATCAATATTAATAAGTGTTAATCAATTTCAAATAACTAAATGTAACTGTATGAGTTGGTTCCTTGTTCTTTTTCTCTCTTTTCAAGTTTAAGACATATGTTTTCTTATTTCCTTTTGTACTACCAATGGGTTTTCTAATCTTCTGATATTCCGCGGGAGGAAGTTCCAAAGGCGGATACTATTGACAAAAAATTGATCGGAGGCATTTTCGATATCATTGAAAGTGGTAGAGCTTAGCAGGTTATTATACTAAAAAATAGTTTTAGTAGAATAACAACTCACAAGATTTTGGCCTTTGGCGATATTTCCTTGAATTTAGGTGTTACTTCATTAATTTGTAATTATTTTTAACAATATTTCCTCTTTTTGGGCCATGTTTCTATATTGTTTATTTCAACTTAAAAGTTTTGCCCTTTTTTTTTTTGCTTCTTATAAAAATTGTAAAACAATGGAAAAAACTCCAAAAACTGATAAAAACATTACAACAAAAAATTGTTAGATTTGGGCGTGTTTTCCTGGGGAGTTATTACCTATCGCTGGATTTTTTCTTAAAATTTTAACTTTGACGGTTTTATTAGTTTATAATTTATTTTTTCAAAAACCAAAATTTTTGTAATATATTTTTTGAGAAAAATATGCAAAAATATTTTTTTTTACAGAAAATTGCTTCGCCCGCGTAAACGAGGATAATAGTTATCCGCTCCAATAGAATCTTTTTTCTTTTCTGGCCTTAACCAGACTAGTTGATTTATTTGATCTTATATGTCCTGCTACTTTACGATATAAAAACAGGAATGTTAATTTACCGCTTGCAGCACAGCGGCTATAATTGTTTTTCCTTCATTTGTTGATAAAGACCCATCCAAATATGAAGATGCATAAAAGTCATCAGTAGGTATATAGTTTGACCAACGGATTTTTTTTTTTTTTACGAAGTTGAAATAAAGTTGAAAGTATCAAATATGTGAGTGAAGAAGTGATAATTTAGTTTTGCACTGATGGATACAAAATCGATAAACAAACTCTTTTATCTGTGGTCTGTTGATTTAAAATTGTTAGTATGGGTTTCCTCTGCCTACCTGATCAGTGTGGTCACTTCAAAATTTAAAAACGTGGTAGATTGAGCTACGAAAAAGTGGTAGATTCAGATTTTTCGGGGTAGTTTTTAGAATTTTAATTTCTGCAGCTTTTATTTTGTTGGTATTATAAACCAAGATATTTAAAAAAAATAATCGAAAATACATACATTATTATACATACAATTTTATACGAATACGATGTGAACTTATAGTTCCGTCGAGTGTTGTCTTAAAAATTGAAGTACGAGGACGTACGTGTTGAATGGTACATGAAAACAAAATAAATCCCTACGGCATACACGAAAAATCCCTACTTTATGAATTTTATCCCTACACCTATAAAATCCACAAAATAACATAAACATACTTAAGGAAACAAAAATAAGATATTTTTTTAATGTTTGTTTAAAAAACTCTTTTGAAGGATTATAATAGTTTATAATTTAAGCTTAAAATGCGCCAGCTCATACTTAGCTAGATTTGACAAGACCTCATAAACGTTTTGAATATTATTCATTTTATTCCAAAAATGCGCAACTTCTAACAGCTAAGTTGTTCTTTTATTTTTCCAAAAAGTTAAATTCGTTTGTCCTATGCTCTTGCAAAAGTGCATATTGATTATTGATATCTTAGGAAAGTTTCTCGGACAGAAGCTTAAAATGGAACTCAGTTCTGTCCCCATCCCTATTAATACAACCTTAGGATTCAAAAAACCAAACTGAAAATATTTGAATTCTTACTAGGTAGGCTTTGTTGAAACTTTTCTAAGTAATAATATTTAAGTATAAGTATTAAGGGTATTCATGCAACGATGTAAAACACTAGATAAGTTTACCATTTGGGTAAGTTTACTATCTGGTAAATGAACTGTCAAATTTTGTATGAGAAATGATTTACTCAAATTGAATAAAATTCCCCAACGAATTTGCTTGGGAAAATGATTTGGTAAAATTATCAAAACGTCATTGTGACTTTTATAAATTAGGCGTGTTCAGAAATATGAAAAATATATCGCAGAGAACTAAAAAAAAACTCTGACCGTGTTCTGTAACTATTGAAAAACATTTAGTTGGCGATAAAAGTTGTGAATAGTACAAGAAAGAATAATTCTGACGTCTACATTAACTCAACGATTAGGAAAGCTACTTTTCGTACACTCTTAAAGTAGAATTATAAAGGTTCTCCTCAATCAATGCGAACCTTTCGTTGACGACGTCGAAACTATATCAACGACCTGTTTTTCTTGTTCTTTGGTGCTTCGTCAGCGAATTATTGGCAAAGGTTTGGGTGATCCTTAATAACCGGAAGCTGTGAGAAGCAGATGTTATAAACCAATGAAAAGTAGCTTTCTGAAGAATGAAAATAAGAATTGAGCCATAGTTCACTGTATCTATTTTGTCTTTCCTGCCTTAACAAACGTCAGTTTCACTCCCATGAGGTGCACTCGGGGGCGCTCTTCACTGGCGAAAGCAATAGTTGACGCAAATCAAGAAACCGACATTATGTATGGGCGCACTTGGTATATGATTTTTTTTGTATTCGCTCATTTTCGTCCGACCACTACCGTGAGCCTACGACTATTGTAGCTTCATCGTGTATCTTACATTTCTTACCGTTCCGAGACATTCGGCTCCGATTTCGCGTTGGTTCGGGAGAGGTTCTTTATTGAAAAATAATTTTGAAATCTTAACTCGTCTAATGTGTCACACACCAATTCTGACAAATAAACGAACAGCTGATTCAATTACGCATCATTTAACCAAATGAATATAAAGGTCGTTCATACAAGCCTTTGTGTAAACTTATCATTTAACACAATTTGTAAACTTACGACGTTGCATGAAAACTCTTATTAAAATTCCAGGGTATGGATTAAAAAAAAATTATAATAAAATTCTGAAAATCCCTACGCTTTCATTGAAATTTCTGATATTTCAAAAATCTGTCCCTTTTGCCCTACAGTATCTTTTTCAAGACAAAAATCCCTACGTGTAGGGAGTTTTCCCTACGTGTACCATCACTAGTATGAAACAAATTAATACTACGTTTTCATTAGAGCCGAAATAAGGTAATTTCGAAATTAGCTGATTTGGAATGTCAAATTTGTATAGGAAATGACGTTCCAAATGAGCTTATTTCGAAATTACTTCATTTTGGCTCTAATGAAAACGTAGTATAAAGCCTGATCCACATCTGTGTCGTGTGTTGTGTTGTGGAGTCGTGTGTCGCTGTCATTCCATATATTTTATGCGCCACACTGCAACACAACACACGAGACAAATATGTTTCTACGCATATGAAATTCATTGTAGCGATAGCGACACACGACTCCACAACACAACACACGACACAGATGTGGATCAGGCTTAAGGTACAATAGTGACACAAAAACTCAATACATAATCATCTATAAATTATTTCGACAATACAAAATAAGATTTGCATTTTATAAACAATTATTTTGGTATAGTTGTTTTTTTGTTTCAATTCAGCTGATTTCTGTGACATTCTCCACAAAAATTTAGCTAGGATTTTAGCCAATGTTTGGGGAGAATAGAGCTAGATAAAATTTAGCGCGATCTGCATACTTGGCTTAAAGAAAAAGGTGTTATAAGATTTTTCGAAAAAAAAAAAAATGAATTCCTTGATTTTTATATGGCTGATAAAAAGTGGTAGAATTTTTGACTACCGTGGTAGAAGTGGTAGATTTGAAAATTGCTCAAAAAAAGTGGTAGATCTACCACAATTGTGGTAAAGTGACAACACTGTACCTGATTGCTTAGTGTTCAGTTTAATCGCTCTCAATTCATGATTACAAATTATTCACTTCATTCGTCCTCTAAATCCTATATAAAATCTGACTGATGGCAAAGTAAAATGTACACAAATTTGAGGTTCAGAATTTCAAATCCACAGGAATTTCTATTATTAATTCTATTATTAATTCTAGAATAAACCCCAATAAACTATTACTGCCTGGTCACTTGGATTATATACTATTGGTGTATGAATTCCAAAACACACACATTTTGTGTGAAGTGCAAAGTGAGCTTTT
Organism: Melangyna quadrimaculata; assembly: GCA_949320155.1. Classification (NCBI taxonomy): domain Eukaryota; kingdom Metazoa; phylum Arthropoda; class Insecta; order Diptera; family Syrphidae; genus Melangyna; species Melangyna quadrimaculata. Next base: position 42,972,042 of record OX439485.1, on the reverse strand, counting down.
ATTTCCAAAGCTATCACAAATTCTTCCCCTCTTGCTGACACAACAAGTTATATTAATTTCGACTGCATGCTGATCGTTTCAAGAACAACATTTACGTAAGAATTATTACAAAGATATTGACTTGACATGAAGAATTTTCAAAAATTTTACATATCTATATCTAAATGAATGTACCTACATATATAAATGTAAAGAAGAAACTAAACTTCTTATACTGTGAATGTGATGGTATTCCAAATAGGTATACAAGGAGAGTATGTAATAGAGAAAGACTAAGAGAGAGAGGGAGAGAGAGAGAGAAAGAGAAATAAACTATTGTGTTTGTAAATTAATAATTGGAGATAGTCCATAGGAGATGCATAAGCCATATTCCTCTTCTGCCCCAATTTACTAGAAATTTCATTTGGCATACGAACTTGCTCACTAACAGAAGTTCAACAATTTGTATTATGATGAAGGATATCAAACGTTAATCGTAAATGTAAATGCATATTTGTTTCCAGCTCTTCTCTTCTCTAGAGGTTTAATACTCTGTAAACGAAATTTGCTGCCGCAATTTCACAAAGCATAGAATCGAAAAGTAAGCCAAACCAAGAAGTGGATATGTATCAAGAGAGTAAAAGGTAAGGATTGCCTGCCTTCCTAACCTACCGACATTTCTGTATCCCCTCAAGGCATCCATATAGCTTACTGCACAATAATAAAAAGGACATTGGGGTGCGAAGGAGTTTGGAAAACGTTATTGTCTGTATCATCTGATGATACCTACTCACTGCATGTATCAATGATGTGCTCTTGCATACAAAATAATGTGCAGGATGGGCAGAGTTCAGTGCTATATTGCTCCGGAAAATGTGCAGCACAGAATTAATCCCAATTCCATGGAAATGGGTGAGTTGATTTAATGACACATGAACACTGACTTATGGTATTATTATCCAGCAAACATTTCCCTTTAGAACTAAACATAAATAGTTCATAAAAGTGAACAAAACATTCAAATCTGAATTCATTTCTAAGTCCATGGTGTCCACTTTTTTTCAAAATTAATTTCCTTGACTTTCCCTCACCAATTTCAAAATTTTCCCTCACCAAAAAATTAAAAAAAAAATATTTTTTCATGAGTAGGTACGTATTAAATAAATATTTCACAAAGTGGTAGAAAATGTACATACATATTTGAATGGAGGTAATTAAACGTTAGGCAAAAAGAACTCAACTTGTATTTTTCAAAGATCTATCTGAAGGTATACATTACCGAATGTATTGAAAGTGAAAAATAATAAATGCATGAATTAAAAAAAAAAAATTGTTTTGCTTAACAAAAGTCACGACTATGCCTATGCAATGTAGTTCATAGTAATGAAATGACCATTTAAATTAAAATTAACAATGACACTTATGTCACAGATGAGCTAAGGTACCTACTTTTATTAAATTTAATAAATTTAAATTTAATAAAAGTACCTGAGCTCAACTGTTATATAATTGTCATTGTTAATTAGTATTTGACTATTTTTGCTAGATTGTTCTTATCAAATTGAAAAAAATATATAACCCCTGAAGAAGTGAGGAATACTCACGAAACGTTGGGAAAATAATGGAATAATATTGTTTTTATTCGCATTTCTTAAAAATAGACCAAAAGAGCCTAAATAATCACAGTGGAAAAGTTACACAAAAAAATTGGTCAAATTCATAAAATAATAAATCCTTTTAAATCATATATCTTTGCGATATTAAAATTTAATAGTTTATTTTTTTTTTAAATAAATCAAAATGTGTTAATACAGGTATGCAGAAACAGTATGAAGAAATAATCGTTCTTGAAATATATAAACTTGGACGCGTGGTTGGTTGAATCTCACAGTCAAATTTATTAGTTTTTATTTTTTGTCTCTTATTGGCCGCGATCGGAAACCTATGCGATGCGATAGCCTATCTAAAGGTCGATTCACAATGCAACGAGTAAACGCGACGAGAGCGTGACGTAATTCACTACCATTTTTTTCTAGTCATAAAATCGTTGCCCAATTTACAATGCGACGAGTTCCTTGACGACGAGTTTTCTGACAGCGTTAAATTATTTATTGTTTTTGTTCTTGCTGTGCAGTGTGCGTTCAGAATAATGAAAAAAAATCAAACTGAAATTACTTTTATTATTTAATGTCGGTTTCGAGTGGACGGTTCGGAGTAACTCCTTCTACTCCAGATTTTCCACATTCGATAGGAATGGAACAGAAACAGTGAAAAAGGAGTAACTCCGGACGACCAATCGAAAACGGCATAAATATTATAACTGTGTTTGTCCATAGCTGGGCTGGGGAAAAGATTTTCGGCTTTATATGCTAAGAAATTAAAACAGTACAACATTATAATGGTGACGTGAAATTAAGCCCAACGAAATAAAGCCAAAAATCAAAAATTTGGCCTTATTTCGCTCTTAAAATGGAAATAACGCCAAATTTTAGTTTTGGCTTTATTTCGCTTTAGAAAACGAAATAAGGCCAATTTGGCTTTATTTCGTTTTCATGATTTTTGTCAGAAAACTGCAAAACAAATCGCCATTATGTTGTTTTCATTAGTCGCAGTGCATAAACGCCCACGGAAATAGCCCCGCGGTTGTTATTTCCCAAAAAGAACCCGCGTGGGTTAATTCCACCACAAAAAAGAACTAAGACCCGCAGGTGCTTTTACGAAAATATTCAGTGATAACAGAAGTTTTGAAAGCAGACCAACTGACATCATAGACGCCTGCCAGGCGACTGAGCATACCCTAAGCGGAGCGAGGGAGTCGCGTGAGCGGGACCGAAAAGGTTGTTAAAATCCTTGATCCCGCGAAGCGGGCCACTCAAAGTACTATTTAGTACAAAAACTTTTAAGGTAGACTGACTGATAACATAGGTGCCTGCCAGATGGGGTTTGATTCCTTCTTTTTGGGGCGAACTAATCCCCCAACTGGCAGGCGCCTATGCTTTAAAGTTTTTGAACTAAACAGTACCTTGGATGGCCCGCTTTGCGGGTTCAAGGATTTTAACACCCTTTTCGGGTTATCTGTCCCGCTCACGCGACTCCGTCGCTCCGCTTAGGGTATGCTCAGTCGCCTGGCAGGCGTCTATGTTGTCAGTTGGTCTGCTTTCAAAGCTTCTGTTATCACTGAATGTTTTCGTAAAAACAAATTTGGTCTTATTTCTAAATGAAATTTGGCCTTATTTCGTTTTGAAAATAGAAATAAAGCCAATTTGGCCTTATTTCCATTTTCAAAGCGAAATTAGGCTAAATTTGAGATTTGGTCTTATTTAGTTGGGCCCTATTTCACGTCACCCATTATAATATTGTCAACACAAATAGATCTATAAATATAATTTCATTGTCAAGCAAATTTTTTTTTTTTTTGTTAATTTCCGCTTATCTGTTGGTTTCTTTATTCTTTTCTACAATTTCACAAAATTCACCATCAGTCAAATATAAAAAACGTCGACAGAGCGTCTTTTATTTTTAATTTTCCCATCTTTGGCGTGACGTGACGACGAGAAACGTTTCATTGTGAAATTAAAAAATGCACTTTCAGTTAAATATTTATTTTCCTCTGCACATATTCAAACGATAATCGAAAATATTTCGTTCCAATAATCAACAGTTTGTCCGAAAATTGTATTTTTCGGAAACAAGACCGAGAGAAGACTTAATTATACGAGACCGACACGAGACCGAGACGAGACTGAACATTTTAGATTTTAACGAGACCGAGACAAGACTTACAAAAGTCTCGGAGAGTCTCGTCTCGTGGCCAGCCCTAATTTTTTGAGATAAACGATCGGATGTTTTTTTCAATGTAAAGAGGAAAGTATGCCATTAATAATGGAAAACAATATTAGCCAAATGGCCGCCACGGCTACGCTTACACAACAATATCCTTTTCATGAAATTTTCCGTCACCATATGGCAAAGTGGCTGCCGTATGCCCTATTGAGCTTTTGGCGTTGACCTTATCTTTCACGTGGCCCCAAAGGAAGAACTCGCAAGGTATTAAATCACAAGAACTCGGTGGCCAATTGTGATCACCTTTTCGAGAGATAACAGAGCCCGAAAACTTTTCATGTACAAGATCGATGGTCTTGTTGCTTGTGTCCTTGTGTGGCTCGTATCACCGCGCCGCCGGCGGTCTTGTTGAAAGTTAACGTTGTCCAGATCAATACCATCCAATTCCGGCCATACAAAATTATTAATCATCTCTCGATAGCGCAATTCATTCACCGTAGGTGTTACTCGAGCCTCATTTTCGAAAAAGTAAGGTTCAATGACCCAAACAGTTACTCGTTGAGGATGGAAAGGCTTTTCAACAATAAATCTTAGGTTTTCCGATCCCCAGATGCGACAATTTTGCTTGTTGACGTAGCCACCAAAGTAAAAATGGTCCTCATCAGTCAATATGATTTTTCGAAGAAATTCTCTGCCCATTTTTATAGTGAATTTTAATAATTTGAATGCATTGCTGTAGCGTATATCGTTCCATTTTTATTAATGGCGCAGTTTCTGCTTGTCAAAAATGTCAAAAAATTATAACTTCAAAGGTGACAACTACCGAAAATTTCGCTGTGGAACTGCTGCATTAATTTTTTTAATTAAGATAATTAAACAAAAGAACTTTTTTATTTAGTAAACGTTTTCGAGAATATTTATTCCCATCATCAGACTAAGCAAAACTGAAATTTTTTTTATGAAATAATCAGTGACTTAAAAATGTACAATGTACTGTACAAACCTTACTTACAAAAAAATAAATTTATTGTTTTAATTGCTTAAAAAGTTAGAGCTCATAATAAAGTATGCCATCAGATTTGTTTGATAATTATGAATTTATTAAAAAAAAATCAAAAATCGTTAGATAGTCCAGTAACCTTGTCGTTTGTATGGAACAGTACAAAAGACAAGGGGGAGGGGGACTTGAGCCCCCCATCCCAAGCAATATGGTATACTGTGCTAAGATTTCAGATATCGAAATAAGGTTTTTATTATTTTTAGTTCAAAATATATTTTTGTTAATTTTAAATTTTAGCAGTATTTTCAATTTGAATTAAAAAAAAAACTATAGACATGAGTGTCGTATTGAAATCACATTAGTTCATACCACGCGTAATCCAGATTTTTTTTGACATTTCAAATGTATCTCAGTATTCATAGAAACCCAAACATAATTCCCTTGCAAACAGTCAAAAATTCACAAAATGATTTCACACATTCAATTTTTTCCTTCTTTTCCCGTTTAAAATAAAAAACCCGGAATGAAATAACAAAAAATGTTGCTTTGGTTATGCTTGAAGCAGTATCTTCGTGCTCAGTGAACGTATCAATTATTCAAAAAATATTTTTGTTGTTATTTCTAATGATACGACATAAGGTATTAAGAAAGCCGTAGAGTCAATTAATGACATTTCGAAAAACTGTATCAGTCTCTTCTCAAACTCTTTTTTTAAAGTTAATGGGCCGTATCCATAGTCGCCTTTAACTAATGTGAATAATTTAAACTTATAATATAAGCTAAACATTTATTTTAGTTTTTTTTAATGCACTATGTTTGACGATTAATAATTTAATAAATTTCTATTTTAATAAGTATAGAAATCGAATTGGAATAAATTGTTATAATTGATCTTATTTAAACTGTACTTAAGTAAAACATAAGTTTAGCGAAATCACTATGAAAACGCCCCAATAAGAATTTGTATTATGAGAATTCCCTTGAAAAATGTTACCATTTCTTTCATTGTTAAGCTACTGCTTCTGCTACTTTAAACTATAATAATGTCTGTTCCTTTACCCTGAATTTCTGCGATTTTCTGTGCATTTCGTTCCCAAGTTCTATCAATTTCATTTCTTTTATATGAAATTTTTGTTTATTAAAATGTGAATACACTTTTCACCTACCCCTATAACCGTTGACTTTCTTTCTTTGTTTACAAAGAAAGAAAGGTAAAGTTCATTTCATAACTATAGGGAGTATTTTGTGTGTTTTTCTTTTTTTTTCTATTGTAATTAAATTTCTGGTGGTTGATAATACGAAGGGCTTTAATTTTGTTTGCTATTTTGTGATACCTTAAAAAAACTACACCAAAATTGTGATCGAGCCCCCCCCCCTCCCCAAAGAAAATCCTGCGTACGCTACTGGTATGGAAGTCACCGTTTGCGTCAAATCTGGTATTTCTGATTTTTTGCTTAGGGCCCAGTTATAGCTATCATTGGAAACGATCATTGTAAATATTAATTGTCAAGATTTAGAAGTTAAAACAAATGATTATTGTGATGCCAAAGTCAAGCTTATTGACTTAATAATTATTTCTAGGTAAAACAAAATTCAATTTTGCACAACTTTTCTAATAAAATGACTTTTAATTTTTCAATGATGAACTACCTTACCAATGATCATTGAACAAATTAAAAGTTACGTTATGGGGAAGATATGGGTCAAAATGATTTTTTTTGGAGGAGAAATAATTTTGAAGTCGTAGTCTATATTTCTGCATTCAAATATTTAATGATTAAATCTTCCAAGGGTCTCAAAATAAACAGCTTACTTTTTCAATGATAGCTATAAATGGCCCCTTAGTTGTTCAGGATATTTGCCTAGTGAACAACCTAAGTTTTCGACCTCGAGCGGCGTCTGCTTCATGGCCAAAAATCAGAAAAACCGCGATTTTTTCACGCTTTTTTCAGTTATTGGTGATTTTAGTTGTAAATAATTAATTTTTAATATAAGCATTGTTCTTCGATTTCAAAATACCTTAATTTGCTTCAACTTGAGATCATAGCTAACTCTGTAGACCCAATGCTTTCCAAAATACAACAATTCAAAATTTACCGATACAAAATTTATTATTACAAGTAGTGTTATCAAACAATATAATGGCAAATAAAGAATGGTTGACGTAAATGCATCAAAGCACTAGAGCGTTTAGGTTGAACCAAAAGAATAGAACAATCATACCAGAAGCAGAAAGGTGGTCTATATACCCCTGTTTAAATGAGGGGCAATTTTCTAAGAAAATGCCAATAAGTGGCAACAACACTATTGAAAAACAATGGTTACATCTTCAATATTCTCCTAAAGCTTACCTGAAACCCAGAAATCCATTCTTGAATTTTCTTTTTAAATAAAGTTATTTCAATCGATAGTTTTTGAAAAATTAATTTCTGAACTCAAAACTTTGAAAAAGAATAACCTACTATTTACTTAGCAGAAATATGATCCTTGGAGAAAATTTCATTTTTAAAGTTTTGAGTTTGGAAATTAATTTTTCAAAAACTATCAATAAAATTACTTTATTTAAAAAATAAATTCAAGATTGGGTTTCTGGGCTTAAGATAAGCTATAGGAGAATATTGTGGGTGTAACCATTGTTTTTCAATAGTGTTGTTTCTACTTTAAGTCAATTTTTAGATAATTATGCCCCTCCCATCTTAAATGGGATATATAGAACCCCCCTTACGAATGATTGTCCTAAGACAAAAGTTTGCATGAACGACCTTTTTATTCATTTGGCTAAATGCTGTGTAATTTGAATCAGCTGTTCGTTTATTTGACAGACTTGGAGTGTGACACATTAGACGTGTTTAGATTTCGAAGTTGTTTTTCAATAAAGAACCTCTCCCGAACCAACGCGAAATTGGAGCCGAGCGGAACGATACAAAATATAAGTAGCACGATGAAACTACAAAAGTCGCAGGCTCACGGTAGTGGTCGGACGAAAATCAGCGAATACTAAGTGCGCCCATAATGTCAGTTTCTTGATGTGCGTCAGCTATTGCTTTCGCTAGGGAAGAGCGCCCCCGAGTGCACCTCATGGAAGTGAAACTGACGTTTGTTGAGGCAGTAAGAAAAAAGAAACCTATGTCAATCATTCGTTGAACGAAGTAGAAAACAACAATAAAAACTACGTTGATGTAGTTTCGTCGTCATCAATGAATGGTTCGCATTTGTTGGGGGGAACCTTTATAATTCTACCTTAATAGCTTACGAAAAGTAGCTTTCCTAATCGTTGAGTAAATGTAGACGTCCGAACTATTCATTCTTGTACTATTCACAACTTTTATCGCCAATTAAATGTGTTTCAATAGTTACAGAACACGGTCAGAGTTGTATTTAGGTCTCTGAGATATATTTATCATATTTCTGAACACGACTACTTTATACAAGTCACAATGACGTTTGGATAATTTTACCAAATCATTTTCCCAAGCAAATTCGTTGGGGAATTTTATCCAATTTGAGTAAATCATTTCCCATACAAAATTTGACAGTTCATTTACCAAATGGTAAACTTACCCAAATAGTAAACTTGTCTAGTGTTTTACATCGTTCCATGAATACCCCTACTGTTTGATAATACTATACTTGTTATATTTTTTTGTTATCGGTAAATTTTGAAATGCTGTTTTTTGGAAACCATATTTGGTCTACAGAGATGGTTTTGGGCTCAAATTAAGGTTACTTTGAAGTGGTTGAACAATGTTTTTATTTAAAATGACTTCTTTAGGACTAAAATCGCCAATAACTGAAAAAAGCGCGAAAAAATTGCGTTTTTTTCGATTTTTGCCCTTGAAGCGGTCGCCGCTAGAGGTCGAAAGCTTAGGTTATTTACTAGGCCAATAAGTAAGTAAGTAATTCATTTATTTCTATTTTTCTTATCAATGTTTTACAAAAGTAATGAATTTAAAAGCTTTGCCGTCAGCTAGGCCAATATCTTGACCAACTCAGAAAAAAATCTGAAATACCAGTTTTGACGCAAATGTGAATGTATATAGTTACTGTACTAAGAGCGGTTTGCTTAAAAATTAATTTTTATATATATAAAAGTTATTGAACATTTTGAAAAATAAAATTTGATATGTTAACTTTTACCGCCGTAATATTCACCAAGATCAGCAAATGTATGCTAAATTCCCGCTTCTGAGTTTAGAGCATATTACAATTCACTCCTTAACCCAAATCCGATTATCTATGCACCAAACCTTATTGAAGATGAAGCATTGGATAGGGCTATAACCATAGATGACATTTTAATCATTCTGAAAAAAGTCAAACTAAATAAAGCACCAGGCGAAGACAGGATTACCTATGAATTTTTCATATATGCAACAGAAGATTTCTTGGAACAACTTGCAATTGGCTTCAATAGGATTCTGAATGAGTGCAAAATAGAAGAAGCTTTCAACAAAACAATAATATTTCCTATTTTTAAGAAAGGGGATACAAATCAACCAAGCAATTACAGCGGCATATCCTTCATGAATTGTGTTGCAAAGATTATGATGGGAATCCTTAACGAAAGGCTGTGCGCATGGGTGGAAGAAAATGATATATTGACAGAATTGCAGGCGGGCTTTAGGAAAAAATACTCGACTATTGATAACATTTATAATCTAGCATCAATTGTCCATCTGAAGCTAGCAGAGAAAAAGAAAGTATATGCTTTTTTTGTTGATTTGAAAGCCGCATTTGATAAAATTTCAAGAAAATTACTTATCTATAAACTACATAGAATGGGAGTTACGACTAAATTTGTTAGAAGCTATATACGCCAATACGCAATCTGCAGTCTGGACGGGAAAAGAACTCTCCGAATATTTTGATACACGCTTTGGAGTCAAGCAAGAAAGCTTACTATCGCCTTTGCTCTTCGTGCTGTATATAAATGATTTACAAGAATCTTTAGAAGGAGGACTCTATATCGACTCGCTTAATATAAGGTTGCTTTCGTATGCAGACGATATGGTCGTTCTGGCGGATAACGCGCCTAGAAACTTACTGCGAGCGATGGGGGTTGGAAGTTAACCTATCCAAATCAGAGATAATGGTGTTTAGAAATGGAGGAAGGATATCTTGTCAAGAAAATTGGACTCTTAATGTGGAGAGAATACGAATAGTTTCTAACTATACATACTTAGGAGTTGTACTATCACCGAAGATGTCATTTTCAAAGCATATAGAGAAGAGAAATAGTGCAGCCAAGAACAGCATAAACTCAACGTGGCAGTGTTTCATATCTAAAAGAAACATCAATCTAGGAGCAAAGTGGAAATTGTTTCAGGCGGTTTGCAGGGCAATCCAAACTTATGGTGCACAGGTCTGGGGTTTCGGTATGTTCCAAGAAGTAGATAAACTCCAACGCTATTTTTTGAAACGAATTTTAAAACTACCTGCATTTACACCAAACTACGCGTTGTCATTAGAAACAGGGTCAGAAGACGGACACTATTATACCCTTGATCTTCACCTCCGTTATATAGCAAAAACAATGTTCGAGTACAGTGAAAGAAGACTACCAAATCAACTAACAAAAATGCTTTTGAGAAATAAAGTGTTTTGGGTAAAAGAGGTAAACCATCTTGGACATAGGTTCGGACTGCATTGGGATGAGAGTGATACTTCTCAAAGTGAATGGATCAAAAAAAACTTGGATTTATTGGGGATGCTGAAATCAGAAGGCCATCAACAAAATCTAAGAAAGGCATCTGAAAGCAGTACACGAGTATATAAACATCTAGATCATTCAAGAGGACCAATCTACATTACCGACGGGTTCGAATTAAACAAGATCACTTGGATTTTCAAGGCAAGATGTGACTTAATAAAACTAAACGGGAATAGGTTTGGACAGAACGAAACCTCAATATGTACTGTGTGCAACTTAAGGGAAGAAGAGAACATCCATCATTTCTTAGGCAAATGTCCAGGTTTAAGAGAATTCCGCGCAAGTTTCTTTGGGAGAGCCAGCTTAACATTTGATGAAGTTATCCTTATACTAAATGGAGAGAACTGCCATGATGTTGATAGGCTTTACAATTACATCGCTGTGGCCTTGCGATACAGAAATGAAATAGTGAGAGAATTTAACTAATAAAAGTTTTCTTAAAAAATCATCATTAAACTCTATTTAAAATTGTTAAAATTGAAGTAAATTTAACTACCCGACAGACGACTTTTGTCATTGTCGTAAGTTTTGATTTTGTACATAATAATTAAACTCAAAATTAAATTTAAAAAATTGTAAGCTTTTTGATATTATGTTGGAAATAAAAACATTCTACTACTATTCACAAAGTTTAAAATCGGTTTAAATTCAATAGTCGGTTTAAAAATTTTAAACCGACTAATCGGTAATATTCACTCATTTTAACCGATGTATAACCAAAATGTTAAACCGAATGATCGGTTTAATGACGATAAACAGACTTTAACTTAAACGAGGCATTTTCGTATTGTTTAGATACGGTTTTAAATCTTTTAGCTTATATTCATTCATTTTCTTGCTTTATGAGTTAATTCAGTCACTGTTAAATATTCATTTACAAAGTGTGTGCGTGTTGTGTCATTTTATCACCCTGTTTTGCATTTCAAATTTTTCTATTTTGAAGATGGAAAATGATATTATTGAGGAAATTGATGCACTTTTAATGTCATCATCATCCTCATCGTCAAGCGACGAAGATGAAGAGAGAGAATTGCCTATTAGGCTTCCGTATCGAATGATGCAACGCGCGAAGATCGATTGCTACGACGATGTTGACTTACGCAAATATTTTCGAATAAACAAAAATGCATTTTCTTTTTTGCTACATTTGATTTGCAACAACATCGACGGTGATGATCCGAACCGGTGGGTGTCAATTTACTTCGATAATTCATTTCATTTCGCGAATTACTGCTCACATAATAGGTCACGCGAATTGTCTGCGGAGAAGAAATTGCTAGCAGTGGTACGTATGATGGCCGTTGGAAATCTTGAGCAAACATCGGCAGATTATATTGGAATTGCACAGAGCACATTGTCGAAAATGTTGCCCCAAGTTTGCGACGCGATATTGAAAACATTTCAACAAAATTTGTGCACATGCCACGCAATGAACAAGAGTGCATTCAAAAGGCGGCTGATTTTGCGGCATTGGCGGATTTTCCTCATTGCATAGGTGCTATTGATTGCACCCACGTCAAAATAACTTCACCTGGTGGCGATATTGTGAGTGTTTTTTTTTTTCTATTTTTAATTGTTTCTTCAATTCGCATTGTTTTCATTTAAAAGAGCGAAGTGTTCAGAAATCGCAAAGGTTACTTTAGCTTCAATGTGCAAACCATCTGCGATGCTGATCTTCGCATTCAAAATTACGTAGCACGTTGGTCGGGAAGGACCGCCGATTCGCTTTTAATTCAAAACTCCGTTGTTCGTCATAGTTCGAGGTAATTTTACGCAAAACATTTATTTTGACATTTCTATACGCAACTTCATTACATATTTTTGTAAGGCTGGTGCATTCGGTAATTATGTGATTGTTGGTGATGCTGGCTATTCAAACACACCGTATTTGTGCACGACATTCACTCATCGGGGTGGTAGAGTTGACCAATTGACTGCGCCGGAAAAGGCATACAAAAAGTCCTTGCTGACGACACGCAATACGGTCGAGCGTTCGTATGGTCTCCTAAAAAGGCGGTTTCCCATTCTGACGTATGGCATCCAAGTGCAACGAGCGGCAGTCATACAAAAAATTATAGCAGTGTGTGCTGTTTTGCATAATATATGTATATATATGGGAGACTTAAGCGTAAACGATATACTATTATCGAGTTCAGCAAATGTGTTATTGGGGCTGGAACCAGATCAGGAAGAATTTAATTTGCAACAAATGGTTTCAGGAATGCCTGGAACACGCAATGCAGTGGACGTTATCGTTGAAATTTGTGCCCAACGTCAACACCGATGAAAAGGAAAAGATTTAATGTGGGTTTGTGTCTATATGATGTAAATAAACACGATTTAATTCATTTTATTTAAATATATGTAACATGGTAAATCGAAAAAATAATATTATTTTTATTTGTTGTTCCCATAATTCACCGCATTAACAAAACTGTTCAGTTCTTGGTTGTTTCGACAGTGGTTTGTAGTTATGTTCAATTGTTGACATCGGCGGTTCTGTCGATATGCTACGAGCTAAGTTAGTTTGAAATGTAACTGATGCTCTGAAACAAAAAAGAAAAAAACAATGATTAAACGAACAGGAAACTAGTAAAATAGAAACACCATAGTTTGATCCAACTTTGATGTTCCTTTGGGCCAAAATTCTACCTGTTGGCGCTTCAACTTTAATTCTTCTTGATTCACCAGCAATTCCTGTTCCTTTAATGCAATGCATGCTTTATGCCACTCAGAACGTCGCTCCATCTCGCCCTCTACCAAGGCCCCCTTTTGTCCATAATATTCATCGCGATTGACTGGAGTGGAATGGAATTGGCTGAAGAGGGAGTGGAATCATTGCTGTTGTTGTTAATTTCTGGCTGACTATTTGCTGGTGTGTCACAAAATGTTGCTGTTGACGCGACAACAGCATCTATGGATGCGGAATCAAGACCATTAGATGCACTATCAGCAGGAGGTGCCAAAAGTTGCGACTCGGTGTCAGAATCGAGCAGTGTCGAAAGATTTTTCGATATTATTCCTTCATTTTCACCACCCTCCGCATTCGCTTTTTCGAGAACGCTCATAGTGTAAGTAATCGTAGCATCACTGTCGGTGGAAACAAGCCATTCGTTGAAAGCTGCACTGTTCCCGAAAACAGCATGACTGACCTTGTGGCATTTTGAGAAATGGCACCGCCACCGGTCTCCAAAACAGTAGCTAGGTGGTGATTGGCAAGTTTGTAAAGATCTTTTTTTATATTATAGCTTCGTTCTCGCAATTCAATATCCGTTCGTTGCTGACAGAGTGAAAGAAAGAAAAATTAGGATGAGACTACCCTCGAAAGGAGAGATAGAAAGAAAAACTCACTGTAACGTCTGGTGTTGCATTAAAAATTCGGGCAATATCCTCCGAACCGCGTATACAAACGTACGGCGTTATTTTGTTGGTGACCATAGTATTGATGTCACTGGCCAACACAAGGTCACACAAGAAATCAGTTTCAAACTGAGTAAAGCGCTTGGCCCGAGTAGGTTTCTCTCTTTTTTTTTTTTCTTTTGGTGGCACTTTCTGACCTTTTATAATAATTTTAGATTTCTTGTCCATTTTAATTCCACACAATTAAAACACAAACGTCAGGAAAATTAAAAATAACAAGAAATGCTTTTGAGTTTTGACAAGAAAATTATTTATTTAAGTTTTTACATACTTGCGTTCTAAGCGACGATCGGTTTAAATCATAAAATTTCATCAAACTAAACTGACATAAACCGTATGACTTTATTTGCTTAAACTGAATGAATATTACCAATTCAAACGAGAATTTTTCTTTTAAATTATATCGGTTTATGTCAGTTAAAGGTAGTCGGTTTAGGGCCTTTTAAACGAACTTTTAAACCACGTGAATATTACGACCGTTCGTATTTAATAAAATATAATATTGCACAAATTAAAAAAAAAACCCTTTTAAAGATATTGAATTTTTAAAAAAATTTCATTAAAAATTTAAAAATTATTTTTTCGAAAATTTGTATACCTATGCAAAATTGGGTTAAAATCATGTGTAGCCCTTAACGAGAAATTTGAAAACTAAAAAATCAGTTCTATTATTTTTTATATAGGTATATATATATATTTTTTTTGTCCCAAAGTATTTACGATACCCTAGTAATTCGTTATATTTTTGAAGCGATTTTCTTCAAACTTTGAACTTTTTGAAAGTTTTTAACTGATTCCATAGCGGTGATATTGCATTTTTTAGCTCAAAATACAACGGTACCTGCGATAGTTACAACGATAATAAAAAAAGTTAGTTATCTCAAAAATGACTCCAACGATTTTTATAAAAAATACTGCATTGCTGCAATATTTTGGTTTAAAGAAAATTAATGAATAACGGTTATTATCCTGTACGGCTGAACAGATTTTCTCCAAATTTGGTGTGAAGTGTTCTTATCTGATTTCCTAGAGGAGAAATTTGAATTTTTGTTTTAGCTCATCTAGAACGGGTAGCCTGCCATACAACAATTTTGGTTTTCGATATCAAGTTTTCTCTAAAAGGGCTCTAACGATATGATTAAATTTTGTACATGTCATTTCTGGACTAGTGTAAATAATTCTGCACACCACGTTCTTACCAAAAAAAATTCTTATAATGAAAATAAAATTATGTTTTTTTTTTTAATTGCCTTTTTTATACTAAGTTACGTATATTCCCTCATAAGTCGTCTTTGACTTGGCTTAGTTGACCTTATCATTAATTTTCGTTTGGGTACTTCTGGGTTAGCCAGTAAATATTCCATTTTAAATTTATATGAATAATTTTTGTTTACGAAAAAATAAATTCAAAGAAATAATGGTTTGTCGTTATTTTTTAATTGTGTTTATTATTTTTTCGTTAACGATATAAAAATATATTAAAAAAAAAAAACATTTCTATATCTGCACTGTATTAATGTTTAGCTACATTCTAGTTGTTAGCTACGACTACGAGTACAAATAATTTTTAAGAAAACCGCTCTAACGATGTCTGATTTTATTTTTTTCCACAAATTATTTTTTTATTTAACAAATCAAGTGAAATACTTTAATTTGAGTTGGAGCTAGGTATTTTAAATGTATTTGCCTTAACGTTTCTACATGGAATTTTTATCTCTGGCCCAGGTTTTTGATCGAGTAATTCTTAACATTTTTATTGATGTGGAAAGTGTAAACCATATAAAATCCACTGTCCCAAAGTTTCTGAAATATTTAAAAAAAGACTCAAATAATAGGTATAAATTATAAGGATTAACACAAAATCAAATATAAATGGCATACCCTATACGTTTTGTAAAACATGCAAATACTTTCTATAGTTTATTCCCAGAAGTCAGAAGGTCATAAAAACATACAACTATTCCCAGAAACTCCAAACATCAATTAATACTTAATAGACAACCATAATTATTGTCTCCTGGGAGTTTTTCGATTTACTCGTAACTGTGTGTATATAATGTAGGTATGGTATCAGTTAGTAACTTTTGTTGAAAATTATCGCAAAATCCTGAACCAAAGCATTTTTTGGCACCAAAAACAAAGTTTCGTTTTAATCAGACAGAGTTTTGTAGTAAAAATAGATCATTGGTACAAGTATCTGTCTATATTAATTTATGTACATTAGGGTGGTACTTATAAGGATCATTGTCTCATTTTTAATGACGCACCCCCCTTATATGTTCTAAATAAATAAAAAAATGCTGCAAAATTTTAGATCATTATATTGACGTTAAACCGGACCCAAAGACTCTGAAGTTTTATATAGGAAATCTCATGTATTTTTGTAAATCCAAATTTGAAAAATCTTAACTTTGGTAATGAGTGATACAAAAAATTGAATTTTGGGACACATGAAGTCACTTTTGTCATCTATATATAAATAACCTTTAAAAAAATTTGTAGTACTATTATTTGCTCAGGAAGTATCCAACCGATTTCGATAAATTTTATATGGTTGAAAAGCCATAGGTGCGGAAATTTGCAGAATATACCTGAGACACGCATTTTTGTTTTTGCACTGCCGATCACTGTACATATTTAAAAGAAAAATTCATTTAAAATTTATAGAACAAATTTTGTGTGATTTAGTTTTCAAATTTTAATCTAGAGAAAAGTTTCTTTCAAGTGTCAATATGAGTTTTTGGTCGAATTTTCACCAGTGGGCAATATACTAATAGATATTTTTTTGCATTTAATTTTAATAAATGTTGTAAATTTTTTTAATACATTTTTTTAAACGTGACAATAGTTACTACATGTGTGCAAAAATTCAATTTTCTTTATCAATCATTACAAAAGTTATGAATTTTTAAAGTCGGATGTACAAAAATACATGGGATTTTCCATATAAGACTTCAGACATCTTGGGGGCCGGATTAAAGTTATTAAAATGAACTTAAATTTTACGGGATTTTTTTTTACTTACTTAGAACAAACTAGGGCGTGCGTCATTCAAAATAAGACAGTAAAACTTATAGGGACCACCCTAATATACATATGTAGGTATGTATTGAGGTTCAGTTCAATTTTACTTTCGTATTTGAACTTTTTCAATTTTTAAAGATAATACAATTTTAGTAATATAATTATAGGGTGAAGGTGGTACCTGGCTATAGTAGGTAAGCTATGTTGACGTTGCAGTTTTAATGAGTTTTTAATTGTCTATTTAAATTGTGTTTATCTTGGTGTTTTTTTGACATCTAATGCCTGTGGCTTTCACTAATCGATTTTTCCTGTTTAGATTTAAATTAATTTTTACATCACATACACACGTATACATGCACACCTTCGTTTAAACAATTAATGCATTATTTAGGTACCTACATGATATAATGTGTGGAAGATATAAGTGTTTGTTATTGTAAATTAAATTTAAAAAAAAGGATATAGGTGCGTATGGGTAAGTATCGACAGGATATTTTTAGTTTGTTATAAAAGTAAAATTTCAAATAAATTATTCTTTATTTTGGATTTACTTAAGCCTTACAAACATTGACAAATAAACAATATTATTTTTGAAACTGTCTATATAGGCAGCTGTTTACACAAGTAATATTCAACACCCCTACCTCGTTCGGAAATTCCTACCTATCAGATAAAAAATCAACATCAGAAGGGGTTTGTTTATTAAACAAAACAAACACTTTGTCTTTTTCAGTGTGATATTTTTGTTTGTTATCTGTGAACATATACGGGTATTTTTCTGTTTATAGAGAGAATTTTCCAATATTAATCAACAAAAGCAATAAAACGTGAAATTTATTCCGAATAAATTGACATAACCATAACCAACCGCCTGGCCTGATGCTCACAGCATCCCGCACCGCACCATCCAATTATCATCAGTGGGTAAATGGGTATTATAACCACGCGATGTAACCCCACAGTAATATCGAGCAAATAAAATGGTTCTTCGTCCTTATTTTTTTTTTGCTTTGAGCTCCATCGTTTGGTCAAAAGTATTTACGCTTTAATTTTTTAATTAAAATATAGATATACAAATACAATCAAACATAGCTTCATGGTGGTTTTCTCTTATTCGTCTATTATTATACAGAGTTGCGTATCGTTTATTATTTCCTCGGAAGTAACTCTCACTCCTTGGTTTGTGCAAAAGTGTGCATGTGCATAGTGCATGTGCATAGTGCATAGTGCATGTGCATGTGGTACATCCTCTTAAGGGTTTTTTTTTTTGCGCAAGTGGCATGAGTTCTGTGCATAATTTTTAATTGCGTTTAAATAAAATAAATTCAATTAATCTGTCCGCGTGCACACGACGAGTTGTGTTGCATTAAAATCCGTCATAATATTATGTTGACGCCGCTCTGCTCCTCCCGCACCATCAGCGGTATCATTCCATTGCCACTGTCATACCATCGCGCCGTCATAGCTTCATATATATCGTCATCACTGGTACAAGAATTTCGCCAGGATTTGCCGCACACTTTGTATTAAATGCAAGTGTGCTGCTACTTGAACCTTTTCATCACACTTGCATCATCATCATCCTGTTGCAGTGGGAAATTAAAATTTCTTATTCATCCGTATGGAAAATTATGTGAAAATTATATCACCTAAGGGCCCTGAAATAAACACGGAAAACAGAAAAACTGAAATTATTCCCAACCGCAAATATAGATTAAGTGTTACTGTGTGGGTGATGCAAGTGCGATGTGATTCTGTATAGGTACGTATATATGTTAACTCGAGGACGAACGGGGGTGTTTATGCTTAAACCGGATACCGGAGATGGGCCAAAGAAATAATATCCTGTGTAACAAGTAGATACTTACATATATCCAAGTACATTTATGTTTATAATTCGAGAATAACAAGTGATGCTAGAGAACGGGCACTCAAAGAGCTGACATCGTTTCATTAAAATCAAGTATCTTCTTATTAATAATGATATATCCAATTATAAATCGTTGCAATGCTCACTCATACGTTAATTTTATAAAGTATTTTCATTGGATCTGGAAATACCTACATATACATACATATATAGATATAGGTATGTAGGTACTTTAATTACATCATGGCAATATTTTACAATAATTTTTAAAAGGATATGCTCCTCGGACTCGGACGGATGGAAAATGTGTGGTTTGAGATAATTCTACAAATTTATGAAGGTCTGCTATGTATCTCGTGGGAGAGAAGGACTTCTGTAGAACTTTTCACTTATCCAAGTTGCGTATACGTATATATGTTTGTAGGTACCATAGGTATTATATGCATGAGCATGTCTGTTTTGTTTGCTATTTGTTTATGTATAGAATAAGTTAACTGGGTGTATTAAGTATATCTATTTAAAATAGGAAAAGTACTCATAAAAATATAATAATCCTTTAGATCCAGAGGGAAACCACATGGCATTTAAATTACATTATGGCTTAGGTTGGCACCTAAAGGATTATTGCAATAGGTTAAAAGTTATAAAGGTACCGTAACTCGTATTAGTTTAAGTGCTCTTATACTTAAATATGCATTTGTAAATTTTATGAATATGTACTTAGAAAAAGTATTGGAAAGATTAAAAACTATAACAAAGATGAAAATTATAACTCTCAGAAATTATAGTTACTTTTTCTGATGGCTAGTTTTCAGTGCGTTGTTAAAGTTAAACCCTATTTACATAACTCACCAAATTTGGGGAGTAAACTCTGGAATTACTAAACGAATACTTTATTTGTTTATTTATCTTATTTGTTTTTTTGTAAGCCTATCTGGATTCAACCTCCACTTATAAATTGCTTCTTGGAGTAACTGTATAGAAAAATCTATTTCCAGAGTTAGGTAACTCTGATTTGGTTTAACTGAAAAACTGGGCCTAAAATATTTTTTCTTTTTTTTCATAAAAACAGGATAATTATAACCGTTCTCTTTTTAATTTTGAGCTTGTGTTTCCAAAACACTACCAATTTTTTCAGAGTTTTGTAAATGATGAGCATCATTTTTTTGAGTTTTTGGTTATGTTTTAAAATAATAAATATCGGGTTCCAAAAATGTCTCGTCAAAATCATCAGATAAAAGCTTGTGTTTTCTCATAAATCCTTCAAAATCACAACTCAACATTTAGGATTACAAATAGTTTTTACTTAATCCTCACTCAAAGCAAAGAAAAAACTTAACTTTTTGTTCAATTTAAAAAACAAAGAATATACAAAATATTGAACATTATAAATATTTTAAAATATACTCAATAGGGTGGTCCTTCTAAAGGTCATTGTCTTATTTTGAATGACGCGCCACCTTTATCTGTTTTAAATAATTAAAACAAAATTCCTGTAAAATTTTAGCTCATTTTTAACGTTTGCCCGGCCCCCAAGATGTCTGAAATTTTAAATGGGAAATCCCATGTATTTTTGTACATCCAACTTTAAAAATTCATAACTTTAGTAATGATTGATATAGAAAATTGAATTTTTGCACACGTGTAGTAACTTTTTTCATGTTTAAAAAAATGTATTAAACAAAAATTACAACATATAGCTATTAAAATTAAAAATTAAATAAAAAAGATATTTTGGTTTAACCCGGGGTTAAGACAAGCGAGTAGAACTAGTAGCGTTTATGTGTGTTAGTGTATCAGAACACGAGAGAGCCAACTAGTAGCCCAAATAGTATATTATTTTTGCCAGCGAGTAGCCTGCCAGTTATCCTACTAGTGTAGTGTATTTTTTAATTTATTTGTTTTGTTTCCATAGTTTCCACAATTTGTAAATTTTTATGTATGAAATATTTTTAAAAAATCATACTAGTTGACAAAACGCGCAAATAGCTACTACTTACACATACATCCATAAAACTAACACTATGATACAAATGCTACTAGTTCTACACCCCGGGTAAATAGTTCTAAGCCCCGGGTAAATGACTAAAAGTAGGGAAATAACTTTTGTAAATTTTTTTCTAATACATTTTTATAAATATGACAAAAGTGGCTACAAGTGTTCCAAAATCCATTTTTTTTTTGACAGGCTTGCTTAAATGAGAAATAATATCCTGTGTAACAAGTAGATACTTACATATATCCAAGTACATTTATGTTTATAATTCGAGAATAACAAGTGATGCTAGAGAACGGGCACTCAAAGAGCTGACATCGTTTCATTAAAATCAAGTATCTTCTTATTAATAATGATATATCCAATTATAAATCGTTGCATTGCTCACTCATACGTTAATTTTATAAAGTATTTTCATTGGACCTGGAAATACCTACATATACATACATATATAGATATAGGTATGTAGGTACTTTAATTACATCATGGCAATATTTTACAATAATTTTTAAAAGGATATGCTCCTCGGACTCGGACGGATGGAAAATGTGTGGTTTGAGATAATTCTACAAATTTATGAAGGTCTGCTATGTATCTCGTGGGAGAGAAGGACTTCTGTAGAACTTTTCACTTATCCAAGTTGCGTATACGTATATATGTTTGTAGGTACCATAGGTATTATATGCATGAGCATGTCTGTTTTGTTTGCTATTTGTTTATGTATAGAATAAGTTAACTGGGTGTATTAAGTATATCTATTTAAAATAGGAAAAGTACTCATAAAAATATAATAATCCTTTAGATCCAGAGGGAAACCACATGGCATTTAAATTACATTATGGCTTAGGTTGGCACCTAAAGGATTATTGCAATAGGTTAAAAGTTATAAAGGTACCGTAACTCGTATTAGTTTAAGTGCTCTTATACTTAAATATGCATTTGTAAATTTTATGAATATGTACTTAGAAAAAGTATTGGAAAGATTAAAAACTATAACAAAGATGAAAATTATAACTCTCAGAAATTATAGTTACTTTTTCTGATGGCTAGTTTTCAGTGCGTTGTTAAAGTTAAACCCTATTTACATAACTCACCAAATTTGGGGAGTAAACTCTGGAATTACTAAACGAATACTTTATTTGTTTATTTATCTTATTTGTTTTTTTGTAAGCCTATCTGGATTCAACCTCCACTTATAAATTGCTTCTTGGAGTAACTGTATAGAAAAATCTATTTCCAGAGTTAGGTAACTCTGATTTGGTTTAACTGAAAAACTGGGCCTAAAATATTTTTTCTTTTTTTTCATAAAAACAGGATAATTATAACCGTTCTCTTTTTAATTTTGAGCTTGTGTTTCCAAAACACTACCAATTTTTTCAGAGTTTTGTAAATGATGAGCATCATTTTTTTGAGTTTTTGGTTATGTTTTAAAATAATAAATATCGGGTTCCAAAAATGTCTCGTCAAAATCATCAGATAAAAGCTTGTGTTTTCTCATAAATCCTTCAAAATCACAACTCAACATTTAGGATTACAAATAGTTTTTACTTAATCCTCACTCAAAGCAAAGAAAAAACTTAACTTTTTGTTCAATTTAAAAAACAAAGAATATACAAAATATTGAACATTATAAATATTTTAAAATATACTCAATAGGGTGGTCCTTCTAAAGGTCATTGTCTTATTTTGAATGACGCGCCACCTTTATCTGTTTTAAATAATTAAAACAAAATTCCTGTAAAATTTTAGCTCATTTTTAACGTTTGCCCGGCCCCCAAGATGTCTGAAATTTTAAATGGGAAATCCCATGTATTTTTGTACATCCAACTTTAAAAATTCATAACTTTAGTAATGATTGATATAGAAAATTGAATTTTTGCACACGTGTAGTAACTTTTTTCATGTTTAAAAAAATGTATTAAACAAAAATTACAACATATAGCTATTAAAATTAAAAATTAAATAAAAAAGATATTTTGGTTTAACCCGGGGTTAAGACAAGCGAGTAGAACTAGTAGCGTTTATGTGTGTTAGTGTATCAGAACACGAGAGAGCCAACTAGTAGCCCAAATAGTATATTATTTTTGCCAGCGAGTAGCCTGCCAGTTATCCTACTAGTGTAGTGTATTTTTTAATTTATTTGTTTTGTTTCCATAGTTTCCACAATTTGTAAATTTTTATGTATGAAATATTTTTAAAAAATCATACTAGTTGACAAAACGCGCAAATAGCTACTACTTACACATACATCCATAAAACTAACACTATGATACAAATGCTACTAGTTCTACACCCCGGGTAAATAGTTCTAAGCCCCGGGTAAATGACTAAAAGTAGGGAAATAACTTTTGTAAATTTTTTTCTAATACATTTTTATAAATATGACAAAAGTGGCTACAAGTGTTCCAAAATCCATTTTTTTTTTGACAGGCTTGCTTAAATGATGTGATGCTCTGTGTGGGGACACACAGTGCATACGACGACGATTCAAGGAAACCTGACCTGACTGTAGGAAGTGAAAGGAAAAGAAGGGACTCACCACTCATTGCACTATGTTGTTTTTTTTTATCATTTCTATTTTGTTGATTTTTGTTATAGCTGAGCGGTTATGATAACTTGTTTTTTTTTTCTATGCACTTGCACTTGCACTGAATTTTTTTGTGGGTGCTCGGCGCGGGAATTATAATTTTCGATTGATTTATGAGGGTTATGGTTATTTTTTTGTATTAATTTTATGAGGTGATTATATAATTTTCTATTTTTTTTTTTTTATGAAATGGACATAGAGTAAACAAAACAAGGTTTGACACACATAAGCAATACAAAAAAAAAACCTAGTTAGCAGGGCAGTATACAGGCCCTGCTAACGTAAGGATAGCAGTTCAGTATACCTATGTTTTTTTTTTTTTTTCAAATTGAGGACTGCAAATTCCTAGAATGCGTAGTTCTCGAGATACACGTTTTTACTTGACAAGTTCACTGTGAAATCAATTGTATGAAATTTCTTAAAAGTAAGAACTTAAAATTTTGTACCTAGCTTATTCTTGCAATGCAAACAAAAATACAAATTTTGGGCCTTGCTAAAAATTTCTAGTACATTTGGTTCATGATGTACACCTTATGACCTGCTAACTGCATCATCACTGTTAAAACGTGAAGTAAGCATCAGGTCACTCGATTACAACCTCTATATTTGATGAACTGCACACTCGGAAATGGAAAGTTGCCCACCAATTTCAACGGCGTACTTCGTGCTTTGATTTATGTAGGTTTATTTATAATTTTGTTATTAAATTTTTTCTTCTTCTAAGTAAGTTATAATGCAAAAAAATCCAAACATAAATTTAAAAATATTTTTAACTCAGAAAGAATGCAAGGAGATGGATGAAGAATCATAATACTTTTAATTTTAACTTTCGAATGAAAATTCTATTTATAGAAAATTTAAAATGTTTTTAAAAACAAAGCAATAAAAAACGTTTTTTATTTAGCTACTTCAAGAAAAAGAGACTAGAGTAGCTCAAGTTTCATAGTTTATTACCCTTTGCTTATATGCTACTACAACGGACATCAACTCCTTAGGACTTGAGAAGTTTCAATGAGTTTTCACATTACAAACAAAAACAAATCCTATGGGTAGAAAGACTCCTAAAATGATTCCCTAAGTCTTAAATTGTGTAGTTATATACAAAGGCTGGTACAGGAACAAATTTTCATTCCTAAAGACCATAAAAAGTATGTTCTGTAATGTATAATACTTACCTCTTGCCTAGATGGCCAAAAAATTGTTTGAAATTCTTCCCCTTGCGTCATGTTTGCCTTCTATTTTACCACTAAAAGAGTCAACCCTAAATATGAAAAAAAAAAGTATTCTCTGACGACAGACGCCCTAATTTTAAAACACACATCACTACTTGCTACGGGTTAAAACGCTCCACTTTATGACCCCAAGAGGAAATTCGTCAACATGAGATTCCTCGAAATTTCAGAACCTTAAGTGCATATGATGGGATTGTATGGGAATAGAAATAATAATCATCCTTACAAATGAATAGTTTTTTTTTTGTTTGGGAGGTGGTGGGTGAAATTGTAGGTATTTAGCCTGAAACTAAAAAAAACAAAAAATATACTCTTGAAATATGAAAAACAAAAATAAAAATAGGTCACCCTTATGAGAATAGCAGGATATTTTGTTGTTTATCTAAAAAATGTTATGAAAATAAAATAACGAAAAAAAAATTAAAATATCTAGGACATGTGCAAAAAAAAAATATATGTATAAGTATTTCTATTTCGGCTAAAACCTACCTGTGGGATATAAGGTATAGAAAATTTAGTTTAAAACATTCCTAAAATGGTACCAAACCATTATAAAAAGAGTTGAGCACCAGTTTTGTTTTTAATGAAGAGAATTTGTTTTGTTTCTAAATAAATACAATTTGGAGTTCTTTATCTACATCTTTGTATATGAGTACCTAAATCACATATCAACCAACAAATTTCATCATATTCTTCATAATTTACTAATTTTGTGTACACAGATTTTTGGGGTCACACTATAGGTAGGTACTTCCTTGGACGTAAAATATAAAATATAAATTGAGGTTATGTTCATTTTATTTCAGTTCGTTTCCATCAAAACAATTCCAAAGAAAAAGCAATGGCGGAAAATTAGCTAGGTTATTAAAAGTATGCATAAACTTGTTTAGAGCAGAGTGAAATACTTAGAAAAGCTAAATAATAGAAAAGCTACAGGAGTCGGCAATTAATTTAAAGTTCAAATTATGAAAATATTTCATACTGGAGTCAAAAAAAGATTTAAGGCAAATTTATAAGAAAAAAAAGGAAGTTAACCTTATAAATAATTATTATTGTACTTTACAGGATGGTAGGTTCACATTTGACCCTAGTGAGGTATATCCTTCGGAAACGAAAATTTTCCCAGCTTTTTCCGTTGCAATGCGATGAAATGCGTATTTTGAGTAATATTTTGACAGTTTCATACGAATTTTTTCCGATATCCTCCGAATCAAAATGTTAACAATATTTGTTTCAGTTAAAAACAAATGTAGAAATAAAAAACAACTTTTCCAGCATAAAAGAAAACGAAAAAATTGCAATATACTTTTGCAAAATTCCATTAACAAATCGTGCCGGCCGGCCGGCAGCAGTACCACTGAATTCTGCGTCCCCAAATAATTAAGTTAACCAAATTTTATAAATTTCCGTCAAGAATTGGTGTGGGGAGAGATTTTTGTCCACAGAATTCAACAAAGGTTGAATGTAGAAATTATCAGTTTTTCGCTTATAACTGCGCAACGGTAAATGCTATCAAAAATTATTTCATGGAAAAATTTTAGATCTTGCCATCCGCAAGAAAAAAGTCACAATTTTTTGCTGCGACTCACTTTTAAGAGAATTTCGACATTAAATTTCGACATGTCAAAAATTATTTATTTTTCACGCGCGTGGCGCGTATAACTCCTAAACATTTCATAATTTCGAAAAAAAAAAATCTGAATGCTGAGCTTATACATTGTGGTAACACCCTATAGGAAATATTATTATTATTCTACTTGAAAACAACCGTTTAAAAGATATAACTATTTTTAAACTTTGACAAGAATTCTAAAATTCAGTTTTTTTTTGCGTTTTACTCTTAAATGATGAAGTTGTCAAAAAAAAAAAACTGACGCTCAATTTTTAAACCATTTTATTCTAATACAAATCATAACTCATAAGTCACAAGATATTCACCCCTATTGCAATTGTCAATTACTGATTGATAGTTGATAAATATTGAAATTTTGCATTTTAGAAGGCAATTTATTCAAAATCTGATTAACAATTCATCGTTTTTTGCCAATTTTCTTGTAATAATCGATGGCCTGCATCATTCTCACTGACCAAAACTTTTAGCGGTTGGCTTGTTTAATATGAAATTTCAGTATTTATCAACAATCAATCTATGATTGACAATCGCAATAGGGGTGATTGCTACTTACATAAACCGCGTCAAATGTCGTCAAATGTGTTTTGCATATACCTTTATTTATATATGTATCTTTCAATTTTGCATTATAAATTTTTTTAGCAACCATAATTTGTATAATATCATTATTTAAAAAAACACAAAAAGTCAAAAATGCGTTAACAGCAGCTCTTTACTCTTAAATAACGAATTTGACGGAAAATAATTTGAACATATTTTGTAGATTTTAATATTTTCTAGAAAAAATATTGCAACACTTTTGTTCGCATAAAAGATCATAATGCAAAATATTTCGACTTCAAACATGGCCAAATATCGAAAATATAGGATTTTTTAATAAAACTTTTAAAAAAGTGAATGTTTTTTTGAATATGTTATGAATATTATATACAATTATGAATACATACATAGGAAAAGGCAAAATGTATGCCGTGGTCCATAGGTATAATTCATGGTTTTTAATTTTTGTGTGCAACTAACTCACGTTACATTTGTCATATTTTATGTATGCATGTACTCGTAATCATATAATATAAATAACATGTAGTTTTTGTACTCATTACATATCGAAGTCTATACTGAACACATAATTATGATCCATCCTTAGCATGATGTAGTCAATACCGAATTCTATATATATTCGTTGCATAGAGATGTGTCGGCTACATGTTATAGGTTTATAATTATGTAGGTAGTACATCCTATATACACTAAAATATATTCGTTCAAAGGTACCAACGTAAAATGGCCCCAAATTTGGGGCTATTTTCATAATGAAAAATGGCCCCATTTTTAAAATAGAAAAACGGCCCAGTCTTATGAAAAATGGCCCCAAACAAAAAATTAAAATTTGTTTGGGAGAGCCTTAACAGTACCTTGCCTAGCCCGCTTCGCGGGTTCAAGGATTTTATCTCCCTTTTCGGGTCCTCTGTCACTGTCCCGCTCACGCGACTCCGTCGCTCCGCTTAAAGCGTATGCTCAGTCGCCTGGCAGGCGCCTATGTTGTCAGTCGGTTTGCTATTAAAGTTGTTTTTTGCAAATGTATTTGGGTTTATGAATAAAAGTATGGTGCGATTTTTCATAATGAAACTCCACCCCAAAATTAAAAACGAAAAAAGGCCCCAAAACCATGCAAAATGACCCCAATTTACAAATGTTTAACTTTTTTTGTTTTTGTTGTTTCCCATATAAATTTTTTGGGGCATTTTTCATTTTATGTGTGGGCCCATATTTAATTGGGGCCAAATTTCATGTAGCCGGTATTCGTTACATTAATTTGTGTCAGATATGAATATGAAGTCATTTTATAACAAATGTGTATCTACCTACTCATTAATAAATAATATTCTTTCATTACGTAAACAATATGTAGTCATAACATGAATAATATGTAATCATTACAAATTTATTATTTATTGTGCAGATTCCCTACATATTTGTAAGTTGTCTCATTTAAATCTTACCTACGGCTATCGCACAGCTGGTTTTCCCTTTATTCTGAAAGTATATAAATAAATTTATTAGACAAAATGTCAGGAACTGGAATCGTTCCACGCATTGAGTGAGCATGCATCCACTAAGAAAATTTACAGACTAAAATTCTGGTGCGAAATAAGTTGATAGTTGTAGATACTTATTACATAAATATGTTTTCATTCCATAAATATGTACTCATTACATAAATAATATGTACTCATTACATAAATAATATGTACTCATTACATAAATAGTATTTATAGATTACATTAATAACATGTTATCATTACATACAAATATGTACTCTAACTTATTATCTTTTATATAATGTAGCTACAGATATAGATTGAATACACGTTGATTTATATACTCAGCACATGACTTGCTGTGATGAGTAAATGCTGTGCAGGTCAATCAATATTGAATGATTGCACGTCGTCTGCACTTGGGGTCTAGTATATATTTAGTTAGTATATACATACAATCATACATACAAGCTTGAATCTACTTTAAATTTCAAAAGCAGAACATTTTCCTAAATCTGGTTTAGAATTATAAATCTCCACGAATACAAGGGCAAATTCCTAGACGCAAACCTTGCGCAAATTATGCTAAGCAAATAGTTCCTAAATGCAAAAATTAAAATTCCTGCGAAGCAGATTGTACCAAAACGCAGTCGACATTTTTACTTGCGCAAAAGTAAAAGCACTTGAGCAAATGTAAAAAATATCTTGCGCACTTCACTTGCATTTGAATTTGTTTGGCGTTAGTTGTGTCTGGACTTTTGCTACACTTGATTTATTTGTTTTTTGACGAAAAGTAATTTATATTTACTAAAAGACAAAAAATAACTATTTAATGACTAATTTTAAAAGTATGGAAAACTGATGGAAGGCTAAAAAAGCGTCTGGGGTCAAGTTCTTAAGGAAATATTAGAAAACAGTCCTCAATTTTCTTTTACAAAAGAAGAAATGTGTCGTAAATGGAGCAACCTTCTTCTAACATATAAAACAATAAGGGTATTCATGCAACGTCGTAAGTTTACAAATTGTGTAAAATGATAAGTTTGCACAAAAGTTTGCATAAACGACCCTTTTATACATTTGGTTAAATGCTTTGTAATTTGAATCAGCTGTTTGTTTATTTGACAGATTTGGTGTGTGACACATTAGACGTGTTTAGATTTCGAAGTTATTTTTCAATAAAGAACCTCTCCCGAACCAACGCGAAATCGGAGCCGAATGACTCGGAACGATAAAGAATGTAAGACACACGATGAAACTACTAAAGTCGTAGGCTTACGGTAGTGGTCGGACGAAAATGATCGAATACTAAGTGCGCCCATAATGTCGATTTCTTGATTTGCGTCAACTATTGCTTTCGCTAGTGAAGAGCGCCCCCGAGTGCACCTCATGGAAGTGAAACCGACGTTTGTTGAGGCAGGAAAGAAAAAAATGTTACAGTGAATTTTGGCTCAATTCTGACTTTGATTCTTTAAAAAGCTACTTTTCATTGGTTTATTACATCTGCTTTTGACAGATTCCGACTAGTAAGTATCACCCAAACCAATGCCAATCATTCGTTGAACGAAGAAGAAAACAACAATAAAAACACGTTGTTGATGTAGTTGTAGTAGCCCGTAGCGTAATGGTTAGCGCGTTCGACTGTCACGCTGGAGGTCTGGGATCGCTTCCCAGCCTCGTCCACCTAAAAACTAAAAAGTTTTTTTTCAGGGCTACTGCCTCTTGCGAGGAATTGACAAATCCTCCAAGAGTATCACTTGTCACGAATAAGTGCTTCTCGTCTAGTACTTCGGAATCGGCATAAAATTGTAGGTCCCTTCCATTCCTGTTGAAAGGCGCACACAGGAATGGTTGCGAATTGTTAGTCACTAGGCCCTGGTTCTTCATGAGCCGTTGTGCCACCCAATTAATTTTTTTTTTTTTTTTGATGTAGTTGTGTCCTTTATAATTCTACCTTATTAGTTTACGAAAAGTAGCTTTCCTAATGTAGACGTCCGAATCATTCTTTCTTGTACTATTCACAACTTTTATCGCCAACTAAATGTGTTCCAATAGTTACAGAACACGGTCAGAGTTTTTTTTAGTTCTCTGAGATATATTTATCATATTTCTGAACACGCCTAATTTATAAAAGTCACAATGACGGTTGGATAATTTTACCAGATCATTTCCCAAGCAAATTCGTTGGGGAATTTTATCCAATTTGAGTAAATCATTTCCCATACAAAATTTGACAGTTCATTTACCAAATGGCAAACTTATCTAGTGTTTTACATCGTTGCATCAATACCCCTAATAAAACAAAGGAATGGGGAAACTGGAGGAGGTGCAACAAGATGCGAGTACCTTCTATGACTTGTTTGTTTCAGGAAGTGTAGATATGGAACAAAGCAACATCAACTCAGTAAAATCTTTATTAAAATAATTTTTGTTTGGGGGTCCAAAATTTATTCCAGCAAAAATCAACAAACAACGCAAATGTCCGTTCCGAAACGTCATATACATACATGCTATGCAAACATGCTTCTAACATTTTAAATTGCTCTTTACATATGCTTTGCAAATGTTGCGTTTATAGGAATTTGGCCCAAGGTTGAATTAAAGATAAATGTAAAAATTTAATTTTATTGAAATATCAAATATTCTAGAAGACATCGACACCAAAAAGGATACACGGATACAATAAACACACCCAAAAGCACCTATATACCCATTCCCATCAGCCCAACTATAAAATACCTACATTAATGTATGATGATTACATCGTCGATGATGGTGCTGCCCTAGATTTCATATAAAATCTCAGAATTAGCTTATCTCTAAATAATAAACTGGATTAGGTTGTATCTTTTCTGTGCATACATATATTTATGTATATATGTAGATAGATATAAACATACATATGTTTGGGGATAATCTAGATTCTAGAACTTCACCTTTTTGTTTAAAAGTTGTAAAGAGCAAAACGAATGTAAATGTCACACCGAACATGTTTAAATAAATTCTATGTTTCCTTATGTTCATTTTCCGATAAGGTTTCCACAAAAAGTTCTCTACCATCATCCATACATACACAAACATAATGTCAGAAGATTTTCACTTGACTTAGTATTTTCTATACCACCTCCTTGTCATCATTGATGACATTTCAATGTTTGAGTCTAGGATTACATATAAGAAAACAATCCAAGGACTTTGTTGAGAAAATATCAATAACCGTAATCCGAAAGCTTAAAAGTATTTGTAGTTTTGTTTATTTATATTTTACATGCGTATACGGTACATAATAAAGTCTCAGAAATATTAAGGGTAGAAACTGAAGAATCACATATATGTAAATGTGTATTCTTAAACTTACTTATTGTTGGAATAATTTTAGTCAGAGAGATCTTCAAATTATATTAATCCAGTTTTTTTCTTCGTATTTCCTTAAAACTGATTTAGACAATACATAAGCAAAGAAAAGCCTGCTGTAGAAACTCAAGAAATTTATTAATAAATTGGTTATAACATGCCTCATGAAGGTGTCTCAGCAGGGCCGTAACAAGAGCTTGTGGGGCCCTGGGGCAAAAGCAAACATGGGGCCATATTTCTCAATTACTACCTTAATATGTACGCATGAATTTAAACAAACAATTTTAAATGTGCTTATTTAATATTAAGTCAATAACATTATTTACTTTTGACATCAGAAATAAAAAAAAAAGGAAGCGAACTCATTAATTGTTTTTCGTGAATCTATTTGCCATGCTCTTAGATTTTTAATCGATATCAATACCACCAAAACGGCTACGCCTTTCTTTTGTTCCATGATGATTCGCAAATAATTTTATATTAATTTCAGATTTGATTAAGATCTTTCCGCTTTTTCTGTGGCAACAGGAACAGTTAAAAACCTTATAAGAGCGGTTCATACATCTGGATAGCTCGAAGACAGTGAAGAATTTTGAATGATCCAAAAAGTTTCCAATTCCTTAAAAATTTTTATTGAACTTATGTCAATTAAAAATGTTGAACGTCCCTTATTTTGGCGGACACTTTGTGGCGGAATCGAAAAAAGTTGATATCAGTTTTTGTAGCTTATTAAATGCTAAATTGTTGCTCAATCCAAAAATTTGTAGCTCGCTTAGTTTTTGAGTTATTGAAAATTCTGCTAAAATAATTCTGAAGTTAGTGGACTAAATCCAAAATAATAAGAATTTTGAAATAAAATTGGTACCCAAATTTGTAGCTTTTTTAATGCTCTTAAGTTCTAAAAAAATAAATTCTGTAACTATAATAGTTTTTTAATTATTCAAATTTCCGCTAAAATAAGTCTGAAGTTAGCGGACGAACATTCGAAAATGACAATTTTGTTGACGTCCAAAATTGAAGCTTTTTAAATGCTAATTTATTACCAAAAATAAAATTCTCATCTCTTAAGGGTAATTTTTTATTTGAATTTTAAGTTTAAAATGTGCACTTCCGGTACGCTGAAGCTGGCGGACAAAATCAAAATCTTTTGCCAGAATTTGTAGCTTTTGAAATGCTGATTGCTGGCCCAAACCTCAAATTTGTAGCTCAAACGGTTTATTTAATATGTAAGTGTCCGCTGGCAAAAGTTAGCAAAAAAACGACCTTCTAAAATCTAAAAAAATGAAAAAAAAAATATTTTTTTCTTTTGCCACAATTTGAAGCTCCTCTGAACTAGATTTTGGATTGAAAAACCGCCGCAAAGTGTCCGCCAAAATAAGGGACGTAAGAAAGCACAACTGAGCAGAAAAATCAGATGATACAAAAAATAAAATAAATATGACGAATTTAAAAAAATCAATGGAACAATACATACGGAGATCTCCGTTGGAGGCCACTGGCTGGGTGCCCTTGGACCCAAATAGATGCTACGGCCCTGAGTTTTAGCTATATACGATTTTTCAAAATCCAAATGGATCCAGTAGACTTGTAGCTTTACCGTCAAAATGGGACCTTGCGTCCGATCCGGTGATTTTGATTTTACGCAGAGTGGTTATTTATGATATTGGCCTGATGAAATATTAAATTCTATCAAGCATCATTTATTATATTTTATAAGCTTAAGAATACAATTTGTTTAGCTGAATTATTCCAAATTTGGATTACTATTAAGCTCAGTTTTTCAATGCAATATCATCCAAGTTTCAAAAACTTGGGTTAAGTCTTTGAATTTGGTGAGTTAACTCCAGTTTAACTTAAAACTAAAAAACTGGTCCTAAGGCGAATAGCTTTAGGACTTTCTCTTGATTGATTTTTAATTCTTATTCTAGTTGTGTGTTATATTGTGTGATTTAAAATTATAAACTTGAATTTTATTTAAATAAATAAATAAATAATTCGATTTTTTTCTTTGTTTCATTGCAGGTACGTATATATGGAAGTTAAAGGTGATATAATTCTATTCAAGTTTTCCAGTTCACCAAATAGTGGGTGTAATCGAGAGATCTGCTTACTTCATAGTGAAGTTACCAGGTCACATCGTGTATCTCGACAACGAAGCCTAAAAACGCCAAAAAAAATCGCGTTTTCGGGGACGTCTGTCTGGGTTTTGGGGCCACCTAGACGTCTGTCGAAACCATTTTTGTAATCAGGGAGTTGATGGCGTCAAGTTGTATTACATTTGAAATGGTTTCCCACCCGATTTCAATTTTCATAAAAGTTGTACTTTTGATGCACTTTTACGTGGTAACGGGGCCACTACATGCTGGCAGACGAACGTATTCGTTATCACCTTCACCAGAACTACCTATACTATTCAAATCTTTTGGTTTCCTTTCACGACCAAAAGCTGCTGCCAGCTCTCGGTCTACAATTTTTTTAAACAATTTCTTGCTCTAAATTATTTTTTTCTTGTCTTTGATTCATATTTTTTTTTTGTTTTTATTATCAAATCAATGATAAAAGCAGCACAATCAGTATCCGGTATCCCCCATTTTTCTTACTCGACGACCACGACGACACGATTCAAACTAATGTCTGAGCAGATTTTCTGCACCGTGTGTGGCGAAGGCATGTTTGCACAGATTTAAGATCTGCAGCGACGAGCCTGTGTCGTGTATGAGCCCTATAAGTAATTTTGAAGCACTCAGAAAATATGTCAAAAATTGTACAATTCTGCTAAAAATTTGGAATCAGATAGTCTAGAGTATTACAAGAAGAAATTCGAAAATTCGATCCAAATCTGTCAAATAGTTTTGGCAAGAAACATTATGTTAACTAAGTTTAACAAGCAATGTTTGCATTACCGTTGTGGTCAAAGTAGGACATTTACGTTGCAACTGATTTTCGTTCACGTACTTGGAACTCTTAACTATGATAAAATATAGTTATGATATTTATATCTTTTCATGCAACTTCACAAAATCGTCGTTTTTTTAAAACTTCTTAAAAATAAGAACTTCAAAATTTTGATCTAGTCTGTGAAGTTAGACGTTCTTCGACGTTTATTGTCTCACGCATGTTTTTTGTTTGCTTTCTCACAAGTGGTGATGTTATTTAGTGAGTTAAAAAATCAAAATCCTCTGCTGACATTCATAAAAAATTGTGGAACAGTTCCGGAACGCGGATCATTCTGACAAACCCTTGTTGCAAGAATTATGGAAAACCCAACAAGACCTTTGTTTTCTTCGTGACCGTCATGTTTTTTCTTGATGCTTATCCTCAAGAATTGAAAAAGGTAGCTCCTAATAAATCTATTGTAACTTTGTTTGATTGCACTTTAATCATTCCTACTGTTTTACAGACTTTTGTTTAAATTGAAAGAAGTTGAAAAATATTTCATTATCTGCACCATATGGTAGATTTAATGACAGTAGTCTAAATACATCTAGGTATTCGTTTTTATTTATGACAAAAATAATGACAGAGTCTGAAACAGACATTATTTTGACTTCGTGAAAATGCGTGTCATTAAAAAAATGATTTTGTTTATATTTCTCATTTCAATGACTCATTTTATGACAATTGTCATTCTTGTAAATCCGGCCCTACGCAAACTGAATTCTTGCCTAGGGCCTGAACACAATAATGGTGTTTATTTGTTAAAAGGTACGAAAATAGTATACAGCGCCACAATTTGAAGCTGCGATTATAGCAAGTAACGTATGGTGTAGGTGAAGTTGAACTCATTTCAACTTTTGCTGCTCGCTAGAGCCACAACCATTGCGTTCAAGGGGTTATTTTGAGCTGAAGAAATTGAGAGAAGATAGGAAGCTGTAAAAGATTATAAGGTTCCTATGCGAAACAAATCGCTTCCCATTCCCAGCCTCGTCCACCTAAAAACTATAAAGTTTTTTTTCAGGGCTACTGCCTCTTGCGAGGAATTGACAAATCCTCCAAGAGTATCACTTCTCACGAATAAGTGCTTCTCGTCTAGCCGTTTGGATTCGGCATAAAATTGTAGGTCCCTTCCATTCCTGTCGAAAGGCGCACACAGGAATGGTTGCGAGTTGTTAGTCACTAGGCCCTGGTTCTTCATGAGCCGTTGTGCCACCCGATTTATTTTTTTTTTAATGCGAAACAAATATGAAATATGTATCCCTTATTTAAATTCAGTGAAAAGTTAAAGAAGTGTTTGTGTGCGTGATAACTTGACTTCTAATGGTCGGATTTTCAAGATTTAGATTTTAAAATGACGGAATAAATAGGCTTACAGAAAAGGGTTCAATTGAAATTAAGGCAATTGGATGGTGTTTGCCAGACATTTTAAACGGGAAAACGTCAGAAACAAATTCAAAAAATTCACACTTAAAAAACACTGCGCAAATTTCACAAAATGGCTACACTGCCAAAACGTTTTTGTATCTGGAAGCTTTGAAATAAAAAAATGTTGAAAAGGTACGCAAGCATCAACAAAATCGTTTAACTCTAATGTACATAATGTATGTATGTATGTAAGCTATGTAAATATTTTAGAGCTAGGTTTTTAGTCTTGGTTTTTAATTTTTTTTTTGTTTAAGTATAGATTGTTGCTTAACAGATTTTTTATTGGAGGAATCAAATGAATTAAGCAAACTATGTATCTTTTATTAATAAAAAATCGTTTTAGTGAAAGACCATTATTTATGCGTCCTATGAAAATAGATTGCAAACGGAAGAGTTGTTTTTTAACTTATTTTAATGTATCTGCTTGTTTTTTTTTTGTTCAAGATACAAGTTTTGTTTACTTTTGCAGATCAATCATTTTTGTACGTCTTCCCATTTCAAATTATTGACGCCACGCCCCTGGTATGTACCAACCTATACCTAATTTTAGCAAAAA
The DNA here is from genome assembly GCA_949320155.1 of Melangyna quadrimaculata. Taxonomy (NCBI): domain Eukaryota; kingdom Metazoa; phylum Arthropoda; class Insecta; order Diptera; family Syrphidae; genus Melangyna; species Melangyna quadrimaculata. The sequence continues at coordinate 42,935,497 of OX439485.1, read as the reverse complement.
ATATAATTTTTAAAAGTTTTCGAAGCAACGCGAGCAAGGGTCGGTTAGTTACAATATACAGGGTGTCCAGTAAACAATGGATAACCTTGGAGTGCCTCATTGTACATTTTATGACCGTCCTGAAAACTAATAAAATAAAGTCTATCCAAACCACAAGAAAAGATATGTGCATTTTTTTGTTCAGTGCATTATTTTTTGCGTCACTTAACGTTTTTGAATACCAAGAAGGAATGAATTTTACCATTTTTTTTATAGCAATATTTAACATTGTTTGTGTCAAAACATACGAAGACAAAAATTACAATAACTGTTGGAATTCTCAGAGAAAAAAAATATTGAACTTTGATTTTCGATGCAAAATTTAAAAGAAAATAATTTTTGAAAAAGTTAAGTCATCTGCGGTATGAAAAAATACTTAAATACCTAAGTGGCCAACCATTTTTTAAATATGCTTGTCAAATGCGGATTTCAAAATGGTACAGTTTATTATTGTATCTAGAACCAATAGCAAGTTATTTGTAAAAATCTGCAATACTAGCGCCAATTAGCAAAAACAAAAGTTTTCAAAATTAGCACAGTAAACGTGAAAATAATGCTATGCGTTGAACATGGTGGATTTTTGATTGATTGCCTGTATTAATAATGTTATCCTAATGACAAATCCAAGCTTTTAACTTCTAGGGCCGAATGTAAAATGTTAACAAAGTGCAAGAAAACGGCTACATTTTCGAGCTTGTTTTGAATTATACCTCTTCAATTGGCCTCTTATAAACAAAACAAATAGTTATATCAAATATTTTGGTAGTGGTTATTACCAAATTAATTTTCTTATAAGAGGTGCATTAAATAAATCGAATACAGCAAGCCGATCATCTTCTCAGAGGAGGTATGTAATCTTGTGCAAGCCGCTGCATTTCAAATATGCCAGAGATACAGGCAGATGGACATGAGGTCTGGGGACAATTTTATGACCACCCCGTTCACCAGACCTAAATCAATCAAAATTTTTTGATTGGGGCTGCTTTAAGAAAATCGTGTAAAGCAAGCCCATCAGGTGCTTAGCATTATCAAGTGATTGAAAGTAGGCTCAGAACTCAAAAGACTATTTGTTTGAAGAAAATAACAAATAAACTAAAAGCAACTGCAAAAAAATTGTATGGTTTTGTTAGGGCCCAATAGACTAGGTATAATTCAAAACAAGCTTGAAAATGTAACCGTTTTTTCACTTTGTTGACATTTTTGGTAATGTTGCAATCGGCCTTAGAAGTTAAAAGCTTGGATTTATCAATAGGATAAAGTCATAAAAACAGGAAATCAATCAAAAATCTACCATGTTAGATGCATGATATAATTTCCACGTTTAATTTGCTAATTTTTAAAACATTTGTTTTTGCTAAATTGACTCCCTTGTTGCTGATTTCCTATCTGCTTCCTTGTTGCTGATTTCCTATTGGTTCAAGATGCAATAATAAGTTATACCATTTTGAAATCCGCATTCAACGCACATATTTTTAAAAAAGTTGGCCACTTAGGTATTCATGCATTTTTTCATACCAGAGATGATTTAACTTTTTCAAAAATAATTTTCTTTCACATTTAGCATCGAAAATCAAAGTTCAATATTTTTTTTCTCTAAGAATTCCAACAGTCATTATAATTTTTGTCTTCTTTTTTTTGACGTAAACAATGTTAAATATAGCTATAAAAAAACGGTAGAATTCATTCACACGTAGTCGTGGTATTCAAAAACGTAAAGTAACGCAAAAAATAATGCACGGAACAAAAAAATGCACATATCTTTTCTTGTGGTTGGGATAAACTTTTTTTTTATTAGTTTTCAGGACGGTCATAAAGTCTACTATGAGGCATTCCAAGGTTATCCATTATTTACTTGACACCCAATCCAAAAATTATTATTATATGTACAGTAAACTCCGCTTAACTGCACTCTGCTTAATTGAAAACATCGGTTATTTGAGAATTGTTCACACAAACTGCTTCGCATAACTGAACTGCGCTTAATTGCAAACTACGGATAATCAAAGAAAAATTGGGTGCCTGAAATTAACATTTTTCACCTATTCAACTCCATCGTTAAACGCTGCTATCAAATTTTAAATCGAACACACCCTTTGAATTTGGAATGTCAAATCTGAAATGTCAAAATATCATTTCTTGTCATTCCATCCTGGTGTTAGTCGTTTCTTTTAAATTTGCTTATTTTTTGGCTTATCATTAACAATTTTCGACAGAAAAAGGATGGCTGGCGCAAAATTTGTGATTAAAAATGTAAATACCTTTGCTGTTTGAATTCTTTCATATCTTTCATAACAATTTTGACACAATTTTCAAATGTTCAAGCTAAATGAAATTTAATTTGTTTTGACAAAACTCCGCTTAATCGAAAAAAAGTTTCAAATATCCGAAGTTCGGTTAACTGAAAAATCCGCTTAATTGAAACAAATGTTCTGCAATTATGATGTTCCAGTTAAGCGGAGTCGACTGTACATTCAAAGTTATAGTTTTCAATCATTTAACATTTTATGAAACTTTAATAACAGAAACAAATTAAAACACACCTGGCCTCACATTATAACACATCGCGCAGTAAAAACTTCAACAATGTTTTATTTATATAGCTAATTAATCAGAAAAGCGCAATTTCTCTGTCAAACCCAAATGAAACGATAGCCTTTAGTTTCGTAATTCGTTAAACGAATCAGATAAAAACATATAACAACAAATCTAAAGCAATCTGCTAATGATACATAATACCAACTGAATTCGAGCGAAAATTAATTTAATGTGATTAAATAAATCATTGTGCAATAAAATACCATATAAATCAAATCGAACTACCTATATACGCATTCATATCGTCGTTCTCGTCAGTACGCGGAAATGGACGATGGTATCTCGAAATTTTACAGAAAAATTAAAAAGAACTAACGGCAATTATGTCACAAAGCCAATCCAATAAAGGAGTGACCAACACTGACAAGTATAGGTATCTTAATGATAGAATACCATGAAGAACTTATTTTGCGTCTTCGCGGACGGCCGGCCGGCGGCGCGGCGGTGGCGCTGCGTTTCTCGTCGTCATATACCTACCCATTCGGCATTCGAACACAAAAGTATTAATTTTGCCTTTCCTTTCGCCACAATAGTCTTATCAAATAAATTGACATCATTATCAATATAGCCTCGCTTTGCGTCTCATCTCGTCCCTAATTGAGGCCCTAAAGAAAAACTTTTCAAATGATTACCCAGTCCAAGCCCAAATAAAACAAAATTAAGGACTCACACTCCATTCCGGTCGGCGCGGCGGCGGAGTATGATCCACGTGGCCAACAAAAGAATGTTCCCTATGTCCTACATGTATTTTTGTAATATATCTCCAATGCTTAGCCATGACCCACACCTCATTTCTCAAATTCCCTTTAGCAATTCATCTTATTATTACCTTTGCTATGCTCATTTTGGTTGGGATTTGAAGTTGGTCCTTTCGTTGCGTGTGTTGTTCTTTGGTAATGGTAAACGTTAAATGGAAATACCCAAGTTTTCTGAAGGCTCATCAGGCTCATGGCTCAACCACCGCCACTTACCACCCACGCCATTCAAAATATAACCCAACACCAGGTCTGCATTTATGATTTGTATGGCCTTAAGCCATATACTTCATATCCAGACATTAAATCTTGAAAATATTCAAATACATTCATATCTCCAGGCTCTGACAGAAAAAAAAACACAAAGCTTAAAGTGGAGAGTTTTAGATTGTCCAATTGTTGGATTTTACTCCTTGAATTAAAACGTTATTTGTTCGGGGGCAAGTTCGAAATTTAACATGTACATCAACACTTTAAGTTTCGCATTGCACAATGGTAATGGGTACGCACTATTGATACCTAAAATGAGGTAGGAATATTATTGCCTTGCCTTGGCTTAAAAAAAAAAACTAATTTAATTCTTATACAGGGTGATTCCTTAGTTTAGTTTATTTTGCCAAAAGAATAGACAACAAATTAACAATAATATAACAATAACAAAAATTGAATATAAAAATATACAAAAGATAAAAAGTTTAAAACAACAGAATAGAAAATATGTACAATTATAGATATAATAAATTTATGCAATAAAAGAAAGAAACAAAAATTAATTACAAAATTAAAAGAGATGAAGAAAAAAAAACTTATGTATTTTTGTCAAGAAGATCCTTCAACAGTCATTTTTTTGCAAAATTTTCACATGAGATTCTCATTTCTTCTTTTCATACATATTTTTAAAAGTAAAAGCTTATCGATTTTTAGTTTTGAATATAAAGCATTTCATATTCCCTCCGCAGTTTTTATTGTCTCAACCCAACCTACAGTATAAATCAGCAATTTCTTGCAGCTTATGTGAACCTCACGCGCCGGCTAGAAATATGCCAAGTTTCTGTCGAGTTTGGGTAAGGCCCGAGTAAGTTTTTAATAGGGAAAATCTAGACAAGAAAAACTTGTTAGATTCTTGGCAAGCCCTTGCTGGATTTCAGTTCCAAAAATTTAGACAAGGGAAACACTCGTGAGGTCCTCCCTAGTTAAATCTTGTTGAACATGTTTCGGTATCCCATCAGGAATATCTCTTTTGCACCAAAAATAAAAACTTTATAAGCACCATGCAATTTTGTCTCTCTTTCTTTTGTATATTCTTTTTAATATCACACTTTTTGTTATGGGTGTGAGACATCTGTATATTATAGGTACATACATAAAATACTGTTATATTCTGTATGTATTTGTTATACAATATGTTATGACATATAAGAGTATGAAAGCTATTCACTTTCGACATTGAATTTTTGTATAGCGAGTTAACCCAATGGGTAGTGCATTGGACTAACAAGAAGAAGATCGCGGGATCAAGTCCCACATAAGCCTATTTTTTGTCTGACGTGGCAAAAGAATTCCCAATGCCCTTATTCTAGCCTTTGCTAACTCTTGCAAAGTATGGTAATAAGGCCCACCTAAGCGGAGCGGCCGGTGCAAAATGGTCCGTTTGTTGAATTCTGTGGACAAAAATCTTTTCCAACGCCTATTCTTGACGGGAATTAATTAAATTTTGTAGACTTAATGATTTGGGGACGCAGAATTCAGTCGTACTACCTATATTTTTGTATTCGAAATGTGGGCTTCTGAAGTAGAACTAAGAATTCTGATAGTTTACAGTTGTAAAATAATCGTCAAATAACCGTTATTTACAAAATAGTTGAAAAGGTAATTATGTATACATAACGGCAATTTGTCGCTTATTGTAAGTACAACTGTAAACTATTTAAATTCTTAGTTTGATATCAGAATCAAAAGATGTAATAAAAAAACAACAATTATCTATTTCGAACTTTTGAGAAGAAGGAGTAATTGACCGAAAATTTGGTTTATCAACTTTAAACCAAGAGAATTGTCAAATTTGTATGAGATTCGATCAGATTTGGTCAAAAAAAAAAAATCTGCTTAAAAAAAATTAAAGGAATATCACACAAAACAATTCTAATCGCTAGTTAAATTGACGGAAGATTTCGGATTAAATTTTCTAAATTTAGTACATATCTACGTATGTTGGAACCATTTTTATATTTTAGTACTCATTTGGGCAAATATTTTAAGACATTTTAAACATAAATTTCATAAGATTCCTAGCTTCAAAAAAGCTTTCCCTGGAACTTTTACATTTCGAACCATGTTCTGGCCTAAATTGTGAAGCCCCCATTTCGAGTACAACATATATGCATACAGGCAGTACCACTGAATTCTGCGTCCCCAAATCATAAAGTATACCAAATGTCATTAATTTCCGTCAAGAATTGGCGTGGGAAAACATTTTTGTCCACAGAATTCAACAAACAGATCACTGTGCGGCGGAGCCGCGTTAGCGGGCAGAGTAATCAAGAAGGGCGGTAAAATCCTTGGAACCGCAAGGCGGGCCACCGAAAGTACTGTTAAGTAAAAAAAAAACTTTGAAAGTATGCAACTTTTATTTGCATTTTAAATTGGAATTATCACCCGCCAGAAAAAGGAATCAAACCCCGCGGGTGTTATTTTCCAAATTTATAAGGAATTAACACCCGTGGGTATTAGTTTCGTAGGTTTTAATGCACTGCACCAGCTTAAGTCTATCACATTATTAGCTCCAAATTTAATTTGCAGTTATCTCTTGCCACACATCACAATAAATTTATCCTCTATACTGATCTCATTGATGTTTCCTCTTGACCCAAAAGTACCCCCTCTCTTTTGAAAATGTTAATTCGTCAATTCTCCAACAAATTCCCTATAACCTAACAAATTATTATATTCCACCTCCTACGACACAATCTTGTTAAATGATATTCAGTAGTAAATTTTATTTTAGATAGGTATTTCTTAATATCCCTTTTGAAAAATACGCTCATGTTCAAAATTGTTGCCTTACCTACATTCGTTACCACTTGTGTTTTTTCTGATAAGCCCAACAAGGTTGGTAGTTTTCATATTTTTCGTTAGTTCCATAAATAATATTTTTGATTGAAGGAAGGTTTGTATATATCCTTTCGAATGAAGCTTGTTAGTCACGAGATCTTATTAATATAGATACACACATATAAGGAAACCATGCCAAAGGACTCTTTTGGTTTTTTTTTTGATTAAAAATATAATAATAACTTATCATCTATATGCCAAGCAGCAAAGTCTATGTAAGTTTGATGAGCAAAATAGAAAGGTGAGAAAAATCCAGCATGTTTGTCGTATCAGGAACCATTATGAACGCCATCAGCGTACACGAAATTAATAAATAAAATTAGTATAAAACTTTTTTGGGGGTTTTGCCTTGCGTACCTATAGTAGAACCCACGATCTATTTATATGTGGCTTATGCATGTTGGATATAATGCATGCATACATGATGGGTGTAAACGTGACTGTATTTTCGATTCAACTTAAGGTTATAATATTATAAATGTACCGAAACCTATACACATCCGGTTTATTTTTATTTTGTGTACGAGCAAGTTGTTCGAAAGATAAAACTATTTTTATACAAAAAGAAACTTTTGGTTAAGGGTGTTTGGTGTGACCTACATTTAGCATGTTGTTTTGTTTTAATCATAGATAGTAATATGCTTTGGGGGGTTCTGTAACACTTTAGCGAAAAACCTAGAAGTTGTTCCAAACATCTCAATCTTCTTCGTATAGATAATAAAATTATAAACAGTTCAAAAATGGGTATAACCGCCCTTGGATCTTGGGTGGCGCTAGAATCCCCTTAAACAAACTACTATAGATGTAATAAAAGTAGGTAGGTTTATAGATTTAAATTAATAAATATAGGGTGTTGAGACACATTAAATCAATTGATTTCCAATATTATTTATAAGTTTTCATTCTTTTGGCGTTTAAAGGACAAACATCTTAATAAAGGCTTTCCTTTGTCTAAGAAAAAATAACCATTAATAACCAACCCGACGGTTTGATAATTTCTTTTCTTTTTTTTTTCTTATGAACAAAACGAAACAAACTTTCAAGAAAACAAAAATCTCTATGCTCTGTGAGACTTCAGTTTAAAATTTATCTTGTCAATGCCCCATACAAGGTCACATACAAAATAGAAATAAAAACAACAAAAGCAAAAAGACAACATTTTTTATAGCACCCTTGTCCTAGAGAAAGGAGGCACCTGTTTCCATAACATATACCACCTCACCTACCTAAATTCATTCTATTTGTCTAAATTAGAAAACGTGATTCGAATACAACCAGACGAATAAAATTCCAGACGCTATATTATTATATTAAATGAAGAACGTTTTTCGTTTGAATCGCCTTTCAGTTAACTTGGCTACAAAGAATATAAATTCCTTTCTTAAGAATTTTTGTATATATGATGGGCGTCCATCTCCGTCCTGCAAAAATGTGACAAGTTCAAGAAAATTAAAAAGGACATTAAACAAAACAAGACCCTTCTGATGTGGGAATGAAAACAGTCCTAGTCCTAGAAATTGGGTGAAATATTTTTTTGGAAATCTTGTCCTGTGACGGCGACCTTCATCCATTCATCAATACAGTTAACAGAATGTGGGTTGTTGAATAAATATAATTGCAGCCATCTAAATATTTGTAATAGCAAAACTTTTTAAATTAGGTACCTTATAAGACTTAGTAGAAGTCCGTAGCGTAATGGTTAGTGCGTTGGACTGACACGCTGGAGGTCTAGGTTCACTTCTCAGCCTCCTTCACCTAAAAAGTAAAAAGATTTTTCAGGGCTACTGCCCCAAGCGAGGAATTGACAAATCATCTAAGAGTATCACTTGCCATGATTAAGTGCTTCTCGTCTAGCCAATCGGATTTGGCATGAAATTGTAGGCCCCTTCTGTTTCTGTCGACACGCGCACACAGGAATGGTTACGAGTTGTTAGTCACTAGGCCCAGGTTCTTCATGAGCCACCCAATTTATTTATTTATATTTATTTTTTTAGATTTTGGCTTCCTCGAAATTCTAGGGAAACAAACAAAATTGTACTGCTTGTGGTGGATTTTACGATGATATGCGTCATAAATAAATTAAATACAGGACTGCACGTACTTGCTCTTATATTAAATTGGTTTATGTAAAATCGTCACAAATTGTATATAGTAAATGTGTGTTCAAAAAATTAAATAGTTTTTATTAAGGGCTTAAATTTCTAAGCTATACTTTCTTCTTATCCAATAATATCCAATTTGATTTCTTAAACAAGTATACATTTCAGTAACAAACAAATTAAAATGATTTAAGCGGTTTAAAAAAAAACTTATTTCTAATATAAATAGGTCCGTTTCTTTACTTTAAATTTCTGTGATTTTCTGTGCATTTGTGTGATTTTCAGTCCAAAGCCGTTCCCGTACTCAATAATTTGACAGTTTTTTACAAACAAAAACGCTCACGAGAGAGTAAATAATTTCCCCTACCTGTGATTTTCAGTCTGAGAAATTTCTTCGGACTGAAAATCACAGCACAGCAAAATGTCAATTTGAGAGCAAAAGAATGAACACCAAACATCGTGCCTTACTTGTCCAGCACATTAGCTAATACGGAATTTGGTTGAATTTGCGTTCCCGTACTTTAGCACAGTTATGATATTTTTGAGAATATATAAACGTTGCTCTCCAAGATCTGACAGTTTGTGCTTTTCTGTGCACAAAGTAAAGGATCGGACCTAATGTTTGAAAAGATATTTAGGAATAAAATTTATATCGCCAATTTAAAATTAACATTAACAGAATTTATAACTCAACTGACCTCAACGTCATGTATTTTGCCCCAGTTTGAAGGACGTGACTGACTCACAGCATCTAACAGATAAACCTATTTGTCATCATACTGGGCGAAACGCATTAAGTTGAGGGCGCTTGAGCTTTAGTTTTTCATTGAATTATATTCAATCACTTTACTGAAACAGAACGAATTTTATTTCTTAATACTAATTTTCAGATAAAAATTGAATTCCAAATAAAAATTTGAAATATCGAATTTTCAAAAAATTAATAAAATGAAATATTTTTGAAAATTCGATATTTTCATTAAGATAGTCAGAGAAAAATCACTAATCCTGAAGTTCATTTTTGTTCGTCACTGAAATTTGTTTAGTTTGCCTATTTTACACACAACGTATGCTATCCCCCTATGTATGTACATATATGTATAATAATGTTTTCCATATCAGTGGCAAATGTTATGTGGAACTTAATGAATCCCCATGAGCGTGTCAATTTATTTTGTTTTTACTTTAACAGAGTTATCCAATAAATATCAATATTAAATAAAATATTCTATCTATGTGATGTGGGATGGCGTTTCAGTTCGTATTATTAGTGCCTCCATTAAAACAAATTTGATATAATTTTTGATAGATTGTTTCGGATATAATATTTTTGTATGATTGATTTGAATTCCAATTCTGGTGGGCCTTTTATTCAGTGTTTGTTTTATTGAAATTAAAAAAAAAAAGAACAACGTTAAGATATTATTATCGTGGACAAAGTTTCTGAATTTTGATGAAAATAGGTATACCTAGTAGAAGGTTGAAACAGAAAACAAATATAATATAATTTTTCTGTGAAAACTTTTTCAATGTGAGCCTATGAGGATTTCAATGGTTACCTAATCAATCAATGAACTTTTGATCATTATTCCAGGATGTTTGCAGAAACTCTCAGGCTAATTAACATCATCGCAGACTCTCTTTTCAGATGTAAGTGGGTATTATGAAAAGTTTTTTCTTCATGTTTGGGTAAAGTTTTTAAGATGGTAGCTAATTATAACTAAATAAAATATCTGAACTCAAATAAAAAATAGATACATTTTTAGAAATTAAATAAACTCGATGAAAAAAGGAGGAATAGATGAATAATTATGTACAAGTGTATAGATCTATCATTTTTGTTTACCTAATAAATGAATATTGGTGAGGTACCTAGCACACTCAAGTTGTTGTCGTGTTTTAAGAACCTTCAGTTTTAATAATTATAAAGGGGTTTATAAATTTGTAGCCTGAAATATGCATGTATATCATACAAAAGCCCTTCTTCAATAAAATGCTTGTCCTATAGTCGCTCGTTCTTGCTATTACGTTATTGGTAAGGTTACAGAAGTTTTGTACGTATGTGCATTATGTTAATAAATAGACAGTAGATAAAAATGTTCAAAAGCACATGTTCAAATAAAGCAGCCCTCAGAATTCTCAAATTAATAGAAAACAAAATTTAAAATCGTTTAAAGCGTCTTTTTTTTGAAATACAAAATTAATGAGACAACAAGCTTGTGTGCTCTAATAAAAATGCTAGTCGTTCAAATGCATTTCCTAAGCAACAAAACCTTCACTTAGATGGAGCTTGGCATGTGGCTTCGGTAGCGCGATGGGTAGGCCGTCGTTGGCTTTCGAATTCCAGTCCCAGTTTATGTCTTAAGTTCTTCTTAAGAAAAAATTAAAATATTAAGACTCAGCATCACACAAAGAAGTCTGATGATCGGGTTGGCACTCGTGAAATAGCTATTACTTACTTTAGATGACGCCCTCAGCCAAGGATGGGCTTCGGCCTCGACTAACAAGCCCCTCCAGCCAGTTCCTAGCTAGCGGCTTCCAGTTGCGCACATCGAGTTGGTTGATGTCGATCTCCACTTGTTCGAACCATCTGTATTGTGTTATTCCTCTGCTGCGTACACCATCGGGGTTGGATTCGAAGACTCGTTGGGCAGGTGCATTGCTGTCCATACGCTTCACATGTCCCGCCCATCTCAGCCGCTGTATTTTCGTTACACGCCGGACCGAAAATCACACGAAGAATCTTCCTCTCAAAGCACCCTTGCAGATTTTCATCCGATAGCTTTTACTTCAGCCAAATAACTTGGTGGTAGAACACCATTCACACAATAAAATCCTAAAAATATCTTGTGTTGGTTCTTAGAAGTATTGAGCAATTGAGGTTCCTTGTGGACAATGAGGTACATTTTTCATTTACCAAAGTGTACAAAGTATAATATTTTTTCGATTGGTACCAAGTTTCAACAAAATTTGTTTTTGAAATTCTATTGAGTCAACTATCAAACAGTCAACTCCGCTTAACTTCACTCCACTTAACTGAAAAAATCAGTTATCTGAAACAAGAAATTTATTCCGGAGCCTTTTTGAGAATTTTGTACGCAAACTGCTTCATATCAAGTTTTAAATCGACAACACCCTTTGAATTTGGAATGTCAAATCTGAAATGTCAAAATCTCATTTATTGTCATTTCCTCCTGGTGTCGTCGTTTAAATCTGTTTATTTTTTGGCTTATCCTCAAAAAATGTCGACAGAAAACGTATGGCTGACGCAATAGTTGTGATTAAAAATGTAAATACCTTTGTTGTAGAACTTTTGTTTCAGTTAAGCGGAGTTTTCAGTTAACCGAACTTCGCATAATTGAAACATTATTCAAATAAGCGAAGTTTTGTAAAAAAACTATTTTGACATAATACAAAAAAATAATGCGTAGAACGTAGGTACCTACATTTTTTTCGAAATTATTTGTTTTTAAACAAAACTTCGCTTATTTGAATAAAGTTTTAGTTAGCCGAAGTTCGGTTAACTGAAAACGCCGCTTAACTGAAACAAAATTTCTACAATTATTGTGTTCCAGTTAAGCGAAGTGCACAGTACTGGTATACCTACAAAAGCTATTTTTTAAACAATTTATTACTTATCCAAATAAAACTTGAAAAATAAAACAACTGAATCGTTTTGATTGGCAAAACAAAAATTCTACGAGAGGTAGTAGGTGCAATTTTGTTCAATTTTTCTGGATTTTTTTTTTACCAAAAAGTAGTTTTTTCCTGTTTTGTTTTATCAAAACCTTCAAATATGGTTTAATGCAACTGAATCATTTTGTGCTAAATTACGTCCTGAAAATTGCGGCTGGTTCATCAATGGCTATTTGAAGCCAACTTGGTTCATTGGAGATCCAACAACATTGCAATTTGCTGTGGGCATAACAAATACTTTTGAAAGTGATGATAAGAATTTGGATTGTAATATTGATACCTACTTCTGTGTATTTTTGTCTATAAAAACTTTTGAGTTCATTAAACAATAGAATGTTTTACTAATTTGTAATACTTTCATTAAATAAAAGTATATTATGCATCATACATGTATTAATTTAAAGTTTTTATTTGACGTTTTTTTTTTTCATGCATGTTTCTATTTTATTTTAAAACACATCACGTCTGTAAAGTTGCCAGGGCAGGGAGTAATGGTATAAAAGGATTATTTTGCATTTTTTCTTGCATTTCTATTCCCGATCTTGCAGTTCATCAAATATAGTGGGTATAATCGAGTGGTCTGCTAACTTCACAGTGAAGTTAGCATAAGTCATAAATGGTGTTTCTCGAGAACCAAGCGTTGTTGGAACTTGCAGTAAGCTCCAAATAAGCAAACTTGTTTCTTTTTCCTTTTAGTGGCGGATCCAGGGGGTGGATATAGGGACTAAACCCCCCCCCTAACCGATTCCTACAATTAATTGAAATATAAAAGAAATAGAAAGCAATATATTAAGGTAATTGGAGAAAAGCTACGGACATTTAATACAAAGACAATGATTCCCTAAAAACAAAGCCGATAAAATTGGGACGAAAAAACCAACTTGGGGCAAGAATTGGACAAAAAACGTAGTCCCGGTTAAACAACCAGAGAATTTGTTGGGCTTAAATCTAGGGACTGTCAAAGTCCAAAGTTGTGGCTGAAGCTAAGAGTGATATGCAACTACAATTTACCCTTAAAACTCTGGTTATTTATCAAAAAAAAAAAAAATGCAGATGGGAATATGCTCCGATTAGAATTGGAGAAAAACGAGGAGATGTCAATTTTAGTGTAATTATTTAATACAACAGGTATGGTTTCTTACAGCCAGCAAGGGCTAAGACATATGAATTTTTTTTTAAAATTAAGTATTTCAAAATTTTGCGCCCAGATCTTTCTATGCTGAGCTCCCCGACAAATATGAAAAGAGTACCTTCTATCTACCTGTGTACAATGTACATTAGGGTGGTCCTTATAAAGGTCATTGTCGTATTTTGAATGACGCACACCCCTAATTTTTTGTTCTTAATAAATACAAACAAAAATCCTGTAAAATTAAAGCTCATTATATTAACGTTAACCCGGTCCACAAGACGTCTTAAGTCTTTTATTGGAAATCCTATGTATTTTTTTAAATCCAAATTTGAAAATTCTTAAATTTGGTAATGATTGATAAAGAAATTGAATTTTGGAGCACATGTAACCATTTTTGTTAAATTTTTAAAAATGTATCAGCCAAAAATTTACAACCGTTATTTCCCTACTTAGAGCCATTTAAATTTAAATTTAATAAATGTTGTAAATTTTCTTTTAATACATTTTTTTAAACATGACAAAATGAACTACATGTGATGTGCAAAAATTAAATTTCCTTTATCAATCATTACTTAAGTTATGAATTTTTAAAGTAGAATGTAGAAAAATTCATGGGATTTCCCATATAAAATTTCAGACATCTTGGGGGCCGGGTTAACGTTATTTAAATGAGTTAAAATTTTACAGGATTTTTGTTTGTATTTATTTTGAATAAATAGGAGGAGTGCGTCATTAAAAATAAGACAATGACCTTTATAAGGACCACCCTAATGAACATACATAGACCTATTATAAAGTCGCAAGTAAATAGTAACTTTTGTTATAGTTTTCTTATTAAATTATTCCTTTTATCAAATCATAAATATAGGATACATACAAATTCACCTAGCGCTGGCCACGAGACGAGACTCTGCGAGACTTTTGTAAGTCTCGTCTCGGTCTCTTTAAAATCGGGAATTTTCAGTCACGTCTCGGTCTCGTGTCGGTCTCGTATAATTAAGTCCCGTGTCGGTCTCGTCACCGAAAAATACGATTTTTCCGGACAAATCTGACGATTATTGGAACGAAATATTAATTTAGGAAATATTAAATTAATTAATATAATTAAGTTAATTTCGGTGCAAACATACAGTCCCGTCTCGGTCTCGTCTCGGTTGCTTAAAAGGCAGTCTCGTTTCGTAGCCAGCCCGAAAGGTACCTAAGTCCTTAGACATAAGAAACAAAATTGTTAATAATAATCCATATAATCCTGTTTGAAATTTTGAGAAGAAATATCTGTCTCCTTAAATTAGTTTTTTCTTATTTGTTAGTTTTATAACACCAATAAAACTTATTAAATTTAATCCCAAGATGTCAATAACCTGCCAATCAATTTTATAACATTTTTCAAAGTTTATATTTACCACATCACATGAACCCTCAACACAAGATACGAGGATATTATTTTTTATAATATACTATAACATAAAAATGAATAATGTTACGAATTATGATTGATTGATGTATTGTTGTGCTTCTCCTTAGGTACCTTCATAATAATATTTCACAATAAAACAACGAATTTCAATTATATTAAAATATGGGTATTATAATGTTTTATTTATGTTCCTATTATATATAACTTTATTAAGGACATTGTTCTCCGACTTTATTAACTGATACTTTAAATAATGTCAGCTTTTCGGAGCCTCCAGAAATCCATTTATTTTGAATTGGTATTTTAATAGGAAGTGAATAATGGTGCATGAATTTCAACTGAAGTCTATGCCTTTGAATGATTATAACCTAAAATGAAAATTTACAAGGCATCAGAAGTGGAGAAATGAGAATATAATATTACAAGAAAAAATCAATTTACTCAGGAAAATATACTATGACCCGTAAGCTTATTAAGTAGACTGTTCACTTTAATATTTCAATATTTCCTGCCTAAGCGGAAGGAAAGAGAGCCCCTCTTCTATACAATTATTGCACTTGTCTTGACCTAGCCGACACAGAGTCTTATAAAAAGCATATATTGTTGTTGATTTTATAATTGAATTTATACTATATACATGCTAGAACTGTTGGTTCATCATCAAAAGAATAATGTATGGATAGCCCAGTCGGAATGAGCATTTGCCAAGGAAAAAATAGTATTGCACACTTTTCTTTCAGAACTCGTTAGATGGGGTCATTAGGCATCCCTGAGTGTTTTGTCGGGAAAATTGCTCTCCTGCTAAAGCCGCCATCTTAGATTTACTAAAGTAATAGTTTTTATTATTAGCAAAACAAACTTTAAATATAAAAAAAAAATATTGAAAAACAATGGCAACATACTTACAATCTCATAAATAAAATATCTATTCTTTTATTTGGCGTTTAAAAAATTTGGTTTTGGTTGAAAGTTTTTGAAAAAAAATTTCAAACTCAAAATTTTGAAAAAAAAAAAAAAATGTTTCACTTTATTTTTTTGTAAATTTTACATCATTAAGTAATATTTTTAAAATTCAACGCTCCTTATAATTTCTAGCCGATTGTTGAAAACGGGGTGGACTTAAGAACTTTAACTCTTCAGAAAATTACAAAAACTACCTAGGTATTTCTTAAAAAATGTTTTTTGTGTATTTAGTGTTTAAACTTGGGATCTTTGAAAATACGAGAATTTTCATATGCTTTTCTATCGGAGGCTATTGTTTGTTATACCCGCCTAAACTCTTTTCCGCACCACCAGCGTAGAGGTTTTTTTTTGTGACGTGGTTTCCCCTGTAGGCCTAATCCACGCATTTAAATACTTGTAAAATTTTATCGGATTTTAATTTCTTTTTCGATGATAGTAGTTCCAAATTAAAATCATCAACTTTATTTTCAACCATGGCAAGTGTTTCATCTTCCGTATTGTCAGTTCGTATTTGTAATTCTCCCGGATTGTTTGATTCAACTGCATCCTCATCATCGAGCAGATCCCGAATGTGAACAACGTTTTCGCAAGATTAGCCAGAGCGGTTTCCACATAAAACAGAACATTTAAGTCCCGCCTTACGGCACCCATGTATATTCCCACAATCTGTGTTGCATTTGCATGAAATCGTTTTGAGCAATGATTTCGGAGCGACATCGTCAGTGGTGGTAATGGGCTCTAACCCATTAAGAGATTTGTCTTCCAGCCCCACGATGTGGCATCCAAATCGTTTCCAAGCCACATTTGCACTTGTAAATATGTCCTAAATATGTGTTGTTCCGCAGCGGCTGAGGTAGGTAGGAAGGCTTGCAAGATTGAAGTTGGTTTTGGCAACAGATTTACTAAAGCTACTTAAGTACTGCCAGCGAATAGAGCTATTAAAATACGGTGGCGTTTTGATTTTTGAACAAATTCAAAGCTTCTCCTAAGTTTGGACTTTTCTGAAGAACACTGAACAATTTGGTTTTGCCAACATTGTATATGCCGACGTCGTGTCACAGCCAGTAAACGCATGGAGAAACAAAATGTGCCTGGCTATTACCATCATATTTTAACGAAACCGTCGAGTAAACATGTTCAGGAGTTCGCCCTCTACTAGGCTTATTGAAAAAAACATTCGTCAAATTACGGCCCAGGCCAGTCAATAGGACAAGCAGGTCAATACTCTCGCCAATCTTTGGATACTGAATGAAGCAATATAAAGGTAAAAGTTTGGTGTCAGTTCAGTTTTTTGCCTATTTTTTCGTTGTAGCGCCGACTTTTTCACGTTGGCAGAGAAAGCCTTTAAGCTTTATTTGTGTAGATGCAGGTAGATATTGTTCATCGTAATCTTCCCAATAAAATACGCAAAAGCCGTAGCAAAATATTATTTAAATACCTTTACCAAGACGTTGAGTAACCCCCTCGCGCTGAATATGAACCGTAGAATGAATATAAGATCAAGACCTGAGTAGAGGAGAGGGTAAACAATAGACTCCGATAGAAAAGCACATGAAAATTCTCGAAATTTCGAAGATCCCAAGTTTAAATACTTAATACACAAAAAACAATTTAAGAAATACCTAAGTAGTTTTCGTAATTTTTAATTTTCTAAGGAGTTAAAGCACTTAAGTCCACCTAACTTTCAGCAATCGGCTAAAAATTATTAAGAGCATTGAATTCTAAAATCAAAAATATTACTTTATTACATAAAATTTACAAGAAAAAAAGTTTAAAAAAGAAAAAATTTTGTTTCCAAAATTTTGAGTTTGAAAATTTATTTTTCAAAAACTATTCACTATAATAAAATGTTTTGAACACCAAATAAAAGAATGGATATCTGGCTTTAAAATAAGATACAGTACGAGATTGTAAGTGCTGCCATTGTTTTTCAATAAATTTTGTGTTTTTAAAGTTTTTTCGCTAATATTATAAACTAGTGTGAGTAAATCCATGATGGCGGCTTTCGAAGGAGAGCAATTTTCCGACAAAAAAACACAAAGATATCTAATGACCCACTCTAACAAGTTCTGAAAGAAAAGCGTGCAGTACTTGTTTTACCATTTCACGTCATTTTTCTGTAGATAGACACTGGACTATGATATTTTGCTTTAGCAAGTCAAGCAGTATTATATATATAATAATGTATAGGTACTTTTTCCTTGAACAGTAAAAATAAAAGTTTTTTTTTCCGAATATCTCCTCAAATTAATCTTTATCGGATTTAAATTCATTTTTAAACAAGTCAAGATTGCAAACACTGCATTAAAAAACACGTTAGTAAAAAAATATTAAAAATGATTGTTTTTTTTTCTATAAAATTACTTCATACATTAAAAAAAATAGCGCGCCTGTAACTCAGTACTCGTGACAGGAGTGAAACTTCTTTGGCGATCTAAAAATCTCGATATAAATGGGGATATTAAGCTTATATGCGTAAGACGCAGCTTAGCATGAAAACAAATAATAATGAAAATTAAATAATAATGGTGAAAATCTAAAGTAAAAAAAGGTACAAATTTAAAAGATATAAATCAGTTTATTTCCAAAAATTCCTACACTCAAAATCTCTGCAAAATCAAAAATTTTGTGTATGACAATTTTAATTTGGTTTTATGTACTTTGCAACCATATATAATTCAAATTTTTAGCGGACTCTCCTGATTTAATTCAATTTTTTGAAATTAGCCTATTTTTAGATAAAATTTTTAAAATAATTTATATCTCCATACCAGTAGGAGATAGACATACATCTTAAACTAGTAAGATTCTTAGAATTTCATTATCTATCCACCAAAAAAAAATTCAAAACTCCAGCATTCTAATTAAAGAAATTAGAAAAAAGACATAAAAAGACATTTTCCCTTTTATCTGCTACAATAATATATATTATCAAAAAATACAAACTTATTGCAATATAAAATATTTATGCCTATCAATACAAAATTTTACTTTTACTCTTCCTCCCACCACTTAGCTAATCAATGTTGCACATGTGGCGTTACATTTTTTCGTTTCACAAAAATTCAACCTTGAAATTTCACTCTCAACGCGCCCAAAGAAGTTTCACATCAAAAATAATTAAAAAAGAACTCGTCCACTATAGTTTGGATAACACTTGCTTGTAGAGTAACTTCAGTCATTTCGTGGGGAATATAAATTTATTGCTTCCGGTGATTTGCTAGGAAAATTTCCGCCACTTTCCCCTTTGATTGCAAGATACAAAGTATAGGTATATATTACAGGACAAATCAATGCCCACTTCACGAATCTGAATAGTTAAATAAAAACTGTTTTGAACACAAGAAAATAATTTTTATACTTTATATTTTCAAAGCTTGTTTAATAAATAAAGTTTAAAAACTATTCTTATTTGTAATTATTTTGTTTTATTTAAATCAATTAAATTCAACTTGATTTTAACAAAAAGACTTCTTTTGTTTTTTTCTCTTACTCTCTCAATCCAAAAAAAAACTAATTTTGTTTTTTGAAAATTGCATTTTCTAAAATTTTCAAAAAATTGGCAATGTATAATTAAAAAGCATTATTATCGTTTTTATTTTTTTTTTTTGGGTCAATTGGCATAATTTCTTTTAATGTTTCTTGTTGTCCAAATAAATTTTTTTTTGGAGAAAAATTTGAAAATGCTGGTGTGGGTGAAAGTGACTTTCGACAAGACATTCGTATCACGTCGGCCTGATAAGATCTAGAGCCTATAGTGGATAGATTTGCTAAACATTTTTGTTTTAGCTCTTCTAGAACGGGAACATGCCATATTACGATTTAAGTTTTAAAAAGTTTCTCGGAAACAGCTCCAACGATTTGATTGCAAGATACAAAATATAGGTATATATTACAGGACAAATGAATACGGGTGTATCACCCGTATTCATAAAGAAAAAATTGTTATTTTAGCTCCCGTGTTTAGGAAAACTACACTATGGAATAAGAATTTTATGGGCTCAAACTAAAGGCAATTGCTTACTGCTCCATTTGAGTCCGGAACATTCTTATTCCATGGTGTAGATTTCCAAAACACGGGAGCTAAAATAAATATTTTTTCTTTATGCATAAACTGCATATCATGTTTTTGCTGGAAAATTCTAATAACGGAAATAACAAATGTTGAGATTTTTTGCGCAAATTGCCATGGTTTAATGGTTGATTTTATTTGGATACGTCACTAAATAGTGCATTTAAATTAAATTATTTCATTTAAACAATAACAAAAAAAAACAATTTTTTTGGAAACCGGTCATTATTTAGTATTTCAAAATTCTGTAAATGACTCAAAAATACTAGTAGTAGAAAGTTTTGTTTAGGATTCAAACTGATTAAAATTCATATCTTTAAATGATATAAATTTAACATATTTGCAAGAAAGTGCCTAGG
This sequence comes from Melangyna quadrimaculata, assembly GCA_949320155.1. Taxonomy (NCBI): domain Eukaryota; kingdom Metazoa; phylum Arthropoda; class Insecta; order Diptera; family Syrphidae; genus Melangyna; species Melangyna quadrimaculata. The sequence goes on along the minus strand of OX439485.1, from coordinate 42,915,259 downwards.
CTGTAAATTATACAAAACAGATCAACCAGTTTTATTTAAACACATAATATAACAGCGTTCCCATATAAATGTAAAAAAGTTTTCAAAGATAGTAAAAGTGCCGTCACACTGAAAGGAAAGTTCTTTCAGAAAGCAAAAAGCATTCATAGTGTTGCGACCCGAAAAGTACTTTCTTGTAAGCTTTTTCTTAACGTGATTTGATTCCTTGAAAACGCATTCACAAAAAAAAAAAAACTTTCAATGTGTGACGAGTTCCTGAAAACCCTTTCTGCCTTCAGGAACTGTTTGTGAAGGTTTTTCGCTTTTGATTTCTTAGTGCAACGATCCGAAAAGTGCGTTCATAAAATTTGGTTTCTTGAAAGTAATCGAAATTTTCGAATCGCTTTCCAAAAGCATTTTTCTTTCAGTGTGTGATGAGGTCCAAAAGAACAATAGAAACCAACAAAAATTAGTAACACTATAACTATTCTGAAATTTAACGGCCTGTTAGACAAAATCATCAAGCTTGATATGAAAGATCCTTTTCTGAAGTTTTTGGAAATTAGCTCCATTCTATTCTTAAGGAGCCGCCACACACTGAAAGGAAAATACTTTCAGAAAGCGTTTCGAAAATTCCTATTTTGAAATTTTCCTGAAAATGCTTTCAGACAGCAGTCTATGAGAGAAAAGTGCTTTTTGAAAACGCTTTCTGAATACTTTTTTGCTTTTGAAAGCGTTTTCTGAAAAAGCTTTCCGACAGTGTTTTGTGTGTAAACGGTTGTGATATTGAAGCAGTATTAAAATATATATTTGTATTGAAAACTTGAGAAAGTTATAAAATGTTTTCTGTATTTTCTCAGAACAATCTGGCATTATACAATCAATAATTTTGCTTTTCAAAAGAAAAGAACAACGAAAAATTCCGTTTATTATTTCGTCCTCCACTTTTTTCGCATCAGCAGCGTACTCGTCTCTAATTGCGTATGTGAAAAACAAAGGCATTATAGTATGTTGCTTTTTTTATTGAAGTATTGGCTTGTGAAATCTTTCGTTTTGTTAGAAGTGAAATTCTTAATGAACATTTTTGCTGTGTTTTCGTTAGCATTTCGTTCTCTGCGCCAAAGCCAAATTTTGTATGGCATCAGCAAGCAGTGGTCTAGGTTTATCGCAGTGAAAATTAATTGCGCATGTGCTTGATTATTTAAAAAACACTTTTTTATGATTGGTGTAATCTTCCTCAAAAAATGCCAAAAAAAATTGCGAAAAAAAAATGTACGAGCTATTTGGATCTAACACCACACTTCACCAAACCTATATAAAAATTAAAGTGTTGAAGGAAACCATAATTTCGACACAACCAAATGAAATTCATTCTGTGTTATTTACACAAAAACAATATAACTACATTTTGTTCAAAATTAAAAAAAAACTAAGATACTTTTCAGCTTTTAAAACATTATATATACACTTTCCAAACAGAAACAACAATGAATTTATCGATTTCATTGCCAAAAAATAAAAAAAAAACAAAAAAAGCAAAAATTTAAAAAACATTTCACTAATGATGACTGACGAATTTTAACATCTTCCTCCATTACAACGTTCGAAAAGTATTTTAAATATCCCTTTTTTTTAAATATTTATACGCGTAGGTAAACCTACCTTCCTGCCTTCATTTTATAACTTTTTTTTTTCTTCCATTTTTTTTAAATTCCATTTACATCGAGAACAGCAACGGCAGCAATTCCAGCAGCAACCCTCACAATCTACAAACTAAGCTAATAATTTAGCTCTTGACAAAAAAAAAATACTTTCTAGCAACAAAAAAAAAGAAAAAACAAAAGTTAACAGAATATTTTAAGTTGTAGAACACAAGTGTGAGTAGGGATGGAGTACAGTGAGAATTTTAATAGTTTTCCACTTCTTGTGTCCGTTTTGCCTAGCCTAGCTCTTGAATGTGGTCCTTACTTCTCTGTTTCTGTCTCTCTCTGGCCCGTCTATTCGCCTCATCCTCCTATAAACCCTTTGCGCACTCTTATATTTCTTAAGAGCTTTTCAGTCGAGCAAAGTTTTCATTTTGATGGCTGTTTTTTTTTTTTTTAATTTTTTGTAGCTTTTTGTATTTTGAGTATATCTGATGGTGTTCCTTTGCTGGGTGCATTGTTTCGAGTAAAGTGAGTATTCTTGTCGTTCATAGACAACCTGTCATCTCCTCCCTGTCCTCTCCAACCCCTTTGGGATATAATGACGTCTGCATTCCATTACACTACACAGATTGGATTTTAATATTTGAAAAGGGCCGAGCGCGATTTGTGGTGAAATGCCACAGCACAGTTGCTATCCTGCCCTCTTTTCTTGTCTTAGGACAGACGGTATATAGAGACACCCTGAAAAGTGCACTATGCGTGGAAAGTGCATCAAAACCATCTTCCACTTAAGTTGTCATTGCCAGTTGCCATTCGCGTTGGTGTCTTCACCTTCATCCAAGTTGCCCTCAAGTGAGCACGAAAACTTTTACCATCTTGTGTGTGTTTTATACATTTTCATAAGCCGCACGTTAAACCTATATCTACCTACCTTAGTTTGTAAGGATTCGCAAGGGCAATGCAGAATAAATAGGACATACCATGACACTTCCCTTAGGGTATTGAGAAGATTATTAGAATTGTTATGTATCGTGCATTAGGAGAGAATTCTTGCAATTGCACCTCAAACAGACTTGGTATTGCATGCGCCTCTTCTATATATGGCTGTCGTAGTCGGCTATGATGTTGCACACAAAGTATGACCAATTTCCTAGAACACTCCTGGTATGATTATCGTGTGGACGTTCGAAATCATCTTTGAAAGCCAACTGTTAGCTTTTCCTTTTCTAACACGAAAAACAAATTCCTTTCGGCTTTAAGTCGAAAATCAGGAAGCCTATATAGGAGGTAACGTGAGCCTCTTTCCATGCCGATGACCGACCGACGACAGTGGCGGCGACGTTGTTCAACCATCGTAAATCATATTAAATTAGTCCTGAATTGGATTTTCAAGTACATACATAGTAGTATATATTATTCACTGCAGCATAGTCCTTTTGCTGGCCCCAGTACATATATGTATATGTATGATTGGGCCAAGCTGTTTCCCTAATGACTTTCAAATAAATCGCTTTTCCTCATATAAGTATGTATGTATAGTACATAGGTGGTGGTGGTGGTTGTGGAAGTGCGGTGGGAAGGATTGAACTGGAAATGTTCTACGATAATACAACCTATGCTATACAGTAAGAGACTTAGCCATATAGTTCTAGATCCATTGTGGGTTTTAAAATGCCAAACACAATATAACGAACAAGTACGAGAACGATAGGAATATGGAAAGTAGTTGTGGTATTCGACTTAATTGAGATTTATTGCAATTTAAATTGTGACTCAAGAGGTTTAGAACATTTTCTCACACCTATTTTAACCATCATTGTGAGGAAAATTGGAGAGGTCACACCATCATGCCATATAAACCGCATGTTCCAACAACGAACGGTGGCGCTGCGATGGATGGCTTAAAAAGGACTTGATTGAAAGTAAATCCATAAAAAAACGAAAAAAAAATTAAATTTCAATCCCCATAGTCTTAAGTGGATGTGGCCTATTTAAGAGTATAGTTTATGGGATTTTCACCTGATTAATTTTATAAGTGATGGGAGAGTTTCAATTTTTTTCTTTTTTTTTTTATCAGAACCAATTAATTTTTAAGGAAATCAATTAAATTAATGAGCACCTACTCGTATACCTAGTTTCGATAAAAGCAATTTCGATTCTTGTTTTAATAAGAAATCAATGCGTTTTTTTGTTAAAGAAGAAGGTAAGCATTGTAAAAGGACAAAAGCAATTAATTATTATTTATCGATAATGAGGACATAAATAATAGGGATAAAAAGTTAAGGAAGAATTTATATCTTGAGAACTTGGTGTTATTGTTCTATCAAAATTACAACGAGAAATGTTGGCTCCAACCAGCCTATAGCCCAGATGCCATTGACCCAATTATAGCTCCCTGGAGGATAATTACAACAAAGGGAAATAAATCAACGTGATTTTAACAATCTTTAACAGAGAATATCTAACTAAAAATCCGAGACTGACAACCATTAAAATATTGAATCATAAAAGTATTGGTATGAAGGTATATTATGAAGGTTCATTATAAAATTGTTTATTGGGCCATTGGTTTGCACAAAAAATCGATTGTTGTAACAATGCGACGGAAGTGAAGCTTCTTAAGTTTTGCTGGTGTTAACATTTTTTAATAAATTATACATATTATAAAATAATAAATAATAAAATTATGCAATTGGTGCGATTTGTCGATTTGAAAATTTTGACATATCTTCACGTTTTGAGGTCTCTAGAATCGGATTTCGTCGTTTTTGAATGAAGATGTCTGCATGTGTGTATGTACGTATACGTTTGGGGTACTTTTTTGTCCACCATATCTCGAGAATGAAAATAGATAGGCATCAAATTTTATTTTAAGGATATAAAAACGTCATAACGTGCTGAAAAAGGTTTCTAACAAATTCAATTAATCGGCTTTTTTACTACAGCAGTTTAAAAACGATTTGCAAATGTCGTTCGTCTCGAATATCTCGATAACAGAAAAATATATTGATTTGGGACCAATTTTGTTCTACTTATACATACACAATTACGATATAAAGAATTGGTGAACATTTTTTAAAATAACTTTCGTCTCAAATATTTTAAGAAAAAATGGGCACGACTGGATCGCACAAAACTTGCTCTCATAGCTAAAAACTTTAACGTAGCTTGAAATAGTCAACGTACATATGGATTGGTTCCATAACATTATGATATAATTAAAGTAAAAAGTTTTAAAAACAATAAATGATTACTATGAATTATTATAAACTAGTTATTTCAATAGCTAAAACAGATAAGGATCAAAAAAGTATGCCATCTGATTTGTTTAATAAATATGAATTTATGAAAAAAAATTTCAAAAATCGTTTTTTTTTAAATTATTTTTTTAGATATAAAAATTCTTGCACAACATTTAAAAAAAAAAAAATATAATCTCTCACAAAATCAAAAACAAAATTCATTAGCCCGTTTTCAAAAAAAAAAATTTAATATTTTTTTAAAAATCCAAAAATTATTTTTTGTAAGCGACTTTTTGTGTAAAAATTTTGGTTGAAATCGGTGTATACTTAACGAGAAATTTGAAAACCAAAAAATCGGTTGTATGACAGGTACCGTTAATAACCGTTATACAAAATTTTATTTACCTCGTACCTCGTAATTTTTTTTTGAAAATCGTTAGAGCTGTTTTTGAAATAAATCAATTTTTGTATATTAGCTGTATGACAGGTACCGTAAGTTTTTGAGCTAAAAAAAAAAATTCAATTTCTCCTCTAGGGAATCACATAAGAACCTTAAACCCAACGTTGGAAGAAAATCGCTTCAGCCGTTTAGGCTGCAGGTCGAGGTACAGACAGACGGACAGACGGAGAGAATGGCCAGACCCACTTTTTTTCGCGTTTTCTATCATCGCAATGTTAGGGAAAATTATCATCTCGATTTTTTTTTGTACGAATCCTAAACTTGCCCTATACTACGTATATCGAAACAAAAGTAAAAATTATGATTCCGACCCCAGTAAATATTTTTTCTACACATAAAGACATAGTCAATACATGTTCTTTTTTTCAAAAGAAATCTTACTGACAATTTTTTTTAGACCAAACAAACGGCTACATGAAAAATGGCCCCAAAGGGGCTTTTTTTCATAATGAAAAATATCCCCATTTTCGAAAGTGAAGAATGGCCCCAAACACAAAATGAAAAATTGCCCCAAAATTAATATAAGAAGCAACAACAAGCGAAAAATTACAATCCCACTAAAAATGTTTTGCGTCAGCTTGGGAGACCATAAAAAGTACCTTGTCTGGCCCGTAGTAGCCCGTAGCGTAATGATTAGTGCGTTCGACTGTCACGCTGGAGGTCTGGGATTGCTTCCCAGCCTCGTCCACCTAAAAACTAAAAAGTTTTTTTTCAGGTCGACTGGCTCTTGCAAGGAATTGACAAATCCTCCAAGAGTATCACTTGTCAGGAATAAGTGCTTCTCGTCTAGCCGTTCGGATTCGGCATAAAATTGTAGGTCCCTTCCATTCCTATCGAAAGGCGCACACAGGAATGGTTGCGAGTTGTTAGTCACTAGGCCCTGGTTCTTCATGAGCCGTTGTGCCACCCGATTTATTTTTATTTATTTGTATAAGGATTTAAACTCCCTTTTCGGATCCTGTGTCCCGCTCACGCGACTCCGTCGCTCCACTTAGGGTATGCTCATTCGCCTGGCAGGCGCTTATGTTGTCAGTCGGTCTGCTATCAAAGTTTTCGTTTAAAAAGTATTTTGGTTTAAGAATAAAAGTTTGGGGCCATTTTTCATAATGAAATTTCACCCCAAAATTAAAAATGAGAAAAGGCCCCAAAACAATGAAAAATGGCCCCAATTTAAAAATTTTAATCTTTTTTTTGTTTTTGTTGTTTCCCATATAAATTTTTGGGGTCATTTTTCATTTTAATTTTGGGGTCATATTTCATTGGGGCCAAATTTCGTGTAGCCCAAACAAACAACACAAAAAACTACTAAAAACTTTTAAAAAATGTTTCTAACTGGCGCAAACTTGAGAGCAAACAACGATGTAGACATCAAATGTTAACCAAAAATATATATTAATACCATCTATATGTTGTGTGATGTTCAGGTTTAATTTTTTAAATCAACCTTTAAAAAGATTAAAATCATAAATCTTGGCAAAAATCTTGTTTGCCAATAATCTGTTTTGAAATAATTGGCTTAAATAAATTAATAAGAAGATGAAGAAATTTAAATATTAAAATATTGAAATATTGAAATTACTTCTGTTTTAAGTGGAGTAAATGAATAAAATTCAATTAAAAATTACCAGTAACCTCAATTGTGTTTCGCCCAAGGTAATAACAGTGGGCTCTTCAGTCAGTCTGTCATACCCTACCAAGACACAAATTTTTGTCGATGTTTATCGACTTTTATAAAAATCACACTAAAAAGATAAAAAATCAGAAAAGTAAGATTATTAGAATTTGATAAGCTATTTTCCAAAACAAAAATCAAAACTGCACTAACATAATACTGCACTAATAAATACCTTGAATAAGCGATTACACTCAGAGAAAAAAATAGTTATTTTTTAACTATTTTCATAGTGAAAATCGGAACACTATTTTTTATTGTCAATTAATAATTTTCGTAAATTCCACTGCTTAATAGTTAATATTACTAGGTAAATTAGTTATTTTTAACTATTTTATTGTCAGTTGATTTTTTTTTTAAACTAACTATTCGATAGTCAATATCAGCTATTCAATAGTAAAACCAACTTTTCAATAGTTTATGTTATTTACTATACTAAAGTTATTTGTGGCTATTTTGATAGTCAATTGATTTTTTCATAATCAACTTTTTGATAGTCAATTAATCTATTTAAGGTGCTATGTACATTAGACTGATTCAAAAATAAAAAAAAGTCTCTGATTTCCAATGCCAATATCTTATTAAGAGTTAAGAAACAAACTTCTTAGTAAAAAGCAAGAAGTTGGTGATAAATGATAAATCTACTGAAATGATATAATTTAGTCGGAATCTTTTTAGTTTTATGAGAAAGTTGGTTCATTTCTTAATATCTTGAAAAATAAAAGTTCTAGAAACATGCGGTTTTGAGTGTTTGACTAGAAATTAATAAGAGCATTGAATTTTGAAAACAAAAATAATAAATAATTACGTAAAATTTTGAGAAACTATTGTTTGAATTTTTGTTTTAATTTATTTTTTTCAGAGTTTTGAGTTTGGAAATTATTTTTTCAAAAACTGTTCACTAAATGAACTTTATTTGAAAGAGATATAAAAGAAGGGTTTTCTAGGTTTGGAAAAAGGTATAACAGGCCGATCCATCGTTGATCGGATCAAACATAGCAATGCCTTCCATTAAATTTTTTGTAGCCAAAAAGGAAAATATCATATTTCTCAAAAATAACACAAAAAAAAATTCAGTTTATTAGCCTAAAAAAGGTTATTTTTTGATAATTGTTGGTTTTTTTTGGTGGGTACCTTTAGGGGAACACTTTTTTTTTTTTTTTTTGAAAACTATTATCTATGTATATCGAAAATGACACGGTCAATTTTGAAATTTGGTATAAGAAGATTTCTTAACATTTTCAAGAGTATGTACCTTCTTTAAAAATAAATCATGGTTTATAAACTCTGTGCAGGTAGAAAAATTATTTTCTTTTGTACCTAATTGACAGATATTCTAACTTTAAGAAAGTTGTAAATCCAACACGGAATTCAGAAAACTCAAACAACCGAGATATTATGGGTGTTATAATGTCAAAAACGGGAAACGGTAAATCCAACACAGAATTCAGAAAACTCAAACAACCGAAATATTATGGGTGTTTAAATGTCAAAAACGGGAAAGTATAGACTTTTATGAAAAAGATATTGAAAGAAAAATCTTTGATGAATTTATGAAAAAGACATTTTTTTCTCGATGAATTGTACCTTATCGTTTTTATCATTTAAAGTCAAAGGTTAAGAAATTTAAAATTTTAAACGATGATGGTAGAAATTTATTCAAATTTTAGTCTTCAGTTTCGACTCACCATGCGCCATCGAGCGTAAATTAGAAATCCAGGAAGATCCAGTTTATAGTAGGTATACATTGCATTGGATTTATTCGGGAAGTGGAGCGAGATCCTTTCGCATTATAAGTCAAGATGTTCGTACAAGTTAATTGATGCATCAGCCGATAAAAGAAATTGTGTCATTTACATGCTTAATCCGCCTGATTTTGGCTACGATTCGTACGAGATGTAGATTGCTTTAGTACTTGCCCTTATAGAATTGCGCCTACGTTTTTGGAAGGCGGTCGAACCATTCTGCATTGAAATTGCTAATGAATCTGCAATAAATTGGATGAAGAACAAACATGCGACATTTCAAAGAAATCTGCACTATGGCTCACAAACCGACATAAAAAGCCCTAAATCGCACGTTGAAAGATTTACAAAATTATGAAAAGCGTTTCGGTGGCGCAATGATTTTGCATTCACGCAATTTTCGTCAAACGCTGCCTGTCATTCCAAAATCAACTCTGGCATAGTGGCAGAGGAATTGAACACTTGCCTGAAGGCGTCTCTGCTTTATGGCAATATGTGAAGAAATTGAAAACGAACATACGAGTTGCCTTACAGAATGACCAGTTCGCTAAAGAGTTCTTCAGGCAATTGGTGGATTTGGGCAATGGTGAGATTGCAGTCATTTTTCCCAATTTATGACGCGCCGGCCGCCGACGCGCCGGAAGAGCTCATCACGACTGTTTTCCCAAATAGATACTGCTTAGAATTATGTTGTCCATAATTAGCTGAATGCATGAGCGATTTAGGTTGAGGAAACTAAAGAAGTCGATCATTTGAATTTCGTCATTCAAAATCAGTTCACCGAAACCGATGAGTTACATTCTCTGCTTGGTTACTTGATGGATGAAAACGAAGCCACAAACAATCCCACGGAATTTTTGAATTCTTTGGATGTTCCGGGGTTACCACCATACAATTTAAAATTGTTGCACCGAAACTTTGTAAAGAAAGGCATTCGAATGTGAAGAATCTCAAAACAAATGTCATTCAAATGTTTTCATTCCGTGGATTCCACTTTATTCGAAGCGATCAATCGTGAATTCCTAGGTTTGTCACATGAGCCCAACCGTGAACCAAACGAAAAATGTTGTCTACCATAGGGCTGGGCCACGAGACGAGAAATTTATCGGTCTCGCATGAAGTGACCGAGACCAGACGAGACTGCTTTTTGTAGCCGAAGCGAGAGTGAGACGAGACTGTATATTTGGGCCTACATTTACAGAGAGTCTATGTCTAATAAATTAAAAAATCTAGTTTCAGTTGAATATTTATTTTCTTCTGCACGTATTCAAACTTCCTATACCTTATTGAAAATATTTCGTTCCAATAGTCAACAGGTTGTCCGGAAATCGTATTTTTCGAAGACGAGACCGGGACGAGACTTAATTATACGAGACCGAGACGAGACTGAAAATTTTGCATTTTAACTTGACCGAGACGAGACTTACAAAAGTCTCACGAATCTCGTGGCCAGCCCTACATAGAGCATTTCATTGAAAAAGCAGGTTGACAGACCGGTTTTATTGAAACACATTGACATTGTTATAATTACTTTAGTTATTTCCATTGTAGCTGTAGGTATTTAATAGAATTTTTTAAAAGAGAAATTGAGGTGACATGTACAGTATACCCACATCAAGCCATGTGCCAGGGTCGGGATTATTATTTTCATTTCATTAACGAATTTAGGCGGAACGAAGTTCGATGGACCAGCTAGTAACTCTATATAAAGGGTTTTTCAATGAGGACGCTACATAAGCAGAGCAACAGGGACAGCAAACGACGCCATATTTCTTGCTGCTCTTTTGACATTTCTCTTCAGTAAGGTTTGCCATTTCATGATGGATAGATATACGAGCCAACAACGAGTCGAAATTATAAAAATTTACTACCGAAATTCGGAGTCAGTGGCCTCAATGTTAAGAGCGCTACGTCCAATTTAGGAAAAATTTGAATCCACAGGCACAGTACAAAATGTTCCCGTGCCAGTGAGATAAAGAAGTGCCCGTAGTGTCGAGAATATTGCTGTCGCTGAGGCTTCAGTTGCAGAAAGCCCAATTGTGTCTCTCACACGTCGTTCTCAAGCGTTGGGCATGCATCTCTGTGACGTCGTTGTGACGAATTTTGCGAACAGATCTTGGCCTTCATCCTTACAAGATTAAATTGACGTAAGAACTGAAGCCGCTTGACCACCAGAAACGTCGTATGTTCGTGAATTGGGCTGAGCAACAACTTGCAAATGATTCGGATTTTCATCGAAAAATCATCGTCAGCGATGAGGCTCATTTCTGGCTGAATGGCTTCGTCAATAAACAAAATATGCGGTATTGGTCAGGCAGCAATCTACACGTACTCCATGAGTCATCATTGCATCCCGAAAAAATTACGGTTTGGTGTGGTTCATGTTTGGTGTGGTACGCCGGCGGCGTCATTTGGCCGTACTTCTTCCGTGATGATCAAGACCGGCACGTTACTGTGAATAGGGATCGCTACCGTTCAATGATAACCGAATATTTTTGGCCCCAATTGGATGATATGGACTTGGAGAACATGTGGTTCCAACAGGACGGGTCACAAGCCACACAGCGAATGTCACAATCAATTTATTGGAAACCAAATTTGGAGAACGTGTTATATCACGAAATGGTCCAGTCGCTTGGCCGCCATGGTCGTCCAATTTGACGCCGTTAGACTATTTCCTGTAGGGCTACGTCAAGTCTATGCTCTATGCCAACAAGCCAGCGACGATTGACGAACTTCGTACGAATATCGAACGTGAAATTGCAGCAGTATCGGCCGATTTATGCTTGAAAACCGTCGAAAATTGGGTTCAGCGTCTGGACTTCTGCAAACGTGCCCGTGGTGGTCATGCAAAAGAAATCGAGCTCCATACATAATGGCATCAAACGCACTTTCACAGGAATACAAAATTTCATTGATATCCAAAATCGTTTTTGTTTTATTTAAAAAAACTTTTGTAGCGCTCTTAAGGAAAAACCCGATAGGTGGGTACCTACAACTATAACTTTAATGTTGACATTAAAACGTTTTTATTCTTTGACTTTGACGAAATAATTCTTTTTTAGGAAATAAGCTACTTACCTATATCACGCGACATCCTACCCATATGCCTAAGAATAATTCAGCCACTTAGAATTAAATACATACATTGTTTTCTGACAATGACATGCTTTAAATGATAACTACCAAGTAGGTACTTACCCTAGGCAGGTAGGTATTATCTTTTTTTTGCACTTCCATTCGAAATAATCCATTTCACGTTTCAAACTTTTATTATTTGTTTAATCTTTCACTAGCACAGTTTTACTTTATATCTACATACATAATCCTTAGTTAATATGTCAACTTGTCAAGGCATTCGAGGCAATAATATTTACTTATATAAAATGTTATCTTTTTCCTTATATGTAGGACGTAGGTACCTATAACAACATCACTAACTACTATATAACTTGATAAACACCACAAAAAGACGTTGAATTATTATTCCATTATATCTATGTAGGTATGTACCTATACTGAACTCATACACCACACTGACTTAACTTTATATTTTTTATATAGAAGGTATATGTATTTTCATATCTACCGCAAGATAGCACAATATATAGAAAACCAAACAGCAAAAAACTCAACACACTTCCCTGCACATGTAATTAGAACAGGGACGACAAACCCAACTCAACACTGAATCACACAGAACAAAAAAAAAATACATAATAGAAAAAGAAAAATAAGGAACAAGGAGATAGCTATACGAGTAGATATAAAATGCAAACTCCTTTCCTGTTAATTAATTTCTCTTTTCGCATATACATATACAATACAAAAACGTTGTCCTTTCCAAGTCACAAGATAATTCCAAAGCACTAAATTACCAATAACTTGAGATTACAATTCAGTAAAAAAAAACTACGAGTGGTGAGTTTAAGGACGAACAAAGCAGCAACAAAAAAAAATCCTTTTCCCAGCCAGAATTTCAATTAAAAGGACTTTCGACGAGTTCGGTTTCCCACAAAAGTGGTTACTGTTTTTTGTTCATATTCACCATCAGGATATCCGTCCTTTAAGCAACAACAACAAACACAGCAATAAAATGAACACTTTTAAATATTGCATTTTTTGTGTTTAAAGAGACATCCTTCCGGTTGGTCCTTCGTCGCATTTTCTCGGTTTGGTTCTCTCCATTGGCCTGTCAAAAAGTAATCAAGATGGCATTATAACCTATAGCCTTTGTATCTGTGCGCTAGTAATAAGGAGTAAGGATTTTGTTTTGCTTATTTTTATGCGGAAATGTAATGAGAGAGGGTGGTCGGAGTTTTATGACAGCTCAATGCCCGTCACAAAAAAAAGAGCACACAAAAAAACTCATAACATTACCAAATGCAAATAAACGGATTTGGATTAGCCATTGGTGCTTTCGGGCACAGATACAGATACGTAATAGCCTTGCATGTTTTGTTCATGGTTTAAGCGTATAGTTTAGAAAATGGACCGCAATGCGTTGGTTAAAAGTTGGAAACATACCTCTCGCTCTCTCTCTCATTCTCAGAAATTGATTGGATGAACAAGTAAACAGAACAAAACACCACCAACATCGAACCAGCAGAGAAAAAAAAACCTGGTCCAGGAAATGTGTCGTAATCCTTGGAGATCAATTTTGTTTGCAATATAGCAGCAACAGCAGCCTCAGTCCTGAGTCCTGGCATCCTGGGTACTGGACTGGGCATGGTCAGGGCAGTATATTTTGGCATATATCGGCATTCATTGCCACATAAATGTTCGGCTTTATTATTTTCATTACGGATTGAGGGCTGATTGTGGTCAGTTTGCTGCTATTCGGATTGTACGGTATGGCAATTCTGGTTTTATTTGTTTAGGGCAGCTAAGCAAATATCGTTCGGTGCTTTATTGTTCTGCTTTGTGTGTTTGTGTGTTTTTATTTTTTTTTTTTTTTGTTCTCTTTGTTCTTTGAAAAGCGTCCTTGGCCTCCTACAAAACTGATGCTGATGGGTGCTGGGGCTTCTGTTACTGTCAGTCGATTTATGGGAAAGGACGAGCATGTGGCAATTTGCTTACGAGTTATTTTCTGTTACTGTTTTGATGCCTACTGCATTGCCTCAAGGTGTCATTTCAATAACCCAAATACAAAGAGAGATATAGTAATTTCAAAGGATAACCCGCTGCCGCTATACGCCGCCGCGCCGCCGGTCACAAAGAAATGAATAACGACAAAGAGTAGTTTTCATATGATAAATACCAAGCATCACCCTTTGTAGACATCTAGTAGATGTAGAGACCTGAGATAGTTGTGTATCTTTTCTCTTTTTTTATGGATGTAAGTGCTTTGTTAAGTTTTAGGAGGCTCAATTTTTCGGCAAATAGTTGTCTTCCGGGTCTTGATTTTCCCATCCCTATTTTTTACCGAAAATAAGTTTCTGAATCTTATGAGCGCTTTTTATTTCCCATTTTGTTGTTTAAATTTGATGGGATCAAAGAAAACGGAAGTTCACTTTTTTTTATCAAGAAACACATTTAAGATGTATTGATTTTATTATGGCTATATAAATAGATAGACGAATAAGAGTTCCTGCGATTATATGTAAGCACAGTTGTTTCTACAATAAAAACAAAATACCATCATACCGATGAAAATAGCATTTACTTACCTCTACCTTGTTTCCTGAATTTATTTATAAGCAGGGAAGTATTCCATCACATTCTCTTTTGAATTTTCATTGAAATTCTAGAAAGCAACTTTTGGTTTATACCCCAGAAACTTTGTGCAAAAATCCTAAACTTTGGTAAAAGGATTGGGATTTTGATGGGTTGTAGAGCTATTTAATAGGGGTACTTGACGAATTATACCCACCTCTAGCTTTTGAGCAATCCGCATAATAAGCGTTTGAAAAAAAAAAAAAAATGGTGATGACAAGAAAAAAAAAAAAATGTGACGGTAATCCACAAACTTCTAAAATATCTCAAAAAATACATAATTAAATTTTCTATCATGGTACATTTTTATTTGTATAATTATAAAACCCCAACATTTTATTCAAAATTGAAAAATTAAAATTGTTTACCTTTTTTTTTTTTTTTTTTTTTTTCGTTAAAATGCAATTTTTAACAAAAAATAAATAAAAACTAAAAGTACAGTTTTGTTAACCAATTAATTACGCATAGTTTGATATATCTTACAAGCTTGTGTTGCGTAAATAAGATAAGATATTAAGATAAATCACGAAAAAAAAATTAAGGTATAAATTAAAAAAAAAAAATATAACGGTACATTTAAGAAAATTTTAAAATACCTCAAACGATGTAGAATTGAATTAAGAGCAAGATAGTAAACATTTTATTTTATTATGTCTGCAAATTTTTTATAAAATCTTGAAAAAGTGAAAATTTTAAACAATATTTTACAGTTTACAGTTAAAACGGAATTGTAAACAAAATATAACAAAATCAAAAAGCACAGATTTTTTCACTGTTAAATTCTACATTGTTTGAGATATTTTTAAAAATGTTTGTTTTATATATGTATATATTGAATGATTTCAATAATATGCATAATAGACCAAGAGCCCAGGGCCGCCAGACATACGTCATTTTATCAAAGCTTAGATTTTTTCTGCGAACAGATACTATGGTAGCTAAGAACAAATGGATATTAAGAATCTTCAATCCGGGTTCAATTAAGAGGTAGCGAGTGTTAAAGTTGCATAAAAATGTTGCAACATTGCGTTATTTTATCAAAGCTGAATTTTTGATATGTGTTAAGGGATGGTGTCGTTTAATTTATTTGACACTTTCCAGACATCGGACCTAACGTGAGCCAGACACTTAAAATCTGTAAAACTAATCTTGCCATTTACTACATAACAGAATCAAATCAAGATGTTATGTTTTCTGTCGGCAGATGTTCTACAATATTTTCTAATCAGCAAGACACCTACAGCGGGGCCTTATACCACCTTATAACTGTCAAAATAATAATTCTTTGTTACTAAAACGTGATTTTTTCGGCTATTTTAGCTGTTTTTAAATGTCTGGCTGATGAATACGACCCACTGTAGATGTATAGCTGATGGAGCATTATTTTTAAACAGTTGCCCATTAAACATATAAATATAAGCTTTAAAACTACAACGTAAATGACACGATTAGTTTGACATATTTTAAGTACCTGGCTCACGTTAGGCCCCACTGTAGGTGTCTGGCAAGTGTGCAATAACACCATCCCCTAAAACATCAAAAATCCAGCTTTGATAAAATAACGCAATGTTGCAACATTTGTAGGCAACTTTAACACTCGCTACCTCTTAATTGCACCCGGATTGAAGATTCTTAGTATCCATTTGTTCTTAGCTACCATAGTACCTGTTCGCAGAAAAAATCTTAGCTTTGATAAAATAACGTATGTCTGGCGGCCACGGGCTCTTACACTATAAGGAACTATAAACAACAATTTAAAAGTTTTAAATGATAAAAAAAATATACAGGGTGTCCCGTAAAGGATGGTCCAAATTGAAACAGGTGAAAGGCCAGGTCATGACCTATCAGAATTTGGTTACTTGTTCATACCGAATCATAACGGTTTTCGAGTAACGGCTATATTTCGAAATTTAAAAAAAAATTTTCTTTGAACCAGATTTTTCTCACTCTGTCCATAATTGACTTTTGTCAAAAATCTGCACTTATTGAAAGTGAAACAAACAACAAAAACTATTCTTATGGGAAGAATTAACTGGCTGAACACCAATAGCAGTAGGTTCACTTGTAGTTGAAGATAGCTAGTACAATTGACGAATTCGAAAGGAAGAAAACAGTATAAAGTCGACCCCGTTCATAGCCAAATGAAGATGAAATAAAAAATGTGCTTTTATCCGACTGCAAAGTTGGTTTGATGCACAGAAAAAAAGATCAAATGACGATGACAAACAAAAAAATGAGTCTGGGGTCGACCCACACTAGTAACTTCCCATTGGTTCACTTGAAAACCATATACATGTTTATATATTTACTTAAGTGGTGGTTGGTAAAGTATATATTATATAATTTTATATTTTATAGTGTAATAACTTTGGGTTTTCGGATAATCAGTATATAAGGTAGGTATAGATATTGAGATACAGGGAAATTCCCTATACCTATGTTTTGTACTTTAGCTATGTGTAAGTAAACTTTTTTTATTTTTTCTGTAAATAGCTCACAAAATTCTAAGAATCTTACTTGTAAAACTATTTTTCCTAATTCTTCTCGGTATTAATTATTTAAACCAATTGTTTCAAAACAGACTATTGGCTATAAAAAATACCAAAAATCATGGGTTTGTACTTAACAAAAAAAAAAAAACAAATTAAGTGCCATACGCGAAATTTCGATTTTGTAGCGATTTTGAGTGTAAGAATTTTTGAAATTAAAACATTTTTGAAAATTTTTTGCTTGCAACATTTTGATTTTTAGCTTTTTTAAGGGTGGTTTTAAAAATCACAAAATTACACAACATTTAGGAGGTATAGGTATATATTTTTGGTAGAAATTTGAAATCGATGTCATTGTTTGTTTTTCAAAATATTTGAGTTGAAAAACATCTGTAAAGAACTTTTAATAGTTTTTGTTCCAGTTTGGTTGCTCTAAAAAAAAAAACTGTTTATTGATTTTTTTTAAAAAAATTATCAGTTGTTGACTACGTCTTTATATGTAAACAAAAATTGACTGGGTTCGGAATCTTTTTTTGTTCTTGAAATATTTGAGACGAAAATTATTTTTCAACTGTTTTTCATAGTTTATAAAAAACGCGTCTGTTGAATTTTTTTTTTAATATTTACCAATTTGGTAGTGTGTAATTATGTGTAAATTAAAATTAGTCTGAAGTAAATATCTTAATCCGTTCTCGAGATATTCCAGATAAATGAAATTTTAAAAAAAAAACGGTTTATTGAATTTGTTAGAAAACCTTTTCAGTACGTTATGACAATATTTTCTGTAAAATAAAATTTATTTGAGGTCGATATCTTTATGCGTTCTCGAGATTTGGTGGACGAAAAAAGTACCCCGAACGTACGTACATACACACATACAGACATCTTGCTGAAAACGACGGATTCTAATTCTAGAGACCTCAAAACGTCAAGATATGTCAACATTTTCAATTCGACAAATCGCACCAATTACAACAACTTCCAATGGGAAGTTAAAAAGTTTCAGTGTTACTTGCAGATGTTGATTATAGCAAACAAAATTCGGTGCAGAAAGCAGAAAACTTCAACTTTTTGCTACAGGTAGGTAAGGCAGTCAATTAAGTCGGAAAAAGTCATTAGTCAGTAAAAGTAGAATTAGTAACGATAGGGAGAGGTACCTAATTCGATACTATCTTCGACCTTCCAATCACATTGGGAAATAGTTAAGCCTAATGGTTCAGATAACTGTGGATGAAGCACTGTCAAAGTAAAAAGATACGAAAATGGTGAAGAGCTCTACAATATAACGTTTTAATTATTGCAAAAGAAATGTATGGTATCACACAAAGTTGAGCACTTTTGGTTGAAGTTAGTCTTTATCTAGAAAATGCAAGTCATTTTCAATGCCCCCATTCTTGCTCTATGAGTGAAATTTGTAAATTTTTGTAAATATTATCACCTTTAATTTTAACAATTTTTATTAAGCGTTGAAAAAGTGAAATTTAAACTGAATTTTTGGAGTTTTTACAAAAAAAAAATATAATGGCTTATCCAAGAAACTTGAGAAAAACATAAAACTACGCGAATATATATTTAACATAAAGTAAAAGAATTTTGTTTTTGTTAAAAGTGTCATAAACTTTTGGTAAAAAATTTATTAAACATTGAAGAAGTAAACATTTTGCAATTTTTTGGTACAGTTCTTATCGTTCCAATTTAACAGTCCAAAAAGAGTATTTTTTTTTTGAACTTATTCAAGAGGCAACCAGGAAAAAAATGATGTACATTTTTCAACTTTCAAACTATTTTAAATTATACAGCAATAAATGGTTCTTAAGATTGTATGTTAACTTGATTTATAAAGTAGCATTAAATTTGTCAAATTTGTATACAAATTGAAGAATTTTTTTTTTTTTTTTTTCATTTTAACGGAACCCAATTAAACTAATTGCAGTATCAGTTTGTTTATTATTGTATTTTCAGTCATTTGTGGTATTACAAAAGCTTGTAATACTTACGCACTATTTGGACAATTTTTAATTAAATCCATCAACAAACGTGGTACAAAATATTTGAGTTCTAACTAAAAGAAAAGAAAAAAATACAACGGTACATTTCACAAATATTCAAAATATCTCAAATGATGACCAATTTAACTTAGTTTAAGACAATGTAGTACTTTATTTCATAAAGAACCGTAAGGTTGGAAAAAAGTTCTTTGAAAATTGAAAAAGAGAAAATGTTCATTTTTTTTTACAATATTTACTACTGCCAGTTCATGATAACAAAGTCTTGCATTTTATTGCCACATTATTTGTGTTAAGTACATAAAGCTAACTTTTTAACTCTATGAACAAGAAACTAAAATCAAGAATATCAACAGAAAATAGGTACCTATTTAAATATTAAGACAAAAATAAAATCCTTTCTTCTCTGTTTGAGTGCCGAGAGAGACTCAGAACTCAAAAGTAATATTAATTATTTCTGGTTTCCATCAAAATGACTCTTTTCATAACTCACAATAAATAATTGTATTTTTCTCCTCGAAAAAAAACTCTTATAAATTTGTTTGAGTATATAAATTGAATTTGCCCAGAAGTAAACAAAAATAAAATAAAATCAATTCTAACATCAATAAAACTATTTACAAAATTACCTTCATGATGCTTGTTTCATAATTGTCTGATGTCTTCTTCTTTTGGAATATGTAACTTGAAAAATTAAGTAGGTACCTACCAACTACCTATACCTTACCTACTTTTCTCCCATTTCATATTACACACATTTATTTTTTTTTATTTTATTTTCAAATCGATCCAAATGAAAGATAAATCTCAAAAAATACTTGAAAACTTTCTTCATTTCATCGTCTTTGAACAAAATGGATAACTTTATACTTTAGGTGTGTGTGAGGAAGCTTGAAGCATGGGAATAGAGAAGAAAATGAATGACTCTTGGAAGTTTATTATTTTTTTTTTTTGTTCATTTAATTTTTCTTTTAAAATGGAAAAGTAACACCAACCTCTCTCCACCTTCCACACACACCTCTATACTTGGAGCACACATTTGATAGTGACACACACATAATGGTTATAACTTTTAAGCTACACATAGAAATAAAGCTCGGAACTAAAAATGGAGAAGAAAATTTTAACTCCACTTAAAAGCAGAAAATAGATGAAAAAATTGGCGATAGAAATAAAATAAAGAAGTCAACCAATGTTACCACTATGTGGTTGTTGTCTTAAGAATTTTGAAAAAAATTGAAGATTACGAAAGCTACGTCACTGTGTAAAATACTACGTTTACATGAGGTATTGAAGCGAGCTTCGGTAGTTTGAAAAGGAACATCGATTTGAAATGAGCTTGAAAAGACTCAATTTCGCTTGGAGATTGGAGTCGAAGTCAAGTTCTAAATTTTATGTTACAGAAAATTAATTTTTTTTTTAAATTCCAACATTTTAACACCATTTTTTTTTTTTTAAAGTTTGCTTATTTTGGGTATAAGAAATAAAAAAAAAAAACTTTTCAGTCAATTAACTCAAAAAATCAAAAAAAAATATATTTAGAACAAAAATCAAAGGCAATTCAATTTTCTATTAAAAACAAAAATAAATTTACTAGGGCTTGCCACGAGACGAGACTCTGCGAGACTTTTTGTAAGTCGTAAGTCTCGTCTCGTTCTCGTTAAAATTAAAAATTTTTAGTCTCGTCTCGGTGTCGTGTCGGTCTCATATAATTAAGTCTCGTCTCGGTCTCGTCTTCGAAAAATATGATTTCCGGACAACATGTTGATTATTGGAACGAAATATTTTCGATTATAGTTTGAATATGTGCAGAAGAAAATTGATCAAAAAGCTCGATTGAAGTTAAGTAAATTTGCATAGTAAAACTTAATTATTTTAAAACAAAAAGCTGCTGATTGGATCTTAAGACATTTGTATTGCACAAATAATGCATTTTAAAAGCACATGGATTTAAAATAAGTAAAGCTCGTTCAAATAGTAATAAAGCATATTTATAGACCAACAAGCATTATCAGGCTTTAGAGCATGAAGATGTTCTAAAACAAAAATAAAGAGCATGTATTTAATAAGAATATGCCAGTAGCTGCAGCCAAGTATAAAATAGTGCAGTCGTCTCGGATATCACTACTTCAAAGCTTCTAAGAACACATTAACAACTCGAAGCTCCGAAAATGTTACTTGGGTAAATATTTAACTGAAATTGGATTTTTTAATTTATAAGACTCTCTGTAGATTTCGGTCCAAATATACATTCTCGTCTCGGTCTCGTCTCGGTTGGTTAAAAGGCAGTCTCGTCTCGTTTCGTCTCGTCTCGTCTCGGTCCCGTCATGCGAGACCGAGATCGAGACCGAGACTTTTCTCGTCTCGTGAACAGCCCTACAAATGAGAATTCATCTGTTTTTTGTATTATTGTTGTAGGGTTGCCAGATTAAATTTGGTTAATATCGGGACGCCAGAATTCCAAAACCGGGACAAATCGGGACACTAAAAAAATCTATTTATACAAATCTTAAGTGCAATGTTGCAAAATTTTAACCGATTTAGTACGATGTTAAATCATTTTTAATTAATAAATTTAAAATGAGTTTAGCATCGTACTGTCGTATAACACAACAATCTATACTTAAATTAAAATCAATTTTGTATATTTAGTATCGTACTGAATCCATATGACACCTCTTAACGTTTCTAAATATCAAAATGAGGTATGTTTGGGGATTTTGTTTTTGCACGAGCTGCACTTTTTTGGACGTGTTCTATAAGTTCAAAAATATTTGTTGACTTACTTAGAAGTACCTACCTAATTGCAAAATGTTGTTGTCAAAAGAGCCAATGACGAGATATTCGGGAATATCTCAAAACAAGTAAGAAACCGGTAATTTGGACAGAAATACCCAAGCATTTATTTCAGTTCGACGACTTTTTTTTTGCAAAAACTTATGCAGTGTTATAAAAACTGTTCTAGGGATTAAATGTACGAAGTTTTATCAAAACCATTACAGCCTTTTTTTATAAAACTTGATAAAACCGACATTTTTGTCGACCGTTCTAACCAGCTAAACTAACACAAACAATTGAATCTCTCTCAAAATAACATAGAATGTTTCACACCCAAATCCACCGATTCGCTTAGGATCTAGCTCGATATAATATCGGGAAACATAGACAAAAAAACCGACTTCGCACGGACGTCTTTTGTCGAAAATCAGTTTTTGGGCTTTCACATTACCGTAATGTTATTTTTGATTAATCGATTTTTGTTTTTGACACAAAACCAATAATTGCCCTATTAATCAAGTAAAAATAGAAAGTCGGGACAAAATCGGGACAGATATAGGGACAGGGTTCAAATATCGGGACTGTCCCGCCAAAATGGAGACGTCTGGCAGCCCTATATTGTTGCCCCTTGAAGAAAAGCGTTAAGGAAAGAATGCTGTATATTTTTTTTGTCATCAAATTTAGCATTTTGACTAATAAAAATCAAGTTGACACCCCACTGGCCCACACAATCAAGTCTTTGGTATACAATTTTGAACCCCTTGTAAAATGTAACCCTTTGCAAAATTTGAATACAAAAATTTTGCCTGATCTTTTGTTTTTATTTTAAAACCTTAATTTGGAAAACTTGATGAAAATTTTGTAGGTAAGTTACAGATTTATTAATGACGCCATGTCGATTGTTTTTTTTTTAATCAAAATTTAATTTATTGTAAGAAATCTATGTAACCAATTTTAATTTTAGAGTCGATCCTGTTTAACAAAATATAAACAATCGGTTGGCATTATTTTAGAAGAGAGAAGAGCCATGTGTTGTGTATGGCAATTGATTTTAGAAGTTCAGAAATGTTTGTTTATCAACTTGTGAAGTGGCAAAAACCGAATTTATTTTTCATTCAATCAAATTTTTAGTATGAATTTTTATAACATTTTGCGATAAATATTAAACATATAAATTTAGGTCACCTTTAAGTATGTTTCTCATACATAAAGATTTGACAACTAAAACTCAAGTTGTAATAATAAATAAATATACACAACTTGGAGACAAAAACCCAACGAAATGTATCAAGTTTCAAGGCCCAGTGTCGATTTTTTTCACATTTTAATTATTTTTTAATGAAAATGGATTTAGGACCAGTTTGTTCACAGTGGGTTAAATTTAGTATGTGACTTTCATAGGCTTTAATTAACTAACGCTAATAAACCAAAATTGGCTGATTAGTGAAATCCATGATGAGCAACTCATACTTTGAATTTTTTAAACAAAATTTAATCAACAAGCACATTCGAGGGTTTCCCAGCTACACTTATCATGGATTAAAGATAATCAGCTGTGAACAA
Organism: Melangyna quadrimaculata; assembly: GCA_949320155.1. Lineage (NCBI taxonomy): Eukaryota > Metazoa > Arthropoda > Insecta > Diptera > Syrphidae > Melangyna > Melangyna quadrimaculata. The sequence continues at coordinate 42,891,964 of OX439485.1, read as the reverse complement.
ACTGGTCCTTAATGCGGAAAATTCTGATTCCAACGCGCGCCGCCATCCTGCTTTTCCCACGAAACTTCCAGTATAGGAAGGTTTAGATCTACAATCGTGTGTTATTTGTTTTTAAACTGCAGTGTATCTCGTGTGAACTAGGCCTTAGCTGTTCTTATCGTTTCAGAGCACTATAAGTCCAGGAAAATTAGATAAAAAAGTGTCCTTACTTTCAGAATCAAAGCTGAATTTTGGTTAAAAGCTTCAATTTTACGACCCAAACATTCCCTAAAAAGTACCCTAAATTTGGAGTGGAGAAAAACGTTTTAAGGAGGGGAGAAAAGAAGCTAATTTTTTTCCAAATTACTCGGAAACTTTAGGTTCTTTTGAACAAAATTTTAGGTACTCACATATTTTTTTTTTAGATTATAACACTTTTTCCGTAGAATTGATAGATTTGGAGAAAAACGTTCAAAATCATTGAGGTGCAGTACATTTAGTCAACAAATGTAATATTGGAGGATATTATTTATTATATTTTTGGGTGGGGAATTTTTTTGTTTTGTTTAGTGAGTGGTACTGGAAGAGAAATGCCGCCATCTTGAAACATTTTATTTTTCTTATTTTATTTTTTCACAAAATGATCAAAGAACAACTTGTATAGATTGTACAATTACCTACAAAATTTTGACGATCTCTGTACGTCAGTTCGTTCTTAAGTTATGGCGGTCCAAAGTCAAAAGAGGGGATTTTAGCTACCCCCTCTTAATTTTTAGCTCCACTCCAAATTAAGTGTACTTTGTAGGAAATGTTCAGGACATTAAAATGAAGCCCTGCACCAAAATTCAGCTTTGTTGGAATTCTTTGGAAATAAATAACTTATTTTCCTGGTGATGTGTTTATTCTTCTTGTCATTTTAATTTTTTTTTAAATTTAATAAACAAATTATTTGGCAACACTAGGAATCTTGTACGGGAAGTACGAGTAGGTAGTAGGTACACATAGCTCTGAAACGATAGGAACAGTAAGGGTAAAGTTTTTGTTTTTTTTCGCCTCAAGTTCCAAGGATAATTTCACTTGGGGCAAAAACCTTTTACGCGATTACTCGACAATTTAGAAAATGTAGCTAGTATACCTTAATATATAGGTAGGTACCTAATGTGTGGAGTGATAGCTATCTACATCCAAATAATCCAAATACCACATGAATAATATTTAGAGGAAGGGAAGGTAATGATGCTGACTTGACGCACAGCTCTACTTTCCGTGAAGCAAGTTAGTGCTGAAAGCAGTTTAGTTGTCGTTGAAAAACTTAATGATGTTTATTTAACTGAGAATTAGGCTAAACTTAATTTATAGCAGTAAAGAATATAATAATTTAAAAGTAATTCTTGGCAACGTTAAGCAATGCAGGAGGAAATTAGGAGCTAAGGAAAATGTTGATACTTTGAAAGTCAATTTACAGGTAAAACTGATTTAAGTGCACTGATGTTATCATCATCACTAAAGGTTATAAGTCGTGACTTAAAAGTCTTCAAAAAGGCAATAAGGAAATATTAAAGGAGTAAGAACTAAGGAGTAAATTATATCTACTTAATTAGAGAGATAGGGGCATATGCATAGTCGCAGATAGACCCAGGTAACTAAACTACAATTTAAGACAATTTTCGCTCAATGAATACAGACCCATTTTAATTACAAATTGTTGGTTTTATATTTTAATAAGATAATTAACTTCGTATACTACAGAAATAGCTTCAAATATTTTGAAATGATAAACTTAAAAAAATAGATTCAACGTCCGAATATTCAACCAAAGCTATGTTTAACTTAGACCCAGGTCTAAAATGACTATGAATACGCCCCATAATGTTTCCTTAACCCTTTCGGTACGGATGTGGTACAAGTCCATATAAATGTTCTTTGTCTTGTACCACATCCGTACCGAAAGGGTTAATTCTGAATCAAAGTTCCAGAATCAAAAAAGTATGTTTTTGTAGGAAGTGCTTTTGGGGAAGTTTTGATTTTGTGGAAACAAAATATTTTAGGTTATAATTTTATAATAATTAATATTAATAAAAAAAAGACTGTGTTCTGAAAAAACTTATCTTAGTACCGACATGCAAACAATAATCCTTAAAGTTCCACACTCCGAGAATTTCAAAAGCTATGTCAAGTCTAAAACAAATAAACCATTCCAAAGCAATTTAGGTTATTTAAATAATTATTTGAATTTCCAAGCGACGATATATGTATGTTTCATTTGTTGCAGTCCTCAAAAATGAGTTCACTTAAAATTAAAACAAAAACTCAAACTCTCAGGGATGACGACGACGCGTGCATCAGGGTACAATACACTAAGTCTTTGTTCATCAGAAAACACCTAAACCAACTCATCCTTGACCGAGCTTTTTCCTATTTCAAAAAGTTTATTTATGCTTTCTTTTCTGTACCTATTCTATTTAGTTCTATATCCACCGTAAGACTTTATATTGTATGCCAATGAGCACTCTTGATGCCGACCTATTGTTGACTTTTAGCATACTGAAGTTTTTTTTGCTGTGTTCTCTATCTTTGTGTCAATATTTTGTTAACTTTTCTCGTCCTTGAACGTTTACGGTTTACTCAGTGTAAAGTTTCACAAAGCTTCACGCGAAGCCCTGAAAATAGATCTGAATAAACAGAGAATGCATAAGAACAAAAAAAAATCGATTCCGTCTAGACACACACCAAACATCCTGTGCCTGTGCCATGGGCATGGCTGACAAAGGAGTCCTGTGTGTCTCTAATCGACATCATAGTATATAAATGCAGACGCAGATCCTTAATACCTACCGCTACGCTCGCTCTGCTTTGTCATTGTTGTCATCGTTCTTGTCAAAAGCTTATTAAAACTGCGTCGGGTTTTAGCTTGAAATTACTCTACGAAGCATCGGTGCTCAGTGGTTTGCACTGCACCAGTGCAGAGTGACGGAACTCTCAAGTAGTTTGGCATAATCCGAGCAGAGGGATGTGTAGATGATAGATACAAGATACAAAATAAGGGAACTCCATCAGGCCGTACAATCGATTTCTCCAAAGCCATCTCGATGCTGGCTGGTGGGGGAGGGTGGGCCGAGGTGATGGTTGGTATTGCATTAAGAGGATCCTTGAATTTTCGATTGCGAAATGCAAAACGCCAGTATTGCTCCATTGCACTTCTCTTTAGTATGGATTTAGGGCACCGAGATTCCAGATTGCAACACTCTATGTGAATAATTTTACTAATTAAAGCCAAACCATCTAGAAGCGTTGGGTTTGGGTTGAGGGAGAACATGGAAGGGGGATGGACGACAGACCGTTCTGTACCTAGTCGTTCTGACATCCTGCAAGGATTTTAAACGAATAGGCGGGCAAAATTCTTGGAAATAGCATCAGACGTTTTACAGGGATTTGAGGATTTTGTGTAGTACCAACGCGTGTAGTCATTTTGTGCTTGTTTTTGTTGTTGGTGGTGTTTACTGCTTCTGATGCTGATGGTATAGCTAGCTACTGCTACTGAACGTTGTATCTACCAACTTGAACACAATCTGGAACAATTGTGCAATGAAGTGAGACTCTGTTAGTGTGGGTAGCCGATTTACATTTTTATACAAAACGAAAACACGAATTTGTTGAGATTCTGTGTTCTTCTTCATTGTTGATGCTAATTTAGGTAGGCAGCTCGAGAAAATTGTTTGTACGTAGTCCTGATTTTTTTTTTTTTTTAATTTTCATTTAAATTAAAATGAACGATTTTTGTTGTATGGTGATGTCAGAAAGTGTTTCACATGCCAGTACCCCTACTACAATTACGAATAAATGTAGGTTTCCATGCGTGTGCATGTGCATTGTGTCTGTATATAATGTATATATTTGTATCTTTAAAATGGCACCACTGGCTGCAAAACAAAACAAATTTCCACATCTTTTTGTTTCTGTTGCGGCCAGAATAATTTGAGGAAACAAACAATTTAAATGGTCTCTCTTAGCAAAAGTTTTTTAAGTGTTCTTGACACAATATGCGAATGTTTTTGTATTATTTGTTCCCATTTTATAGAGGAACCATAAAATTAGATTGAGAGATTTAAATCATTCAATTTGAAAACATGGACTGATGTGTATTGTGGTGCAAGAGATGTGGTTTTTCGAACCTTATGGAGATTTTAGGTTTTTTCTTGTTGGTTTTTTTTAAGCTCAGTTATTTAAATTTATTTTGATGCTGCTTTAATAAAATGAAAATTGAATCAACATAAATATGTAGGTATTGCATCAGGTTAAATTATCATGCAAGGACTGACAGTAGCCGATCCAGGGGGGTGGCTATAGGGGCTAAAGCCCCCCCACAGCCGAATCATAAAATAATTTGAAATATAGAAAGCATACATTACAACGTGTAGAATTTTATATTCCGTCTTAAATATTGTTAAGATATGAAATTTGATGGACAAAATAACGTGGTTGGGGCTGAACTATTTGCATACATGTTATGTAATTTGTTTTCTAAGCCCTAAGATTGGGGCTCAAGCCTGAAGCGAATTGGACAAAAACTAAGTTGGGGGCTATGAATATGGATATTTTTAATGAAACGACAATCTTTCCCTAAAAATTAAACCCAGAAAGGTGGGACGAAAAAAAAACAGCTTTGGCGCAATAAGGTCTCAGAATATTGGACAAAAAACCTAGCCAGGTTTAAGCAACTTACTTCCTAAAAGTTAACCTTATTCCAGACAGTTTTGGGGGCTCAAGTCTAGGGACTGTCAAAGTCCGAAGTTGGGGCTAAGGCTTGAAGAGATAAAAATGGTCGGGGCTTTACATTAACGTGTCAAATGCTCAACTGTGTATACTAAAAACAAAGCTAATTTACCGAAAGAAATGCATTTGAGGATTAAACCATTGGAGAACAACGGGATGTCAAGTTTAGTGTATTTTTAATACAACAGGAATTGTTTCTTACCGCCTTGGCTGGGCTTTAAAATTTTAGGGTCTACGTTTTCAAAATTTGAAAGGTCCAAGGCAATTGTACATACAAATCATAGAAACTCTCTTGTCAAGGAGCCAAATTCCAAAAGCGTGAGTTTTCTCTGTGCGCGCTCAGAAATCATGCAAAAGCAAATGAATATTTATGCAATACCTCTAGACTCTAGAGTGACGTGCAAATTTGTCGACATATTTTTTTAGCATGAATACCTATAAAGCATATGCAGCGTATACACGAAAACTCATTCACACTGGCAGAATTGGGCGGCGGCTTATTTCTTAGAGCAGCTTTGTCTTATGTCGTAAAGTGTCAGTTTGAACAAAATAGTTTCTCTTTGATTTGGATAATTCAGGAAAAATGAGATCTTGAAGGACTAATACCGTGTCAAAGCACATATATGAGCTTTTGCCAGTACGAACACTTAAATATAATTTTTCTGAACCAGCCAATTAAAAACAGTTTTCAAATCTTGTCAAAAATGGGAAGTTCAAAACATATCCACAGCTAATTTAAAAATATAACTACATAATGTAGGTACCTAATCAATTTTTAAATAACATAAATAAACGAATTTGTACGCGTGGTTCAAGCATATATGGCTAAAAATTATTGTGCGCCTTTGAATTTGCTTCAATCTCCGCTACAGCAATTATGAATAATTGTTATTGTACTTTGTATTGAAAACATTTTGAAGGGCACACAAAAAACGGATATCATTAAAGGAAAATGAAAACAAAAATTGAGCCTTAAAGGTTAGACCGCACTCGCCGGAACTGCACTGCATCGGAACTACACTTCACACGAATTCGTATGAAGTTCAGTTGCCGCTTAGTGCGATATAGCTCCTTAAATTTCATAAAAAATAATGTTTTGCCGCGTGCGTTGTCGTGAAGTTTTGTTCGACTGAAGTTGAGTACGGTCTTGCATTAAACATAAACTGATCTCTATTATTTGTTATAAATTATAAAATTTATCTTGGGACAAGCCAATTTTATGACTTAAGGTCTCAAAATGGATCTCCAAACTTCAAGCCCCCCCCCCCACATTTAAATCCTAGATCCGCTACTGTGAACTGATTCAAGTACGTTATAATTATAACTTATAATTGTACGTTTGTTTTTCAACAGGGACGCTACAAAAGTAGAGCAACAATGACAGCAAACGACGCTATATTTCTTGCCGCTCTTTTGATATTCTTCTTCAGTAAGGTTTACCATTTAAAGATGGAAAAAAATACGAGCCAACAACGAGTCGAAATCTTTAAATTTTACCTACTATCGAAATTCGGAGTCAGTGGTCTCAACGTTAAGAGCGCTACGTCCAATTTATGGTCGTCATAATCGTCCTATCAGATCAACAATTGAACGTCTAGTGGAAAAATTTAAATCCACAGGCACAGTACAAAATGTTCCTGTGCCAGTGAGACAAAAAAGTGCCCGTAGTGTCGAGAATATTGCTGCCGCTGAGGCTTCAGTTCCAGAAAGCCCAAATGTGTCTCTCACACGTCGTTCTCAAGCGTTGGGCATCTCTGTGACGTCGTTGTGATGAATTTTGCGAACAGATCTTGGCCTACATCCTTACAAGATTAAATTGATGTAAGAACTGAAGCCACTTGTCAGGCAGCAATCCACACATACTCCAAGAATCATCAATGCATCCCGAAAAAATTACGGTTCGGTGTGGTTTATGAGCCGGCGGCGTCATTGGGCCGTACTGCTTCCGTGATGATCAAGACCGGCACGTTACTGTGAATGGGGATCGCTACCGTTCAATGATAACCGAATATTTTTGGCCCCAATTGGATGATATGGACTTGGAGGACATGTGGTTCAAACAGGATGGCGCAACAAGCCACACAACGTGTGTCACAATCAATTTATTGGAAACCAAGTTTGGAGAACGTGTTATCTCACGAAATGGTCCAGTCGCTTGGCCGCCTCGGTCGTGCGATTTGACGCCGTAAGACTATTTCCTGTGGGGCTACGTCAAGTCTATGGTCTATGCCAACAAGCCAGCGACGATTGATGAACTTTGCACGAATATCGAACGTGAAATTGCAGCAGTATCGGCCGATTTATGCTTGAAAACCGTCGAAAATTGGGTTCAGCGTCTGGACTTCTGCAAGCGTGCCCGTGGTGGCCATGCAAAAGAAATCGAGTTCCATACGTCATGGCATCAAAACTACTTTTACAAGAATAAAGAATTTCATTGATATCCAAAATAGTTTTTGTTTTATTTAAAAAAAACTTTTGTAGCGCTCTTATTGTAAAAAACCCGATATATTAGAGTATTACTAAAAAACAAGGATATTAAAAAATTCAAAATCATGAAATAAATGTTTCTAATTGCATACATTTCTAGTACCTTATTGAAAATAGACAAACAAATCTAAAAATTTCTAACAAATTAGCATAATGCTGAAATTTAGTACGGACCTTCCACTGACCATAAGGAAGTAATGATAAAAAGTCCCCGTCGAATAAACCGACGGACATGAGCATTAACTTCTTACGCATGGGGGGTCTATTTCCCTTCATTTGGGCGGAAGGTCAATTTTCTAAAAAAATTGACTTAAAACACAAAACAAATAATAAGAAAACAACGGTAACACTTCAACGTCATGCTAGCTTTTTGTAAGGCCAGTAATACGTTCTTTAACTGTATTTTAAATTAAAGTTATTTAACTGTATTTTAAATTAAAGTTATTTTGTCAACAGTTTTTGAAAAATTAATTTTCAAACTCTAAATTTTGAACATTTTTTTTTTTTTAATTTTCAAATTAATTTTTTCAAAACTTTACGTAATTAAGTACTACTTTTGTTGTAAAAATTAAATGCTTATGAAATTTTAGTCAAACACTGAAAGCCGGATGATTTTATGACTTTTACTTTTCAATGTGTTTAAAAATAAATAAACCAACATCTTATAGCCTTTTCACACCAAACCCAAAACGCGGTTTTCGACAATAGGTTTACGAAAACTTAAAAAGCGTTCACACCCCAAATTTACAAGTTTTCATTTGACATTTCATTTTTTTTTTGCTTGAACGCAATGATCTCGAAGAAGGGCCGCGCCGCTTTGAATATTTGCAGTGCCACAGTAAAGGGAACAAATCAAGTGTTTTATGCGAAATTAAAAGACATTTTTGAGATACTGGAAGTTAAAAAAGGAAATGTAATGAATCCTGATTCGTTATATTTAATTTATTTCTTTACCGATCAATTTCACGTAGAAGAAAGCATGTACGACACTGCGTCGCGGTCTCTTGTGTTCCAGCAGAAAAATTATTTTTTACCTGGCAGTAACCCGTCAGCTATTTATATGACGTTTAATTGAGCGCTAAATGTTTCACAAGGTGTGTTTGTTTAGTTCATCTTGCAAATCCAACATGTTTTCGACATGTTTTATTTAAAACTTGTGTTTTAGACAAACTTGTGGTTTATCGAAAATGTATGGGAAAACTTGTGTTTTCGATTTAGGTTTTCAGCCAAAACCGATATTTTCGCGAAAACCGCGTATTGGGTTTGGTGTGAAAAGGCTATAAGTCAAAACAAGAATAAACGAGGATGATTAGAATTAACTGATGGTTGCTGAAATGATTAAGCCGGATTCTTCTTAGGCCTTGACCACGCACTAAGCGACAAGCGGCGAGAGACAAGTTCAAGCAAAACGATAACAATAATGTCGTTTTCGGTTGGAGATTCGGAGTTACTCCTTTTTGACTCCAAAATAATTCGATTGGCTGTTCCGAGTAATGTTTTCGGAGTATTTTTCTGTTCCAGACTTAATAAACGAGTAGACCCGGAACACACATATACATATAAATCCTTTCATCGGATTACTTGTCACATTCATTTTATTCGACTTAATGTGCAAAATATACATAAATATCAGGCAATTTACGCACACACACATAATTATTTCACATTTTAGTCTCGGAACAATAGAAAACAATTTGATTGGAATCAAAAAGGAGTAGTACTGTTTCGAGATCCAATCAAAAACCAAGATACATAATGTATATTACAGTTAATATCACTACCGTGTTCATTTTTTTTCAGTTCTGCGCATATTGTCAAAATCAATTGTAAAGAAATTGAATTTAAAACAATCACCACAAATTTGTTTTTGTATACAGTAGCTTTGTTCAGTGACGTGGTTCCGAACAGTTTGGAACAGTTTAGAACAGAAAAAGTAAAGCTTTTGCTATTCAATGAGAATTTTCTATTCTAAACTGTTCTGATTTGCTGTTCAGAGAGGCTGTTCCGAACAGTTTGGAACAGAATAGAACAGGATTTTCTGTTCTTACTTTTTAGGTAGAACAACTTAGAACAGGTTTGTGACAACTGTCACAATTAGCTGCTGCCATTTGCAAGTTGATATTTTTTAACAAATTTCGTGGCTCTTTGTGCTTTTACTTTGGAAACAAACAAATAAATATTTAAAAAACAACATAAATTAAATTAAATTAAATTGTGTAGTTAAATAAATACTATTTCTAATTGTTTTTAATAAAAAGTATTTCTTGCTTATTCACCAAACTCGAATTTTTTTTTTTTTTTGACAATTACATCTGTCAGACAGCTGCCTGTTCTATCTTGTCAGACGTTTCTGTTCTACTCTGTTCTGTTCTGTTCTTATCTGAAAAAACTTCACTGAACAATCCTAGTGTACTTACAGAAAGGGCAGGCATCTTGAAATTTGGCAAGCTCCGTCTGCTTTAAACACTCGAGCTGCATGAAAAGGAGCCTTATTTTGTTAAAAACCAATGCGGTTTGTCCGAAAAGATCATTGGTTCGCGGAACAAATGCTTCTGGCAATGTTTTGTAGTACCATGATGAGTGGAAATCAGGCACCTTAGTACTTTCAACTGCCAATTTAATTGTTCCCTAATAGGATATTGCGGCCCAGATCATTACGCCTCCTTCCCTGTTTTTATGATGGTTCAGAAATAACTAATTTTTCCTCAACAAGATTTCTATAGTAATTTTTCCACGATATGAGAAAAGAGGAACGATTTCTGAACCGTCATCACAACAGGGATGGAGGCGTAATTATCTGGGCCATAATATCCTAGTAGGGAACAATTAATTTTGCAGTTGAAAGTACTAAGATGCCTGATTTCCAGTCATCTTGGTACTACAAAACATTGCCAGAAGCATTGTTTCCGCGAACCAATGATCTTTTCGGACAAACCGCGTTGGTTTTCAACAAAATAGGGCTCCTTTTCATACAGCTCGAGTGTTTAAATCATTATTTTAAGGAAAAATGTTCCATTGCTGCCTTGGTTTCCTATTTACGGGACTTCAAAATAAAATAAAATTTATTGGGATGGCTCACATGAAAAGTATACGAAAAATCGAAGCTATGCGATGACTGCTTCACACCGTTAATTTGGCCTTGATTAAAATTTCACTTGACTATCTTAAATCACTGTATAACTCTCTTAAACATCGAAACCTGGAATTTTTGTTTTAACCTGGTGGTAGCACACACTATTAAGTAAATAAATTTGTCGAAAACAAAAATTAAAAAAAAAAATGTTAACCATCGTTTTTCTTCAATTTTGTATTTGCTTCTAACCTTATGACTCAATAAAATTACTTACAAAAAGTGACTCAGCTAACATTTTTTCTCTTGGCTGCCGTTAACTTTTGTTCTTGAAGTGCAAGCATAAGGTTTGCTATGACACATTAAACAGTCTCTCTTGTGTCATACAAAATTTCGATCTCTTTGGCGTATAACACGAGATATTGCAAATTCAATTCTCAAAATTTACTGCTTCTAACCTTATGACCGGCAGTGTATGTGGGTCAATTTGTTTACTATTGATTTTGACAACATGCGCAGAACTGAACAAAAATGAACACGCTAGTGACATTACCTGTAATACATATACACTCCGCTCCACTTGAAAAGAAACAAACTTTTTTTTACTGTCAGAGCGTGTGGAGCTTTGGTAAATTCATACACTCACCATTTGGTTTCAGTTCCTAAAAGAGAAATCTATTGCGAATAAAACTGGAGGGACAGAATAATTCAGGAACCACTTTTCTAATTACTTCATAAAATACACTTTTTTTTTGCGTATAGAAACAGTATGCGTTTTGTCTCTATAAATTACGGTAAGAAGAAAAAATATTGTTATAATAATAGTAGTGTAGACTGAAAATAATAATTGTTTGATCAAAGAAAAGATGGGCAGCGGTAAAAGTGTGAAAATTGTCTGGTCGAACCATAGAAATAAAGAAAACTATGGAAAAATATGTAGGGTAGGCAATCAAGAGCCAGAACCGAAGCAGACCGAAAAAAGATAATTAGACTGGCTTCAAATTCAAGCGGCTCTGATGCTAAAATCAAGGCAAAGAGTGGTATTACAGCAAGTCTTAACACTATTAGACGTGTTATTCGTGGGTCGCAACATTTAAAGTACCTAAAATTGAAGAAAAAACCACGTTTAATCCAATACGAAGACAGAATATAATAGGTTTTTGGAGGAAGAATATAACGTGGAAGAAAGAGTGGATAAAAGTGGTATTTTCTGATGAAAAAATTCAATGGCCCGGACGGATATAATTACTATTTCCATGTTATAAGGGATGAACCCAGGTTTCTGGAGCGCCACTATAGCCGAGAAAGCGGTGTAATGGCGTGGGATGCGATTTTATGGTTTTGAACAATTGTTCTGGACTTTCCCACAATGAAAATGACGGCAAACTCCTACAAGGAAATACTGCAAGAAGCTTTCCCTAAGTTTACCGATGTCTTTGGGACAATACCATGGACATTTCAACAAGAAAACGTGCCAATTCTCAATATCCGAGAAAAATGTTACCTTTCTTCAATCAGTCTCCAAATGGGGTTTTCAAGTTATTTCAAATAAAGATGGTAGCAAACATATTAAAATATGATTACGAATAAAAAAATTTTCCAATTTGTTTCCTTAGGCTCGTTTCACACACATTCAGTTTCATTCGGTTCGGTCTCTATTCGGTTGAAAAAAATATCTTTATTTAAAAAGACAATAATTTCTGGCCTTACAAAAAGGTATTTTGGCTCTAACTTTTGACTGCGGTATCTCGTCATCTTTAAAAATATAACAAAATTTTGAAAATCTAGTGTTCTTAGATTCTTATTTGGAAAGTTATTCACATATAAGTTTCCTCGGCAATCACAAAAATATGTGTAAATGTAAAACAAAAAATAAAACGAAATAACCTTGAAAATATTGGCGGCAGCCAAAAAAGGTGCATGTATAAACGAAAGGTGGTTTAATTACCTGCAATCTTGGCGTTAAAGTTTTTCCTCTAAGATCAACAATTTCGGAGATCATGGCGTTCCGAATAACCGGGAATAAGCTTTTCTAATAGTCTTCTTTGATGTTTATAGAAATAAGCTCACCAATATTACGTTCCACGAAAAAGACTATCGTTACTGTACTATACCGTACCCCAGTCAAAAAGACATTTTCCGTGAACAAAATTCCGATAACGCTTAAACTTGGTGGGGACCGTCCACTGACTATAACGAAGCAATGGCGAAAAGTCCCCGTCGATCCGACAGGAGCACGCATGTTCAAGTGTCGAAAAAATCAGTTTTTAGCAAATAACTTTTTATCGATAAATGCTATCGATTAAAAATAGCTTTTAACGGCTTTGAGTCCTTAAAAATTGGCGTTTCGTCCCGACGTTTTCACTCGGACTCTCCAGTTGACAGTGAGGGCCTTGTCAAGACGCAATTTTTATTAAGTTCAGTCCAACTGTTAACCTTGCACCGATCTAACCACTGGTGGGGGATCGATACAAAGAGAGAGAACACGCTTATTTGGTATTAAAACTTATTCTGGTTTATTGATTGAAACTTTCGACTATTTATACTACAATTAATGCTTACTTTTACATTATGATAACTCCAATTATTGTATTATACAGGTATTGCTTATAGTTATTTCGAAACATAGTTCATGACAAATATTGATTATTAATAATAATTATTACTTTTGGTTGACCTATTAAAGACAGTAAATGCGGAAAGCAAATCAAAACATAAATAATAAACAAAATAAAATTATTGATGATACTTCGCTTTAATGCAACACAAATGAACAGCCAAGGTATTCTGCTGTGACTCAGTGTCAGCATACTGCGACTGTTAGTACTGCCGTGGAAATTTGGTGTTAGGTGTTATTGTCGTTGGTGTTCCTGTTGATACTTTCAACACCAACTTACATCAACGACCAACAATGGTCTGTTGTGCCTAGAGGCGATAATAGCCTCTACGTACACCAGACCATTGAATCATTTATGCGAATTTCTCGTGCCACCAAACTGCACAGTTAAAAAAAAAAATCCGCATAGAACCGTTTTGCAATACGAGAAAGCCAACTGGTCTCAATAATTTCTTTAAGAGCCTTAACTGGTCACTATGCTTCCTCGATAGTGACGTAGACTCCAACGCAGATATGATTACAAATTTAATTCTTTGTGGAATGAGAAATGTTAACCCGAATAGGTCGAATTCTAAAGAAACCCCAAAAAAAAACTCATATTTTGATTCGAGATGTAAAGAGGTTAATATAGGGTTAAAGAAATAAGTTTCGAATGTTCAAACGAGCTAGAAAGATCTGTTACGGTCATATGCATATAACGACAAAGTTTGTACACGACCAAAAATTGTGCAAAAACTAATACAATGTTAATGCCCACCGCAATATCTCATGCCGCCACTGTTTTAGCTATTTTTATAAATAATGTTCTGGTGAAATAGATTCATCCCCCCTTCCACCATAAACAGTTCAAGCGTAGTACTCGCGCTTTTAGGAATGCTGATCAGTTTTACCTTGGGCCGAACTTCGGACGTAGTGTTTAGTATAGAGATACTTTCTTTAGTCGCACAACAAGAATGTGGAAATATTTAGCTGATGGCCATATTGCCCCCCCCCACAATTTTTAATTCAGAACTTCAAAACCAATGTGCATCGATATCTCGATTTAAATCCTTCCTTACTTTCCTAAACATCGCACTGTGCTTCTTCATATTAAGGGTAGTCAGAACCCCTTTAGTGGGCGGTCTATTTAAATAGAAAACAAAAATTAGCTTTCTACTTCAAAACTGGCTGCTTTCTCAAAAATGCCGCACTTCTATAGCAAATATATGCCCCAAGCCTATGCCTATTCATTCGAATTTCAAAATCTAAAGTATATCAGTGAAATGTTTTCCCTATCATTAAAAATATTTCCTGAGTGCTTTCCAAAATCATTTCGATTAATCGGATAATTACTTCTATAGGAGAACCGATAAGACTGTTGAATAGGCAATGTCGCCAATTTTAATACTTCTGTTATTGCTGAAACTAATGGAATTTCCTTTCACAGATCACAGGACATTAGTGTTTTTTTTTTTTTGTTGTTCCATTAGTGTTAAAATGGTCAAACAAATGCATATATTTACATCAATAAAAATAACCATTAAATGCCTTTGCTTCCACAAGGACTACTAAAGAAGTTCTATATTAATTTTATTAATATAGGTATATTATGTGTAGTAGTAGGTATAAGGACCTAAGTACAAATACACAATTATTGCGTCTTCTATAATATTGGGTACGTTGTCGTGGCACAGTATGCAAAGCAATTTATTCGGTTGGATTCTAACATTAAGTTTATATACCATTCATTTGTATATATAGTAAAAAGCACAGTCATTAGCTATTAGAATCGAAATAATCATTTAAATAGGCATTTCACATGCAACTAAAGAGCTTTTACGTGTACCTATGTATGTATAATGCGCCTTTGATTAACGAAATCACGTATATTCATTAAGCATCATGCGAAACAATTGCTGTTAATTATGAAGATAGGTATAACTATACACAGTCTATGAGAATTGCTTTTTGAATTACATCAGGAGAACGTACATTATAGGTTGGTATGCAGGTAGTTAGCGTGGGTAAATAAGTTCAAGCAGCATAATCCATTTGTAAAACTAACTCCCCAGTTATATCCTTTAACTCGCTATAACTCTGGCAAACATGCATGTTTGTCGGTACATGAGCAAGAACAACAATCTCCCCGAATCGAATCACTTTCCAAAATCCCCGAGGACAAGCATTTTCACATATTGTCCATTTTTGTTATGGTAACCCATATGTCAGGACGAACCGAACAAGTCTGCATAAATGTACGCCCAACAGCACCAAAACCCGGTGCTCTCTCCACTCTCCAGTCGTCGTCGTCGTCTGGAGACTTGAACTGGCCAAATGGGTCAAAATCGTTTCGGATATAAATTATTTACTGCCATGCCATCGGGCGACCGGCACAGTTGCAGAGTATGTCATTCGATATCGATACACAATACAACTACCTACTTACATTTACTAGTACAGCTACATAATATAGATATCCTTATAGTGACCCTATTCTATAATAGAGAGTCCGAATCCGAATTGCAAACCACCGGAACCGGCTGGCGCTCAATCAAAAATTATATTATAATAATAAATTTAAGCGGATCTTGCACAACTTCCTGGAATAAATAATGCTTTGCAATAATTAATAGCCATTGCAACAGAGAGTCGCCACTTCAGCACTCTTGTCTGGAAAATGGGCGTGCATGGGCATGGCAATGATGATAGTGATGGTGGGCGGTCACCAACTTTGTTGAATAATATCTGGATTTTCGTAAAAAGCGGCAATTTGTTGTTCCAGGGATTCGAGGATAATTCTATATAATGCTGTAGATACACTCCCTGTCACTTGTTTGAGGCCACAATTTTCACAAAATTTTGTTCTCGATAAATTCATGTAGGAAATTTTCTTCCAGGAAATTTTTGATACCTGTGTGTAGGTAAATATATTTTGCAATAAAAAAGGATAAATTTAAAGTGGTAACTTGGAAATTTCATAGGAATTTCACAAATTATAAGAATGGACTGCAAAAATGGCTATAATGCGTCACTTGATTGAGGCCACTTGAAAAACTATAAAAATGTTTACTTTTTCTTGTGTTTCAACATTAATGTATTATGTTTTTGTCAATTAATAATGAGTATGCGCGCCATTTTTTTGCAATAAGCTCTATTAGACGTTTTGGAATTGAATCATGCAGTTTTTTGGATCAATCCAGGGAAATCTGTCTCCAGGCATCGCATTTAGCTTCGACCAAGACGTCCTTATCTTCAATGTGTCTACCAGCATCATTAACTTTTCGAGATAGCCAGGCCCAAACATTTTCGATGATGTTTAAGTCCGGTGAATAAGGTGGCCATGGTAAAAGTTCAACGTTTTCCGACTGAATCCAGCTTCTAGCTACCCTGGAAGTATGGATAGGGTCGTTGTCTTGTTGGAATATCCAAGGTAGAGGTTCACAAATATTTGTTAGCCTTGGAAATGCCTGTTCCAGCAGGCATTTGTTATTATTTACATTCATAGTAGTTGTCGTTATATACTCCAATTCAATTGTTCCATAATAGGTGATAGCTCCCCACATCATAACACCTGATGTATGGCTGTGATGTTTTGACAAAATAATAAAATTACCATCGGGTCCGTCAAGATTAAACTTTTTTTATCTGAAAAGACAACTTTTTTCCATGCGTTGCTTCAGGCATAATGCTCCCTGGCGAAATTCATCATTAGTTCCTTATGTGTAACTGCTGTAGAACCGGTTTCTTTTTGATTTTCATACTCTTGATGTTACCAGTGGTTTAAATTATCCTTAAAATCGTCGTGTTCCCAGAGACCATTTTAACTTGAAATTTAAAATAAAATATAGTTTTCTATCCTTTCTTAAATATTTTAAACTTTTGTTTGAAAAAAATCGGCGATGTAAACTTTTGCCAAGCAATTTTTGGAATGGCCTCAAATGTTTTGCAGTACATTCAGATAATTTGGGAAATTTCTTTGGACTTTCCAAGTTAAATCTTTAACTTTATCCTTTTTTATTGCAAAATATATATACCTACTCACACGTATCAAAAATTTCCAGGAAAAATATTGCTTACAGGTATTTATCGAGAAAATAGTGGCCACAAACAAGTGACAGGGAGTGTATAAGTAGATATAAGTATGGTACCTAAATAAGTGTATACAAACACGTATATTGTGTATATTTAGGTATATTACTCCATGATGGGTGGGCATTTTATTGATGAGCAACTATTAATCGTGTGTCATGTTAGTAACTCGCCAGTGATGTACTGTGTGTGCTCAACGAAGTTAATAATACATGTCCGTTCGACCCAATGTCACTCACTCACCATGGCTGCCAAGTGGATTATTATTGCCTGTATATAACGTATCCAACCCATACATAGGTAATAGGCACTTTTGTTCGTGTGAGGCTATTTTATAATATTATAGCTAGCAATGCGTTTATTTTGTTTATTCCCAATGCAGTCATTAGAACGAAATCAGGGGAATTTAATAGGACAATTTATTGATAGATTGTGTTGATTGATTATTGTGACACTAATCATTAGAGGAAATTTTCGGAAAACCCCAAAATAATATAAAGAGGATTTAATTAGGACTTGATCGTTATATATGTATACCTAACCTGGCTTTCATAAATTATACTCCACTACACAAGAGCAATTTGTGTATTTGCGGGTATTTAAATAATAAGTACTTTTGTTTTTTGTTTGTCCATTGTCAATCACAAGGGGAAGCACCAGACATAGAAACTTATTTAAAAAAGGTATTGAGCACAAAGGAGAATGGGCAAAAATGTATGTGAGCTGGTCTACCTATTCAACAACAATGTGTCATAAATCGTTGAAAAGGTAATGTCATGCACATCAATTAATTATATGAACGTAAAGCTCTAAACCATGGGGTTCAAAATATATTGCCCTTCAAAGCACCGAAAAAGACAGTAATGCAACTCTTCATTTGCAGCTTGTCTTACCACCCACAGAAAAGTGTAATACATCGTTGAAAAGATAATTAGGTGTACTCCATTTTGGAAAAGAGCCGTTAAGATGTAGATAATCAGCAGTATCTATAAAATTATCTTAAAATGCCTTTTAGAGGTTATTTAGTTAAGCTTGCTTAAATATTAAAGTTGCCTTTAAATCACGTTACTTAAATTTGTATCTATAATCAATATTCCTTTCATACTTAACTAAACAACCGTAATGTAACGTAACACAAGAAAATTGACAATTCTGATACAAATTTCTAGTACATTTTTCACTCTCAGGCTATTTCTGTCAGATTGCAAAAAAAAATTAGCAAACACAAAAGAGTGCACAAATAATAAGACAGAAAGAGAAGCAACTGGGTGTATGTGTGTATGCATCGTCAAACACAGAAGACAGAGGAAATGAAACCATTCCACTTTAGTTTTTTTTTTTTGATTTTGTTTTCAGAAATTTCCTTCCTATATTGGTGAGAAAGTATATCATTTACTATATTATTTTCTTTAACAAAAAAAAAAACAAAACAAAACAATTTAAATCCGGCCATCGCAGTACACACATAAATATTTCCTTACTCAACCTACGCACAATTTGTTTTGATAAAAAAAAAAAACAATTCTCATATGTCAAAATATATTTAAGTTGGCTTTGCGTAGCCTTTAAACGCTTTGGATGGTGTTTAAGTTAAGAGGTGTTTAAGTTACGTTGCTTAAATGTGGAAATTGATTATAGATACCGATTTCACACTTAAGTGATATTTAGAGGTAGTTTAGAGTTAAGAAGCCTTTAAAATTTCTTTATAGATTCGGCTGAATGAGTTTCAAATGATATTAAGCCATCAAAAAGGGCAAACATAAAGTAATGCAATTCTTCATTGGCAACTGGTCTACCAACTCAACAGTTATCTGTCATACATCGTTGAAAAGGCAATGAAGTGTACATCAATTATTTATATGGTCATTAAGCTCTAAACCATGGGGTTCGTGGGATATTTGGCCTCAAAGTATCAAAAACAACAATAATGCAATTTCTCATTGGTAAATGGTCTACCAACTCAATATTGATGTGTGATATGTCAATGAAAAGGTTACTGCGTGTACTTCATTTCTGTATACAACCAATAAAGTGTAGGGGTTCGAGAGGTGTTTGGTAAAAATGCATACAAAATCAACAATGCAATTCCGGATTGGAAGTTAGTGCACCTACTCAACAGAAATGTGACATATATCGTTAATATAATATAATAACATATGGTTTAGAGCTTAACGTCCATATAATTAATTGATGTACACGTCATTGCCTTTTCAACGATGTATGACACATTACTGTTAAGTAGATAGACCATTTTTCCCATTCTCCTTTAACTGGCTAATTATTTGTTTTAATTATATATTTATCCAGCCTTGAATTGATTCAGGGAAGTAATAAGTTCCCGAGAACTAATTCCTTTGAGGTTCTTAGTTACCCCTAAAAGGGAATTAAAACTACTTTCGTTAAGTTAATTTAAGCTTGAAAAAACATCCAATTATGTACACTAAGAATTGAGCAGAAATCTTTTACACAGTAAACATACAATTTATCCGAATTAATTAATTCAGCTATAAAACGTAGTAGTGTTGCAGTCAATTTTACCACAACAAGTTTCACTAGCCTATTTACTATCCAAAATTCATTTTGGCCTTCATTTTCTGTTGTGGCTCCAAAATGCTCTTAGGCTAAGCGCTCACATGCAAAACTCTTACCGAAATTAAATAGGTTAATCACTAGTTGATCAATGACCGCGCACATAAGCAACTTTTTTTACCAACTTTAAAATTTTATAATGCCATGAATCGAATTGATTCACTAAATCACCTTTTTAGTATGATTTTTTGCATAACTTTGCAAATATTTTTAAACACAAATGTAGCTTTAATTGAGTAGGTACTTCCTTTTTAAATATCCGACAAATACACTCCAATTCACACGTTTAAATACAGATTTTTTTTCAATAAACATTTAAAGATTTCTCCATAACCTTTTATAATTATGACAAATCTAATTATAGAATTTATTAAGTGTAATATGGGGATTAAGATCCAGGAAGAATTTTGAATCCTCCTAAAAAATTGTCAGTCTTATGGCTCTTTGAACAATTTTAGTCAAAACAATTTTAGGTGTTGTAGCCATGTTCGCTAGTGGTTTGGTGTTTTTTCAACGTTTTCCCTATATCGAAGGAAGCTACATAATTATTCCAATGGTGTGACCTTCACAGCGACTGCTATGACCATCGTCCTGATAGTCTCGAATTTGAGCATTTTTCTCTTCGGTTAGAACACTTCCTTTTGGCAACATTGTTAAATTCATGAGTAATTGTCTTTAAATGTTTATTATTTGATTTTGTGCATACTATTTTTAACCATTTTAACCATTTTATGAGCTACAAGGTTGTTTTTCAAGGTGTATTTAAACAAATGACACAAAAAATAAGGTCGATTTTTTGACTAAAATTGTTCAAAGAGGAGGATTCAAAATTCTTCCTGGATCTTAATCCCCATATTACACTTAATAAATCTTATAATTAGATTTGTCATAATTATAAAAGGTAATGGATAAATCTTTAAAAGTTTATTGAAAAAAATCTGTATTTAAACGTGTGAATTGGAGTGTATTTGTCGGATATTTAAAAAGGAAGTACCTACTCAATTAAAGCTACATTTGTGTTTAAAAATATTTGCAAAGTTATGCAAAAAATCATACTAAAAAGGTGATTTAGTGAATCAATTCGATTCATGGCATTATAAAATTTTAAAGTTGGTAAAAAAGGTATTGAGCACAAAGGAGAATGGGCAAAAATGTATGTGAGCTGGTCTACCTATTCAACAACAATGTGTCATAAATCGTTGAAAAGGTAATGTCATGCACATCAATTAATTATATGAACGTAAAGCTCTAAACCATGGGGTTCAAAATATATTGCCCTTCAAAGCACCGAAAAAGACAGTAATGCAACTCTTCATTTGCAGCTTGTCTTACCACCCACAGAAAAGTGTAATACATCGTTGAAAAGATAATTAGGTGTACTCCATTTTGGAAAAGAGCCGTTAAGATGTAGATAATCAGCAGTATCTATAAAATTATCTTAAAATGCCTTTTAGAGGTTATTTAGTTAAGCTTGCTTAAATATTAAAGTTGCCTTTAAATCACGTTACTTAAATTTGTATCTATAATCAATATTCCTTTCATACTTAACTAAACAACCGTAATGTAACGTAACACAAGAAAATTGACAATTCTGATACAAATTTCTAGTACATTTTTCACTATCAGGCTATTTCTGTCAGATTGCAAAAAAAAATTAGCAAACACAAAAGAGTGCACAAATAATAAGACAGAAAGAGAAGCAACTGGGTGTATGTGTGTATGCATCGTCAAACACAGAAGACAGAGGAAATGAAACCATTCCACTTTAGTTTTTTTTTTTTGATTTTGTTTTCAGAAATTTCCTTCCTATATTGGTGAGAAAGTATATCATTTACTATATTATTTTCTTTAACAAAAAAAAAAACAAAACAAAACAATTTAAATCCGGCCATCGCAGTACACACATAAATATTTCCTTACTCAACCTACGCACAATTTGTTTTGATAAAAAAAAAAAACAATTCTCATATGTCAAAATATATTTAAGTTGGCTTTGCGTAGCCTTTAAACGCTTTGGATGGTGTTTAAGTTAAGAGGTGTTTAAGTTACGTTGCTTAAATGTGGAAATTGATTATAGATACCGATTTCACACTTAAGTGATATTTAGAGGTAGTTTAGAGTTAAGAAGCCTTTAAAATTTCTTTATAGATTCGGCTGAATGAGTTTCAAATGATATTAAGCCATCAAAAAGGGCAAACATAAAGTAATGCAATTCTTCATTGGCAACTGGTCTACCAACTCAACAGTTATCTGTCATACATCGTTGAAAAGGCAATGAAGTGTACATCAATTATTTATATGGTCATTAAGCTCTAAACCATGGGGTTCGTGGGATATTTGGCCTCAAAGTATCAAAAACAACAATAATGCAATTTCTCATTGGTAAATGGTCTACCAACTCAATATTGATGTGTGATATGTCAATGAAAAGGTTACTGCGTGTACTTCATTTCTGTATACAACCAATAAAGTGTAGGGGTTCGAGAGGTGTTTGGTAAAAATGCATACAAAATCAACAATGCAATTCCGGATTGGAAGTTAGTGCACCTACTCAACAGAAATGTGACATATATCGTTAATATAATATAATAACATATGGTTTAGAGCTTAACGTCCATATAATTAATTGATGTACACGTCATTGCCTTTTCAACGATGTATGACACATTACTGTTAAGTAGATAGACCATTTTTCCCATTCTCCTTTAACTGGCTAATTATTTGTTTTAATTATATATTTATCCAGCCTTGAATTGATTCAGGGAAGTAATAAGTTCCCGAGAACTAATTCCTTTGAGGTTCTTAGTTACCCCTAAAAGGGAATTAAAACTACTTTCGTTAAGTTAATTTAAGCTTGAAAAAACATCCAATTATGTACACTAAGAATTGAGCAGAAATCTTTTACACAGTAAACATACAATTTATCCGAATTAATTAATTCAGCTATAAAACGTAGTAGTGTTGCAGTCAATTTTACCACAACAAGTTTCACTAGCCTATTTACTATCCAAAATTCATTTTGGCCTTCATTTTCTGTTGTGGCTCCAAAATGCTCTTAGGCTAAGCGCTCACATGCAAAACTCTTACCGAAATTAAATAGGTTAATCACTAGTTGATCAATGACCGCGCACATAAGCAACTTTTTTTACCAACTTTAAAATTTTATAATGCCATGAATCGAATTGATTCACTAAATCACCTTTTTAGTATGATTTTTTGCATAACTTTGCAAATATTTTTAAACACAAATGTAGCTTTAATTGAGTAGGTACTTCCTTTTTAAATATCCGACAAATACACTCCAATTCACACGTTTAAATACAGATTTTTTTTCAATAAACATTTAAAGATTTCTCCATAACCTTTTATAATTATGACAAATCTAATTATAGAATTTATTAAGTGTAATATGGGGATTAAGATCCAGGAAGAATTTTGAATCCTCCTAAAAAATTGTCAGTCTTATGGCTCTTTGAACAATTTTAGTCAAAACAATTTTAGGTGTTGTAGCCATGTTCGCTAGTGGTTTGGTGTTTTTTCAACGTTTTCCCTATATCGAAGGAAGCTACATAATTATTCCAATGGTGTGACCTTCACAGCGACTGCTATGACCATCGTCCTGATAGTCTCGAATTTGAGCATTTTTCTCTTCGGTTAGAACACTTCCTTTTGGCAACATTGTTAAATTCATGAGTAATTGTCTTTAAATGTTTATTATTTGATTTTGTGCATACTATTTTTAACCATTTTAACCATTTTATGAGCTACAAGGTTGTTTTTCAAGGTGTATTTAAACAAATGACACAAAAAATAAGGTCGATTTTTTGACTAAAATTGTTCAAAGAGGAGGATTCAAAATTCTTCCTGGATCTTAATCCCCATATTACACTTAATAAATCTTATAATTAGATTTGTCATAATTATAAAAGGTAATGGATAAATCTTTAAAAGTTTATTGAAAAAAATCTGTATTTAAACGAGTGAATTGGAGTGTGTAAATGAAATTATAAGCCTCTAAAAGTGGCCAAATCGGCTTTTTTTAAAGGTTTAATTCAAAAATGTAATGGAAAATCAAATTGATGGGGCCTTTTAACACCATTTTAATATGAAATTTACTGTCACTTCACAATAATTTGTATACAGAGTATAGCCTGGCAATTCATCTTTATTTAAAGATCTTACTATTGAAGATCAGATAAATATAATTGAAGTTATAATTTTTGAAAGAAGCCATCTCGGTTGAAATTTTTTTTTTTTTTTAATTCGGATAACTGTGCTTCTTCACGTCTGCGGCGAAGAATATCTACCACACAAGCAGAACAACTTTTTTGGGGTGATCGTTTAGTTTGTGTCAAAATACAAAGGACTTTAGTCCTAACGAATAATTATTGACTAAACAAGCGTTTAGATAAACGTCACGATGAACTTTAGAGACGAGTTAATTTGTTTGTTAACCAATAACCAAATTAAACACGTTTTTAAATAGTCAATGCTCTATTACATTATCTCTTACTATTTGTTGCCAAACAGACTGCTTCTATGAATGGAAATGGCCACGATCAAGAATTGATGCGATAGCCTATCTCAGATAGATTCGTATCCATATAGGCTTCTGATCAACCAAAACCGGATAGGTTACCTGAAAGTATTTTTGGCAAAGTTCTTCGTTATAATACAGTAATTTGCATTTTATTATTATATTATTTTAATAATTTTTTGTTTCATTGTGCGATTTCGAATGTTTTCTCAAGTTGTGGGACACGGTTTTTTTTGATCCGGTTGTTAACGGCTCATTTTTGTTCTTCTGTTTTGGGCTGAACGGTTCCTCGTAAACAGATTAATTCAATTTCAAATGTAGGTACATATGTATTTCTTTTGATTTAAAAATTTTGGGTTGTATCCTGGGTTTCAACCAAAAAGTGGCCTAACTGAACTTTTATCGAAATTGAGTTTATTATTTCACATTAAAATTTCTGCATTAAATTTTTTTTAATTTTCGGCTTCATACTATAGTTGCTACAGGCCTTTTAAACTTAGGCCAAACAAATACAAAATGAGAAGCTTGAGTGCGTTCACATATTTGATTTTATTGTTGGGAACTTTAAGTTACGTCAATTATTTTACTATTTGATCACAGCGGACAGGTGACATCAATGCAATGTGTTAAACATAAGTGGGTCCCCTGATAATCTCCCTCGATAAGCAATGAAATCAAAGAGTTTTATACCAACTAAAGTAAATGCTGCAACTATTGCTTCCATAACGAAGTGAGTATGTGCCTGTGCATTACTGCCCTGCCCTGGGATGTTAGCACTTCATGGCATATATGGAATATTCGGAAGAAAAAGGAAAATGGTCAAAAAAAGGTCAAGAAATTTCAGAAATTGTTCAGCCATAGATTTTTTTTTTAAATAATTTCAAAGTCACAAGCAATTTTTTTTACATGCGATTCTATCGCACGACCTTTCGTTTATCAGTTGAATACGTTACCTACTGGGCTAAATCATTATAAAGAACCCACTTCAGCCATACAAAATTGTGTTTTATTTGGTTCATATTTTGTATCTATTATTATTTATTATTTAAAAAACTAAACACTTTTTATACAAAACTTCGTTCCGCCTAAATTCATTTGTGTAAGGAAAATAATAATTCCGAGCATGATATACAATGATGTTTCATGTTATTCGGTCAATTGAAATTCTTTATTCTAAAGTTTTATTAAATACAATAAAATAACTTAATTAACAATGTCGATGTGTTTCAATGAAACCAAAATGATTGGCGTGTCGGCCAACCTGAAAAGCCCGGAACATCCAAAGAATTCAAAAATTCCGTGGGATAGTTGGTGGCTTCATTTTCATCCATCACGTAGTCCACGGATTTGAATAAATTAACTCAAAGACGCACAGTGTGACAATTTCGCTATTTAGCGGGATTTAATTGAAAAAAAGACTTGCACAAATGTAAACAAAAACCGGTTTTTCTTGCAGCTAACACCTCCCACTTAATGACAGTGACCAAATTTTTTGTAGAATCATGTGTAACAAAAAAAAAATGATCTCAAAGTTCAATTTGTGTTCAATTATTCATTACAAGGTATGGTGTGAGAGCAAGTGTTTCATATTTGGTTGCAAGTGGTACGCGTGATTTTAATTGAAAGTTTTATTTTTAATTAATTAATATACTTCTAATAAATAAAAAAGTAAGTTTATTTTGGATATTGGGATCTTTTAATTAAATTAAGAAGGGAGGAAACAAAAATGATTGGTAATTTTTGTGCGTTTTATGCATTCATTAGAGCGAACGTACAGTTGTTCAGTGTTATTCAAGTTGAAGACCCTATTTGTTGTAAAGCCATGTATGTTGGTTACCAAAAAGTGTTTTGACTTTTTGCGCACAGGTGCGACACCCATACTAAATTTTCAATTTTTTTATGATGGCTACCAAAATTACGAAGAAACAAATTTATGATGTCTGGATTTCTAAGATCAAAATTAAGCGCTTTGATGCATTATTTTCTTTTTTTATGAGCTTCTTTAGTAATAATATGTTTTCTGAGGACGTAATCAAGTCAATAAAGACTACCTTAAAAAACTTATGCTTAAGGTTTGACGAAAGGATGGCCAAAAGTGGTCGCCATCGAGATCGCTTCGAAAGTACTAATTTTTCGTGGTTGAATGAAACCCTAACACTCCCACAAACAGTTTTAGATGAAATTCCTTCTTCATCTCGGGAAAACAAGGTAGGAAGACCAAGAAAAAGCTTTGACGAATGCTGTGAAAGAAGCAAGAAGAGAAAAGTACACAACCTATTAGATTCATTCAGCTCTACAGAAATTTCAATTGCGAATGAACTAAATCTTAGAAGAGCAGGAAAAAGAAATACTGCTATCACAATAAAGCAATTGTCAACATGTTCCCCAAAAAGAGGTTTGTTTATTTTTAAATTTAAGTACATTTTTATTATCATTTTTAATCGTTAATAAGGTTCAATTGTAAGAAAACCACTGGAAACTACTACTTCTGGCTGTATTTCAATGTCTGCAGATGAAGCGTTAGCAATGATGACAGACTCATAGCTATCTACTCACCAATATGAAATAATACGCCAGAAAATAAATAAAACTGTTCCACATTCCACAAACAAGGTGCTACCCCGATAGCAGAACTGTAAGCGAATCTTCTGCTGAATGTGGCTTACAAAGTTTACTAAATCATAGTGTTAAGCGTATATGTTTAGCTCAAAAGACGTGTTAAATTCTATTGATGATTTTAAAACAGGTTTAAAAGAAATATCCCTGATTATAAAATGGGGTTGTGATGGTGCTCAGCTAAGGTCATACAAACAAAAATTTTCATCAGGTGATCATTTCAATCAAAATCTGTTCAGTGTATCTATGGTGCCCATTCAAATGTTTTTTTTGAAGGAAAAAACCAAAATAGTACTTTGGCAAAACCCAGCCCCAGTTTTGCAAAAGAATCGACCGAATTGATCAAACGTGAAGTAGATTCAATTCAACATCAAATAAACACCATATTGCCTATTGAGATAAATCAGGACAGCTTTCATATCTTAGTCAAACCAGTTTTCTTACTTACTATGATTGACGGCAAAATATGTACTGCTTTGTCATCTGTAACGTCTTCATCTCAAACCTGTTATATTTGCGCTGCAAAACCTTCCGAAATGAACAACCTAGCCCATCTTTCGAGGAAGTCTCTGGACCAACAAGCAATGTCATTCGGATTAAGTCCCCTTCACTCTTGGATCCGATTTATGGAATGTGTACTTCACATTGCGTATAGACTGGAAGTCAAAATTTGGCAAGTAAGAGACCAGGCTGCTAAAGAAAAAGTCAAAGCTAGAAAAAAACTTATTCAAGAAAGATTCAGAAGTGAAACTGGTCTATTGGTCGATATGCCAACTCAACAGTCAGGCAATACGAATGATGGGAACACGGCTAGACGATTCTTCAGAGATGAAGTGAAAACTGCCGAAATTACAGGAATAGACACAGATATGATCAAAAAGTTTCATATCATCTTAGAAGCTCTTGGGTCAGGGTTTCCAATTGAATTAAATGCCTTCGAGAGATTTGCAACAGAAACAAGGGAAATTTATCTAAAAAATTATGGCTGGTATTATATGCCAGTTAGTGTGCACAAGGTCTTATTTCATGGAAAACAAATAATTGCGACTTGCATTCTTCCAATCGGACAACTTTCGGAGGAAGCTCAAGAAGCCAGGAATAAGGATAATAGAAAATATAGAGAACTTTTCACCAGAAAAACTTCGCGTGTCGACACAAATACAGACCTTCTAAACAGGTTGTTAGTATTATCGGATCCATTTTTGGCAAGCATAAGATGCATCCCAAAAAAAAAAAGTTTAATTGAACAAGAAGTGCTCCAATTGCTAGACATACCAAACGAGTAATAAACGTGTAATGTTTGGTTTTTTATGTTGTTTTTTGTTGAAAATTGTCTAGATATGTTTATATAATTTATTAAATTCTTTCCTATAAACAATTATAATAAAATAAAAAAAAAAAAAAATTTAACAAAAACATTCATTTCTGAGCGTTATTAATTTAAACCCGCTAAATAAGCGAAATGTCACACTGTGCGACGATTTGATTTTGAATGACGAAATTCAAATGATCGACATTCTTGTTTTTCGCAACCAAAATCGCACGTGAACTCAGTCAATCATGGTTAACATAATTTTGAGTGAAATTCGGAAAAACATTCGCCATGAGCTCTTCCGGCGTTGTTGTAAAGTAGCAAAAAATTCGGTGGAAATTCAAAACGGCCGGTAAATTAGTGCACTGGTATCACGCCATTGGCCATTGCCAATAAATTGAATGGAGAAATCTGCAGCGAACTGGTCATTTCGTAAAGCGACCCGCATGTTTGTTTTCAATTGCAATTTCTCCACGCATTGCCTTTCCTGGGGCCAATTCAAATTTATCAAGCCCTAAATCGTCAAAATCAAAGTAACCATTCTCGAGTCATGCACAAAAAACCGGATGTTCCCGGATTATAAATTTTTCTGGAAATTTTAAGGGATTTTCTTCCAGTTTCCTATGCCCTTCCTTGAACTAATACGAATTTATCAAGCCCTAAATCGTACAAATCGAAGTAACCGTTCTCGAGTTATGCATTAAAAACTGGATGTTCCCTGTTTTCTAATTTTCCCGGAAATTTTCCGGGATTTTCGTCCAGTGTCCTATGTCCGTTTTTGAGCCAATACGAATCCAACAACCCCTTAATCGTGAAAATCGAAGACACCGTTATCGAGATATGCATTAAAAAGAGGATGATCCCTGATTTTCAGTTTTCCTTGGGTCAATACGAATTCATCAAGCCTAAAATCATGAAAATCGAACGATCCGTTCTCGAATTATGCGCACACATACGGACGACATTTCTCTTTTATATACATATAATAGATATTAAATGTTTTTCTTGGAAAAGGTCCTTATGTCGTTATCTATTATGCAAATCTCTTTTGGTCTTCATTATAAGATATCATAAAATGAATGACTAATAGAAGGCATATTATAAAGATGAAAAAAAAAAAACAAAATAAATTACAATTATTTATATTGAAAGAAGTAGAAGCAAAATGTGCCCTGCAGTTACCTGACTCAAAGTGTTTTCCAACTCACGTTTCCCAAAACGCTCGCCAACACACACTTTTCCACTTTTGTATCCAGAACAGATTTGGTATAATTTTCTAATTACCCCAAAAAATAAATGTCCTACAGATTAATCAATCAATACCTCATTAGCTCTCCTGTTCAGTTTCCTCACTTTTGTTCTTTTCAAACAGTTGTAAACTTTTAAGACAACAAAAAAAATAACTTTCAAATAATTTATCATCATTTATTTTGCCAGCGAATTTAAAAGAACGACTCTCTTTATCAAAAACCAAACTTTTGCATTTTACCGATTAATTTTATAATAACCAAACAAAAATTTTGCTCATTCAATAATTTCTTCACGTTTTTTTCTTTCATTTCCTTTCAGCCTGCGGATTTGAATGGACCAAACCAAACCAAAAATAAAAAATAAACAACAAAAGAAAAATAAAACTTCCTGTATGCTGGTTGTGTAGTTGAAGGCTGCCACTTTCCGGTAAACGACTTCAATAATAATTTCTTCCTCGGCCGTCCAAAAAGCAAAAATAAGCAGAAGGAAAATTTCCTTTTGAGAAATGACCCAGCAAATAAAAAATCCAGTTCCAAAAAGAAGAAAAATTGAAAAGCATAAAATAGAAATACAAAAACAGAAATACAATAAACAAAGTCAGACAGAAACATAAAGTGCTAATCGATGTTCGAATTTCTACCAACCCAAGTTTCCTGGCTTTATAAGCAGCATCCGCTTCTTAAAAGAGAACGCTTCAATAACTTTCTCTATAAATTGTAATGGAAACAAAGTTCAAGATATGCACAGCAGACTTATATACTATTAAAATGGACGATAACAGTTTGTTTACGTAGAGTTTCGTTCTGATATTCCAGTGCAGCAGTCTTCTAACTTGTGAAGCATCGCAGCCTTTCAACTCAATTGGAACTTTATGTTGATAGAGTCCCAGAGAAAGGAGTCAGAAAATTATATCATAGAATGTGTATGTGTGCACTACCGCACTACCCCGGCGAGTAACGTGTTGACATGAAATATTAATGCGGTAGCGTTGACGTTTTAAGTCAACCCAAGCACAACATAAATCATAAAGTCTAACAAGAAATAAAGCAGCAGCAGAAGAGGAATAAACTACCAGTGCAGTGCATAAGAAGACCGAAGCTAATCGCTGACCTAAGTCATATAAGCTGAAACCTGCCACGGTTGAATCACCCCTTAAAGGGAATTATTAATAGTTGAAGCGTAACAGCACATATCTAACTTTGACTAACATACATAGTTCTTACCACGACATAAAAACTAAGAAGAAGAAACGAATATATAAGGAATATAAATAATAAGGATCACATGTCAGAAGGGGCACACGTGTCCCATTCGACTGCAATTCGTACAAAAAATACAAATAAGCAACAGAGGAAGATAACAAGTACGACGACGAAGACGTTGGTAGAAACGTACTACAGAAATAATGCAAATGCTACCGAACATGTTGGAGATTCGAGTTATCCTGCTATGCCTTCCATCGATCCTTTTAGCAACAACCTTAGAACCGGGTAAGTTCAGTCATGTAAAAAATTCAACTTTTTCTATTAGCAGAGTCCCTTAATAAATATAACTATAATATACACTCCGCGCAACTTGAATAGAAACAAACTTTTTTTTTACTATCAGAGCGTATAGCGCTTTGGTAAATTTATAAATTCACCTTTTGGTTTTAGTTCATAAAAGAGTGATCTATTGCGAATAAAACTGCATGGACAGAATAATTCAGGAAAATATCATTAGGTTATTTTTTTTGACCTTTTCTAATTACTTCATTAAAAAACCTGTTTTTTTTGCGCCACTTGAATAGAAACATTCTTCTAAATAAGGAAACAAATTGAAAAAGTGCAGTAAAAGTGGGTATTTTTCTATTTGTAATCATATTTTTATAATGTGTGCTACCACCTTTATTTGAAATAACTTGAAAAACCCAGTTGGAGACTGAATCATGCAGTTATTTTATATAATTTAAAGAAATTTCACTTCATGCTTCTTTGATTTGCAGCAGTAAGTGATTCCTTGTCCTCATACTGTCGGTCAAAATCGTAGACTCTACGAACCATCCATCCCCATACGTTTTCAATAATATTTGGGTCCGGAGAATAGGGTGGCCATTGAAGTAAGGTAACATTTTTGTCGGATGTCCAACTGTTAATGATCCTTGCGTTGAGGATTGGGACGTTTTCTTGTTGCAATGTCCATGGTTGGTCCAAAGACATCGGTAAACTTAGGCAAGTCTTCTTGGGAAAGTCCAGATCAATTATTCAAAACCAGAAAATCGCAGCCCACGCCATTACACCGCCTTCTGGGCTATGGTGGCGCTCCAGAAACCTGAGTTCCTTCCGTATAACATAAAAATAGTAATTTAATCCGTCCGGGTCATCAAAATTGAATTTACCACTTTTGTCCACTCTTCCTTTCACGTCATATTCTTCCTGCAAAAATCTATTATATTGTGTCTTCGTATTGGATTAAAAGGTGGGTTTTCTTCAATTAAAGGCGCTTTAAATGTTGTGACCCACGAATAACACGTCTAATAGTGTTAAGACTAGCTGCAATACCACTCTTTGCTTTGATTTTAGGAGCAGAGTCGCTTGAATTTGAAGCTAGTCTAATTATCTTTATTGGTCTGCTTCTGTTGTGGCTCTTAATTGCCCACCTTACACATTTTTCCATAGTTTTCTTTATTTCTAGAATTCGACCAAACAGTTTTCACATTTCTACATATTTTTTTGGCAATTGTGCGTAGAGGAAGCTTGATTTCTGCGTGTATTTCAATATTGGCTTTTATCCAAGCTTTAATGGTTTTCCGCGGCCCGTCTTTTCTTTGATAAACTAATTATTATTTTTAATCTACACTTCCATTATAAGAAAAATATTTTTTCTTCTTACCGTTATCTATAGAGACAAAACGCACACTGTTTTAATTCAAGTGGCGCAAAAAAAAACAGTGTATTTAATGAAGTAATTAAAAAAAGTGATACAAAATAACCTAATGGTATTTTCCTGAATTATTCTGTTCATGCAGTTTTATTCGCAATAGATCCCTCTTTTAGGAACTAAAACCAAAAGGTGAATTTATAAATTTACCAAAGCACTACACGCTCTGATAGTAAAAAAAGGTTTGTTTCTATTCAAGTGGCGCGGAGTGTATACGAACATATTGTATGTGTGCTGTTGTGAATAGTAGCTGGGAGTAAAACATGTCGTAGCAGTGACACTGTGGCATATTTAGATGCAAAAAGCGATAACAAAATAACTAAGTGTACAGATGAGTCGCACGAACTTACGTAGCACTATTATTACCTACTATATTGTTATTTTTTTTTTAATCTTTCAAGCTGATAAGATATGAAATTTAAATTAAATTAAAAAAGGTCAGTTATTTTTTTTTGTTCGAGTTGAAGAACTGTAATAGATTAATACTTGCTATTTGAGGTCTTGAGTACAAAACTAGTTTAACCAATTTTATGAAGAATTCCTCCTTTGCGTTTAGAGCTGTATACGAGACGAGACTCTGCGAGACTTTTGTAAGTCTCGTCTCGGTCTCGTTTAAATCGAAAATTTTCAGTCTCGTCGCGGTCTCGTGTCGGTCTCGTATCGGTCTCGTATAAAAAAATCTCGTCTCTCCATGCGAGACCGAAACTTTTCTCGTCTCGTAGCCAGCCTTACTGGAAATTCATGTAAAAGTACACATTGTAATAAGTTGCTAGTTGTTAGCTAATTTTGTACGCACAAAAAAATTCTTTGCCCTGTTGGAATTCGAGATACAGAAAAACTAGCTAACTTGACGTCAACTTATGAGGTCAA
Source organism: Melangyna quadrimaculata (assembly GCA_949320155.1). NCBI lineage: Eukaryota > Metazoa > Arthropoda > Insecta > Diptera > Syrphidae > Melangyna > Melangyna quadrimaculata. Next base: position 42,858,876 of record OX439485.1, on the reverse strand, counting down.
GTACGAACTTGCTCTCGTAGCTAACAAACTGAATACAGTTGGACATTGACAGTGTAGATAGAGATGGTTTAATATACCCAATATTCTGATATCGTTAACGAAAAATTAATAAAAACACTTTAAAATAACAATTTTGATTTTACATAATACAAACAAATTTGGAAAAAAAGTGAAAAATAAAAAAAAAATTAAATATAGTAATAAATTACTATTAATTAATTATTAATATATTTAATTTATTATTGGATGTTCGTCAACATTGGAACATAAGCAAATCGAAAATGGCCTTCGAATATGCTTTAACTAAAACAATTGCATGTTATGTTAATAATGAGAATTTCATAGAAAATATTGCAAGAACATCATTGCGAAGATTTCGAAAATTAAAAGAAAATCAAATGAAGATAAGAGTAAATATTGGATTTTTATTAAAATGCAGGAAAAACAAAATTATACCAAATTTAATAAAAATTAAATCATCAGTCAGTAACTCACGTACTACAACAGTTATAAGAAAGGCTCAACTCTGAAATCAGTTACGCGCACTCTTGTTTGAACAACGTCGACAAAGACCTGTACAATTTACACAAAATTTTAACAAATGGCATGCATTATACTACTTTAGTAATGTTAAATAAATTTATTGATGTTTTTATGTTCTATATCAATGAGATCGAAAAAAGTAAAAAAGAAAAATTGAATGACAAATTTAAAAAACTATCGGAGAAGCAAACTTTTGAAAAACCACAAATACACATCCTCAATGATTTCGTCGTTAACTAATCTTCAACAACACTAACAAACAATCAAATGGAATTATTGAACTTAGGAGTGAAATTTTGCCATCCACGGAAGTGATAATATAGATCAAGTAATTGCAGAAATCAAAACAACTATTTCAACTTGTAATCCTGATGTCCGGAATGCAATCCGAGTTGATGTTAAAAAATCTATTGAGGCTTTCATAATCATCTTAAAATGAAGAAAATGATAGGTTATCTCAACAAAACTAATATTAACATCTCTTCGTAGAAAAATTTCTGAAAATAACATTATCATTTTAAAAGCTAATAAAGGAAATAAAGTTGTCATTCTAGATAAATCATACCATATTGAGAAGGTTTTAAACATACTCAATAACGGAAGCTAGGTCATCGTCAATAAATCACAAACAAAGCTAAACGGTTAGCAAGCAAAAACAAAATTAACACTTCATAGTTAGAAAGGGAGAAAAGAAGAAAATTTTTAAAAAAATTAAAAATTTATGAATTTTTTTTTCTTAAAATTGGGAGGATTCAGTCCAATATGAACACCGTCTATAATACTATGAACATAACTTTTATTTGTAGGCAATTTAATTTTCATTCACTTTGTCAGATTGACTTTGCCTCTATTGCGCTTAGTTTTCCAAATATTGCAGAAAAACTACAAAAGGGGACCTTAAGCCCCCTCTCCTGCCTAAAGCTTGCGGCTCTGGGCTGGAGACTTTGAGTCTGTTGTACCTGAGGGTCAGCTCTACAACTCACACAGTACCTTGGGTGGCTTGCTTCGCAGGTAAAAAGAATTTATTTATTCTTAAGCCTCAAGCTCAAGGAAACACTACTATCACATACTACACATATATACATGTTCACACTATAATAAAAATAAAAATTATAAAAAAAGCCAAAAAAATTGACGTCGCAACTTTCAATTTTCTCAAAAACTAGAAGACATAGAACCAATTGGTTTTCAGTTTTCAATAAAGAGTTATTAGGGGTAGTGAACCATAAAAGCCAATTCAGCATCTTATTTCCCAATTAAAAAAAAAAATCAAAAACTAAATTTTCAATTTTTGATTTTTTTAATTTTGAGTTTGAAAGTCATTTTTACAAAAACTATGGATATCAATAACTTGATTTAAAAATAAAATGAAAAAACCGAGTCCTGGCTTTCAAAAAAAGTAAATTTTGTTGTTGGTTTTAATATTATTTAAAAAAATGCCCCTCCTCTCTAAACGGGAGTAGAAAGAACCCCCTTTTATGGCGAACAAATTTTGTATTGTGTTCTTTTAAAAAGAACGTCATCAGTTTTTGGCATCGTATAAAAACAACTCTTGCTACCTAATTAAATTTTGCCTAATTAAGTATTCATCAACTTTTTCGTATAGTTTCGGATATATAGAAAAAAAAGGAAATTATAACTCTACTCTCAGCTACATGACATGATGAAATAACAGTGAATGAATGTGTATTGAACCTTTTTGTTATTTACAAGTACATTGGTCAGAAAACATTCAATATCTGAGACAATAACAGTTTTTATCAGACTTGTTGACTTTTCAACCCCCCGCATCTCCCGTATTATTGACCCTAGCAAAAATATGAACATAACTTTTCTTATAGACAATTTATTTTTCTCTAATTTTGTAGTATAGACTTTTCCGCTAACATGCTAGGTTGTGAAAATATTTACGAAAATCTAAAAAGGGGTACCTTTGAGCCCCCCTCCTGAGTTTAGCTCGTGGCCCTGGGCTGGGGACTTTGGGTATGTTGTACCTGGGGGTATCCTACCATATGAAAAAATAATCCAGAGAGCACTATTTTTTGCATTTATTTTATCATTTTGAGTCTTCGTTGACTGGGCTAAAAATGAAACATTGCTGAGTCATTTTCTAATATTTTTGCTTGTTTTTTTGTTTTTGTTTTAATTAAATTTGTTTATGAAAACCAATTTCTCAATGGCGTATTTTCCAAATAAATAAAATAAAGCCTCCAATCCAATAAATGCATTGCAGGCTGAGTTTTAACGCTTACAGATCCTTGTTTGAAAAATAAAAAGGAATTTAATATATTGGTTAAACATAGCTTAAGAATAATAAAACCAGTTAATAGAATTGAGAACTAAAATAATAAAAACTTATAACTCCAAAACTAAACGAGGAAAGTAAACTTAAATGCAGCACCACATTTTTTTTTTTTTAACTTAAACGCTTAAAAAAATATTTTTATTTTTTCAGTGATCGAAATCGCTTTCGATTCAATAGTTCCAATGATTCGTATTCGTTTCTCTGCGTGTTATCGACGGTCAGTATTTCACTCAAGGATAAACTCTTACCTTAAATTTGGTTTTTGTATGGCCAAGTTTCCAACGTTCCACGGATATGTGTTTCAATACAATTTTTCATTAAAAGCTTTAAAAATGGTGCCATAAGTGGGCGGAATTTTTTTTTTTTTGACTATTAATAATGCATCTTTTAGAAAAAAATTGCTTTTGAGTTTGCTTTTCTTCTATCTCACAATTGCAAATTAAAATTTTTAATGTTTCAAAGTTTAAATGAAACCTTTGATAACTAAGGTCCACGCTAAGACCTATGTTTTCAGTGGTGAGATAAGAGTTTGCGAAAAAAAATGTTGGTTACAGTTAAACAGGAAGAATGCAAAAATACTTTAAACATAAAATGCCAAAATTAATTCACTGAACTTGGTGAATCGGTTTATGGGTTTCATCCTAAGTTTTGGGTATATCTTTAATCCCGAACTAGAATAATTGGCGTTTTTCAAACATTTGGTGCTGGTCCCAATAATTCTTGAGCGACCACTATCTTTATTCAAAATATATATTTGTTTGAAAGAGCCGCATAAGTTACCTTCAGAAGTGATTATAATATTCATAATAGTAATCAGAACAGAAGGAGTATGAAGAAATAAAATTCTAAAAAAAAATAGGGGTTATTGCAGGGGTAAAATCCCTTTCAACCCCGCCTGGATATGACCTCAAATATGTTTTCAATGAATGGTTGAAAACTTGAAAATATGTTTTTTCCTTCAAGTTTCAGGGGAGTTATTGAACAAGTAATACTTAAGAAAAACTGTTCACGTCTTAGTCTTTGTTCACTCTAACCCCAGAGTACTAAACTTCTAATTTTTCGAATTGAGCAATTAATGATGGCTTCAATGATCAATAACGAAGGATCTTGTGATGACGACATCAAACATCGCGTAAGCTTAGGGTGGATGAAGTGGCGGGAAAACTCTGCCATCTTCTGTGATAGAAAAATGCCCCATAAGCTGAAAGAAAAGCTATACACGGCAGTTTGTTCGTCCAGCGCTTACATATATGGTTCACAGCGTTGGACAATGTACAAGAAGTATGAGATTAAATGGATGGCAGCTGAAATGAAGATGCTACGCATGACAGCAGGAGTGACAAAGCGCGATCGAATAAGAAGCAAGAGAATCTGAGGAAGTCTACACGTCAAAAACACCATCTTGGATAAAATACAGCAAGAGCAACATAGCTGGTACTGTCATGTACAAAGAAGATGACATGAGAACAAATGTGGAATACTTTACCCGGCAATTTTAATATTCATAGGTTCAAAACCAATGTCCTAACGCTCGCACTGTGTTTAAACATTTAAAGGGCAACCAAAAGAACCCAGTTCAAAAATCAATAGCACAAGACGTTCCAACACTATTGCGGAAGAAAGGCAGGCGCAAAAACTCCTTGATGAAACAAATGCAAGACACCTGCATTTAGTTGGCCTCAGATATGGAACTATCCAAAACCAGGAGGCCTGTCGACGTTTTCTGAGGTCAACCCGGTGAACCCCAAAAGTGGAACCATAGGTGAAGCAGTTGAGTGGGAGAGTTGTGTCCCCCTCGAGATCATGACAATCGCCGGTTAATGAAGAAGAAAAGAAGAATGATGGCTTCAAAAACCTGATGTAATGAACCACAGCCCTAGGTCTTTATTATGGTTGCAATGAATTTTGGCTTAATCACACTTATTGCAACTTTGGCATTCTTAGTCTTTTCATGATCATACTTCGCACACTTCCCGTCACTTGTTTAAGACAACTCTTTTTTTAAGCTGCGTTGTAAAGTTTTAAAGGGCGGATTTTGGTAAAAAAAAAATTAAAGCAAGTATTTAAAAAAAGCTTATTTATAACTTATAATTACATGGTTTTTGCAAAATATGTAAATATTTAATCAGCGGTAAATAAAGTTGAACATTTTCTGAATGAAACAACAACAACTCAAGTATTCTACCACTAAGTTATTTGTTTGGTTGAAGTTATAGCTATTTCACGTGTGCCAACCTGATCATCAGACTTCTTTGTGTGGTGCTGAGTCTTAATTATGTTTAGTTTTATTTGAAAAGCTTTGCCCGTCATAGGGATTGAAATTAAGACATCAACTGTGACTGGAATTCGGAAGCCGACGGCCTACCCATCGCACTACCGAAACCACATGCTAAGCTCCATCTCAGTGCAGGTTTTGTTGCTTATCAAATGCATTTGAACGACTAGTATTTTTATTAGAGCACACCAGCTTGCTGTTATTGCATACGGTTTCTTTCTTTTTTCTCCGCACCCGATTCAAAATAAATAAAGTATTTTATCGCGAACAAAAAATTGTGGATAGATTTCCCTCTAATAAGCGACGTTCAGTGTTTAAACTATTAATTGCAGACCCCACTCCCTTAGATATATGAATGTCCCAACAACTTCTTTTCTATTCTTACACTAATCTTTTTTCGACCTCTTACATTTCCAATCCTCATATTTGTTTTTGAAGCGCTTAAATTTTATACTAATGTGCTGATTTTCTTAATGCTTGTTAATTTGAAGCTCAACACAATAAAATACTGATACAGTCCAGGTTAACTGTTTAAATTATAGTCTAGTAGATGCGTGGTCATTTTAAAGTTAGTTCTGGAATGCGAAAGGGTAGCCAATTAGGCCCGGTTCTTTTTGATTTCCTCAGCCATTAACTTCCTTACTATGACTATACGCTCGACTCGAATAGAGCCCTCAATATAACTCATTAAGTAATTTCCGTATTAACCAACAAGGTGTCTGGTTGGTCATCTCAATCAGTTAGTACACAGCAGAGTGGTCGGTTTTTAAGAAAGTGACACTCTATTGGCTTTAAACAGTATCTAATTTCTAAACCCTGTAAACTTTGAGCAAGTATCGTTGAATTTGGTTTTAATTTTAAAATCTACGTTTTTGAGTCATGGTTTTATTTATTTATTTTATCAAAAATTATTAATACAAAAATTATAAATACAAAAAACTATGTTTTTCTCATGAAGTGTTAATTCTTAATTTTATTTATTTTGTTACTTACCTAAATAAAATTATTTTATATAATTTTTTTGTAATCCAATAATTGTCGCTACTAAAATGAAACTGTTTCCTGTTTTCATTCTGTCAGTCAAAGTCATGGTGTTGCTGTAGCTTAAAAGTGTCCTAAAAGTGACACTGTGCCGTATACTTAATATTCAAACGTTGACAAACACTGTATAGAGAAAAACAGGCTAGTTGAAAGTTGCATGGTGCGGTGCTATTAGCTCCTGTTGCACGAAGTACACTCCACACATGTCGCGTGTTATCAGTATCTAAACCGCTACAGGATGCTATCGTTTTTTGTTTGTTTCTTATAAAAATGTGTATTTTATTCTCATCCTTGAAAAAGAAGAAGGAACAGAATGTTATGTAAGTAAAAAATAAACCTAAAATGTTCGTGTTGAACGAGAAGCTAATACCGAGACTGGGATGATATGATGATGATTTAAACAGGCAAAATTGTATGTATACATACATATTACATACGACATGAGGGAAGAATATTGTACAGATACACAACACATAATACATTATATGTATGTACACGTACAGTGCATGTATATTTTGTTTGTGTTTCTTTTCCTGATATCGAATTTTCAAGGATCATACACTGCTTTTAAAGTGTGGCATAAAATATTATAAAAGCATCAGAATGATGAAGTGAAGTATACTCTTCTTATATGTTTATGTTTATTTGTACCTGTACCCTCGTTTGCTTATTCTTATTAACTGTATGGTGGTTTTTGAAAGTTCTGCTGAACTTCCCGCGGCCCAAGTACTGGGGGGCTTCAACTTTACTTCTTCTTTTTACTTTGTTTAAAGATATTGTTTGTGAAGCTCTTATTTTATCACTCGTGTTCTGAATGGGGATGAAAAAATAATTGTGAATAACTTATCATTGTTTGTAGCGTTTTTGAGAAGGTAAGAGTAAAATGCCGTACACACAAACCCAGTTTTAAAATTCTTCCACTAAGCCGATTTGATTTTTTTTCTTCATCATAATAATATGCAGTAGCTTATGAATATTAGAATCACTTCGTTTTTTCTTATTAAGAATTATGAGAGACATCTTTTGTTGTTTGAGTTCCTGTGATTAATATATTTTTTGAATAAAAACAAAGTAGGTAGGTCCATACCAAGATTTACTAAAGATGATGCCAGTTAAAATTATGGAGTTTGATTTTAATCAGAATACAATATAATAATAATGATAACTTAAATAGGTGGAACATTTTCCATAACACAAGAGGACCGTTTCTTACCTTACACAATAAAAAACTTAAGTCACATTGTTCACCCGATTAATAGTGGACTGTATTTTTTGGAAATTTTTAGTTTCCTATTTAAAATAAAATCACGAGTTGACCTTCACGGCTAAGAAACAAAACTTAAGAGACAAATTATGTAATGTGAACATTTAAATTGGTAAACACACATAATAACCTACGGTATAGGATCCTTTAATTTGAAGAAGGTTTGAGAATAAGCCTTTGGTCATACCTGAGATGCTGTTACCTTGCCTATACTCTTATTTTGTCGTTTTTTTCATATAGTTTTCACGGTTACGAAGCCGACAGTTTTCTCCTGTTTTTTGTAAGTTAGAACTTTTCCTATTTCTTCCTTGGTTGATGACTTTTTTCTACCCAAAATTTCGTCCCGAACTAAAGTCCTATACATACTCGAACTGTTCTTACTTACAAAGTTATGGTGGCGCTACAGTCCGGTATGGACCAGGTCCTCAAACAAAAAGCCTTATCCAACCAGCTCTGTCTCTAGCTGGTAGTTAGTTAGTTAGTTTGTATGACTCTTTATTATTTCATAATATCAAATATAACATGATTTATTTAAACTAAAGTCTAATTGGTTTGGCCTATAGGGCCGTCTACCAGACTGACATATTATATATAAATACATTATGCATATAATAGAAACAACAATAACTGTATACTTAAGATAAGCTTGTATTGTTTTAATATTAAAATTCTCCTTCAATTATACATTTTCTTATATTATATATAATAAAATATATATATATAATAAAAAATATTATAATAAAAAATATTATAACTATAAAAAGCATCCCACCCTTCCTCTCCATTAAGTATACTGAGCAGTTCAATTTCATCCAGGCTGGGCTTGCTGAAGCATCTCCTTCGAAATTCCCTTAAGACCAGGCATATAGCAAAAAAGTGATAAATATCTTCACGCGCTTTCATATTGCAAAGACTGCATATTATTGGTAGATCAGGTCGGTGTGGCATAAAATTCAAGTTCAACAACTCTCCCCTTGCTTTAAAAATAATGCTTATTTTATCCACTGAGGTACAGTTTAGCAAATATGTTTTGGTATCTAAGTTGAAGTTTAAACGACTTTAAAAGGATCTAAATAAAGAGGCACTGGCTTCTGATGAGTATTTGTCGTACAAGACCCTTCCAAATATTTCCAGATCAGTATCGCATAGTGTGGCAAGGTTCTCCCATTCTGCTATCATGTTTCACACAAATTACTTCGTTAAGGATGATTTTTGGAATTCTTTTATCCTCTATATCCATAACTTTAACAATGTAGTTGAAATGCATCGTAATGGTATCCATAATCAAAGGTTGTGTCCCTGTTTCCAAATGCAGCATATAGCTTGGCGTATTTCAGTCGGAAGATCCTTTTAATAAAATATCGAAGGAATTTTTCGACCGCTTCAAATGAGCAATAACCCCATACTTGGGCACCATAGAGGAGGATTGATGCTGCTGTGGACCGAAACAACTTCAATTTTGCACTGTGGTCAATGTGTTTACTCTTTATGCACTGCTCCCATAACGAAGAGATTGCTCTTTTCGCCTCGGCTAATTTTCCTTCTAAGTGCTTATTCATTTTTATGTTTGGCGTAATCACAACTCCCAGCTATTTGTACTCACGTACAATCTCAACTGCTTCTCCGTTATAGAACCACTTTTCGCTACGTGCTTGCCTGCCACCTCCACCTCGGAACACCATTATTTCTCATTTTTGCAGGTTCACTTTTAAATTCCATCTATTGCAGTATTCACTGAGCCTATTTATCATCATCTGCATTTTATCGACAGTATCTGCAAAAAAGTCAATATCGTCTGCGTACATAAGTGCAGGGATAGTGACTCCTCCCACAGTTATTCCACCTCTTGTTGCCTCTGTAATGTCATCTATAAACATAATGAAAAGTAAAGCACTCAAGATACAACCTTGCTTGAGACCCATAGTTGTTTCAAACTCTTCAGATATGGTCTCTCCATCCCAAACGTATGCGATGTTGTGATCGTACACTGCTCTCAGAATACATATAATTTTACTTGACACACCTTTCCCATATAGCTTGTAGAAAAGAGCTTCACAATCAATTGTGTCGAAGGCTGAACGGAAATCGACAAAGAACGCATATAATTTCTTTTGCTTTTTTTTTTATATAAATCTACAATTTTGGAAAGTGAAAATATATGGTCAATCGTTGAGTATTTTTGTCTGAAGACTGGCACAATGGGTAGAGGACAGAAACATTTTATCTGAGTTCCAGGCCGGCACTCAGATAAAATGTTTCTGTCCTCTACCCATTGTGCCAGTCTTCTATAGATCAAACCGGCAAACAGCTTAGCACACGTATTAAGAAAGGAATTCCCTCTATAATTTGATGGAACCTCGTAGTTTCCTTTTTTGTGAAGCGGAAAAATTATAGCTTTCTTAAAAGTTTCGGGAACTATAGCATTTTCGAAAATTCGGTTAAACGCACTGGCAAGTAGAGCAACGAAGTCGTCTGTGGCGTGTTTATAAAATTCGAAAGGGATGCGATCATCCCCGGGGGCTTTATTGACTTTAGACTTCGCAAGTTTCGCGGTCTTCCTTTACTGCGCCGCCGCCGCCGACCCTCAGGGATGGATTCAAAGACTTTTCGGGTCGGAGCATTGGTGTACCACCGCTAACTTTTGTGACAAGATCGATGTCGCTGTACAGCCCGTACCTAAATACTTGAAATGCACTTTTATTTGATTTCGCAAATCATAACAGGTAGAGTTTTCTTTTCTCAGTAATCAAGAGAGACAAAAAAAAGGAACATTTAATGGCGTCACTTGGAAAAAGCTTCATAAAATAGAAAATTATTAACACAATTTCAAAAGCTCTTTTTCAACATTATCACTTTTACTTTACGGGATGTACCTAAATGGTTTTTGTCAGATTATTCAATGGTTTGAAAAATATTGTAATATTAAAACAAAAAATCTTGTTCCCAATCAAGTGAAACGGCTTGTACCTATAAAGGATTTTGTAGAAAAATTTCTTGGCTTAATTTTTGTAAAAGACTATTTTTCGATAGGAGAATCTGTTTCCAAGATAAATGGAAAAAAAAAAAATTAAATGTTTCTCTTAACTACCGCTGGAGTTTTTCTTCTAACTTATAGCAGATAAGAAAAAACTACTAATGTTCTCTGTTTTTATGAAATTTAGAAAGCTCTATGTTTTTAGACAATTATTTTTTGATTCCAGTATCAGTTTCCTTGAACAAAATAAGAAACTACTCATTTGTTTTCACTGCCGCAAGCGCTCTAGTCGGATTCTTGGGAACTTTTGTTTAAGATAATCACTAGAAATTTCGTAATAAGTATGTCAAGTTTCAAAGCTGATGAATTTAGTTTGGAGTAAAGTTTGTACATTATCTATACTGACAAGCAGAGGCAAGCACGGATCCATAGAATATAGAAAAACAAAAGTTGAATCTTCCAGGGGGGGGGTTCATATGATCCCCATGACCCCCCCCCCCCCCCTGGGAGATTCAACTTTTGTTTTTCTATATGAGTTTGTTTAAATTAAGAGCAAAAGCTAGATCTGTTGTGCTCATGACACCCACTTTGAGTCGCATGTTCTATGCATAACTGCCCCCAGTATTGGTAGAACATATAAATATTTGGTTGTATAATAACCCAACGTTCAACATCAAGGCCCAAATATTGGCTCGTTAAGCTGCATGATCTTATCACTAACCATGCAGAGCCATGCAGAGTTATAAAAACTCATCCAAAGATGATGCTAAGTGGTTATACATTTTGTAATGTTACTCTTTTATTGTGTTAATTATCTTTATTTATATGTGTCTTTGCTCATATTTACAAAATTTAAAATTAAGTTTCTCCAAGTAACTTGCAAATGTTCCCATATGAAACCTTTATACCGGCACCCAACAGGCAAGAAACAACGTCAAAGTAAATAACAATTTTATTGGATCGGGAAATCGATATTTTTCATCATCTACGAGTATTTCTTAAATTTCTTTTTTGTTTCAGGTATTATTGGCCAAACAGATTTAAATTCACAATCAAAATCATTTTGGATATCTCTGTACGCAATGTAATAGCCACTTTGACGTTGATAGAATCAAAAAAACCTCTGAAAACTATGAAAATCTTGACATTTTATTTGTATATACATATCAACAAATTGTTTCAGGGAATTAGGGAGATATTTGGAATGCAATATTTTTTAAAAAAATATACTCCATGTTTCCAAACCTCAAACAAAAATTTAAGTATAGGTACCTACTGGCTAGGTAAATTGTTAGTGTAGCTTTAGCAGAAGGTCCTTCTCTACAATTCTTTCATTTATAATTTGCTTGGGGTCTTCAATGGTAGAAAACCGCCTTACAGTTAGCCCTCTGTAAGGTGGTTTTCAACTATTCCTGCTTATTTCCACAAAGCCTTATAAGCTTTATCAACAAATTTATTGCGTACTTTAAGGACATACATATTAACATATAGATTAAACGTGATGTTGAGTGGAAAATATTTTGTTCCGTCGGCTGTTTTGGTCACAATAACTTTAGAAATGAAACAAGAATTGTAGCATTAACTTTTCCCGACGTTTCGACAGGGGTTCCTGTCTTCTTCGGGGGGAACTTTATTACATAAAAAATACAAATAGTTTATCACAATGTTAGCAACAAAAATAACAATGAAAGTTGAACTTACACCTCGAGAAATATAAACGATAAATTTACCTGCATAATTTATAAAAATTATTAATTTGATAACAAATTATTGTTAACGAAAAATTAGAGCTCTTCTGATAAAGAAGTTTAGTCTGCAACTAAAAAATAAAGAAAGAAAGCGGCTAGCTGTTATGATGAAACCAGTGAGCAGTATACCGCTGAAATGTTCTGTGTGTCTTTCTTTCGATTCATGTTGCTTTTGTTGTTTAAAATATGAAGCGTTTCGAGAGTGTATCGCTTTGAGGAATGCTTTTCCGTTTGAAGAACTTTGACACCTTCGAAATTAGGAGAATGACCATATTCAATTGCATGACTAGCGAGTGCAGCTTTTGCAGGATTTTTTGGTGTTGATATCGGACCTATGATTTGACATACGTTGACGCAGAAATTAATTTGTCGTTCCAATGTAGGACAAATTGCAGGATTCGTCGGTTTTCCCCATACAGTCGATTTTATATACTACATCCGTACATTTGTCCTTATCAGGTTTCACCCTTAGCTTGGTGAACAGATGAGCTAGTGTCTTGTTGGACTTGCAAGCCAAACGAACATCTTTCACTTTTTTGGTGACCATTTTCTTAAAGTTGTCGGTCAAATTAGGCACATAGACAACGCTTCTGAAAAATCCATCTGTAAGTTGGTCAATTTTTAGGTGGTGGATTTTTTGGCTGTACTTTGAAATCAAACCCCGTATGACTTCTTCATATAGATTAAACGCTTAGAAACCAAAGACATACTTATGTATGTACCTACATTTTTTTAACAATAGGTTTCAATAAAAAAAAATAAACGAAAATTTTTCAATGGAAGGCTTTATTGGGTTTGTATTTGTATGTAAATAGGCGTCTCGTCGTGACCCCCCCTGGCTGAAATTCTGGATCCGCCTTTTACCAGAGGTGCCTCATATATGAGCAGAAGAACTCAAATAAAAACACGTGATAAAACGTCAAAGTTTGTCAAATTATAAAAGACCATAGAAAGTCATTATGAACCATTTTAATTTTTATCTAATTAGAGTATTTACAAGAACCTTCTCTCCTACATCATAAATCAAAGAGAGAGTTTGCTATCCTTTGAGTAATTGTGATTGGAAGTGATTAAAAATAATCTTTCTGTCGGCTTTTTTTGGTCACTGTAGTTTTTGCAATGAAACAATTAAGTTACATTAGCTTTCCCGACGTTTCGGCAGGGGTTGCTGCCTTCTTCAGGGGAACTTTATATGGTCAACAAGAAAAAATATATTGTTTACATTATTATAACAATAATTGAAACAATACAAAATACACTCACTTTAATAAAACTGTGTTTAAATTTAAACTGACATTTAAAATTATTGTATCTAATAATTGTAATATTATTTACAAAAGTAAAGAAAAAAACACTTCAAACGAAGTTTAGTCTATGGAATTTAAACAAGGAGTAAAGAAACTGAAAGAATATTGTGTTATGATGAGACAAGAGAACAATAGATGGCAGATATGTTTTGAGTGCTTTGTGTCCTGTTCATGTTCACGAATTATAGAATTTGGAAAACCATTGTCACTCAGAATTTTTTTGATTTTTTTCTCATTGGCAGAGTGGAATTGTTCGTCGCTGAGTGCGACTCTGCCAGTGAGAAAAAAATCAAAAAAATCCTGAGTGACAATGGTTTTCCAAATTCTATAATTCGTGGTCTACTTCAGAAACACAATTGCAAAATTCCAAGCAACGACACTAAAGACCCGAATAATGGTTACTACAAAAGTATAGTTTACATCCCAAGACTGACTGAGAATTTTAAAGAAGTGATAAACCAAAAACTAACAGATGTTCGCCTGGCCTTCAAATCAAATAAAACTCTGAGTCAATTTTTCACAAAACTCAAAACGAAAGCGGATAAGGATAAAGTTACTGATGTCATTTACAAAATAAATTGTAAGGGTAAACCTAATGAACCATGCAACCAGTGTTACATCGGAACTACAAAACAATTTCTTTAACAGCGAATTTCTAATCATAAATCGGATATGAAATCAAACAAACCTGGAAAGACAGCCCTGGCGAGCCACAGTATCGAAAACGGCCACTCTCCAGATTTTGAAGGTGTTAAAGTCCTACAGACAGAGAAACATGTTTCGAAACGATACACCCTAGAAACACTACACATCATCAACAACAACAACAACATGAACAGGAAACAAGACACCCAAAACATCTCTGCCATCTATTGTTCTCTTGTCTCATCATAACACAATATTCTTTCAGTTTCTTTACTCCTTGTTTAAATTCCATAGACTAAACTTCGTTTGAAGTGTTTTTTTCTTTACTTTTGTAAATAATATTACAATTATTAGATACAATAATTTTAAATGTCAGTTTAAATTTAAACACAGTTTTATTAAAGTGAGTGTATTTTGTATTGTTTCAATTATTGTTATAATAATGTAAACAATATATTTTTTCTTGTTGACCATATAAAGTTCCCCTGAAGAAGGCAGCAACCCCTGCCGAAACGTCGGGAAAGCTAATGTAACTTAATTGTTTCATTGCAAAAACTACAGTGACCAAAAAAAGCCGACGGAAAGATTATTTTTAATCACTTCCAATCACAATTATTAATTCCGAATTGTTCAATAAATCATTTTTAGTATCCTTTGAGTTGCTCTTTTGATATTCAATCCTAATATATAGAGTGAGCAAATTAAAAGTTTGAGGAGTGAGGAGTGTATTTGTTCTATTTTTCCTTATTAACTTTGATACAAAATGTGATTAATATCCGAGTGTTTCTATAATTCAGACCTTTATAATTGTAAATTTATTGTGATCCTTGATTTGAGTACTTGATCCAATTAAATTTTAATTCAAATTTGATGAAGTTGTAGAAAACTAGCTACTCGTATTTGTGTAGCCTAGAACTACTTGCTTTGAGATTATTCGAAATAAAATACAAGACTGAGTTGCATGTACTATTTATTCTTGTTTTTATCTCCATTTTTACTTGCTCTGTCTATAGCGCAAGTATTGGTTTAGTGTCAAAAAGTTCGAGGTTTTAATTCCAACTGACATTACGATGATGGAGGAACAATTTTGTACCTATTTTTTTAAGTGCTTTAAAATTACTAAGTTTTTATGATTTTTTTTTTAGTTTATGGTTAGATAGGAACGCAAATATATAGAAAAGTTCATAACAAACATTTTTATAGTGGGTGGTTTTTTCCTAAATTGCATATTTCCAAAGTTATAATGGACTAATCACTGTTGCATTTATTCCTGCAGCGAGCACAGGTTTTTCGAAGCTGCAAAATTAGCTACAGAATACTCCAAAATGCCTCAACAATACATATATCTAAAATGCAGAACTACATTGCGCTTTGCCATTTTACTTACCCAGTTTACAAGCAGTATCGAAAGCTGGAGTTGGATTAGGGTCGGATTGTAGACCCAAGTTTTTCGTCACGTGAGTTGAGAGCCCCATTTGAAATTGAGTTGATATGGTGTTGAGATTACAGTTGAAGGAATGGCTTCAATATACTTATTTCACACAAAAACAGTTAAATGAATTTAAATACTTCGCATAGATATCAAAACAAATAAATAATTTTACTCGCACATGTGCAAAAACACTGTCGTCAACACATCCATCAGACCGATTCATCGACCCAAGTTTTTTATCAACAATTTCGATTCGACTCCGCTCCTGAAGTGAAATTGAGTTGGCTGAAGCTCATTTCAACTAAATGCAGGTATATGTACAGGGGCCAAGCGAGCATTATATAATACATTATATAAACGGGGTAACTGCCGAACTTGACTAGCCTATTAACTAACGTACAATTTTGAACAAAAAATGTAAGTTTGAAACTTTTCTTTTTATTCTATTGTCAAACTTTTGAGTCTAAAACTTATTTTTTCAAAAACTGTTTACTAAAGCAACTTTATTTAATTTATTTTCTGGCTTTACAAGAAAGTGCAACATGGTATTGTAGGTGTTACCGGTTGTTTTTTTAATATTCTGTTCTGCTTAAAATAATTTTTTTAAGTAAATTGTCCCTCCTGCCCAAGAGAGGGGGAATTGTTATTATGTGACAAAAATGCATTTATGTTTGAATATATTTTACTAAACCGACTTTTTTAAGTTAAATAGTAAAATATGCCATTAAAACCAAGAAAACTATTTTTGTCCAAATTTTCTTGAAATGTCCGCACGGTGCGTCTGATACGTCCTGATGTACATCGAGCTTGAGCCTAAACGGTTGGACGAATTCGATTCAAATTGATGATGACAAGAAGTGTTTTTATAAAATTCGCTAGAGAAGATAATCGATTTTTTGTTTTGGCTCATCTAGAACGGGTAGCTGCCATACAAGGTTTTGAAGATAAAAGTTCAACCAAATTTGCATTAACTAAATTTAAAGTAAATTAAATTTATTAAGGTTGACATTTGACTTTGCTGCAAGTGTAAGATATTTTAGGTCTTTAAAAAAATTGGTGTACGAATGTGAAAGAGGAGGAGTACGGTGGTGTTGAAAGTAATACAATACTCCTATGGCAGTACTTTTGGGCAACATTGCATCGCACCAATCGGGCCACCGACACCAAAGATAAACAGCTTTTGATTTTACTCGCACCTTGTCTGACACTCAAAATCGGTGCGCGCATCAGCCCACACCCATCACACAATTCCGTACACCGACACCGGTGCAGACACAAGTGTGGTGTCTGTGTGGCCCTTTTAGAAATAAAACACGTTTTACCGTAGCATATTATAAAATCACCGTATTGGCTTTTGCTATAAGGGCATTAAAGAGAGAAAACAGCATTCAACATCTGAAAAAAAAGATAACATCTCTGTAAAATTCAAATTTCTGACACTTCAAAAAAATGAAAGCTTTTGAAGCGTGAGCAATATTCATCACTAACAACTAGCACATTCACCACCTTAAATGTTTAAAGAAACGTACATTTGGATTGACTCACGACTTACCTATATAACGTAGTATAAAAAAATGTTATAAACTTAATTTGAAATTTGAGGCTATAGAAATATTAGTCTAAGAGCCGATTTTTCAATCATCAGTTAAACTATCAAAGGAATAAATACCATGGCAACACGAACAAATTTTTGTTTTATCAGATGAATAAAAACTATCTGAGGTTTAACTGAGTATTGAAAAATTGGCCCTATAAGAAAGATAGGATCGGACCATGGACAAATTAATTTATGAAATTTTATTTCTGGTATCGACGCAGAATTTTATCCTCAACAACATATCAAAAGTCCCCCAAAATCCCCGCATTGGCTTTTTGTATAGGCGCATTTTAAGAGGTGGAGAGGGGAGGGAGGCAAGAGTTTGGGCGAGTTCGTAATCGCAGAAATCTGCGACCGATCTGCCGCATGTCTGCTTAGCTTCTGCGTATCGATTTTATTTTTCTTCTGCCCGCAGAAAGTAAGCAGGCGGAAGTTTGTGAATAAATTTGTATTCGTTAACATCGCAGCGCAGAAAATTATTTGTATAAAATCACGATTATTAAACAAAAATTATTGTTTGAGATTAAATTTTCGCGCGGTTAAAGGTGATTTTAGGGCTTTTGGGTGACATTTGGAAAGAATTATGCTGTGATAGACAAATATTCCGATGATATATGTATGTAATTCGAACACATTTCATATACAGGATAGGCCAAATACAGGTTTATTTTTAAAAATGCAATAAAATTGTTGTTGGCATAACATCGGTCCTTTACGGTTCCCCACAAAACAAAAATTTTAAAGGAGTCAAATCGCAGCTCCGAGGCGGCCAATTGATATCGCAAGGACGGCCGATAGCGCGATTTTGGAATTTGGTGCGCAAAAGATCGATTGTGGTATGGGCTGTGTGGCATGGTGCTCCATCCTGCATGAACCAGAGGTTGTCAAAATCCATTTCTTTAATTTAAGTGAAAAAAGTCGACTAACATGGCTCTGTAGCGACCAATGTTGACCGAAACCTTGTTCTCCGACTCATTTTTGAAGAAAAATGGCCCAATTATGCCACCACTCCACAATCCGCACCAAACTGTCACTCTCTGTTTATGCATTGGCTTCTCGACAGTAACGTGCTGGTTTTCCTAGGCCCAGATGCGGCAATTTTGTTTGTTAACGAAGCCGCCGAGATGAAAATGCGCCTCGTCAGAAATAGGGCTTGCCACGAGACGAGAAAAGCCTCGGTCTCGATCTCGGTCTTGCATGACGAGACCGAGAGGAGACGAGAGTGCCTTATAAGCAATCGAGACGAGACCGAGATGAGACTTACCAAAGTCTCACAGAGTCTCGTCTCGTGGACAGCCCTAGTCAGTAAATATGATTTTAACACAGCACTCTCTTTGGAAATATGTTTTCAATATTTCCCAATGTTATTCAAGCGTGAAGCGAAACATTTCATTCCGC
Source organism: Melangyna quadrimaculata (assembly GCA_949320155.1). Taxonomy (NCBI): domain Eukaryota; kingdom Metazoa; phylum Arthropoda; class Insecta; order Diptera; family Syrphidae; genus Melangyna; species Melangyna quadrimaculata. The sequence continues at coordinate 42,840,347 of OX439485.1, read as the reverse complement.
GAGGGTGTAATTTTGACTTTCTGTCGAGATTTCGATTGGGAATCAGCTGTCAGTGTCAATTCTTGTAATTCAAAAAGAAACCACTAGATGGCCCACACCCTCTATCTACATGTTTTCCTGTTTTACTTTCAATTTTTTTTCCAGCAGAAATTACTTTTTTTCAGCTGAATGTTTTTTATTTTTCTGCACAAACTGCAAATGTCCGACTTGATTTCTGCGTACTTTTGATGTTTACGAACGTAATTTGTTTTTCAGGCCTACTGAAGTCAGATTTAAATTTTTTGCTTACAAACACAAACTTTGCAAATCTATGTTAGTCAGACGATTACGAATTCGCTCTTTGTCAAGCTGAAAAATTTGTTGTAATATAATTTAATCATATGAAACATGTTTTAAGGGTGATTTTCAACGCTGATTCTAAAGAGACCAAAACTGAAAAGATACATGTATCCTGTGGAAAGTTAATGTCATTTTTATGGAATGATCACATTTTTTAAAGTACAACTAGTAATACATCACCCAAAACCGTTTTAAAATAATGGGATTTTAATCAAATTTGGTATAAATGTTTCATTTGGCATGTTTACTAAGAATCAAAAGAGTCCCCAAAATTATCTGTGGTAAAAGGGTGTTTTTTTAGGGCGAGATGTTAGTGCGTCATTTTTACCATAACATCTATGAATAACTTTTTACACTGAAGACATTTGCTTAAAATATTAAATATGTCATCACCAAGTATCAAAAGAGTCCATTAAAATAACTTGATCCAAAGAGTTATTTTAGAGAGTTTACATTTGACCTGCCCTATACGGAGCAAAATGTTAGGTCTTACGAAAAATTGTATTTTCGTGTAATCGAGATAGTACATATGACATGTGATATATGATTTAAAGGTATTTTTTAACGCCGAATCTAATAAAAGAAAAACCAATATGATACAAGCAACCTAAAAAGGTTAGATTAATTTTGAAACAGAAATTACTGTTTTTTTCTGTTAGGCAGGTCAAACATTACACCCCCAAAAAACTCACTTGGACTTTAAATATTTGTACGGACTCTTTTGATCCTTGGGTGCCGATATAAATTTTGTATTTTTAGCAAAGTTCATAAGTGCCATAATTTGTTCATGGATGTTATGGTAATAATCACTCACTTGCATCTCTACGTCAAAAAAAACGCCCTTCATCCACAGATATTTTAGGAGACTCTTTCGATTCTTTGTCAGCATGCCAAATGAAATATTTGTACTAAATTTCATTAATATCCCATTATTTTAAAATGGTTTTGGGTAATATATTACTTGTTGTACTTTAAAAAAAAGTGATCATTCCATATAACTGACATTAACTTTCCACAGGATACATGCATCATTTCAGTTTTGGTTTCTTTAGAATTAGCGTTGAAAAGCACACTAAAAACATGTGTCATATGATAAGATTGTATTACAACAAATTTTTTCAGCTTGACAATCTCCCGCCTCCCTCTCCTCTCCACCTCTTAAAATGCGTCTACACAAAAAGTCGATTAAGGGTATTTTTGAGGACTTTGGATATGTTGTTGTGGATAAAATTCTGCGTCGATACCAGCAATAAAAATTCATGAATTAATTTGTCCCCGGTTGCCCATATTAAATTTCCTATCTCTCCTAGACTACTAACACATTCACCACTTTAAATGTTTAAAAAAACATAAATTTGGATTGACTTACCTTTCACGAAGTAAAAAAAATGTTATAAACTTAATTTAAAATTTGAGGCTACAGAAATATATGCTGTAAGTACAATTTCGTGATGTACACTCAACCAGATATTTGACCTTTAGGTACAAGGTCGCTTGAAAATTTCATAATTTTTTTTTGTAATTTTGTAGCACATTGTAATTAATACTAAGTGGCAGCTATTATCAAAAACTTATTAAAATATTTAAAGCCTTTTTAAAAGTGATAGAAATACAGCATTAAAACTCATTTTAAAATCTAAAATTTAATTCTATACCAATAAATATTTTAAACTGACTATTTAATTGGTATTCATATACATAATTTCCCAAAGAAATATATAATTAAATCTGTCAGTATCAGCACCTAAGGCCAAATGGATGTCTGTCATTTGTATCCTCTTCCAAAACCAAAAAATAGTTTTTGTGTTCGTAAATCTACGCCACCCAATATATTAATATTTAAATCATCTTTAACAAAAATTATTTAAGCTTTTTGTTTAACCTATCAATTAGGGTTGTTCGACATCGACACACAATTTTCTAGGGAATAATTTTTGGATCGATACAAGTTTTCCTTCCTATGCCTGTTTTCAGGTGTCCTTTGACAAAATTTCACGGAAAGGTTTTATCTATCGTTTAAATAAGTCAATACCTATATGTATAACACTTGGTGGAGAATAGCCTATGTTATGTATATTGAAACCGTTTCTATGTCTAAAAGTATTATATTGGTAATTTACCTTCGTTTTATATGCAGGTTTTTATGGATACGAATACTAAATTGAATTCAATTAATTAAATGCTATCGGTAGATATAGGGAATCCTATTTGATTGTGCCTTATACCTACTATCCACGGATTGTATATCTAAATCGCTCTATACCTACAGCTCAACACAACATGATGCCCAACACACCTTTTGTTTGTCTATTTCTCTCCCTAAAACGCCAATATTCAAAACCATAAAATATTGGTTCCTCGATCTTTTCCCCAAAAACAAGATTATATCCCTTAATTTGAATTATAATATATTCTGTTCTATATACCTACGTTCGAGTAGCCATTCTATGTATGCTGAAATCCTAAATCAAGCTCAAGATATACGAACCAAACGGAGTGGGGAAAGGGAAACAAAACAAACCCAAATACGGGAGTATAAGAAAGATGTTTCGTTTCAGGCTCAGCATATAAAGCACAAAATTAATTTCGAAACCATGTGAAAGTAATGGCAATGAGCATGTTACTCTGGTCCGTGTATCTCGTTTAGTCTGTAAGGAGCCATTTGTAGGTTAGTGGTGTATCATCCAAAGCCTCTCGTCGGTGGAGGCGGCACGCGGGACGGCACAGTGTTGGAAGCTTGAAAGTTTTTGCCCTATCCTATCTCCGGCCAGACAAAGATAAACATCCGCTTGAGTGAATTTCATTAGGTTCCAATAAAACCGCTTATAGACTTAGAAAACGGCTACTCCCCACATCCTATATTCCATAAACTACCCTTGCCATACCACCCTCTTTGAGAGTTAGTCAGTCGACATCCCCACCCCAACCCACATTTAGGACGAAGCAAAAGCCATTTAATTTTATGCATCAAATTATTAAGAAACCCGCGTTTATCCTTGTATGATGTCCTTCTGGAAAATATTCACCAGCCAAGAAAATGGTATAAAATTATTCGAAGCAAGTTAAGGGTACATAATGTGCCTTGAATTTCAAAAATCTCTCTCTCGCATAGCTTGCCTATATCATGAAAAAGCTTGGCGACAACTTCAATCCCGATTTAAGACCAGAAAAAGACGACATCAACTGCAAAAAAAGAACGAAAATAAGAATAATGAGTAACAAAGTTATTATTCATAGTTTGTGCGTTGTGCTTGTGTTGAATGGTATTTTTTTTTTTTTTTTTGGAAAGTTTCTCATACCCAGAAAGTCCTTTTCAGTTCCTTGAATAAAAAAGCAACCTATAGGGCAGTTGTATAGGTAGGTATTATGAAGAAGCAAAGGAAATTTGAGTCCGAATAGAAGCTACTTATCCGGGTTTTGTTTCCTTTTTGGAGGTATACATAAGTTCAGAGATTCTGTTTTTGGTTCTTTTTTTCTTGGAAGGATTTTAAGAAATTTAATAAGCTTAATGGTGCATGGACAAACAAACATCAACATACCTACCTATAGTTAGATTAGATACGATACGAATATTTTCATGTTGTGAATTGGCTTTGGTGTGATATTAGCAAGAAGTAAATAACATGAACGGGGACCAGTTAATGGAAAATGAGAATGGTCGAGACCCGTTAAAGGATTAGTCAAAGAGATTGTATTGAATTTCAAGTGGCTATATATTTAGATACCTACTTATATAGTTAAGTAGCTGTTATAATGTGATATTAAACTCCGGTGACATTTACATACATAGGAACTTTTACAAAATCCTTATAATTACTTACCGTATTAGTTGAAATGGAATAGAATATCATAAATCTACTCAAATTATCCACTGTCACAGACAAAGAAGGTTTACAGTTTCCTTGACGTTGACTAAGAAATTGTTAATTTAAATGTGCTGTATGTTCTTCTTGCTTTATTTCATTCACCTGCATTTCTGATGTGATCCTATGGTCTTTTGATGAGAATTTCAAATGATTACATGATTTGTTAACATTGTTTTGTTAACTTAACAAAAAATTAAGACAATAAGTTCAAAAAAATAATCGAAGGTTTTTTCAAAATTAATGGAGAAGTCCAAAAATGTGATTTTTGACAAGAAATCCTTCGGTCTCTGCGTCTACGTGCCTGTGCGTGCTGATATGTGTACAAGTACATACATATGTACATACAGCTAGAGCTTAAACGGTTGGATGGATATGCTTAAAATTTGGTTGTATCAAAAATGACTCTTACAATTTTGATTAAACTACGTAGGGTAAAGATGTCGAAAGTCTTACAGGGTACGCACCAGTGAATGATTTGCTCTTACACTGTGGGCCTTACCAATCATTAATGACTAAACAAGCGTTTAGATAAACGCCACGTTAAACTTAAGAGACGAGTTAAGTTGTGTGTTTACCAATAACCAAATTAAACACGTCTTTAATTTAACAGTGCTCGATTACATTATCTACTACATTTGTTGTTAAACAAACAGCTTCTGTGAATGGAAATGGCTGCGTTCAAGAATCGATGCGATAGCCAGGCGCGAATGCGAAATGTATGAATTTAACTTCCTCGCCATACAATTTCACTCTTAATTTTTGAGTTTTCAGTTTAAAACCCCCCCGAAATTTTTTCCTGCGTTCGTGCCTGGCGATAGCCTATCTAAGATAGCTTCCTTTCCATATAGGTTTCTGATCAACCAAAACCGGATAGGTTAATTGAAAGTGTTTTAAGCAAAATACAAATTTATGACGGCAAACAAATTTCGGCTTTGCATTTTGTAGTTGGCTTTTTTAACAATTTCGCTTGGGATACAAACGTATACCAACACTTTTCGGATAGCATGGATAGCTATCCGACAGCAAAAGCTGTTTTGTAATCGGCAGTTTTTTTTACATGGGATTACAACAACAAAAACTTATTTGGATAGCTCTACATAGGTTTCCAATCGCGGCCAATGACATCTTAGTTATCATAAAAAAGTCATCAAACAAATTTTAGGCTGCGTGCGATTTTTAGTGTTAGTTTTTCGCCATATACTCTCAAATTGAAATTTACAAATAAGAAAATAAGAAGGAATAAATCTATTTCTTTATTTTGATTACCTTATTAGTTTTATTGCTTTGCAACAAAATTCACGAATAAGCAATTTAATTCAATTGTAAGCGACAAACATAGAGGACAATATTATTTATCTCCTTTGCTTTTCAGAATGACAGCACAAACGTGGCGTTTATACCTAATCACGAGTTTAAACAGGCGTTTCCTTACTCTAAAATTTAAAGTGACGTTTAGCGTTAAGCTGACTATTAAATTGATTATTGGTATTGTTCATTATTTAGAGTCCACTTAAATATTTAACTGATCTCTAAATTTGATTATTGGTAAGGCCCTGTGTGTTTGAAAATGAATCTGAATAGAACACATTTTTACACAGTGGATCAAACTAAAGTGGTACACAGTGAATCAAGGAACTTTGTATGAAATTTTATTTTTTTTTAAATTACTTTAATTTCTAAGCTTTCTTATTTGAGTTCCTTAATATAGACTAATGTTATTTTATTTTGCTTTATATGCACAGGAAAAAAGTAGTTTTGTGCCAACTAATAAAAGTAAATGACTTAAAAATTAAATTAAACAATACAAATTTTCGAAATGGAAAATTCAATTTCTTATCTCTGATTCACTGTGTTTACCATGGTACACAGTGAACCACAAGGTAATGTTTTTTTTTTTTCAAATTAAATTTTAATATTTTCGTGATCAATGTAGTTTAAAAAAAAATTTACTTAAATTAAAGATAAAACATTGAGGAAGTTGTGAAAAAAAAAATACTGATATCTATCTTTTGATTATAATTGCAGGGGCAATAGCGCAATAATTAAAAAGTGATCCACTGTTGACACCCTTACCCTACATTTAATTTCTACAGTTTTTAATACTGCATACCAGGTTTCGAATAACGGAAATAAAGTTTAGGGGTTATTTGATCAAATGGCCGTTTTTTACTTCTTTTGCGATATTCCCCAATATTTTGTAATAGTTCTTAAATTCGGTTCTTCTAAGTTATCTTCCTCATCATTTTACCGGCGATTGTCACGATTTCAAGGGGGAACACAACTCTCCTACTCAACTGCTTCATCTAAGGTTTCACTTGAGATGTTCGCTGGAATTCGGTTCTTATAAGTTATAGTGAATAAAAATATTTAATTAAAAATTTGAAGCAAGAAAAAGTCAATTATTTTAACTTCATCGTTCTTTTCCAAAGCTAAAAATGCTTGCATAACCTAAATAACATCGGTCCTTCATTATTTCCCACAAAAAAAAGTCCAAAGGGGTCAAATCGCCAATACGGCTGATAACACGATTTGGGAATTTAGTGCACAAAATCATCGTGCATGGCGATGGCGCGCCATTTTTTTTTTATATTCCACGCGCGCAAAAGGGGTTATGGCTACCCTTAAAATGTTTTTAACACAGCACGAGCGATTAGGTAAGTAGGAGAGGGTTTAGAAGGAGATACCGATGCACATTGGTTTTGAACGTTTGCACATCGAAATGGGAGGGGAAAGTCGAGTCAGGTAAAGCATTCCACATTCGTGTGGTGCGACTGAAGAAAGAATCTCTGTACATTACAGTACGTCCGAAGTTGGGCTCGAGGGTTAACTGATGGGCATTCCTAGAAGCGCGAGTATTACGGTTGAATTTTTTAAGGGGGAATGCAACTGGCTATTTCACTAGAACACTGATTATAATAATAGCGATAAAATAGAGAAAGACACGAAACATTACGGCGGTGTTCGAGAGATGTAATTGTTTCTGTTATAGATCTTTCGCCTATCATTTTTAAAGCTCTCTTTTGAATTCTGTCCAACAAACTCAAGGGAGTTTTTGGAGCTCCTGCCCAAACATGAGAATTGTACCTGCATGAACCAGAGGTCGTCCAAGTCCATGTCTTCAGTTTCATTAAAAAATTAAAGTCGATTAACATGACTCTGTAACGCTCACCGTTGACCAAAACGTTGTTCCCAGCCTTATTTTCGAAGAAAAATGGTCCAAAGATATGCCACACCACTCTACAATCCGCACCAAACCGTCACTCTCTCGTGGATGTGTTCCCCAGATTCGGCAATTTTGTTTGTTAATTTAGCCGCCGAGATGAAAATGCGCCTCGTCAGAAAAGATAATTTTTCCAATATAAGTGTTCAATATTTTCCCAGCGTTATTCAAGCGTAAAGCCACTCATTTCCTTCCGCGGATATTTGATAGTGACTTTCTGTCTCGAGCGGGAAACAGCTGTCAGTGTCAAAATAACCTATGATTTAAAAAGAAACCAGTAGATGGCCCATCCTTAGGGCTCGGTACGAGACAAGACTCGGCGAGAATTTTATATAAGTCTCGTCTCGGTGGTCGGTCTTGTGAAAATCGAAAATGTTCAGTATCGTCTCGGTCTCGTATCAGTCTTGTATAATTAAGCCGCCTCTCGGTCTTAGACTCGCCTTTTTCGCGAGAAAATTCAAAATTGCAGTCTCGTCTTGGTCTCGTCTCGGCCTCATCTCAGGCTGGTCTTAGTCTCGTAACGGTCTTGTCTCAGAAAAATACACACGATTTCAGGGCACTTCTCCACTAATCGAACGAAACATTCTCGTTTCTCGATACGTCAAAATATAGTTGTCTTCCATCTGTGAAGCCAATAACAACTTTCAAATTCAAATTCAGGGCAACCAGGTGACTGCGTGCAGAAGAAAATAAATAATTTAATGAAATTTTATTTTTCAATTTATTAGCATTTTAAAATGCCTTTTTTTCTGCAGAGACAAACGAAACCGACCGACGAGAGCCTCGGTAAATTTCCGTGCAAATATACACTATTCAGTCTCGATTAGATCTCGTCTCGGGTGCTTAAAAGGCAGTCTCGTCTCGTCTCGCATGACGAGAAAGAGACCGAGAATTTTCTCGTCTCGTGGCCAGGCCTACCCATAAAAAAAATAAGTCGGGTGGCACAACGGCTCATGAAGAACCAGGGCCTAGTGACTAACAACTCGCAACCGTTCCTGTGTGCGCATTTGGACAGGAATGGAAGGGACTTACAATTTTATGCCGAATCCGAACGGCTAGACGAGAAGCACCTATTCGTTACAAGTGATACTCTTGGAGGATTTGTCAATTCCTCGCAAGAGGCAGTAGCCCTGAAAAAAAAAGTTTTTAATTTTTTTAAGGTGGACGAGGCTGGGAAGCGATCCCAGACCTCCAGCGTGACAGTCTAACGCACTAAACATTACGCTACGGGCTACTACCCATAAAGGGTTATTTATTATTCAGGGTTTGATCATTATGATGAAATTTTTGTATAAGGTTTCGATTTTTGAAATCTAGGAACTGCCATAGCGGTAGGTAAATACATTTCATTTAACTCTTCTTCAACACTTTTCATTCGTTTTTTTTTTTTTTTTAAATAATTCAAAATAATTACTATACAAAATCCATGATCCAGGACAAAAAAAAAAAAAAAAAAAACAAAGAAGAAAAGAGAATAGAGTCACCCTTCATACATACATATTATAGTGCACTCATTCATTCACTGCACTCGCTGGCAAACTAAAACAATGTGCATTTAAATAACGTCGACCCCAAAACACACTTATTTCAACCGTTATTCTGTTCACAGCCAAAAACTACCTACTTCACTTACGAGAAAAACTTCTCGCGCAATCTTTTCCTCGCTTTTATTTAGACAAATATTATATCTAATATGGCCCTGGACTGTTTGAATTTGGAATGGTGGAACGGCTGCTGGGGCAGGGCGAAGGGATTGGGTTGATAGTTGAAGGTAGAGCAGAGCTATGTAGGTATAATAATTGAAGTAGAAGTTTTCAAATTATTGCTTATGATAAATTTACTCGACACTACCTATAAAAATAGTCTCAGGCTAAACACGCGGGAGGGATGAATCTTTTTGTTGAATGTGAGTTTTCTGCAGTCCATAAGACACTCCCCCTGGAGGATTTCCGTGCTATATAGATGCATACTTATACAAGAGACGGGAATTCTTTAAAACCTACTATACTGTTCGTCGTGTTGCTTTTTGTATTTGTTTGTGAAAATTCTTGCTTACGGGGGCAACGCAGTGATGTATCTACAAGAAAAAGACTGAAATTTCAGCAACAACGTCAATTTTTATTTTTTTTTTTTGCTGAATACTTTTTCGTTCTTATAATACAAAGGACTTTATGTAGAATGGCAGAAGAATTTTGACTTTTCTCCTTCAGAAGTTTTTCATTTAACTTCCGGCCGAACTGGATTTTTTTTTTTTGTTTATTTGGAAGCTGACGTCATAGTGATGAATCAGAATAATGAACATGCCTTTATAAACATACCTCAGCTTACATAGAAACGCAAATATAGTAGGTAGGTATGTAGGTAGGTACCTATTTTCGTTTATTCTTTTGTTAATCTCAATAAGAATTATGAAGACTCCAGGGAAAAGTACTTAGATTAAAACCTACATGCACACAAAGGCATAAAGTGGCTGATGTGATGGCGATGATGGTGGTTGATGTGCGGTTGTGGTTATCATCTCTATGACCTCTTAGCAAACGGTTTGGTGTTTCACTTTTCGTCAGGGCCATCATCGTCGTCGTAAGATTTAAATATTAAATTTAATTTATTTTTTATTTTTCAAAGCGGTTGATGATGGTCTTGCTTTTTTTTAAACATCTAACAAAAAAAATATTAGTTGCAAAACATCAAAGAAATATAAAACACTATACTTACATATATTTTGTAGTCAACAATATTTTTGTTTGCATTTTTGGTTAAGAGATTCTTCAAGGAATACACTTGTTGCGAACCCAAAGAGAGTCTTTAGTTAATATTGCAACCTGCTTATGCTAAATTAAATAGAATAAAGTGTTAAGATTTCGAAAATATCAAGTAATGAAAATTTAACGGCCACGACCGGCGCGGCGGCGGCGGCGCGCGCAATGGTTTGCGGAAGCGCCTGTATACCTAACAACATAACCCTTGCTTCATGGACGTTATAGCCTTTTTTTTTGCAACAACTGCTACTGCATATTCGGGTATATTACTGTGCCAACCGCCATATCGTGTACCTGCCATTCAACTATTTTTACATGCAATATATAGAAGGTGGATGCACCTAAGATGTGATAAAAAGCTAGAGCGTTTAGGTTGCGTCAATACATTAGAAAAATCGTATGTGCGGGGAGGGGGGGGTGGTTAGTAATTTTTCTAAAAAAGATGACTTAAAATAGAAACTAAACAACGATAACATTTGATTTTGATTGATTGATTTTTTTTATATTATTTTTCTCATACGCATTTTAGAGAAAATGGTCATTTTGTAATATTTTTGGTGTATAACTCGACAGATAAGCCGAATTTGAGGATTTTACTCAAACTATTTTTTGTTGGAACTTTAATTTTCTAGGGAAAGTTAACAAAAATAAATAAAACATTTAAGATGATATAAAATATTAAAAACCGACCTAAAGAAAGTCGAAAAAGCATTGATTTAAAATTTTTTACTTAACTGCTCATAACTTTTTTTTGTGAAAAGAAAGATGCAAAACAAATATTTTTTGATGAAAACGAGCAGAAATTTATCTACTCTTCCAATTATAACCATATTTTTTTTTATTTTTTGAGATTTTCGCTCGGAAGTCTAAATATTGATCATTTTTTTTTTAATATTGGTTTTTGATGTATAAAAATATGTTATAAGCAGTTTAGTAAAAAAAATTTAAATAAATCATTTTTCGACTTTCTTACGTCGGTTTTTATTTTTTTGTTCGTCTTAATTTTTTAATTTAAAAAAAAAAAACTCGAGATAATAATTTTCCTTAACATTACGATGATAGAGAACGCGAAAAAATCTCACGCAATTCTAAGACTAATGCCAAACAATTTTTTTTTTTTCGCCAAAAGAAAAATCATATTTTTCTCAAAATCGGCTCCGAGGATTTGTTAAAAAAAAAACAAATATGTATTTAAAATAAGAAAATGCTACTCTAATTTTTTTTTTTAAATTGCTTATTTTTTGTACCTCCAGTACAACCATTTTTTAAGGTTTTGGATTTTCTCGAAAACAGTCAAGTTGAAATTATTCATTTTTGTATGGAAAATTTTCTAAAAAGAAAAAACATTTTTGCGAATCAAAATTTAAAAAAAAATTTTGAAGAGTAAAAAAAAATTTTTTTTTTTTTGAAAACTAAATATTTTGAAAAAGACTTGGTCAATAATTTTAAAACTTTATGGAATATAATTTTTTATTATTTCATAGAATGCTTGAAAAAATCCTGGTTCTAAATTCAAAAATAACTGTACCTTCCATACAAATTTTGAAAAACCGTTAAGAAAAAACTTATTTTTCTCGAAAACGGCTGCAAGAATTTTGATAAAAAGATGTGCATTTACTATTAAAAGTATGGTCAGTATTTTGATAATTTTTTTTTTTTTACCAATAACTGTTATTAACGGTACCTGTCAAAGAACCAATTTTTTGGTTTTCAAATTGATCATTAACAGCTGCACCGATTTCAACCAAAAATTTTATAAAAGAGCTCCTATATAATTGAAACAATTTTGCATATACAAATTTTCGAAAAAATATTTTTTTGATTTTTTTTTTTAATTTAGTTAATGATTTTTTTTTTTCAATTTTGTGCAAAATTGTATTTTATTAAATATTTATATAATATAATACTAAATGTTAGCATAAATATTTTAATTTTTAAAAATATGTAAAAAGTTTTATACAAAAAAAAATATTTTTAAGAAAACCGCTCCAACGGTTTTTGATTTTTTTTCATAAATTCAAATTTATCAAACAAATCAGATGGCATGCATTATTCTGAGCTCTTACTTTTTAAGCCATTAAATTAAAATAACAAACCTTTAGAAATTTATAGTAATAATTTGTTTAAATTTTTTTTTAATGATATCATAATATTTTGGGCCCACTTGTACATCATCACTTTCTAGCTACGTTAAAGTTGTTAGCTACGAGAGCAAGTTTGTGTGGGCCAGTAGTGCCCATTTTTGTGTAAACCAGCCATTTTAATAGGAACGCTAACATCCCACAAAAATAATTTAAATAAAATTCTCAATGAAGCTTACTTTTCGTTTTTGTTTTGAACATTTCCTGGGGAGGCACAGACACTCCGCCCCCCCTCATTTTATTTTTATTTATTTTTGAACCCAACCTTAACAAAATATAGGAAATGGCTTTTTCTGTAAGGATTTTGCTCTCGAAAAATGGTTATTAATGGTACTCCGGTAGAACCATTTTTTTTGGTTTCTGGTTTGTACTAATAACGGTTAATTAGTACAATTTGATCGATGAAGCAGCTTATAAATAATTTAAACATTTTTAGCAATTTTGACAACGTGTTCTTTATATGTATGCGACCTATTTTTAAAATAAAAAAAAAGTTTTTTTGACTTTCTAACTGTTGGATAAACTGATTCAAATGATTTTTGACTTGCTCTACAGGGCGGCCAAGTACTGGTTTCATGTCAAAACAAATTTTAAGGTTTAAATTAAAACTAACATCACGAGCAGTTCAAAAAACTGATTTTCAAAAAGACGTCCGTCGATCGTTCTGTCCATCTGTGCGTCTGTGAATCCTGAATATCTTATGTAAATCGATTAAGAGCATTAACGTATGGACTGACTTTGCCTCAAAGTTTTTTTTATCAAAGCATTTTTATGTGATTTTCCATAGAGGAACAGTTCAAATTTTGCTTAAGCTCATCTAGAACGGGTAGCTCCCATGGTCTCTAACGATTTTTAACTAACTTCGCGCGTGTAATCTATGACTATTTTTATTAATACTTTTCACCAAGTTTTTGCCAAAAAATGCGAATAAAGGAAATAATGTTTTAAAGAAATTGAAATAATGTTTTGAAGAAATTGCTGAATATTTTATCATTGGCTTCGTTGATTTTGTCATAATTTTGCAGTCCGGTACTTAAAACACGGTACTAGTCAAACAATATTGCATTTCAAAGGGCAATGGGCAAATTGGGCCCAGCACCAATAAGAACGGCCTTCATATCGTATATAGGTACATGTTTATGCATTCATTATCCGTTAACCGTTTGTCTTAATTCGCTGTGTGACAAAAGTTATTTAATTTTGAATAAAATGAGTTTTAGGGTTACAATTCTTTTTTTCCATACATTTTCTTTAATATTTTGTGTGTTTTTCGCTCGATTTGAGCCATTTTTTGCAATTAAGTTCTTTGAACCCATGACACAGTACCAGAATTTTTCCAGATTTTGAAAATTATGTTTAGAGGTCGTAAGCATCGATTTTTATGCAAAACGCAGTTTTTGGCGTATTTAATTTGTAAAAATACAAATATTCGTTTTTAAATATTATTTTTGATGTCAAAATAATCTCTGGAAAACATCAAACAAAGATCAATTTGTATCTCATTTATCGTAATAAAAATGGGTATTATTTTCAAGGTTTTAAATTGCAATTCGTAAAAATTGGACAAAACAACCCACAAAACCACCCTTATATATACTATTAGGGGTTGCATTTTTTGTTTAACTTATTCCTTATTTAGTAGCGAAGAAAATGTTTGTTTATTTTTTACGAAATTATTCCTAAATATAGATTAACAAAAAAAATATTTAGAAAAAATAGAATATTTATTTTCCTTTTTATAGTTTTTAAAGATTTTTAACTCAGTCAGTTTTTTACCGATTTTAAGTGTGTTTGTGGTTTTTCAACGAAGAATGTATTTTTTTTATTATATACATTTTTTGCTCAAGCTACAAAATCACAAGTTTAACAGTTTATCAAAAATAACGACAACGAAAACGAAGATTTAGTGTAAATATGTTGTTTTTTGTCTACTTATTCAAAAACGACGACCTGGCTTTGATTCTGGACTATTTAGTGATTTTTGTGTAAAACAAAGACCTGGATTAGTGATTTTTGTATATGATAATAAAGAAACTAACATTCTTCTTTGAAAAACTGCAAAGAAACTTAAAATCGGTAAGGAACTGACTAAGACTGAGTTCAAAATCTTTTAGTACCATAAGAAGCAAACAAAATATTATGTTTTTTGTTTATGTATTTTTTGTATCTATTTTGTGATCAGCCCGTAATAGATGTAATTCCAGTTTTTTCGTAACCAAATAAGGAATAAGCTAAAAATATTTCAACCCCTTATAATAATATATAAGGTGGTTTACGAATTACAAACGAACCTTAAAAACAATACCTATTTTTATTCTGATAAATGAGGTAAGAAATTATATTTTTTTGCGTTTTTTCGAGAGATGATTTTGACATCAAAAATATTATTTAAAAACCAATATTTGTATTTTTTACACATTAAATACTCCAAAAACTACTTTTTGCATAAAAATTGATGCTTGCACCCCCTAAACATAATTTTAAAAATCTGGAAAAATTCAAGTAGTGTGTCATGGGTTCATAGAACTTAATTCCAAAAAATTGCTTCAATCGAGTGAAAAACACACAAAATATTAAAGAAAAAGTATGGACAAAAAGAATTGTGACCCTAAAACTCATTGTATTCAAAATTAAATAACTTTTGTCGCACAGCGAATTTCGACACACGGTTAACGGATAATGAATGTATAAACATGTACCTATATACGATATGAAGGCTGTTCTTATTGGTACTGGGCCCACGCTCCATACATTTTTGCCCATTGTCCTTTGTATAAATAATTTTTTTGTAGGAATAAAAATAAAATCAAAGAAAACCTCAATGTTTTTTCCACATTTTCTTGCTTTGTTTTTAAGTTTTTTTTTTTGTTATAATTTTCAATCAATTATTTAACTTGTTTTTAAAATTTCCTGGTTAACACCATGTCTAGCTTAATTTTTGTTGTAAGCTACAAGAGCAAGCTCGTGTGATCCAGTTTTGCATTTTATTTTTTTACACAGAAGCTAAAATAATATTGCTTATCAAAAGATAACAAATTTAATTTTATTAAAAGAAAAACCAAATGTTTTTTTTTTTTTGAAAATTGGGGTTTTCAAGAACTTTAAGATCCCATTAAACATTTTAGATTGTGTAAAAATCATAACTTGCTATTTTTTAAAAAATAGATATTGCCGAATATCTCGTCATTGGCTGCGTTTATTCTTACGAAATTACGAAAAGTCAACTTTAACTAGGGTGGGTAGCCAAAATATCGAAACACAGCTCTGTACCTACTCCCTTGTTATTCTTTTTATAAACATCCCTCTACGTTGGCCATTTTTTTTTTTTTTATTTATCAAATTTGACTCAGCATAATGACTCTCAGAATCTGCACTTCTATATGTTTCGGTGCCTACCTTAACTTTGTCTCAAAAATTCTTATTAAATTACATTGTCTTTTAATAAAAAAGCTTTTCAAGAACCTGTTATACAAGCAGTTTTCAACAATAGATTCCTTTGTTTTTTTCATTTCAGATCAAAAATCAATACTCACCGATAGCGACTGGAAGAAACTATGGATGGCTGGCGGTGTCAATCCAGACTCCAAATTAGATAACAATAATCTTGACTCGAGTGACAGTCCGATGTTTGAAGATAGCGAGGTAAGTGTTTTCTAAATAAGAACTTGTGTACGTCAAGAGCTCTTTCCCAATGGCATGACTTGACTATATATTTTATGTTATAAAGTCAGTCACAGTCCATCATCCTCGTCATCCAAGATCCAAGTATAGGTATTAGGTATATATAGTTAGTTACTTCTCTGTTCGTTCTATTTTATTGGATCCTATAGCATATTCTTGTATCTTATTTTCTTGCATCTCCATGAGAGGTAAAAGAAACTCTTTTTTATTTTCTATTTAAAAAAAAAGAAGACTTCTGACATGGAGTGTTTGCATTTCAATTGTTAGTGGTGGGTTTGTGTTCATAATTTTCCTGCTGAATAACAGACATCCGCTAGGGAGGTGGTGATGATGGTGAGGCACCTTTAAAATACCCACTTTAGGGATAAATAAGATAAACCTTTTCTTCTCCAGATATAAGCTTATAGGTTTTTTGTTTTAAATATTCTTGAAGTGCAACAAAAATTTGTCTACTTTCTAGCCTTCATAATTTCTGTTATATAAATTTATGCCAAATGATCTATGAATTCTATTATTAAAACAATAGGTTATTGTACAAATAATTATCAATAAATAAAAAACATTGCTAAAATAACTTGAAAACATTATTGTTTTATTTCTTTATTTGTTAAGATGTAAATACGTACATTTCGGAAGCTTAATGCTTAAATCGACACTTAAGCTTTATTTTAAATACTACATACGAATATACATGTTGCAGATCTCTACTATAAAATGTATTAAATATGTAATAACTTTGCAAACCACTTTGTTCTTATTTAAATTGGCCTGAGAAAAAATAAGTGTAAAAAAAATAATTCAGCTTGCGATTTCTTGTTTTTATACACACTCTTGCTCATACTTAAACTTTGCCCTGAAAGGTGTACAATTTTGTAACTTTTTTATTAACGACGGGTAATGAAATCAGCACTTTTGAACACCTATCAACTTTTTTTGACCTACAGTTTTCCAAAAAATCGTTTCGAAAAATGGGGTCCAATAAAAGCTGCCCCCAAAATTAGGGCTGGCCACGAGACGAGACTATGCGAGACTTTTGTAAGTCTATTCTCGGTCTCGTCAAAATTAAAAATTGTCAGTCTCGTCTCGGTCTCGTATAATTAAGTTCCGTCTCGGTCTCGTCTATGAAAAATACGATTTCCGGCCAACTTGTTGATTTTTTGGAACGAAATATGTTCGATTTCCAAATTGATTACGTGCAGAAGAAAACAAATATTTAACTGAAATTGGATTTTTTAATTTATTAGACTCTCTGTTAATTTCGGTCCAAATATACAGTCTCTTCTCGGTCTCGGTCTCGAATGCTTAAAAGCCAGTCTCGCATGACGAGACCGAGACTTTTCTCGTCTCATGGCCAGCCCTACCCAAAATATAGATTTTTTTTTTACATTTTGAATCAAAATCCAAACAGTTTTTTTCCGTCAAAACACTGAGTTCATACTCACCTAACATAACTCAGGTATAATTATGCTGGTTTCTATTCATGTTCATGAGAATCGTTTTTGTGGAGTAGCTCAGCCAAGATCTAAGTTCGTCTTTGAAGTTTTTTTTTGGCAAAGCCTTTGCTATCATGAATAAATTTGTCTTCAAAAAAATTATTACTTTTTCTAAAAGAAATAATGTATTTTCTTCAAAACTCAATTTAAATCTTTCAAATCCGTGTATTCATTTTTGAGATATCGTTAATTTATTATTTTTAGTTTTCGCCTGATCTTATATAAATTCCCAAATGATTGACTTGTGGTATTGTAGGTTCAGGTGAAGACTAAAGATAATAAATTATAAATTAAACGGATTCGAAAAATTTAAATTGATTTTTAAAGAAGAGTATTAGTAGTTTTAGACTACATTAAAAATTGTTTTTAGAGAAAACAACAGTTCGAATCTGAGCTCACATTGCTGGATTGGCTCAGGTAAGCTTTATATACCTTTAAATCGCCAAAGAAGTTTCACTTCTGTCATGAGTACTGAGTTACTCGCGCTCTTTTTTTGTAATGTTAAGAAGAGAATAGGTAAATCAAAATTGTGGCATTTTTTAGTGACAAAAAAGTGGAAAATGAAAAGTAAAAAGTGCCTGTCTGCGAAATCAAGTTTTAGGAATGTGTGGCTGAGTTCCAAAATGTAAAACAAAAAGTTTTGATGCGGCAGCAATAACCTATTCATACTCATAAGCTACGCAAACCTGCTGCTTTGTAAACATTTTACATTTTATAAATTTGGCAATTTGGAACGCACATTATTCGGAGAGAAAACATGTCAAATATTTACGTATTTAAAGCCCAAACAAACGTTAGTACGCAACAGTTTTTCAAAGAAAGACAAATTATCAAAACTTGAATAAGCAGACAGGTACCATTATCCACAACCACAATTTTACTAAAATTAAAGAATTCGTAACAAACCAAAAAACTTTTGCTTTTTACTTTTTTGTCAAATTAAAGCATCCAAAAAATTATTGATGCGCAGTTTGCTCAGTTAATGTGCATCGACTACGTATCGGATACGTTAAGAAACTTGATGTTTTGTAAACATTTTCGCGTTTGATTTTTGGATCTTATGAATTTGGAAGTCAGCCTGTCTTTCTTCTTTAAATTTGAAAAAGTGTTGCGTAAATACGTTTGTTTGTGCTTCGACTTCAAATATGCACGTGAATATTTGAAATATAAGTACATTTTGTTTGCTGTCTGCTCTCCAAATAATGTGCACTCCGAATTGCCAAATTTATCCAAATGGAATGTGTTCAAAGCAGGTGGTTTGCATAGCTGCTGATGGAATGGGTATTGATGGCGCAAAAAAACTTTTTGTTTTACATTTTGGAACTCAGTCATTTTTTTTTTTAATTTTTGACATAATGTACATACATACACCTAATAGAGCTCTCCATTTATATTTTTCCGTAGTCTTTTCTTGTACCCACGTTCTGCTATTGATTTGGAGAATGGAGACCATAGACAACTTTGGTTTTACTTCAACTATGGGTACAAGGCTTTAGTTTGGAATTGGATAATACGAGTGCATAATATATTATGATTTAAGTGTGTCCCTTATTCTATCAAACAATACTGTTTTTTATTTTTTTATTTAAGGGAAATATCTACATATAAACTATTTCCTTTCTTTGACTGTTCACATAAAGAATTTTATGCTTAAGATACATTTGTATTCATAAATAATATGTATCTATTTATTGATTTTTTGTTTTTCAGATGATGGCACACAACACGACCGTCCAGTTAGGTGGAACAGCCTTTCTTATTTGCAAAGTCTCAGGAGTGGATAGAGTGGGTGTTAATTGGGTTTGTTTATAAATGTTTTTAATTATCTATTTTTTTTTTTTAAGAAAAAAAATTAGCATGTATTAAAAAATAAATCCATTAGATCCCTGCTTTTTCATTAATTTTTGTTTGGTAGATATTCCAATAAAAATAAAATGCTTTTCGTTGCTGAACTAATTAGGCATATTAATTATTTTAAATATTCCTATTAAACCGTTTTAAGTCTGTTGTACAAATTGGAACCGATAGATGGTTTTAGATTCAAGTTATTAACAATTCTATTTGTAGATCAAAATGATTACTATTTGAAAAGTGACTATAAAGCAGCATGGTAGACTAGGGCGTATACGCACTTTTTTATTTATAGACTTTATGACAAAATATCATAGAGGAAAACTTAGCTATTTTCAAAAAGGCTGGTTAGTACTGCGAAATTAGTCAAAAAACAATCGTTTTATGGAACGAAATATAGGATGGCCGAATTTCTTATACCTGGAAAGAGGGCTGTTAAAAAAGCTTAAGTCCTGTTTTTCAGGACGCCATCGCAATCGCCATACCCCTGGGGAAAACCGCCATTTTGGAAAACGCGAATTGATCTATATCTCCGAAAGTATTGATGTTATAGGAAAAACTGTAAGTCCAAGGTTGTAGATAATAAACGCATCTTTCGTTTGTACATACATTTTTTTCGGTGCGGGCATTATTTTCAAGGTTATATAGTTTTATTTGTTGTTATTTTTACATTTACACATTTTTGTCGTTCCCGAGGTAACTTACGCACTAATGTTTTAACATTTTTATATATTTTTGAAGATGATGCGATACCGCAACAAAACTTATAGCCATTTAAGTAGTTGTATTAATTTTAATAACAATTTATTATTTTAGTTACTACGGAGTTTTAAATTTAGCGAAACCAAAATGGTTCTAACTTCTGACTACAATATCGCATCATCTTCAAAAAATATATCAAAATATTGGAAGTATACTGTTCTTAAATTCTTGTTTGAAAATTAATTCAGTTAAGTTTCCTGAGGTATGACAAAAATGTGTAAATATTTATAAAACAAAAAATAAAACGAAATAACTTTGAAAATATTGCCCGCACCGAAAAAAAGTATGTATGAACGAAAAATTGTTTAATTGACTACAAGCTTGGCCTCACAAATTTTTTTTTTAAGATCAATAGTTTCGGAGAAATAGATAAAGTTCTCGTTTTCCAAAATGGTGGTTTTCTCCAGGGGTATAGCGTTCCAAAAAACAGGACTTAATCTTTTCTTATAGTCCTCTTTCAGGTACAAAATGCAGCCGTCCTATATTTCGTTCCAAAAAAAATCTATCTTTCCTGTGCTAGGTGCTTTCAGGGGGAAATAGGAAAGGGCTAAAACAAGAAAAAAAGGTTAGGGATGTGGTAGCGCTGTAGTGAGGTTATAAGAAAATTCTGAATTTATGGAGAAAATTTACAAATATTTGCAATAGGTATGTTGGTTAGGGGTAAAAAAGAAAATTAAAAGATCTGGATCCAATTGGTGGATGAATGCGGTAGCCATAATAATCGGGGTGATTATTATTTTTATAAAAAAAGTTGTTGTCGTGTTTGTTAGCAGCCGTGTTTTTTGCGAACACTCTTTGACCGGTTGAGGTAGGTAGGTAGAGCTGGCGGCCACAAGCATCCCCGCTCATGATCCATTCAACGCAGTAGTGCGTTTTAATATCATAACTCGTTTGACATGTACAATGTACATAGATAAAAGGTTTTTAAATAAAATAAGAAGAAAAAAAGAAAAATAATGGTGTTTGGTAGACCTCCCAATGAGGCCTAAGCTCTGAATTCGACTGCAGTATGCTATGCTAAGCAACTTGTTGATTTGCCCAAGAGCCAAGACGCATACGATCTGATCCCTAAGGGTGATCATCCGGGTGATGACCGGTTGATATTGAAACATAATATACATAATAATTTGTGTGCCTTAGGAAGTTGCCTGAAAAATTGTAAAGTTTAAGAAAAGTGAAAGTGCTTTTTGTATGAACGATACGATTTGGCTAATTTTGGTTTTAAGATCATATAGTTCAATTTTTAAATGGTAGCCATGTCCTTTCAGTTGCTTGTTTCTTCTTATTAATAAATTCACAATTTACAACCATCATTTCACTAATCTTTGAACAGGGAATGTACTTTTTGGAGCCCGATATTTTATATTTATAAATGGATTTTAATTTTTAAAAAATTGTTTTGTACAAACGAAGGCTTAGACAGATTAATTGTTTTTTTTTTTTGAAACCTTTTGAATTTTCTTGTCAACTCGATACATAGGTAACTAGTAGTTATCTACTTTAATCCTTGAAACAAAGAGAATGCCTATTTAACCTTTTTGCTAGCAAAAGTTGGATATTTTTGTATTTGTTTTTTTTTTTCATTTTGATCGTCAATATGGAAAATATAAAAAATCTGTTTTTGTGTTTTGAATTTATCGCTTTAATCAATCGAAAGTTATATTTCACGTGAGTTGTTATATCTGACTCTTTCAATTTATTTCTTTTCCAAGTTCTTTCTATGTATAAGGGGCTCAATTCTCATACCCGATTCAGTTCAATATTTAACTTGAGTTTTCTTCTAATTTAAATGGTCTAATCCCTATTCTCTGGTGTCCTCTCAACTGTACTCACTTTTGAATATTAAATAATAAAAAAACCCGTTCGGGCTGCCAAAATAACGAGAACAATAAGGGGAAAAAAATAAATGAATAAAACAAAGAAAAACCATAGAAACTGTGCCAGCATTCAAATGGAACAAGGACATGTGCATAACAAGAAGAAATGACTGCAAAATGACGGGATTCATGTATAACAACCAACCAACGTAGGTGCCTAGTGTGTACAGTTCTTATTATAGGATCCTTATATTCCTTGAAGCTACCTCACGTGACTTTCACAATCCGCACTCTGTTTTAGATATCCCTCTGTACAGTCTACACAAACACGGATAAGCTTTTTATATCATATTCGTGTTTTATGTTCCTCAGAGTTTTCACTTTTTTCCAGGTATTATTTTGTACCTTCACCTGTGCATAATTTTAATATTATTTTTTGTCATCTTGTTTAGTTGTTCTTTGTGAGCATTATTCCGCCCTTCTGGCACATAGAGAAGTTTTGTCCTTAAAAGAACTTTGGTATTCATCTGCCATCAGATATGGGAAAAAAAACATCTTGATTGACTAACGTCATATTTGGTTGTTAACAAAAAAACATCCGTCAGGGTGGTAGGTATAGGTAGATACCTCCAACAAAACGAAAAAACATGCTTGTAAAAAATCATCTTAATCACCCTTCTCACTCGAAAACAAAAGTTGTTAAAAATTACTTGCCAGAAAAAATCCTTAAATTCAATTTGAAAAAATAGGAAGAACAAAATAAATTGTGTTTCCTTTTCCGGATAGGTTAGTTAAGTTTTTTTGTTTGTTTAGTTTGGTTCGCTCTCATAGCTTTCAAGCTTTTAAACTTGGATAGGAACCTTTGTAATGATATGAAATTTATTGACGTAATGATGTTTGTATTATATGTTGAGTGAAATTTTGGCTAGATCATGAAAAAACGATAAAAATGATTGTATTGTTGACAAAGTCACATCAATTGCGTGAAGGTTGAAAAGGAATGAAAAAGATGTTGTCGACCAGGATTTTGGCTCGGGTTGTCGCTGCTCGGTGGCCAGTAGCCATCCTTCTCATCAGTTGACTCGGGTGACTGTTGGTGTGTACCACTAGCTTCTTTGCTGAAAGAAGTTGGTAGGTTCTTGTTCAGGGGTATGATGTCCGCCTCTGTGAAAAGACGATCATTGCTGTAATGTTTCATTCGCTGCCGGTCGAAATGTAGTCCGGTGCGGATCCTTAATAACTTTCTTTCAAACCTTTTAGGTTCCTGCAAGGCCGTCTTCGAGATGCAGAACTAGACTGGGAGTGAATAGCAGGAGCCGCAATAGCTGTTTGTACAGAAGCATCTTCGTCTTCTGGCTTAATCCGTTTCTGCGTCTTATCAGTGGGATACAGTCGGTGCGGGGAAGGATCAGTTGGCTTTTTTGACCGCGTGCCGTGAGTGCGGGTCGAACCTGAACTCGTTGAAGTGCATGCCTAGATACTTCACGTTCTTTTTGGATGCTATCGTAGATCATTCCAAAAGTTTCAGAACTAGGCTTCTGCAGTTGGCTGCGTTGTGACTACTGGGGTCTCCTAACGCGGCCAAGCTCCGATTTGGAGGTTTTTATTAGAATACCCATTGCTTGTAGAAGGCGTAGAGTCTGTTGCTATAATACTCAACTTTGCGTAAAACTACTAAAGCAGACATCGACGTGGCATATGTAAGGGAGCCATCAGCATATAGGAGATATTCGCTCCAGTTGCCACATGCTGCTGAGATGTCATCAGACTGTAGAAGAAGGGGCCTAGCTTCTAATGTGGGCTACTGCGCAACAAGTCTAGATTTCTTGAAAACTATCATCTAGGTCCGTGAAAATGAGTAATAAACTCATCATTTCTGGAGAGTATTCTGCTTTTAGATCTTGGGTTTTAACATGCCTCAGGGAAGAAATAAGTGGATCCGATGAGGCTTTAAGTAGGTATGTTAAATAGGTCTTCATTCTGCGCTGTCGAATGCATGAATCCTTGGATTTTTTTGATATCAGTATTTCTTTTAGTCTCTAGTTTTGGTTTCCGGAGCTTCTTCTGATAATTCTCTTAGTCGTAGTGATTGAGGATCTATGATATTCTGCCTATGAACCAAACATTTTTTAAAGAGTAGTTGTAAGTTGTTTTTGAGTATACTTTTGTTTTAATTGCACTCACTACTTTCCTGCGATTCAAAACATTAAGTATTATTTTGAGCCTCCTTATAACTACCTCTCTATTGAATTCAGTTATTCGAGCGGATGACTCCGAGTGTTCATAAATTCTCCTTGAAATGTTTCCATCATTGGTATTTACAAATCCTTATGCTTGGTTTGTCCACATCAAGCCCCAGCTCAACGCAAGAACGCCTTTGTTTCTCCTTCTGTCTGCCTCCTTGATCGATGGTTACGATACCTACACTCCCTGTCACTTGTTTGAGGCCACTACTTTCACAAAAGTTTTTTCTCGATAATTAATACCTGTAGGAAATACTTTCCTGGAAATTTTTGAAACCTGTGAGTAGGTAGGTACATTGGGAGTGTCTATAATTTTTTTTTGTCAGATATTCCAAATTGGTATCATGGATCTTGCAGAGGATACCCACACAAGTATTTCTACGACCCGGAAATTTTTTAAAATGGTACTTCCAGACCCCGCACCGTTTTGTATGTAAAAAACACGTGTTTTTCAAAGTCAGCAAATGATCAAGAATTTTTATCGTATCAAAAGTGGGTTTACGGACTTTAAAAGATTTCTTTTGGCTCTCTAGGGATGCTAATAATAAAATAGCTTAAGTAACTGCCCCTTAAAATTTCAAAATATGCCTGTTTTATTCGATAAATGACTGAAAACCCCCCAAAAATCGGATTTGTAAGCTTTTCTCGATTTTAAAAACCTCCATGGGTTCAGGAACGAGCAAGTTAGACTCGTGTCAGAGGTAATTTCGTGTGCTGAACTCAAATTTATCATCCGTTTTTCGCCATCAGCTCTAGATTTTGAGATATTACAGTCTGAAAATGGAATAAAACCATTCCTTCACCTGTTTTTGAGATTTTGTAAAAATTCGAAATGCTTTTTTTCAAAACAAATGCACCGATTCATCAAAGTACTACACTATGACTCATGTTCATGTATGAACTGGTGGATTTTTTTTGAAAAAAAGCATTTCGAATTTTTACAAAATCTTAAAAATAGGTGTAAAAATGGTTTTATTCCCTTTTCAGACTGGAATATCTCAAAAACTAGGATTAATGGCGAAAAACGGATGATAGATTTGAGTTCAGCACACGAAATTACCTCTGATACGAGAATATCTGAAAAAAAAAAAAATTAAAAGACACCCCTAAGGTACATACATATATTTTGCAATAAAAAAGGATAAATTTAAAGAGGTAATTTGGAAACTCCATAGGAATTTCACAAATTATAAGAATGTACTGCAAAAATGGGTACAAAAAAATACGTCACTTGAAAAATATTATAAAAAAAGAACAAAACTATAAAAATGTATACGTTTTTTGGTGTTTAAACATTAATTTATTATGTTTTTGTCAATTAAAAATGAGTATACCCGCAATTTTTTGAAATTAGCTCAATTATTAGAAGGCTTGGAATTGAATCATACAGTTTTTTTTTTTAAATAATCCAGTGAAATTTGACTCCAGACCTCGCAGGTAGCTTTGATTAAGGCGTTTTAATCTTCAAACTGTCTGTCAGCTGCATAAACTTTTCATGATAGCCAGCGACCCAAACGTTTTCAATGATGTTTAAGTCTAGTGAATAGGGTGGCCTTGGTAAAAATTCAACGTTTTTCGACTGTATCCAGCTTTAAGCTAGCCTGGAAGTATGAAGAGGTGCACTGTGTTGTTGAAATATCCAAGGCAGAGGTTCAAAAATATTCTCTAGCTTTGGAATTGCCCTTTCCAACAGGATTGACAAATCCTCAAAGAGTATCACTTGTCACGAATAAGTGCTTCTCGTCTAGCCGTTCGGATTCGGCATAAAATTGTAGGTCCCTTCCATTCCTGTCGACACACGCATCCAGGAATGGTTGCGAATTGTTAGTCACTAGGCCCTGGCTCTTCACGAGCCGTTGCGCCATCCAATTTATTTTATATTCTTTTTTTCCAGCAGGTATTTGTAACTATTTCCGTTGATTTTTGTAGTTATAAACTCAAATTCAATTGTTCCATAATAAGTGATAGCTCCCCACACCATAACACCTGATGTACGGGTGTGATCTCTTGACAAAATAAGTCCTTCTTTTCTTAAATCGTGAAAATAAAATTTTAAACCATGGGGTCGGTCAAGATTAAACTTTGTTCATCTAAAAAGACAACCCATTTCCATGCGTTGCTTCAGACAACATGCTCCCTGGTGAAATTCATCCGTAGTCCCTTGCTGCCATGGAAGCGCTTTCTTTTTGATTTTCATACGCTTGATGTTACCACTGGTTTTAGTTATACTTAAAACTGGGTAATACCCCACCTTTTAGCCTTAATTAAGGCGCTGATAGTGTGGAATTTCAAGCTAGCTGCAGATTTAGCCGCTTTTCTCAGATTATTGTTGCTTGAGCTGTGTGATTTTTTAATTTTTTTCCTAGTTTTCGGTGTCTGCTAGATAGTTGTTGGCAGCGGTCTTACTTCTATTCAGTCTCCTAGCTATTTCTCGGCCTCAGAATCCCATTTCCTTTAAAGCATCTATTGGTCCTGTTCCTGCTACTGTCAACGTGTTTCTACTGCCCATTTCAACTTGAAATTAAAAAAAATATAGTTTTCTATCATTTCAGAAATATTTTTTAACTTTTGTTTGCAAAAAATTTGCTTTGTTAACTTCCGCAAATCAATTTTAGCTATGGCCTCAATCAAGTGACTCAACTTTTTATATCAATTTTCTGCAGCCATTCACAAAATTGGTGAAATTTCTATTAATATTTCAAATTAACCCGTTAACTTAATCCTTTTTTATTGCAAAATATATATACCTACTAACCCGTTAACTTAATCCTTTTTTATTGCAAAATATATATACCTACTCACAGGTATCAAATATTTCCTACAGGTATTTATCGAGAAAAAACTTTTGAGAAAATAGTGGCTTGGTGAAAATATGTTAAGAAATTTTATTTGTTGTCTTAAATTTTTTTTCCTAAAAATGATTTCAAAATTAACAAAACAAAATGATCGATTTTTTTTTTCATTATTTGATGAAGAATCATGTTTCTGGAAATTATTTCAATATTGATATTTTCAATACTCGTACAAATTCAATTTTAGAAATTTTAGGTACGAGCAGTCAAAATTCTACATATAATCAAATCAGTTTTGATGTTCTATTCTATTTTATGACAAGAAGGTGTCTAACAAATTTAAATTAAAATGTTCATGTTACCAAAGAACTTTCATTGATTAACAAATTTTAATTAAATTGTTCACTTAACCAAAGAACGTAGTAGCCCGTAGCGTAATGGTTAGTGCGTTCGACTGTCACGCTGGAGGTCTGGGATCGCTTCCCAGCCTCGTCCACCCAAGAACTAAAAAGTTTTTTTTCAGGGCTACTGCCTCTTGCGAGGAATTGACAAATCCTCCAAGAGTATCACTTGTCACGAATAAGTGCTTCTCGTCTAGCCGTTCGGATTCGGCATAAAATTGTAGGTCCCTTCCATTCGTGTCGAAAGGCGCACACAGGAATGGTTGCGAGTTGTTAGTCACTAGGCCCTGGTTCTTCATGAGCCGTTGTGCCACCCGATTTATTTATTATTAAACCAAAGAACTTTAATTGTCTAACGACTTATGTACACAGAGAAATTTTGTAAAAATATTTCATCGATATTTTGTTTAAACTTCTCTTTTATAATGAAAAATGAAATATTTATTTTGTACTTATGTAGGTATAGCTTTTAGGTTTGTAAATCTACTAGAATAGAAAGATATTAATGAAGACAATGCAGTGAGAACTCAAGTATACTTACCCACCTCTTCATGTTGCAACGAACATTATTGCTGAAATCCTAGAAGCTTAAGAATTTTGTCATGGCATAAAAGAAGTGGTAGGTAAATTGAAATATTTTACTGCATACCTTGGTAGCGCTAAGACGATGACGACGACAGCCAAAAAACAGAGATAACGAAGGCCAAG
Organism: Melangyna quadrimaculata; assembly: GCA_949320155.1. Taxonomy (NCBI): domain Eukaryota; kingdom Metazoa; phylum Arthropoda; class Insecta; order Diptera; family Syrphidae; genus Melangyna; species Melangyna quadrimaculata. The sequence continues at coordinate 42,812,274 of OX439485.1, read as the reverse complement.
CCATGATGTAGACGACCATCTATATATATTCCATAGAATGCTTCCGACGACGAAAGGGTTTTTGGATAACTCTGCCAAAAAAGGACATTTTATCGATTGCAGAAGAAACAGACCTCCATCCTTTCTAGCTGGCAAAAACCATCATGTTGTATTGAAGTGTGTATATGCAATAAAAGCCACCACAACAGATAAGGACTTACACGGCAATTTTTGTACAGATAAATGTAAATATATGTACGCTATATGGACATGAAGAGGATAGCAAACGTTACCAATAGTCTGTCCAAAATATACCAAAACCAAATGAATTTAAACATACAAAGTTACACCAAAAGTTGCAGGCAGACGACATAGTGTCTAAATATTCTTCCTTCTACCTAGGTACCTATATAATTACATGCACAGAACATATTGCTATAGAATTACAAGGACATTTGTGTGTTAGAAGAAGCTTTGCCAGTATAGTTTGCATGTGATCCGGTAAGAGGTTAGAAGGACTTGCTGCCTATCAACATTTTTGTGAAGTTATCTCTCCTTGCTCGGCATTTATTATGCTATGCATGTACCTCCTACTTGTATGACACGCACGCACCGCGCATTTGTTTCAATCCCAACGAAGTCCAACGACTATACTGGTCAAACAATGCAGTAAAACTATCGAGGCCGGACAGGGGACAGGCCTGTCTGCCTTCCTGGCTGCTACTTGAACTTTATGTTCATAAATAACTATTTGCAAAGTAGACGTTATCATGGCAATACTTTTCCAATTGTCAAGTCGAAAATTCTTGGGAATACTGAAGAAATTTCAAAATTTGCAAGGACATATTTTTTTGTCGTGATGGTGATGCTGATGAGAGATGGTAGAGGGGGACGTTGGCGATTCCCAAAGTAATAATAAAAGAAAATGAAATAAAATTATTAAACCTATTGTTTGATATATTAAGAAAGTATAGGGACATAAATTCAATTGTATATAAGATACGTACTCAAGTCAATTGGTCTTCAGAATATCTTGTTACTTTTTTTGGAATCTTTTTCGATTATACTTCTTTGTATTGTAGGTTTGTAAGGACAAAAGCCACATATTGAGGAAACAATAATTTGAAATTATTTGGGTGTAATTTCCAATATTATGATTATTATATTTTGAGAGGAAGATCTAGTGGAAGGAAGATATGGAAGGTAGATACGGAAGGAATTAAGTAGATCAAAGAGTCTGTCAACAAATTAAAAAGATTGGTCAAAAATGCACATCATCATAGCTGAGAGTATAGCTACTTATCAACAAAAATAAAGATTTAGAAATTCAAATATTAAAATAACTTCTGTTTTAAGTGAAGTGAATGAATATAATTCGATTAAAAATTACTTGTGACCTCAACTTCAGAAATTTATGGCGCAAAATTTTAAACAACCTATTCTTAAGGGCTTAACATTTTACCAGTTAACAATTTCCTAAGTATTTAGCAGTTTACTATCTATTCCAAAATTTTAAACCTTTTGCTAACTAGTAAGTTGCATTTGTAGGGTTTGAATTTGATGAATACAATTATTGTTTTTATGCGTTGTAAATTAATTAATTAATTAATGGAAACCCATCATGTGCTTGAGATAAGTATTCAATATTTATATTTTCATCATTTTAACTTCATTATTTACAAAAAAAAAGGGAAAAAATAAAACAAAGTTGGGTACCACCAGGATTCGAACCTGGAACATTCGGATCTTCTCATATGGATTTAGTACGATACTAAAAATATAAAATAGCCAGTTGGTGATTTTAACTTTAGTAAAATGTTAGGGAATAGTACGATGCTAAACTCGTTTAAAATTAGCAAAACACAATTTTTAACCTAGTATCATACTAAAAATGATTTAACAGCGTATTAAATCGTCTAAAATTTTGCGGCAAATTTTTTTTGCTCATGTATAACAGCGGGCTCTTTAGTCAGTCTGTTATAACCTATACTAAGACACAAAATTTGGTATCTTGTTGTTGTGATTTTTATAATGTCGGTAAACATCGACCAAAATTTGTTTCTAAGTAGGGTATAAGAGACTTACTGAAGAGCCCACTGTTATACAATTTCTGGAGTTGAGGTCACTTGTACTTTTTAATTGAATTATACTTATCAACTTTATCTAGGTACTTAGTCCAGTCAAAACGTCTCCTGGAGTGCCAGTTTCAGGAAAAAATTATAGAAGTTTTTTTTCACTCGTGTTTTATGTTTTAGTGGTAGCTGATTTCGAAATTAAACTTTGCTACTTCCTAGGGATATGGCTTCACAACGAAAATTGCAAAAAAAAACTCTAAATGTTCAAACTTTTTTTCAGTTTTCTTAAAAAGTCAACAAAATAATATACACTTTATATATATAACTTCTACACTTTAAAGAACATACAATTTCCTACAAAAACAGTCACCGATTTTATTCTGTAGAATGGTTTTGCCGCTAGAAGACGGTGAAATTTGTTACTTTTTGGAAAACATAGTTCTCAGGTTAGATTTTGTGTTGTAACTCAAAAACTATGCTATTTTATTATCTGGAATAATCATTTATGCAGATTTAAACAAAAAATTGGCAATATGGAAAAAATATTTTTGTTCATTAAAAAAAATAACAAAGTTTGTTAAGCTTACAAATTAATTTTGTGAATTTAACAAAAGGAATATGTTACATTAACAATGGTTTTTGTTAATGTTACAAATTTGCTTTTGTTGGATCACCAGAAATTATTTGTCAAATTAACAAAAATCAGCAACAAGCTCGTCGAGCGGATATTGGATGGCCGCCTACGAAAAATAATAAGGCTATCTGACGACCAGTGCGGGTTTGTTTCGGGTAAATCAACAACAGATGCTTTTCAGAGTATAAGAATCAGAATGGAAAAATATCGGGATTTCTCGAGAGATTTGCATATTATATTGGTTGATTTTGAAAAAGCATTCGACAGAAAACTACGAGCCATGAGATTTGATATGGGTTGCACTTAGGCAACGAGGAGTTCCGGAAGTCTACGTGCAGATGATCATAGATATGTACGAGCAAGTTAAAACAAATGTAAAATGCCCCGCAGGAATCACCGAAGAGTTCCTAATTAGAGTAGGTATGCACCAGGGAATCGTATTGAGTCCTTTGCTCTTTATTACTGTCCTTGACTTTCTGCTTGAGGTTAAGGTGACGGACGCCAAAGTGATTCAGTTATTCTTTGCTGACGATGGAGCCATCATAAGTGAAAATCCTGTGTCCTTGCAACGAGCACTTGATGTATGGGTGGATGGAGGGAAATGGCTACCGCATTAGCGCGAAAAAGACCGAATACCCATGCTGTCCATTTTCTGATCCAAACAGGCCTATTCCGGACATCTATTTGAATGGAACATTGGAATCAACAATAATATTTTTTTGAATCAACAAAAATAATTTATCAGATTAACAAAATGCTTTTGTTGAATCAGCAAAATATTTTTGTTGATTTAACAAATTATTTTTGTTGAATCAACAAAAACAATTTGTTGAATCAACAAAAAATATTTGTTGAATCGACAAAAATAATTTGTTGAATCAACAAAAACAATTTGTTGAATCAAAAATATAATTTGTTGAACCAAAAAAATAATTTGTTGAATCAACAAAAATAATTTGTTGAATCAACAAAAATAATTTGTTGAATCAACAAAACTAATTTGTTGAATCAAAAATTAAGCTAGAAAAGGTATGAATAAAAAATGATATGTGTGGTTATCGATAATTTTTATTTTATGTGTTAACTAAAACAGTTATAACAGGTGTTCAAATGAGTCCTCTTTGATTTCGTATGAATTCTATAGCCCGTTTTCGTATTTCACTGATATTGATATTAATGATCCTAGCTACTGCCTCACTTCTAAAGACGCTTTGAGCATACGCTCTTCTAATTCACTTTAAGTTGCTATTTTGGTTGAATAAATGATTTATTTCATTCTTCCCCCATTCAAAAACATCCAATATTGTAGGGTCAGGTGATCTTGCAGTCCATTGAACTGCTCTAACTTTTTCCTATCCAACGATTACCACTTTCTCTTCATCTTGTTAATTTTTAACCTCTCGAGCGAAGTGGGCTGAAGCACCAACAAGTAAGGAATAAGAAGAAGTTAGTTGAACCCATGGAATGTCTTCCAATAGTTCTGTAAATCATTTTGCAACAACTGCAGATAGTTTGTAGAATTCAACTTAAGTCGCTTCTAAAATTAGCATGTATTCAAGACAATGAATATCAGTGTGCACCCGTTATAACTGTTTTAGTAAAAAACATACTTAAAAAATTATCTTAAACCACACAAATAATTTTTATTCATAGCTTTGCGAGCTTAAAGCTAAAAAAAAACATTTTTTTTTAATTTAACCTGCCACTTTTTTTTCCAAATTTTCATAAAATCTATGGGTTTTTCGGCAAACTTGTTACTGACTTTTAGTTTTAGTATTGTTACATACATACAAATTATTAAAACATCATGTTGATTACGTATTTTTTGGATAAAATTGACCCCAAATTCAAAAAATTAGCATGGGCAGGAAAAATGAAACAGGCTAAAAAACTAAATATCTTAAGACTGAAAAAAGATATACAATTTATTTAAACGCAGTTACTTCTTCTAAAAATAAAGGCCTAAGCGTAGTTTCTATCATTATTAGTAACAGCGCAATTACCGTTAACATGATTAGGGTACACCAAAATAAGACTTTTCTTAAATCCCCGATAAATGATATCAAAATTGGAGATAGGCCCTTACTGTAGAACAATTTTTTCTTATAATACACCCAAGAACCATGCCCTAAAATACTATTGACAATATGCTTGGAAAAGTATAGGTGTGGAGATGTGTAGAATATACCAGAGTGACGCATTTACACACTGTGGGTCGTTTTTTTTTGGCACCGCCGATCACTGTGAATACTAAAAAAAATCAAAACTAAAAAAAACAAATTGTTTGAGAGCGAATTCGTAATCGTCTGACTAACTAAGATCTGCAAAGTTTGTGTTGGTAAACAAAAATTGAAATTTGACTTCAGCTGGCCTGCAAAATAAATTACGTTCGTAAACATCAAAAGTACGCTGAAATCAAATCGGCGTCAGGCAGTTTGTGCAGAAAAAAAAACATTCCGCTGAAAAAAGTAATTTCTGCTGAAAAAAAAAATTAAAACAAGAAAACATGTTAAAGGTGGGCCATCTAGGGGTTTATTTTTGAATCATATATTCTTTTTACACTGACAGCTGTTTTCCAATCGAAATCTTGAAGGGAAGTCACTATTATACCTACAAGTCGTTTCAGCTTGAACAACATTGGGAAACATTGCAAACTTATTTCTAAAGTGAGTGCCATGTGAAAATCGTCTTTTCTGACGAGGCACATTTTCATCTCGGCGGCTTCGTTAACAAACGAAATTGCCGCATCTGGGTCTCGGAAAACCCGCACATGTTACTGTCGAGAACAGAAAGCATCCATAGAGAGTGACAGTTTGGTGCGGATTGTGGAGCGGTGGCATCATTGGACCATTTAACTTCGAAAACGAGGCTGGGAACAACGTTTCAGCCAACAATGGTCGTTACAGAGCCATGTTAACCGACTTTTTTTTTTACTAAAACTAAAGACATCGATTTGGACAACCTTTGGTTCATGCAGGATGGTGCGCCATGCCACACAGCCCATACCACAATCGATCTTTTGCGCACCAAATTCCAAAATCGTGTTATCAGCCGTCTTTGCGATGTCAATTGGCCGCATCGTAGCTGCGATTTGACCCTTTTGAACTAAGTTTTTGTTGCGGACCGTAAAGGACCGATGATATGCCAGCAATCCGGAATTAATTCAAGCACTTAAGGCCAATATCTTTTAAGCAATCCGTGAGCTACAGCCCGAAACCATCAACAAGATTTTGGAAAATTGGAGTGACCGAATTCGCTGCTGCGAAGCCAGCCGAGGTAGCCACTTGAACGACGTTTTGTTCCATAATTAATGGGAATGTTTGTTGTTAGTAAAAAGGGATAATAAATGGACAAAATTAAATTTTGTTCACTTTATTGCATTTTTAAAAAGAAACTTGTGATTAACCCACCCTGTATATGAAATGGCTTCGAAGTACATAGATCATCAGGATGTTTGTCTATCAATGATTATTTCTTTCCAAATGTCACCCAAAGCCTTTAGAATCGCCTTTTTTTAATAATCGGATTTTTTTTCTGCGCTGCGATGTTTACGAACACAAATGTATTAGAAAAACTGCCACCTGCTTGCTTTCTGCGGGCAGAAGAAAAATAAAATCAATACGCGGAAGCTAAGCAGGCATGCGGCAGATCTGCCGCATATTTTTGCGATTAAGAACTCGTCCTGACTCTACAGTCTATGAATGTGAGTAGGTTTTGGTGGTCGAATTTCGGCCAGAGGGCGATATTAGTTTATTTAATGCATAGTACAAATAATTGATTGATTGATTAAAAACTCAAGTTATGTGAAAATCATACAAAAAATCTAAGTAATACAATTTACATACATATTTTGTCCTTGTCCAAATTGTAAGTATTTATGAAAGAAATGCGTAAGACATACAAATAAAGCTGTCCACCAAAATTCAGCTTTTGAAATGAAATTCTAACTTTATAGAAATATTTGAACAAAAATGTTTTATTTTTGTTTGATTTTGAAGCGTTTTGATTGGGTTGAAACGGCTTAAACTTTCTATCTAAACATAGTTTTGGCAAGTTGTATACCATTTTAGAAACAAAAGAAAAGTTGAAAGCCCGTATTAAGGCATACAAATTTAATTCATGGGGCTCTTCAGGAGATTAAGGTCAAAAATAAGGTTTGGTCAAAGTTAAAGATTAGGTACCTTTTAATTTGTAGGCAAATGGTGACGCCAATGTAAAATGTACTATTCAGTATAATTAGAACTATTAACCAATATTTTAGTAGAAAAATTAAAAAAAAAAACAAAAATCAATTATTGACAGGGTGAGCAAAAAACTGGTTCAAAGTTAAGTTTTTTTTTCAAATTAAAAAAAAAAAATAACCGTTAATCGAATGGAGAAGTTACCAAATTCTGATAGTTCATATGACCTTGCCTTTTACCAGTTTCGGTTTGGAACATTGTTAATATGTACATAATAGGACTCTTTAGGAGTTTTTTTTTAAAGATGTTGGTACCTAACGTGGGGGAGAATTGGAATATTGGATTTTTGAAGACTGTAGTAACCCATACAACATCATATTAAATATTCCTAAATAGTCTTATTTTTGTAAAAATTTAAGAATATTAGCGACAATTCAACTGGAAGTTGAACATTGAAGAAAGGGTCAAGAAGGCCTGTATAGCAATCTATGCCTGTAGTAAGACTTTTGGTAAAAAGTGGGGGCTTCAGTCGAAGATGATCCTGTGGACATACACAACCGTGGTACGACCGATCCTCACATACTGTTCGATTGTATGGTGGCCTGCACTTAACAAAAAATATAACATCGATAGACTTAGGAAGGTTCAAAGAACTGCTAGCGCTTTAAGACTTAAAGAATCAAACTCTTGGTTTGCCAAGCCCTATGGTCACAGCAATATCACAGACTTGATTCCAACGGAAATGTTTTCGACTCCCACTGACTACTGCACCCCTACAATGAGTATTAGTAACGATTTTAAAGTTAAATATCCATCCAGGAAGGATTGGAATGACACAACTATCTTTACTGATGGCTCAAAGATGGAGTGTGGCGTTGGTGCAGGAATCTTCTCTGAGTCTCTTAATGTATCTAGGTCCTTTCGGCTACCTGACCTTGCTAGCGTCTTTCAAGCTGAATTGCTGGCAATCAGGGAAGCTTGCAAGTTACTAAAAGCAGATCCAAACCAAAACCGTAATGCAGCTATTATTACAGACAGTCAAGCGGCTGTTAAAGACATTAATTCAGCTACAGCATCCTCCAAACTAGTCCAGCAATGCCGGAATGAGCTTGCGGGTCTGAACACTGACCTCAATGTCGCTCTTATCTGGGTCTTATCTGAGGGCAATGAACGGGCTGACGAGCTGGCCAGGCAAGGTTCAGCCCTTCATGGCTCACTTGCGGAAAGAGTCAACATTCCGCTTGGAGTTATGAAGGGCAACATTCTCTCAATTTATCTTACTAAAGCAAACCGTAGGTGGAGCAGTTTATCAAACTGTATTTATCTAGGAAGATTTGGCCCACCTATGACAAGAACCGAACAATTGATCTAATACGCAGACCCAGGCAAGGCATAGCCAGGGTAGTTGCAACCTGTAGCGGACACTGGCCAATAGGAGAGCATGCAGCGAAGCTGGGCATACCTCACAATACTCACTGTCGGAGCTGTGAGGACCAGCAGGAAAATGAATCAGTAGTTCATTTCCTCTGCAAATGCCCTGCTCTGGCCAAAGCTAGAAAACAATCACTCGGAAGAGCATTCTTTGACGACATTAACGAACTTTCTGAAATGAAGATCAAAGACTTGATTTCTTTTCTCAACGCGACGAAATGGCTCTAGGACAAATTTCGAATACTTCTGCATTGTACCTTCCGTCGATTCCCTATGATCACAAGATAGTGGACTAGGGTTCTGGGGGGGGGTTTGTGGTGCACAGCGGCCGGATGATCATCCAATCAGATCAGTGGACGCTCCAGTGCCAGCCAACGAACTGCCTAGTGGGCTAACTGTGGATGGTGCGGGTGCGGGTGCTGATCTGGTTGAGTGAGTGATCCACTTTCTGATGATTGTGCTAAAATATGGCATATCCTGAGGATATGCCCATATTTTCTCTCTTCAATTCCATCCACAGGTTCAAACGAGTAATGGTATCAAAACGGCGCACTTCAGCGCTAATTGGGCTATGGGCTAGACTGCCCGTGGCCGCCATTTCTACCTACCTACCTATTTTACTGCGGGCTATCATGAAAAATACTAGGATTTTGGAGGCATACATTTCTTTAGAGTTTATTGAAAAAAAAAAATAATTTCAGCCATTGCAATAATTCAACAAAAAATTTTTTGAATACCTTTACTTTCTAGCTGAATTTCTCGTGAGACTGTCCACATACCTACAAATAGTTTATCAAAATTGATTTTCTTTTTTTTCAGCTTTTCGTCACTTTGTTATGCTTTTTGGAATGCTTTTTGTCGATTTCAATTTTGTTTTGCAATATCCTCTTCTGTATGCACATACCTCAAGGTCATCATTTCCCATTTAATATAGGTACATAATGTTCATGTTGCATACATAACACAGAAGTCCATGATGGACTCTTTCATCATTCTCTTCTTCGATATTTATATAGACATTCAAATTGCTGACTTTTAATTTCATATCTTTATTGCATATTTATGCCTTTGTATCTTTTTTTTTGCAGAATCAAATATCCTGGATTCGAAGAAGAGATTGGCATATATTATCATCGGGAGCTCAACTTTACACAAACGACGAGAGATTTGCAATACTCCATGCGCCGGGCTCGAATACGTGGACCCTGCAAATAAAGTTTGTTCAGAGGAGGGATCACGGCATGTATGAATGTCAGGTAAGTGCAGTGTTGTATAGCAGTCCTCAGTGTTCGTCATCAAATATTCATGTTTTAGCTTTTGTGAATCTGATCTGATGGGGAATGGAAGGGCTGTAGTTTATAATGTTGCTTGAGGGTGGTATATAGTTTGATGTTTCTGTAAGACGTCTTCTCAAGTCACGAGAGGTTGCATAGGTATATTATGATGGAAATCTGCTTTCGAAAATTCGACACAGGGCTGTTTGATTTTGTTAGACCATATCTACCTTTATATAGTGTTGTATAGTATCTCTGACTTCTTTATCGCAATTGTTCATCTATTCCACCATCATCAATGCGAGTCTTACTTAAACCCCGCCTCCCACTCAGCTCAACCATTCACCTCTTGGCATGGAGTTCAGTTTTTGAATAATTTATTTGCATATTTCGGGAGAGAAATTGAATTGAATTTCCATACATTTATTAACATTAGGATTTACGAGAGTGACATTGGAGGGTGGGGATTTCGATTTACCTATGCCTGTGATGTGTATTCTCATTCCATTCCAACAAAAATGAAAATAATAGAAGTATATGTGGGTGTGTTTCGGTCGTTGGGTGCTCTTGTGCGCATTTTTATTTTGCCACTTTTATACCTGTGTATAATGGATGAAATGCTAAAGATGGATCACCTTATTGAAAACTCATATAAATTCAAGAACATATAGAAACATTGCAATTAATTTATTTTGAACATTTTTTGAATATAAATTATAATATTCATATATGCTTAATTATGAATACCTAAAGTCTATGTATTGTACAATTTTACATACGTCAATATTTTAATCCGATTAATTCGCAAGGTTACTTTAATTTCAAGGGCGTCTGGTATCTACTCAGACCCTTAGACAATTTTAAGCCAATGGGTTTTCCTTTACATTTGCTTAACTTTACCTGAAAATCATTTTTTTCACGTTCTCTATTATTATTAAAATTATTGTCTCGAGTTCGATTGTTTTTACGAATCCAAAACTTATCCTATAGTACTTACATATGTATATATCGCAAGTAAAAAAGATAACTTTATTAGAAACTATGCTTAACGTTAAGAGCTTTGAAAAAGTGCCTGTTTAAAGCAGCGTCCACATTATGTTGATTTGTGTATTTTAACAGTGCTGATCAACAATGTTGAGTTAATGCGGACGTGTAAATCAACAAAGTCAATCAACGTTTATTGACCCGAACGTAAGCCGATTCAAATGGAAAGAAATCAACAATGTTGAATCGACTGAAAAATAATTTTTAAATCTGGACGTGTTGATCAACACAGATATCATTTTTATTGCGGTTGTGGCGTTTTTACACAAAAGAATCAACAAACTGATTTGTATAGACACTGCATGGAGTTTTGTGCCTTGCTGGGTAGACGGCAAATATGTCATATAACACATAACAGTAAACGCTTCAACACGTACACACTAACAGGCAATGTGTGGACAAGTTAAAATGTTGGACGTTTTGATCGACAGTGTAAATAAACAATATTGATTGGCATAATGCTGACGCTGCTTAAGATTAACCTTACAAAATCTAAATGAATTTGTAGCAAGAGTAAACATTTTATATAGGGCTGGCCACGAGACGAGACTGCGAGACTTTTGTAAGTCTCGCCTCGGTCTCGTTAAAATCGAAAATTTTCAGTCTCGTCTCGTTCTCGTGTCGGTCTCGTCTTGGTCTCGTCTCCGAAAAATACGATTTCCGGACAACCTGTTGGTTATTGAAACGAAATATTTATGATTATAGTATATTATAGTAGTATGAATACGTGTAGAAGAAATATTCAACTGAAATTGGATTTTTTCATTTTTTAGACTTTCTTTAAATTTTGGTCCAAATATACAGTCTCGTCTCGGTTTCTTAAAAGCCAGTCTCGTCTCGTCTCGTCTCGGTCTCGGTCTCGTCATGCAAGAACGAGATCGAGACCGAGAATTTTCTCGTCTCAGGGCCAGCCCTAATTTTATATGATAAAAACAGAGCTAACAAGTTTTCATTTCAAAATTGAGTAATTTGGTAATTAGAGAAAACTTGAGAACTAAACCAACTCAATTTAATTCAGTAATCGTTCAATAACGAATTTTTGTGATAATTTTTAGGTTTTTCAATATTATTTACTTAAAATATTTGATATTCAACATTGGCGAACTTTAAGATCTCAGTACTTTTTACGGGTTTACTTGTTCTGGAAAGGGTTTCGTATATAGAAGAACTTTGCTCCTTTTTTGACATTTATGTTTTTGGTGTGATTTCATTACTTTTTGCAACGATTCTTTTTATCAGGAAAAGTGGGTGGAATAAATGCCCAATGAGAAAACTAAGTTTTTCATTTATGCCTTCTGTATGTACTACAAGTCCTACCGCTCTACCAATTTTCATAAATCATAAATGATAATAATTGTTGAGAAGTGGGTGGGTGCCACGCCCCTGCATGAAAAATTTCATAATTTCAATTTTTTCTTTGTGTACGTCTGAAAACCAACCGCTCTACCAAATTTCATAATTCTGCACCAATCGGATGTGCTGTCAATATATTTAATATTAATTCTACGAAAATGAATGGTTGCCACGCCCACTAAATGTAAAATCTCAAATTTTCAGAAGTTCCCCACATAGAGGATAACAATTCTGTGAAAATGGGCGGAAGCCACGCCTCCTTAATGGAAAATCTAAAATTAAAATTTAATTCCTGTGTTTGCATCATTTCAAGTTTTATCAATTTACTAAATTTAATAGTTGTTCGACATTTAGAAAGGCTCCAAATAATTTATATTAATTCTATGAGGATGGTTGGGTGCCACGCCCCCTATTTAAAATCTTAAATTTTCCATTTTAACTTGCGATATAAGTAGTATATGGCAAGTTTAGGATTCGTGCAAAAAAAATTTGAGATAATAATTTTCCGTAACATTACGATGACAGAGAAAGCGAAAAAAGTGGGTCTCGCAATCCTGTCTGTCTGTCCCTCTGTCCGTCTGTCCGTCTGTCCGTCTGTCCGTCTGTCCGTCTGTCTGTCTGTATCTCGGCCTGCAGCCAAAACGGCTGAAGCGAACCTTTGAAATTAAGGTTCTTAGGGGATTCCCTAGAGGGGAAATCGAAATTTTTTTTGAGCTCAAAAAATAGCGGTATCTGGCATACAACCAATATACTAAAATTGATTTATTTCGAAAACGGTTTTAACGATGGGTCCGCCATCTAACGTTTTGTTTTTTTTTGCAACTAGTGCTATTTCGTAAATAGATTTCAACCAAATTGTTTATGTAAGAGGTCCTCTGAAATTTTAACAATTTTGCATATACAATTTTTGAAAAAATAATTTTTGGATTTTTAAGAAAATATTGAATTTTTTTTTTTGAAAATTCAATATCTTGAAAACGGGCCAACGTTTTTTTTTTAAATTTTGCAAAAAATTGTATTTTATTAAATACTAAAAGTTGGCTTACCAACTTTATTTTTTTTAAATTTCCAAGAATTTTTATATGAAAAAAATTATTTTAAAAAAAATCGCTCTATTTTTTTGAAATTTTTTTTTTTTCGTTAATTCATATTTATCAAACAAATCATATGGCATACTTTTTTTGAGCTATATCTGTTTTAGCTATTTTAAAAACCAATTTATAGTAATTTTTAGAATTTTAAACTTTTTGTAAGACTTTTTTAATGATATCATATTGTTAGAGAACCACTACATACCTATGCACATTGTCAATTTAAAACAACGTTCAAGTTGTTAGCTACGAGAGCAAGTTTGTGCGATCCTATTCGTGCCCATTTTTTTTATAACTACCTATTACCAGACCAATCATTCTACCAAATTTTAGCAGTCTGCAACAATCCGAAGTGATCCATATAATTAATTGCAATTCTTCTAAAATGGGCGGATGCACGCCCCTGAAAATAAGATCTTAAATTTTAAAACGCTGTCTTTGCTTTAACTTCGAGTCCTACTTCCAAATCAAATTTAATCATTCTGCAATGATCAGCAGTGCTCGAAATAAATTATATCAACTCCATGAAAATGGACGGGTACCACGCCCCCTAAATGGAAAATCTTAAATTTTCGATATTTTCCTTTGTATGCACCACAAGGCCTACCTTTGAAATTTGATGGTTCTCCGATGTTGGGAAGTGCTCCATAATTTTGATGATCTGTCAGTGGTGAGTGAGTCGTCAGTTACGGTTTTTTCGATTTTCGCAGTCTTATATCCCGGGAACCACTAATGCTGAAGAATTGTTATTTGGTGAGTTGCCGGGACCTGGTGAGCTTAAAAAATGTAGCTAGTTTGAAGTTTTTGGCTTAATAGGTACTTTAATTGGAGGGTGTAGTGCAAGAACTTGGCTAGTCCCTGCCGTGCCCTTTGATTCCAAGAGATGGGCCTTAAAACAAACAAAAGAAGGAAATCCTTGTCCACACTTATATACCTAGTGTTAAAATAAATCAGCCAATTAGAAGACAATTCAATTTGACTTATTGAATTTTGAGAAAGGATAATAATTGAACTTAAATTTCTACAGATTGAGCTTATTACTGTGAATTAAAACAACACTTCTTTTATGCAAATTGCCATTTCAATGAAATTAGGTATTATCACAGTTGAGAGTATTCTTATCTATATATTATGTATACATGAATAAGCTTTATCAAAGTTGCTCAAAAACCCAGCCAGAAAGATCAATGATAATAAATCACATTTATATTATCGATGATAACCCCAGCAAAACGCCTTCAAGCACTGATTTGCTGCAAGTATATACTCACTTAATATATTTTACTTCATATTAAATCAATCACTATAGTTAGGTTAAGGTATATCACTTTATATGGAAAAGATCCCTATATGATGGCAATATGAGGAGCAGAGAAAGAGAGCAGGAGCACCATAGAATCCATCGCTTCTTCCATAAGTTAATGCTATCCAAATCACATTTGACCCAAACAACACCTAACAAATAAACCACAGCACAGCATTGAAGTTGACCAAAGACAATTGAAGACGAAGAAAACTTATTGCAAATAAGGTTCCTGATTCGCTTCCATTTTCCAACCCACATTTATAGCTCTTCCTTCAAGTATTACCAAAATTGATGGCTATCTATACTCTCAAGATGCCACTTCAAGATTTCCAGAGGAATTCCAGAAATACTCATATACTACACGAGTATATTATAGCATAGGTTAGGTATCCTCTTTATGCTTGCTTTTTGAGTTTCATGATGGAATCGATTACTGGTATGGAACAGAACAGTGTAGGGTTGAATTTGAATGGATCTTATATCCTGAGGTCGGTCGGTTACGGTTTGGTTCCGTTCCGCAACCTAAGTAAATGTTTCAAGTGAATTCTATCAGTGGGGTATCTGTATCTGTATATGTATCTTAAACATAAATATGTATGCAATGAAATTGAGTTTGTTATAAATTCTTATTTAATCTGTTTGCCATACGTTGAGAGTCAGGATGAGTGTGTTCTTGTCTTCTCTAACGTAGGACAATATACTGCTGACTAAGTAAGAATTTGTTGCCCAAGGATCAAGTTGAAATCATATTTTAACGATGGCCAGCAAATAAGAGAGTCGTCACTTGGAATATTCGACTGCGGACAAGGGGCATCCAAGGATATCTTGATGGTGAACAAAGTATCAACCAGGAAGAAGACTTCTCTTTTCATTAATTATGCATTCAAGTTCTACTTTTTTTGTTCTGTATGATTGTCAAAATAAAGTGAAGTGCAGATATTTCGAAATTGTTCTCGGGCAATAAAGTGGTTGTCATTTAAAGAAGAGAGCTAGAAATATGGAAACAGAATGATATTTTTTTTTTTTTGTTGAAGCATTTATACAATAATGTTGAGAGTGGAAATGGAAACCAATTTTATTGCATATATAGACTTTGAAACAAAGATAGTTGAGATTTTTGTTTGCATATAGCTGAATTCAGCAATTTGAACAATTTGGTTTGGATATTGCTCACATTTGGTATTTTCTTCTGATAATGAATAATGCTAACAATGAGCATAGGGTTGCCAGATTGGGTTATTTATCGGAAATCGGGCTATTTTTTTTCTAAATTTGCGACAAACAATTTGAAGAAAGTAGCCAAATTTTATTATTATTTCATTGATTGTAGACGCCAACATTAAAAGGTCTGTTTCTTTAGTTTGAGTAATAAGTTTCTGTAATTTTCTGTGATTTTTAGTCCAAAGTCCTGTCAAGTTCATATAAAAAATTGAGTTGACAGAACTTGGGACTAAAATGCACAGAAAATCAGAGAAATTCAGAGTAAAGGAACAGACATAATATTTTAAATATTTTTTTCATTTTTGACTTACCCTTGAAAATAATTCTATTTTGAATTTTTTTAATTGTGTTTGTTAGATTTTCTTTTGTTCTTGTCAATAATAAAAAAAATAATACATGCACAAAATATGCTTATTTAAAATTTCCTAAATGATATTTTAGATACATGTTAGTTGGAGCAATATCACAATTAACCTAATTCCGTTGCAAATCCCTTTTTTAGGTTGAGTAGAGGTTGCAGGTCGCCAAATGTGCCCGTGGAACATGTTATGTTATTTCATCTGAGTTAGGACTGAGCGTAAATATGTAAATAATTTAATTGACAACCTCACCCTTCACTTTAAAAAAAAGTCACTTCTAAAGATGTGGCAACCCTTAAAATTTTACCCAATTTAGGCCTATTTAAGACCTATTTACGACCTATCTTCTGACATATTGGCTGTATTTTTTTGATTTTTCATTAAGAGCAGGAGTCTATTTTCCGATTTTAATTTACTATTTTACTTTTAGAAAAGTGGGAACCCTAAAAATTTGTATTTTTCCGGTTTTTCGTTCAGGAACAGGAACCGATTTCCCGATTTTAGCTTACTGTCATAAGCAGCGTTACCCAGTCAATGAGTCATGGTTGAGCCTAAATATATTTTTATTTTGTAGAAAGGTATTTATTTATAAAAAGAAGTTATTTTTTACTTAAAAAAAATAATTAAAAAATTTGTAAAAAATTTATTTTCTTTTGTTAAAAAGTATTTTTTTTTTTGTAAAAAGTTATTTTTTTTGTAGTTATTTTTTTTTTTATGAAAATGTTAATTTTATTTTGTAAAAAAGTTAATTTTGTTTTGTAAAAAAGTTAATTTGTTTTGTAAAATTTTTTTTTTTATTAAAATGTCATTGCAGCGTTATACGAGTACAGTCAGTGAATCAGTGAGTCAGGGATGAGCGTAAATATTTATTTTAATATAAATTTAGCTATAGGTTTTTTTATTTTAACTATTCCTGTTTACGTGACCTTTTTGGTTTATAAAAATTATATGGCTGCTACGTGGGCTATAGGTCTTGTGTTAATGTTTGTTTTAAAATTGAATCAGATGCGACGATTCGACTGTGATTACAGTCTTCTTCAGATTGTGAAAGATTAAGTAATATTTACGGTCAATTTATTACAAGAGTTTGAAATAGTTTTTGATCAGATTTTATATAGATTTTCTTACATATTTAGGTAAAGTTATTTAAGTATATATATATATTTTTTTGTCATAGCGTTTATCGAGGTGAATATTTTTTATATGACCGACACATAATTTAAAGTTGCGATTTTTAATACAACTTGCTTTATCTTTTAATATTAAAAATTTGAAATTATTCTCATGATTGAAAATAAAATATTTAAAAATTATTAATTCTTAAAATGTCTTTTTAAAGATATTGAGAGAATTTACAGAAGAAAAAAAAGCAAATTAAAAAATAGATAATTATATAAAATAGACTATTTAATATTTTGTTAGCATCATTTGTAAGTATTTACATTAAATTATATATGTAAATGATTTTTGTATTAAAAAATTAAATTTTGAAATTTTGACAGGCCTGAAGAAGACTGTAATCACAGTCGAAACGTCGCATCTGATTCAATTTTAAAACAAACATTAACACAAGACCTATAGCCCACGTAGCAGCCATATAGTTTTTTTATTTTTGTACCTGTTGGTATTTTAATTGAAATTTACATCAAAATGCAGATAATTCTCCTGTGTAGATTGTGTGCTTGGACACTATCTAAAAAAACTGTATAAGTATTAAGGTACCTCTCAAGAGATGAGGGTAGCGGGTAGGTCATCCTATTTTAGTAAATTAGTAAACAAGTTCGAATCCCAAAGTTTCAAATTAAAAAATTTGTCGAATGACAAAAAAAGTCAGAATACATTCATTTGTATTCAAACCCATAGTGTTATATGGCAAGTTTTGAATTCGTAAGAAAATTGAACTCGAGATAATCAGCCTTATCGGGAACACAATTTCCCTCGGATTTTCTCCAGCGAATTTTTCCTAAATGTAATATTTACCAATCTTTAACCACTTCAGAAAATAGTAAAGGTAAATCTATATTTCTCTAAAGGAAATTGGTGATATTTTCCTTAAAAAAAATCGATGTAATTTAGCCGAAGGAGATTTTTGACTCCTGTAAAAAAGGGAAAATCCGAGGGAGAAATCTCCCATTGATTTTGCGGTAAGGCTGAATAATTTTCCCTAACAGTACCTACGATGATAGAGGAAGCGGAAAAAATTGGTCTCGCAGTTCTGTGTGTCTGTTCTCGCACCAACACCTACAGCTTCAACGGCTGAATGGATTTTCTTCAAACTTGATGCCTTCCCATTTGCCCACAATTTTGTGAAGGCCAAAAATAATGGTACCACAGCATGTTTATCCAAAAAGAAAAATATTTTTTCTCAAAAATTAATCCAACGATTTGCTTAAAAAAGTGAAATAATTTTAAACAGAAAGGCTAATTTTTGGTGATTTTCTTTTTTTTTTTTCAAAAAATGGTTATTTTAGGACCTTTTTTTTGTTTCAAAACTCAATATTTTGAAAACGAGTCAATCAGTTCTCTTAAAACTTAGTTTAAAGTAGTTTTTTTATCTTCTAAAAAAAAATGAAAAAATCGTGTTAACAAATTCAAAAATAACGGTAGGTACCTTCCATAAAAATTGTTGAAGAATGTATAAGAAAAATTTTATTTTTCTCAAAAACGGCTACAAGAATTTTGAAAAAAAAAACTAAGCGTATGTGATTATAAATCAGTGCAATTTACTTTCAAATAAAAAAAAAAATATTTTATTTTGCATTCTTACTACAGTATCTACTTCCCATAGAACCTCATCATTTCGTATTTTCCACTTTATCATTAAAAGATAAATCGATTTAAATTAAGAAATAATTTTTTTGTTTTAAAAACTACTGCAACGATTTAAATTAAATTTCGAGGTTTCAAGACCTCAAAAAGTGTCACTGGTATTGCAAAATTTCAAATACCAAAATAATGTGCAAATAATTTTCCAGGGGCGATGTCCGTTACTTTTTCAAATTTGCATCCCGTTATATTTGTTTTTAATTAGTTTTTAACATTTTAAAATTTACTTTTTTTTTAACGAGCAGATAGACCAAACTAACGGTTAACAAAAAAAATTGCGCTGTGTAGAACAGACTTTTTTCTAGAGGCGATGTTCCTTAGTTTATTTTTATTATTTTTGTAAGCGTTTTTAACAAAAAAACATAAAAAAAGAACAGCAGAACTTTAACCCCTTATAACTTCGGATCAACGAATGCTATGTAAAAAAAAGTACACAGAAAAATTTAGTTTTCCAATCTCTAGAGGCGATGTTTTTTTTTCATGTTCTTAAGCCATTTATTTTTACCTTGCATTAGGTATAACAAAACGAACAAATAACAAAAACGCCAGTCGGCAGGTTTTTTAATTGGCAAAAAAATACCGCTCGGATTTTATGATTGAAATTGGTAAATGGGTTGTCTCTGAGTATAGAAACAAATCAGCACGGCTTTAATTGTTGTGCGTCAGCCGAAATTTTGATAAACGCGATTTAGCTTATATCTCGAGAACGACTTATAAGGATGGTCAAAACTGAATATGGTGATAGGCCAGGTCATGACCTTTCAGAATTTGTTAACTTGTTCATACTTAATCATAACGGTTTTCGAGTAACGGCTATTTTTCGAAATTTTAAAAAAAACTTTACTTTGAACCAGTTTTTTGCTCAGCCTGTCCATAATTAACTTTTGTTTTTTACAATTTTTACACTAAAACTTTGGCTAATAGTTTGACTTATTTTACAGAATAAAAAAATGTTCATTTACATAACCATTTGCCTACAAACTAAAAGATAAACTCGATCTTTGACCAAACTTAATTTTTGACCTCAATTATCTTAAGAGCTCCATGAATAAAATTCGTATGACACAATACAAGTTTTATATTCCAAAAATATCCCGTTTTTCTGTAGTGTTTAAAAAGGTACAAAACTTGCTCAGATAGAAAGTTAAAACATTATTGTTCAAGTATATCGATAAAATTAAAATATCTTTTCAAATATAACTCTGACAAAGCTGAATTTTGGTGGAGTGCTTCATTTTGATGTCTTACGCATAAATCTTTATAAAAATCTTAAATTTGGACAAGGGCTTTCGATGTTGTAGGGTGAAAGGGGAAAAGTCCAGTATTTTTGAAAATTTCTGTGTACTTTTTTTTACGTAGCATTCGTTGATCCGAAGTTATAAGGCGTAAGTTCTGTTGTTCTTTTTTTATGTTTCATTGTTAAAACGCTTAATTAAATAATAAAAAAAAACTAAGGAACATCGCCTCTAGAAAAAGGTCTGTTCTACACACTACGCAGCGCATTTTTTTTTAGGTTTGGTCTATCCGCTCGTTTAAAAAAAAAACTAATTTAAAAAAATATAACGGGATGCAAATTTGAAAAAGTAACGGACATCGCCCCTGGTAAATTATTTGCACAACATTTTGGTATTTGAAATTTTACAATATAATTGATACTTTTCGAGGTCTGCTACTTTAAAAGAAAAAAAAACCTCGGATGCAGCGATCTTCAGCTTCATGATATCAAGCGATGTCTGGTTCCCGATTTATAGGGTAATTTATGTGAAATTTCGTGTTAAAATATGGTCAGAAGGCAACCTTACATCTATCTCCGGTCTGCCAGTGTTGCCAACGTGGCAACACTTCTTAGAACTAAATTTAGGATGTGGACTATTAGTGTACCAAAGCTCATCCCGTCTGAAAGAAGTGCAAGGTTGACTCCCTTAATGCCCTAACTATTATGGAAAACCATTAGTATATACTTATACTAATTGATTTTTCTATCAGCGCTAAGTTAGCATTGTCAGAAATTTGATAATAACTGTTTCTAAAAAATCTCCAAATCAAAAAATACGACATACAAGTTGGATAATAATAAACAAATAAATATTTATTATTTATTCGATATTATAATTTGCATTTTCTTTTGAACTTAAATATTAAAAATGTCTTTCAAATAAATAGTTTCATTCAATTTATTTATATAAGTTTGCATAATGTTATACAAAATTGTATACCTACCTAACATATTCAAAGAAATGAATAAAAACATTTATGCACATTTTCAGAATCATCATCTCTGACGTTTTAGTTTCGTATTCATATTCACAACCCCTATACACAACTTCGGAGATCCATTCACTTTGCCTATAGCTATATACATTTTATGTATCTAATATACAAATCAAAAGAATTTCCTAGCAATACAAAATCCTTGACTTAATTGAGTAAAAAATAAAAATAAAAAACAAAAAAAAAAAAAACGATAAAGATGAAAAACACGTTTGGAAAGTTACTTTAACCATCATCACAGAGCCAACTATAAGCCCCTTGATTTATTTTCCCAGAGCAATTCAGGGTCACTGGAGATGAGGCACACGGTTGGTTACGTTACATATACAAAAATACATGCATACATATAAAAACTCTTTCGACTTTGCCTTCCGCACTAACTTCCAACTTATACACCTGATACACACAGAAACCTTCAATCTCATTCGTTTTCGATGTAATGAAATAGTTTAAAAAAATAAATGTGAATTCGTTGAAAGTTTTCAGCCCCGCACACACTTTTTGTAACCTACTCGAGTGGGGGGTAGTCGTCCTTGCTGAGAAATCACTTGGAAATGATATAATAATTTTTCATTGCTAAGGTGAATTTCATTAGGTTTTAAATAAAGTTGTTAATTATATAATTGCTTGTAATTTGAATTGGTGAGTTAATAAATACTCATATTTCAACGAAATATGGGGGGCAATATATGTTTAAGACTACAAATTCCCAGAATTCTGAATCATCCGCAATCTGTATTAATCGGGAACATGGGTAAAATATAAAAAAATCGGGTGGCACAAAGGCTCATGAAGAACCAGGGCCTAGTGACTAACAACTCGCAACCATTCCTGTGTGCGCCTTCCTACAGGAATGGAAGGGATCTACAATTTTATGCCGAATCCGAACGGCTAGACGAGAAGCACTTATTCGTGACAAGTGATACTCTTGGAGGATTTGTCAATTCCTCGCAAGAGGCAGTAGCCCTGAGAAAAAAACTTTTTTAGTTTTTAGGTGGACGAGGCTGGGAAGCGATCCCAGACCTCCAGCGTGACAGTCGAACGCACTAACCATTACGCTACGGGCTAAACAAATTTGAAAGCGTGGTCAAGGAGATGAATGATTCTGATGCTCTTTCCATCAAAAATAAATAAGCACAAACATACGAGATATTTCTAAATACCCCAAAACATTTAATAAAAAAAAGTAATCTACGCAAAGGTAAAAAAAAACCACATAACTTTAATTCCGGTACTCGAATTTTGTTGGCAAAAACCTGGTATGCAGTATTATTAAAACTGGTCTAGAAATTACATGTATAAAGTTTAAACCAAATTGTTGCAGTCGTTTTTGAGAAAATTGTATGACAGCTAACCGTTCTAGATGAGCTAAAACACAAATTTGAATTTAACTTATAGGAAATCACATAAAAATGCTTGACACCAAATTTGAAGCAAATCTATCCAAACGTTTAGGATCTAGCTTGATGTCCATCAGGACACGAACCACAGACAAACAGACGGACCGGACGTCTTGTTATTCAAAAGCACTATTTTGAACTTCTCTATCATCTAGTTTTGTTTTAAACCTCGGAACCAATAATTGCTCTATAGAGCATCAAAATTTTAGCGTAATTTCCTCTAACCTCAACTGTGCCTCCTTTTTTGTGATATCGAAATCAAAAGTCTGGCAGGTTTTTGTCTCAGCCTTTGGGGGCGGGGTATTGAAAATAGAGATTTTCTAAATTTCTTTTCAAGGGTTTTATCACTTCAATTATTTTTTTTAAAACACATCATGATGCTCTGTCATTTTCCCTAAGTGCAAAATCTTGGTGATCCGATTAATGGAACTCAAGATATAAGCATTTAAAGCGAACCTTAATCGTCTTTTCTTGGAGACTTTGTTTTGTTGATTTTTTGCGTTTCATAAATCTCCAAGAAAAAACGGATGAGGTTCGATTAAGAACCTTATATCTTGAGTTCAATTGGTCGGATCACAAAGATTAAGGTCTTTGGACTTAGGGAAAATGACAGAGAATTGAAAGGATAATACCCCCGATCAGAAATTTGTTAAATCTCTATTTTCAACATCCCTCCCCCGCTTAAGGCTGAGAAAAGAACCTGCCAGACTTTTGATTTCGATACGACAAAATATACCCCTTTAAACCCTCATACTCAGATTTTGGTTATACATCCACTCCCAAAATTTGCTGTCGGCTCTTAGACTATAAGCTTAGCTACCCTCATGCACGAAAAATTATGGACTTGGACTGATTTTGCGTCCCTGAAAAATAAAACGCCATCATTTTTTTTAACGGTTTTCGAGGCTCTCAAATATAAATAATGTGTAAAACCTATAGCTATTTCGATATTTTTGAATTAATGTAACTTACAATTTTACAGAGAGTTATTGGAAAACTCCACATGGATTTCAAAAGATAGAGAAGTTTTTTTTTAGCTTTTTTTACATATTTGTGTGAAGAAAACTTTAGCAAATCAAAGCTAAAAATCCAATTAACTTTTGAAGTTACCTTGTGGCAGCGGAGGTTCTGTTGACTAAGAACATTATATTATGGCACTTAAAAACATTCATACCCCCTCAAACTTTCAATTTATCACCGAAACACTGTTTATTTTTAACTTTTCATGTTTTAAAGATCTTTTATTAAGTCATTACGTCATACGTCCGATTTGAGATCAAAGCTTTTTTAAACTTTTCGACCGATTTTTATTATTGATAAGACTCATTCCGTTTAGAACATTACAATTTATTAAAACACACAAAAAGAATTCCAAAATGTGCTTAAAACTGTCAACAGACTAAATCCTAAAAATCTTACATAAAATTTTATATATCGAAAATTTTCTTTTAAAAATGTGAAAAAGAATCTAAATTCGATAAAAAATCGTTTGAGCATAAATAAATAAATCTCTAAATAAATTTTGATGAACTATGGAAGTTTTTAAGTAAGTAAATTGTCTAAATAATAATATGGTGTTGTCAAAAAATTCCAACACAGAGAGTTTTGAGATTTTCCCGTATATTTTTCGTCAAATAGCTTGGGTGATTTTGTCAGCATTTTTTTTTAGTATTCGCCTTTTTTTGAATTTTTTTTTATTAATTCAAAAGAAAGCACAAAACTGTTATTTTTACATTTTTTTTAATATTTTATCGTTAACAATATTATACACCGTCGATGTTACATTTAAGTCGTTAAGTAAAAGAACAAGTTCGTGCGATACAGTGGTGCATTTTATTTTATTTAAGTTTTATATTAACTCTTTATTCTAATGTTCCAAATAGTTCTGAGTTCAGACAGAGATATAATTTGGTAAGGGCATTGACAATAAATTTCGTAAAATAGTGCCGATTTGCAGTAAAATACCAATTAATGGATTTCTGCGAATTTGATAAAACCTTTAACCTCGTCCACCTAAAAAATAAAATTTTTTTTTTTCAGTACTACTGCCTCTTGCGAGGAATTGACAAATCTTTCGAGAGTATCACTTTGTCATGAACAAGTGCTTCTTGTCTAGCCGTTCGGATTCGGCATAAAATTGTAGGTCCCTTCCATTCCTGTCGAAAGGCGCACACAGGAATGGTTGCGAGTTGTTAGTCACTAGTAGTCTAAGAAAGATAGGATCGGACCAGGGACAAATTAATTCATGAATTTTGATTGCTGGTATCGACGCAGAATTGTATCCTCAACAACATTATCCAAAGTCCCCCAAAATCCTTGAATTGGCTTTTTGTATAGACACATTTTAAGAGGTGAAGAGGGGAGGGAGGCGGGAGTTTGTCAAGCTGAAAAATTTGTTATAATACAATCTTATCATATGATACATGTTTTTATGGTGCTTTTCAACGCTGATTATAAAGAGTACAAAATAAAATACATGTATACTGTGGAAAGTTAATGTCAGTTTTGTGGAATGATCACTTTTTTTTAAAGTACAACAAGTAATATATTTCCCAAAACCATTTAAAAATAATGTGATTTTAATCAAATTTGGTGTTTCATTTGGCATGTTTACTAAGAATCAAAAGAGTCCCCAAAAATATCTGTGGTAAAAGGGTGTTTTTTTAGGGCGAGATGTTAGTCCGTCAGTATTACCATAACATCTATGAATAAGTTTTTACACTGATGGCAAAAATGCTAAAATGATGCTAAAAATATTAAATATGTCATGGTTTCCAAGTATCAAAAGAGTCCATTAAAATAACTTGATCCAAAGAGTTATTTTAGAGAGTTTATATTTCACCTGCCCTATACGGAGCAAAATGTTAGGTCTTACTAAAAATTGTATTTTCGTGTAATCGAGATGGTACATATGACATATGATATATGATTTAAAGGTATTTTTTAACGCCAAATCTAATAAAAGAATAACCAATATGATACAAGCAACCTAAAAAAATTTAGATTAATTTTCAAGCAAAAGATACTATTTTTTCAATTAAACATTTCAAAACATTACACCCTCAAAAACACCCTTGGACCTTAGAAATTTGTATGGACATTTGAAGCTTGGGTGCCAATATAAATTCAATATTTTTAGCAAATTTCATAAGTGTACGAACTTGTTGATGGATGTTATGGTAATAATCACTCAGTTGCATCTCTCCGTCAAAAACGCACCCTTTGACCACAGATATTTTTTTAGACTCTTCTGATTCCGTATATACATGCCAAATAAAACATTTATACCAAATTTCATTAAAATCCCATTATTTTAAAATGGTTTTGGGTAATGTATTACTAGTTGTACTTTAAAAAAAGTGATCATTCCATAAAAATTAACTTTCCACAGGATACATGTATCATTTCAGTTTTGGTCTCTTTAGAATCAGTGTTGAAAAGCACCCTAAAAACATGTCTAATATGATTAGATTGTATTACAACAATTTTTTCAGCTTGACAAACCCCGCCTCCCTCTCCTCTCCACCTCTTAAAATGCGTCTATACAAAAAGTCAATTCGGGGATTTTGGTGGACTTTGGATATGTTGTTGCGGATAAAAGTCTGCATCGATACCAGCAATAAAATGTCATGAATTAATTTGTCCCCGGTTGCCTTATTATATGCCCTGGTTCTTCACGAGCCGTTGCACAGTGGGGCACCTTGTATGGGAAAGTGGAAAAAACTCTCTAAACTCTAAACTACTGAACCGATTTTGATGAAACTTGCAGAAAATATAATTGACAGCTTGATAAACTAAAAAAAAAATATCCGCCTACTGTCACGCCCAGTTTCTTAAGAAACTAATTTTTAATAAAAACTAGTAAAAATTCAGATGTGGTTTAACTAAACCTTATGCAAATACATATTGGATAATCGACTATGTACAAATTTGACCACGCCCATTTTGTGGTCTTTTTTTTTTTTTTTTTTTTTTTATATGGAGCATTGGTTGGATGAAATCAGAACCAGCTTTTCTATTGTGCTTACACAAGCGAGCCAGTTAGACGGAATGTAAGACAATGAAAAATTATTACAGTTGCATACCTATATCGTTATTTTTTGCTACTGAATTTTAACGATGTTTCACAGTAAATTGTAATAACGAAATAATACTGCGTATTACATTACAGAGTCATATCCCCTTGAATACAAATTAAGATGTGACATTGCAAACTTTTTAAATAGTTCTTATTTCATAAAAGCTTTGTTATTGTTTTGATGTTAAATCGTAAACAAAATTCTTAACAACTAAATAATATAAAATGTAATATTTTGTTTTTAACAAAAATGCAAGCCTAGGTTGCTTTGGATACTAGGGCAAGTTTTTGAAAAAAAAAATATTCGGACTGGAGTACCTACTCTAGAGATAATTATTTTACATAATATTACGATGATAGTGAAGTGACAAAATGGGTGCCGCAGTTCTGTCTGTTTGTCTGCCAGACTGTCTGTCTGTAGCTTACCCAGTCTAAACGACTGATGCGATTTTCTCCAAACTATGAAATTAAAGTTCCCATCAAAGGGCTTCCTGGAGAGGAAATTGATTTTTTTTTAACTCCTAAAATAACGGTGCCTGACATAATATCTAATAAACAACAAGTTATTTATCTTACAAACGGCTCTAACGATTTAATTACAAAAAATTACAGAGCACTATAAGGACTATGATCAATATTTTGGTCCAACAAATTGTCCAACAACTGCTACACCTGTCACAGAAGATAGAACCGGGTTATTAATTTTCAAACTTATCTTTAACGGCTGCACCGATTTTGCCAACAAATTTTATACAGGAGTTTCTTCAGTATCTTAACAATTTTACGTGCACAAATTTTCGAAAGAAAAAATATTGGATTAAAAACAAAATATACAGTTTTTTTTTTTGAAAATTCTGTATCTTGAAAACTAGTTAATAAATTCTCTTAAAATTTTGTTTAAAATTAAATTTTAATAAATACTTAAAATTGGCATACCAAACTTTATTTTTAAAAATGTTCAAAAAAATTTCTATATAAAAAAAATATTTTTAATCAAATTGCATTTGAAGTCGAAATCGGGCGTTTCCGAATGCGTTCTTTACTCAAAATTGTTGTTTACACACTTCATAATCCGCCAAAAGCAACAGACCTGGGTCGCCAAGTGCCGCTAGTACTTAAAACCTTATGAGTTATGAGAATAAAAATAATCGCTAATATTGAGTTTTTTTGCTCAAAATATTTAATATCTTATTTTTCTCGCTCAGTTAATACATTTATATAACTAATAGGAATATCTTAATCCCACAAAAAAAAAAAAGAATCATTAAAAAATATTCAGATTTGAGTGTGAACGGATCGCTTAAAAAACACCCATATTTTTATAATTTTTTTCTAATTTCAACTTTGGCCATAAAATCCAAGCTCACATAAATTTTATTTAAAAAACCGTTATCATATTTTGATTTAACAACTAATTGGTTATAAGAAACGAATAGTGAATCATAAAAATTGACACTTTCGAAGAATGGAATTTTTCCATGTTTGCCCCACTGTGCGTTGTGCCACCCAATTAGTTTTTATTTTGTATTTTATTTATGCTTCTGCCCTATAGAGCAGGACTCGAATGATTAGAGAGAGGGCCTTACTAATTAAATGCCATCTTAGACCGAAGAAACAGCGATTGGCAAGAGTAATTCTTCGTTTGATCTCTGCACTGGTGTCATTTTGCGAGATAAAAGTGGAGCCCGGGTAGACAAAGTCCTTGCCAATTTCGAAGTTATATCTGTCCGTCGTGATATTTTTCCCGAGAGGACGATGTTTATATTCCATTCTCAATGACGATGTTAAATAGGTTGCATGATAACGCGTCGCCTTACCTTAATCCTTTATCAACACCAAATCGGTGGTGTTCTAACCGATAGAGCAGCGAGATTTATCCATCGTCATCCTGCACAAGCGGACGAGTTTGGCAAAGATGCCGAGATATGACATTACTCTGTATAATTCGTCCCTTTTCACGCTATCATACGCAACTTTAAAATCGATAAAGTGGTGGTTTGTATCGATCTGGAATTCCTGATCGACGGCGACGGGGCCGATCAGATCGTTGACAAGAGGTTTTAAGAGGTCACACAGGATAGCCGACAAGATTTTATAAGCGACGCACGTTTAGATGTCTAATTCCTCTGTAGTTTGTGCATTTCAGAGCATCTCCTTTTTTATGGATGAGGCACACTTTAGGTATACCGAGGTTCCATTCATCGGGCATACTTTCATCCGACCAAATTTTGCAGCTGAGTTGGTGTATGCTCCTAACCAATTCATCTGTATCCAAATGTCACTCTGAAAATATTCTGAGAATCAAAATAACGAGTAAACGCTTTTTGAATTGTCACATAGGAACTACTAAATTACAAAAAAAGGAACACACGAAAATGCAACATCCTTTCTCTCCTTTAAAAAGGCATTTTGTACGTAATATTCCTCTGATTTAATAATAAAATCAAACATCAAATTTAGCTGAAACCAGTTTGGCGAATTCTTTTATTTTTGCTCATTCAAAACGCAGCAACTCGAAGCATAGAAAAGCGAACAAAATATAACGTATACACCACCGTGTAAACAAATCATCAGTCGTTCATTGTCAGGTGTGTCTTGAATTGTGGTGTTTGCGACGAGGCAGAGCACGTACATGTTGCTGTTGCACTATACTTGCTATAAATAGTTATAATACACGTCAAGGATAAATGTATGTGCACCATGTAAAATACATAATGGAGCGATGGGTTATGGAGCGGCGGCGATAGCGTGGGAGGGGAGTGGAAGAAATTGTGTGTACCCATCCATCCTGGTGATTCAGGTAAGCACCCCAAAGTCATTTGCACATCGGGACAAACGATTCAAATATTGAATTCTGCCTGTGAAATCCGCAAACAAATATAAACAAAGTCCTACCTCTGGTAGACTTAACTTTGCTGATGGCTGGCTTTGGCTATATGGAATTTGAAATCTGCAATGAATATTCGTTTTATATTTCTATTGAAATCCTGATGGGCTTGGTGCTCTGATGCATCAGATCAGATGCTGATGTGGAATGTGTTTACTTAACTATTTGAGTGTGAAGCGAGAAAGAGAGTGCATTAGACATGCAGTTTGTTTTAAGCCTGACAGCAAATGCTGTTGTTTATTTGGATTGAGGTTCAACGTCACATCATCACACTAGAAAATCCACAAAACTATAAAGCTTATACATGTGTGTGCGTATCTGTGTTTATCTAAAAACTCATTCAATTCGATTTAATCCATCTATGGGTTATATTTTGAATCTTTGTAGAATTTTTGTGATTACTTATTAATTTTCCAGGCAAAATGAGTGTGTTTATAAAGTTTGCCAATTTAGTGATGGAAAACATTTTGTTCATTTGCAGGTCTCAACTCCGACTGGTGTCATTTCGCATTTTGTGAATTTACAAGTTGTCGTGCCGGAGGCGTTTATTCTCGGTTCTGGTGAACTTCATGTGGATATGGGATCAACCATTAATTTAGTATGCATCATCGAAAAGGTAAGTTTGTTGATATATTTTATAATAACATGCAAAATAGGGCGTTGACATTTGATTCGGATTTAGATGTGTAGTACATGTTTAAATATTTGAACATATCTGATTGATTGTGGTTTATGTTAGTTCTTTGGGAAACAATTTAGAATTAATTATTAACTTGTTTCATTTAATATACGAGTATTATTACTAGTTTTCAATGAATATTATTATTGAAAATATGTCGTTGGTCATTTGATAGCCACAAATCGACCATCAGCGGATACTCATTCGTGCGGCTTTGGTTTTCTAAATATAATTTTTTTCATCACAATCAATTAGATGATTTTCGAATATTTTTCTTTTTTTTGTCAATTTTAGTGGGAAATAAACAAAACAAATTATTCTGTCTTGCCCCTCTCTTTAAGTTTACAATCTAAATAAAGCATCTCTTGGGAAATACGCAGTAAGATAAATAGGCGCGTTCAGGAAAGAGAGATATCGCAGATTTTGCTCAGTCAAAAACTGAGCCAGCGAATCAAAACATTTTTTCCTCAGTATTTTGACAGCCAAACTGAAAAAATCTCAGCTGCAGAATCCTGTTCAGGCAGTTCTGGAGGCCCTCCGAAATCTCCCTTTCCTGAACTCTCCTATACTGAACCAAATCCTTACGCAAACACAACGAAAAACGTCATTGTATCAACGATTTTTTTAGCTACAATTCAGTCGGTGTTCGGATTCGTTATCTCGTTATTCGTTCTTTAATGAAGCCATTCATCATACAACGAATTTTCGTTGATTCAATGAAATATTTAAATGATAGGTGAAGGATATATAACGGAAACAATTACATCTCTCGAACACCGCCGTAATGTTTCATGTCTTTCCCTATTTTACCGTTATTTTTATAAACAGTGTTCTAGTGAAATAACCAGTTGCATTCCTCCCCTTAAACAATTCAACCGTAATACTCGCGCTTCTAGGAATGCCCATCAGTTTACCCTCAAGCCCAACTTCGGACGTACTGTTAAGTATAGAGATTCTTTCTTTAGTCGAACCACAAGAATGTGGAATACTTTACCTGACTCTGTGTTTCCCTCTTATTACAGTATTCAGACATTCAAAACAAATGTTCATCGGTATCTCCTTTTTAACCCTTTCCTATTTCCTGAATGCTCGCACTGTGTGTAAATATTTTAAGGGTTATAATAATCCCTTTTGTGCGCGCAAAGTTTAAAAAAAAAGACAGCTTAAAAGCCTTTTAACGAAATTTTTCGTTGAGTCAACGAATTTATTACATTAATTACCAATATTTTAAACTGAATCATTTTTTTTTTTTTCATTAATTAACGATATTTTCGTTGAGTCAATGTATTTCTTCAATTGATTAATGTAAAATGTTTTCATTGGTTAATGAATTATTCGTTAATTCAACGAATTTATCTGTGATGATATTATTATAGGTATAACTTTTTTTGCATTTTATATTAGGTCAAACCTCAAACATCATTCTTGTTTAAGAATCTGCTAGTGATAGTGAAGAAATAAAAAAAAAAATTGATTGATGACAATGTGTTCTAGTACTGATTCCCAATAAAACATTAGGAATATAAAACTTGTCCTTCGGCGCGGCACAGGCATTTTTCACTTGTTGTTTGTTCATTTATAAAGATTTTTCGATAAGAATTAAGTGTGAACTATAACAAAACAGATTTAAATTCAATTTTCATTAAAATATGATTTAGATATTATTTTCAGTGTAGTAACAAAATGACTTCGCCGATTTTTGTTCATGTTGAGAAAGGTCTCTGCCTCTGGTTCAGTTTTGTTGATCTTTGGTTGAATTTAAGAATATTTTGCCAACAAAGAGTATCCACTATTATTAAGAGTCCAAATACTGATTATCCCTTCTTTTGGCGGACACTTTGTGGCCTGCATGGATTCTTGTTTTTGAAATTTTGCTAAACTAAAATTGTAACGGTCAAAATTTTCAAAACAAAAAAATAATTTATAACACAGAAAAAATAGATTTTTATTGAAACGAAATAGAGGACCATTATAAAAGATTAAGTCCTGTTTTTCGGGTCGCCATACCCCTGAGGAATTTTGCCATTTTGGAAAACGCAAATGGATCTACATATATTTCTGAAACTATTCATCTTAGAGAACATATTGTAATGCCAAGCTTGTAGGCAATTAAATCATCTTTCGTTCATACATACATTTTTTTCAGTGCGCGCAAAATTTTCAAGGTTATGTCGTTTTATTTTTTGTTTTTTTTACATTTACACATTTTTGTCATTCTCGAGGAAACTTACGTGAATTACTTTCCAAACAAGAATTTTAGAACACTTAATTTCCAACATTTTGATATATTTATTATAAGATGTCGCAGTCAAGTTACATCCATTTTGGTTGCGCTAAAATGAAAACTCCGGAGTAAATAAAATAATTAATTATTATTAAAATTAATATAAATACCAAAATGGATGTAGCTTTTCGCATCGTCTTCAAAAATATATCAAAATGTTGAAAAATTAGTGTTCTTTGAAAATAATTCACGTAAGTTTCCTCGGGAACGACAAAAAAGTATTAATGGCAAAAACTGAGCAAAAATAAATAAACAGATAAATATTGCCCGCATTGAACAAAATTTATATGATAAACGATAGATGGTTTAATTGCCTAGAACCTTGGCCTTACAGTTTTTCCTCTAAGATCAATAGTTTTGGAGATATAGGTCAATTCGCATAATGTATAGGTATAGCCAGTAGAGGATCTAGGATTTGGCTGTGGGGGGGGGGGGGCTTGGTTGATCCAGTTTAAGACATTAATGGCCAGTTTCACAAGTTAAACTACAATATAAGTTTAAACTTAAGTTCAGTACTTGATTCGGCTTGAAAGAAAACCTTGAACTTACATAATTATGTAGTTCTAGTTAAACGAATATATTCTCCTCAGAACACTTGATCGTTATAATCATTCTCAAATCTAAATTGACAACTGCCATTTAATAATAATAACAATTTATTATATTCCTTTCTATTTGAAATTTTTTTTTAATGTTCTCGAGTGACGGGGAAATGTAACATTCGTTGTGAGAGTGAAAAGAGAAAAACGCTTCCCTTGAAGAACAAATTATTTAAACTATTGTGACGATGTTGATTTGTTTAAAAGTTGCCATTGCCATCATACAGTCATATTAATCTTCGCTCTTTTGAACTGAGGTTCATTTTAAACTGTGAAAACCAACGATTTGACCTTTAAATTTGAACTGAAGTTCAGGATCAGTTAAACTTAGCTTTAAACTTTCACTGTCAAACTAGCCATAAGTAATACAATTTGTTTGTCCACAACTTAATTTTATAATTTATAACTAAAATAAAAAAGTTTTAGTTTAGGTTAAAGGGTTTTTTGTGAAAATATACAAAGTTATATAAATAATTGAATTGAATAGCCGTGTTATTTGTGCATTTATATCAGCTTCTATCCCCGGTTTAAAATGTTTTCAATATAAAGTAAAATAACATCTGTAATATTTAACATTTAAAATATTTTTAAGTGGAATTAGAAAAAAAATTTATGTACCTTCAATTTTCAGCCACCTCAAGCTTTGAACCACCAGAGGAAAAAATCTGTCAATAAATTTGCACGCAGTCTAGAGGGATCGCAAATATTCACATGCATGATTTTCTGAAAGCCCAGAGAAAACTCTGATTTTGATTTGTTGTTCCCAAATTCTCCTCTGGTCTAAGTTCTTAGGGTGAATTTTTGTTTAATTTGGCATGGTAATTGTTAAGCCCTGACGCCGTTTTTTCAATTATCTCTTCAAGCTTTAGCCCCAACTTGGACTTGACAGTCCCTTGAGTCAAGCCCAAAAATTTTCTGGTATACCTAAGGCAAGTCTTAAAGGCGTTAGCCCCGACCACGTTTTTTTGTCCAATTCTTGTTAAGACCTACTCGCGAGCTGTTTTTTTTCTTTCCAATTTTCTGTCAATTATTCGTAGCCCCGAACTTGTTTTTTTGTACAATTCTAACTTAAGACTGGGATATCGCATTATCTTCAAAAATAAATCAACATTTGTAAAATTTTGTGCTCTACAGTTTTATCATAAGAAAAATTTAAAAAAAAATTTCAAAGGAAATGAGAAAATCGCAACAAAAGTAAAAAAAAAAAAAAATTACGTAACCTAAAAAATATTGTCCACACAGAAAAAAGTTTTGATTTTGATAGAAAATAAAAAATAATTTTATTACTAACAAATTTAGTTATGACATCTTTCCACCTCAAACTGATAGTTTCGGAGATATACATACATAGATCAATTCGCGTTTTCCATAATGAACATTCCCCATCAGGGGTATGGCGTTGACGTTTCTAACAGCCCTCTTTTAGGTATACAAAATTCAGCCATACTGGCTAGACGAAATTTGGCCCCAATGAAATATGGCTCAAACATAAAATGCCCAAAAGATGTATATCGGAAGCAACAAAAACAAAAAATTTGTAAATTGGGGGAATTTTTCATTTTTTGATTTTTAATTTTGGGGTGAAATTTCCTTATGAAAAATGGATCCAAACCAAAATGCTTTTGCAATAAAATAATGCAATAAAACTTTGACAGCAGACCGACTGACAGCATTATTACTTCAATCATCATTTTACAATGTAAAAAGAATCCTGCAGTTGTTCTCCTTTTCTTCTTATGATTCATTTTTAATATCAAGCATAGAATGTCACACTTTGTGCATTCTTGATTGAAAATACTTATCTCCTTTAATTAACTAAAAAAATTAATAACTTCCATATAATTGTGACAAAAAGACGAAACCTTTTAGTCTAAGAGCCCACAGCAAATTAAGGGGCAGGGTAAATGCCGCATCCAATCGGTCTGGACATATGGATCTGTAATCAGGGCCTCAATACCTAGGGAAGGATACAAATTTTTGTTGGTTCATACAATCATCCTCAAAGTTGAATTTTTAAGGTTTTCAAATTGCTATAACGCATCTTAAGCCACCTCCAGAGTATGTAAGACTTGCATTTCTTTCATAAGCATTACCACACCTTTCGACTCATATACTTTTTTTTTGGTTCTCTTTCACACCACTTAATTTGCTGTGGCTCTAGGCCTATTTTAAAATGTATTAATTTCTACATAAAAAACGAGTACAAAAACAAAGTTAACAGCATAGGTGGATTTAATTATACTTTTATATATATCTAACTCTACAAAGCTACATATGAAGAGAAATAAATTCTGCTGAATTTTAATTATAATCTTTTTGTTATCTAAAATTGTATTTCTATATAAAATCTGATTGCTTTGTCTGAAATCTTTTTGAAACATTTTCATTCCAACTATTTATGTTTTTTGGTAATGCAGATTTTTGTGTAAATAAAATTCTGCGAAAACTATTAAAAATTAAGTTAAAAATAAAAATAATAGTTCTGGAATAATGGAACAGTTAATATATTGCGGATGCGCTATAGTTTTTGAAATTAATATTTTTCTTATCTTAGCCATAATTGATACTAGGTAGATACTGCAGTACCTTTTTCCATTGTTCTCTGCTTGTGTGTTGTTTTTAATAAGAAAAACTATTATGTCCCTGAGAAGTGGAAATAGACAAATAGTCCAGGCAAATTAGAATTTGGCATGGATGCAACATATAGTATCTTAGATTTCTGTGGTATTCGATCAGAAATAATATTAACAACGAGAACATGAGGTTGCTCCCGCTCATAAAGGTGTGCTATGTGCAGGAAACTTGGGAAATATACATCTTAGGAAAAAAAGCTTAAAAACAAAGTTAATTTGTTATAAAATTCTCCACATGATGACTTTTATATACAAATGTCTGGTATTTTATTTTTGTTGCTATACAGCCTTGATGTCAGGACAAATCTGTAAAAGACAGAGTAGTTTCAAAGCGCTTAACTGACAGATAAGAAATGGTCCAATTCTGCTATAAATGTGGTCTAAAGGAATTACCAAATGAAATATCGAAACCCGATTCAAATCGGTGGTAGCCCGTAGCGTAGTGGTTAGTGCGATGGACTGTCACGCTGGATGTCTGGGTTCATTTCACAGCCTCGTCCACCTAAAAACTAAAAAAAAATTTTCAGGGCTACCTCTCTTGTGAGGAATTGACAAAATCTCCAAGAGTATTACTTGTCACGAATAAGTGCTTCTTGTCTAGCCGTTCGGATTTGGCATACAATTATAGGTCCCTTCCATTCCTGTTGACACACGCACACAGGAATGGTTGCGAGTTGTTAGTCACTAGGCCCTGGTTCTTTATGAGCCGTTGTTTGAAAAATGCTTTTTTTAATAAAATAATTATTTGTATTCATTAAAAAAAAAACTTTCAAATGATGCTCCTTTTAAATTTGAGAACATTTCTGAACTTGAAGATCAGCGAGAAAGAAAAAAAGACCATACATTGACAGTGGATACATTTTATTTCTTTTATATTTTTATTTATACAAGAAATATTCTTTCTTCGATACATTTTATTTATTTATATAAGAAAACACTGATATAAGAAAGGAATTATTTGCATTTTTTGACTTTTTTATATCCCGTCATCCACTATAACAACTTTTTTTTCGAAACCGTATGTACGATAACCGCCGATTTATGAATGAAAACAGAATCATCTTGGGGCTGCTGATTTTAGTGACTTGTGGTGAACCTATTTAAAAGCATGAATCAACCACAATATGAAGCTGTGCCACTCTTTCATTTTTTTTTACATGATGAAACACTGTGTTTTTAAAAATTTTAAATTGTCATATCCAGTCCCGTGGATAATTTTAAAGAAAATGATTCAATATTTGTTATCTACAATTAATGTCCTTTCAAACCATGTATGACTTTTCTTAATCGACTCTGGGTTTGTCGCCCATACATTTTTGGGCATTCTCCTTTGGTTTCCCACGTGAACTTTGAAAAATTACAAAATAAAATTCAAACTTAGATTTTTAATTTTTTTTTCTAATTAAGGTTATTCGAATCTTTCACGTACATTTTCAAAAACTATTAAATAAACTTCAAATTTCTTCTGAGTATATTTTATGAAGTAGTTTTTATAAATTCCTATTTTATACATTATTAAAAAAGTTTTAAAAGTTGATTTTGTTTTTAATTCGCATTTATAATAATTGAAATTAAAAAATAATTTGGCTTTTATGAGTTTTTTTTTTTAATTTGCTCAAAATTATAACATAACAATTTAAAAAAATTCAAGAAAGAAATTTAAGTTTCATAAAGTAAGTTATTCAAATTGCCTTTATTGTGGACTTCAAATTTCGCTGTTGAAAGTTTAAAGAACTTTATGTGCAAATCCGCACGAATAAAATTTGAAAAACAAAATTTGAATTAAATTAAGTACCTTTTTAACATAAATGCGAAAAGTTAAAATAACCTAAATAAATTCCCTTTATTAAAAATAATTAATAAAATTTTCAAATTCGAAATTTAAACTTTTTAATGTAATTTAACCCTTTTGTAACTTAACACAAATATTTTAACATTACGTAACTACTCAATTGGAAAAGATTTTAATGAATTAACACAAAAAAATCAAGTTTTCACTGGAACATGAAAACCCTTTAATAATTTCAAAAAAAAAGGGGTTTTTCTTCAAATCATTTGGTGGTATGTGCGTTTTTTAAACGACCACTATACATCGAGCTTAATTTTAAATTTTTAGTCCGATTTGCTTCAAATTTGGTAGAAATAATTTTATTTTCGATTCCAGCCTAGGTTATTGGAACAAAATTAAAAACGTTCTTGTTTTTTAAAACGCAATATTTCTAAAACGACTTGGTCAATATTCCCTTCTACCATTTTTACATTAATTCACAGTTATTCAATAAATCAATTGACATCTTTTTTTTAAAGCTCAAACTTGATCCTTTACTCGTAGCTTAGGAATTTAAGAAATCACAAAAAATAATTCCATGCTCTTGGAATTTTGCTTGAAATTTTACTATGTATACTTCGTCCATTTTATTGTAAGAACCTTAAAATTAACTTCTGAATATACTTTTGATTTCAATGTCACTAGAAAACATTGATCATGATAAATCTTACAGTAAGTAATATTTTGACAGGTTTTGAGTCTCATTCGTGCGTATTATAATGCAGCGAGATAATTAGTCATCATCTGGAACTCAATGTCAACATGATGTCACACTTTAAAAGGAATTAAAAGTTCATTTCAGCCCTGTTACAACACATTTCACTACAGCCAGATAACAAATCGGTGACTATGACTGTATCAGCTGAAAAGTTTGATGGGAATATAGCAACAGCTGATGTGATTTTCCTTTACCAAACAAAAATTTGTTGTGTTCTCCATCATAAGCACAAACAGGAAACAGTTGTTTCGTGTGTAGCTGTTGTAGCTTTTCGTACTCGAACTCACTCGTATAATTAAAATCACTATCTCATTTGCTTGACTGGTGACATTGTCGCATTTCACAAAATATTGTATCCAAGGACAACACAACACACACATATGTTGTTCAGATTGCTGGAGTACCATCGTTCACTGATAAAGGACAAGTAGAGCACAAGTGTTATATGATGTGGTGTGGGTGTGGTGTGAGTGCTTTGTTTGTCTATCGGAGGGACATTAGCATGTGGTGCCTGCCATATAGTGCTCCATATATATAATATGTACATTTTTTTGACACCACAAGAGATCTATTGTTTCGTGGAAGGATATACATACATATGTGAGCGACATTGTTCTTGAGTTCAAGTTTTCTTTTGTTTGCATTAAACACACATGACCTTTCCGCCACAAAAGCCATACAACTTATAGTTCCTAGAAAGAGATTGGTTTTGGATTTTAACAGAGAGCACTCATTCAGATGGAAGTTCTGTCCTGTTTTTCCTCTTTTTTTTTTTTAATTTAGCCTTAAGGCTAAACGCCGGCTTTCTTCCAGAGGTCTAGTGGCTGGGAGTTGTCTTGTAGTTTTTTTTTTTTTGGGTTACAATTTCCTATACAACAGCTGGTGTCTTGGAATATATTTTGAATGTTTATCTTCTCATAGATGTTTACAGGAAAAGGCAAGCTAAGAGAGCCCTGCAATATTGGCTGCCTGAACAGGATTGCTCATCAAAAAATTTCAGTTTGACTGTCAAAATACTGAGGGAACAAACTTTCGGATTCGCTTGCTCAGCTTTATTAACTTACTTAAGTCCTCGGAACTGTAACGACTGTGAAGTTTCCCCTGCGGAGCATAGGGCCTGCACTACTCCTACGCGCTATCATGTACAGTTTCTGGAGAAGAATTTCAGCTCACTGCACCTCATCCCCAGTTCTGATGATTCCTCTTCGACCCTTCTTCACCAAGTACTTCTAGATCAACAGGCTCATCTTTCACTCTGCGTGAGAGGGTTCCATTGCATCGCTTGACCCCCAATGATATCGTTACCTTTTCGAAAAGTATGTCCATTCCACTGCCTGACCTGTTCTCGCATGAAGTTCATCATCAGAGTTACAATTGGACAAAAATTCCTCAAAATGTTTCGTAAATATGTTCACGGTCGTTTGCAGCATTTTTTTTTTTTGAGAGCAGGTTTGGCTTTCCAAGTGCTGCCTTATTGAGTTGTTTCTCCATTTTTTTGACAGCATTACAGACACAGCCTTTTCTTTCCCGATTTGGCTGATAATATTATCGAGTTCGGTTCCACTACCAGTAGAGATAATGCTCCCAAGATATTGAAAATTCTCTACTATCTCTACTGGTTGTCCAGAAATATCTAGTTGGATAGATGAGGAAGTTCTTAGGCTGATCCTAGTATTGATATTTAACCCAGCGACTTCCGCTTTTCTCTCTCTTGTTGTCATTTGATGGAGATCCATGATCCAATGAGAGAGCAAGCATCCGTCATCCACGTAGTCCATATGTTTTAAGTTCGATTGCAGAGTCTACTGAGTTCCTTCATTTCCAGTCGACAAAGCTGCGTGCAGTACATCACAACACTAACAGGAACAGTTTTGATGACGGTATAGAGCCGAGCCTAACCTCACTTTGAAATCCAAACTCCTCTGATATCCTTTCTTTATGCAGAGCATGATATTTGGATCCGTCATATGTAGCCATGATAACATCAATCAATTCTGGGAAGTATACCTCCTGCGCAAAGAAAGACAGATAAATTCTCTATTGACACTGTAGAATGCCTTTTCGAAGTCGAAGAACAGCTGATGAAGTGGTGATCGATATTCAACGCACTGTTCTATGATGATCCGCAAGGTATTGATGTGGTTCACACAAGAGCAGAAACCTGCTTGTTCAGCGTTGGGTTCTTCTTGAACCCGATCCTTGCTATTACCTTGGTGAATTCCTTTCCAGTTTTCGCACTGCGTAAGGTCTTATGTTTTTGGGAGCATTTCTTTTTTCCACTCTCCAGGAAAACCTTCTGTTTTCTTAGCTCACGTAATGCTGCAGAAGCTCATATTCGATGTTGTTGGCGCTGCTCGTAGGTGCTCTGGGGAAATACCATATAATCCAACCGCTTTGTTGGCCTTCAACACTTTATTAATTGCGGTAGGGATTTCTTATCTACTGGGGGCTACAGTGCGTGTTCGGTAATTTGTTACTATGGAAGGGTCATTGGGCGTTGGGTTCACTTCACTGGGGAAAATGCGCTTCAAAATTGCACAAAAGAGATTCTTTCACCTTTTGAGCTGGTCCTCATCCGAAACCAGCATAGATCATTTCGTGTCTTTTACCAGATTTTTTTTAGAGCTGTGGACACCTGTAAGGTCTTTGGTAATTCTGTATAGACGGTCCACTGTCACACCTACTTGAGGCCTCTTTTGGTTCTGTACCCAATGCGTTAATGAAGTTACGCTTGTCACGTCACACGCTACGGCGAACTTCTCATATCTTCGTTTCTTGTCCAAGTTTATTCAGAAAGCCAAGTAGGTACTATATTTCTTCTTCCAATCGAACATCTATACTTTGA
This sequence comes from Melangyna quadrimaculata, assembly GCA_949320155.1. NCBI lineage: Eukaryota > Metazoa > Arthropoda > Insecta > Diptera > Syrphidae > Melangyna > Melangyna quadrimaculata. The sequence goes on along the minus strand of OX439485.1, from coordinate 42,771,278 downwards.
GCACCGAATATGAACATGGACACATTTTTTACATCACACCAATGGTTTTCGATGGAGTTGGGTTCCGCGCTCTCCAGTGGAAAAAATGGGTGAAGAACTGGCAAATACACGTTCTAAATGAGCCAGAACAAGATTTGGATACAAAGATTTCGGGTTTTTTTTTTTTTAATTTCTTGAAGACGGCTTTTACGATTTTGATTAAACTTCATGTCTGTAACATTTAATGTGATTTCCGGAAAGGTGCCATAAAGAGTTATGCAATAAAAAATTAGTAAACGGAAATAGGGCTTTGGCGATATCCTAGAGAATTGCCTTTTTGTAATTTTGTTATTTCTTCGTAATGCTTAAGACTTTTGAATTGTTTTAATGAAATTCTTTTTGTGTCAGTTATAGTCTTTGAAAAAACAAGAGCAGGTTCGTGCATCCAGACGATTTTCTTTTTCAAATCCTATTTGTCGTAAAGAAGAAGTTTGAAAACTAACTTTCGGCTTTATTCGCTTGTTATCCGCGTTTCTGTGAAATAAAGCCTAGGTAAATAAGGCCGCAAAAGCATAACAGAAATAAGAAAGAACTGAAAAAAAACTGAAATAATAATAAATCCCAATAAATAAATGAAATAAGGCCTAAACTTGTTTTGCCTCTTTTTCAAAATAAATTTCATATTTCCATATTGAAATTTAGTTTAGGAAATTGAATAACACCCTACACATTTATACAAGTCCTACTTTGATTTAATCCTGTACAATTTCTCTGGAATGAGCACGCGCGAATTTTTTCAGTTATTCAGTTGCTCCCTGATGGTTTTCCACACGATCCAACACAGTCCTTACATTGAAACATTATTTGCTGGGTCTGCAATAAGCGGTAGTTTGCTACCCTTATCCTGCACCTCCTCCAGAATTTAATTTCCCGAAATCGGACATGCAATGGAAATTTCCAATGTGGACCACAAATTTCATGATAAAGATTATTTTATGAAACCGATTTTAGCAATTTTTTCTTATCATATCTGTGACAATAGTCTCATTTTTCATAAAGGGAAACTGACTCAAGAAAATCTATTGTACCTTTCACACGACGAAACAAAATTGCCATATATTTTCTTTTGTTTCTCTATAAAGTTTTTGGTTGATCGCACATTACGGACACTGTGAGAAGGAATGCGATTCAAATCTCTCCAATTCGTTAACCAGGGAGATTTTTTCCCTCCGCTTACTTCTTGCCCTTCTCAGCAATAAACTAAAAGTTGCTGGCAACTCAGTTTTCCTGTGTGAAAGGGTATATATACATAAGTGAAGAATTAATTTAACGTCTAATGTTAATGCCCTATAGACATTTGTGCTCTTTTTCACCTTGAGAAGGAATGCGATAAGATTTTTTGCCTCCCCTTACTTCTTGTCCCTCTTGCCTACAAACTAAAAGTTACTGGCAATTCAGTTTCCCTGGTGTGCAATAATTTTCTCCATGAACGCAGATATAAAAATATCTGCAATTATTTCTGAAATAACAAAGATAGAAATAAAAATTGCTTGCGGAGGTGCAGGTCGTCAATTAGTGATTTGGAAGACAATGTTTCATTTTGGCATTTTCAAGTTACTTATTGAAAATTGTAGACATCGACAAAATTACATATTCAAATTATTTTTTCAAAATTATATGAAATTAAGCTCTAAAATTTATGTTGGGATTTATTGTCCTTGCGGGGTATGTTGTTGCGGGGATGTTGTTTTGTTAAGATGTTACTTGCGAAGATGAGTCGTGCGACGATGTTGTTCGCGAAGATTAGTCGGGTTCCCGTTTTTCGTGCTGGAGCCTTGTCTGATTCTCATGGAGCTTAGTACCTTGGTAGATAGAGGGTTGGAAAGGTTTTTTAACTGTAAGGTTTAATAGGCTTTTCTGCCATCTGCCTAATAAATCACAAGATATTTGTTGAGAAACTGACCGATAAATCTTCCAAAATTCGAGCTGCATATTACTTGTCCACACGCTTTTATTCTCCGACTCATAACGATTGAAATAAAACCGCTATAAGAAAAGGTAATATTGGGGGAGGTGGGGTGAGTTGGAGTGGATTAGGAGTACCTAGGTATGCGCATAATTTTGAGAGTATTGAATATAGGCTCACACAGGTATCTAATTTGTTTATTTAAAAATCAAATTAATTGGTTTACAGTCAGATTTTAAAACCGCACAGTGTAATCGTATATTAATGGACCAGTACGTGCAATCCAGCGTTAGGCATTTTTTGTTTGCTGAAATCCTTGACCACACCACAGCTGCTGTGAGCCTTACATTTAAAATCACATATAAATAACCACTTTTTAAAAATATCGCTTAGAAAGGACACATCCTATTTGTAGTCCAATGCTCATCTGATACAATTGAGTACATTGTGGTAAACTATTATACCGTTAAAATGTTCGTCCTTGCATAACTAGGATCTAACCAATTTTGAAAACCACATAAGGGGTTCAATTTTATTTGATTCCCCTCGAACGCGCCCCATATATATAAATTTAACGTGTATTCACTGTTCGTTTTTAGAAATCTGCCAACTTAATTGAAAGTTTAAACTTCGATACAAATTGTTGGTTTCTATTTTATTCCAAAATCAATAAATATGTATGTAGTTTAGATTCAATTTATATGCCTTCTGTTGTCGCGCTAACTTATATATGGTTACATTTTAATTGAAATTTATTTGTAAAATTGACTATGAAAGAATTTTGGGTATGAAATGAAAATCATTATGATGTTTTCTTTTGTCTTATTTCTTTTGTACAGAGTCCAACCCCACCACAATATGTTTATTGGCAGAAAAACGATCGACTCATTAATTACTATGATGCGAGGCGAGATATTTCAATTGAAACAACACCTGGTACTAGAACACAAAGTCGATTGATAATACGAGAACCACAAATTGCTGACTCAGGAAATTATACATGTTCAGCTAGTAATACAGAACCAGCTAGCATATACGTATTCGTTTCAAAGGGTAAGTTTTGAATTTTTATACATATCTACATATTTTTACTTGCGATATACGTAGTATGCAAGTTTAGGATTCGTGCAAAAAAAAAAAATGTGTGCAAAAAGTGCAAAAACTGTTTAATAAACAACAGATTTCACGGATGTTTCAAAAAAAACATGGCCGCCAAAACCTCCTATACCCGTAGCAGTTGAAAGACCCTTTTCGACGAAATGGGCTTAAAATGTTACAAAAACGATTTGTGTTTATAAACGAACACGTTTCACTTCGATCTCTTAATATAGTCCAGTCAATGCGTCTCCTGGAGGGCCAGTTTCAGGACAAAAATATAGAAGTTTTTTTCTCAACCGTCTTTTAGATTTTAGGGGTCGCTGAATCCGAATTTCAGCTTTGATGGTTCTTACGGATACCTATCTCTGCAGAAAAAATGTATAGACAAATAAATAAAAAAAAATAAAAATACATATCGTCGCTGTTTAAGAAAACCGGCATAACTCAAAAAACACTAAAAAAAATAATTCTCTACTTTTCTGTCAAACTGGCATCACTGTAGCACTTCGGAATCCCGCTAGATGGACTTTGGTCCAATTGCCACATCTTTCGTTTTCATTGTTTGTTTATGATCAATAATGACATAATTTAGTTTCTGCCATTTGCTTGAGGAAGTGCTTTTTATGTGAAAAAGTGGCATAAATACGTGTTGTGCCAAAGATTTATCATTAAATTTCAGCGAAAAAAGAACTAACTTGTGTTGGGCCAGTTTTCACAATAAAGCAAGTACAGTTTTATAACTTATTTTATGTTTTAAAACAAAATGTTCCACTTTTCCTGATAAGTTAAAAAAAAAAAACTGTGTTTTGCAATGGCACTTAAAAACTTATGCCGTTTTTCTTTATAATATTTTTGACTAATCATATCAAATAAATTTTAGTTCAATATGTTTTATCAAGTTATGCCATTATTTTCTTTTGCCAACGTAGTGTTGAACTAATTCCAAAATTATGTGAATAACAAAATTTTTTTTTCCGGAAAAATGACTTAATTAGAGTGTTTGGGAAATCTTTTATTTTTGCACATTTTTCATACATGTTTTAATTTATTTTGTTGAATTCCAATAAATAAAATATTCAAGTAGCTAAAAAAAAAATAAAAAAATTCTAAATGTTAAAAAAAAATAAACAATGAAAAATCGTATGACTAAAAAACTTTAAACTCATTTTCTGAAGAATCAAATTTTTTAAGTAATGCCGGTTTTCTTTTAGAGCGACGATATAGATTTTTTGCATTTTTTTTATTTTATCACATTAAAAATGTATTTAAAATTCTTTGAATTTACTTCTACTCGATAGAAAATTTTATTCTCTACAAAAAAGGTTTCCGGAATTTTCTCGTAATTACGATTGGTTTTCAACTTAAATTCAAAAAACCAAACGGGTATAGTATTAACTGTCCCCTCAAAAGTGCACCCTCTCATATAATAGCACTCCGCGATTTTCTCATCTTCAGAATCAGACCTTGTTGTTGGAAATTTTATGTTCTACATATATCTTGTAGAAGGTTATTTTATACAAAAACATCGCAACAATGAGACACGTCCAACAGTGAACCATTCCGAATAGCTCCGAAGAAGTATGTACGAACACGTCGGGCTTGTTGTCGTAGGTTATGTTCGTCCGATTGGTTAGATTTATGTTAACTTTTAATAAAGAGTAGCAGCGCCGTGATAGGACAGTGGAAAATAACACTCAAAATTAAATTTTAAGTGCATCAATAAAAAAGAAATAACTTTTTATCTAGGTGAGTTTTTCAATCAATGTTTTATATATTGTTTAGATTATATTATAGAGAAAACCAGAGATTTAGTTTTTAGTTAAAATTGTTTTATTTACTATAAACATTTGTTTTACAAAAAATACATTTTTTAAAAAAACAATCAATAAGACATGACCGAGGGCCGTCTGTCTGAGTGGTAACAATTAAGTTTACTTGAAAACATTGCAAATATTATTATTTTAAATGCCGTTGGGAACCATACAAAAATAAAAGCGATTTAAGCCTTAAAGGACGATGGGGGTTTGTTTAGCACGGAGCGCCGAGCGCCCCTTTTCGCTCGTTGTTGGCATTTTATATAGAACCCATTTACATAAATATAAATAAATAATTTAACAAATATATGCCTAATATTTTAAGGTTTGATTTTTTTTTTAATTTTTACATTTTATATCTTATAATTCGTTTTGGACTAGGAAACTAATAATGAAAAACATTTAACAATAGATTTTCTAAAAAGATTCATTTATGACATTTTTTGTGTATAAAATTGCTTCTTTACAATACCCTACAAGTAGTTTTCAGCACTGGCCGTTGAGAATTTGTTTTGTTTCGTCTTCTTGAAGAACGGATTTGCTCCAATAAACTCTTCTTATTTCTTGAAGTACCGGGCATCTACCAATGAATGAAGAACGTCTTCTCTTTCCCTCAGATTGCACATACTACATATTTCTTCTAGGTCCTTAAATAATGTGCTGATTTTATTTGTAGACTATGCAACGCAGAAATAATTATCATGGTTAAGATTGTGGTTAAGGCTAGCATACAAACTTCTTGATGTGGATTGTTGCGCTTGTCCTATAAATTCTGGCCTTCTTTTGCTATCCAGCTTTTGCATAAGTAGGTTGACTTGTGACTTCCAGGAAGCGATGTTTGTTAAGTCCAAAGATAAATCTATTTCACATTGACTTGCTAAATGGTGCCATTCTCTGAACCAGATTGCATTATTTCTTATTATGACTTGTTGCGCTACTTTTTTGGGCAAACGATTATCCTCCATATTTATAACACGTAGCAAATAGTCTATTTGAAGTTCAAGAGTTGTCAAAAACAATTCTGATAATCCTGTTTCTAAATAGATCATGTAATTAGGGGATAAACTCTGTAACCTAAACATTTTCTTTATGTAGTATCTTAGCAAAGATTCAACTCCATCATATTTCTTAAATCCCCAAAACTGAGCGCCATACAACATTATTGCTTTAGCTGTCCCTTGGAACACTTTATATTTAGCTTTAGGGGCTATTAACTTGTTGCTAATAACTCTATTTCAGTTCACAGCTATTGCGGTATTATGTTTATGTGTTTTTTATTTATGTGTTTTTCCATGTTTAAGTTATGTGTGAGTGTGACCCCAAGATAAACGTACTCTTTAACAATTTCTAGCGGCTGTTGCTTGAATTTCCATTTTTCATTTCGAGCAGGCTGACCCGACCTGTTCTTGAAGATTAGCACTTTCGATTTTTGCACATTTACTTCCAGGTTCCAAAGCGAGCAGTATTCATCTATCCTATTAATCATCAGCTGCAGAGACTCTGGTGATTCAGCCAAAAACACGGCTTCATCCGCAAACAATATCCCTTTAATCTTTTCCTCTCCTATTTGGACACCACAAGGAAGGTTTTCGTTTATATCGTCTAAGTAGCATTTAAATAGGATTGGACTCAAATCGCATCCTTGACGCAGACCAAGTTTGACTTTGAAGCACTCTGTTATATTTTGGCCATTGTAACCGTAAACTCCGAGGCGATATAGTTTGAAGAATAGTAATTTTATATCTATGGAATCAAAAGCTGCTTTGAAGTCTACAAAAAAAGCTTATGTATTCATCTTTTTATTCAATCTTAGCTGCACCACATAAGCTAATGTAAAAATATTGTCTGCCGTGGTCGTGGAATAACCTTCTCTGAAGCCAGCCTGGTATTCACTATTTTTATTGTTTACTTTCAGCCAAATATTAAGCCTTTCTGAAAGCACTTTAGTGTAGATTTTCATAGCCGTGTTTAATAGGGTGAGTCCTCTATAGTTAGCCGGGTCACCTTTTTTGAAAAACGTCATTGTAAGGCCCTCTTTGAAGTAATCGTGTACTGTACCAAAGCTGTATCTTATGTTGAGTGCTTCTGTAAGAGCTTTTTTGAAGTTAGCAGGCGCATTTTTATAAAATTCGAGGGAATTTTGTTGCTTCCAGGAGCTTTGTTGTTTTGCATACGCGAAAGAGCATTGTTCATTTCATCCGTTGTGATTTCCTGATCCAATTCTAAAGTTAAATTCAGGCGTGCCGCGTATGAAATTTGAGATGTTATACCGTTGAGCCTTGAAGCGTTTTCAAAATGACTTTCCAGTTGTTCTAGGGAAAGGTTATTTTTGTTTGAGTTTTGGTTATACCATTAATCTTTTTCATTAGTTTCCAAAACTCATCAGAGTCTCTGCATTCTCCAAGTTTTGTGGCTAATTGTTCATAGTACATCTTCTTTTTATTTTTACAAAGCGTTTTGTATTCATTATTTTTTTGTAGATATTCCCTCCTAAAAGAATCGCTGTTGTGTTTTCTAAACAGTTTAAGCCACGACATAGCTCTTTTCCTTGCATTTTCGCAACATAGTCAAACCATTCTTCTTTTTTTGCAAGTGTTCTTTGAGGCTCATTTCTTATGGAAATGTCCACTTTCATAATTATTTTCTCCAAATCTACTTTTTACTTCCAAAAAATAAATTAATTTTTATTGATAGATTTCAATTGCATTATTTTTCTATTTCAGGCACTTAAAGACTTTGGTTGGTTTAGGTATTGTAGTCTTACAACGATTCCATTCTATCTCAATTGTGCATTCAAGTGGTAGATGGTCCGAGTAGATAGAGGACTCAGATCGTCTTAGCTCGTGATTAATTTTAAATTCGCTCTCCAGATTGCCCGTCCTTGCGTTCAGGTCACCAACTATAAGTTAATTTTCGAATGAGTTTTGAAGCAATAAATTAGTAAGCTTTTCAAGATCACTTTACCAATTGGTACAGCTTATATATTGTGGTATGATATGGTATTTTTTGTCCTTCATAATCCACCATTTTACATCGATCTTTTAGAGTTTCTTCTTTAATAGCAATTAAGCAGCCCCCTTTAGCTTTCCCCATCGTATTTATTCTTGAAGTAGACATCCACACACAGTTAAATCCAGGAAAACGTTTTTCAAAAATTGATAAATCATAATGTTGTAATACATTGCTAACAATATGTGTTTCATATAAAAAGAAAATATCATAAGTTTTAATAAAGTTAAAGAAATCTAAAAAAAAATATCTTGTTTCCTAGTCCGTTAATGTTAAACGATAATATTTTGAATTTAAAAGAATAACTATTTAACCTACGACAGACGGCTGTACCCTATTGTTGATTTTTGAACACAACCCTACTTTGAGTTTGCGTTGAAGTGCCACCAACTTCGTTAACTACAAGTGGTGTACGTGTTCTTTCAAAATCGGTCAAAGCAGCATGTCGAGCAAATGGTAAATTTTGTAAACAATCCGTCCATGTTTTTTCTTCGAATCCAAACATTTTAATAGCACATCCAAACCACAGGATTTATCATGTCGTAGTCCCTCTTCCATTGACCAAAAGAATTCGACGTCGCGTCGTTCAAAAAAAGTCGGTCATCGCGAAGAAGGATTTTCGCTTGCATTTAATTATGTGCTGAATCTTCGAAAGCCAGCGTCGTCTTTGCCTAACTACCAGTGGATAGTCCTTTTGGATTGATACGGCGGTATTTTGAAGCTTTTTGGTGCTTCGGATGATAATACCTACTTTATCCCTATTATTGAGTTTTACCAGAAAGTTGTTTTGTTTGTTGTTGATGTGTTTTCCCAGTTCGTGCACTTGATCGACTTGCACTCAAATTTAACCATCTGTCAGGGTGCTGCAAAGATTGGCTACTTATTGATTCGGGTCTATTGCTTCATTTGATTCCATTCGGATAAATAAATTATTCTCTGTGCTCTGTTTTTGTATTGTTTCAATTTGTTTTTCTAAAAATTCGCATTTTTTTTTGGAGACCAGAAATATTTTGTATCAGCTCGGAGTTTTCTTTTTAAAGTGCGCACATGTCTATTCTGATCTCATCGATGTCGATTTTTTTTGGCTAGATTGGAATGCTTCTTGTCGAAGATATTTTCTAGATCAGCCAAAGTTAAATCAGATAACTTGGTGCCAGAAGGTTTATCCTTTTTATTTTCTTGGCTCATTTCTGGCGAAGTTGCGTAGATATTTCATTCGTAATAAACTGTTGTTCGTTTGAACAAAGGCGATCAGTTGTAAAGAAATTTCCTATGTGAAACTGAGATTGAATCTTACGCTTTCGTTTGGAATTTCAGAAAAAATCAATAAACCAGTTATTTTATGGCGATTTAGATGAAATACAGTTTTAAAATATTAGTATTTAAATTATTTAAGTTTAAATTTCTAGAGCTTGAAAAAATTATACTTTTCGACACTTTGGCACCAGTGTTGCCACCCTGTTGCCAAAACCCGAGATCAGAAATAATTCTCAACCTTTTGAAAGGTTCTTTTATAACCGCTATTCATTTTTAATAAAGGTGACACTATAACCTTTATTCCCAACAAACAAAAATATCGGTAAAGTTCTGAGAGAAACCATTATTTTGCTTTTTTTTAGGTTAGGTCAAACAGTGAGATTTATCTCTGAGAGAAAAAAAAATAAATCTCATCGGCAATTTCATCAATCACAATGTTCGTTTGCATGACCGTTAGTATTTTGTAAGCACTGATGCCTGCGGAAATGCAGGTTTTTTGGCTTTTTCTAAATTGCATTGGTTGTGCTTGGCGTCCCAGTAACTCAAGTCACAGTTGAAAAGGCATTTTCGTCTTTGAATTTTATTTTAAGTGATTATTCGTAACACTTATTATATTATTATCAACAACTCAAAATAATTGTTGCTGTTTTTCGTGTACGTTGCTTCAGAAAGAAAAAGAATATACAAGCAAAGCTACGAAAGGTTTGCAATACGTCACTTGGCGAAGCAAAAACGTACAATGCTGCCAACTCCTTTTCATAAAATCTAGTTAAACGAAGTTCAACTGATCTGAAGATCAGATTTCACTGTGAAACCGGAAGAGTTAAACCAACAATTTAAACTCAGTTTAAGGTTCAACTGACCTTAAGTTTAAACTCCCACTGTCAAACTGGGGGTTAAACATATTATTTTCCTACATATGTCTCCCTGTCACTTGTTTGATGCCACTATTTTCACAACAGTTTTCTCTCGATAAATACCTGTAGGACATATATTCCTGGAAATGTTTGATACCTGTGAGTAGGTAAATATATTTTGCAATAAAAAAGTATACATTTAAAGGGGTAACTTGAAAATTCCATAAGAATTTCACAAATTATAAGAATGGACTGCAAAAATGGGTATACAAAAATGCGTCACTTGATTGAGGCCACTTGAAAAATCTTATAAAAAATGAACAAAACTTTTAAAATGTTTTTTTTTGTTTTTAAACATAAATGTATTAAACAATTGGAACCATAGACTAAGCACCACTAAAGGAATCTGATGATTGGTGTGGCAGCCATGAAATTGCAATAATTCCAGCCTATATAACACTCGGTGGTAGCCAACACAAGTGGTTGTTGTTCATTCAAAACCTTCAATGCAAATATGACGGAGTGAAAGCTATGCAGCCTAACTGCAAGTGTTATCACGAGAAAACACCTTTGAATAAATGTATTATGTTTTTGTCAATTAATAATGAGTATGACCGCCATTTTTTGAAATTAGCTCTATTAGAAGGTTTGGAATTTAATTATACAGTTTTTTGGAATAATCCAGTGAAATCTGGCTCCAGGAATTGCAATAAGCTTCGACCAAGACGTCCTTATCTCCAAACTGACTACCAGCATTAGAAACTTTTCGAGATAGCCAGGCCCACACGTTTTCGATGATGTTTGAGTCCGGTGAATAGGGTGGATATGGTAAAAGTATAACTAGATACAGCTTCTAGCTACCCAGGAAGTATGGATAGGGGCGTTCTCTTGTTGGAATATCCAAGGTAGAGGTTCCAGAATATTCTTTAGCTTTGGAAATACCCGTTACAGCAGGTATTTGTAAATATTACCGTTCATTGTTGTAGTTATAAATTCCAATTCAAATGTTCCAACAACACACCTGTTGTATGACTGTGATGTATTGACAAAATAAGTTCTCCTTTTCTTTAATCGTGAAAATAAAAGTTGTAACCATCGGTTCCGTCAAGATTAAACTTTTTTCACATGAAAAGACAATATTTTTCCATGCGTTTCTACACGCAACATGCTCTCTGGCGAAATTCATCCGTAGTTCCTTATGTAGCTGCCGTAGAACCGGTTTCTTTTTGATTTTCATACTCTTGATGTACCACTGGTTTTAATTATCCCTAAAACCGTCGAAATACTGGCTGATACCCCACTTTTTGACCTTATTTTAGGCTCTGGTAGTGTGGAATTTTAAGCTAGCCGCTGAATGAGTCGCTTTTATCGGATTGTTGTAGCTTGAGCTGTGGGTCCTTATTATTTTTTCCCATAGTTTTCAGTCCTGCTAGATAGTTGTTGACAATGGTCTTACTTCTGTTCGGTCTCTTAGCTTTTTCTCGGCCTGAGAATCCCAGTTCCTTTCAAGCATCTATTGATCCTTTTCTGCTATTGTCGACGTGTTTCCAGAGCCCATTTTAACTTGAAATTTAATATAAAATATAGTTTTCTATCCTTTCTTAATTAGTTTAAACTTTTGTTTGAAAAAAATCGGCGATGTTAACTTTTGCCAAGCAATTTTTGGAATGGCCTCAATCAAGTGACGCAACTTTTTATATCCATTTTTTGCAGTCCATTCATATAATTTGTGAAATTCCTATGAATTTTTCAAGTTAACTGTTTAATTTTATCCTTTTTTATTGCAAAATATATACCTACTCACACGTATCAAAAATTTCCAGGAAAAATATTGCTTACAGGTATTTATCGAGAAAAAACTTTTATGAAAATAGTGGCCTCAAACAAGTGACAGGGAGTGTATATAGAGAAAAATATACAATAATACGTGTTAAAATAAATTATTACGTGTTTAAGCATAGTTTTTTTACACATGTCTTTTGAATTTCAATTAAAAACTTTGATCCTCAACTATCATGGAATTTAAATCTTTGTTTATGATCTCAAAGAATCTACCTATATATGTATACCCTCAGAAACAAATTTTAGGGAACTTTTTAATGTCAAAGCAATGTGAGTGTAAATTTTCTAATGACCGTAAATAATCGAAACAAATATTGGAAACTCTTTGTTTTTTTTTTTTTTTTCAGGACAACTTTCAATATGTATTGAATTAACACCTAGCACATGACAAAAGTTTCAAATTTTAACCTGCTCTTCATTAAAATCGTTAACTTTCAATTTTCATCTGCAAACACTGAATTTTCTATAAATAAAATGTCTGGATCTGGATATTAATTTTTAAGTCGTTAATTGAATAACAGTTTCAGACACTTCTTGTTTTAAAAGTTATAAAAAGCGATTTAAACTTTTAACCCCGATGAATTTAATTTGTTCGTTTAAGAAAATTCTTATCTTGAAATTATTGAAATCATAACAAAAAAAAAACTTCATTCTTCTCTAACAGACAACAAACCATTCCAACAAATATATATTTCTTACAGTCAAAAAAGTATTGCAATTAAAACAAAAGCATTTAATAATTAATAAAGTTCCTTTTTTTGTGTGCATTTTTTATACCTACTTTCCAAAAGTCAATCATAAAAGAAACGAAAGATAAGAAAATCCTAATAACCTTAAAAAATGTATTGAATTTCAACTCCTCTGCTGATTACTTAAGTATTTTAAACCTTTTTTTTTACCCTAAACACAAAGTTCTTATACTCAACACTTAATTCTTTCAAAAACCCGTATTCGCTATCCTTTGCTATGTGTAAGGACACAGTATAGAAAATATAAGAAAAGTTAAAAACTGAAAATTTATTTTAATGGAAATAGTTTGCAAATACTTTCTTCCCTTTTTTTATTTTACCCTACGAGTATTGTAGGAGGGAAAAGTCCGGAGCTGGATTACAGAGGGCGCAGCAAAAATGATTGCAAAAGATGATACCATGAAAAACCAAGATGAAAAGTATGATAAAATCCCTGGGGACTCCTATTGGATAGTTTATGTTTTTTTTTTTTATAGAGAGACATAGCTAGCAGAACAAAGTACCTATATAAAAAAAAACAGCTCATGAATATTTGCCGATATAGTTTTATGAACCACAAACACAAAGATTTACCGTTTCAGCATCGTCCTTGTACATGTTGGAATTGGGACACAGGCCCAGTCCACACGAGAATAATTATTAAAATAGGATAGTTGCTGAGGGACACAATGCTGAAGGCTTTCAGACATTTAATTGCTCTGGGAATGGCTTCTGAAATTATTTATCGTCAGCTCTATAAGCATATTGTTGTGTATGGTTTATGGGAAATATGTAAGCGCCCACCGCCGCCGCCGGATGACCATCAAGACCTAGACAATTTGTTTATAGTTCTTAATAAATGCATTTCCGCTTCAATTTGCTTGGAGGTAATTTCATTAGGTATACAAAGTATTATATTTACAGCGTGCATATAATATTTGTTTAAGGTTGTAGCCCGTAGTGTAATAGTTAGTGCATTGGACTGTCACGCTGGAGGTCTGGGTTCACTTCCCAGCCTCGTCCAACTTAAAACTTTAGGGCTACTGCCTCCTGGGAGGAATTGACAAATCCTCCAAGAGTATCACTTGTCATGAATAAGTTTTTCTCGTCTAGCCGTTCAAGCTCTAGCTCTTTTGACATTTCTCTTCAGTAAGGTTTGCCATTTTATGGTGGAAAGATACACGAGCCAACAACGAGTCCAAATTATTAAAATTTACTACCGAAACTTGGAGTCAGTGGCCTCAACGTTAAGAGCGCTACGTCCAATTTATGGTCGTCATAATCGTACTAGCAGATCAACAATTAAGCGTCTAGTCCACAGGCACAGTAAAAAATGTTCCCGTGCCAGTGAGACAAAGAAGTGCCCGTAGTGTCGAGAATATTGCTGCCGCTGAGGCTTCAGTTGCAGAAAGCCCAAATGTGTCTCTCACACGTCGTTCTCAAGCGTTGGGCATCTCTGTGACGTCATTGTGGCGAATTTTCCGAAAAGATCTAGGCCTACATCCTAACAAGATTAAATTGACGCAAGAACTGAAGCCGCTTGACCACCAGAAGCGTCGAATGTTCGTGAATTGGGCGGAGCAACAACTTGAAAATGATTCGGATTTTCATCGAAAAATCATCTTCAGCGATGAGGCTCATTTCTGGCTGAATGGCTTCGTCAATAAACAAAATATGCGGTATTGGTCAGGCAGCAATCCACACGTACTCCATGAGTCATCATTGCATCCCGAAAAAATTACGGTTCGGTGTGGTTTATGGGCCGGCGGCGTCATTGGGCCGTACTTCTTCCGTGATGATCAAGACCGGCACGTTACTGTGAATGGGGATCGCTACCGTTCAACGATAACCGAATATTTTTGGCCCCAATTGGATGATATGGACTTGGAGGACATGTGGTTCTGACAGGACGGCGCCACAAGCCACACAACGAATGTCACAATAAATTTATTGGAAACCAAGTTTGGAGAACGTGTTATCTCACGAAATGTTCCAGTCGCTTGGCTGCCTCAGTCGTGCGATTTGACGCCGTTAGACTATTTCCTGTGGGGCTTTGTCAAGTCTATAGTCTATGCCAACAAGCCAGCGATGATTGATGAACTTCGTACGAATATCGAACGTGAAATTGCAGCAGTATCGGCCGATTTATGCTTGAAAACCGCCGAAAATTGGGTTCAGCGTCTGGACTTCTGCAAGCGTGCCCGTGGTGGCCATGCAAAAGAAATCGAGTTCCATACATAATGGCATCAAACGTTCTTTCTGAAGTTACTGAAAATTACAAAACGTATTACTATTTATATTTCTGATTTTTTGACACCAATATTATTTTTTTTGTGCACCGTTAACTGGAAAAAGTAAGCTTTTGCAAAACAGCTAATAACTTTTTTTATTTATGAATCCTTGTCGTTGGTTTTTTTTATTTATCGCATCAGAAAATAAGTGTGATCATTTTATTGAATAACACGTATTGCTCTTACCTCTAATAAAAAAACAGTTAAAATACAACGAAAAACAAACAAAATGCATGTGCTTGGTCGTTTGCCGCGACTCGGCTTCAGTGAGGATTGTATCTATGAGGGTAGGTAGCAGTAGCGGATCTAGGATAAGGCTATGGGAGGGGCTTGGTAGATCCAGTTTGAGACATTAATGGCTGGTTTCACAAGTTAAACTACAATTTATGTTTAAACTTAAGTGCAGAACTTCATTCGATTTCAAAGTAAACCTTGAACTTAGATAATTCTGTAGTTCTAGTTAAACGAATGTATTCTGCCATTTAAACTTCATAGCCCAAGAGCCGGCAGGAGTGGATTGATAACCAAAATATGAGTATGATGGTTTGTAGGTGCATATATCGCGGTATCAAAAACAACCGTCTCTCAGGTTTCTTTTGCAGCCTTTTGCGGGGGTGGGGGTTTGAAAATAGCGATTTTCCAGTTTATTTTGTCAGAGGTATTACCACTTCAATAAATTTAAAAAATATATTATGTGATGTTGTCATTAAGTCAAAACATCATAATCTTGGCAATTCGACCAATAGAACTCAAAATATAAACTTTTTAAGAGGACCTTATCGTCTTTTTCTTGGAGAATTATAAAACTCATAAAATCAACAAAACAAAGTCTCCAAAAAAATCGATTAAGGTTCGCTTAAAAACCTAATATCTTGAGTTCTATTGGTCGGATTGCCAAGATTTTGACGTTTTGACTTAAAGAAAATGACAGAGCATCACATTATATATTTTTTAAATTTATTGAAGTGGTAATACCTATGAAAAAATAAACTGGAAAATCGTTATTTTCAAACTCCCACCCCCGCCAAAAGCTGAAAAAGAAACCTGCCAGACGGTTGTTTTTGATACCGCGATATATGCACCTACAAACCATCATACTCATATCTTGGTTAGCAATCCACTCCCAAAATTTGCTGTAGGCTCTTGGTCTATCAGTGCAGCGTTCAGAACATTTGATCGTAATAATCATTCTAAAATCTTATTGATAACTGCCATTTTATAATAATAATAAATTAATATGTTTCTTTCTATTTGAAATTATTTTTTTTTTTTTTTAATGTTTTCGAGTGACGAGGAAATGTAACATTCGTTGTGAGAGTGAAAAGAGAAAAACACTTCCCTTGAAGAACAAATTATTTTAACTATTGTGACGATGTTGATTTTATTTTATAATTTATATATTTTTATAATTTATACATAGCTAATAAAGTTTTAGTTTAGGTTAAAGGTTTTTTTTTGTGAAAATCTACAGTTATATAAATAATTGAATTTTGGCATTCTCACTTTTCCTTTTAGAATAGCCTTGTTTTTTTGTGCATTTATATCAGCTTCTATCCCCGGTTTAAAATGATTTCAATATTACATACAATGACATCTGTAGTAGTTAATATTTTTAAGTGGAGATAGAAAAAAAAATGTATATACCTTCAATTTTCAGCCACGTCAAGCTTTGAACTGCCAGAAGAAAAAATCTGTCAGTAAATTTGTACGTCAGTCTAGAGGGACTGCAAATATTCACCCAGAGAAAACTCATATTTTGATTTGTTGTTTCCAAATTCTTCACGGGTCTTAGTCCCAATTTCGTTTTTTTGCAAAGTTAGCGAAGTTCTTAGGGTTAATTATTTTTTCGTTTGGCATGTTAATTGTTAAGCTTCGACCCCGCTTTTTTTCAATTATCTCTTTTTCGTCCCAATTTTCTGTCAATTATCCGTAGCCCCGAACTTGTTTTTTCTACAATTCCCTTCAGAATTCAGCCCCAACTTAATTAATTTGGGGCTTAGAAAAAAAATACGTAGCATATAAATTGCGTAGCCCCAGCCTCGTTATTTTTTCTGACTCCTGATTCTGATTTCTATATTTCAATCAATTTTAAGAACCGCCTGTGGGGGGGGCTTTAGCCCCTATAGCCACCCCCCTGGATCCGCCACTGGTAGGTAGTATGTCATGGTCATTTAGTGGTTAGAGATAATGTAGGTACTGCAGTGTTGATTTACGTTTTAAAACTTACAGATTTACCTACATTATTATGCTCCTAGATATGTAAATACCTATCTTTTAATGTAAGTACGTACATTTAAATCGTTTGTCCGAAAAATCTTAATATTAAGTAAGTAACTATAGATCTATACTGTCTATAACGTCACACATTTTTCCTGCAATCCGCAAAAACAATGGCGCAAAAGAAGATTTAGTACGACGTTAAATCATTTTTAGTCTGATACTAGGTTACAAATTGTGTTTGTTAATTTTAAACGAGTTATGCAACGTACTATCCACAAAACTTAAGTATGAGTACTCCATATCTCATTAAATTGCAACAATATTCTTTGACTAAAAACGCGATAAATTTTCAATTGTCCATGAAAAACAACAAAAATAATTCACCATTGTTTTTCAATTACAGGAGATAATATGGCAGCTATTTCCCGGCGAAAAACCTCTTCAGCCGATCGAATTGCAACGATATTACAAAGTTTATTGGTTCCATGTATTTTAGTTAATACTGTTACATTCAGGTAAATTAATACAAATAAATAGTTTTTAATACGATTTAATTTAGTCATTTATTTATATTTATTATATTCTTAGTCTTAATTTATTTAATCTAAAAAAAATAAGAATATTTTCAAAAGTATAACTAATAATTCTGTGTTTCTTCCATTCATTTCCAGACACATCTTTTTCACTTAGGAAGAAATACTGTAATATATTAAATTAAAATTATAAGGACCTAGATAAAAAACACTAGAAAATATAAGACTATTTTTAATTCAAATAAATTAAAACCAAAACAAAAAAAATAAGATGTTCAACATCTTGAATTATTAAAAAAAATACTATATGAAAAAAAGAACTTTGAGTTAGTGGTTTAATAAGTAATTTAAGTAAGTAAATAGTTCGAAATTTTTGTACTACAATTTTTGTTTTTGTTAAAAAATTAAAATAGCTTAAAAAAAAAAAAAATAAAATCATTCTATGACTGTATATTCTTGAAAAACAAAGATAATTAAATATGCCTAAAATAAGTAGTTTTACTTTTTAAATCGTTTTTGTGTAAAAATAAATAAGTACTTAGTTATAATATTTAAAAAATTTGTATAGAAAATAATCTTCATCTATAAAAATAAAATTTATTTACAGTATTTAAAAATAAAAATAAAACTTTAATAATCTTGTAGATGTAAAAAAAGAAAAACTCGTATTGTTTCACCATTTCTTATTTTTTTTTTTTGTTAAATATTATTGAAACCATTTATCTGACACAATATCGCTAATTGAATCATTTTTATTCTAAGAGCCGATTTTTCAATAGTCAGTTAAAGAGTCAGTTATTTATTCGAAGAATAAAGTTAATTGGCTCTAACAATCGGATAGCAAATTTTAATTTTTCAATTGAGAAAAAATAATCTATAGAATATTATTATTTGAATGTCACTTTCATTTATGTTTGTATATGTTTTTAATGTTTTTGTATATCGAACATTTTTAGTGTTATTTTAATTTTATTTAACGTTTATTTTAAAGTTATGTTCACAAACAGTAATGTTTGACTTTGAAAATAAATATTGCTATGAATAAATTTATCTGAATTCTCAATGACCAGATAAATTTACTTTTACTATTCCTAATTCATAGGAATAACTTATATCTTCCCATTGGAAAATAGATTTTTGCTCTATCTGAGGATTATATACTAACTGACTGCTTATCTGACTATTGAAAAATTGGCCCTAAGAATCATATATAGCTATCTGGTTATTTTTTTTAAATATTTTTATTTGTACTTCTTTACTCAAAAATATCATAAGCCCCTTAAGCTTAAATTACCACTTTATTGTAATCTGCTCTAAGCATGCAATTGGTCTTAAGGTTTTTATTTTCTATTAATGTAAATATTTAAATTTAAAATCAATCCAAAATGTATGGTTTTCCAATGTTTTTTATATAAAATAAATGTTCGTCTTCTAAAATATTCGACTTGTTGCAGTAATAATGTGTATTAAAATGTATATTTAAAATAAAAACAAAAAAATAATAAAAATAAAAATAAAAATAAAAATAAACACAAATTTCCATATCTCATGATTCGTGAAAAAAAAACAAGCTAAAACCAAAAATACCAAAAAGTTCATACAAACAAAATAAATACGTTTTTTGTTTAAACATTGTAAAAATAATAATGAAACAACACTTTTTTCTAGTAGACATTTTAAGGCGAAATATGAAATGAATTAAACATTAAACGTAATAAGCGAAATACTAAGAAATAAAATAGATACAAACAGGTGAGAAATAAAATTGATTGTTATATAACTGTTGTTGTTCACGAATAATTATTAAAAAAAGAAAAAAAAAAAAAACTAAAAAAAATAAGTATAAATGTTAAATTTAATACTTAATAAATTTATGGAAATAAAAATCACTTTAAAATATATTTCAAAATATAAATCAACAAAAAAAAAGAAGAAAGAACCCTATTTATTATTTGAACAATGACAAACCAAAAATTGTAAATAAAAATTAAATTTAAAAACAAATCGTGAAAATATACAAAAACTAAATGAATTTAAATAAATCACATAAATATAATTAATAAAATTGTCGATGTTTTATTTATTCAAAGGAGTTTTTCGATTTTGTTTTACTAAAGGACAGAAGTAAGAATATGTGGGTGGAATTTCGGAGTTACACTGAGCGAAAAATGTATGTACTCAGCACTAAAGTTTGCGTTGAGTCATTCCATACATTTCTGCACACAAAACTCTATAAAAAAAAATAAAAATAAATCGGGTGGCACAACGGCTCATGAAGAACCAGGGCCTAGTGACTAACAGCTCGCAACCATTCCTGTGTGCGCCTTTCGACAGGAATGGAAGGGACCTACAATTTTATGCCGAATCCGAACGGCTAGACGAGAAGCACTTATTCGTGACAAGTGATACTCTTAGAGGATTTGTCAATTCCTCGCAAGAGGCAGTAGCCCTGAAAAAAAAACTTTTTTAGTTTTTAGGTGGACGAGGCTGGGAAGCGATCCCAGACCTCCAGCGTGACAGTCGAACGCACTAACCATAACGCTACGGACTACTACTACACAAAACTCTATGTACTCATTAAATGATAAAATCTGTACTGTGTACATAATGTACATTTTTACCATTATGTATTCAATAAAGAATTCTATATACAAAGATGTCTCGGATATTTGCAATAAAATGTGATTTTTCGAATTTTTAACGTAAAATATGGACTGAATACACGTTGCTTATACTCAACATATAAGTTTATGTGACGATTAAAGGCTTTAACAATAATATTGAATGGATACACGACACGTTGCTTTGCACTCAACACATAACCTCTTGTGAAGAGTAAATTGTGCTTCATTAATATTGAATGGATACACCTTGCTTTGTATTCAACACATAACTTTATGTGATGAATAAACGCTGTTACAATCGTATTTAATCGATAGACGTTGCTTGATCCCGGATTTTTTAATTTATTAAGTCAGGACATATGCTAATGTAACTGGTCAATAGCTATGTGTTGAGTCAATATTGCCTGTATTTAATGCAAGTGACTGACTACATAAATTGTACTCACTAAGGGTGGTTTTCATTTGGTACATAAACTGAAATGTAACCAGCACACTTTAACTATACTCAGTAAATAATGCTTTCATGGCAATCCTATGTAAACTTTTACATAAATATATCTGTACTGAGCCCATACATTTTTCCCTCAGTGTACTCCCTGTAAAAGAATATTTTCTTATTAAAAAACAACATGTTCAATAATTGTAGAACAATTTTGTTTTTTTTTTTTTCAAATTTGCGATAAAATGATTGATTGCGCCTAGCAGATATTTTGCTGTATAGTGAAATTCTCTCAAAACCTTGTTGCCATTATAGGAGAGTCCTACAAGAACGCAAGGTATTTTGTTTTGCAAAATACCTTTCGAAGTGCGGCAAGTTCAGGGTATGAGACAAGGGGATATTCTATCGCACATTTTTGTTTGCTCGCGATAGATGACGAAACGAATGACGGCCAGTGGTGGTACAACATCAGAGAAACAAAGGCATTCAATGGAAACCGTTTGAAAGGCTCAAACGACTATACGATGATACATTATGCCTTCTGGCAAATAACACCAGTGTGAGGTGAACGGGATGTGTCAAATACTCCAGGTATAAGGAGAGTCAATAATAAATTAGCAAAATGACAAAAATAATGCTCACAGGCCACTCCACACACATCATCACCGTATTAACCCAGTCAAAATAGACAGAAAACTCAAAAAACATACAAAAAGAGCGCGAGTAACTCAGTTACTCAGTACTCTTGGCAGAAGTGAAACTTCTTTGGCTATCTAAAAATCTCGATATGTATAGGGTTATTAAGGTATATATGTGTAAGACGCAGCTATGTGTTCTATATCAAAACGATGTCTTGAAAATTAAATAATAATGGTGAAAATTTAAAGTAAAAAAAGGTGAAAATTTAAAAGATATAAATCACTTTATTTGAGAAGGTTTTCCGACTATTTCCAAAAATTCCTACACTCCAAATCTCTGCAAAATCAAAAATTTGTATATGACAACTTTAATTTGGTTTTATGTATCTTACAACCATAAATTGTAGAATATTTGCAACCATATATAATTCAAAATTGTAGCGGCCTCTCCTGATTTAATTCAATTTTTTGAAATTAGCCTATTTTGAGAAAATTTTTTTAAAATAATTTATATTTCCATACCAGTAGGAGATAAATAAAAATCTTAAACTAGTAAGATTCTTAGAATTTCATTATCTATCCACCAAAAAAGTTTCAAAACTCTAGAATTCTAATTAACGAAATTAGAAAAAAGACATTAAAGGACATTTTCCCTTTTATCTGCTACAATAATATAGATTATCAAAAAATCCAAACTTATTGCACTATTAAATATATTAGCCTATCTACCTCCCACCAATTAGCTAATCAATGCACATGTGGCGTTACATTTTTTCGTTTCACAAAAATTCAACCTTGAAATTTCACTCTCAACGCGCCCAAAGAAGTTTCACTTCAAAAATTCCGATAACGCTTAAATTTGGTACGGACCTTCTACTGACCATAACGAAGCAATGGTAGAAAGTCCCAGTCGATCCGACGCGAGCACATCTTTTTACGCAGGGTCAAGGGCTCCTAACCTTTAGCACCTGATATATGGGATATTCGCAAAAAAAGTGTGCCATCTAAAAGGTCAGTAATTTGTCAAAAAAGGTCAGCTACTTTCAGTAATTGGTCAGCCATAGATTTTTTTAAATAATTTTTTTTTAAATTTCAAGGTCAAAACTATTTTTAGCACCTTATTTATGGGATTTTCGAAAAAATATACACCATTTGACATGTTACCTACCTCTTATAAAAGGTCAACTAATTTCAGTAATTGGTCAGCCATAGTTTTTGTTTTATTGAATTTTTAAAATTTATTTTTTCAAGGTCGTATAAGACTTTGAGCACCTCATTTGTGTGGATATTCGCAAAAGAAGTATACCATTTGAAAGGCCAACGACTCGTAGTAAAAGTTCAGTAATTGGTCAGCCAAAGGTTTTTTTTAATGAAGTTTTCAAGATTGTTTCTAGGTTACAGTATAAGAGTCTTAATTAAAAAAAAATAAATTTTAAAAATTCAATTAAAGAAAAACTATGGCTGACCAATTATTGAAATTAGTTGACTAGGGGTAGGTAACCTATCAGATGGTGTATATTTTTTTTCGAATATCCCATAAATGAGGTGCTAAAAATAGTTTTGACCTTGAAATTTAAAAAAAAAAGATTATTTAAAAAAATCTATGGCTGACAAATTACTGAAAGTAGCTGACCTTTTTTGACCAATTACTGACCTTTTAGATGGCATACTCCTTTTTTCTAAAATTCTATAAATGAAGTGCTAAAATACTTTTATACTGTGACCTTGAAACAAACTTTAAAAATTCATTAAAAAAACCTATGGCTTACCAATTATACTGAAACTAGCTGACCTTTTATCACAAGTTGGTACAATTTTTCGCATTTCAAATTTCAAATGGTACAATTTTTTGCGAATATCCCAAAATGAGGTGCCAAAAACAGTTGGTGACCTTGAGAAACTTTAACCATTGTTTAAAAATTTCCTATGGCTGACCAATTTCAGAAACTTGTTGACCTTTTTGGACCAATTACTGACCTTTTAGTTGGCATACTTTTTTTGCGAATATCCCATATATGAGGTGCTGAAGGTTAGGAGCCAGGGTGAAGTGTCGAAAAAAATCATTTTTTTGCAAATAACTACTGAACAGTAAATGCCATCAAAAAGTTGTCTACGTACAGTTTGTAGATCACAAAATTGTCTACAAAAAAGATTTTGAAACTTTTTTCGTACGACCAATGACTAAGAAAGTATAGCTATTTAAAAAAAAAAAAACATAAAATAACAAAAATATTTGTATTTTTTGGTATAGGTAACTGTCGTAGGAAATAAAGTGTATTGATCTTTTTTACTTTACTTACTTACTTTTTGTGGTCTAGAAAGTTTACCTAGACTTCTTTCGATAGCATTGACGGTTTAACAGTTATACAAAAAAAAAAAAAACATTTTCGTCATTTTATGTTTTTTTTTAATAGCTGTACTTTCTTAATCATTGGTCGTAGGACAAAAATGTGTGAGTCTTTTTTGTGATCTACAAATTGCACCTTAACTACTTTTCGATAGCATTAACCGTTCAAAAGTTATTTGAGAAAAAACTATTTTTTTGACACTTGACCCTGCGTAAAAAGATTTGGTCGAGTCAGATACACGGGGACTTTTTACCATTGCTTCGTTATGGTCAGTGGAAAAGCCCTACCAAATTTAAGCGTTATCGGAATATTGTGTAGAAAAATGTCTATTTTCACTAGGGTATATTGTTTATTGTTTTACAGGGGGCGCTATAGTTAAAAAGATGGAATAATTTACTTTCCTTGGAAGTATCGGTGGTACGGATATTGACGTTAAATGTAGAAGTGATAAAGCTCGCGCTTCCAAAGGTATTCTGTCTCAAATTTGCAAATTCAGTCAATTCTTCTCTCCTCATGCACTAAGTTGAGATTCTTATTCGAATCCAATTTTAAAACCGTGCTATTATATGCCTGCAAAACCTGGAAAGTCTTGGCTCCCATCTCGAGGAAACTGCAGCCTTTTGTGAATCGCTGTCTACGCACATCCTGAAGATTCACTGGCTAACAATTATTTGGAACCAGGATTTGTGGTGCAGCCAATAGATTGGTCACACAATAAAGAAATCAATTGATGATATTGCAAAGCAATCCTTTGAATGGCATCCTCGAAATCAACAGTGTTCGTAAGCAGGTTCCCATAGATAGACGTGCCACAGTAAACATATCTATCTACAGACCGTGACGCTGTGGCTCCATTAGCAATTTTTGAGGCAGTAACAAAAGCAACGGGAATGTCAATTTATTGTTTGGGTAGGCATTGCATTCCCAGGCAACTTCAGTTAAATTATCCGTTTTTGATAATATAAAATTTTAATTGACAATTTTTTTAAACGGGTTCTCATATTTTCAGCTTTAATTTCAAAATGAAGGAGAAGCCCGGGAGAAACCATTTTAAAAAAGGTGAAACGTCAAAATGTATTGCCTCATCAATGGAAAGCAATAATTGCCTTCCATAAACCAGGCAATATGGCGATTGCCATTTCCGAAAAGGCTCCATTGGCATTATTCAAGGCAATGGCAATGGGTGAGACAGTATATTGCCTCCAATATTGCCAATGCAGCCCCTGGGTGCAAATGATGGATATGACTTGTTGGCGCCCTATGCCCCGATCGGGGTTACAAGACTTGATGCTGATGATAGTGAAACTGATTATTTTATATTATACTACCATGTATTGCCAAAAATTAAAGTCGGTTTAGAAAAGTACACTTGGTGACCTAATTTCCAAAAATAGAGGAATTGTTATTTTACTCGTGCAACAAAATTCCAAACATTCCCAAAATCATGCAGATTTATCTTTCTATTAAAGAAGTTTTTTTGGCTTACAACATGTTCAAGTTTCTCTAGGAATTCACTTATACGCATTCCACAAGGTTAAAGTAAAATCCCTGGTTTTACTTCGCCAACCCCTACAATAAATACAGAGTTATATACCTTACTATCTCAATGCCTATTAATAGCTTTTCTTGAAGTGTTTTCGATCACTCTTAAGACTTAAAATCTATATAACAGTATAGGTGTATTAGGTATCTTCTCTTCTATATAATAATTATCCCCTCGAGATTCCAGACAAGTACCACACTATTTTAGAAACTTTCTTCTAAGATACTTCTAAGCAGTTTCGAAAACTTAATTTCCAGCAATTATTAAATATAATACGCGGTCACTATTGAAGGCTTTCTCACTTAACTTCAAGCAGCCATTATACAAAAGTAATTGGGGGGATCGTTATTGGGCTATAGCCTTACCAAAAATGAACAAGCATTAACCATGCAAAAAAAAATCAAAAAAAAAAAAAATCGAAAACTCACAGGAAGTGAACTCAATTTAGAAGAACGATGTTGATATTGATTGGGCAGCTTTCTAATGCTTGAAACAAACCCTTAAAACTTCAGTCAAACTTTGTTCTTAACAGAAACTATCGTCGGCTCTGTTTCCCCCTACGCCACGCAGCTCCCTTTTTCAAACCCAAAAACTTTATAATTTGATGTGCGGCTAAAGTTTTTCATATTATAATAGTAGGTTTATGTGTGTATAGGACGTAGATACTGTTTGATCAACTGGCAATAATATTTTCGATGGAAAATTACCCTCTGTGGATGAGGGCGAGACGGAAACGTATTTACCTACTATAGGATGCAACCAGCCGGAATTCGAGTATGGAGCTTTCGGTAGGTATAGTTTGCTCACCTTGCGTCAGGTTTAACCCCGAATTCAATTCATCCATGTAAAAAGTAAAATGGGATTTTCTGCTGAATTGAGCGCGAGCAGGCTTATTTTTTTTTATTTATGTATTTATGTAGCTATATGGAGGGTTGTGTGTTTTTTTTATAACCATAGTAAAATTCGAATAAAATTATTTTTTGTTTGAAATTTTGTATAGGTAGTTTATGTAAGCCGATATTTTTGGCAGAGGTATTGATAGTAGGGAAAAGGTATACGACCCGACCGTTGCGATGGCATTGGCGATGCTGACGTGACCCCTCATTCCCTCAATCACGTGGATTGAAGGTTTTTAAATTGATGAAGTATGTACTTAGTTAAAAGTTTACCTTCCACACGTTTTTAGATTGATTACAAAAGTAAAGTGAATTTAGATTTATTGGAAATCAGATTTATTAGTGAAAGGGGTTTTTTGTGTTCAAATAAAATGATTGTATTTGGATTTTTATAAGGGATATTTTTTTTTACTCATAAACTTCAATATTTGAATTCTGTTTTACATAGAATTTTGTTATTCGGAAAAGTATACAATATTATGGTGCTCAACCTGTTGGGTGTAGAGGTATGTTTTGCCACGCATCAAATTGGTGTTTTTCTACCCTAAAGCTAACATTTGAAAAAAATATTTTTTTCTGTTGTGTATAATGACAAGTTGTATTGAATTCGTATTTTGCTAACATCAACAATTGCAAAAAAATGTGAATTGAGAACCTGATCTCATAAAGCAGTTCCGTGCTTGGATTCGAGTTTGGGTTTATAAAAAATCCTTAACAGTTCCCAGTTGGAAAAATGCTAATTTTCTGTCTAGTTTGGGCAAGGCCCTAGTAAGTTTGCAGGATAGGAAAACTTTTCAGACACTTGGCAAGTAATTGCTGGATTTCAGTACCATCAATTAAGACGAGGGAATCTTTTCAAATACTCGTGAGGCCCACCCTGGTAAAAACTTGTTGTTCATGTTTCGTTAGTCCATCAGGAATGTCTTTTGTACACAAAAAACAAACATTTTATGAGCATCAGCATTCAATTTCAGTATCATACTACACTATTTCTTTCTCTTGTCTTCTTTTTCATACCAAACTTATTTACTTTGGGTGTGAGACATCTTTATATATAAGTATTTGTTATGCAATATAGTATATGAAACATAAGATTATGAAAATTATTAACTTTCGACATTGAATTTTTGAATAGCGAGTTAGACCAGTTGGTAGAGCGCATTAGAATGACAAGCACAAGCACAAGCACTGACGAGGCAAAAGGGTTCATAATCGCCAAGGCCATTGTTCTAGCCTTTGATAACCCTTGCTAGCCCCTTTAAAGAATCTATGTGAAACAGTCTTGTGCCTTGTGGAAAACAAGATTGTTTTACTTTTTTTGGTCTACCTGAAACTGTAGAAAAAAGATTAATACATTTTAGGTCAGATGTGCTAAAATTATGAATTTTTGTAAACAAAATCTAGAAATTGTTAGATCTTTTTTTTTGAAACAACGAATTTTCAAAAAAAAAAAATGAAATTCCTTTAAGAAATCAAAAAAACTTGTCTTCGAAAATCTTGACAGGCAATATTAGATATTAAAACATTTTAAAATCGTTCGCAGAGTAAATAAAAAACGATTCATCAATGGAATTTAGATACATAAGTGTTAATAACGGCGTAGAGTTAAATCAAAGGGCACGGTGTGCCAGGCCATTATGTTCTGGCACTGAACCCTTTTTGAAGTATCGAACTAAGGCGATTTTCGACCACCCCTCTTCCTTCATTACTAATAAAGTATGAAATTTAAAATTGACAGAATTTGCTAAGCTCTTCAGGTTCAGGCAACTCATCTTAGCATTAGTGGTTCCTGAGATATAAGACTGAAAATATCAGGTCATCAAATTATGGAATACTTCCCGATATTGTAGAACCTTGTAGTTTCGTACAATGGTCGGTCTTGTGATTTAAACAAAGGAAATATCGGATATTTATTCAATAACAAAAAAAACTTAACTCTTCTTATTGTTCTTGTGGCCTCAAGTGACTGCAGTGCATGGCTTTTCCTATTCTTATAGCTGTTCACCTGCTTTAACTACATCAAACTGTCTTCACTTCTCCACCGACACCACCTTCTTAATTTCGGTCGTCTAGAACAGTATAAAGTGCGTTGCCAAAGCATCCTCAGTGCCATCTCACCGCTTATGTGCCATTTAGTTTTGGTTCCAGAGGATGACATTCCCATAACAAAAGGACATAACAATATCAATTGTCTAAGTGTTTGTGTATTGTGAGTGGGTGCGTTTCAATTTGTTGCCAAAGTTCACAAACTTCCTTACTTCTCAAGCCAGCAAAGGCTCATATCAACCACTTTTTCTTCTCTTCTGACTTATAAAGTGCATGAAAATGGAAGAACAGCATCCCAGTAAAAAAGAAAAAAATAAGTAAACGATATAATAGGCATACAAAGATTTTGTAAAAGGAAGAAGAAAGAAGAATTATTCTCCCCATAGAATAGACTCATATAACAATGCGAGGAAGAGGATGTACATTTATCTGAAAACAATCGTTACAAGAAAATAACATGTGCCAAAAGGATTCACGGTTGCATGCAGTTGCTAGTTGTTGCTATGTGAGAAGGAATTTTCTTTTCACAACCAAACTGACTTTCTCTATCTCCCCATCACTTAATACCAATCATATATACGAGTATTGGTACCATATCTCTTGCCGTTGCCACCTCCTCTTCAAACCATTCAACATCAACTGGCTGCCCAATGCCTTTGTTCCCAGCCGAACTTTGCTTAATTAAAATGTTTCCTTTAGTCTTTCAGCAAGGGGTAGGAGTTAAGGTACCAGAAAACAGCAAGCAGCCTTGCACCACCCGCACATGGCAATTCTTTCCGCTTTTGTTTCTTGTCGCTCGAGTTTGTGTGTGTTAAGGAAGTGTGTTGTTCTTTAAACAAAACAAAAGGCGAACAGCAAGCTGTCTGTTTTTGTTTCTTGTTCGTTCTTCTTTAGTTTTGAATTCGATTGTTTTTTTTGTTTAGTTTTGTTTTCTGTATCCCTTTTGTAGACACCCGTTCCAAAAAGTTCTTTCTTTAAGTTAGACATGGTGTTTTCTTTGTTTTTATTTAACTGTTAACACGTACCTTCAAGTACAGGGTGTTTTTTTAATTACCCTTTGTTTTAATTTTTATTAATTTGTTAGATCAGTCTTTCCAAAATTTAGAAAATCCTGTGATAGGACAAGAAGAAAACCCAGAGTTCCGCCAATCTCCACCCAGTATAGAAGAGTTTGATTTAGCTTAGAAAAAGCTAAAGAATAACAAGTTCGGTCGGTTCTGATGAATTACTAGCGGAACTCTTCAAATAGGGAGGAGATATGTTAATAGGGCGCATATGCATCACATCATCAATGCCGTTTGGGTTGAAGAAAGCACGCCCCATGATTGGATTATCAGATCCATATGTCCCATTTCAAAAAAAGCGATCCTATGTTTTGCAAGAATTATCTAGCCATATCCTTGCTAAACGTAGCTTATAAGATCCTATCAAACTTAATGTGTGATCATCTTAAACACTCTGCAACACTTTAATCAGCGAGTATCGGTGTGGCTTCCAGGCTGGAAGGTCGACCATAGACGAAACATTTTGCATATAATTCTGGAAACGACCAACGAGTTTCGATGACCGAACTCGGGATCCCAGTAGAGGCAGTAGAAATACACACACGGTGCAATTTGTAATTAAGAAGTAGCTGTTCCGGACTTTTCCAAACATGCAAAGGGTTTCAGCAACGAAATGCACTATCGTGTTAGTTCTTCAACCCCGTTCTGGAGCAGGTAATGCGTAGTGTAAGGGATGAACAGAAATAGCGATATCTTCAACAGATCCGTCCTAATACTGAAATATATAGACGTTACAGACATCATCGGAGGCTCCCAAAGTGCTGTTTCAGATTCCTTCACTCGTTTCGTTGGTCTTGAAGCAGACCAATTACCTGATGTGAACAAGCATCTGTTCATAAGCAAGACACCGTTATGACACCTTGACCTTAGTTGAAATCCGGTAAAGAATTACCCTAGCAAACCCCTATTACTTCGGTTTGGCGAAACAATTGGGTTCAAAACTGCTTACGAGCAAGACGAAGGGCATGTATGAATGACGAAGTGCATGCTCTACAAAACCTTTATACTGCCACCCCTACTATACGTAGCTGAGTGTTGGACGATACCGGGCTTATTCAAAAAGAAAATTCTTCGACGGATATTTGATCCTGAGTGCGAGGACGGCGGCGAAGGAAGGAGAATATAAACGCGAACTCTATGAGCTGTACAAAGGTGTTGATGTATCTAGTCCAGAACATCAAAACACCTCAACTACATATTGTCTCAGTTATAGATTGATCGCATGAACAACAATGCTCCAGTCAGGGGAATCTTTGAATCCCAGCCCCAGGTTCGAGAGAGAAGAAGAAAAAGAAGAAGAAGAAGAAGGAGAAGAAGAAGAAGAAGAAGAAGAAGAAGAAGAAGAAGAAGAAGAAGAAGAAGAAGAAGAAGAAGAAGAAGAAGAAGAAGAAGAAGAAGAAGAAGAAGAAGAAGAAGAAGATGAAGAAGAAGAAGTAGAAGAAGAAGAAGAAGAAGAAGAAGAAGAAGAAGAAGAAGAAGAAGAAGAAGAAGAAGAAGAAGAAGGCATATACCGGTCGTTGTAAATTCTCCATCATTGTTTAAAGCCTTAGAACTGATGAAAACTTTAACATACGAAGTCAATAGTTAATTTTTTGCAAAATTATGTGTCACCCTGTTTGTGTATTTGTGTACTTAATGTTATGAGTGTTGCTGGCGAAGGAGTTCCTGTAAAAGACCCGTTCTCTTTGTCGTCATATATGGAAATGAAAAAAGTTCGAAATTGTATTCATGACCGTGTCTGTTGGCAGAAGCCTCTAGTGTTTTGGGTTTAGAGGACATAACATACTGTTGTATATATCTATTGTTTCATACAGTTATCGGTACTTACAATATTCCTCTATATTACCATACACACCTTATATTGTACCTACATGTACATTGCCTGGCGGTGGTCATACAAACATATGCTTGGCGGGAAATTGGGCCAATTTGTCTGCTCCGTTTTCTCTTTTAGCGGCTCATAAATAAGAGGACAACTTTAATTGGTGACATCAGGTTTCCTTTTATGCTGTTTTGTATACTCTTCTTCAATCTGGGTTAAAAGAAGATGATGATGGTCTATAGGAACTAGGAACTAAGAGCTCAAGGTTATACTTTGTTGTTGACGTAGATACCATACAATATTTCAATGTGTATCTGTGTCTAGGCATTGGGCACCTGCACCTGCTACATACCTTCGGCGGCATTTTAGATAAGGACATAACGTATAATGTACAAAGGAAGTGTGATATTGTGAACACATCCAGCTGTTATATTGTTGTCCTTTGTTTTGTTTTGTTAGTTATATGGATTGTCAGACACCATTGCACTTATATAGTTATGCTTGAGGATTCCCTTGAAACTAAATTAAGGATTGGGTGTGGAGTGAGACACTTTTATTGTGTGAAATTGTTACGAAATTTGTATGAATTTACAATTTTATAAAAGTCATTTCAGATTATTTAATTTCAATAATTAAAATTGGCAATTTAACCCCAATAAAAATATTGCAATTTTTTTACCAGATTCCCTTTACTTGTGATATACATGGTGATATAGGGTATTCTATAGGGCATTATTGACACATTCTCAAATTGCGATCTTAACTCATTTTATGGAAGAACATCCCGACTTGTCCAAAGTATATAACCAAACTTCGTCCAAGGCAAGAATGAAATTTATAAATTGTGATCTGATATCGCTGCAATGTTAAATGGTATTTTTTTCATTTTCACTAACTCAAATAAGAAAATCGTTGCGCCCAAAACATTTTGACTTCAATTTACCAAAAGATAACATATAAACAAGATGTCATATTACCGTGGGTACCCAATCAATCAACTACAGTTACCTTCAAACTTCAAAATTAATGCAAGACGATACCTATTTACCTATCCTCCAAGCCCTATAGTTTTTAAGTTAACGTTTTGACAATTATCGACTTACGTCAAGCAAATAAAGGCAGCTCTATCGCTCAAACGATACCTGCCTGGATAAATGCCAAGTTTCTGTCTAGTTTGGGTAAGGCACTAGTAAGTTTTCAGTATAGAACAGCTAGACGAGGAAAACTTGTCAGATACTTGGCAAGGACTTACTGGATTTCAGTACCGAACATTTTGATGAGGGAAACTTTTCAAATACTCGTAAGGCCCTCCCTAGTAAAAACTTGTTTAACATGTTTCTGTAACCCATCAAGAATGTCTCTTGTACACAAAAAAAAAACAAAAATTTTATAAGCACCATGCGATTTCAGTATCATACGATACTTTTCTCTGTCTTTCCTTTGTGTTCTTTATGATTTCACACTTTTTTCTGTGGGTGTGAGACATCTGTATATATCATAGGATTGTTCAAAGAATTAAAACTGTTCTAAGTTGTTCTACCTAAAAAGTAAGTACATAAAATCCTGTTCTCTTCCGTATTTATTTGTTGTGCAATAGGCGTGTTTTTTTGTGTCCTCTATGTTAGCTTAAGAAATAATGACACAAAAAAAAAACGCTCATCATTGCTTCAGAAAAGAATTTGGCAGCACTGATATAACAATGACATTTTCTGACATTTTGGATGTCAACTCTGTTTGTCAACAAAAAAAAAATTAAAATAAATTTCGTTAAAATTTTGATAAATTAAAAGAAACATATCCTCCTTGGTCCGGTCCTTGTTTTATTTATTGGAAAGTAACATTTATTTTAAATTAATCATTATATTTTGAGAAATAAAAAAATGTTTGGTTTTTACCTTTTTTTCTATCATCTTTTTCTCGAACATTCGACTCGTGCTTCAAGATGCATCTGCCAAATTAATGAATTTTTGGATGCATTTTTAACATTTGTTGAGAATTCATCGGATAAACGTAGAAAATAGTATATGGAAGCACTGTTTTTATTTTAGCTTAATTCTTAAGCAGAGATGTTTATCACCGCGAACTAAGCATCACAGAGAAAAAAAACAACGTAAAATCAAAGCAAAAAACTTTGATTCCAATATTTTCCGGAAAGATTTGGCGCCAACGCCGAAAATTCTTAAATCAAATTGGAGCGACTTTATTTCAAAGTGATTCCATACTTAAAAACGAACTAGATTTTACTACGTTTTCAAGTTGATTTAAAGTGGAATCATAGGTAAATAAAATTCATCCATCTTTTAAAAAAAACATTTATCTACTTCGAATCAACGTAGATTGAACTTCGCTTGGTTAGGTATTGATTCAAAATGGCTACCCACGCCACGCTTCTTTGTTTACATTTATGTAAGACAAAGGCAAATGTATATTCATGATCGACGCATTTCATTTTTGTGGTGAATCATTTATTTGTGACGATTTAAGTGTATCGTTTGATGCTATGATTATTTCATAGTAATAAATATAGGAAAAGTAATTAAATATTGTTTTTCGATAATATGAAAGTGAATTTTGATTGCGCGTTTAATTTGTTCACAAATGTAAGGGCGCTACTTCGAAAAACAACAACGCGCTCTCGAAATTCTTTATATTAAGCTTACAAATACAAACAAATTAAGGTTTACTTAACTATGCAACACTTTGAAACTACGTTGATGGCACTTTAAGTGCCATAAAAGTGGATCACAAATTAAAATGTGGATTTCAATGTAAAAATGAATACGTTTCACTTGAAACAAGGTTGAGCGCACTTTAAATGTGGATATCAATTTAAAAATGATAACGTTTTACTTTTACAACAACGTTGAACGAAATGTATATGCACAAAAGTTGATTTCGATGTATAAATAAACACGTTTTACTTTCAAACTAGGTTGAATATCTTATAATTACGTCGCATATTCAAATTAAGATTGTTTCAACGTAAAAATGAAAATGCTGCACTTCATTTAAAAAACTTTAGATCAAATACGCTCGTATTTAACTTTAGAAAGCATTTTTTCCCTCAGTGTATTTGATGTTGTATTTTACATGGACATTTTTTTTAAGCTTACATAGAGGGCACTAAAAAACACGCCTAATATGGTATGAAACATTATTTGTACCTAGCTATAGCGAGTTAGCCCAGTGGGTAATGCATTGCACTGACAAGTACATAGAAGATCGCAGGATCAAGTCCCACATAAGCCTTTTTTTTGCCTGACGATGCAAAATGGTTCATAATGCCTATTCTAGGTTTTGCTTACCCTTGCTAGCCCCTTGCCAGAATCTATGTAAAACTCTCTTGTGCCTTGTCGAAAACTTTATTGTTTTTCTATCTAATCGAGTTACGGAATGACCCCCTTGAACTATAATTTTCATTCAATTTTCATAATTTCAAAATTTTGAATCTCAACTATTTTTATCTCAATATTATTTAACTGAAGCAATGTCAAAGTTTTCTGTTTCTGTTTAAAATTTGTATTCATTAACCAAATAAAAGGGACAAAAAATATGTGTACAATAATTTGTATGAAAACTTTGCTCCTTTGAAATGTTCATTTTACATTATCCCTCTCGAAGTTTCAATCCTCCTGCTGCAACAAAATTAATATTGGCGAAAGTATGTCAGCTCAGGCTTTATTGCTTCGTCCAAATTTCAACAAAGACTTTGTAGCTCTTATTATTTTTTTGTTGTTGTTGTTTTTTTAATTTTTTTTATTTCTATTATTCTCTATGTTGATGATTGCTCTAATTTTAATTTCTATCTTCTTTGGTTACTTTCTCATTGAGTTCCAGTAACAGTGCAGTCAACATAGGAAGTGGAGGAAGAAACAAGAGAAAATCAGGATTTTGATGAATATTCCTTTGCATTCTGAATATCTAGAAAGAACATACAAAAAAAAAACCTCTACTTTAAAAACAACTCAGTTATTTGCAACGAAAAAAGGACTAACTTCATGAAAACTAAAAAAAAAAACAAAGAAAACCAAAACAAATCCAATGGAGAAGTTTTTCTTTTTCCATTAAGGAAATGAAATAAAAGAAAATGA
This sequence comes from Melangyna quadrimaculata, assembly GCA_949320155.1. Classification (NCBI taxonomy): domain Eukaryota; kingdom Metazoa; phylum Arthropoda; class Insecta; order Diptera; family Syrphidae; genus Melangyna; species Melangyna quadrimaculata. Next base: position 42,736,173 of record OX439485.1, on the reverse strand, counting down.
TTTTTTTTTTCTTTTATTATGTTTTTTGGAAAGAAAAATGCAACTCCAAGTATTTTACTTAATTTTGTATTTTATTTGTGTTCGTTTAACACGATCCACCATACTCATTGTGATTAATGTAGCATAATGGAAAATAAACAAAAACTACTTTCACGTTTTTGTGCGGTTGAGTTGCGGAATAATTTATGCAACGACATTTTCGTTCATCATCATCATCACAATCATCGGGATGCAAATTCAATAATCTGAAAAAATCAACAATCTTGTGCAGATGCATCAGCGTTATGTGAGGATAATATGTGATGTACATATGTGTGCTTATGAATAAATTCTTTATTTTTCAATTAAAAATTCTACAAAGATGTTAATTGAATATTGAAATTGCTATTTTGTCTTCTTCCAGGAAAGTTGTTATTTATGAACTATGGAACTTCTTGTTAATTTATGAAGTATGATTAATTGTAAAATGGGATTTGTTTGTCCTGGGAACGATTTCAGTCACCAAGAAACGAAGCCTGTAATTTGATCACTCTTTTTCGAGTATATTTGAAGATTTTTAAATCAACGTTTACACTTTTATCAAATTTTTGAGTAAAAGGCTGGGAAACTACGTGCTCGGTGTTACGTGAACCAATTTCAATGAATTTTTTGACTTAATTTTGTTTTATTATTATGATCACTAAGATCGCTAAGATCAGCAGGCAAACTCTCCAAATTTCTATTCATTAAATTAAGTAGTTCCCGAGATATAAGACTGCAAGAAACGTAACTGACTGACTCACTCACTCACGCACTTACTTACTCACTGACTTACTCACTCACTCACTGACATATCATCAAAATTATGGAGCAATTTCCGACATCCTAGAATCTATTAATTTCACACAACGGTAGGCCTTGTGGTGTAAACGAAGGAAACAATTTAAGATTTTCCATTCTGGGGCGTGGTACCCGCCCATTTTCATAAAATTGATATAAATTATGAGGACCACTTCTGATGGTCGTAGAATCATGAAATGTGGTAGAACGGTAGGGCTAGAAGTGCAAGCAAATGGAAAATTTTAAAATATGTGACCTTACATTCAAAGGGCGTGGCATCCGCCCATTGTCGCAGAATTGATATCAATTATATGGAGCACTTCTGGATGTCATAGAATGATGAAATTTGGTAGAGTGGTAGGACTTGAACTGCAAGCAAAGTCTAAATTTTAAAACTTAATATTTTACATTCAGGGGGCACAAAATGCACTGCCACAATGCAGGTTTCATGTCACCATCAAAGTGCAAGGAAAAGTCTACCATAACATCGGTTCGCTGCTTCCTCTCTATCCGATGAAGACGCCAACTTCTTGCATTTTGAAGGAAGGTGATACGAGGTTCACCGGGCACCGCTAGTCTTACATATATATAAAAATTGATGTTTGTATGTTTGTAAGTATGTAATAGACTCCGAAACCTCCCAACCAATAGAGCACAAATTTTGAGGATATCTTTGGTGTAAATCCGAGCGTGTTGCTGTGAGGTTTGGTCGAAATTGGTCCGGAAATTTGTCAACCAGGCGAAAAAATGCATTCCGGAAAGGGTAACTTGAACAAAATCGAATGATATCAGATAGAAAAATGTGTTTGAGACCCTATATTCAGGTTCTTAGAATGATAGCCTTAGGGTCAAATATTTTGCTCGCAACAAGGAGTAGCAGTGTAAGTTGTAATTGCACACAAATTGGGCGAAAGTTGAAATTGCAGCAATTGCAGTTGCAGTTTTGGATGGAGTTTTAGATGGAAGACATTAAATTGATTTCTAGAAAAATGTAGTTTAATGCATTTTTCAGAAAGCGTACCAACAACGTTAGCAAGGTGGACATATGTCAATAAGAAATTGCAATCAATGTTACAGCTGCATTTAGAGTAGAAGCTATTTTTTAAAAAGTTTTTTTATTGTGAAAAATATGATCAAAAACAGTAGGTACACATAACATGACATATAAACAACTGCATAGAATGATTGGAAAATTTGTACAATAACTAATTTTGGCCCGCGACCAACCCTAGATATAAATGAATATAAATTGGATGAAAGTTCCATTTTACAATACTTCATAACATAAAAGTAGGTAAATAATATTATTTTAAGTGGCAGAAACTCGCAGGATGGACATTGAACACGGCTTTCCAAAAATAAAGTTACATAATTGCATTTGAAAAAAAAGGATTGTGGTCTATTTTTTTGATTTTCAAAAAAGTGAAGCATGATTCGAAGGGGGTCAACAATTGCAGTTGCAGTATAAGTTAAAACTGCAAGAAAGTTAATGCAAATATGTTTATATCTTATTTACATCTTAACATGAAAATTTGTGTAATCAATATTATTCTTTATGGACGGGAAAAATCGTTCGATAAAAAAGTGACCGTCGCGTCGTCGGGAGGGAAACCCATCAGCAAAAGGAATCAATGTCAAACAGAAAGGTAACAGAAATAACCCAACAACGTGAAGATTGTTGCACATCAATTCGTGTTCGCAATACAGAAATAAGAGAGGCTGAAAAGCAGGGGCGTAGCTACAGCTTGTGGGGCCTCGGGGCAAAACGAAATATGGGGCCCTATTGCTGAATGACTACCTAAACAATGGTTAAATAAATTTCGATAAAAAATTCTAAATTTGTTTTACAGAAATAAAATGTTAGGTAGTTAGGTACTAAAATAATTTGTATTCTGGATTTTGCAGAAGCTATTACTTTTCTCAAATCTTTTTGCCATGCTCTTAGATTTTTAACCGATATCAATGATAAATTGATTGGCCTTTTTTGTTTCAAGGTGCTTTGCAAGTAATTTTTTATTACTTTCAGATTTGAAAGTATTCCTTCCGCTTTTGCTATGGTAACACGAGCAGTTAAAAACATTATAAGAGCGGTTCATATATCTGGATAGCTCGAAGATAGTGAAGAATATGACCAAAAAAGTTGCCAATTAATTTTGACCTGATAGAAAGTAACTGAGCAGAAAAATCAGATGCCACAAACAGAAGAAATATGACGAATATATAAATTCAAGTCTATTTTTTTTAAACAAAATGCACTTACTTTTGAGCCATACCAACAAGCGGAAAAAGTTACAAGACATAATTTGTAGAAAATTTAATTTGCTATGCTATTTTACTTGGATTAAAACCATCTGAGTAACGTATGAAAAAGAATTAAACGTTAAAAACAAAATGGCAATGAAATTTTGCTAACCATGAACAGGAATACATATTTTTAGAGTTTTCTCCCAATTCTTTTATTTTAATTTTACAAGTAAATATTTCAAGGGTCACATATACACAAAATAAGGATATCTCCGTCGGGGGCTCCCTGGCCGGAGGCCCCGGGGCATTGCCCCGTTTGCCCCAATGGACGCTACGGTTCTGCTGAAAAGTCCGACCAACACGATAGTTGGACAAGTTCAAGTTCGCCTGGAACAACTACGGCAGATTAGATTAGCCAACGTGATTCACGCCTTGATCCGCTCAAAAAAGGTTTATGAAACTGAAAGAATCAATTTTAATTTGGAAGGATTTAACTTCGACAAAGAAATTACAGGAGTCATCACGATAATCCTATTGGCCCAATGCATAACGTTTACCTGCATTGTCGTGCATTGAAGTTCGACAAAGATCCCCTCGAAATGTGTTTGTCGAATAGGAAAAGTAAAATTGCCCACAAATGGAGCCGTCATTACCACTGGAGCCGCCAACAAAGCAACTTTGTGTGTATTGTAATATTTTTCCATGGGTTCGCCAATAAAACTTATTTCTTTTATTCAAACTGAAGAACAATTACTTTACAAAAATATAACACCTTTATTTCACTTCAAATACTTTACTTTTATTATAAACAAGCACAACTCTTAATTCACTATTTTACTCCGACATTCATTCGTTCACTTTCAAAATCAAACTGAGATCTTCGGACTGGTGGCCGTGTATTTATATCCGAGAAAAAGCTACTAGAATCTTCTAGGGTTTCTGGAATGTGCTGGAATGTACTTCACTGGAAAGTCTCCACAAGTAGCTCAAAAGCTTTCGACCAATTACAAATTATACAATTCAATGGTTTGGGTATTGGATAACGATGCGAGTGGTTTAGGTATTGGATAATGATAGAGTGGTTTAGGTATTGGGTGGTTTAGGTATTGGTTAACATTAGTTAATCTTTTGTTCATAGATGGCGCGGAACTCATTCTGTTATAGAAGAATAAGAGATGTCGTTGTCACAAATGGGCATATTCACCACAGTATGATTTTGGCATGACTTCAGACTCATAACGACTCATAACATTTTCTACAAAGCATTCGCAAGTACAAAACATGTTTCCAAATTACTTCGTTTTGGTTTGGAGCAACAAAATTGACAGCCACAATGCAGGTTCATGCAACCGTCAAGTCTACCATAACATCGGTTCACTGCTTCCTCTATTCGATGAAGACAATAACTTTTTGTATTTTAAGTGAAGGCGATACAACGTTCGATGGGCATGGATAGTATTTTATGAATTTCGCGAGTTTTTTTTTTATTAAAAAAGTTTCTTAAATCCGACTAAACTTTTCTTTTTAAAAATGGGTACCTTTACCCCCCTCCCTCTTGAGTTTAGCTCGTGGCCCTGGGCTGGGGACCTTGGGCATGTTCTACCTGGGGGTTACCCCTACCATATACCAAATAATCCAGAGGGCCTTAGTTTTTGCAGGCAAAATTCCTTTGTTGACTGTTCTAAAAATGGAAAGTTTGCGGTTTGATAAATGTTTATTTGATCAGTGATTTTCTTATAAACGTATTTCTTATACTTTAACATTAAAGTACTTTACCTACCATTTTTACAAAGTATCATTTTAAAAACGATTTAACGGCGTTCTAAATCGGCTAACTGATGATCGGGTTGGCACTTTTGAAATAGCTATAACTTCAGCCAAATAACTTGGTGGGAGAACACTTTAGTTGTTGTTGTTTCATTCAAAGTTTTCAGCGGCTTAATTAAAAAAAAAAAAAAAAAAAATGAAGAACCAGGGCCTAGTGACTAACAACTGGCAACCAATTCTGTGAGCGCCTTTCGACAGGAATGGAAGGGAACTACAATTTTATGCCGAATCCGAACGGCTAGACGAGAAGCACTTATTCGTGACAAGTGATAATCTTGGAGGTTGGAGGATTTGTCAATTCCTCGCAAGAGGCGTTAGCCCTGAAAAAAAAAACTTTTTTAGTTTTTAGATGGACGAGGCTGGAAAGCGATCCCAGACCTCCAGCGTGACAGTCGAACGCACTAACCATTACGCTACGGGCTACTACCGGCTTAATTAATATCAAGTCAAATATTAAAACATCAATTAAATCTCTTCGACAGAAAATTGAAAATAACAGAATCTACCTTAAGGATTTCTTGGGCCAACTTAAACAATGGATTGATGTCAAATTAAAAGGAAATTTCATATAAGTTTTGTTTTTCAATTTCCACCAAATATTAAGTGCCATAATATAAAGAATGGCTCACTTTTAAAATTAATTAATTTTTTTTTTTGTGAAAATTAATTTTTATTCATCATTATCATTATAGCATCCAATTTTATGCATGAATCATGTATTCAATAAACTCTATCAATAACATGATTTTCTCCTTATATTCAAAATTATCATCAAAGTAATTATATTATAATTTAACCGATGATGATACAAGACCATTGAATACAGCCAACATTATTATATGCAATACGCGACCTTATCCCAATCAATAAGCACCTCTATCAAGTGACATGTTCCATATCAATCACCTAATTGAGGTCCTCATTATCATCAACTTAAGAACATTTTGTCGGAAATTCCATTCAATCGACAAGAATCAATCGATTTGGGTGTCGATTGGCGAGAGTGCACAGCACGTCACATCAACATTCAACGAATTATTCCAAAGCATGCACGCTTCTTCAATTTGAAATTCACTGCCATCGTCCCGCCGCGCGCCACCAGAAATTCACCGCTTAAAAACACCAAATCGACAACCGACAAGGAAGCCAATTTCATTTTGCATTAAAATTCGCTAGAATACCTACAACGAAAAAAAATATTTGAGAAGAAGATCCCAAAAGATTCTCTCTATGATGCTCTGCCGGAACGATTCCATAAACATTTTCAAATTAAATTGTATAGCCTTAGAGAATCTTTTTGACGAGGATCGCAGGCGTTTAACGATTTTGGTAGCACTTTGCCTAGAACCAAAAAGAGAAAAAAAAAATAAAACGATAAATAGCTTTTTTTTTAGACAACGCGGAAAGTCTCCTAGTTGCCAACCACAATTCACTCTGCTCGCATCTTCCTCGCTGGTGTCATCATTTTTGTGCCATGTGACCTTGGGGAGAAACAAGATGAAACCAATTCGGTTTACAAAGACTATCAACATAGACGAGATAAATAAAGTACACCAATGGTGGGTCGCGAGGCTTATAGGTCGTAAGTATTTGCACCTAAATGTGAGTTTAAAATATAAAATTAAATGGCAAAATACATAATTGAGACTAAATTACAAATCGCAGCAGCTGCGCCGAATATGAAAATGTTTCGAACCCTTTACTCGTCAGAGCGAATAACTGCATAATATAATTTTCAAGCTGACGCGACTTGAGCAGTAGCGAGAAAACTATTAAAATAAATTGATGTCATCGGAAATAAAGGTAAATTATCTCGAAAAAAGTAGCTCATACAAATACCAGATGAATTAAGGTTGTGTTGTTCTTTTTCGTGTTTAAAACGTGGCCTTTATTCTTATCATTATGAGGTTGTTTTAATTTCAATCGTTTTGAAAGTAAAATAATATTTACTACCATAATGCTTCGCTTAAGTGCTTTGAAGGCAGAGTTTCTGTATTGTGTTGTTTAATTTTTCAATCGCGGCCCTAATTCATATGGTCAGATGTATTATTGGCTAATCAAATTTAAGACCGCTAACAAACATTATGGGGGAGTTTTAATTTCAATTGTTTTGAAAGTAAAATAATATTAACTACCATAATGCTTCGCTTAAGTGCTTTGAAGGCAGAGTTTCTGTATTGTGTTGTTTAATTTTTCAATCGCGGCCCTAATTCATATGGTCAGATGTATTATTGGCTAATCAAATTTAAGACCGCTAACAAACATTATGGGGGAGTTTTAATTTCAATTGTTTTGAAAGGAAAATAATTCTAACTTCTATAATACTTCGCTTAAGTGTTTTGAACGAAGAGTTTCTGAAGCAATTTTTTATCAAATCTTTAAGAAGGAGTTCTAATTTAAATCGTCTTAAAATTAATACTTACTTCTATAATGCTTGGATTATGTGATTTGAAGGAAGTGTTTCTACTGTGGTATTTCGTTTTTAATCGCGGCCTTAATTTATATGGTCAGATGGTTTAATGACATCAAATTTAAAACCGCTAACAAACATAAGGGAATTTTAATTTCAATTGTTTTGAAAGGAAAATAATACTAAGTTCTTTAATGCTTCGCTAAAGTGTTTTGAATGAAAAGTTTCCGAAGCAATTTTTTTCCAAATTATATTAAGAGGGAGATCTAATTTAAATCGTCTTGAAATTAATACTAACTTCTATAATGCTTCGCTTATGTGATTTGAAGGAAGAGTTTCTATTGAGGTATTTCATTTTCAATCGCGTCCTTAATTCATATGGTCAGATGTATTAAGGACATATGAAATTTAAAACCGCAGCAAACATTACGGGGGTGTTTCGATTTCAATTGTTTTGAAAGGAAAATAATACTAACTTCTTTAATGCTACGCTTTAATGTTTTGAACGAAGAGTTTCCGGAGCATTTTTTTTTTTTAAATAACTTTAAGAAGCACTTCTAATATAACATAAGGGGGAGTTTTAATTTCAATTGCCTTAAAAGGAAAATATTTACTTCTATAATGCTTCGCTAAAATGTTTTGAATGAAGAGTTTCTACTATATTGTTTAATTTTTCAATCGCGGCCTTAATTCACATTGTCAGATGTATTATGACTAAGGAAATTAAAAAATAATATTATTTTCTATAGTGCTTTGATTAAATGTTTTGAACGAAGAGTTTCCGATTCAATTTTTTTTTAACAACTTAAAGAATATCGTGATTTGATTTCCTATCAAATGCAAAGCAGTTGTATCAGTCAAGAAATGAGAGTTTTAACAGTTGTATAAGCAATCAGGTAACGTATTCAGCCAACACGTTGCAGTAAGAAAAGTGTTGGGGTTAAGTTGGAAGTCAAAGCCGATTCAAAGTGCTCCAGGGAACAGGAATATGATTATTATGTTTTAAGAATTTATTGACGAAAATTCTGTAAATGATATTTTGATCTTGAATTTAATGTAATTTTTGCAAATCCATAAATTGCCCTTAAAAAAAGTATTTCTTTACCACCTATGTGTCGCAAGTAAAAATAAGATGAATACAAAATGAAACAAGTGTAGCCATATCTATGTATACACGGAATATACTCAAAGAATCTCAAATTCTTGAGAAGGGCAAACAGCAATAGCATCATCAGAACCAGAAGCTGGAGCATCTCTCAGAGCTCCGAGCAGTGATGAAAGTGTTTCCAGGGCAATTTAATTTATTTTAAGGCTTGGCGTTGCGAGGATGTAATATCCGCCCGGTCGTCAATTGGGAATGGGTAGGCAGGGAATTTCGGGCCTGACGGGGTGTTTTCTATGTTCAAGAATGGAGTTGGACTGAGATTTGCTGTGTGCCTGTGATGATACAGTGACGTAGGGGGTCGGTCGGTAGATATATACAGACGATGACATAGACAACAACAGTGACGGTGACGACGCGACGGCACAATAATTAAGTTCCACCGAAACAGTGACAATGCAAAGTCGGTCCCAGTTCACAGACACTGGAGAATATTTTTATAAATTTATTCAATGCTATGGCGAGAAAAATATCCTATCTGTGTATCTCTAGATATATAGAACTACATTATAGCTATTGGGCCTAAGGGTTGTATTATATGTTTTGGTATAGGTATATCTGAATTTGGCTTAGTTTAATGGTGTTCAATTTGGTTAGATTGTGTGAGATGTCCATTTCTCGGACGGCCCAAAGTCATGACCCTCGAAGATTATGATTAAACGATATCGCATTCCTTCGGATTAAGGGTAACTCCTTTGTTTATATTGTATATCTACTCTCATATATATGAGTGTTGTGATTTTTGTAAATTGTTACCTTTGCTCAAATAACTGAACCCGCTGCGACAAAAAAAAAAAACAAATATCATATTTTGAGAATATAAAAGCCACTTATGTATACACATATACCTAGTTGACCTACGTTGTTTCAATGTAGGCACAATAGGTTAGGTATCAGAATTATGTAGATACCTATTTGTTATTATTAAAGTGTAGTTTATGATTTATATAAAATTGGCAGAAAATTAATAGGAAAACTCTTATGAATAGATGATTCTAGGCCAACTAGGATAAAACTAAAAGAAATAAATATTTGTAAAAGCATCGAGGCTTTTAGAAATTTTTTCAAGATAAAATTATTTTTTTGGATATTTTAAATTATTATATTATCTCGCATATGTATATATACATAACTTTATGTTTCCAAAAATATAAATTAAATGTCACATTTCCCTGTTTCGTTCAGAATCTCTGATGATTTTATATTTGTGATATTGGTACCTATATAGTCCAGTAAGAATAGACACAAAAAAATGCCAAAGAAAGGAAAAAATTAGTTCGAGGCTGAAATTTGGTGTGATCATTGGTAATGGTACAACATAAACTGATAGTTCCTCATCAATCCGATGACCGCTAGGTCAGTTACAAGGTGTCAAAGGTCATGAAAATGTTTTTTTTTTTTTTGAAAATAACTTGAGAACGGTTTGGTTTACAAACTTGTAGCTGAGGCAATTTTCCACACCAATGCCCATATTCATTTTTTGTATAGCATTTACCGTTAAAAAGTAATAGCAGTTCAAAAAATCACTCGGGTCGTAAAATTTATTAATTTAAATTTGTTGGTACCAAAATCGGCCCATGAAGGTGTGTTTTTTTTAAAGTAGCTCAAAAACGGTTTGGTTTAGATGTTCGATGGCTATAAGGATCAGCGAAGCAATATAAAAGCTTCCGAGAAGCGCCGTCGGTGTGCTTCAGCTTCAGCCTCTTCATCAGCAAACAACTAAAGTCGACTCATTGCTATGCTTTCTGAAAAGTTTAAGGTTGCTAACATCCTAGTGAGGCAAGCCAAAAATGATGCTGAAGTTTTGATTATCGAAACGACCATAGATTGTGCTAAGAAACGCACGAGTATTGTTGTAGGAGAGGATGTTGACTTAATAGCAATACTTATAGCACGGACTCCTGGAGACAAAAAGATTTACTATCCAAAGCCAAAACAAAGCTAAAATTGAATCTAAATTATATTGTACTCAAAGTTTAGCCACTTACCCTAAAAAACAAGCCCACATCTTGTGTTTGCATGCATTTACTGGTTGAGATTCAACTTCTGCTCTCTACAACAAAGGTAAATTATAATTCTTCAAGCTTTTCGAAAAGAGTGACGATCTAAGGTAAACTTAGATATTTAGATAAGTATTCCGAATTTGTCCGATTGACCAGGCTCAACAAGGCTGTAAAATAATCTTGGCTGGGAAGAGATAGTACTAATCCTGAAAGCTGGGGATGGGTATTGAGAAATAATGTTGCCTATTACCAATCTGATCCAACCAGCACCTGATGAACTTCTTACAACAATATTTTGTTATTGTAGTAAAGGCTGAGGTTTTAATTGTAGTTGTCGAAAAGCGGGGTTAAAATGTTCAATAGTGTGTGGGCAATGTCATGGGCAGACATGTACAAACTCAATTCAAATTTATCCGTATGAAGAGGACGTTAATGATGAGCCATTTCTTACCACGCCATAACAAATCAATCAAACATTGATTAGTATCTAATGTTGACTAAATTTTATTTGCAAAACACAGGGGGTATAGGCCTCCTGGGGATACCAGTTTAAAAAAACCCACCTGGACACTTGACCTCTATGGTGGTGTAGAAGAAAGTGCAAAAAAAGGGCTAATTTCGCGATACTTGCGATTGTTTTAACTGCTATAACTTTTGAACAGTAAATGCTACGGGAAAATGAATATGAACAATTTAATCTAAGCTATACCCCCTTCCCGTAGGCACTTGAATGTCACCTCAGTTTGAGGGTGGTTTTTTATGTTTTCGGGGGTGGGGAATCCGGAGTTAGTTTTTGCAAAATCCGATGCGAAGTCATTGTTATTAACGCATTTTGAAGCATTTTTGAAATGCAATAAAAGTTATTAATCTTAGGAAAAAATGTTCTGAGTAAATGTTGTTCCTTATTTTCTAACGAAGAAATTTGTTTTTTTTTATTCATGTAAATCGGTCGATAATTGCCCAAGATATTGCCAATTGTTTCTTAGTAGGGAGGGAGCGCGAGACGGAAGAACGTGTTTTTTAGGTAAACGGTCAGATTTATCGTGAAAATTGTCATAGAAAAAAATTATTCTCTATATTCTGACAAACATTTTCGTTTGTATTTTGTCTCAATTGAATAATTGGATTCGGAGATATACACAGAAACGTAGACTAAGAATAAGATTTTTTACATTCACATGGTTAAAGAAGACCAATTTACTCAAATTTCCGTAAGATAAATCATAAAACAAATATTTTTAATTTATAATCCTGATTTTAACTAATAAAAGCATTTATCAAGTTTTTATTTATAGCGTCTAGTTTTAAAGATATACATTTTTTAAGGCATGACAGATCTATTCCACATTCCAATTTTTTAATATAGTAACAGCTTGTGCTTATACAGGGTGATTTGCATAAGGTGTCACAAAAGGCTAGGTAGGTTGGACTTAGACAAGAAAAAAATCGTATGAGACGGGGTCTATTTCCCCCCGTTAAGGCGGGAGGGGCAATTTTCAAAAAAAAAATCACTTAAAACAGAAAAAAAATATTAAAAAGAACGGTAATACTTACGGAGTCATGCTATAGCATTTTAAAATCCAAAAGTCTATTCTTTAATATTATTTTTAAATGAAGTTGTTCGAGTGAACAGTTTTTGAAAAATTTATTTTGAAACTCAAAATTTTGAAAAAAAAAAAAAAATAAAAAAAAAAATTCACTATACACTTATTCAGAACCCCGAATCATGTACCCAATACCGTCGTAATATATCTCACTTAAAGCATGTAACATATATTGAAAATGATCATCCAAACCTTTCTGAGAGGGTAAAAGTTGAATCCATGCCAAAGCGAAAAAGGTTACCACCGAAGCTTCCTACTGATAAAAATGCTTAAAAAATAATTTTATTACTCTCATGTTATTTCTGTTGTTATTTTAATTTACTCCATTTGTTAATGTTAATATTGTACTTTCTTGTTAAAAAAAAAGAATAAGGAAGTAGTAGTAGTCGAAGTAGCTTAGCTACAATTGTTTATTAATAAATTACTTTATACTTTTTCACTTTCCATTCAAACTCACTATCTAACAATTGTGTTTGAGTTCAAAATATAATAACATTGTTCTTCGCCATTTCGTATTGTTAATGTGCATTTAGAACAAATGGACTTGTTAGTCATTTTATATAAAACAAAATAAATTCACACATGAAAAAAAAACAAAAAAAAAACAGTGTTACAATGATATTACAGAAAATGCAAACAAAGACAGAGAAGCAAAAACAAAAATTAAACAACCTCTGAACACTAAGAAAATTAGTCGGAGACTCGATTGAGACAAAATACAAACGAAAATGTTTGTTAGAATATAGAGAATAATTTCTTCTATGACAATTTTCACGATAACTCTGACCGTTTACCTAAAAAACATGTTCTTCTGTCTCGCGCTCCCTCAATTGAGCGAGCGCCCTCCCTACTAAGAAACAATTGGCAATATCTTGGGCAATTATCGACCGATTTACATGAATAAAAAACAAATTTCTTCGTTAGAAAATAAGGAACAATATTTACTCAGAACATTTTTTCCTAACATTAATAACTTTTATTGCATTACAAAAATGCATCAAAATTCGTTAATAACAATGACCTTACACCGGATTTTGCAAAAACTAACCCCGGATTGGGATTCCCCACCCCGAAAACATAAGAAACCCCCTCAAACTGAGGTGACATTCAAGTGCCTACGGGAAGGGGGTATAGCTCCTAGACTACGAGTAATTGCCTCTAAGCTGCAAGATTGTTATACAATTATTTTTTTTCTAAAAATCGTTTTCAAGTTATTTTCAAAAAAAAACATTTTCATGACCTTTGACCCCTTGTAACTGAGATAGCGGTCTTCGGATCGATGAGGAACTTTTTCAGTCTATAAAGAGTCCGGTTACCAATGTTCATACCAAATCTCAGCCTCGAACTAATTTTTTCTTGTAAAAAGCTAATTTCCCTGGACTAATACCTACTTGAACACTATTGTAACCTTTTAACTGATGGTTTAGGTCAGAAATTGTTACAATCTCTAAAGTCTTCTTATACTACGTTTTTATTAGAGCCAAAATGAGGTAATTTCGAAATTTGGCAAAAAAGTGTTTTCATTATCAAATTTGCTAATTTCATTTGACATCTCATTTCATTTTGAATTTGGAATGGCAGTTAGCCGATTATTTTTGTTGTTTTCTCTTTCTGTATTATGTTGTTGAGTATAGTGTATTGATACTTTCATGCAAAAGCTTTTAAGAGCTTTTGAAACTGATTTCCGCTGGATGCATTCATTTAATTTCCAACCTAATTTCGTGCAAACGAGGTTGAAATTACCTAATTTCGAAATATGATTTTGTATGGGAAATTAGGTAATTTCGGATCTCATTTGCAACGAAATAACCTCATTTGGCCCAAATGAAACTGCCATTCCATGAAATTAGCAATTTTGATAATGAAAACACTTTTTTCCCAAATTTCGAAATTACCTCACTTCGGCTCTAATGAAAACGTAGTATTTGGGACTGGCCAAATTTTAGAAATATTAACTTCGTTTTCGAAAAATTGTTACCAAATTATAAGAAATCTTTTACCAAAAACACAAACAATTTTTTTTTTTAATGTCAGTACCAATATGTTGGGTAAGGTCGGGATATACGGAACCCATTTTTTATTTCCCTTATAACTTAAAAAATAAAAATAAATAATAATTCAAACATATTTATATATTTTTAGTGAAGAAATTGTTTTTTTTTGGAGCATAAGGGGGTAAGTGCATGCTTCTTTTCGTAAAACAATTAAAACAAAATTGCTAAAATCAGTAAAATTTTGAACAGCATTGCAAAGGTCTGTTAGTTCTCTAGACCTCTTACGAGCCCCCCCCCCCGTGGTATTATTTTTGCCTCTGCGGCATTATTTTTGCCCCGCGGCATTATTTGTGCCTCGCGGCATTTTTTTTGCCTCCGTGGCGTTATTTTTGGCTCTCGGCATTGTTTTTGCCCTCGCGAAATTTTTTTTTCCTCGCGGCATTATTTTTGCCTCGCGAAATTTTTTTCGCCCCGCGGCATTATTTTTGCCCCACGGCACTTTTTTTGCCTCGCGGTGTTTTTTTTTGCCCCGCGGCATTATTTTAGCCTCCGCGGCATTATTATCGCCTCGCGGCATTATTTTTGCCCTCGCGGTATTATTTTTGCCCTCGCGGCATTTTTTTTTTGTTGCCCCACGGTATTATTTTTGTCCGCGGCATTTTGTTTGCCCTCGCGGCATTTTTTTTTGCCTCGCGGCATCATTTTCGCCTCCGCGGAATTTTTTTTTGCCGCGCGGCATTATACATAATAACCAATTATTCGAAGTTAATGGTTGAATATTCTATTATATGAACTAGCAGGGCCGTAGCTAGAGCTTGCGGGGCCCCGAGGAAAACCAAATATGGGGCCCTATTTCTCAATGGCTGCCTTAATATTGGTTAAATTAATTTCAACAAAAAGTTCTTAATGTTTTTTATACTAGCAATATTTTTTTATTAGAATGACGAATCTCCTTGAAATCTCAAAGATTTACCGTACAAATTTTAATATCCTCAAATGAATATTTTTCAAACAAAACTCATTCAAATCTACTTGCAAACATTAGTTTGTCAAATCAAACAAACTTTTTGGTTCGGAGAATAATTGTAGAACCGACCTTTTTAAACGCCATTTTCGATTATTGACAGATGGAAATGTAAATAAAAACTATCTAACTCACTTTAACTTACTATCAAAAAATTGAAACACCATTTGATTGTTTTGCCATTATCCTCTTTTTGACCTTTTGTGCAGTGGAAACACCAACAAAATCCCATTACCTAAATCTCGGTTTAGTGGTTGATGGAAACGTAGTATTACAGAAATAAAAGGTTAGTTAGGTACCAAAGTGATTTTTTTCTGGATTTGCATTAGCGAACTCATCGATTACTTTTCTTATCTATTTGCTTAGATTTTTAATCGATATCGTTGATAAATTGTTAAGCCATTGTTGTTATATGGTGCTTTGTAAGTAATTTTGTATTAATTTCAGCTTTGAAAAAGATCCTTCCGCTTTTGTTGTGGTAAATGGAACCGTCAAAAACATTATAGGAGCAGTGCATACATCTGGATAGCTAGAAGACAGTGAAGTTTTTTTTTTGATCAAAAAAGTTGCCAATCCTTTAACATTTTTCATGGAACTTATCTCATTCGAAAATTTTGAGCTGATGGAAAGCAACTGAGCAGAAAAATGATATGAAAAAGAAAGAAATAATGACGCATATAATGCATTACTATATAACTTTTAAGCCATAGCAATCAGCGAAAAAAGTTGCAAAACATAATTTGTAGAAAATTTAATTTGCTACAAGTAGGTATGCGATACAAATTTGTTGTCTGGGATAAAAAACGTGAATTACGTGTGAAAAAAGAATAAATCGTTAAAAACAAAATGGCGGAATAACGACACTAGGTACAATTGTGTAAAATATGGTCTTTGGATAGTGTACTGATACCCATTTAAATACCGAAGTCAAACTTCTCTTCGGACTTTTTTCCCACAGCACCATATGAGTATAATGAAATCTAAATGCACCGTACTAGTTCCACCATCTGGCTGGCATGAGCTTTCAATAACCATGAACACAATTTTTTAGAATTTTCGACCAATTCTTTTATTTTTATTTTACAACTGAATTTTTCATATACACAAAACGGAACAACGAATACTTTAATATTAGTGGATAATTTAACAATTGGTATAATACATCGTTTAATTGAGTTAAATATACAGTGAGTTTCTATGTAGGATCTTAAGTTAGAGTTGATTATTATTAGATTTTATTCGTAAATGGGATTGAGCTGAACGAAGCTAACTTAACAAAGTTAGTAGTAGGGGGCCCCGGACGCTACAGGCCTATGAACTGGTAATTATTTTTTGTACGTTTTGTACTATTTACGAAGTCTTTTTAAAATCCTAAAATCTGTATTTTCAGCATTATGGAATGGGAGAAAATCAGAAAACATATAACGAAAATTATAAGATGTCAGAAAATTAAAAGTTTTTTTATTGTTTTTTTTTTACTTGCGATATGTATGTACATACCAACTCCCAATCCCAATGCATCCCAGTTCTCGCATCACTTGTTTCTGGAACTTTCATATGTTATATTTAGGAGAAGATGTAGCATGTTTGTAGGTACAAACATACACATTAAGGGATATGAGAGAGTTTCCTAGATTCCAATTACCAAATTTAGATAGGTAGTTCATTCTTTGAGTCAAGGCATGCAGAAGTTTTAACTGTTAACATATAGATGCATCAACTAAGGTTATGAGTGGGATTTTCCAGGAAAGGACGAAACCTTTCAAGAATATTTTTATTGATGCGAAGTGATAAAAGATGAAACAAATAACATAAGTTTGAATGAATATATTTCCATACGCCTACCTGTACCTACCTATGGTTGAACCTACCAGTTGAGATTCTATGGTTGGTTTCCAATGGTCTTGGTTCCTGTTTTTTGTTCGAGATATGAATCTCTACTAAGTCAAAAAGCCATATGTAGCGATATCCTACTAAAATGAACGAAATAGTACCGACTGCCAATGTAAGTGTCCTAAAATGTTATGCATACAATTTAACATTTATCATAAATTCGAAACAATTTAGTGAATATCCCTAATTTATAGAATTTCATTTACAATGAATTCATTTACAATGAAAGGATGTTAAGTAAAAAAAAATCGTAATACAGGGTGAGCCAAATACAAGTTTCTTTTTTTTTAACAACATTAAATTGTTTCCATCATGTATTATGCCTTTATTTAAGATCACACATTCCCATCAATTATGGAACACAACGTCGCGTCGTTCAAGTGGCTGCCTCAGGTGACTTCGCAGTAGCGCATTCTGTCACTCCAATTTTCCAAGACCTTGTTTATGGTTTCGGGCTGTATAGCTCACGGATTGCTTGGATGATAATGGCCTTAAGTGCTTAAATTTCCGGATTGTTGACATAACGTCGATCCTTCATGGTGCCCCGAAAAAAAAATGCAAATGGAACAAATCGCAGCTCCGAGGCGGCCAATTGACATCGCCAAGACGGCTGATAACTGAATTTGGGAATTTGGTGCGCTAAAGATCGATTGTGGGAATGGGCTGTGTGGCATGGTATGGCGCGCCATCCTGCTCTTTAACGGCAACCGTTGACCGAAACGTTGTTTCCAGCCTCATTTTCGAAGAAAAATGTTCCAATCATGCCACCACTCCACAATCCACACCAAACTGTCACTCTCTATGGATGCATTTGCATTGGGTTCTCTACAGTAACGTGCGGGTTTTCCGAGCCCCAAGTGCGCCAATTTTGTTAACATTGCAGGCGCGCGGTGGGTACTTCATTTCGACCAAGACCAATACTTCTTTTTAAAAAATGCACTGTTTGGGCTACACATACACACACAGAACTCACTTTCGAAATAAGTTTTCAATATTTCCCAACGTTGTTCAAGCGTAAGGCGACACGATTCGTTCCATGGATGATACTGACTTTCTGTCAAGATTTCGAGCGGGAAACAGCTGTTAGCGTCAAAATAACTAATGACATGAAAAGAAACCACTAGATGTCCCACCCTTTACAACACTGACATATACAGGGTGTCCCAAAAGTCAAAGTCGAAACGAAAACCGGGGATAGGGTAGGAGTTGACAGTTATTAGAAAAATAATAAAAAAAAATGGTTGCCATGTATTTTGTGAGTTATGTGCATTTGAAAAAAAATCGTCAACCTGTGACGGTCTTTAAAGTGCCGTGATTACAAATCTTAACTTTTCTCAATTTTTTTTTTGTTATGGAACCTTGAATAACCCCGATAACAAATGCATTCAAAAATTTAATCATACCAGCATCAGTTTTAAAGAAACTAATTTTTACTTGACCCTGTGTACTTTAAAATGACTGTAGTTTAAAAAAATTGCACTACGAAATTTCGGAAAGTGACCTTAAAAGTTGGCGTGTTCAATTCTCATTTCAGAATAGTGTAACATTTTTGAGAATACTCCATAAATAAATGAAACAAAATTCTTTTCTCAAGTAACCCGGTAACAATTGGCAGAAAATACACATTTGATACGGGATGATAAATCGCAGTATCATTTCAAAGTTAATATGTGGGCCGGATTTCTGAATGGTAAAATTATTGAACACTTTGAGCTACCAGAGAACTTGAACGGCGAGATGTATTTAGATTTTTTACAATACCACTTACAAAATTTATTGGAAGATGTGCCACTTAGCATATATGGACATTTATGAGGTTTCAAGAAGACCACCTATACCCTATCACCCGTTTTCGTTTCGACGATGTTTTTTGGGACACCCTGTATAACTCCTCCTTACAAAATAAGAGATAAACTTTTAAAACCCATTCAAAGTTGATTTGACCTAGAATTACTCAAATTCTTCGATTATGTTAATTTTATAAAACAAAGAGGCTCAACACGAGACTCATATTTTCTATAAAAAAGGACAACACTATATACCTACAACTTGAACCAGATTATAAACACAACATCATAAGAAATATATATGTATGTATGTACCTTACCTACATAAAGATAGACATTGTTTTAATGAAGTCAATATTCTTTGGCAATTCAAGATGGAAATTATACAAGTGTCCTGCTTATTATCGGAAGCATAATCCTAAATCTCCATATAACTTGACATTGATTTATCGTTTGGTTGATTTTGTTCGTTGATAAAAATAATAAATAATTCATAATGTTTTCAAATCCAAAACGATTAATAAGAAAATATATACATAGCTAGGAATAAATGAAGTTTGACAGATGAAGGTTCTATGAAGGATACAATTAATCTACTACAATATTGTAAAAACTGGGACAGTGATGGGATTAAGAGGTGTAGGTTTAGACCGTATTAATTTTTTTAAATAGTAAGATGTACCTACAGCTGTCTTGAGTACATATTTTAATTAGGTATAGATTTGGTCGTAGTAGGGTGGGGCGTTCTTACCAGGTAGGTAGAGATGGCGGTCACAAGCATCCTTGCTCAATGACCCAATTAACGCTGTAATGCGCCGTTTTGATACCAAAACTTGTTTGACCTGTGGGTTAAAAGAACATTTAAAAAAAAGAGGGTATTTGGTGATAGATCTCCCAACGGATCATCGCTTACGCCCGAGTTCAGCTGCAGTATGCTACGCTAAGCAATTTGCTGATTTGCCCGGGACGCATACGATCTGATCCCCTAGGGTGATCTAGTCGCACACTCGGATAAGGTAATCTCTGTACACCTCCGTCTGTTTGCACAACATGACTTGTGGTTACCAGATAAAGTACCGCGTTCTTACCAATTTGTAGATACAATTCGTGAAAGAGTAAGGCTTCTAGTAAAAATTTAAACAAAACATCACAACAAAAAAAAAACAGACAAATTAATACTCAATTGCGAGATGGTACTCTCAAATTTGAAGATTATTGTTGACGCCTAATAACATCTCCTGAAATCTACTACTTGAATTATTTAACTTTATAACTATATTTGAATTTTTGCGCCACAAACCTTGGCATTCATATTTATGTTTAAAATTAAGCTTTAATATTAATAATTATGAACTAAAACTGTTCTTTATCAGGGTATAAGAACTTTACGAAAAAGCTCAAAATAAAATTCTAAGTTAAACCACCATAAGTGGCACATCTCGCTTTCTTATTTCGTTTGTCGGACCTTAGTTGGATTCTCTTAGTCATTCGTCGTACTTTAGTTTTCCTTAGTAGCAAATTTGTACGCAACCAAGTCTTTGTACGATGCAGTGAGATTTAAGTTACAGCTGTCGAATCTACTCCGACCGTTCAATTATTTATTCTGTTTCGATGAAAGTAACAATTTACGATGTGACAGCGATGGAGGAATACTTTGACTACAAACTAAGAAAAAGAAATAAGGAAAACGGTGTTTGTTACTCATAGAGTATACCTACGTGAGTGCGGCAGTTTTCTTGCCCATGAAACGTCAATTCAGTTAAGGTTTTTGAGCGAGACAAAGAAACAAATAGAAAAAGAAATAATTTTTCCCGATGAAAATTTCACCGGGAAAAAATCTTTGTTTCTTTTTTTTCTTTCACCGTGAAATGTCAAGCTGCGATTCTTTTAAGCAGGGACGGGTTTGTTTAGAATGGTGATAGTTAGGCGCCCTTTGTATATTTCATTTATTTTCTTCGAATTTGATTTATGGTTGCATATAGGTGTGTTCACAAACTTGACCAAAACTGTCAGTAATCAACAACTGTCAAAAATATTGTTACCAAAATCCTGTTTCACATTTCACAAATTTGGTAGATTTGGCATGAAAGAGCGTCCTTAAATCTTTCATATAAGTGATATACGAAATTCTGAATAGAGAATTGATAGGCCTGTTAATGAATGTATAAATCTTTCTAATTGTGGGACAATTCGACAGAAATTTATCTTTCAGCTCTGTTTCCAAATTCCTTTGGATACTATATCTTTCCAACGAAACGTCCTAAGACATTTCGGTTTACGGTTCTGAATCGAGAGTTGCCAGACCTGTTCATATATGTATAAATCTTTCCAAATTGGGGGACAGGGCTGACAGGGCAGGTGGTAGGACTGACGGACAGGGCTGAAAACTAAATTTCTGTCGACCCTGGAATCGTGACTTTTTGATGAAAGAAAAAATGTCCCCAATATGAAAAGATTCATTCATTCATAAACAGGTCTGTAAATTTTCTATTTATTAACCTAAACTGCAATGTCGTAAGACGATTGCTAATTGCTTAGCATAAGTGGGTATAACCCAATGATTTTTAAGTAATATAAATAGTTGTAACATCAGTCTTAAAACTATCAACATTATAATTTATTTATTTTTTTTTTTTGCGGCTCCTTAGCCACATTATTCAGCGAGCTGCGCTTTATCTAGCAATCTTATAGGACTATTACAAAAATGTTTTGCCTTCATTTTTGGGCATGAAAAACTATGGTTCGACGAATATGAGCGTTAGATACACAAGTCTTTCTGGTTTGTTAACAACGAAAACTTACTTCTCTGATCCTAATAACCGATTTACACCTCGAACCAAACTATGAGTTTTCTTGGTTTTGATAGAGTTTACCCTATTCGGAAAAAAAATTCTCATTCCACGAAGATGATCATATTTGTACTGGAAAATACCTCTTCTATCAAATACAAGAAGTGTAGTGGGTCTTAACGCCAATTCTAAAAAGCAAAATCCCACACGGGTCTTAATTTCTTTTTTGTGATGGGCCTTCCTACTGCTTAAAGAAGAAATTAACCCCCGCGGGTGTTTTACTTTTTTTCTTTTGGTAAATAACACCCGCGGGGTTTAGTTCCGTGGGCTTTAATGAACTGCGCCCGCTTAAAGCTATTTTGCCAATTTAATGGGCTTTTGTAGTTTTCCCATTAATTTTATCTGCATTATGCATCCATATATAGTTTAACTTTTTCAGTAGCTCCCAACCACTAAAGGTAAAACGTACGCCGCACCTTGGTTTACCTATATAGAAAATAATTGAGGTGATATGGATACCTAGTTTAACCTACAGTACAGGTTCATAGGAATTCTATGACAACTTAAAACACATTCATAATAAAATTGCTCTTAATTACGTAATATTATAATGAATGTTAATATTACAAAAAAATAAACCCTATTTTATTTTAATTTAATAAAGTTATGGATTTAAATGACATGAACAAAATATAAACATATACCTATCAACAAATTTGAACAAATTAAATTAAGTTAGCTTTCCGCTTCTGAAATTTATTAATTGCACAATTGAATTGAATTATTATTTGAATCAGGAAACCCGATATAGGTGCTTACCTTACCTACATACCAACATAATAAAACTAGGTTTCTTTGATAGCTAATATTTACCACAAATAGAATAAACGACCGAAATCATTACTAATTATTCAAAAGAATTTTTAAAACGTTTATGGACATTTATTTTTTTTTCAAAATTAAATAAACCTCGCTTTATGTATATATTTTTTTTAATTAAATAAACTTCGAAAAACAAAAAGCGATTAAATAATTGCTTAACCCATAAAATAATTTAAATTTCAAACCAAAAGTAAAAAAGATGTATATACAATATTAAGCACAATTTAACACAAAACAAAAATATCTACAAAAAAAAAATAAACGGGACAAAAGATTTATTTTAGTCTCATTCCTCAAATTAAATTTATTCACCAGCACATCGCATCGGTAAGGTATAGTTCAAACAAGTTGACCCCGGTCACATTTCTCAAGTCCCCTACTATACACTATAATACTTCTTCTACAATGAACAACAAAAATCACACAAAGGACCCGGTCCCGAAATTGTATATGCACAGGCAGGCATAAGGATACCGGAGAGAGGTATAGCTTGGAGCTTGCTCAAAAAACCCTCCTAGCAAATTACCACACAATAATAAATCACCCTTAATCTCTTAACAGAATTTTCTTTTTTTCCTCCTCGTTTCGTTCTTCTCATTTTACGTTTCTGTAAAAGAGGTTTCTCAAACTTATACCTACCTCTACCTGGAAGCCGAATTTATTCTTTTTAAACTCACACCCAAAATTGTTTCTCAAGGATCTCGGTTCTCTGATTACCCACAGGGGATATAACATGGACAAAAGCGGAAGGAATAAGGTAATAGCTATACCTACCCCCACCCGTACCCGTATCCGCACCCGCATTCAAACTTAAAGTTTACTTATAAAAGCCTCCTTTGTCTTTCGGTTCGTTGGCTTAGCCAACAAGTAAAAATGATTAAAGACAAGAACACAAAGCCCAGTGAAAGTGGACACAAAAAATCAACTTAAACAAGCTCCTAGCCTCTCAATGTATAGAGACCAGAAAATGAGGAATAAGGCTCCATTTTGTATAGGTAGAGAACAGACAAAAAAATCATGGAACACAAATAAACTTTTTCCATTATCAGAGCTATGAAATTTTCATGTGCTAACACTCATGATAAAATATGATTATTTATAGCCGGACGCTAATGGTCGCCCAACCATGCTGTTTCCCAGATTAGTCTTGCTCATGCTCTTCCTGCACCAAAGCATAAAACAAACCTCTTTTTCTATATAGGTTCGGATTTTGGCTATATATTTCTATGCCTGGGCCGCTATACCACAGATGAGGTGTTAATATTTTGAAATAATCTCATAGCATACAGTAGTTTTATCTGTGTTCCTCCAGCCAGCACCCGCATACCGAAATGCATCATATTATACCCAAACCCAACCAAACCATAGGACCACGTAATGATTTTAAATACAATTGCACCTGAAAGTCCACATTATTATGTGAGCTTATGGCGTAGAGTACCTGGTCCCAAATGCAATCCAGGATTATTAAACTCGATATGTCAGCAGGAACAAATTTGTTTATGGATAACAAAATAGATATTATGGATTTTGTGGTTTTGTTCTGCCGATGCCGAATGCCGGAGTGGCTTTTGTTCCTGGGAAAATAGTAAAGGAGTATGTTCAGGTGTTTCATTTATTATTGCCCCAGGGACAGTGATATAAATAATTATGATTGTAGTAGTTCTGTGGCGGCAAACTAAATCGAGCTTTTGATTGGTGCATTAATTTGGAAGTTTTGTTTGCGAATTGTTACATTTAAATTGCGTTGTGGTCCAAAATATGTGCTTACCTCAAATCAATTAGTTTTAATAAAATGGTTCTTTGGAATTATAATGAAATGAAGGTGATTCTGGAATAACTTAAAGCGTAAACGATTTTATGGGACAATGTTCTTTCGCACTTCTGCAGTTGCTATTGTTGCAGTCTTTTTTGCCGCCCGGCAAGTTTTTTTTGCCACCCTGGTAATTTTTTGCCACCTTGGCATTTTTTTGCCACCCTGGCAATTTGTTTGCCACCTTACCAAAAGTTGCAACAAATTAGTTTTTAATCTCTTATTCAGCTTTTTTATAAAAAATGTATTTTTGTAAAATATTTGGAATTAAATATGATAGTTGTGATAATTCTTAGAAGGACATGTGTGCAAAATAATCTTAGACATTTACGTCATAGCAATGCGGGAATAACCCAAAAATTCAACAAAAAATACGTCAAAATCCTGTTTCCATATTTGTTTGAGTCAATTTTAATGCAGTTTAATTAAAATTACTTTATTCATTTCATACACGAAGTTTATCCAAAATCTGTAGAGTCGTTTTCGAGAAAGTTCGTTGTATAGCATAGATACCCGCTCTATATGATATAAAGGACAAATTCGAATATTTAGTTTTAAATACCAAATTTGAATCAAATCCTTGCCTCTAGCAATAACGCCAGAATAAAATTTATTTTTGAATATTTTTTCTAGTGGGCTTTTAATTAAAAAAAAAAACTATAGCAAACGTATTTAGTAACCATCAATTTGTGGTACGGTGTACTAAGTACCTGAATACTGATTGTAAATTATACTGAAAATGAACACATGAACACATGAACACTTTTGGGTGCACGCACACTTTTGGGTGCACGCACACTTTTGGGTGCACGCACACTTTTGGGTGCACGCACACTTTTGCGTGCACGCACACTTTACTTTTGCGTGCACGTACACTTTTGCGTGCACGCATATGTTTGCTTGCATGTTTTTGTTAAAAACACTTTTTAAAATCGGTCACTTTAAAGAAAATTTTATTACCTTTCTTTTATGTGGACCAATTTCTATACCTGTAAAAAAAATATAGGTAAATAAGGTAAAACATTTTTTTTTTATTTTTTTTTTGTATTTTAACACATTAAAAATGTATTTAAATTTTTTTGAATAGGCCAAGTGTATAGTAAATTTTATTCTCAACAGAAAGGTTTTCGGAATTTTCTCGAAATTTAGCTTGGTTTCCAAGTTATGTTTATGCAATAAACCAAAAGGGTTGCAGTTAATCCCCCTCCTCAAAATTACATCATCTCGTTTAAAAACGCTCCCTGGTTTTCTCATCTTGAATGAGCCATTGAGTGATTTTTACAATAAAAAGCCTGGAACGATTTTGCGATTTTCGCTGTGAAGCCATATCCGTAGTAAGTACCCCTAAAACATAAAAGACGAGTGAGAAAAAAGTCTATATTTTTTTTCCTGAAACTGGCACCCCAGGTGACGATTTGATTGGACTTATGGTTAATGACAGCTTTTAACGTTCTTATGGAATTGCAGCAACAGCTTAAAGCGCTACAGAATACTCATAGCCCATAGTACAGGTAAAATAGTACACAAAATCTCTCTAAAAATGAAAAAATTCGTCCCCTCATGAAATTTGGTGAAAACGTTACTTTTACCATTAGAATGAAGAATCAAGAGTCTATAAAAATATCTCGTGACAAAGGGTGTTTTTTTGAAGGGGAAAGGGGGGGGAGGTTACAGTGTATGAAAAGGAAAAATTTACTTTAGCGTAATCTTAACATTGGACACATGACTAAGAGGTAGTTTTCAATGCTGAATCTAATGACACCAAAACCAAAACAATACCACTCTCCTGAATAAAGTTATGGTCCATTTTGTGTAGGGAATATTATATTTTGAACACAACAGGTATATGGTACAGAAATCCTTTTGAAAATAATGACTCATTGATGAAACTTAGTATACGTGTTTAATTTGGCATAGGAATCATGATTAAAAAGGGTTCATGCAAATATGTACAGTTTAAGGGTGTTTTTTTTTTTGAGGGGGAGAGGAAGATGGGGAATCATTACCGAAAAACCTTCGATGAAAAATCTTACCTTGATGAAACTTAGTTAAAATCTTAAAAAGGATATTGTTATCAAGAATCAAAAGAGTCTATACAAATAAAGTGCAGGGAAGGGTGTTTTTTTGAGCAGTACAGAAAAGAGGCTACCGTTATCGAGCTGAAAAATTTGCTTTGGTAAAATAAATGCATATGACACATGATTTAAGGTTAACTTTTAATGGTGAATCCAACAAAACAAAAATCAAAACGATACAGTTCCCCTTAAAAAGTTAGAATCCTTTTTACATGTAAGGATCACTATATTTTCAGTACAACAGGTACATTTCATCAGAATCCTTCTAAAAATAATGACCCAATGATATAACTTAGTGTAAATGTTGCATTTGTCATTAGAACCATGAATCAAATAAGTTTATAAAAATATCTACTTTTAAAGGGTGTTTTTTTTTAAGTATAGCGTAGAATGGGGAATTGTTACTTAACACCTTTGAAAAAAATACTACAATGATGAAACTTAGTTAAAATCGTACAATTGACATGAAAATCAACATTCAAAAGAGTCTATAAAAATAAATTGTAGGGAAGGGTGTTTTTTTGAGCGACACAGAAGTGAGGTTACCGTTATCGAGCTGCAAAATTTGTTTTGGTACAATAAATGCATATGACAAATGATTTAGGGGACGAATTTTTTCATTTTATATGTCCTATTTTACTTGTACTACCAGTCAAATTAGACATTGACCCGGACAAAATTCCTTACAGGTATAGTTTTTAGTGGAAAAGCTCTGAACAGTGTCCTTAATCAACTGTGAAAAGTCCCAAAAAAGATGATTCACTACATACGCGTCTACCCACTGCTACACTCCCTTTTTTTTTTTGTTGAGAATTTAAATAACATAGTATTTAAGAAACTTTATTTAAGATTTTTATTATTTAGGCTTATACGTTATACCTATCCACTGTTTACGTATTTAACAAATCAGTGGCCTGATAAGGGAATAAGAAGCGAATCGGTTTAGGTGGCGAAAATGAGATTTGGTATTACTGCTTTCACTTTCGTCGCTGTAGTTTTACATTCGCCCTATTTTTGAAATAGAAAGCGAAAAGACGTTATTTCAAGTTTTAATGCGTGAATTTCCGAAAGGTTTTTTCTGGCGGATTGGTGTATCGATTCGGTCGAAAGCGATATTTTGTTATTTTTATTAAAATAAATAAAAATGCGGGTTAAACTAATTTTTTTTATTACAACAAAATAAAAAAAAAATAGTATTTTCTTTAAACAAACGTGTGGGAGTCCAAACAGCAACACACGAACCAGCAACAATTTTATTCGCTCATTGAATTTATAAGCAAAATGAAGGGATAGACACAGAAGCACTCAATGCGCTTGAATAAAAACCCCACACATCGCTACTTTGAGAAAGCATCACTGCGGTCTTACATGGCCCCGGGACTCCTATACAAAATGTATGAAATGTTTTTTTTTTTTTCTGTAAAATAAAAGAAGCCAAAAGAACTTAAGTGAATGAATTGACCAACAATACAAACACACACAAAAAAACTTTGCAATCATTTTCTTTTAACTCGCAGATTCAAGGATTTTTATATTTTCTTAAGCTTAGAGTTTTGTACAAAAAATTAAAATACACTATTCCGAATTCAATGTGGTGTTAATATTTAATATCAAAGCCAAACATAAGAAACTAAGTTTAATTCTCACAATGCATGATTTCAATAAAAAAAATTTTCCTGGAAATAGCTGTCAGCTATCTGGAAATCTTGGAAGTATAATTTTCGACTCACTTCGAATTTGATAATTTATCAATACGAAGCGAGTCGAAAAGGAGATATCGAATTGAAAACAATTCGCTTCGTATTCCCCTATCAGGACACAGAACATTTTGCACCCAAATAGTGTTGAACAAGAACTTAATTTTTTTCTTAAAATACTAAAATTTATTAGTAGATAATTATTTATATACATATGTACTTACCTATTTTTGTACTAACCTATATATAAATATGTACATATGCACATATTTTCAAATCCATGATTTCACATTTTATCAAATAACATTCCCAACACACACAGACACACACACAAACACTGATAACTTTTGGAATTTCTATTTAAATATGCATGGCATACATAAATGCAGTGAAAGTAATTTCGTAGTGGTATACGTCGTCCGATATATCTTTGTGTAATGTATCATTTTGCTTCTGTATCTGTATTCTGTTGGACAAATTTCGCGACCTGGATAATTTAAAATTTCATCTTACTCAAGCAAAAACTATTTTGAAACTGTGGAATTTGTAAACCAAACCTTAAACTTATGGTGACCATAATCCTTAAAAACTGGTATTTGCTCTTTATATCCAAATGGCTAAGAAATTTCAAAATTGTATGAACTTGTACGAGTATTAAATAAAACCCATAAGCAAAATAATAATATGTATCTAAACCTAAACTATAATATAAAGACGAAACCATGATTTTGTATGTCCGCGCGTAACTCATAAAATATTTAACTGATTTATGTGAAACACGTTTTATAATAATCTTTATATCAATGAGAGTGTTTAAGGCTATTTTAAAATTCGTAATTTGTTTAATTTCTCAGAATATTATTATTTTTTAATTTTGTTCATACTTTTTTTCTTAAAGTTGTACCCAAATATTCACTTATACTCTGAAACCGGATTCATTTCACTTTTGCACAAATGTAGAGCCTTATATCTTTTCTTAATACTATACATACAAGCTGAGAAATAAATATAAGTTATCAACTTTTTTTAAATTATTTTTATCAATCAATTCTGTTCAAGAGCAATAAAGGGGTAGCTACTTTGATTTTTTGTCATTTTTGTTTTGTTTTCTTTGTCCGCAAACTGAACTCATGCCTACTCTGACTGAACCCAATGAGGTATAGTTGTATAAATGTACCAAAATAGTATACAGCGCCACAAAAGCACGATGTACGATGTAGATAGGAAGACTGAAAAATGTACTAAAAGCTGTAGAAAATTATGGGGGCACATCAACAAAATCTTTTCCTCTAATCAATCAAAAATTGGTGAAAAGTTAAGTGAAAGTCTTGATATAAATGTTGGAGTGCCCCAAGGCTCTGTTTTGGGTCCTATACATTTTCTAATTTATATAACCTCTATATTTAGTTTGAACCTTAAAGGCAATATTACCGGTTTTGCGGATGATATAGCCTGTGCTTATTCCAGCTTATCCGTTTTGAACCTGGTTGCTGATATAAATCATGACTTAGATGCTATAAGACATTGGCTAGGAGTTCACAAACTTGTCATTAGCGAAAAAACAAAAGTAATGTTATTTAACTTTCGAATACTTGGACTTAGTCCTCCTAAACTAATTCAACATAGCTGGGATTGTAAAAACAACCCGTTGAGTTCTTATACTTGTCTTGCATCACTGGAACCTATAACTTACAAGTTTGAAGTGGGCTGTACATCAAATTGTTTTCTTATTGAAATGTTACGGAATTTAAGTACCTTGGATTAACTATTGATAGGAAATCTCAAACTTTGTGCGTTAAGAAATATTTGCAATCTGCCACCTATATAATGTACCACTTAAGGAAACTCTGTTCTCGAAAACTTCTTGAAACTATTTACTATGGATTGGTTCAATCCAAGCTCCAATATGGAATAGTTTGTTGGGGTGGTACTTTTAAAAACTATCTACAGCCCTTGATCGTATCTCAAAAGCATATTTTAAGAATTATTTGGAAAAAAAGAAGACTTGAACATAGCTTTCCTTTATTTCTCAGCTCAAAAATTTTGCCTTTAAAACATCTACTTTTATCTACTACTTTTATAAAGTTTTAAAAATCTTTTTTTTAAGAGGTGGTTATCTTTACAATCGAAATTTATCTGCTTACTCTTTACGTAGCAGTGAGAGAGATCTTGCTTTTATTCCAGTCCACCATACTCAGCACTTTTTTAAATTTTACACATCAGTAGCTCCTAGATTTATAATGCACTTCCCTTTGAAATCCGTTCCATTAGTTCTATATTTATGGTTTCTTAACTTCGATTTTGACGAAATCAACAACATAATCTCTATATTAGTCTAAATAAATGTACATATGTATGTATGCTTATTAATTTGTTAATCATTTTCATTTTATTATTGCGTTGTCGTTATTACTTTTGAGTTTCTTCCTCACAACAATATAATTTGTAAGATATAATCTGAAACGGTTTCTTATATTTTATTTATTCTAATTTAAAAAAAAAAAAAAACAAAAAAAAAAAATTATATTATTATATACAAAGATGCACTCGACACTTGTCTTAGAACAACAGAGTGTATCTTTTCTTCTTCAATTGTTTGTATTTAAAATGGAAATCACTTACTATTGGTGATAATATTAATATGACTTATGTTAACAAATTGAAGATGAAAAATAAATTTTAACTAAACTGAAAAAAACTGAAAACAGTTTTGCTTTGTATCTGTTTAGATTTCGAATTCAAGACCGGTGGTCACCGTA
Source organism: Melangyna quadrimaculata (assembly GCA_949320155.1). Taxonomy (NCBI): domain Eukaryota; kingdom Metazoa; phylum Arthropoda; class Insecta; order Diptera; family Syrphidae; genus Melangyna; species Melangyna quadrimaculata. The sequence continues at coordinate 42,705,391 of OX439485.1, read as the reverse complement.
CCTTTCCTATATGTATACCTAGATCCATACACCCCCAACAAGGACGCGATGCGACACAGAAGTGAACGGAACGCGCGTTCAACTCCTTACTTTTCATTACTCGCATATTTCTATTTTATGCTAATTGCAAGGGATCCTAGTTCCTAGTGTATGTACGGGTATATATACAGAAATACTCGTTCAAAGTATCGCCGAATGAAAATAACTCTAGCTCGCTATAATACTGGTCCCGAAAAGAAGACCAAAATTGTATAATATGTATAAACCAGCAACGAAACGAAACTCTATGCCTCTGGGGGTTAGAGATATTATCATCGAAATTCGGATGTCATTTAACATAACCACTAGATAGGAAGGAAGGCGTTTAGAATCTCCGTGTTTCGCAAAACTTTACGTTACTATATAATACCTACGATTCTACGTAACCTATACACTGTAATACACTTTGGCCAAAAATAAACAGAAACACACAATTTCGAAAGCAAAAGTCGATTGTCGTCGTCGTCGTCGTTGAAGTTGTCCTTGGATGTCAGTGAGTGTCCCCATGGTGACTGAGTTTAATTTTTCCAAGTGAAATTTTTGACATTCATAATAATGCAATATAATAACCGTTAGTATTAATAGCATTGACGTAGTTAAGACGATGTGCGCTGAAGGCGTTCGTTCGTTGGTTATTTATACAATTATTTTTTGGCTGCTTGGTATTTTGAACATCAGGTTGTTAGGAATATGGTAATGGCTGGAAATATTCATATACTTACCTTAAAATTAACTTAAATGATATTGACACAAACAACAACAAATAATAATTTATTATTTACTTAAGCGCCTCTTAGAAATTTTAAAGTCTGCCATGTTTTGAGCTGTAGAATAGAATATCTCTGGCCACGACTTGTACTTTATTAAAGTAAAATATTGTTCTGAAATAATTGTTAATCAAGTCGATTTTAAATGGAGATTGAATGGAAATTTATTTTTGTATTTCTAATTTATAAGGGACCTGCGAACAAGGAGATTAAGTGGATCACCATCATAGCTATACGAGTACACAGGGCTTAGTGTAAACAAATTTCAAGTTTTTAATTAGAATCCTCATTCAGTTATAATGGGGTTGGGACATCCATCTATACTCTGTTTAGTTCGTATTTTCAGTACAGGGAAGATAGGGTGTTTGCCTCTCAACCTTAATTTTACGGATTTCAATAAACTATCTCTTTTTTTATAAAGCTTTTGCATTTTCCATGGCTGCCGTATCGCGCATTATAAATTGACATGTTTATCTCTTCTCTCTCATTCAAATGTCAGTAGGGTTACCAACTGCTAATTTAGATTTCATAAACAGAAAAAATGTAGATCGTAAGCTAAATGTAAAAAAAAATTAATGTAAATGTTTTTTTTTCATGAATCGATAGGGGCTTACAATAAAAGCTTAACCCTAGATTTGCACCACCTGACAACTTTTTTTACCAAAGTTATTCGTAAAAACCTACTTTTTGACTTTTTTTGGATATCTCGGCTCCAGTACATTGCACAGTAAAAAATTTAAATACGTTTTGTTTGTTATAAAATTATCTAGAATGTAGTGTTAAGCTTTTTTTGTTTGAACAAATAAGTAAAAAGTTACCGTTAGTTTTAGTAATTTTCTTTTGGTTCTTAGACGGTTTTTCATTATTATTTCGAAAAAAAAACAGACTGTGCGGATCAACGCAAGGTCAAATGACGATTCGACTAGTCTATTCCCCAGAAGGCGTTTATATGGGGTTTTCCAGGTATACTGGTATACTGTTGCGTTTTTCATAGGTAATAGGTAATGTTTATTTATTGTTCCTTAAAGTTGTATTGCTTTGTGTTGTGTATGTAGGGCTGCCAGACGTCCCGATTTTGGCGGGATAGTCCTGATATTTGAAACCTGTCCCGATATCTGTCCCGATTTACAAAATGTCCCGACTTTCGACTTTTACTTGCGGTATAGGGCAATTATTGGTTTTGTGTCAAAAACAAAATTAGTGGTTTTAATCAAAACAAGAATTCCGATAATGTAGAAGTCCAAAAACTGATTTTCGACAAAAGAATCCGTTGGTTTGTTTGTCTGTTCGTCCCAGTTTAAATCGAGCTAGAGTCTAAAGTGACTCGGTGGATTTGCTTTAAATTTAGTTTGAAACATTCCATGTTATTCCCTAGGAGTTAGATTCAATTTGTTGTTTAATCTTATCTGGATATAATAATGTTCATACAAAAATTTGGGTTTTATCAAGTTTTCTAGAAAAACGGCTGTAATGGGTTTTTAAAACACTGCATAAGTTTTTGCAAAAAAAAGTGCAAATTTTCGGTTTCATACTTGTTTTGATATATTCCCGAATATCTCGTTTAACTTGATTTTGTCAAAATTCGGCAATTCGGGAGGTTCTTCTAAGTTAGTCAAAAAATATTGGCCCACATGTTAAAAAGCCTTATGTTAAGGGTTAAGCATTATACTGCTTAACATTTTTCTATTTTTAAAACAGTTTAGAGACTTGTAGAGCACGTTCAAAAAAGGGTCACTCGTGCAAAAAAAGTCGCGAACAAACCTCATTTTAACGTTTAGAAACGTTAAGAGGTGTCATTTGTATTCTGTGCGATACTAAATAAACAAAATAGATTTTAACTTAAGTAATGTGTTATGTTATGAGATAGTACGATGCCAAACTAATTAAATGTTAGTCACAAATAAAGGGCTTTCCTATAGGGACTTTTACTTTCTGTAAAAATATAGTCTTAAAATCAGTTACTAAAGACAAATCATCATGGTAAGTCGAGCAACAAGTGCTTGTGTTCGCTAATTGGGTTTTCGAGAAGTTGGAAGTTGGTCCCAATTTTGGTCGAAAAATCGTCTTTAGCTATGAGGCCCATTTTTGGATGAATGGGTACGTGAATAAGCAGAACTGCCGGATTCGGGATGACACCAATCCACTCGAGATTCACGAGGTGCCAATGCATCCAAATAATGTTACTGTTTTGTGTGGATTTAGGGCTAGAGGCGTCATCGGTCCGTGCTTCTTCAAATTTGATGCTGGCCAGGCCATCACCGTCAATGCCGATCGCCATAGGTCGTTGATCACCAACTTCTTGTGGCCTGAATTGGATGATATGGATACCGAAGACAACAGGATGGCGCTACGTGCCACACAGCTCAAGACACAATCGATATTCTGGTTTCATGGCATGGTTATCTCGCGCTGAGGCGACGTGAATTGGCCACAAAGATCGTGTGACTTGACCCCTTTGGACTTTTTCTTGTGGGGCTTTCTTAAGTCGCAGGTCTATGCGTATAAGCCGCAAACCACCACCGCGGCCCTCAAAGACAATATAATCGATGCCATCGGTCAAATTCGGCCTGATTTATGCGCCAAAGTCATCGAAAAATGGACCTCTCGAATCCATGCCACCCAGCGGCTTGTTATATTTCACACATAATGTCATTGATAGGGCTCTACAATAGAGATAAAACCTTGTCTAATTCAATTTTAAAATCGACTCGCCCTTAATGGAAAACCCTTTAGAAAAAGATTTTTTTTTTTTTAATGGCTCCAACGATTTCAAAAAGAAAGGTATATCGTATACCAACTTGCTTATATACATAACTACCACCGATACTTAATTTTCTTTTAATGTAGGTATTCCTTTTCATCAGCTCCAATAAAACATTGAGTTTTTTTCAATTTCCATTTCATTTTCATAAGTCGCGTTGGTACTTTTTTGTCATATAACACGAAAACGCATTGAACGCACTTAATAGGTTCGCGTGAAGCAAAAACTTTTAAGTAGCTTATTGCTTATGAAGCGTCCACTCTGTACATTCCCATCCGACACCATTTCAATTGAAACAACTTGAGACATTTATTATTTTATATCAATGTTTCAACTTTCCTCAACAGCTTTCAATTTTTTTTTTCTACTTTCTTAAGTCTATAATAAATTGTCAAATACTAAATGGAAAAAGAAAAAAATTACATCAAAGTTGCGACAACCCTCGCAGCTCGTATTTAAAAAATAGTCCTCAATCGTCGTCTAGACGGATTTGTTCTAATACAAAAGCGATATTCCATTTTGCATCTAAAATTGATGTTTACTCAAGCAGCCACTACTAAGTCGCCCGCCGCGCCGCCACCCATTCCCTATACGAAAAGGACTTACGAGTTCAAACCAATATTGCTAGGTCACCGCACAGCTCACAGAGATTGGCATAAAGCTCTTAAAATCCAACATTCCTAAGGCTATACTACATTGCAACTCGCCCCTCCTTATCCTTATGCGGGACTCCGACGTACATAGGTATTTGCTCTAAGAACTATATGTATGCGGGGACGCGTTTGCGTGAATATTTCACTTAAAATTTATGTCCATGTCTCAATCTGATACAAATTATATAGTCCATTTAGACGAGTTCTCGGCTTAATGTAATGAGAACGTTTTTATTGAGTAATTTCGTTGCAAATTAGGTCCAAAACGCTAATGGCATTAATAAAGCAGTTGCTATGTCTTTTTGGTTTTTGGCTGGCAAGGCCAGTTGGTGGGAAGGCGGTTCTGCTTTTTCGTTTAGATATACTAAAGCTGGAACGAATGCGGCAACGGCAGAATATAGAACATAAAGGATGTGATGTCCTAGGGGCCAAAAGAGTTATTGCCCAAAAATTGGTTGGCACACTCAATTATTTTCAGATTCACTCATACACACAACCTAGTGCTATTCAGCGGGCCCGGGATGTGCTCTTAACTTTAACGGGAAGTGTGACGTCTCAATTACTGAAGTCGCATACGGACGGTGCAGTGGCGGGCGGTATTGGTGGAAATGGCAGCATCAGTAGGAGTGTAGATGGTGTGGCATAAGAATCGAGGTTAATTGCATGGAAGACGAATGGTGTGGCAAGTGTCTGGCAATATATGTAACAAAGTCGTTAGTCAATCGATTTCAATATGATTTCTCTTCTATTTTGGAATGCCGGGGTCTTGTTTAATTGACTGCACAAAGGCTCCCTCTCTGAGTGAGGGTGATAATGAAACATAACATAAACGTAACTTAGTACATTTGGGCTCACAATTTATATTCGATATAAATTTGATTCTTTATAGTTCAGTGAAGGAAGAGAATTTAATTGCTCGGACTGAACTCATACACGTTTGAAAGTAGGATATTTTAGACATTGGTGCGGAATGAATTACATATTGTTTGATTAGAAACTATTTCTATTTTATTGCCAGGCCATGGACAAGATTGCTTTCTACAAGAAAATTTCAGGGATTTATTCTTAAAGATGACAACGGAATGTATTATTTTGCAATCGATTTTATTTCAGGTTGGTAAATCAAAATTCAGTATAGGTACCTACTAGTAATTTTATGTTGTTTGGTTTTTGTGAGAAGTCTTATGATAAAACTGCTTGCTCGTTGTCCGTGATGATGTTGTCTACCAGTATTTCCATCCAACTGAGGTATCTCGACTTGGGTTGTCGCTGCTCGGTGGCCTGGCCATCCTTCTCATCAGTTGATTCGGGTGAGTGTTGGTATAGGACATGTACCTTCTTTTCTGATAGCAGTATAACTAGCTTTCCAAGGGGGTAATGTTCACCTCTGTGAAAAGACTGCCCTTGCTGTGCTGTGATGCCTCATTCAATGCCGGCCGAAATGTATAGTCCGGTGCAGATCCTTAACAATTTTCTTTCGAACATTCTTTTAAGTTCCTTCATAGCGGTCTTCGAGATAGAGAACCAGACTGGGAAGGAAAAGCTGATGACAGGTCGCAGAGGAGCTGTTCGTACATAAGTAGGGCTGGTCACGGGACGAGAAAAGTCTCGGTCTGGCATGACGGGATCGAGACGAGACTGCCTTTTAAGCAACCGAGACGAGACTGTACATTTGGACCAAAATCTACAGAGAGTCTAATAAATTATAAAATCCAATTTCAGTTAAATATTTATTATCTTCTGCACATATTCAAACGATAATAGAAAATATTTCATTCCAATAATCAACAGTTTGTCCTAAAATCGTATTTTTCGGAGACGAGACCGAGACGAGACTTAATTTTAAAAGACCGACACTAGACCGAGACGAGACTGAAAATTTTCGATTTTAACGAGACCGAGACGAGACTATACATAAGTATCTTGCCTTCTTGCTTAGTCGTTTTCTGCGTCTCACGAGTGGGTGGAGTCGGCGGAAGAGGTCCAGTTGGCTTTTTTGGGCACGTTTTGTGAGTGCGGGTTGAATCTTAAAAACTCGAAGATGACCCGACTAACAATTTTACTCCTACACTCATCCATAGCAGCTTTTTATAATCGTTTATCGCACACAAATAATCACTCCAGAGAGTTAAAAAGGAGAACTTTTTAACTCCTATTGCACCATTATGGAGTGAATTCTATTGCTTCGAAGAACATTTTTATAGTAGTTCCAAAGAAGTGCTTAAGGAGAAAGGCATAGAGTATCTATAGAGAAAAACAAAAAAAAAAACATGTGGCTTAACCTAAGGATCGAACTCGGTATCCCTTGCACTAGTGTAGCTCGCTAACCACTCCGCCGATCTCATTTACGAAATACTAAGCATTAAAGACGATACACTTTCTTTAATTTAATTTTAATTATAATTTATTAAAAATCCAAGATTTTATATTAATTGACTGTAATTCCATTGATATCGCTCTGGAATCCGCATGCAAATTTCAACAAGTGCCTGGTATTTTTACTGCCCATTGTGTATAATTTGTTGTATGCAAATAATAAAGTTGTTTATATTATTAGTAATGATTTATTACTAAAATTGCAAAATTGTGGTGAAGTTCTTTATGATAAGACTATAGGAACATTCCACTCTATACTGAAAATCCTACTAGTGTTATGTCAGTGAAATGAATACAATTCCACTCAATAAAATCCCGATAGAAGAATTATAGGGTCTGATAAGTACGATAATCATTCTGTAAATATGTCCAAAATAATCCACAGCGGTAAAGGTGAAACTAAGTCAATGGCGTCACAGCGTCAGCAATATAAGCCTTACCATATTTGCTTATCTAAGCATTAAAGAAACCAAGGATTGCATATATATTTTACAAATTTCTTTTGATGACTATTGGATAATAATTAAAGAGAAATCATGTCATTGCTTCTGTGACGCTGATGTAATTTCTAATGCAAAATCGAATGGAGCAGTTTTATCACCTTTGGCTCCTATAACAATTCGGCTTCCCATCAGAAGGATTTCTGGGGCACTAAGACAATAAGTGACACTTGTCTGAAATCGGAAGCAAATTTGTTAGTTGGGGATGACTAGATAGGTAAGGTTAGGTTAGGTTGATGGCCTGCCGATAGATCTTTAAAATATAACCTTTGAATCCTATGGAGCATCGAGCCATGAGGAGGCATTGATAGGCGTTCATTAAATTTAAAATGTTTTTATCTGTTGACTTCGAGATTTCTGCTAAATCGTTGAAGAAATAGTTACCCAAAAATTTGTGCCTTATGTTGCAGTGTTCCGTACAGTGACTAAGGTAGTGAAGAGTATCGCTCTACTTCTTCGTCTCCGCAGTCTCTGCCTATGGCTAGAGTATTAAGCCCTATTTTGTTTTTATGATACTCTAAGAGATTATTCTGTCCTGTGATAATTCCTTTCAGAAGATTTCGGGATCTCTTTTTCAGGTTCATGGTTTTATTAATTTTTTCTTATTGTAGCTGGACCACAGATTCCTTGTAGTGGGACATGATAAGAAGTGAGTTCCACCTGTAATCGTTCTACTATCATCCTAATAATTGTCTGTTTAATGGCACAGTGTGGAATTTGAATACTAGAGTCTATTAAGCTTTGTCCATAACGATGAACCAGTCCTAGCCAGTTCATCAGCTTTTTCATTTCCTACAATTCCACAGTTTCCAGGGACCCAGCAGAGTCTGATGTGTGGCAAGAACTCTTAGCTCTTTACGACAGCTTAGATTTAATTTCTGTTGCAGAGATGGCTTTGATCACTGGATGGCTGTCAATGTAAAAGGTGAAATCAGTCCGTGTTATTGTCATTATTGATATTTGTTCGGCAGCCTTAATCACTGCCAGAACCTCCACTTGAAAAACACCGCTGTTATCAGGAAGTCCATAAGAGTTGGCTAAATTGTGGGACTCTGAGGAGAATCCCGCACCTACACCCATATCCAAATTTGATCCGTCTGTCGGTGTATATTTCTACCATCGGTCTATCTGATTCTTGTGAACTAGCATCACATTCCTCTCTTGTGGGTATGGAGACAGAGAACGGTTTTTCAAAATCTGTAGGGGGACTACACAAGTCTGTGCATATATCGCCTACATACCCCTCCGTAGATTTGTTGATAATTTTTGCATGACTTACAGAGTTCCCTTTCCAACTATCGGTCTGCCTTAGTCTTAGAGCACTGAAGGCAGTTTCTTGCACGAGTAGATCTAGGGCCCTTAAGTTGAGTTGGTCTCTATTCCCGCAGTGGTTGTGCCTCTGGAATTTCAATGCACGCTATACTCTTTGAACTTTATTAAGCGTTTTGTAATTAGTTTATTTATCCAAAGCACTCCACAAATCTGGCCTAGATCCGCCTAGATCCTCCACGTCCTTTTTGGCTGCTACAGTATATTCATCCGGAAGTTTCAGAACCAGGCTGCTGCAGTTCGCTGCGCTGCGACTACCTCCACTGGGTCTCCTGAAGCACACAAGTTTCAATTTGGAGATGTTTATCCAGGTAAGGTTAGGTTAGGTAGATGGGCTGCCGGTAGATCTTGTTCCCGTCACACTTAGATCAATATTGATCCTCTGTGATACCCCGATGGATTGGACAATCCAATGTTTATCCAGATACCCTATTTCTTGTAGAGGTGTAGAGTCTATTGATGTGGTACTCAACTTATTGTTGCATATGTAAGGAAGTCATCATCAGATTCAGAATGGTGATTTTGACATCTAGTTTGGACAGGCTGGTCAGACCTCAGATGTCATCAATCTGTAGGAGAAGGGCCTCCTTTGAACCTTGGTTGGATGTTCTTCACTTGTGATTTGCAGTTGTCCAGTCGTACATAGACTTTTCTGGAAGGAAGAAAAGAAAAAAGAATTGTTGTTAGTGGCGGGGGTAAATGCAAGGGCTTATGGAAAAGGGCTTTTATCAATACGCTGTCGAATAGTTTCTCCACATCCAGAAAGCATCCAACGGTGATACGATGGTTGTAAAGCGCTATGGTGATGTTATGCTGAAACTTCAGGAGCGGATGCAAAGTTGAGTTCTTTTCCGTAAAGCCGAACTCCATGACCGATATTATGGCGTTTTCGCTGCAGAACTGCATTAGTATTAGTATGTGGTTCAGAAGCAAAATTTTCTTGTAATTGGTCACCAAGTTGAGCTGCAAGCAGCCTTCTTTCATTTTGTTCATCTTTGGGGAAGTAGCAGTTGTTGATGCAGTTGCTTATGATGATTGTTAAAAAGACCATCACTGCGTGTTGTGGCCTTTTCAGGATGTAGTTAGAATTTCCGCCTGGTCCGATTGGCTCTTTCGGTTTTGATTTTCCGGTGATATATGCTACCTCCTCCAGATTGTAGAGATGTGCGCTATTAGTTGGACCACACTTGATGGGTTGAAGTCACCAAAAACGACTCCTTCCAGATTTGGCCGTAGGGTTTGCTGAATGGATGCCTTAACTTCATTCATAAAAACTGTGTCATTAGGTAGGTTTGGTGTGAAGATTCCCTCGAAATAATTGGCGAGCGCTTCCAATTAATCCTGTGTTAATGTTGCTTTAATGTTGTTGTGACTGATAATTTCCGGGATGGGATTGGGTACGATATGTTGACTTTCAAAACATCGAATCCATAACCGACTTTCAAAATCTCGACAGAAAAAATGTCGACTTGTGAAAAGATCGACTATACAAAATATCGAAAAAAAACTAGACCGATTTTTTTAAATGCAATTTTCAAAATATCGACTGTAACAGACATTTTAATAATCGAGATTTTGATAGTTCCATTAACCAAATTCTGATAAAAATGTCGACTATCAAAATGACGACAGTTAAAATCTGTCACTGGCTGGTTTCGCATCGTATTCAATTGCCAGTTTTGCTATTGTGTAAGGCTGAACACTGAACATGTGTCGACATCTTTTAGTCGAGATTATGAAAGTCGATCATATGAAAGTCGATATCCTAAAAATCGGCATTTCGTACAATTGATCGGTCGTAGTCTCTTCTGGAACTGCTTTAAACCGTCTGGTAGTTAATGTTGGTGGTTTTCAGTTCTCTCTGATAATGGAATTTAAGTTAGACTGCTTTCACACAAGGAAACTGAATTGCCGGCAACTGGGAGTTTGTAGGCGAGAAAGGCGTAAGGGAAATAAGAAAAATCTCCCCTCTCACCCTTCTCGCCAACAAGCTAGCTAGTTTCTGGCAACTCAGTTCCCTTGTGTGATAGCGGTCTTATGATTTTTTTTTGGAAAAAAATTGCCTTCTTTATACTTGTTTAGGTATATTCCTGCAAATCTCTTTCAGTTCGGTACTTCTAAGTTTAGTTCAAAAATTTTGCATTTCAAAGAAAAAATCATCTTTTTGTTTCCTTTAACTCATTTTTTAATTTTGTTTGTATTAAATTCCAAAAAATCAAAACTGCTATTTTAACATGTTTTTATTATATTTTCGTTAACAATTTAAAAAATATTATCAAACTATTACTCTACACTATAAAACCCTAGCTACATTCTAGCGGTGAGATACCAGAGAGTTCGTGCGATCCAGTCGTGTATATATTTTTTATCCATCCATGTAAACAACTGGGGTATGTTGAAATGAAAGCAAAACAAAAAAAAAAACACCAGACTTTCTTCAGCTCAAGAATCGTGCAAGTGTTTATGTGTTTGTATAATCGTATATGCTAACAATTGCGTCCCCAATCATTAATTTTAATGAACAAGAAATAATTGAAGGTACTCGTCTCCAGAGAGGCGTTAAAGCCTTTTGATAATTTGTAAGCCAAGCATTGTAAATTTACTGACTGGTTAATTGGAATGCTTTCATTAAATTTAAACCTTGCATGTCTGAGTTGAAAGGAGGTTTTGTCATGGGAGTGAAGAAGAAGATACATAGTGTACATATACTTAGTTTGAGAATCAGTATGAAATCATAGCCTCCTTTTTAAAGGATTAGTTCATACGGTTCGTTACTGTTAAATGTTATATGATTAAATGCTTTATTCAAATGAATGAGCATACAGTTTAAATGGAAAAATCGTTATTGTCCCTTGAAAATAGGTACATATTATATAAGGCACTAACATTAAATTGTAATTAAAGACATCCTTACAAAGAAACTAAAATTCTTATAGTTTCGGAAATACTGAATTTTAAAAGGTGTTTATTGTGACATAACATGCAAGAACTTATGCCACATAGTTTAGTTTGAAATTTGTTTATCAAAGCTCCATAAAAGTTCTAGGAACACTTTTCCTGATGCATTTAGGTACTGTATTTTTAACCGCATATATTTTCCATTTCACAAAAGGTGAGTACTAGGCTTGAAATATTAAAAACTCTACCTTTATAATAATGCGGCCGGTGCGACGTGGCACGCGGGAGTCAGAGATAATTTTGTCGATGACAAGAAAATTTCTATTATAGGTACCTACTGAAATTATTGTAAGCCTTGGAAATACTTTAGGTAAGTGTTTTTGAAACTGTCGGTCGCGACCCCCTAGGGGGTCGCTAAGTATTTCCCACGGGGTCGCGGTCACAAGCCGGTAATTGAGCTTCGTATAATTGTTGTCATAAAGTCAATTTTCTCGGTTTTGCCTTGCTTCCACCGCTTCCACTTGTACCGGATGTGCATTGTGCAAGACTGCGACAATCTTTTGAGAATCTTTTTCATTTTATTCTCACTCGTTAAGATATTTCCCTACAGATTATACACAACATTTATTTGTTTGATCAATATTCTGTTTTCTTTTTTAGATCCGAGCTGAGCATGGAGCAGAGCTGGAGCGATCGGAGTAAGCTCTGAGTAGACTATGTTCAGAGCTCCTCTCCGATTTAATTTTAAAACACATACAGCACTGAACTGTCATACGATGCTATATGAGGCTGTGAGTGCAAAAGTGGCGTAACCCTATTTTGAAAAATCGGCTTATTTTGTCTCTCATATCATATCCTAAGGAGATAAATTATTTTAAACATAGTTTTAGATTCTCGAATATCTAATCTTTCCAAAAAAAAAATATAATATTACTATTTTCAAGGCTTATGTGCTTGGTTTAGTCGATTTAAACCCAATTACAAAAAGTGGGTTACGCCTTTTTTGCACTCACAGCCTCATATATGAATCAGTGCGTTCTACGAATCAAAATGAAGTATTGACTTTTAAGTTTCATCTGACAACTAGCCAACAAAAAACTCGAAAAATTAAAAAATCTGAAATGAAGTATGTTGTGTTGAAATGTTTGGAGAAAAAGAAAGAGAGCGAAGTTGGCTGCACTCAGCATATTGATCCATTCCTTCGGTAACACCAAATAATGCTTGTATCGGGCTTTTGCGCAGGGGACTTACACAAACAAAATAAATTGACATAATTCCACTGACAATATTATGCTTCCCTCAGATTTTCGTACAGATTATACCTCGTTTCAGGCGTTTATAAGAAGGCCCTTCATGAGCTCTTGGCAGTCTGCTTCTTAATGAAAGCTTTTTCTTTGCTTTTATCTCGCATACCTCTAAAAACAAATTTCTACGAAGCCTAATTAAAAGTATAACCAAATTGTAAATATTCAGACTTCCAAAAAATTATAGATTCTGCCGCCTGTAATAGGTTTGTAGCAAGCTGTTTTCAAAAATAAAGCTCCGAAAATTTGCAACTTCGATATCCAAACTAGCCTTGTAGAAATAATGACTTATAGAAATTCAAAAAATGGACCTTATAGAGGAAAAATTGTTAGTTGGGTTCATTCCTCCTTTTAAACAATTCAACCATAATAATCGCGCTTCTAGGAATTTCCATCAGTTTAACCTTGGTCCCAATTGCAGACGTACAGGGATTCTTTATTTAGTCGCACTACACGAATGTAGGAAACTCTACCCAGCCAAATTTTCCCCTCCCATTGTGATTTTCAGACATTCAAAACCAATATGCATCGGAGTCTCCTTTAAATCCTCTCCAACCTATCTAATCGCTCGTGCTGCTAAATTTAGTGTGTCTATTTTCTTTAATTCATTAAAAAGGTCCCAGTTCTATTTCCTCTTTTTCAGTACTATTTTGTTTCAGCGTTCAGTACAATCGAAAAAAGCCAATTTCCATCACTGGTATTTCTATTTAAAGCAAATGGAGCGTCCTCCGAGAAAGCTTTGATTGAAAAAAGAAACACAAGATGAGCACTCTGAGAGCTAAAACAGAAAAACAAATCTTTTTTTGACAGCTCAGTAGCAATTCTCTAAGTTAAAAAGATAAAACCCATACCAAAAAAAATTAGTGATTATTTCGATGCGCATTGTGCATATAAGAATTTAAAAAAATGAAAATTAACACGGGAAAACTTCAAGCCGATAAAATGTCGGCAAAATATTTTTACTTACAAAAGGGTTTCGCGAACTCAAAAAGTTGTTTTTAAAAACCACTGCTTTAGATTATTAGTGTCAAATCATTCACAAACAGTCCAATAACAGTCCAATTAGAATTATAGCATGAAGATGTGTTTTTTTTTAAATTACTTAAAAACGGATTGTTTAAGAGAAAAAAATTGTTGAACAAACTTGGAGCTGAGGCAATTTTTCACAAATATGGTATAAGGAATCTTGTTAAAAAGTTACCTACAGCAAATCAAAGAATCGTAAGTATCGCACGCAAATTTATTTAATTTTAATTTTTGGGGCCGAAATAGTTGTAATCATAATTAAAAAAGGTGATGAGAAATTCTACAACCCAAGACCGTTTTTTTTCGCTTACAACTAAGTTTAAAGCAACCGTTGGTAATGCATCTGCGTGTTTTTTTTTTTTGAAATAAACCTTTTTTAACGGAAATATTAAGAAAACAAGTAAAATGTCGACTTTATAGCAATACTTCTAGCACGGGCTCCTCGAGACAAACAGATTTACTTTCAAAAACCAGGTAAAGGTAAAATTGATGTAGTTATGTCAAACTAGTTAGTCAATTGTAGCTTTTAAGTAGTAAATTAGTTGTGGAGAGAAAAAAATTCCAAAAAAAATTTTGCTGTACTTTAAAAAAAAATAAGGGTAAGTAGTGCTAAATTAACACTGGTGAACTTAGCCATTAAAAAAAGGGAATTCGAAAATGTTAGCATGCCATTATTTGTAGCTTTTTAGAAGTAATTAGTTGTGGAGAGAAAAAAATTCCAAAAAAAAATTTGCCGTACTTTTTTTTAAATAAGGGTAAGTAGTGCTAAATTGACACTGGTGAACTCAGCCATTAAAAAACGAAATTCGAAAATGTTAACGTAATATTATTTGAAGCTTTCTAGTAGTAAATTAGTTGTGGAGAGAAAAAAATTCCCAAAAAAAATTTTCCGTACTTTTTTTTTTAAATAAGTGTAGGTAGTGCTAACTTGACACTGGTGAACTCTGCCATAAAAAAACGAAATTCCAATATAAACATGCCATTATATGTAGCTTTTTAGTAGTAAATTAGTTGTGGAGAGAACAAAATTCCAACAAATTTTCTTGTACGGCAAACAATTTTTTGGAATTTTTTTTCTCTCCACAACTAATTTACTACTAAAAAGCTTCAAGGAACTGCTTACTTAGTTTTTGGAATTCCAGAAAGTGTAGTGCCAAGTTGATATCAAGTTTGCACTACATACCTACCATTTTTTTAAAAAATAGTAGAGCTAAAAATTTTTTTTTCCACAACTAATTTACTACAAAAAAGCTACAATTAACTGCATAATTACTTTTTCGAATTTCCACAAATGTAGTGCTAACTTGACATACATGTAAAATTGAATCTAAATTATATTGTACTCAAAGTTTAGCCACTTACACAAAATGTCAAGCCCACTTCTTATTTTTGCATGCATTTATTGGTTGTGATTTAACTTCTGCTCTCTACAACAAAGCCAAATTACAATTCTTTAGGCTTTTCAAAAAGAGTGACGATCTCGTAAAATATGCCAAAGTGTTTTCCAGAGCATGACAAGACCGAGACGACACGAGACGAGGCTGCCTTTTAAGCAACCGAGACGAGACCGAGACGAGAGTGTTTATTTGGACCAAAATTTACAGAGAGTCTAATAGACTAAAAAATCCAATTTCAGTTAAATATTTACAGGTTGTCCGGAAATCGTATTTTTCGGAGTCGAGACCGGGACGAGACTTAATTATACGAGACCAAGACGAGACTGGAAATTTTCGATTTCAACGAGACCGAGGCGAGACTTAAAAAAGTCTCGCAGGGTCTCGTCTCGTGGCCAGCCCTGGAAAACGGTATACGTCAACTTAGCATTTTACAAAGCTCCTGCGAAAGAAGAATATCAATGCGCTAAGATATTCCACATTTGTCCGATTGACCAGGCTCAACAAGGCTGTACAATTATTTTCCCCTCCTCCAACATGTGCTGCTGCTCAAACACACTTTCATAAAGTTTACTATTAAGTTCAAAGTTGGCTAAAAGCTGGGGATGGGTATTGAGAAATAATTTTTTGGAGCCTATTACCACTTCGCTCCAACCAGCATCTGATAAACTACTTACAAAATCATTTTGTAATTGTAGTAAAGGTTACGGTTCTAATTGTGGTTGTCGAAAAGTGTGATTTAAATGTTCTATAGTTTGTGGTCAATGTCATGGGCAGACATGTACAAACTCAATTCAAATTGATTCGTATGAAGAGAACATTATTGATGAGCCATTTCTTACCACGCCGCGCGCCGTAACACAAAATAAAACAATCACTTGGAGAAACATTGATAAGTAATGCTGACATTGATAAGTTTGCTAAACACAGTGGAATAGGTCTACTGGGGTACCACATACAAAAAACGCACCTGGGGCCTGGTAACTTAACCTCTATGGTGGTGTGGAAGAAATTGCAAAAAAGGGCTAATTTCGCGATACTTGCGATTATTTGAACTTCTATAACTTCCTAACGGTAAATGCTACGAAAAAATGATCGCAATTATTTTTTTTTTTGGGAATTGCATCAGCTACAAGTTTGTAGTACAAATTTTATTTCTTAATCAAACCGTTATCGAGTAATTTTCAAAAAAATCATTTTCATGATCTTTGATCCCTTGTAACAGACCTAGCGGTCCTCAGATCGATGAAGAACTGTCTCAGTCTATAAAGAGTCCCATTACCAATGTTCATACCAAATTTCAGCCTCAAACTAATTTTTTCCTTGTAAAAAGCTAATTTGCCTGGACTAATAGCTGAGGCGATTTACCAAATAATCTGTTCTACTTTTACCGTTAAGATGTTATCGTAATTCAAAAATTTGCAGGTGTACTCAACACACCTTAAAGGTTTCGTATCAGGTGTGTCATAGCCCCAGGTATTTGACTAAAAATTGATAAGAGCATTGAATTTTGAAAACAAAAAAAGT
The DNA here is from genome assembly GCA_949320155.1 of Melangyna quadrimaculata. Classification (NCBI taxonomy): domain Eukaryota; kingdom Metazoa; phylum Arthropoda; class Insecta; order Diptera; family Syrphidae; genus Melangyna; species Melangyna quadrimaculata. The sequence continues at coordinate 42,688,817 of OX439485.1, read as the reverse complement.
TTTTTTTTTTAGTTTTGAGTTTGAAAATTAATTTTTAAGAACTGTTCACTAAAATAACTTTATTTCAAAATACAATAAAATAAGAGATTTCTAGCGTTATGGAATGGCATTGTAGGAGTTACCGTTATTTTTTTTATAATTTTTTTTCCCTTCATGGCTAAACGGAGGGGAATAGAACACCCCCCTCCCACCGAAACGATTTTTTTCTTGTCTTGACCCAACCTAAACGCTGTAGCTTTTTCGCACACCGCTTTTCTATCACCCGTGTAAACCTATACACTAATATTATGTAAAAACATTAACTATTCCAAAATGGCAGCTATAAAATCCAAAATGGCTGACCATCACGAACAAAATTATACAAGCTTGGGACCTGAGAATAACATACATTTGGTGCCTTTATCCGACAAAAAGACGACCCCCTAGCTACTTAATTGTGTGTCTAGTTAAACTTACACAAGACTTTTCGGTTTGATCATCCATTTTCAACATTTTTCTAATTTCCGTATTATGTATGGTGAATCCTAATTATTGTTTGGAATCATTTTCACAATATTAAAATAAAAACAAGAACTTTCTCATATCATATTTCACTTTTTGAATTCCGCATTGCTTATTCGTCAAAAGACTTTCTCCTTTTCTAAATTAAATCGCAAAAGTTGTTCATGCAAATAAGTTGGGACACACAAAGTTTATATGATTTCAAAAAAGATATCCCTTCGGTTTGATGATGGAGATGGTATAGAAGTAGGTAGGTATAGTTATATAAGAAATATTTACTTTACGCCAGCTTGACTCTCAAAGTTAGCCACAAAATCGTTCCTCGTCAAGTTGATATTCCGAGTGTGTTTACAAAAAGCAATTCCATCGGTTTGTCAAAATGCAAACCCTCCCCTCCAACGCCAAAATCTTGCGTGCGTGGAGAGAAGATGTGTGTCAACTTCTTATAGCTTCCTAAACATACAGTTAAGTTTGTAGACTTCTATATTGTATTCTTTGCTATAAATTTGGTGCAGGAGGAGTGCTAGAGCACAACAGTTCAAAGCCAACATACATATTTGGTGGTGCTCAAGTTTTGTGTGTCAAAGTCTTTTTAGAAAGATATGTTTATGCTTCAGCTTCTTTATAAGTCCAACTGTTGCACCAATACAAACAACTCCTCCACATTCACATTCACACAATTATACATCCGCCGCCTCCCCCCTCCCCATCCGCACACAGATGATGATGATCTTTGAATTTAAGTTTAATATTCCATGCATGTTTGCAGAGACTCTCAGCTTCAACAGAACCAACGCCAACGACGACGACGCACGTCACGACACACAGAATATAAGTTTGTTTAAATTTAATATTCATAGATACATCTAAAGAGGAAATGAAAAGCAAGGCCTGGAGCTAAATCTTTTTCTGCTACTGCTACTTCTTCGACACACATATATTTTCCTATTACCCAGTTCCTTAATATTTTCTAAGGACTCTAAGCCTCCTATAAAGTATTATATGAACTCTCACATCAAAAGCGTCTTCTTCCTCTGTCGAGTTGAATGCTGAGGCTGACGCTAGAGCTCGAGCTGATGCTGTATGGTTGGTGTTGCATGATGCATGGGAATTTGACAACAGGAGCAAAAAGGAAAAAAAAGGAAAGAAGCAAAAAAACATAATAGAAACATGTCCCACCAATTCACAGTTAAATGGAAGGATTTTTAGGATTCTCAAGAAAAGCACTCGTACTAGGTACTACATTTCTAAAGTAAATGTGTGTAGTTTGTCATTTTATGAATGTGTCTAGTATAGTATATGAACCACAAAAGAGATACACTCAAACGCCCAAAAGATATTCCTCTATCCTCCATATAAAATGGGATAAGAAGGACACATGAATCCTACTCTTTGGAGAGTATCATTCACTCAAGTGGTTGCTATGCTATGCGGCCGTCTCGGTCTCCCCCCCCCCCCCCCAACATGCATCGTCGTCCCTATAACTCTCTAATCTTTGGATTAAGATACAACGGTGTACTGCTTGTGCTTTGGTGCTGTTGATGTGAAGTGGGCGATTCAAGCCATGCCATCATGGTATCGTAGGGATTAGGCCTTCATTGGCTTGCTTCACAAGGGGTGCCATTGCCTTTGCCGTTGATGGTATAAAGTGTTCCCTGCCCTAATGTATAACAGAGCTATTCATTTTGCTTGGTCACTATACGTAAGTTATGTATAAAGAATAATGTCCTGCTGAAGAGAAGAAGAAGTAATATCACCCAGAAGGCATCACAGGGTTTGTAACTTAAATGCAAATTGAAAATGTTTGACAGCAGAGAAAAAATGAAGCACCAATCTCTCTGATGCTGCTGATGAAAAGCTCTATTTAAAGTGGAAAGAAAGATGAGAAATGTGTGTTGGAGGTGGTGTTGAATGTGGATAAGTTATAAGGAATGGACATTTGTAGTTAAGTTCTGTGCGATTATGATGGGGAGAGAAATATGGAAGAGGAATAAGACCTATAAAAGCTATGTCAAGAGCTATGACTTTTGGCTTTCAAATAAATTTATTATTTTCTAAAGATAGTACATGAAATGTTTACCTCGATGACAGAGAAGAGAAGCAATTGAAACTTGGTTTTTTATTTTAAAATTTTGGAGGAAGAAGCCTTATAAAGGTCTTTCCAATAAGAGGTTCATTTTGAATATCCCGCACTATTTGGACAGCTGTCACTTTTGAAGCCTGTCATCTTTTGACATTTGATAAGTAGAAACTAAGCCATTACTAAAAATGGAACGATATACATGCAACGCAGTGCAATTGTTGTAATTCACTACAAAAATGGTAAAAGTTTTGCAGTCACATTTAGCAAAACTAGAGCGCCTTTGGGTCGTCTTGAAGCACCTTCACGGCTGGCAATATTGAAACTGGTGGACAAATTTGAGCTGTTGGGACAATTTAGTTCTGTGAGGAATCGAAAACTTGTACGTCGCTCAAGAACAACAACTGATAAAGGCTCTCCCAAACCAACGCGAAAGCGGCGGCGGCGGCGCGTTGTTGTTTAGCATTGTTTATTTGCCATTTTTGTGAGCATTGTGAATGAGTCGCTCTGCAAAGCGAATGTTCCGCGTTGGTTTGGGAGATCCTTAATATTACTGCTGTAGGAAGCCCGTAGTTTTGATGAAAACCAAGGTTTGTCGATTCCTCGTATTTGGAATTAGGCTTTCCACAAACGACATTACACCGCATTTTGAATTAGGTCTACATGCTTTTAAAGTTCAGTTAACACAAGAACTCAAGCCGGTCGATTATTAGCAATGTGTCGCGTCTTCATTTTCATCGAAAAATCATCTTCAGTAATGGGGCCCATTTTCACCTCGGAGGCTACGTTAATAGGCAGAATTTTCGCATTTGAGGCTCGGGAACTCCAAGAATGATTATTGAAAAGTTTCTCCATCCTCAACGTGTCACTGTTTGGTGCGGTTTTTGAGCTGGAAGTGTGATTGGACCTTACTTATTTGAAAATGAGGCTGATGCAACTGTTATGGTGAATGGATTGTAATACCGAGATATTTTTGGTATGGACGACGTTTATTTCAACAAGATGGCGCGTGCGGCGCGCCACACAAGCTACGAAACAATCGCACATTTTGCAAGAAAAGTTTCCTGACCGTGTTATTTCTCGAAGAGAAATGACCTCGGTGGACAACTGTCCATTGGGTCTTGTTATTTAACAACTTTAAACGTTTTTCCTTTGGAGCCACGTTAAAGGTTAGAGCAATGCCAATGCTCCACAATCTATTCAAGACCTTAAAGATGAATTCGTGAAGTTATCGCGGACATACAGCCGCAAATGTGTGAATTGGTCATGGAAAATTTCATGAGAAGGATATGGTGCTTCAACCGTAGCCGTGGCGGCCATTTTTCTGATATTGTTTTTCATTGTTATTGGCATACCTTCCTCTTTACAATAAAATAATTCTCGTTTTTTTTAAATATTAAAATGAAACCTCTTATTGGAAAACCCTATACTAAGCGTTGTAGTAACTAACTTAACGGGATTTATATGGTAGGCTTGAGACACGGCAACATCACATTCCTTGCGAGCAAGTTGCTTCCAATGAACCACCTAAAAGGCACCTGGTATCTGCGATGATACAAGGAAACTGGAATTTGAAGATTTCTATTGTTCATTCGTTAGAAGTGCATATAAGAGCCAAAGTTTTCTACGAAATTTGAGTTCTTGAACCACATATTCATCTCATACAGATTGAGTTTATATCTCCTCTTTCATTTACGCTCATTTCAATAAAGGAAGGATCATCTGATGAAGAATTTTCCCAGTATCAGCTCACTTTCTGATTACTGTCCAAAACTGGTCAAAATGAAGCCAGAACTGACAGTACAGAGGGTTTCCGTAAGACGTTACGTCACGAAAAAGCAAAGAATTCCTTAGATAATTCTTTACTGGATGTTCACAAAGGCATCATTTGCAGAGTTGATCATAACTCCGAAATAGATGATTTTTATAACTACTTATATGATATATATAGGTACAGGTACCATAAAGTTTCTGCCTCCAATAAGTGGTATTTTCTTCTAGCTGTTTGACAGATGAATGTTGTTTAATAGTATGTACTTTGATTTATTCTCGCTTAAGCATAGTACGCAGCTGAAGCGAAACGAAAATTTTCAAACAAAAACTGACACAACGAAATCATAAACGAAAAATTTTGTTTTCGTTTGGCTCAGCAGAACGCAGTTCGATACCGAAAATAGAAAACCGTAGAAGATTACTAGTGTCCAGTCACCACTTTTTTCCATCAAAGCTTCCTAAGCTGAGAGACTGTGCATGTCCACTTCCAGATCATAGCTTGTTACTCTTCCGTCGCTGAACTTGTCTTACAATGCAGTTGTTCCTCTTATTTATTTCTTGTCACTTTTGATTCAGCATACCAAAACACCACGAGTTCTTCCACTGGGCTGGCTATTATATTAGCCTATTGGAATATGGCCTACATTTTTATTAAATATCGGGTGCTCTCAAGCTCAAGTTGCTGATTTGATCGCTTCCAGGAGGTTGTGCTTTCTAGATGGGTTTGAATGCTTTTTTCGGAGCGAAGTCTGCTACTAAATTGACAGCTTTCGACAGGCTATAGCCAATTACCTCACTGACTTTAGTTCTAAATATGCTATAGCCATAGAGAATCTCGCAATTGGTATGTCTTCCAGAATGTTGAAGAAATCACTAATTCACTCACTTCACCATCCGTTATTTCCGACGAAAGATTAACAGTATTTAAATTTTTGACTTCTGGGCGGGTGAGACTGAAAGGGTTGTGATTACTGATTACCCTTAAAATGTTATACACAGCACGAGCGATAAGGTAGGTTGGAGAGAATTTTTAAAAGGAGATACCGATGCACATTGGTTTTGAATGTGTGTAGATCGCAATGTGAGGGAAAAATTGAGCCTTGTATAGAGCATCCGACATTCTTGTGGTACTTCTAAAGAAGGTATGTCTGTACTTAACTGTCCGTCCGTATTTGGGCTCAAGGGTAAAATGATTGACATTCCCAGAAGCACAAGTAATACTCGTTGAATTCTTTAAGGGGAGGCCAGCAACTGGCTATTTCACTAGAATACTGTTTATAGAAAGAGCTGTAAAATAATGAAAAACACGAAACTTTTTGACGGTTTTCAAGAGACGTAAATGTTTCCGTGATAGTTCTTTCACCTTTCCAGTGATGGGTTAGTTTGGAGCACTTGCTCAAATATGGTAGTTGTTCTCAAGATTTGGACGCTCACAGCCAGATCATAAGGGATGAGAAATTTCTTGAATCGCTGAAGAAAACTTAAACAGTTAACAGCGGCGTTTTCGACGATGTCAAATATGTTGTCATTCCGCAAAAGATGGTCAGTGATACACATACCGACAAGCTTGTTGATTAGTTTTCTCAATGCAAGTGGCGGTCATGGATAGCGGCATTGGGTAGGTTGCGATTTAACGACAGCAGAAAGCATTGAGTCTTAGAAGCATTAAATTCTACGCGGTGTTGATTCCCCATTGGACAATGCTGTCGAGATCAGAATTTAATGAACTCATCATACGCTATGCTGTTCAAGTTCCACATCCAAAGGACATGGATGTGTATCTAGAAACGAACTTGAAAAGCTGAGCGTACTGTCGTCAGCAAAACAGTGTAGTGGATTAGAAGTTTCAGACAGCATACACTATCATAAATGAATATGATGAAGAGGGTCGGAGTCAGAACGGAGCCCTGGGGCACACAAGCATTTATTTTGTGGATTTCAGACTTGAAACCATCCAATACAACTTCTATTCAGCCGTCCGAAAGGTAATTTCTAATCCAACGAAAAAGAGATTTATCGATACCAAATGCACGCATTTTCTATAATAGATCTTGATGCCAAACTCTTTTAAATGCTTTTGAAATATCAAGTGCAATAATCTTATTCTCCAAAACGATGTACAAATTTGTTTCACTGCTTGGTAGGGCATGCCATCAGATCACCAGTGGACCTATTACTACGAAAGCCGTAGATACTGCTGTTCATTAAGAAGCTTTCGTTCTTCGGGATATTTCTTGAGCTGAAAATTGATCAGCGTTTCCACGAACTTGGAAATAAGGGACGAAATGGTCGATAGTATGATGGGGAAGAAGATTCTCCTTAGCGACATGCTGGACAAATGCTGTTGTCCATCCACTAGGAAAGAGAGCAGCAGAATAGCGCAGATGGAAAAGCTTACACAGTACTTTTGCCAGCGCAGAGGCGGATTTGTGTGTGGCGAGATCTTTCAGAACTCTAGCAACTGCACTAGTGCGAAAGAAGATTTGTCCCATAAAATCATTTACACTCTCAAGTACAGGAGAAGTCATAACAATTTCTTGCAGCGTCGAATTGACACCAAACTGTACTACAAGTAAATTGGCTGTATCTAGCGCTAGCGACATGACAAAACTAGTTTTATTGGAACCGAGGACGAGTTTGTTTATTTTTTTTTACAAATGGCTAAGAAATTTTACTGCCTTTTGGGACTTTTGTTACGCAATTTTTGATCATGTAAAAACTTGGTTCTTTGAATGTGGCCGTTGCTGCTCTTTGAATATTGTTGAAACTTTTTCCGGGTTTTTTAGTAAAGTTGACTTTATAGCATTCGGAAGCTTACTTCTCTGATCCTGATTACCTTTTTATACCCCGAATCAAACCATGATTTTCCTCTGGATTTGATAGATTTTACCGGGATATTCGTTGCTTATCTACCTTTCCCTTGGAGTTCAAATTATAAAATTTGGGGCCAATTCATCGTTACATCACTGGAAGTCCTACATTCAGTGTCTACTCGATTCCTACAGTACGACATTGCCCACAAAACTAACAGAATTTTTATGAATTCGAGAATTTCGGGAATTGAATTTTGGAACCATATAGGCACAAAATTTGGACACATCTACCAACTCAATCCAATAAAGGAAAATGAAACTCAACATCGTAGTACAATTCTTCTAAATTAAATAACCGTTCCTGTGTGTGCGTGCGTTAGCAGGAATGGAGGGGACCTACGTATGCCTTATCCGAACAACTAGACGAGAAGCATTTATTAATGACAATTGATACTGTTGGAGGTTTTGTAAATTCCTCGCAAGAGGACGTAGCCCTGAAAAAAACATTTTAGTTTTTAGGTGGACCAAGTTGAGAATTGAAGCCAGACCTCCAGCGTGACTGTCCAATGCACTTACCATATGCTACGGGCTAGTACACTACTTCTACTTCAAGTAATCATAAAAATCCCAAACGCTATTTGTTATTCCCTTTCTGTGGTGAAAAGTTTTACTATGAATTTTAATTACACGTCCTCGTGAAATACCAATAAAAACGCTGTGTTCTGTGTATGATATCCTTCCTCTTCTTTTAAAATTTCAACATTTTAATTTAGATATTCGATCAAAAGAAATTTCATCGTCAAAAATATTTGTGTACATTTTGTAAAGTTCAAAGTCACAAAAGCCAATTGAAACAATATTTCTTTGGAAATTTTCCCAATAATCTTATTTTCCACAACTACTTTTGTCAAGGGCTAATTAGTTTTCATTTTTGGAGTTTTGGTTTTCTTTTTTAAAGGCAGTTGGTCTCAGCATAAATGGCTTTGGTCTTGAACTTATTTTCAACTTTGTAGCCTTGCTAATTACAATTTGACTTTATTTATGTATTCCGGATGTGGGTGTAGAGCTCTTTTTGGCCAAATGCAAACGTTATGAAGTACCTACCTAACCTATACCAACCTACTGAAAGTATCCAACAGAACCATGAGCCACCTGGCTTTAGCTTGAATGGACGGTCGGTCGGTTGGTGTATAAAACGAAAAATAAAGGTTTATACTTACTGGTATATACGGGAAACCCAAAAGTTTTCAGGAATTTTAAATGAAATTAATTCTGCGTCTTACCCGCCGCGTTCTGTGCACTCGTACTACTGGTGCTTTGCAGTTTCTATAGTAGTTACAATAGATGGCGTGCACGATGCACCAAAAACAAACATGGATTTTCATCAAATTTTAGTTATCGCTAACCTAGTTTTTAGTTTTAGTCTGGGTAAAGCTCTCGTTCTCTTTATGCCAAAAATGCCAACTGAATATACACTGAATATGTGGTCATGTTTGTGTAAAGTGTAATGCAAGGTGGTTGAAAGCTTATATCAGGATAAGCGTGTCGTCTTCCTTATATGCAAGAAATCCAGATGTTAGTAAATGTGGTAATTAAGATTTAATAAATCGGTGATTATAACTTCTGACTTTGTTACTAACTTGTGAATTATTGTGGAGGAAACAAAATGAAAAAGGTGTGATTTATGGTTTTGGTACCTACACCGATTAAGACACTCGTTTTGGTTGATGAGATTAGTTTATTTGATTTTAAGAAAATGAGCACAAGTCATAATTTATTCTTTGCCGAGAACTCTTAGTTAAAAAATAAACCCAAAAATTCTTGGTTAAAATTAAGTTATATATTATTATTTTATTTTATTTAATACAAACAAAAATCCGATTTCTGACACCTATGTAATACAACAATTACTGGTTTGGTATACATTCTCTAAAATCAAAGACCAAATCAAATTTTAATATATCTACATAAATGCAAATGAAGCATTAACTCACCACAAAAAGGCTTTACGTTAACAAGGCTGACGACAAAGAAAGGATATCCTATATACAACACACAAATTCTTCAAAATACCGCACTAAACTATTCATGAAAAATTTTGAATCGAGGAATCGAGCAGGCTACTTAATTTGCAAATTAACTCAAAAATAGAAGTGATGACAGCGAAAGACAATGGATGGGCGGATTGCGAGGAAGTTGTTTTGTTTTTGAAAAGGGTTGATGAAGATTGGCTGAGTTTTTGTTGGAAGTCTCTATAGTTTGCCAGGGTATTTTATACATCAAAATATTAATCACTAAAATCAAATATTCGTCGAGGGTAGTCTCGACACACAGATACAACACATGCATAGATATATCTACTTTAAATAAATACACTGATTTTACTCAAACTTCTAAATTAATTAACATTTGATATTAATTTTGGGTCTTACTTTATTAATTCGGAAACGGTTTTTGTTTTTTTGTTAACAGCTTCAGGTGTGTATCGTATGATTCTTATAAAATATAAACCAAAATACACATTTACTTCAAATTTTAATATGGAAGTTTTTGAAATTTTAGTTTGGAAGTTTTTTTGCAGATGTGTTTCGCTCTGACAACAACAATTGAGCTCTTCAGTAAGAATTGTTGTTGCCTGTGCATTAAACAAAAAACAAAAACAATTTTTCTGTTGTTTTTGTTTGTCTTCTTCAATTATCTTTATTTTGGCATTCAAAATACTGTCGCGAAAGTCCATTGCCAAATCGTGTGCGCGGCAGCAGTTATCCAAGGTTAAATGTCGAAAATATCAGTTTTTTGCATAAAACTCGGAAACGGTAAATCCTATCGAAATGTGTTTCAAACAAAACTTGTAGCCTGTGTCATTTGCCAAAAAAAGAGTTGTAACTATTTTTTTTACGACCGACCAAGATATCGACATTTCAAAAAACATAAAATGTCAAAAAAGATCGTTTTTCACGTATAACGCCTAAATGGTTCAAATGGCAAGTTTAGGATTCGTGAAAAAAAACTCGAGATAATAATTTTCCCTAGCATTCGATGATAGAGAACGTGAAAAAAGTAGGTCTCGTAATTCTGTCTGTATGTCTGTTTCTCGACCTGCAGCCTAAACGGCTGAAGTGATTTTCTTCAAACTTTGGACTTAAGGTTCATATGGGATTCCTTAGAGGAGAAATTGAATTCTTGTTAGCTCAACAAATAACGGTACCTGATATACAACCAAATACAAAAATTGATTTATTTCATAAACGACTAACGATTTCGAAAAAAAATTACGAGCTACTATAATTACTACAATTAATAATTTGGTAGAAAAAAAAATATTGTATAACAGTTATTAACGGTACCTGACATAAACCGATTTTTTGGTTTTCAAAGTTTCTCGTTAACGGCTACACTGATTTCAACTAAATTTTGTATGTAAGAGGTCCTTTATAATTTTAACAATTTTGCATAAATACAGTTATTTTATTATTAATATTGAATTTTTTTTTTTGGAAAAAACCGGTCAATAAATATTTTTTGTAAGTATGTGTAAAATTGTATTTTATTTAATTCTAAACGCTGGCATAAGAAAACCGCTCTAAAGATTTTTGAATTTATTTTTCGTAAATTCATATCTATCAAACAAATCAGATGGCATTCTTTTTTGTTTAGCTCTATTTGTTTAAGCTATTTAAATAACAAGTATATAGTAATTTTTGTGTAAGAGGTCCTTTGTTTTTAAAAACTTTTTTTTATGATATCATAATGTTATGGAATCAATACATATGCATATTATCAACTTCAAGCTACGTTAAAGTTGTAAGCTACGAGAGCAAGTTTGTGCGAGTCCCTCGTGCCCATTTTTTCTATTCGATATTGCTCATGTTACCCCTTCCGGAATTCATTTTTTTGCCTGGTTGACAAATTGCCAGACCGATTTCGACCAAACTTCACAGAAACACGCTCGGACTTACACCAAAGATATCCTTAAAATTTGGGTCTCATAAAAGGTAATACTTATCACTAAAACCGATCCAGTCGAAGATGATCCTGTGGACGTACACAGCCGTGGTACGACCGTTCCCACATACCGTTCAATTGTAGGATGACCTGCACTCAAGAAATCTTATAACATCAATAAACTTAGGGAGGATAAAAATGAACCGCTAGCGTTGGCACGACAGGGGCAATAAGATCCTGCCCAACTGATGCCTTAAGCGTTTTTCTGCACCTTCTATCACTTGATTTACATAATAAATATCTAGTGTCTTGCAGCGCGTTAAGACTTAAGGAATTAAACTCTTAGTTTGCCAAGACCTATGGCCACAGCAATATCACAGACTTGATTCCAACGGAAATGTTTTCGACTCCCACTGACTACTGCACCCCTACAATGAGTATTAGTAACGATTTTAAAGTTAAATGTCCATCCAGGAAGGATTGGAAATATGACGTCGTGACGAAAGATTTCGACACAACTATCTTAACTGATGGCTCAAAGATAGATGGAGTGTTGTGTTGGTGCAGGAATATTTTCTGAGTCTCGAAATGTCTCTAGGTTCTTTCGATTATCTGACTTTGCTAGTGTCTTAAAAGCTGAATTGTTGGCAATGAGGAAAGCATGCAAGTTACTTAAAGACGATGCAAACCAGAACCGTAATGCAGATATTATATTTTAATATTTTCTCAATTTTTCTTACTGAATCAAACTGCAGGTGGAATAGTTTTTTAAACTGTAATATATCTCGGAAGATCTGGCCCACCTATAATAAACCCCGAACAATTTATAAAAAACGCAGTACCAAGCAAGACATAGCCAGGGTCGTTGCAACATGTAGCGGACAATGGCCAAAAGGAGAGCATGCAGCGAAGCTTGGCATAGCTCACAATACTCACTGTCGGAGCTGTGGGGACCAGCAGGAAAAGGAAACAGTAATTCATTTCCTCTGCAAATGCCCCGCTATGGCCAAAGCTAGATCAAATCATTCGGAAGGTCATTATTCGACGACATTAACTTACGGAAATGAAGATCAAAGACTTTTTTCTTTCCTTAACATGACGGTATGGTTCTAGGACAAATTTCGGCCACTTCTGCATCACACCTTCCGTCGATTCCCTATGATCGCAAGATAGCGGACTGGGGTTCTGTTGGAGGTTCATTATGCACAGCGGCCGGTTGATCATTCGATCAGATCAGTGCACACTCCAGTTCCAGCCAACAAACTGCCTAGTTGGACAACCTTTGGATGGTGCGGGTGCGGGTGCTGGTCTGGTTGAGTGAGTGATCCGCTTTCTGATGGTTGTGCTAAAAGCTACTCAGAAATTCTACAAGCAACCAAATTCTTTCTACCATATTCTAAATTCAAATGAAAATGGACGATATCCTGAGGATATGCTTATATTCTATCTCTTCAATTCCATCCACAAGTTCAAACGAGTTACGGTATCAAAACGGCGCACTTCAGCGCTAATTTGGCTATGGGCTAGGCTGCCCGTGGCCCCCATTTCTACCTATCTACCTTCCCGATCTGTTTCAAGGAATTTAAAGTTTACATGCTTTTAGTTTTTCAGCATTTTCTTACACCCCGACTCCACAGGCCTTACAGATGTCCAACATCACAACCACAATCCAATCAACAAACAGTGCATTTTTACTCACTGGGCAAATCATGTCATGTCGTTCGTTAGCCTTTCACAACTACTTCTATCTTTTACAACAAAATTCACTTACACATTCAAGAAAAACCAGAAAAAAAACTCACACGCACATGAAACGTCATCTCATGGCCAAGCCTTGAACAGCCCTCCATGTCTTGTTCAAAACGTTATTTTTTTCGACATGATGCTGCATGGACATGGATTTTTTGGATTTTTTTTAGACATGTTCATAGTCCGGCCATCGTTAATGGCCCATGGAGGCGGCCCGTTAAGATCTATAGTCTTGAAACTTTAACGTTAGCTGACCACCTCGAAGTCAGCCGGCGCACTTTCGATTTTCGGAAAAATAAAAATGCCAGTCGGTGTATCTCTAATTGTACATTTTATTTATCAATAATAATTTATTATGCACCCACTGGTTTTTTTTTTTTAATAAAAAAAATAAACTTGGTATGGAAATTTCAAACGCCCATACCGCCGTTTCTAAGACCGAATTTCAAACACTGTGCAGGGGCTCAAATATTGCATATATTCGATATACCTTAATTTTTCTTTTAATACCTCCCTCAAATTAATAAATCGATAATGAAAGATATGCAATATGCATGGAGCAATACATACTTGCATGCATAAATACATTAAACATATTTTAGAATATCTTGAAAAGTAGAAATCCAAGAAGCATCCGGCTTATAGTTTTTGACTTCATTAGAGCATTGAAATTTGAAAACGAAAAAAGCTCTTTATAATGTAAAATTTTGAAAAAAAAAAATACTTTGATTTTTTTTTTTTCAAAATTTTGAGCTTGAAAAATTATTTTTCAAAAACTTTTCACCAAAATAATTTTATTTAAAAAGACAATAAGACAAGGTATTTCTGGCTTTACAAAAAGATATAACAAGGCATTGTAAGAGTTGTCGTTGTTTTTTAATATTTTTTTTTTTTAAAGAGATAAATTATTTGAGCCCCTGAACAGTTTGAAATTTGGTTGTAGTAACGCAGATATGGGCGTTCCATACAAAGTTCATTTTTGGGATCATGACGTTATCTAGAATGACAAAAATCTCGAATGGCAAAAATCTCGAAAAAAATAACAAAAATCTCGAATGCAAAAATCTCGACTGTACAATAATCTAGAGCGTACAAAAATCACGAAAGACTATATCTAGAAAAAAATCTCGAAAAAAAAATTCATTCGAGATTTTTTTTTTACCTTTTTAAACGCAAATAAGACGCATAATATGTTGAATTTATGAAACAATTTATTTTTCTGGTCAAAAAAGATGAAAGTGTTTTTAACAAAAATCAAATATTTTATAGGATATGTATGTATATATGTATACTCGTACCACATAACAATTATCAAAAAAGTACAATAAATTATTGAATACAAAGGAAAAGTGTCAAAATATAACAAAATTAAACAAATAACTCTAACTATAATAACTGAATAACTTCTACAAACTGTAGTTCAGTGGCGTACGCAGGGGGGGCTTGAGCCCCCCCCCCCCAAGCAATACGGTATACTGTGCTAAGATTTCATATATCATCGAAGAAAGTTTTTTATTATTTTTTGGTTCAAATTTTATTTTTGTTAACTTTTAAATTATAACTTTAGCAATATTTTCAATTTTAATTTTTAAAAAAAACTATAGACATGGATGTCGTATTGAAATTATTAGTTCATACCACACGTAATCTAGATTTTGTTTGACATTTCAAACGTATCTCAGTGTTCATAGAAACCCAAACAAAATTCCTTTGCAATCAGTCAAAATTCGCAAAGTGATTTCACACATTTAATTTTTTCCTTCTTTTCCATTTAAAAAAAAGGTCGGAATGAAATAACGCATGGAGTGCACTTATTAACATAATACATTCTCTTAGTATCTTCTCTTTATGGCTTTTTAGTGTGGTCAAATGCTTTGGTTAGGCTTTAACCAGTATCTTCGCGCTCAGTGAACGTATCAAATATTCAAAAAATATTTTTAAATATCTGTAATAATGCATGACTTGTTTGCCTAATGTTATTTCTAATGCTACGACATAAGGCATTAATAAAGCTGTAGAGTCAATTGATGACATTTCGAAAAACTGCCCTTAACTTGTATCAGAGGTAGACAATCTTCTCAAACTCTTTTTTTAAAGTTAATGGGCCGTATTCATAGTCGTTTCAAACTACTATTATGATAAGTCAAAACTTAAAAGATAACCTAAACATTTATTTTAGTTTTTGTCAATGCACTATTTTTGACGTTCAATAATTTAATAAACTTCTATTTTGATAAGTACAGAAATCGAATTGGAATAAATTGTTATAATTGATCTTATTTAAACGGTACTTAAGTTAAACATGAGTTTAGCGAAACCACTATGAAAACGCCCCAATAATAATTTGTGTTATGAGAATTCCCTTGAAGAATGTTAACATTTTTTTAATTGTATACGCTACTGCTTCTTTAAATTATAATAATGTCCGTTGCTTTACTCTGAATTTCTGTAATTTTCTGTGCATTTTGTTCCTAAGTTCTGTCAATTTCATTTCTTTTATATGAACTTGACAGGACTTTGGACTAAAAATCACAGAAACTCAATGTAAAGGAACAGACCTATGTAATAAATGTTTAGCCGTGTTTTTTGAGAGAGTGACTAGCAACTCAGTAAAAGTTTTACACGGAAAACACAAATAAAATTCTCTATAATAATTTGTTTTGTTATTGTTTTTCGTGTAAACATTTAGCTGAGTTGCTATTCACTCTCTCAAAAAATACGGCTATATAACAAAGCTATGAGCTTTAAAAAAAAAAACGGACATTTTATTAAAATGTGAATACACTTTTCACCTACCCCTATTACCGTTGACGTTGTTTAAATCGAGTCCATAAAGTGGATTTTTGTCAAAGTGGATTTTTACAAAAAATATTTGTTTACAAAGAATGAAAGGTAAAATTCGTTTATATATGTAGTATTTTGTGTGTATTTCTTTTTTTTTTTTTATTTTTCTATTGAAATTTAATATCTGGTGGTTGATAATACGAAAGGCTTTAGTTTTGTTTGCTATTTTGTGATAACTTAAAAAAATTTCACTAAAATTGAGACTGAGCCCCCCCCCCCCCCCTTAAACAAAATCCTGCGTACGCTACTGCTGTAGTTGTATGCAAGACTCTTAAGTTAGCTTACATAACTTTTTTTTTCTTTTTCGTCCAGATTTGCTTTTCTTTTTTAAATACTGCCTTCTTACCTTAGTTTCTTGACCAACCTGAATTTTTTGAACCACACAACTCACTAGTTCGCGCGCGCGAATTGTAACCATTCATTGTCTCAACAATTAATATTTATTCTAGATTTTAGCATTCTAGATTTTTTTTTTTTCTAGATTTTTGCTGTTCGAGATTATGCTTTCTAGATTTTTGTTTTCGAGATTATTTCAATTCTAGAGTTTTTTTTTCGAGATTTTTACTTCGGGATTTTTGATTTCTGGATTATTGGTTTCTAGATTTCGTGGTTAACCCTTATTTTTTTTATTTAAAAAAAAGAGTGGGTGTACAATACATTTTTTTTTGATAAGTGAAGTTTACAATTAGAGATACTGGTATTGTTCAGGAACAGAAGAAATAAACCTCAAATGTAAATTATAGTCAAAATGCATACTGAATCTAATCGCAAGCTACCTCAAAATAAGTGTAGGTATTTCTATGTATATCAGAAGCACTATGCGAATAATACATTCAGTATGCAACAGCAAAATAAAGTTCATTAAACGACAAGAGTTCCGTACACCCGAAACATGATGCCCAACTAAATAAAAACTCACCTTGAACTGCTACTCCAGGTTAAGAAATTAATGGTGCAGTAATGGCAATGTGTTTCGCGTATACGAAATTCGAACCTTAAATAAATGAATTATGTTCAAGGTTGTCGAATAAGCAATTTTGATTATTATCGTTTTGTAAATTGTTTATTGCTTATGTTAAATATTTTTAAGTATAAATATTCACGATTTTGGGACAATAAACTATTCAAACAAGAATCGCCAAACTGTTCGTTATTTATTCATTTGCTATCCCCCCACCAGTGGTAAGGTGGCTAAGATTTATTTCGAATAAAACCAAATTAAGGGTGAATTGGTACATGCACCAATTTCACCAACAACATTAATTAAGTCACGTTATTGTACCCTGGCAAACCTTCGTTGAGGCAAAAGAGTCTCAGCGTCAACAAGTATTTTTATTTTTCCGAAAATCGAAAATGCACCGGCTGACGTCGAGGTGGTCGTTAGCTGAGCATTTTATTTTATAAATATACCTACGAATATGTGTTTTTATTGAAAGCGAATACAGTAACTTTCAAAAAACAAAAACCTAAAATATTTCTGGTTCATTTTTCTATGAGTTCCTCCTTAGGTTTTTGTATAATCTCTACCTGGCTAACTGCTTTATTCATACCTCTATCGGTCAGTCGGCCCTTATCTTATAAGTGATCTTAAACGGATAGCTCTTACACGTCAGTCTCAGTCGTCCTAAATGTGCTATAAAATTGTATTCATTGCCGCATGCGGCAAGTGGAACAATATGCAAATACTATCCGCATCCAACGAGCACTGCATATACTCGTACGTACAGTACATACAGGTGCCCTGATGCCTGAACCTGCCTATACAAAAAAAAATAACTTTTTCGTATTTATAACACCGGTGGTAATGGTGGCGCCTCGGCTTCGACTTCGTCTTCTAGTGATTTTGCAACTCAGCGACTCTCAACAATACTTCAAGTGAAATGCATAAATTTATACGGTGACAATGAGCAGAAAAAAATTATGAAAATATAACAGCAAGACTGAAAGTTAAACAAAAAATTCAAAACTCCATCGAGGCTTGAGTAAGAACATTTGTCGTTCCCGCAGCGCAGCGTAGTATAGGTAAATATACTTTTTACCAACAACCGAGCATATAAAATAAAAAAATCACAGTCCTGAATCCTCATTCTGAGTTCTGAAATAATAACATGACATCACACAACTAGAGCTATTCGTCTATGTCTACCTGCATGACTATGACAGCAGCGGTAGTATGATTATAGTGGCGGCAACCTGGTCCGTATAGTGACGAACGGGAGCACTTTGGCGTGGGTCGTCAATTATGCAAATTGCGAATTTAACACCTTAATGCACATCAACGTCATCGCAACAGTTAGCGTCCTCGCAGTTGTTTTGTTGCTCGATTCAAGAATGCTCCCCTCGTTTCATTCGGCACTGAATGGGCGTAGTGACGTTTTTATTGCTATAAGTCTAATTATTTTTTTTTTTTTTTTGTCAAATATAATTTCTTTTTTTTTTTGTGATCCCAATCACTCTCTTGTTTGCTAAGTGATTTTGGGCTTTGTGCATCTCGCTCTCTGTTAATATTCGCCTCCATTCGCGTCACTTTTAAACATCAAAATTGTATAGAAAAAAATATACTAAATCCTAACTGGTATGAAACGTTTAAATGTGCAGCTAAATATAAACAGGGTGTTTCAGAAGCTAATAAGGGTGATGTGCCCTGACACACTTTCCGTAGGAAATTACTATAATTTGACTAAATTTTCCACATGCGACTTAAATTACAGCTTTTTGGAAATTTAAAAGATGCATTCCCTATACATAAACAAATTGAAACTGGAGTACCACAAGAAAGGATCATTGGAATAACTTTGTTTTTGTTAATTATGTTACCTACTAGGGTTACTTGAGTGGACATGAACAGATAGATTCGTTGGGAAAGCAGCTAACAAATTTTAAAATCAAGTCGGAGATGTAAACGATTGGATGCATAAAAGCTACAATGGCATATCGAAGTTAATAAAAAAAATAATTTAATAAGGCTTCCTTTTTTCATCCACATTCTAAATCACAACGGGATGTCTTTCGGTACGAAGCTATAATGGGGAAAACACAAAAACTGGGAGAACTAAACAAAAAAGGTTAGTACGGTTTCATGGAAAAACTCTCATCTATCAAATAAATGCTGTACAAGCATATACGTACTACCTACTACTGAAAACCACTTCGATTTAAGGCATCTAACAGTGGCGATTCCTGGTCCTTAGTATTGGTTTAGCTACGTGGTCATATTTTTTTTTTAATTTTATTGATAACGAAAATTAAGAAAAAACATTAATAAATGATACAAAATAAAAGTTTAAAAATGTATCGATACATAAATTCGCTTCGTTGTTCGACGGACACAACATTTTCGATGACTTTATCATAAAAATCGTCACTTTTTATAACAATTATATAAATATAAATATCTACATCCTATATTTATATGATTTTTCGTTGCAAAAAGTCTTAAATTTAACAAAATCTATCCACATTAATGTATAAAGGTATGTATGTACCTATCTTTAAACAATTTGGTTCACGTTCAAAGCTATGTAAACAAATTTCACTATAGCTGTTAGCCGATAAAAGATACTTCTAGCGACTTTATGCCAAAATAAATTGAAGATTATTTAACTGTGATCTATTTTATTATCATAATATTATTTATAGGTTCTAGCATATATGCATTTAATTCCATCTCACTTCTCAAAAAAAAAAAACAATGTCGCACTCTCATATTTCAAAGCACCACAATCCAAAAATATATTTACTCAAATTTAAAATCAAAGCAAATACAAAATAATTAATTAATTTCGCACTTTTAGGATTCAATACAAAACAACTGTTTATGTTAATGTTTATTTCGCAAATAGCCCAGTCAATTCGACAATAAATTCGCAAAGCGCGATGTAGTTCTGCATTTCTGATATGTTGTTATGGTATGTTAGAGTAGTCTGTATCTAAGTTTGCAGGTCGAAAATCCTGTGCTCGCTACAGGAAAAATGCAACAGTGAAAAAAACGCTAAAATCAGCCCATTTTTTCCGACATTTTCCTTTATAACTTTGGAAATATGCAACTAAGGAAAAAAACGTCCACTATTAACTTATATAAAATGTTCTACAACACCACATCAGTTTTAAATTCATGCATGTTATATTTGTGTTGATATCTAACCATGAATAAAAAAAAATAAATTGAAAAACTGAGTAATTTTGAAGCAATCAAAAAATAAGTCAAAAATTATCTTATTATTATCAAGACGAAATTTGAAAATTCGATCCAAATCGGTCAAATTGTTATGGCAAGAAACATGATGTTAATTAAGTGCACCACGCAATGTTTGCATCATAAAATATAGTTATAATATTTATATCACTTTTTTTAAGCAACTTTGGTAGCGAATTTAAAAGTTTCGAAAATGTTCACGAAATAACATATTTACATGCCAAGTGTACAATTTCCGGAAGTTTTAAAATTGATATCAAAGTTGCAAAAAAAAAAAGATTAAATATCATAACTTTATTTTATCATACTTAAGGGTTCCAAGTACATGAACAAAAAAATCAGTGCCAAAACTTAAGTGTCCTACTTTGACCACAGCAGTGATGCAAACATTGCTTGTTGCACTTAGTTAACATCACGTTTCTTGCGAAAACTATTTGACCAATTTGAATCGAATTTTCGAATTTCATCTTGTTATACTCTAGAATATTTGATTACAAATTTTTAGCACAATTGGACCATTTTTGACCTAGTTTTTGATTGCTTCAAAATTACTAAGCTTTTCTGATTTTTAATTCTTGGTTAGATAGCAAGACAAATATAACATGCATGAATTTAAAACTAATGTGGTCTTGTCGAAAATTTTATAACAAACAAGTTTATAGTAACGGGTTTTTCCTTAGTTGCATATTTCCAAAGTTATAAAGGAAAATGTCGGAAAAAATGGGATGAACTTAGCGTTTTTTTCACTCTTGCATTTTTCCTGCAGCGAGCACAGGTTTTTCGAAGTTGCAAACTTAGATACAGACTACTCTTACATGCCCCAACAACATATCAAAAATGCAGAGCTACATCGCGCTTTGCCAATTGAGCACTTTTTTTGGAAGTAAGTAGGTACCTGGAGCTGCTTGCATACCTGATGTATCGTGCTTTATCGCATCATACTTACGCTTACGCTTTCATTTATTTAGCTGCGCTTTGCTTAGGACACGTGTAGTAAAACGCTCTTGTATTATAGATTGTATGGTATTTGTGTTTGTATTTGTATTTTGAATAGATATTATTAAAAATTGTATGCAATTTGGTTGCGCGGATGTTGTAAGCTTTCAAGGAAAACTTGTTGTATGAGAGTTTTGTGTCGTGTACTGTGTTAGAAAAATGTGGGTAGGTTAGGTACACAGTACAAATATTAATGTACCTTGGGTTAGGTAGGTATCTATTTTTTTTTATATTATTATATCAATGCTATTTGTAGGGAATTTGGTTTTGGTATCGCGTAACGCTGAGACAGATAGGAAGATGGGAGTTTTGTGTTGTGTGAAAGAAAATATGATTTGAAAATATGTAGTTAGGTGGTTAGTTTTTTTTCTATTTATGGTATTGATAATTACAATTACCTAATCATTATCATTATTTCATATTATTACATTGTATAATTTATTCATTTAAATTCTTGGTTTAGCGGCGATAAACCTGCTAACTGAGAGGAATCGCCACTGCTAATCATGGGGCTGTACAAAGAAAAAATAATGTTGAAATCATCTAACAATTTCAGTTTAAGGCATTTCGTGAAGCCTATTAAATACCGCTTGAAAAGAAATAAAAATAGACGATTCATATCATGGCCTACAAATAGGAATGGCTACAAAGACCAATGTTCTGTAATTATTTCAACTTAATAAACGGGTTTCTGAAAACAATGTTGCCATATCAAGCTATATATCGCAAAGGACAATGGGCAAATTTGGCCTAATATGAACATGTACATAATATGTTATATATATTAATGTATTCAAAATCCGTTAGCCGTTTGTCCAAATTCGCTGTGTGACAGAAGTTATTAAATTTTGAATAAAACCTAAAAAACAAAACCATAAAGGCCACAATTCCCTATTTCCTTAGTTTTTCTTTAATGTTTTGTGTATTTTTCGTTTGATTAAAGCTATTTTTTGAAATTTTTTTTTGAAATTGAAACCATGACACACTACCTCAATTCTTTCAGATTTTTTAAAATTATGGGTAGGGGTCGCAAGCATCAATTCTATGCAAAAAGCAATTTTTGGGGTATTAAATTTGTAAAAAATATAAATATTGGTTTTTAAATAATATATGTATTTTGTATGTCAAAATCATCTGTGGGTAACAACAAACAAATATCGATTTGTATCTCATTTATCGGAATAAAAACGGGTATTATTTTCAAGGTTTTAAATTGCAATTCGTGAAAGTAAGACAAAACAACCCACAAAACCACCCACATACCACCCTTATACATACCATTAGGGGTTCAAAATATTTTTAGTCTATTCCTAGTTTAGTAGCGAAGAAAATGGTTCTGCATTTTTTACAGACTGATTCCCAAATAGATACAAACAAAAATATAAACCAAAAATGATAGTGAAAGATTTGTATCTTAGGGCCAATTTGTTCACAGTCCATTAAAAACTGAATAGTGTCGTTTTAACTAATATCACATTTAATATAAAATTGTCATTAAGAACACCTCAATAATTTTTTATTCATTCACTAGCCTTTAGTTAACTGGCTCGCCTTAAATTTGTATGCTTTTTAAAAATATCCTTGGGATATTTATTTTATTTTGACTGGTGAACTATCAATTTAACACTTAAATCAAGTTTAAAATAGCGTCTGTTTGTTCACTCTCAATTAGCGTTGACAGTCAGTTTTGTGTTTGCTTATTTTATTTGTAATCTAAAAGGAAATACAAACTATAGTTTTCAGAATATTTTTAGTACACTGAATAAAAATCCAGCCCCTAAATAATTTCTTTAGGTTTTTCGCTATATTGCAATCAAAAATCGTTGCACAGCAGTTTTTTTTTCCACTTTAATATTGGAGAATTTCAAAAACCAAACGTTATAGTATAATTTTGAGGTCTACATTCGTATTCAGTGCACTAAAAACATTAAAATAGTTGTAGATTGGTTTTGCACCAGAAGGTTTTTCAAATCTTGTTTGCTTTTGTTTCCCACATCGCACCTTATGATTACAACAAAAAGCAAACAAAATATCGACTGTCAACGCTAATTGAGAGTGAATAAATGGAAACAGTTCCTTAACTCTCTATTATGGCTAAATATTCCCCTTTAAAAGTGGATTTTGTCGTTTTAGCTAAAACCAAACGCTTCAGTGGTTTAGGCTGCAGGTGGAGGTACAGACAGACAGACAGACAGAAAAACACACAGACGGAATAGCGAGACCCACTTTTCCTCTATCATCGTAGGTACAAATGAAAAATAAATTGGGTGAGGCAACGGGTCGTGAAGAACCAGAGCCTAGTGACTAACAACTCGCAACTCATGTGCACGTGTCAACAGGAATGGAAGGGACCTACAATTTTATGCCGAATCCGAACAGCTAGACGAGACGCAACTTATTCATGACAAGTGATACTCTTGGAGGATTTGTCAATTCCTCGCAAGAGGCATTAGCCCTGAAAAAACTTTTTAGTTTTTAGGTGGACAAGGCTGGGAAGCGAACCCAGACGTTCAGCGTGACAGTCCAACGCACTTACCATTACGCTACAGGCTACTACGAGTACTATCTATCATACTAATGTTAGGAAAAATTATTATCTTAAGTAAGTAAAAATAACTAAATTAATTTATTAAAGAAAGAATATTATAAAATTTGTTTCAAGGGGGAGAGTACGATAACTACGGCCGGCGCACAGTGGTCCCTTTGTTGAATTATGTGGACAAAAATCTTTTCCCACGCCAATTCTTGACGGAAATTAATACAATTTGGTACACTTAATAATTTGGGACGCAAAATTCAGAAGTACTGCCTATATTTTTGTACTGGAAACGGGGTCTTCACAATTTAGGCCAGAACATGATTCGAAATGTAAAAGTTTCAAAGAAAGCCCTTTCAGTTCCAGGAATCTTATGAAATTTATGTTTAAAATGTCTTAGGAGTGTGTACTAAAATATAAAATTGATTCCAATAAAAATATGTATCAAATTTTTAGAATTCAAACCTATTAGGATAGATTTTTTTGATAATGTCTTAATTTTGTTTATTAAAAAAATAGTGTAAAATAATATTTGTACAAAATTTGTAATTTGTCTTTATTGCATCGTTTGAATCTCACATAAAACTAAGTATTTTGATAGTCTTAAGTTGTAAAATAATCGTCAAATAAACGTTATTTATAAAAAAGTTGAAAAGTTTAATAAGTATACATAACGGATGTATGACGATTACAACAACTGTAAACAATTAGAATTCTTAGTTTGATATCAGATTTAAACGATGTAATACAAAAAAAAAAAAAATTATAGATTTTATTTTATATTATTTCGAATTTTTTAGAAGAAGCAGTAATTGACCAAAAATTTGGTTTATCAATTTTAAGCCAAGAGAATTATCAAATTGGTATGTGGTTCGATAAGATTTGGTCAACAAAAAATTTCAGTAAAAAAAAAAGAATATCACACATAACAATTCTAATCCCTAATTAACTTGGCGGAACATTTTTGATTACATTTTCTTAATTTAGTACATATCTATATTGGAACTATTTTTATATTTTATTAGTTATTACACATTCGGGCACATATCTTAAGACATTTCAAACATAAATTTCATAAGATTTCCAGCTTTGAAAACGCTTTCTTTGGAACTATTACATTTTGAACTATGTGCTGGCCTAAATTGTGAAGCCCCCATTTCGAGTACCAAATTTCATTGATTATCGTCAAGAATTGGCATGGGAAAGATTTTTGTCCACAGAATTTAACAAACGGACCACTGTGCGGCTCCACAAAATAATAACGGATTTTTGTAGAGGGGTTTAATACAAGCATTTTTTTGACTATGGGCGGGGGGTCTATCTCACCCCGTTTAGGATGTAGGGACATTTAAGACAAAAATAACTTAAAATTGAAAACAAAATATTAAAAAAAAACGACAACACTTACAATGAAATACTTTACCGTTTTTGAAAGCCAGAGATATGTTCTTTAATCCTGAATTTGCATGCATACTCAAAATTTTGTTAAGATAATGAACAAAAAATGCTAAGACCTGTTTTTTAAAAAAATATGAAATGGAGTGGTAAATTTGCTTTAAGTGGTCTTTGTTTATGGTAATTCTGAATCGAACCAAAAAAACGAATGGATTTACATATGTCTTCTAGTTTTTGAGAACATTTCAAACTACTTTAACTAATTTTTTATAATATGTTGGTATTAACGGTGATCTAACTTTGAGAATTAATGTGGGTGGGGGGGGGGTACGATAACTACGGCGCGGCGCACTATGGGACCAAATGATGAAATCCATCTTTTTACGAATTTCGTTATTTCAAACACCTAATTATGAATTTACATACTAGAAAAGTGATTCCTTACGACACAATACTTTTTTTTTGATCCTGTGTTTTTATAATAGAGTAAGAGCCCAGGGCCGCCAGACATACGTCATTTTATCAAAGGTAAGATTTTTTCTGCGAACAGATACTATGGTAGCTAAGAGCAAATGAATACTAAGAATCTTCAATCCGGGTGCAATAAGGAGGTAGCGAGTGTTAAAGTTGCATACAAATGATGCAACATTGCGTTATTTTATCAAAGCTGAATTTTTGATATGTTTGATATGTTTTTGATATGATTTTTTCTGCAAACAGATACTATGGTAGCTAAGAACAAATGGATACTAAGAATCTTCAATCCGGGTGCAATTAAGAGGTAGCGAGTGTTAAAGTTGCACACAAACGTTGCAACATTGCGTTATTTTATCAAAGCTGAATTTTTGATATGTGTTAGGGGATGGTTTCATTTACTTTATTGGACGATTGCCAGACATCTACAGTGGGGCCTTACGTGAGCCAGACACTTAAAATATGTCAAACTAATCGTGCCATTTACGTTGTAGTTTTAAAGCTAATATTTAAATGTTTTATGGGCAACTGTTTAAAAATAATTTCCCATCAGCTATACATCTACAGTGGGGCGCATTCATCAGCCAGACATTTAAGAACAGCCAAAATAAGCGAAAAAATCACGTTTTAGTAACAAAGAATTATTATTTTGACAGTTTTACGGTGATGTAAGGCCCCGCTTTAGGTGTCTTGCTGATAAGAAAATATTGTAGAATATTTTCCCAAAGAAAACATAAAATATTGATTTGATTCTGTTATGTAAATGGCGCGATTAGTTTGACAGATTTTAAGTGTCTGGCTCACGGTAGGTCCCACTGTAGATGTTTGGCAAGTGTCAAATAAATTAAATGCCACCATCCCCTAACACATATCAAAAATTCAGCTTTGATAAAAAAAACGCAATGTTGCAACATTTGTGTGCAACTTTAACACTCGCTACCTCTTAATTGCACCCGGATTGAAGATTCTTAGTATCCATTTCCACCATAGAATCTGTTCGCAGAAAAAATCTCAGCTTTGATAAAATGACGTATGTCTGGCGCCCTGGGCTCTTAGTCTATAAGTATCTAAAATGAACTTTAAAGTTGACATTTCGATATTTTATATCATTTCGAATTATAAGAATTGAATTTTCAAAGTCAATTATTTCGTAAGTTTCTGAATAGACTTTATTAATGTTATACATTTTTAAAAAGCCCAACTCTTCTTATTTACAGAACCGTTACTTTTACCGTACCGTTACAATTAAATGCAACTGTAAAATAATAAAAAAATATGAGTAAAACCCGGTATATTTTATTTTGTTTTGTTTTCAATTGAAGTTTTCTCTGTTGCCTCCGGCTGCCTCCGCTCAGATATTGCTTGTTCTATTTTAATATTTGTTTCAACCAACTTATTTGTGTAAATAGTTTTTAAAAAAAATTACTATAAAACTCAAAACTTATCGGGACGGGCGGAGGCCGCAAAAAGGGAGTTAAAATCTTTGAACCCGCGAAGCGGGCCAACCAATATACTATTGTTAAAGAAAACTGTTGACAATAAATTCCGTTGAAATTCGGTTTGGAAAAATCGCCCAAAATTGAGGAAAGAACCCTCAAATTTTACAAAAACAATTTACATTCAAAATACTTGTGCGACCGCCGCACTATGGGACCAAATGCTCAAAAACCATCTCAAAAATCCATAACTTCTTTGTTTATCAATAATTTTTTTTGAAATTTTGCACACATATACCTGAATAACTAAGAATTGAAATAAAGAAAAAATTTTAATTTGAAATATATTCTTTTCTTTGTTTTAAATAAAATAAAACATAAAAGTTGTAGATCTTGTTCAATCTATATGTGTAAATCATGTTGAAACAAGAACTATTCCACCGATTTTGATGAAATTTGTACAGTTCACTTCTGTCACCGATGAAAATACTTAAAGGCACTTTTTATAAAATCCGCCCACTGCCACGCCCATTTATTTGAAATATCATTATTTTACATGCTTAGGAAGTCAAACAAAATTAACTGAGTTCAACTTGGCATGAGATTTGTAATTTTTCCACCCACTTTTCAGCCTCTTTCTACTTCCTTTTTATGTGTTTCTGATTTTTTTCTTATTCAACGTCCTTTGAAAGAACAAATTTTGTTATTAAGCTTTATAGTCCAAGTCCTTATTGAAAAGAAAATTCCTTAAGTAAATGGACTGCGTTCTTGAAAGGTCAGTTTCAATTTAGATACTTAAAGCCTTTTCCTTCGTTTAGGACGATACACCATCTGACTTCCGTAAAAGATTTTGAAGCTGATTTTTTTTTTGCATCTTTTTCCATAATTCTAAGGAAAGTTATAAACGACGAAGCTCCATCATAATACTCCATTCCACGTTCCTGAATTAATTGCATGTTTTTCCATTTTCGTGTATTCTCAGAGCATTCTTCATAGGGTTTTGAGGGCCTACCACGATCTTCAGATATATTTTCACATGTAGAGGTCAAGGAGCTACATAAATCCAGTATAAATCTGAAGTCATCATTTAGCCAGAACAAGTTCTCATTCTCAAAGGGATCTTGTTTTCTCTAGGCTTTATACCATCGTTGCTTACATTTCGAGACCAATTATTTTTGAATACTTTTTATCACTATCACCCCTATTGCGATTTGCGATTGTCGATTGATAGTTGATAAATATTGAAATTCGATAATAAACCACCCAACCGAAAAAAGTTTTGGTCATTGGGAATAATGTAGACCGTTGTGAATTATAAAAAATTGACAAATATCAATTAATAGTTGATCACATTTTCAGTAAATTGTTTAAAAATCCAAAATATCTAGCATTATTTATCAACAATCGCAAATCGCAATAGGAGTGTATATCAACGACGGATTCCGTTAAATTAAAATGTCAATCAAATAATCAACCATTTCACAATATTTTTTTCCGTCTATAATTAATTTACACAGGTCGCGTCCATTACAAATAAACTCTTTCAAGTACTTTAATGAGAATGAAAGTTCAATAGCCATTACATTATGAACCCTGCCTCTTTTCGACTACTTTTGTTGTTGCTTTTGATCTTGTTGAGTCAGTTTCCATGTTTTATGCAGCTCTCTTCTTTTGATAACAGTTAAATTTGAATACAATTCATACCTAGTTCAATTATATTATTTTCAATGTTAATTTGTAGAAAAGCAGATTGTCTTCCTTTCTGTTTTATTGTGTGAATAACACATATAGTTAGGGTGGCCCTAACAAATGAAATTTGTAAATTTTGATCAACAAAATAATAATCATGAATTTTTTTTAAATATTGATAAGATCCCTAAGACGACGGAAATTTTAAATGGGAAATTATTGTTTTTTTTTTATATTATCAATCTTTGAATTTTTATAACTTTGGCAATAACCGACGAAAAATGTATGTATGTATGTATGTATAGGTGTGTAAGAAATTATGGTTTAAAATTTTTTAAATAGTTATATTTTTTTATTCTAGACATACACCATTTTGTTTACAATTTTGATTTAGAAGTAAGAAAACAATGGTCTTAGAATTTATCTAATACACAGTTTGATATATCTTAAAAGTGACTATAGTTGTGCAGCATGCGGAACGCATTCGGAACGCACACGTAACGCATGCGTAACGCACGCGTAACGAATGCTGAACGCATCCGTAACGCATTCGGAACGCACACGTAACGCATGCGTAACGCACGCGTAACGGACGCGTAACGAATGCTGAACGCATCCGTAACGCATGCGGAACGGCAGGCGTAACGCATGCGTAACGCATGCGGAACCGCGTTCCGCGTGCGAGGCGTAACCGCGTTCTTAATTGCTTATTAATAATAATTATTACTTTTGGTTGACCTATTAAAGACAGTAAATGCGGAAAGCAAATCAAAATATAAATAATAAACAAAATAAAATTATTGATGATACTGCGCTTTAATGCAACACAAATGAACAGCCAAGGTATTCTGTTGTGACTCAGTGTCAGCATACTGCGACTGTAAGTACTGCCGTGGGAATTTGGTGTTAGGTTTTATTGTCGTTGGTGTTCCTGTTGATACTTTCAACAGGTAATATAGTGCAATAAAAAAACATACGGTACATCACTTTAGGAAAGTTTTTAATGCCGAATTGAATAAGATAAAAATCAAGGCTAAACAATCCTTTTTTTCAGTCGATATTACCAAAGTTATAAGAATTCAAAGTTTTATTTTAAAGACTTATTTTTTTTTCTCATGATACGTTTTTGCTTCTAAGACATAAAAGCGCAAATATGTGCAAAATTTTATTTTATTTCCTTAATTAACAATATTTTAGGAATACAAAACAAGCAATATATTAGCGGAGGCAGCCAGAGGCAACAGAGAAAACTTCAATTGAAAACAAAACAAAATAAAATATAACGCATTTTACTCATATTTTTTTTATTATTTTACAGTTAAGTTTAGTTGTAACAAAAGTTACGGTTTTGTAAAGAAGAAGAATTGGGCTTTTCAAAAATGTATAACATTAATTAAGTCTGTTCAGAAACTTACGAAATAATTGACTTCAAACATTCAATTCTTGATATAAATAATGATATAAAATATCACCTTTAAAGTTCATTTTAATTACTTTTAAAAACACAGGATCGAAAAAAAAGTATTGTGTCGAAAAGAACCACTTTTCTGATATGTAAATCCATCATTAGGTTTTTGAAATAACGAAATTCATCAAAACCATTTTAGAGATGGATTTCATCATTTGGTCCCATAGTGCGCCGCGCCGGAATGCTGGGAGCTAGCATACTCTATTTATGTAGGCAAGCAAAAAAATAAAAATCTCATAACAAAGTACTTTTAGTAATTTTCAATTTTCTCAAATACTTTGAACACATAAAACCATTTTGTATCCGATTCAGAATTAATATTAGCATTGACCACTAGAAGCAAATTCAGCACTTTATTTCACAATTTTGAAAAAAATGGTCTAAACTTTTTTTTTTCAATTTTTTTAACAAACTTTTGAGTTTGTATGCAAATTTTTCGAAAACTGTAGGCATGAATAATTTAGTTTAAATTCAGGATTAAATGACAAATTTCTGGCTTTCAAAACCGGTATAATACTTTATTGTAAGTGTTGCCGTTGTTTTGAAATCTTGTTTTTTTAATTTTAAGTCATTTTTTTAGAAAATTGCCCCTCCCGCCTAAACGAAAGCAGATAGACGGCCCTCCTACCTATACTAAAAATGCTTCTATTAAACCCCTCTACAAAAATCTGTTATTATTTTGCGGCACCGTAGTTATCGTACTCGTGCCGTTTTAAGTAAATCAGTTTAATACTTTTTTCAGATTGACATCGAAAATTGGTTAATTAAAATAAAGCTAAAATATCAAGTGAGTCTTATGTAAACAAATTATTTTGAAATATTAACAAAATTCATACTAAAGAGGTGATTGAGTACACAAATAATTTAGGTTCTTCACATTTTAAATTCAAAAGTTGATAAAAAATTTCGCAATTATAAAATGTAAAGCCTAATAAACCGAATGTTGCAATTATGTGAGAATTGGTTAAGGAAGTGACCACAAAGACATTCTTACTCCAAACTGGAGACCATCTTAAATGAACCAGACAGTGTTCGGAGACAACGAACAGACTTAACCTCATACAGATGATTGGTCTGAAAGTTTTGGGGCAAGTTTTAAGAATTTAAACTTTGCCAAATACTTTAAACACTATCAGATCTTTTGTCGAAGAGCGCTTCAAGCAAGCTGCTGCAACTTGACTAAAAACTTGTATCGATTTTTAAATTCTTAGTTTTTAAAATCAAAATGTATCAAACTACATTGATGTACGCTGGGTAAAGCTTCAATATTTAACTTTGTTTTTTTTTTCTTTTTTACGAACTTTTTTCATCCGATAACAGATATTCAAGAACAAGGGTTTTATAACCACCCTGTATATCAGTTTTTTGCATCGATATTAAATCCAAAAATAGGAAACGAAGAACGAACGAAGGTTTTTCCTACTTTTCAAAAGATTCTTGCATTTGCGGGTGCAGCCATCATCATTTCCTTATAAAATTACCCTAAGGACTTCTTTTCAACCACCATTCGACACCGCTGCCCGCTGCCTCGCTGTTCTGGTGCCGTTGCCGGACATCAGTCCTAACTTTTCTCTATAATATACCTCCCACTGTATATTGGTACAAGATTTCCTATTGTAGCGCACGACATGCCACTCAGGATATAAATGGCACCCAAGAAATTTCGAGAATAATATTCTTCACATTGCATGAGTTGTTCCTTTCTTCTCTTCACTTATTTTATTTTATTTTATTATTTTTTTTTTTTTAGTTTTGTATTATTTATTTTTTATTTTTTTTTTGTTGTAGGTATGCGCCTAAGGAAAGGACCTAGAATGTTATGGCAATGGAAATGGGCGGATCAAGTGGACTCGAAATGCAGGGCACCAGTGCACCCAGTTTTTGTGTACTTAACATAAAAATTCATATTTTATCAGACGATGAGGACGATGACGATGACGGCATGCAGAACGGAACGAATAAAGTATATGTGTGTGGTTGTGTGTGTCTTTTATGCATGCAATAGCATATCCTTGTTTCCGTTAGAATAGAAATCCGAAGAAATAAATAAGCACTTGTGCAGAGCTTACTAGTTTTGAAGAAAAATATACCCCCTTCTTCACCCTCCCCTCCACAATGGGTCACCACTGGTTTGTGGGTATACAAATATTGTGAATTGTGATTTTGTTAAGAAATTGTGTTTTTTTTGTTGCTTTTATGTAGCTAGGTATTTTTTTTTTTTTTTTTTCATTTCTTCGATTTTCCTATTTATATAACAAGGATTACGTTGCGCACCATGTGATCCTCTTTTTTTATAATGACGATGTAACAAAATACTTTATGGGCTTATCGGAATAAAAATCGAAGTAAACCCATTGTAGCCTTCTTTCGTTTATTGCGATTTGTGCAGAGTAATGCCAAAAGGTCTTGGAAGCTTAACAATAGAGCTAAGGCAGTCTTGTATAAATAACTATAGGTATACGTAATATCAATGTAGTTTACATATTGTAGAATTAAACGATTTATGTATTTTGTTGTAAAAAAGTTCTGGGGAAATTGTTATATTTATTTTTATATGTATATAAGTTCGTGCCTACATTGATTTTTTTTTATATTTTTGGATCGAACAATAACGTTTCTATCCTAAGGTAGCTATTTTGTATTAATTGTTAAGCTACAAATAAATTAAATCATTAATGATAAATGAAAAAAATAATTTCCAAAAAAAAAAAAAAAAAATAAAATAAAAAAAAAAAAAAAATACATGAATAAATAAATGAAAGGCATATTTATAAAAAATACAGCAAACTCTATAGAAATACAGAATACATGTAGAAATTTAAATAAAGCCGTAAGCTTTAAAATGTTGTTGCGCTATAATGAAATGCTATTTTGTTTTGTGCGTGGCTAGTTTTTGTTTGTGTTAAATTCTAATTATATCATTTAAAAATTGAAATAATAAGTCCAGAGGGATTCAGGCAGATGGAAGGGCACACAATTAATACACCTAATAACTGTTTAAATCCATATTTATTATTAAAAGTTGAATTACTTTTTTTGTTGCACCAGTACCTAGAGGCATCGGTCAAAAATTTTGTTTTATTTTGTTTCCAAATTTGTTTTTTATACTTAAATTGATGTTAAAAGGTTAAATACATTAATTTGTACGTGTAATATAGGAAGGTAGGTACTAAAGGGCAAGTTTTGTATTCGAAAAAAAACGAACTCGAGATAATAATTATCTCTAAAATCACGATGGCAGAAAATGGGAACGAAGTGGGCGAAGAAGGAATTCTGTCAGTCAGTCTGCCTGTCAGTCTGACTGACTATACCTTGGCTTGCATCCTAAGTCACTGAAGCTTTTTTCTTCAAACTTTGGATTTAAAGTTGTTAATTTTGTTTTTTAGCTCAAAAAATAACGGTACCTGCCATACAACCATTATCCAAAATGCAGTTTATCTCAAAAGCGGTTCCTACCCCCAGTTTCACAGTGGAAGTTTAAACTCCACTTTTAGTTTAAACTCCAGATCACCAGTATAAATGAACTCAGTTCAAGGTCTAAACGAAACTGTGAAACTGGGGGTAAAGATTTTAATAAGAAAATTATTAATCACTATTTAGGAAATGGTCAATGTTTTGATAGAAAAAAACTGTTACCAATAACTGTTATTAACGGAATTTGTTGATGAATATTTTTTTTTTGGTGAAATTGTGTTTTATTATCCCCCTTATTTATAAAGAATAAATAGTTATTTCAGCTTCCGTGTTTAGGAAAACTATACCATGGAATAAGAATTTTGTGGACTCAAATTAAAGGCAATTGCTTACTGCTCCATTTGAGTCCGGAACATTCTTATTCCATGGTGTAGTTTTCCTGAACACAGAAGCTTAAATAACTATTTTTTCTTTATAAATAAGGGGAAAAAGTCTCAAGAAAATCGCACTTACGATTTTTGATTTTTTTTTTTTTTTTTTATAAATCTATATACGTATGTATACAATACATACCTATAAGACAAATCAGATGGCATACTTTATTTTAGGCCCTATAACTTTTGTATCCATTAAAATAACAAATTTATGGTAATATAGTAATAATTAATATTTAAAATTGCTTTTAAGACTTTTTTTTTAATGATGTTCGTCGTTAATTTTTAGTAACGTTAAAGTTTACAGCTACGATAACAAGTTTGTGCGAACCAGTAGTGCAGTTTATTTCAATGAAATCAGATGGCATACTTTTTTTAGCTCTAGCTTAGGTTGGATCAGGATTTCCTTTTCTTTTGTTTAAAGCACTCTCTAGAAATAAGGTTCTTTGCTAAAACAACTACCAACATTTGTTTCATATTTTTAAAATGAGATTAAGATATCTTGAGCATCGATTTTATACAAAAATTGCATGTTTTCAGTTTTTAATAAAAAAAATAAAAATATAGTTTTTTTTTCAATAATGTTTTTGTTGTTAAAATCATATATGGCTTGAATTACTCCCGTTTTATAAAAGCATTACTAGCACTGATAAAAACGATCCTTATTTCATCAAAATCCAACAAAATGTGTGTAAATTGTAAATTTTCTATATGAAAAAGGTTAAATTTGCTTAAAAAGCTTTTCAAATTTAGTACAAAAAAGATAGGATATTACCGGACAAAAATTAAATCATGAGATTTTATTGTAAGTATCAACGCATAGAAATTTATTTTCTACAACATATCCTAATTCCCCCAAAATGCCCTCCTTGGCTTATTGTAGAGATGCATTTAAAGAGGTGGTAAAAAGGGGGGGGGGCGGTAGTTTATCAAGCTGAAATATTTGTTTTAATACAATCTAATCATTATGACACATGAAACTGAAAAGATACATGTAGGTATCCCGTATTTTTATGGAATGATGAATTTGGAATAAATGTTTCATTTGGCATGTTTACTAAGAATTAAAAAAGTCCTCAAAAATATCTGTGGTGAGGTTGTTTTTTTGAGGGGGAGATTCATGAATCGATTTTTTTTGGAGACTTTGTTTTGTTGATTTTTTGCGTTTTATAAATCTCCAAGAAAAAACCCATAAGGTTCACTTAAAAAGCTTATATCTTGAGTTCTACTTGTCGGATCACCAATATTATGGTGTATGGAAATTAGTGGAATTTATAACGTCCCTGATAAGAAATTTAGAAAATCTCTATTTTCAATCCCCGCCAAAGGCTGCACAAAAAACCTGCCGAAACTTTTGATTTTGATATCACAAAGTTTAGTTTAGTTTATTTTGCCAAAAGAATGGACAACAAATTAACAATAATATAACAACAACAAACTTGAATATAAAAATATACAAAAGATTTAAGTTTTAAACATCAGAAAAGAAAATATGTACATACAATATTATAGATATAATAAATGTATGTAATAAAAGAAAGAAGCAAAAATTAATTAGAAATATAAAAGAGAAGAAGAAAAGAATTGTATATTTTTGTCAAGAAGATCCTTTAACCGTCATTTTTTGCAAAATTTTATTTTTAAATGCGTCTCTAGACATATTTAATTCAAAAATATCACAATATTTAGGTGTTTAAACCCCGATTTATAGGCTCGTGAGATGCATAATTTGTCTTTGAAATGACTACGTCTTAAAAAAGTTATAACATTTGGATTAACGGATATTTTGGAACATAAAAAAAGATGATTGAATATTGCCTTTATAAAGGTCAAACACAAATAAAGCCTCAGATAATTCTCTGCAATTCTGAAGACTGTACATGTTAATAAGCTTTAGACGATGAGAATAACTTGGCAATACAAAAGTGTCAGTGCTCCACCCTAAACCTCTTAAAGCAAAACAACAGAAAGTATGCACTTACCCTCTTAACCCATTTCCGGCAGCTACCAGTTCCAGTTGACTTAGAAACTTGAAATTTTACACACTATCTGATTTTGGTCTAATAAAAGGAAATCTGAATTTTTGAAAAAGCTTCTGGTTTTCCAGAAAATTTACGTTGCTTTTTCGCAACGCTCGCCGAAAGGGGTAACAAAATTATTAAAATAAAATTTTTTTTACATGGAGTATGAATTAATTTTATTTGAATATTCTTATGAAGAAATTAATTAAATATAGATACACTGGGTAAGAAAAATGATTGAAAATAAAATGACAAAATTCGTAATAATTTATACATTATATTTAGATATATTGTTTACAAAGAATGGGTTTTTGTGTGGTATTCATCGAAGAATTTTGAATGAAGCGGGATATCACATTTCTTGCAGGAAAACACGCTTTGGCTGGAACACTTGCCACATTGGAGACGCTTTTCTGTTTTGATGACAGTATGTTTGATGTTGTCGAAACGGGCCACTTCATTCGGGTTTCCTTCCGTTTGAATCACAGGTTCAGTGTTTATTTCCGATCGCAACAGGGAATCTACAACAAACGTTCGAAATTCTAGTTGCCGCATTGGTGGTATTTTCCTTGGCAAATTTTTTGCAAATGCAATGTATTTTCCGTGCATTTACCAACCGTTTGATAAAAGTGGCCAGTACCACTTTTTTCTTGGAATTCGAATCCGATAATTGCTTTTAGCGATATCAAATAAGTCAACTCCACCCATCGTTATTTTGTTTTCACGAATTGCATTTGGCATTGTAATATTGACATGTTTTCTCTTTTTTCTGTCAAACCATTTTGCCTGATTGATGGGTTGGTCCATCAAATGATTTGTTGTTTCTTTTGAAAATTCAACACGATGGCTTTTTGACCATTTCGGCAACTCATAATGAAGACATGTCGATTCGTTTTTAGAAGATTAAGCGACGTTTCGGGATGTTGATGCACTGTTTGGATCTCTCGGTACAACATCGACTTCCGGTTCCTCGTATATGCCTTCAGGATTTTGAGAATTTAAATCATCAAACCTGCATTCTAGCTCAATTTCACCAGCCATGTGTCCATCCCCCAAAAGCTGCACATTATCATCGATTTCCTCATTATCACTAACAGCATCATTTTTGGAGGTAAAATTATAATGTTTGTATGAACTGCAGCATCCAAATTCATATTTATTTTCTCGTCTTCATCTTCGATTGAGCAAACATGTTTTTTTTCTTTAACTGCGAAGTTTATAATTTGATTCTCTTGTTAATTTAATTAGAAATAAGTAAATATTGCTGTGACAGCCAGACCAATTCTAAGTCGGCTTTAAAATAATTAATCTATGTATACTTAAAGAGTGGATAAGATAAAAATCTTGTTTTATCCTTCGGCTTTTTTGGTCACAATGGATATGGCAATGAAACAATCAAGTTACATTTGCTTTTCCCGACGTTTCGGCAGGGGTTGCTGCCTTCTTCAGGGGACTTAATTGCACACAAAAATATATATATAAAAAAAAATCACTATAATAACAATTGTATGACAACATTAAAAATTAGACTTACATTTTGTAAAAATATCAAAAATTGCAATAAATTTACATTGAATAAAATGTTTTAAATTTATGCACTTCAAAATGAAGTTCAGTCTTTATTTATAAAACTTTATAAAACTTAAAAAGAATAAACAAAAAACAAGTAATTGACGTTTAGTCAGTGACAAGTGAGCAATATACAGCGGATATGTTTTGTGTGTCGAGCTTTCGGTTCATGTTGTTGCGGTTGTTAATGATGTGCAACGTTTCAAGTGTGTATCGCTTTGACCCGTGCCGCTCGGTTTGGAGAATTTGGACATCTTCGAAGTCTGGAGAATGGCCGCTTTCAATTATGTGACTCGCTAATGTCGTTTTTCCAGGGTTGTTAGATTTTATGTCAGATTTTTGGTTAGACATACGTTGACGAAGGAACTGTTTTGTGGTGCCAATATAGCATTGATTGCAAGGATCGTCGGGTTTGCCCTTACAGTTGATTTTGTATATCACATCCGTGGCTTTGTCTTTATTTATGTATAACCAAATATTTATGTAATCTATGAAGTCTCAATAAAATACATACATACATACATTCTCGTCTTCATCAGAACTCGGGTTCATCAATAACTCTTCGAGTTCTTAAGCAGCTAAAAACTTTTTCCGATACATAATACTTTCCGAAACATAATACTTTCCGATAGTACTATTTCCATTCGCGATCTGTTTTTCCAATACAGCGTGCGCTTATGAATTTGTTTTTTTTTTTTTTCTTGGAATTAGAATATGCACTCGATTTAAAGTACCTGTAGTATAGTCCAGTTGTCTTATAGGGACCACGCTCATAAGAAAAGTGACCTGAGCCTTGGATGTTTCCCATACGCAAAATGCACTGCCTAATTATTTCTAAGAATAATGTGAAGTGGAAGGTAAAGGGTTTTTCCAATATAGCACTCTTGAATGATTGTTTTTTTTTTTTTTTTTTTCTTAGAACTAAAATATGCAAAATATCCTTTTGTTGAACAGGATGCAATCAAAAATAAGGATTCTTTTTCAAAAATGTTAGCATTTTAAACATAAACACACAATATTCCGAGAAAAAAACCGTTCAATCTCATATAAAGCAGCGATTTTTTTTTTGAAATGCTACTGCTTTCGGCGAGCGTTGCGAAAACGCAACGTATTGCTTTCATCTAACCTGACAAGCAGGCAACTCATGTAAATTACGTCAGAATTACTTTAGAATATAATTTAAACCCTTATTTACCTGTAGTTGATATTGTTTTGAAAAACTATAATTTTGAAGATATTTTTCAAAAGTTCAAAAATCCTTCCTCAAAATTTACAAAAACTCGTATTTTGAACGCGCAAAAAAAAAATTTACAACAAAATCCAAAAACAGGTCGAATACATAATTCAGCTATCTCTCAAAATCATTTTTTAGTTTATTTCAATTTATTATCAGTCATGTTCCAGAAGTCTTCAAATATGACGTTGCGAAAACGCAACGCTAGCCGGAAATGGGTTAATCGGATTCTGGTTTAACATACACTCCCAAAATTTGCTGCCGGCTCTTAGACTAAATTTTTAAATAAACAACCACACGGTTGTTTTGAGTGGATGTAACTGCATCAGGTTTTGAACCTCTTCCAGTTTTTCTTTGGCCCATACACGGCAATTTTTCTTATTGACGTATCAATTGAGCCATAGAAATGGGCATTATCGCTGAACAAAATGTCGGTCAAAAGCAGTGGATCTTCAGCTAGTCTCTCGTGAGTCCATTCA
The DNA here is from genome assembly GCA_949320155.1 of Melangyna quadrimaculata. Lineage (NCBI taxonomy): Eukaryota > Metazoa > Arthropoda > Insecta > Diptera > Syrphidae > Melangyna > Melangyna quadrimaculata. Next base: position 42,649,772 of record OX439485.1, on the reverse strand, counting down.
CTGAAACGATGACGCAACGGAATTCTTGCGTCAGCTGAATTTTGTATGCCTTCAAACAAAGATCTTTGAGTAGAATCGCCCATGTTGTTCCATATGACAGACCTAGTTAAATCGATTCATCGCAGTTTTCGCCTACACTGACAGCTTCAGCCACTTTATTTACAACACTACGAGCTGGACGAGGTCTATTAGGTCGAGGGTCATCAACTATTGAATATTCGGTATCCAATTTCGTGATCGTATGGCGAACAGTGACTTCAGTAGGCCCATTATGGACACCATAAGTTCGCCGAAGTGCACGAACAACATTCTTCACAGAACGTGAATTTTCGTTATAAAGTTGAACGATTTGCAAACGTTGTTCGGGTTTAAGTAAATCCATGATGAAATTTCAATCGATACTGAATAAAAAAACATTTATGGCAACTTGAATTGAATCCCGCGCCATCTGTCTAAAAACCCTTTACAAGGTGATTCGCATAAGTTGTGTGACATAAAAGCTCTTAGAGCGTGTAAAAATTTAAAAAAACACAGCCACATTAACCCTGCCAGAAATCCGTTATTTTATTTTGTTTCTGAATATAGTGGTTTAAATTAAAAGTTTTTGAAAAATTTAATTTTAAACTCAAAATTAAAGAAAAACAAAATTCAAACTATTTTTTTTTTTTCAGAATTGAATGTAATGACGTACCTACTATTTTTTTTATTCAAAATTCTTTGTTGTTATCAATTTTTATCCGAAAACTGAAAATTATATGGGTCTAGGATTTTTTGTTTTCAGAATATTAAAAAGCTAAAAGAACCAAGTTCTCAGTAAAAACAAGATAATAACGGATTCACAGGGGAACACCATATATCTTGCAGCATAAAGCAAATTATATTTTCAAATGGTTTTTTGTGTGTTTGAATTCGAGTCTGAATCAAGAATTGCTGGATTGGATGATGTTTATGAGATTTGTTTTGTTATTTTTGAGATTAATTTACACCACCAATAACAGAATCATTACGGCATATGAAATTACTATTCTTCCCTTTTAACAAAAAAAAAAAACAAACTGGATCGTTCAAAAATATTCTCTTTTCTTCGAAAAATCATTAGTTACTTTTTTAGTCTTCGCCTCCCCATTGCTACTTCCTCCCGAACAAACCATTATAATGAAAAATTCATACATTTTAACTAACAAATTCTACAAGAGGAATGGACATTTTGGAGAGATTAAAATTAAGTTTTTGAAAAAAATATTAGCAGTTTCAGATGCCATACAGCTACATTCAAAATATTCGGAGAAATATAATCTTGTTTCTCCCGGAGACAGTGGCGGATCCAGGGGGTGGCTATAGGGGCTAAAGCCCCCCCACAGGCGGTTCTTAAAATTGATTGAAATATAGAAATCAGAATCAGGAGCCAGAAAAAATGACGTGGCTGGGGCTACGCAATTTATATGCTACGTATTCTTTTTCTAAGCCCCAAATTAATTAGGTTGGGGCTGAATTCTGAAGGGAATTGTACAAAAAAACAAGTTCGGGGCTACGGATAATTGACAGAAAATTGGGACGAAAAAAAAAACAGCTCGCGAATAGGGCTTGACAAGAATTGGACAAAAAAACGTGGTCGGGGTTAAGCAAATAATTCCTTTAAAACTTTCCTTATTCCAGAAAATGTTTGCGCTTGACTCAAGGGACTGTCAAGTCCAAGTTAGGGCTAAAGCTTAAAGAGATAATTGAAAAAAAACGAGGTCGGGGCTTAACAATTAACATGCCAAACGAAAAAATAATTCACCCTAAGAACTTCGCTAACTTTGCAAAAAAAAGAAATTGGTGCTAAGACCCGTGAAGAATTTGGGAACAACAAATCAAAATCTGAGTTTTCTCTGGGCACTCAGAAAACCATGCGTGTGAATATTTGCAGTCCCTCTAGACTGACGTACAAATTCACTGACAGATTTTTTCTTCTGGTAGTTCAAAGCTTGACGTGGCTGAAAATTGAAGGTATATACATTTTTTTTCTATCTCCACTTAAAAACATTTTAAATGTTAACTACTACAGATGTTACTGTATGTTATATTGATATAAATGCACAAAAAACAAAGCTATTCTAAAAAGAAAAGTGGGAATGCCAAAATTAAATTATTTATATAACTGTAGATTTTCACAAAAAAAAAACCTTTAACCTAAACTTCAACTTTTTTATATTAGTTATGTATAAATTCTAAAAATATATAAACTATAAAATAAAATCAACATCGTCATAATAGTTAAAATAATTTGTTCTTCAAGGGAAGCGTTTTTCTCTTTTCACTCTCACAACGAATGTTACATTTCCTCGTCACTCGAAAACAAAAAAAAATTATTTCAAATAGAAAGAAATATAATAATTTATTATTATTATAAAATGGCAGTTATCAATAAGATTTTAGAATGATTATAACGATCAAGTGTTCTGAACGCCGCACTGATAGACTAAGAGCCTACAGCAAATTTTGGGAGTGGATTGCTAACCAAAATATGAGTATGATGGTATGTAGGTGCATATATCGCGGTATCAAAAACAACCGTCTGGCAGGTTTCTTTTTCAGCCTTTAGCGGGGGTGGCAGTTTGAAAAAAGCGATTTTATAGTTTATTTTTTCATAGGTATTACCACTTCAATAAATTTTAAAAATATATAATGTGATGCTCTGTCATTTTCTTAAAGTCAAAACGTCAAAATCTTGGCAATCCGACCAATAGAACTCACGATATTTTAAGCAAACCTTAATCGATTTTTTTGGAGATTTTGTTTTGTTGATTTTTTGTGTTTTATAATTCTCCAAGAAAAAGACGATAAGGTCGTCTTAATAAGCTTATATTTTGAGTTCTATTGCCAAGATTATAACGTTTTGACTTAATGACAACATCACATAATATGTTTTTTAAATTTATTGAAGTGGTAGTACCTCTGACAAAATAAACTGGAAAATCTCTGACAAATAAACTGGAACCCCCGCAAAAGGTTGAAAAAGAAACCTGAGAGACGGTTGTTTTTGATACCGCGATATATGCACCTACAAACCCTCATACTCATATTTTGGTTATCAATCCACTCCCAAAATTTGCTGCCGGCTCTTAGGCTATGAAGTTTAAATGGCAGAATACATTCGTTTAACTAGAACTACAGAATTATCTAAATTCAAGGTTTACTTTGAAACCGAATCAAGTGCTGAACTTAAGTTTAAACATAAATTGTAGTTTAACTTGTGAAACTGGCCATTAATGTCTCAAACTGGATCTACCAAGCCCCCCCCACAGCCTAATCCTAAATCCGCTACTGCCCGGAGACATTTGTTTAAATTTTGTTCCCCCTTTTTATAATCCACTGGCTGCCAAAACGATCATTTTGAAAGATTTTTCTTATTTTTTGACAAGATTGAAAATGATTTTTAAGCGCAAAATAAGTTATCTGCTGTAAACATTATTTGTTGTGTATACAAATTAATTTTTGGTGTAAAATAACCTCAAAACACTTTTACACTAGAAGCCAGAGCCAATTCTAAGATTTCAAAATATTCAAAAAATTTAGAAAACTAAAATTTTATTGCTGTGTCAAAAATTTGGTTAAACTTGGTTAACTAACTTTGCAAGTACCTCATTCTAAACTTTGAAATGTTTTGAGTTTCTTTCGGTTCTAGAACTTACTGCTAAACAAAAAAAAATTGTTAAATTTGAGCTCTAAAATATGTTCCTCTATATTCTCTCTCCAAACTAAAAGGAACCAACAAAATAAATTAGGTCAAAGATTTATTAACTACAAGTCAACCTCAGCACCACAATAATTGAGTCAAAAACACAGCCTACCAACAATTTTTGTTGATGTCAAATGACAGATTAACCTTCCCAAACACTGATTAAAGAGTCATAATGAAAAATGCATTACTTGATGGTTATAATTTAATCTAGATATTATGCGAACGTTGTAGCTCATCAAAATATAAAATTCAAATTGAATACTTTGAAATTTTACATCAAGTTAAGTAGAAAAGTTGTCATAACAAAAGAACTCCATTAACTTTATACGTGCGTTATTTATTAAAATTCTAACAAGAAACTTTCTGGCAGCTCTCACCTGATGACTCTGGCCACAAAATATATTTTTAACTTTTACGTCCTGTTGCCTAATAATTTTTATAAATATTTGAGAGCCCTTTGTCAAAACCATTTACAATACAGTCGTTTCCTGCTACTCTGACTCTCTTAGATGTGTCCTCACTTCCATAGTTAATCCATAGAAATATAAAGACGAAATTTTTAATGTTTAAGAAATTCCTATTTTATTTCAAAAATTTACTCGGAGTAAATTTACACCCTTCCTGGAAATAAAAAAAAACAAAAAAAAAAACAATTTTTATGCGTTAAAATAATTCGAGTGGGTCTTTGACGTTTCACCCATTTTTCGTTCCTTTGTGTTGTAGGATTATAACTCTCGAGTTGGCAGTTACTTTTTTTCTGTTTTGTTTAGTTATTCAATGAAACCGCATTACAAATAACTTCTGCCATTAAAGCCGATACTTTATTCATCCTCACGTCTCGTCCTTATTGTTTTTGGCTAAAAGCCGTTAAGAAGTCAGGACCTTCGAGAAAGTTCCTTTATTCCCTATTGTCACAGTTTTAATTTTATTAAATAAAATTAAGTAGGTATGCTTTTTTGTTTTTTATTATGGAGCAGAAAGCTTATACACCGTCTAAGAAAATGAAAACCACACAATCCGTTGTATCTATTATAATGTGCAATGTGAACTCGTTACTCGCCGTTTGTATTCATCAGACCATGATTAATATTGACATTTTTCATTTCCATTTCCAGCATGCCATGGGAATCATTTAAATTGATGCATTGTTCCAACTGAACCCCATGGCATTGTACATGAACGCGACAACGAAGAAAATACCTACTTAGAACTTAAACACAATATTGTGGTGATGCAAATGGAATTAATCAGCAAGTCACACTCAAAACTGACGTAATCAATCGTTGGTTTATTAAATTTTGGGCGACAAAGACTAATTCAATTATTTAAACTTGATTTTGGGGGTGTTTAATGCGGGGGCGGGGGGTTGTTCTTGTGCTAAGAAACTGCCCAAACCAGATTATGTCTACATAAACTGCCAAAATGAATTTTGACACTGAGACATATTACGGCTAAATTATTCCCCGGAGATGACTTTATTAAAATTTAAAAGACACTCAAAAATATTTGTGTAGGCAAAGGCATTTGCAAAATAAATGTGCGAAAATATTAATGCAAAGCCTCTTAGAATATTTCACGTCCACCACAGAGAAATTGCCCATTTTCAGTCAGCGGATGGCAGAACTGTTATAATGTTTCTAAAAATAATGAATTCAACTCTTGGGAAAAATTTAAATAATTATGGTGTTCTTTTGAGATTAGTAAAAGTTGTTGACAAAAAAAAAAATGCCAACAGTCAAAAAAGATGTTAAATATTTTTCGTGGACCAATCTAGAAAATGTTAAGGCATTGCGGAATGCAAATGCCAAGTTTGCGGTCAACATAAAAGCATTATTCTTTATAAAAATACTCAAAATATCTTGTCTTGATGGGGTATTAAAATTTCAGAAGGTAATATTAAATGAAATGGTTAATTAATAAGATTAAATAGAAGAAAGAAAAATATAGGAGTTGGAAAAGACTTTATGAATTAGATATGCAAGCTACGGATAATTACCGCACTAAATCTGTAAGGAATTTATTTGAAAACAGATAGATAAAACAATCAAAAATTAAAGTTATTATTATGTAAGGAAAAATAATTATTGAGGTTTAAGGAAGAATTGAACCTAACCTATCATATTACTACAAAATATGGTTTTTATATAGACGACAAAAAGCTTAACAAAAAATATGCACGGCTGGATTGCACTAGGGCTGGTCACGAGACGAGACTCTGCGAGACTTTTGTAAGTCTCGTCTCGATCTCGCTAAAGTCGAAAATTTTCAGTCTCGTCTCGGTCTCGATTCGGTCTCGTATAATTAAGTTTCGTCTCGGTGTCGTCTCCAAAAAATACGATTTCCGGCCAACTTGTTGATTAATGGAACGAAATATTTTCGATTATAGTTTGAATACGTGCTGAAGTAAATAAGTATTGAACTGAAATTTGATTTTTTTATTTATTTGGCTCTCTGTAAATTTTCTGTCCAAATATACTGTCTCGTCTCGGTTGCTTAAAAGCCAGTCTCGTCTCGGTCTCGTCATGCGAGACCGAGATTGAGACCGAAAGCTAGATCGCACGAGCTCGCTTGTAGGTAATAACTTAAATGTAGCTAGACATATTGACTATGTTAATGGTTTGGTTTTTTTGATTTATGTTTTTTGTAATAATATTTATTTATACAAATTTTAAATGCAATATTTGTTGACTATTTCTGTCTCCATCCCCACAAGAGAGGAATGGGATGCTGGTTTACAACAATCAGATGAACCGGTGGTAGAAATATACACCGATGAAACCCTCAATTTAGCCAAATCTTATAGACTCCCCGATTACAGCAGTGTCTTCCAAGCGGAGGTTCTGGCAGTGATTAAGGGTGCAGAACAAATACTAATGATGGCGATACCACGGGCTGATATCACTTTTTGCATTGACAGCCATGCAGCGATCAAGGCCATCTCTGCCACACAAATATCAAATCTAAACTGGTTTCATGCTTTTGTGAAAAGCTTAAAGTTCTTGCCACACAGCACAATATCAGAATCTGTTGGGTGCCGGGAAAGTGTGGGATTGAAGGTAATGAAAAAGCAGACAAACTGGCAAGGACTGGTTCATCGCGAGAGACCCAAGCCTAACAGACAACAGTGTTAAAATTCCACCCTGTGCCATTAAACAGACGATTAGTAAGATAATAGTGGAACTTACCAATGACAGGTGAAACTCACTTGTAGCTTGTACCACTACAAACAATCTGTGGCCCAGCTACAATAAAAAAAAAAAAACAGACAAAATTAGGAACCTGAAAAAGAGATCCCTGCATCTTCTGATAAGTATTATCACAGGACATAATCTCTTAGGGTAGTGTAGAGTGTAGACCTATGCAGAGGCTGCGGAGACGAAGAAGTAGAGCAAGACACCCTTCACTACCTAGGTCACTGTCCGGCACTCTGCAACATAAGAAAAACATTTTTGGGCAGCTATTTCTTCAACGATTTAGCAGAAATCTCGAAGTCAACAGATAAGAACATCTTTAATTTAATGAACTTCATCAATGCTTCCAAATGGCTCCATACTCCATAATATGTCATAGGTTATATATTTTATAGGGATGGTCAAAACCATCGGGGTATCACAAGGGATCAACATTGATCTAAGTGTGACGGGAACAAGATCTACCATCCATCTACCTATTCTAACCTAACCTTACCTTGTTGACTATCTTAAAAGTAGGTACTAAATTGTTAAATTAGGACCGCATCAAGCAAACTCAAATACCATCTTGGACAAAGTATAGCATGACCAACTTAGCTGGTACTGTCATGTACAAATAAGATGCCATGAGAACCCAGTTGAAAAAGCAATAGCACGAGACTTTCCAACACTATCGCAGAAAAAAGGCAGGCGCGAAAACTTCTGGATGAAACAAATGCATTGACACCTGCATTTAGTTGGCCTCAGACATGAAAAAATTCAAAACCGGGAGGCCTGTTGACGTTTTCTGAGGTCAACCCGGCGGCGAACCCCACAAGTGAAACCTTAGGTGAAGCAGTTGATTGGGTTAGTTGTGGTCCCCCTCAAGATTATAACAATCGCCGGTAAAATGAACAACAAGAATAAGGACAGAATCAAGCAAACTAACGGCGAGATATTCTGTAATATCCCAAAACAAGTAAGAAACCGGTAATTTTCTCAAAAATCCCCAAAACTTTATTTCCGTTGTTCGATTTTCTTGGCAAAAACCTGGTTTGCCAGTATTATTGAATAACTATTCTAAAAATTACATTTACGAAGTTAAATCAAAACCGATAGAGCGGTTTTCAAGAAAAATTCATAGAACCGAAATCGTTGTATGGTATTAACCCGTTCTAGATAAGCTAAGCCTCCTCAAGGAAATCATTTTAAAATGGATTCACATCAAACTTGAAATCGGTCAAGCTGTTTTGGTTCTAGCTCGTTGTAAGAACATCAGGACGCACTGACGCATGGACAAACAGTCTGAGGGACGTCTTGTCGAAAATCATGGTCTTCTCCATCATCGTAACATTAGTTTTGATTGAAAGCTCCAATTTTGGAACTTGTCCTAGAGAACAAATAAAAAAGCTCATTTTTAGCTATATGAAAAAAGACAATGACAATTTTTTTTCCACCCGTCCTTTTTTTTTGCTGACCCATCCTTTTTTACTGGCCATTCGTCATTTTTTTGCCGCCCTTCCTTTTTCTTGGCTGTCCATCCTTTTTTCTGCCAACCGTTCTTTGTTTTGGCCACCCGTCCTTTTTTTGACCACCCGTGCTTTTTTGGTCACCTGTCCTTTTTATTGGTATCCATTGATTTGTCTTGGTCGTCCGTTCTTTCTTTTTTCCATCCATCCTTTTTTTGGCCTGTCGTCCTCTTTTTTAGCCGTGTGTCCTTTTTTTTGGCGGCCAGTACTTTTTTTTGGCCACACGCCCTTGTTTTAGCCGCTCGTTTTATTTTTAGCCGCCCGTCTGTTTATTTGGCCACCCATCCGTTTTTATTTTTTGCCGTCCGTCCTTTTTTATTGGCCATCCGTCCTTTTTTTGCTGTCGTTCTTTTTCTTTTTTTGGCCACCCGTTCTTTGTGTTGGCCACCCGTCCTTTTTTTTTGACCAACAGTCGTTTTTTTGGCCGCCCGTCCTCTTTGTTTTTGGCCGTGCGATTTTTTTCTTTTTTTTTGGATACCCGTTCTTTTTTTGGCCGAATTCATTAATAAATATTGATAAATAAATTTATACGTAGCTTCATTTTTATATTTACTTTCTCATTTATACAAATCCACGTTGTATGATTTTCATGAGTTGGCTACAAACTGCAAGAAAAACTACACTTGTACGAGTATAAGAACAAATTGCAAAAGCTAAAGTTTGTAGTAGATTGCTGTATACAAAAGCACGTGATATAATTTGTTTCAGGCTTGCAGTTGGATGATATTATACAAACTATTAATTTTTGCGATTTAACTAAAAAGTACTGGCAGGCATTTAGAAGGCCGCATGAAAGTCAAACCCGATTGACTGCTATATAAATTCATTTTTTAAAGTATAAAGAGAACTGGAAAAATATGTCAAGGAAATGTTTGATTTGCATAACTAAGCCTTATGCAAATTATATACAAGCAAAACTCTACCAAATTATTAAAATCGGATCTACTGCAAGTTAAATTTTTAGTTGAGTAGAGTAAATTATACAGGTTCTTATAGTAGGGGAGGCGACCGTGTTAACCAATCTCTTCACGGCTGTGTAAAAAAATGATAGCTTGCTTTAGTCTTAACATTAACAAAACCGCTTGTCGGACAAGGTTTATCAGTGACAATGGGAAGAAGACGCACTTTTTCGGTTGCATTTTTGGCTAAGGAAACCTTCACCATTATGGATTTGTATAAACGGGGTACCATGTAGCAAATGAAAGCTAAGACTACCCTCTTTGCAAAACTAGTAATCAGACAGATTTTTGTGGGAGTCCGAACATTTTTGTAAAAACAGTTCTTTATTAATTATTTGCATTTAAAATGCATTTAAGTGGTAAAAACTATTTTCTAGACTATATAAAATAGTTTGCATAGTGATAGGCTGATGTAGTAGCCCGTAACGTAATGGTTAGTGCGTTCAACTGTCACGCCGGAGGTCTGGGTTCACTTCCCAGCCTCGTCCACCTAAAAGAAAAAAAACTTAAAAGTTTTTTTCAGGGCTACTGCCTCTTGCGAGGAATTGACAAATCCTCCAATAGTATCACTTGTCACGAATAAGTGCTTCTCGTCTAGCCGTTCGGATTCGGCATACAATTGTAGGTCCCTTCCATTCCTGTCGATAGGCGCACACAGGAATGGTTGCGAGTTGTTAGTCACTAGGCCCTGGTTCTTCATGAGCCGTTGTGCCACCCGATTTTGTTTTTGTTTAGTGATAGCCTGATAATAATTATTATTTTGCCAAAAATATTTCCACCAATCCGGAAAGAGGTACATTTTTAAATTGAATTTCTCTTTAGTATCATTCGGACAATGAATATAGCCAATTTCATATTCATTGCCCGTATATATTTTGATTTCACTCAACCTATCTATGGTTCAGGCATTCAGAACTGTATGCGAATAAGAAAGGATACATTGTCATGCATCACTTAACTCGTACATCAAAGAACCAACAGCCTAACTTGGAGCAGATAATAAGCAAACTCATCTGAATTGCCACTCAGAGCAAACACCCCAAGCACATCAGCGAGCCAGTGCAAGAGCAGATACCACCAACCCTGATGACGATGATGATGCACATCGGTCGCGATACATACCCAAAGCGCTCATTCCCATAATAAATTCAATATTCTTCTGGTCGTATAATATACAATGCAAGTCCAATTGGATGTCGAGTACAGAATAGAACTGCGGGATACTGTGGCGTATACGTAACAAAATATGCATATAAGTAGGTATACATGTGATATCTCTCGGTCCCGTGTAATATATGCGAATGCGGACATTGTGGATCGTCTCTTCGAGGCATGAAGCTGGATGCAGCGCGCATATACTTTGTACTTCATATAATAGAATTTTTTAATACAAAAACATTGAGTTGAAGTAGCAAAATATTTTCCAGTTCCTCTTGTGCGTTTTTTTTTCACATATAAAGTAGTTTTTTTTTTCTCTTATATTTTTTTTTGTACAATTTTTTGCCAATCATCATCGTTTTCTACTGCCAGCCATCAGCCTCCCAACACAATCTCATTCAACTCTTTCGCAACACAGCCAAAGGGCAAGAAGTGTATGCATGCTAAATGGCACCAAGCATCCCAGTGAAAGGTTCTCGAGCAAATAAAATACGAGCTTGAAGAACTTAAGTATTATGCATCTAGGGGTTACCAGTTCCGAGTGGAGGGCACTGCATTCAGTGCTGCACATTATAAGTGGGGGAGGCTACCATATACAAACAAACGTAAATATTCTAGAATCAGCTGCTGCTCAAAAAATGTTTTCATGTTTTCGAATAGAGATGGGAGAGTGTGGGATGGAGGAGGGGATAAAATGGCGGGAACCCCATGACTGCATCTCTTTTCCCAAAATTTTGTTCACTTATTCCTTGCTCCTTGTCGAAAAAATATTAAAATTTTTTTTTTTTTAAATATATGAGTGGCTCTATGAGCTATTCAAACACACATACATTAGCTACAGCACATAGAACATACATACTCGTATATGCGCTAATTCTGTTTGTTAACATGAAATTTATGGTGGCATGAATTTCAAAAGGATGTTGATTTTGAATTTAGTTCATATAGTTAAGGACGGGCTTTGCTGGCTGTGTGGTAGATATGTATGTGTTATGTTGCACCAACATTTATAGTGAATGGAGATGCAAAAGTGATGCTTTTAGATGGTGTTCGAGCAGAGAACCGAAACCGAGAGTAATGCTCCATAATGAGAATTTAAATTGGCTGGCCTATCTTTGGGTATTATGGGATGATAGTTTTTAAGAGATAGAGGATGTGGGATCAGGCAAATGATTTTTTAAATATTTTAAATGATAACACAAAAAAAATCCAAAAAAACCCACAAAGTATGATAACTTTTTGTTATGCTAAATAGTACAAGTACATAAAAAGTTTTAATTTCAAATATAAAATAAGTTTTATGTTGTACGACTATGATGAGAAATCGGTGTTAATTTCATGTACAAAAATTCAAGGTTGTTGCGGACGCCTGGTGCTATATCCTTATGCAAAACCTGAAATTAGATAATAAAATTATTAGCTAGTTCTATAATTAAAATATAAGCAAAAATATAAACCTACAAAATAATAACAACGATAGAAAAGAAAATTTAGTTTCGTACTTACCCATCTTGTCGACCATCGCTGCTGACGGCTGTGTTGTTTTGGTAGAATTGTCAGATGAAAGGAACCGATAAAATAAAAGAAAAAAAAAACAAAATAGAGACGTTCTTTTTCGCCGGACCAGGGCGAGTCCGTTCGAAACTGATCATTTTTGACGGACCAGTTCGGATTCATAAAATACGGACTGGGCACGGATCGGCAACTTTTATGTTTTTGTGACCTGTTCCTAAACTGGTGTGTTGGTACCAAGTCTTAACGATATCCGTAGAGAATTGTTCCGAAAAAAGATTGACTATGCTCACTATCACCAATCACATACATTTGTTAAGGCTCCACTGCCGTAACGTGATGGAACAACTCAAAAGTACAGTCGGTCACAGTGGGTCCTAGAAAGAAAAATAAGAAGAAGAAGAAAAAAAAAAACAATTAATTAATTATAAAAACTTAACTACAAAAACCAAAATAGAAAGATACTATTTATATATATTTATAAAAACGAATTTATGTGTTTGTGTTTGTCTTATTTATTATACAGTTTTAATTTTATAAAATAGGCGTTGAAGTTTATCCTTTTCTTAAATATTTAAGTTTAATTTAATTATAATTTATTCATTTTTTGTTCTTAAATTGTTAATGGTGAAACTTAAAAATCCAGTTCGAGTGTCATCGCGGATTAATTTATATTTTGTTTGACCTTGGGTATTAGATACATCTAAAGAGCTCTCTAGAGGTAGGCAAAACCAGGGCTGCGTTTCATTTGCCCTAAAGTAATTGTACCACAAAGGGTAGATTAGTTTTAGGTTTAAATTTTAGGCACTGCAAGCATCGGTTTTTCTGTTGTTTTTTTTTTTTTTTTGTTTGATACTTGTTCGGATAGACTCCTTTTTTGATAATTTTTGTTTGCTAAATTTGTTAAAATATCTTCTTTTTGATAATAAATTTTTTCGATGTAATAAAACTTCCAACGCCTATATATATGGTTGAAAAAAACACATGATTATATTTTTTTTTGTTTCACATGATTGAAATCATGATAGTTTGAGGAAATATTTTCAGGGGTGCCGATGGTAGCAGTGTTAAGGTGAAGATGGTATGACTTGAAACCGATCAGTCACCATCTTTTGGGGAAATCTAAGTATGGCCGCAGATTTCCATGGTTGGGTGGGTAATGGCTACACTGCAACAACATCCGCAGTGCCCTTGTGTGTGGTAAGTGTCCGTCCGCTTTTTCACCTTTTGTGAGTTCAGGCCTGATATGTGTTTTTGTTGCTGGTGAGGTTAAGTTTCGGGGGCAAGATCCCCCCCATTCCGGCGAGCTAACTGCCGTGCTTCGCAAGCAGGCCGCGTCCCTTGGAACTTAGCATTCGATTCCTTTTCCGAACACTTCCTTTTTTTTGGTTTCCTACCTATTCCTTTTTCTTACCCTACCTCCACACTTATTCCTTTTCCTTCCCCTCCTCTTGCCTCGCAACAAGGTTTTGATTAAATAAATAATAATAACGAATTTAGAATTTAGAAACAAACTAGTTTGCGTCAGGATGCCCCGGACGAATGTCTGTGCCTTCTTTAGTTTTTAATATTTTGAAAAGTAAAAGTCCTAGAACCATCCGGTTTTCAGTGATTGCCTACGAAATAATAAGAGCATTGAATTTTAAGAACAAACATTTTTGAATATTTTTTTTTTTTTCAAAATTTGGAACTTGAAAATTAATATTTTAGTATTTAAACTTTACTTTAAAAGAGCTTTATTTAAAAATAAAATAAAATAAAATAAAATAAAATAAAATAAAATAAGATACAATAAAAATAAAATAAGGGATTTTATTTTCTATAAAAAGGCATAAGAAGATATTATAAGTGTTACAGTTGTTTTTTGAATACTTTTTTACTGTTTTAAGTTAATTTTTTGCCCAACCCGCCTTAACGAGGGGGAACATTTAAGCTTTTTGTCACACCCTACGGCAATTACACTGATGATTATTATTTGTACGTGGTTAGAAAAAAAATTTGATTTTTATTTTAAGCTCATCTAGAAAGTATATATCTGCTATACAACGGTTTCATGTTTTTTTTTTTTAAGTTTTTTAAAACGGCTCCGAAAATTTTGATTTAACTTTCTGCCTGTATGTTTAAATTTGGATTTTTTTTCGTAACATCCATTCAAAGAAATTAGTGTTATGAGTACTTTTTTGAGAAAATTAACTTATTTTTGGGTTATTCCTGCATATCTCGTAGTCAGAAGTCGAAGGATAAAGGAGATAGCCCATTTTCGTCTGAAGCCTGCAACCCGAGCGTACATAGATGAAATAGAAACCAAATGAAAGCTGGTATCGGTGCTGGAGATTTCAAGATATTTGAGCTTGAAGTTGGCGATTCAAAAGTCATAAAATTCATTTTTTTCGAAACAAATGTTCATAGCTTCTGAAGTATAGTATCTAGAAAAATTATTTAAGTACCATAGAAGAGATCAAACGATATTAATATCCCTTACGCATATTTTGATATATACAGTTCAGACTTTTTTTGAAATAATTTCGTTGCAGGTGCTTTCTACGGCTGATATCTTGAAAAAATCAGTGATGACATGTATTTTTTTTTGCACCAATACAATATTTAATTGATTACATTTTGTTTAATGTACATTCAAATTATCTTACCTCAAATGAACGTCATCTTATTAACAAAAGGACCTTTTTTGTTAAAAAGAAAAACAATGATACAATTTAGCAAAGAAATCGTCTTTTTGTGACAAATGGTTTGAAAGGGCGTTGACTAAAGATATCAAATATGAAATTACTTTCTTTGAAATTTATATGGGAGCGGGTTATAATACTGTTTTTCAAAATTCTATATGACTAAATTCTGTCTGGTCAAAATACTGTAAGACAATAATTCTGTATGTCATTATACTGTAAATATAAAATTCTGTACGTCAAAATACTGTATAAACAAAATACTGACTTCCAAAATTCTGTTTTGTAAAATGCTGTACGGCAAAATACTGTTTTTTCAATACTGTTTTTTGTTTGAAGAAATTGCCTTAAAAAAAATAAAACACATAATACAATACAAGTTTTGAATATAATTGTGTTCTGTTTACCGACAATAAAATCTTAACTTTATACGAAATATAAGCCGTGTTTTTTGGAAGAGTGACTAGCCACTCAGTAAAAGTTTTACACGGAAAACACAAACAAAATTCTCTATAATAATTTGTGTTGTTATTGTTTTGCGTGTAAACATTTTGCTGAGTTACTAGTCACTCTCTCAAAAAACACGGCTATAATTTTGTAAGTTAGAGAGTATATATGTATGTATGTAATTCCTGAGAAAAAGCAAATCAAACTTTTCCTTAAGATAAAATACCCCCGCATTTATAAAGAATAAATAGTCATTTCAGCTCCCGTGTTTAGGAAAACTACACCATGGAATAAAAAAATTCCGGACTCAAATGGAGCACTAAGCAAGTGCCTTAAGTTTGAGTCCCAAAAATTCTTATTCCATGGTGTAGTTTTCCTAAACACGGGAGCTGAAATAACTATTATTTCTGTATAAATAAGGGGGATACATTTATCTACATATTATGCCAAAATCATTATAAATTTAAATTATTTGCAATTCGTTTTATGTATGTATGCAATTTAGGGTGTTTTTTAATAACACGTTCAATTTTTTGATTCTAGTAATAGTTTTTTTCATACATTTGAGCGCCTTAAACGAAAAGTGAACGAACAAGAAGTAAATAAATGTAGAATTTAGTTTTCTCTCTCCTTTTCCCTTAGTTCCCAACTAGGAAACCAACAAAGGACGGCTGAATTTTGTATACCGGAAAGAGGGATATTAGAAATGCTTATGCCCAGTTTTTCGAGACGCCTCACATAGGGGCCAAATGCATGAATTCTTGGCAAAAAATATTTTATGGCACTAAACCCTTGGAAAATGAATAAAAAGCATACATCTAGTGTTTAAATAATAATATTTTATTTTTTCATGCAAAAAAATAAGAAATAAAGATTTAAATTTAAAAAAAAAATACTATTCAGCTGCGGAAGAACTATCGGAACTAAGAAGAGCTGATGTACCGGAAGTATCCGAGGTAAATGGAAGGTCAGAAGCCTTCAACAATTCAAGAACATTATTTTCAATATTATATGCCTTTTTCTAGAGCAGTTTTCTTAGGCTTGTAATAAACGGGTCAGAAGAAATGAGGAGTGAATTCAAAATATCCTCATTTGTTTTGACACGCGATATCTTACGAGAGAAACTTTCTCTATATTTTTCGAATTCCTTGTTCCGTGCTTCTTGTGCTTCTTCGCTAAGCTGGCCTATTGGCAATAATGCATGCTCTATGATGGCTGAGCCATGAATCAAAACTTTGTGGATTGTGTGATTGTGGCATTGGGTACTAATTATACTTTTCCACAAACAGCCTAGCATATTGTTGAAACATGTCCACATTGATTTCATAAGTACTAGCCACAGTCTGCAAAACAATTTTAAACCGTTTGATAACATTTATATCCAACTCAGTAATCTTTGCCACAACTTCTGGATCGCTAAAAAGTCTTCTGGCCATGTTTCCGTCGTTACTGCTTCCAAAGCCAGGTTTTGGCTTATCGACTGCCAAACGCATCTCAATTTTAAATTTGCTTTGTATTTCTTCTTCTCTCTCAGCAACTAATTTTTTCTCAACCTCTCCACGAGCTTGCCACTTCATTAATGGTTAGATGCAACAAGCATTCGAAGAAACGTGTACATGCATGCAGCACAGATAACCCAAATTCTAATCGTGATGTATCTATAATTTGAGTGTTGGATACTTTTTCTAAGTTATTAAAATCCTTGGACGTAAGTCCGCAAACGATGCATTTTTGGGTTGATTTGGTGTCTGTTATAGCATCCACCATTATTGTAAAGAGCATAATAATTGTTACATGTATTGCGATGTTATTCATTGTATATGTGACTTCTTGAAGCTCTTCAATTTGCTTGCGCATTAGTTCCACTTCGTTCTTTGCCAATTCTGTTGTTTCTTGCTGGAAAATTAACTTAATTGGCCTGCAGTACCGTGTTGATGAGGGCCTTTCATTTTGCCAAATAACAAGTTGCTGCTTTTCTCCTGGATTGTTTGTTATCAATCGATTAGCAACTAAGTACACAATAAAGATACTAGAATCTTTAGCATCCACCCAAGCCCCACTTACATACAACATCAAATTATTTTAAGAATCCGTTTCTTGCACTTCCAAAACTTCCTTTTGAGCATCTAATAGCCTGTTGACAGTATGATCAAGTAAAGCCTGCAATTTGATATCAGCAACAGTCTCCGTAACCGTAATACGTTCTTTTGCGGGGTACATTCTTTTTTGGTGAGATGTATTTTTTTATAAGACGGAAACTTTGATTTAGCATTCAATCGTATGATGCTATATTGGTGTCTTGTAAGTTTGGCTTTAACAAACATCGACAAAGCTTATCTTCTAGAAAGTCGATTTTTCTTAGCGCATTAAACTTCTTGTACGCCAACCTATATTTTGCAGCTCTTTTGGGCGAACTGGTGCTCAAATCATTCACAAGTTTAGATGCTTCCACTTGCCCTGAAGATCGTATACTCATTTGAGTAGCAAAAATTATTTCTTCAGCTGAGTGTTCTTGTCTCAAATCCTCAGTTTTTAAGCGTTTGGTTCTTTGTGAAGATTCATCGAAACTTTTACTAGAACGACCCTTTCGTTTCTCAGAAATTGCATAATTCTTGAAACTTATTGCAGACTCAAGCCAAATCTTATTAAAAATAAGAAACCTTTCCTCTTTTCTACAACATTTTTGCCATCTTTTTTTGATTTCGGAATTCGCTTTCGCAACATAGGCCTAGCATGATCAGGACATTTCGTACGAATTTCAACAAATTCCTTTAATTTTGAAGATTGGATTGCCGAGGTCAAGTCACCTGATTCCTTCATATGTTGAAATAATGGACGTCTTGTAATAAAAATGTCAGTTGAACCTGATCCTACAACAACAACAAAATAGAAAAAGCGATATCTTCAAAAAGCGCAAAAAGGCGCAACTTTTTATTGAAGGAACAACAAGTACACATAACACACGATCAAATAAGACACAATTCGAAGACATGTTTTGACATGTTCATAAATAGAACCTTACACGAAAATACGGAAAAACACAATTTTCTTCGATAATTACAACCCACTTTCAAAAATTCACCAACATTTTATTTAACAACACAAAAATATAATTTTACATAAATATTGTCCAAATATATTTGGCAATTGAATCTATTTCAAAAAAATATGTATACAAATTATTAAATTGGTAAATAATTGACTTTAACACTTCCTATTTTTTTTACTTAAATATTGCTGCTAAATCACTGCTCAGAATGCACAACTTCAGACGAATGACGTGGTCAAAATACAAACAGCACTAAAAAAATAATAACGCACTTGTAAAATTAGGTCAGTTAACTATTCAATACAGTAATTTTTTTTTTGGATCCCCCAATTTTTTTTTATTTTTGCCAAGAATTCATGCAATTGGCCCCTGTGTGCGCCTGTTGTAAAGTGCGTACTTCACAACATTCCCTTATCATCTTCCCTTATCACATTACAATTCAACCCGTTGCCACTTCAATTTCCCGCCGTCATCATTTTCTTTGATTAACCAATATCCAACCCACTTATAATTCCCATATTCATCTTTTCCTTTAATTACCTACAAAAGTTCCATTCAACTACAAAGTCGTCAACGACGCGATCAACGATCGCTCCACTTTAAACCCATCCACTTTTTCAAAACATTAAACTTCTCCAATTTCATTGACTGCCTCATTGAAACAAAACCCAAAATTCCCAAATCATCATTTTTCATTTGGTGCACTCCCTTTCCAATACAAACCCTTTAAACCCTTTAAACGTGCATTGATCCCAAACCTCGTATCGCAACTATACACAGGCACACTTGTGCTGATGTTGCATGTTTTTCATTTTCGTCGTGTCGGGTGACGAGCTATCGAGTTGACACTCTGTTTCTTGATATCGAATCGGTCGGACGAATTGTTCTAACTCTTTGAATCTTCTAACTCTTTAAATGAATCTCGAAATCTTGTAAAAATACTAAAATAGTCCTAAATCTTAAATATGTATAAGATAATCTAATGTATAGAATAAGTGTTAGAAATAGTGAGTAATACAAAAGAAAATAAAACTGAAAAGAACACTTCTGTTAACCAAAAGGAACATTTCTTTTTATTTGCACTAACGGAAAAAATAACACGAATATACAGGTAAAAACCGAACTGAGGATCGTGCTTCTCAGATAACAAAATATAGCACAACACGCCATCGCCATCCCCCTGGGCAAATCCGCCATTTTGGAAAACGCGAATTCATCTATATCTCCGAAACTATCGATTTGAAGTAAAAAGTTGTCATAATAAAATTTATTGAAAATATCTTTTATTTGTCATCAAAACTTTTTTCCGCGTGGACAATATTTGAGGTTATGTCGTTTTATTTTGTTTAATTTTTTTTTTACTTTTCTCATTTCGTAAGAAACTTTCGTAATTTGTTCTCGTGATACAAATTGTAGGTTTTCATATATTTTTGAAGATGATGCGATATCCCATTCCTAAGTAAGAGCTTTTGGAAAATTAGCAGCTAAATCAATTGAGCCGATAAAGTTTAATAAGGATAGACTTTTTCGTTGAATGAAATATTGGTAAGCTGATTTCTTTATAAATGAAAGAGGGCTATTATAAAAGCTTACGTCCGGGACGCCATGATCTAGTTGAAATTCACCATTTTGGAAAATGCGAATGGACCTATATCTCCGAAATTATTGATCTTAGAGGAAAAACTGTAAGGCCAAGGTTGAAGGCAATTAAACCATCTTTCGTTTATACACGCATTTTTTTTTGGGGGGGGGGCAGGCAATATTTTCAAAGTTATGTCGTTTTATTTTTAATATTTTTGCAATTACAAATTTTTTACGTTCCAGAGGAAACTTACGTGGATTACTTTCCAAGTTAGAATTTTAGAACACTAAATTTCCATGATTTTGATATATTTTGGAAGATGATGCAATACCGCAGTCAAAAGTTACAGCCAGTTTGGTGTTTGTATTAATTTTAATAAGAATTTAGTATTTTATTTACTCCGGAGTTTGTTTTTTAGCGCAACCAAAATGGCTGTAATATTTGACTGTGGTATCGCATCATCTTCGAAAATATATTAAAATGTTGGAAATTTAGTTTTCTAAAATTCTCATTCTGAAAGTTATTCACGTATGCATATTCGAGAACGACAAAAATGTGTAAATGTGAAAAAAAAAAACAAATAATAAGACGACATAACCTTGAAAATATCGCCCGCACCGAAAAAAATTGTATCAACGAACAAAAGATAATTTAATTGCCTGCTTGGCTGTACAATTTTTCATCAAAGATCGATAGTTTCGCGTTTACAAACATGGCGTATTTCCCTAGGGGATGGCGTCCCAAACACTGAGCATAAGCTTTTCTTATAGCCCTCTTTGAGCGATAAAAATTTCAGCCGTCCTATATTTTGTTCCACAAAAAAATCTATCTTCCCTCTGCTAAAAGGCAACTTGCTCAGAAACACAAGGTTTCAAAAAAAAAAATGTTACAAGCTTTTCGGATACTATGATTTTGTTTGGAATTTGAGAGCATTATATGAGGGTTTAGGAGAAAATACATGTTCCTTGAATGTTGTATTCTTTTAATGTGACAAATGTATTAACTATAATTATAAATTGGTGCATTATTAGTCTCGTCAATATATTAAAAGTACTCTTGTCTAGTGATGGGTAGGACACGAATTTCAAATGATTTTCTATGAGGTACTCATTTTTTGAAATGAGGTGGTACTTTGTCCCACTTCAAATGTCCCATAGGACAAACCTTTATAAGGGACATATTGAATAAGAAAATTTCAATTTTTCAATGAGGTCTCTACAATTCTAATGATCATGCAATTTGAATAAAACATATCAATACATTTTTTTTGTAGTAGTGTAAACTATTTAAATTTAATAAACTATAAACTAGAGCAAACACTAACCACACACCAGAAGAAATGATTTTTTCTCATATCTTTCTTAAAAAAAAAAAGAAAATAAAAAAATGTAGTTGCAGTTGTAAGAAAAATTCTCTCAAACGGACAATAACAAACCTCCTTCAATTTTCAACCCTCTGGATGATTATCTGCATATCTTCATTATTTGTTCATTGTAATTTTGTAGTGCAACATTCATGAATGACCTTCTCATTTTCTCTCCTCGTCCTCGTCCTCATTCTCTTCTCTAACAAACGTACTTCAAATGTCACAACCTGCAGCAATGTCACAGCCTGGGACAATGTAACGAATTTTGTTCGATTGCGACATTTGAGTAATTAGTAGGTACCTACTCGTAATACAAAATTTGACGCATTCATTGGTTGAAGAGAGAATGTACTACTATAATGAGCACGAGGTATTTCCTCATTTCTACATCACATATAGATCCTCAAACGAGTTTTGAGAAAGTATGCGTAAAAGTGCACACACTGCGTTTATTGGGTTTCTTTGTTGTTATCTTAAAATAACAAAAAAATATACTGCGAAAAAAGTGGGAATTTGTGTGCGTTTAAAATTATGAGTGAGAAGTAAGAATAGTTTTTTTTTTTCTGGAGATGAAAGAGTAAAGTCAAATATTTATTTGTTGTTTTTGGTGAGGTGTGAGGTAATACATTTTTTTGCTTTGAGGTGATGGGACATTTCAAAGTGGTGTGTGCGACATTTGTATTGCCTCATGTATGAGGTACCCATCACTACTCTTGTCCAAGAATTCAATAAACAAATTATATATAAATTATGAAAACAAAACATTTCACAATTTTACCACTGTCGTTGGAAAATTCTTAGTTTTCGTTTTCATTTCGGAGTCTTATAGCCTTTTCACACCAAACCCAAAACCCGGTTTTCGCGAAAATATCGGTTTTGGCTGAAAACCTAGATCGAAAACACAAGTTTTCCCATACATTTGTGCTAAACCACAAGTTTTGATAAAACACAAGTTTTAAATAAAACCTGTCCAAAACATGTTGCATGCAGGATGAACAAAACAAACACACCTTGTGAAACATTCAGCGCTCAATTAAATGTCATATAAATAGCTGACGGGTTGCTGCCAGGAAAAAATATTTTTTCTGCTGGTACACAAGAGAGCGCGACGCAGTGTTGCGCATCCTAACTACTACGTGAAATTGATCGGTTAAGAAATAAATTAATTGTAACGAATTAGGATTGATTGTATTTCCATAAATAAATTGTCTTTTTATTGCACAGAAAACATTTGATTTTTCCCTTTTCAGGGGCACTGAAAATTTTCAAAGCGGCGCGGCCCTTCCTAGAAACCATTGTGTTCAAGAAAAACAAATGAAATGTCAAATGAAAACTTGTAAATTTTCGGTGTGAACGCATTTCAAGTTTTCGCAAGCCAATTGCTGAAAACCCGGTTTTGGGTTTGGTGTGAAAAGGCTATTAGAGTTACATAGTAAACAAAAAGAAGTCTTTATGTATTCAAAAGTATAACAGTATGCGAATGATTTATAAGGAAATTATTGTTTTGTACTTTTAACTATTTCCCAAAAACAGTTCAATGCCAATGGACTTTGTTCGGATAGATTTTAGATGTATTTAAATTGTAAATTTTTAGGGAGATAGTTGAAAAAAAACTTTAAATACTAAGAAACGGAACAAAAAAACAAAATGCTTCTTTTTTTTGTGGAGCGAAATTGATTTATCTAGCTATTTTTTTAGCTGATTAAATTTATATATTGCATTGTATTGCTTGTGCTTCATTGGCTGATAAATTTCTAACGAAACCATGGACCTTTCAGTAAAAATTTCAAATTAAATTTATTTGTAAAAGTAAAATGCTACCGATATATATGAGTACGTGCGATTCAGTCGTGCATTATTTTTTGTTTAATTCAATGTTTATATAAAACAAAACAAAAAAATCAGTATCATAACCTTTTGTTCCTAATAATGACACGAACCGTCATTAAAAACTTACGTGTTTAAAATAAAAATAACCTCGCACTTTTTTTTGTTGCCGTTATATATTTATAGATCGCGTGCAATATTGCGGTAAAAACAAATTAACAACCATTGCAATAAATAGTCAAATACTGGCAATAAATATCAAAACAACAAAAAAAGATTTAATTATGTTCAATTTAAATGGAGACCTCTATTTTTAATGTTAATTCATATCCTGGCAAATTTACTTTACGACCCAGCAGAAGCAATTTTATTGCGAAGAAAAAAATCAATTGAATTTGAAATTGACATCATGCCCCGTTCTGAGCGTCGTACCTAGTTTTTCAATTTAATGTGCATGATAATTCACTTTTGCCAATAAACCTAACCGTCGAATGTCCTTGCTCATTCTGATTCTGATGATGGTGATGATAATGACTCTGCTGATGATAATAATGACGATGGTGTGTTGGTACTGTCAAAATGATCATAAGTTTCCGCAGAAGTTTCCGCTGCAGCCAGGTCACGGATTAAAAAGTCACTTTGTAAATATTTAAGCAAAGCATTAAAGCCATTGAACGGAGCTTATAGTGTGTTTTCAGTATAGCCGTTTTATTTTACGTTCCAAATCCTGCAAATAATTCTCCTGTGGAACTCTGTGTTTTCTACGTTTTGCTCCTGGTCCTGTTGGTCCTCTGGTCCTGTGTCCTGGTCTGGGTCCTGCTGTGACGGCAGATTGCACTGGGATTTTCAACCAACATTTACTTACATTAAACTATTGCCGCGCTATAAATGGGATAGCTGGCTGGAACTGTTGCAGCTTCGACTATCAATTTATTGTGATGAGAGGGCTAAGCTGATGGAATTTTATTTAACTGTTTACTTTTCTGCTTTCTTTTTTTTTATTTGTTTATTTTGTTGTTTTTATTTTTTGTGTTGGTTGTGTTTGCGTTGGTTTTAAAATATTCTATGCGCTGTTCTTTAGTTATTCAAATATACTCACTGTGTTGGCTGTGTTTATTTTACCAACAACTAAATGCTGCAGATCGGATTTTCGGTAGGATTGACCTGGAATATTCAATTAAATTAATTTGATTACCTACCTAGCTTGTTGGTATTCATAGAAGCACATTTGCAAGGATTTTTGTTATTTAGATTTGGGTTTTACAAACAACACAAAAAAACGTAGGTATGCTTTTTAGAAATTCCAGTTTTTTTGATTGTATTTATTTTTAAGCGTAACATTATAAATAAAATTTGCGTGGAAGTTTGACATATGTAATGTTTATCCAGCCCCAGATCTATGGGGGGCAAATCGGAGCCTGTGCCACGGGCCAGGCCGCAGCTTAAAAAGGGGCAAAATGTGACAACTGCAGCCACTTTTTAACAGACGCATTTTGTTTTGTAATAATAATAATATATTGTTAGTAGGTACGTACCTACCTAGCATAATATTCTAACTTTTAAACCTCCCACAATAAATCGGACACCGCTCCATATCAGGGGTACGGCAAAGTATTTCGGACTGATAAATTGATCGTTAACAAAACTGGAAAGAAAACATTAAAGAACGTGAGAAAAAGGCGTCGATAGCATTCTATGCTTGCAATAGAACTTTCGGTAGGAGATAGAGGCTTAGCCCTAAAGCCATCCACTGGATGGTGACAGAAATACAAAGACTAGCGTATATAGGTAAAATAAGTGCCATGAGAACTACACCAACCGCAGCCCTGGAAACTTTACTTTCGCTTGCCCCACATGATCTTTTTACAAAAGAGCTGGCGGACAATCGTGCTCTTCGATTAAAAGAGTGCAAAAATTGGAAAAAGGGCCACTATGGTTACAATACGATAATTAACTTCACTTGTATAAATATTCAAACTGATTACATATTACCGCACATTGATTTCAATCCAGTTGCACTTGCAGACTTTCCATCAAGAGAACGCCGGAAGGAAAGCCGGGTCACAAACGTAGATCATGTTTCGGTATTTAATGACGGGTCCAAATCATGAATGAGTTGATAAAACTACCGAACTTCTGTGGCGTCTTTCAAGCAGAGGTCCTTGCAGTATGTGAAGTATGTGACGGGTAAGAACATTGATTTCTTCATAGAAAGTCAGGCTGCAATCAAAGCCATATCATCAATTGTCACAAAATCCAAACTGATTGATTGCTGTCGCAGCGAATTAAAATCGTTGGGCGCCAGGACATAGAGACATTTTTGGTAATGAAAGACCAGGCCAAAAACGGGGCAACACTTGAACCGAGCCAAGTCACACCCGGGGTATTTATGCCTCTAGAACAAAAAAAAATAGTAGAATTCACCATAGTCTCTTAAAAGCCACAAACGACTGGCGGTCAACACTTGACACATGTCAGGTTACACGGAATTTATGGCCATTACTCTCTAGGAGCAAAACAGACTATTTACTCAAGCTAAGCAGGTCCCAATTATCCCTTTTAGTTTATACATTCTTGAGCAGAATGGGTATCAGCTCATCTGACCTATGTATAGAGGATGTCAAGACGAGGAGGTGGTGGAGAGATCATACCACTTCCTTTTCGAATGCCCCAGCCTAGCTAGAATCAGAAGAGCAACTCTCGGAGAATACTTCTTCGTCAAATTAGATAACCTCTCTATTTTTCCACCTGCAAACATCATGAAATTCATCCAGATTTCTGGATGGTTCAGGGAGGCTCCTTCTTCTCAACCCCCTGCCTCATACCTACCATATCCTCTCCTCACCTATCCTTTCTCCTACCCCAGTCAGCTCTTGGGGAACACAATGGATCCACTGAGATCCGAGTGAGATGATTCGGCTGTCCGCTTCATCACCACTTCAAACCTAACCTCACCTAATGTGCAAAATTATAACGAAATTGTTTTTGGCTATTTATGAGAAATTCGGGAATAATTTCAATTTTGGTGAAATTATGAACATGCAACAAAATATCACTGTATGGCAGCTAACCATTTTAGATAAGGTCCAGTGCATTTCCCAGCAGTTTTTTGCACAACAAAATTTAAAAAAAAAAAAATTATCGAATACAACATGCAAACTTAGTTATCAACTTTATTGATTGAAAATACGGTATTTTTTAAAGTGCGCACAAAATC
The DNA here is from genome assembly GCA_949320155.1 of Melangyna quadrimaculata. Classification (NCBI taxonomy): domain Eukaryota; kingdom Metazoa; phylum Arthropoda; class Insecta; order Diptera; family Syrphidae; genus Melangyna; species Melangyna quadrimaculata. The sequence continues at coordinate 42,623,548 of OX439485.1, read as the reverse complement.
AAAAAAAAATTTTTTTATATATATCTCATCTATAATACTAAAAATGTTAAATATTGAATAAAAGTTGTAGATCTGTTAATTATCTACAACACTGCAATATTTTGATTGTTTCGATAAGTGATCAATTTTTCCAAGAAATCACAAAAAGGGAGAAGATAAAAAAGTGTGGCATGATGCTGAAATTGCATGGTGCTTACAAAATGTGTGGTTTTGGTGTACAGCAGACATTCCTGGATGGGGTACCGATACATGTCAAATAAGTTTTTACTAGGGAGGGCCTCACGAGTATTGGAAAAGTTTGCCTCGTCTAAATTTTTGGTACTGAAATCCAGCAGCTAGGGCTTGCCAAGTATCTGACAAGTTTTCCTTGTCTAGATTTTCCCTACTGATAACTTACTAGGGCCTTGCCCAAACTAGACAGAAACTTGGCATTTATAGAATAAGTCAAGTTTAATTTTTTTTAGCTCATCTTAAATAATAAATGAATTTATTCAAGCAATAAACTGTGAAAAAAAAAATAAAAAATAGTACGCATACACCACAGTGTACATTTGTAAGATAAATGATTGGATGTTAATTTCAATGTACAGAGGAAAGTATGCCATTAAAACAAAATCAGCCAAATGGCCGCCACGGCTACGATTACACTTTACACAACAATATCCTTTTCATGAAATTTTCCATTGCCGAATCGCAAAGCGGCTGCTGTATACCCTAAATTAGGGCTGGCCACGAGACGAGATTCTGCGAGACTTTTGTAGGTCTCGTCTCGGTCTCGTTAAAATCGAAAATTTTCAGTCTCGTCTTCGTCTCGTATAATTAAATCTCTTCTCGGTCTCGTCTCCGAAAAATACGATTTCCGGACAAACTGTTGGTTACTGCAACGAAATATTTTCGATTACCGTTTGAATATGTGCAGAAGAAAATAAATATTTAACTGAAATTGGAGTTGTTAATTAATTAGACTCTCTTTTAATTTCGGTCCAAATATACAGTCTCGTCTCGTTCTCGTCTCGGTTGCTTAAAAGGCAGTCTCATCTCGTCTCCTCTCGGTCTCGTCATGTGAGACCGAGATCGAGACCGGGACTTTTCTCGTCTCGTGGCCAGCCTTGCCTTAAATAGCTTCACGAATTCCATCTTTGAGGTCTTGAATCGACGCTGGGCTGTTGGCGTAGACCTTATCTTTCACGTGGCCCAAAAGGGAAGAACTCGCAAGATGTTAAATCAAAAGATCTCGGTGGCCAATTGTGATCACCTCTTCCAGAGATAACACGGTCCAGAAACTTTTGCCGTTAAAGATCGATGGTGTGGCACGTAGCGCGCGCCGTCTTGTTGAAAGTAAACGTTGTCCAGATCAATACCATCCAATTCCAGCAATACAAATTAGTAGTCAGCTGCTCTCGATAGCGCAATCCATTCACCGAAGCTCTTGCTCCATCCACATTTTCGAAAAAGTAAGGTCCAATGACCCCGCCCGGACCATAAACCGCACCAAGCAGTTACTCGTTGAGGGTGGAGAGGCTTTCCAACAATAAATCTTGGGTTTTCCGAGCCACAGATGCGACAATTGTGCATGTTGACGTAGCCAACGACGTGAAAATGGGCCTCATCAGTCAAGGTGATTTTTCGATGAAATTCCGGATCATTTTTATGCATTTTTTAAAGTGAATTTTAATAATTTCAATATGCATTGTTAAAGCCTGTATCGTTGCATATTTATTAGTGGCGTAGTTTCTATTTGTCAAATGTTAACAAATTACAGCTTCAAAAGTGAAAACGGGCTTTTCAAAACAACACCTCTTATTGGAAAACCCTTTATTAAATTTGACGTGGCCGACCAACATTCGGAAACAAATAATAATGAAACAAATTTTAATTTATAAAAAAAAAACTTTATATGGCGTGACTTTTTCTATGAAGTACAAATTGTATACGTTATGATTTTATTGTTTGAAGTAAAATGAAATATCATAAAATACCGTCTATAGCTTTTGTATGCGTATACTGATTTTCCCGCGATTTTGAATGGTGCTTAAAGGAACATTTAACAATTTTGGAATGTTCCATTGTACCTGTCCCTAAAAAGTTGCAATTTAATCCAACTCAAAATCAGTTCAGTAGTTACGCATGCTAACCCGAGAAAGGCAGATGAATTAATTGAATTTTAGATGTTTCACATACAGTTTCAGATAAATCACGGCCTCGCAAGCAACAATAGACCTTACTTTAAATAATTTTGTTTACAACAGACCTCCTTTTATCCAATGTAAATCAAAAATTCAATATTTAATGTAATAAAAACCATTAAAATCAAAATATTTTTCTTCAAAACCGTTTACAACCCTTCAACTATATAAATAAACATGTATTTTAGTTCCTTTTTTTCATTACCAATATTCATAGACATACAAAAAACTGATTGATGAAATAAATTTGCAATTTTCTTCAAACTGAAACCCTTCCACGTCCGCTATCTAAAACATGTAAACAGATTGAAATATATTTTTTACAACCCATAAAACTTCATGTTTATATCTTAAATTGAACAGGTATGTAGGTACGTGTACTGAATATTTGTACAACATACCCACAAAACACATACAAAATTTGTTTTTGAAACACACCCTTGGGACAAAATACAAATTGGCGGTCGGCCTATCACTATCCATCTATTGTCTTCTATTCTTCGACAGGCTTGAGATTTTGATTTATGAAATTGCTCAAAAATAAACCTAGTCGAGCTTACTTAAACCTTATTTACGACCTTTTATTTTTTTTTCAAACAAAACAAGGTCAATAAGAACATAAAAGGCTTTCGGCCTTGTTTCCTGTTTGGTGATAAATATTTTCCAACAACAACAAAAACAACTTGTCTTGGGTCAAAGACTTCTTAATTAAATTCAATTTTTGCGTGAGTTAATAGATACAAAATTAATTTCCTGAGGGAGAGTAAATTTATGGTTTTGAATATTGTAAATTATTATGGGTTTGCAGTTTGCATTATAAACAAAATGTTATTTTTGTTCTATTGTTCGATTTTATTAAAACTGATTTTTTAGATAATTGTTTTTGTTTTTAAATGATAAAATACTAATAACAGAAGAAGAAAGTTATTTTATTTGTAGGTATGTTTTGTAATTCAATTTGTTTGATTTCATTGTGTTATCGAAATATGTTTTTTTTTTTTTTTTAATTTAAAAGCAATAATTAAAATTATCATAACCCAAGCCTCGCTTCTGTGTAATTAAGGTTAGACCGCACTAGGCGGAACTGCACTGCAGCGGTACTGCGATTCACAATAATTTGTATGAAATTTTATGAAGTTCAGTTGCCGCTTAGTGCGATATAGCTCATACAATTTCATACAAATAATATTTTGCCGTGTCGTGAAGTGTAGTTCCGCTGCAGTTGTGTGCGGTCTAACCTTTAAGCTTAAGTCCCTTACAATGATTTGATTAAATTATTGAGTGTTTCCCCACTGGCAGGCGACAAGCTCGGGTGTGGGTTGAGGGGCTGAAACCCTACCGCCAAAATATCATGAGAAAAAATATGTTATAGAACTGAAATGAATAGTTATTTCAAAAAATTTGTTTTCGGGAATTTTAAAAACAACACAGGACCATTAATTTGTAAATTTAACATACAGGACCAATATACCTTAACGCTGAATTTACAAATTAAATAACACAAAAAATTTGTTGAGTCTTTGTTTTTGAAATTGAAGCACACCTCAGCAAAACATATAAAAAATCATGTTTTTTTTCGAATTTCTCCGAAATGACTTAATGGTCCAGTGCAATTATAAAATTTTATATGATAGACCCAGCAGTTTGTACCACTCCTAATTTTTTTTTATTCGATAGAGAGTTGATCGAATATGATAAATCTCAGTTTTCGCATTCGTAGCATTTACCGTTTTGCCGCCATCTTGGATTTTACGTTTTACTTAATATCTCGGTTCATATTAGTCCTACAAACAAAATTGTAAGACATAAAATGCGTAGAATAAAGTTTCCTATTTTATACGTTTAACAACTTTTCGTTATTGATAATATTAAAAAAGTTACAGGCCAACTAAAAACTAAATTTAGTATTTTCTAAAATTTGGGTCATTTTCAATCAACAATTTGAAAAACTTTCTACGACTTGTTTGTTGGGCTTTAAATTTCGAACAATTTTGTTATACAATTTTTTCTGCAATTCAATAAATAAAAAAGTTATGAATTTTTTTCTATTCAAAAAAATGGTTTATACCAGAACCAACTTTTTTTTAAGTCTGAGATCTTGGCTGAAAATCTTGATTTGGGCTCACTTTAGTTAGGTTTTCCATTTGCTAAAACCGTTTTTACGATTTTAATTTTTGGTTTGTCACTTTTCTTATTCAAAACGGCTTTTCTAATTGGACTTACAAAATGGATATTTGTAATATAGGAAGTGGTACCTTTCAATCGATGTATCGCATTATATGAAAATCTGACTTTTATCTTTAAACCCTATTTGCGGCCAAACTATTCGTCGTAGACCCATCAAAGTCTGCACATTCAATCTTGATTTGCGGCTACACTAAGCGTCGTAGCGACTGATAAAATGGATATTTGTAATCTAGCAAGTGGTACGTTGCAATCGATGTATCGCACAATATGAAAAATAATTTATCTTTAAACTCAATTTGCGAGCAAACTAAACGTCGTAAACCCCCAAAGTGGGCACCTTCAAACTTGATTTGAGGCTAATTCTTGGGAGTGACACTTTTCAAAAATTGTATCACACTATATACGAAAACTAATTTATCAAAATCTACATATTTTTCTCTTTAAATGAGATTTACAAAAATATTCTGATTTTATCGAAGGACAATTTTTAATGTTTCTTAAGAACAGTAACAGGAAGAATACCTACAGGTACACCAAATTTCAGCTATTTTCACGTTTAACTGGTAAAACACTGCTCATATTAGTACGATATTTTGAAAGCTTCTTTCGAAATCAATGCCTTAAATAGCTGTCAAGAAATCTATTTTAAAAGTCTAAGAATTGTGGATTTTTACATTTACGTCTTAAGGAAGCATTATCCGCCTGGTATTTATTCCATATTATGTCCTACTCCAACCCCGTGTTCGTCCCCATCTGCGACCCCATCAAAAAAATTTGTTTACTTCCTTAATTACGTTATAGGCACTTGACCAATAACAAATCACTGGCGATATCTCTATGTTTCTAGTATTCAAAATAATGTTTTAATACGTCCTTTTTGTTTAAAAATGTATGTATATATATAATCTCCATGAACCATACTTTGTGATTCTAAAATAAATTATTAATAAAAATTAAATCTATAACATTTATTATAACTTTAAACTAGGAAGTGACTTTTGGCCCACCCTGTACAGTACATGTAAAGAGCTCGATAACTACTTTTTTAAAACCGAATGGAATGGAAATAAGAAAAAGAAGACTAACCCAGTTTGCGAGCTGTTTCTGTAATATGCTAATTGATATTACAAAATGTGATTGAAGCTGTCACTTTATAAATGCTCCATAAAGTTTTTATATAAGTTGTTGCCTTTTAAAGTTTTCTGTAACCATTTTTAATAAGCATTTTTGAATACTTCGATACGGCTTGTTAGGTTTTAACTAATGAATAATAAAAGAAAATGTCGATCTATAATAAAGAAGCTAGCATTTGTTAGTAATTTTAAAGAAGCTTTTAAAAAAACTGCATTTTCATATACATATAATTATATAAATATATAATATTAAATTAATTGTTTTTTAAAATATCTTACTCGTGGGGAGAATATGGCTGACTTGTCTTTTTGAGACAAATTTATAAAAAAAAAATCAAATAAAGTTAAATTATTTTTCTTTTCTCCGAACATAAGCAGATGATTGTGACGTCACACACCTAATGAGCATACCTTGTTTCCTTTTATCAGTGGCCATTTGTTTTATCGGCTTGAAGTTATCAAAAATATGCATTACTTAGTGAGGCAAGACATTAGAGTTATGAATCGTATTAAGAATCTCCCGAACCAAAGCAGTAATTTAAAATAAATAAATTGGGTGGCGCAACGGCTCGTGAAGAACCAGGGCCTAGTGACTAACAACTCGAAATCATTCCTGTGTGCGCGTGTTGACAGGAATGGATGGGACCTTCAATTTTATGCCGAATCCGAACGGCTAGACGAGAAGCACTTATTCATGACAAGTAATACTCTTGGAGGATTTGTCAATTCCTCGCAAGAGGCAGTAGCCCTGAAAAAAAAAACTGTTTTCAGTTTTTAGGTGGACGAGGCTGGGCAGTGAACCCAGACTTCCAGCGTGATAGTCCAACGCACTATAAATTACGCTACGGGCTACTACAAGCGGTATTTGCTTCTAAAATGTACTGCTAAGATAAACTTTACAAATGTCTTATGGAACTTCGAAAGCCTATTCTATTAGGCCGAAATTTGATTTTTTTCCTGACGAATGGATTAATATTTGAATTGTTTTGATTGTTATGGTGTTGGAGTGTGCCTATGAATCTGTAAATGTTATCAGCTAACGATGACGAATACAAAAAAAAAATCATTCAGCAGTTCTTACATTATAAATTTTCACTTGATGGAATTTCAATTTTAAAATAACGAAAAGACGACCACCTACAATATTGTTAATAATGATGAGGAATACGTTGTAAATCTTTCATTAATTCATTTAAGAGCCCTATTCTACCATTGTGAGGCTCGCAGGTCACAGTTTTTTGGGAGTTTGTTTTTGTATAAGGCGGTCACAATTTTGTCTTCTGTGGAAGCCCTCATAAGAAACCTCACAAGAACAACGTGAGTTGTGATCTGCCAAGGAGTACATCATAATTTTTAAGTTTTTATAAGGCGAGTTCACCACGAGTTATGAGGTTATTGTGACTTGTGAGGCATCAGTGAGGTTGTCAGAATAAGGCTATAAAACTGCTTCCATTTTCTTCCAATCATTTCTTTTTATTCTTTATGTTTTGACAACGAATTTCTTTATCTTAAAGAAAACAAGAACTTGTTAAAATAACAGCTGGCAATTGTACGTGTGTAATGTTAGTAAAAAAGGGGTAGATCCACCGAAAAATACGGATCTGAAAAATTGGTTCAGAATCAAAAACTATCAATATTTTTTGCCCAATAGAAGGCATTAATTGTCAAAATCGGTGTTTTGACAGATATGTATCAACAAAATATTGAAATCTTGTACCAATGGAAAACCCAATCAATGACAATACCCGTGTTTTATTGGAAAAGCTATCCATAGTAGTATTCCATAGTAGCGTAGCTCTCCATAGTAGGATTTTACATGAATAACAAATACAACATCGGCAGTGTGATCGGCAGATAAAAGTTAAAGTAGAATCATACTGCGGATAGTTTTCCGAGTCTCGAATGGATTTTTGTTTATTTCATTCTCAAATCCAACCAACTTAATGCTTTTCTAGATTTATTTGTGACAAGTCGCAATAACCATACCGGAATATAACATTCAAGGTGGAATAAGCTGGATTGAACCCCTGACCTCTGAAGATGATATAGTGCAATCCATAATCAGATAAAGCCCTTCGCCTAGTTTTACCCACTTCTTAGCTTACATGTGACTTAATTTGAACCTCATCTAAGAGTTTCATTCTTTTGTTTTGGGTTTAAGCAATACAATTATTTTGTATAGTTGTTAAATGTACGTAACCTCGACCAGTCTATTTAAGATAAACGATTAGATACCTTTATATATGTATGTATGTATTTATATAAAATACAAACTTTCAATATTAGCGAAAGATATTATTTTAAAATCAAAATGTCAAAACAATGCATATCATGAAAATCCATGGAAAAATGTCATTTTTGTAAATGTGGATCATATCCATCCTAGATTAAATTCTTCTGTAGTGTGGTGTTGGATCGAATAAAGTGCTTTTGACATATTTCATATGACAAAAGGCTAAGTTTTCAAAAAAAAAAAAAAAACAAACACTCTAACATCTATACGCATTGGCAGAATTTTTCCATTGCTGGATATTATTCGCAAGTGTGGTTTTTCAAAACAAAAGCATACAATAGATTCCAAAAACTGTGCATGCATATGTACTTGAAATTCATTTTGTGTTATAACACTACATAATGTAGGTGTTTGGTTTATTCAAAACATCTGCCATTCGAAAGCAATATAAATAGCACAGCTTGTATTTACAGACCCCCCCCCCCCCCCCCCCGATTATACGAAACCACACACAAAAGAATAACCAAAACCAATACATATATGCGGTTGTAAACCAAAATGCACATTCATTTCGTAAATGTAATTGAATGCATAAAACAAGAGTTCGAAACAAACGCCATCGCCATTGCTATCCAGACTTTTGCCAGCAACGACTTCTACTATAACTACAAAGGTCTATCCAATCATTCCTGATTCCTGTGATTACCATCAAATATGCAACAACTACATCATGTTTGCTCACTTCACATTTTTCATGAAACCAAAAAAAAAAAATCATTAAAAAGTAGAACAACTTGAGCCCTCCCCTAATCAATTTGAATCAAGTCCACCGACCTCAATTCCGCCTCCGATTTTCAATTTCACTTCAAAATGTCACTCAATTCAATTTCAACAACATAAACGACGCCGAATAGCAATTTGAAAAATTGTGGCATTGGAAGTGGGCAAGGATACACTTTGAACCGCATATCCTTAATTGAAGTAAACATACCAATCGTCTGATGTCATTTGGCATTACGGCTCACCTTTTTTTTGTATGTGTTTTTTTTTTCGTTTCGATTCGATTTTTCCACCTTCTTGGTTCCTGCAATCATAAATTGACCGCAAATTTTTTAACTTACATCACACAATACTCTTTAAAGGAGAGAAAAAAGTATTTTTATTTGATTGTATACCCCATCGTCAACACCAACATCATCCTCAATAGGAGACTAGTCATTTTCCCATCTTTCTCACGGATTAAATTTAAAATAATATTTCCTTCTCTGCTTTCAAATAGTTAGAAACACACATACAGAAGGTAGAGTATAGATATATCAAGGATATAATATACCCTTGCCATAAATACACACAAATTGTCACACAAGCACAGTGGCGGACTGGGCTACCGGGCCCGTTTTGCTTGTTGGGCCCCTGCGTGAACAAAAAGTTAATGAAAGCATCTGCACTACTTTTTATTCTTTAGGGGAAAATTTTCTTAGTTTGAGGGTTTCCACAGTAAATATAGAGCTTTTGTGGCCCCAAACGAATCTTGGGACCTTGGGAGACCTCTTCAGCTCTGGCCCATTAACTTAACTTTAATGACCCTAGAGATCTGTTGGGGGTCTCTACAGCTATGCTGGATGCTCTACAGCTCTGTTCAAGGCCCTATAGAGCTCTTGACAGCCCTTACACATTTCTTGTTAGAGGCCTCAACAGCTCTTTTGAAGACATCTCTGCTGGAGGGCTCAACATCTCTGTTAGAGGCCCTACATCTTACTTTGAGGCTCTCACACCTTTTTCGAAGGGCCCTAGAGCTCTGTGGGAGGCCTCTACAGTTTTATTGGAAGCCCCACACCTCTGTTAGGTGTCCCTACAGCTTGGCTGGAGGACCGACAATGAATATTGAGTTGTAAGAACCAGAGAGTGGCCTCCATAAATCTCTTGGAAAATTTAAACAAAAACCATAGTTGCGATGTTAGCGCCATTCGCTCCACAAAGGCTTGGAAATTTCTTGAAATATAATAAAATATATAATATAAAAAAAAGATGTATCCAGATTTATTGCAGATTTCTTCAAAAAATGTCTAGAAAGTCAGTCAGAATTTCAACTCCAACCTCACGTGAAAACTCGCTGAAATTATTTTTTTGTTGTAGTGAAAAATGATTTTACACGGCCCAGCGATTTTCAAACAGATTCCAGTCATAAAATTGGATAAGTATATTTTTGCGTTATGAAATTTGACTGTCCTGCCAACTGGCCTTATAGCTTCCTTAATACAATGTCCCAGGAGCACCTTAAAACATCAATGCTTTTATGTCAATCCCTAGAGGAAGTCTCCTTGTGAAATTATTGACTAACTGCAAAAATGGCGAATAAGCGCGCTTTATGAAAACAAAATAATTGAAAACATAAGCCGCAGTAATATTGTATGAAATTTGCCTTATTTATATACATAATGTACGCAACAGTTTGTCTATATATTTTTAATAATCTTATCAATATGTAGTCTGTGGTCCTTTTTTTAAAGTCCCGGAAGGCCCTTTGAGCCCCCAGTCCGCCCCTGCACAAGTACGAGCAAACGCAAAACTACCGCAAAAGGCTTTGTTCAACTGTATTCTCCACAATCGGAAGAAAGTCATTCCGAAAGGATATTACTCGGTATATTATATTCGTGTGCTATTCTTTGGCTGGCGGTATCTTTGCTATTGGTAACAAACGACTTCATAACTTACAATCTTTTGATGATTTAACAAAAAAAAATATAAATTATTATTTTCTCAGTGAACCAAACTAAAACAAGAAACATTGAAAATTAGGGCTCAAATACGAGTCGCAACAAGGTGCTTAGTTTTTTAACTGAAACAACATTAAACTTTTTCAAGTTTTTGACATAATCGATGATATATCGTAATTTTTGTAACCAAAAATGAAAATGTTATTTTTCTCGAAAACAGCTCCAATATTTTTGATTAAAAATATGTTTGTGATATTAAATTAGTATCTACATTCTACTTTTTAATTAGAAAATATTTGTTTTGCGTTCTGATTAATAGCATATCTGTTTCCCATAAAACCACTTTTCAAATTTTCGATTTTTTCATTATTGGATAAACCCATTAAAACAAGTTTTCTTTATACAGATGCTGTTAAGTTAAAAAATTTAAAAAAATAATGTATATCAGAATTTTCTAAAAAAAATCTGATTTAAAATTTTTTTTTTCTTTAGAACTTTAGATTTTTCAAAAATTTAATTTGTATGTGCATATAAATATTTACAAAAAATTCGCATTCCAAATTTATTTATAAAAAAACAGTTCAAACATTTCTTTTTAAATATCCATATTTATAGATAAGACTTGTATATAAGTTTTAAATCTTAAAATTTCAAATTTGTATTTTAATTCGTTTTTAACAGTTCCATTCTTGTTGTTAACAACATGAGCAAGCTCGCGATCCAGTCGTTATTAAACTAGCTCCCACAAATGAAGAAGATCCGAGTAAATGATCATTTTAACTGAGTATTTTCTTGTTTTCATTAAAACAATAAATATAACAATCAATTGCCTTGCAATTATAGTCTAGCCAAGCCGGATAAAAGAAAATTAAAGTTAAATCCCACAAATCACATTTAAGTTAAAATTTTAAAAAATTCTATTTGTATAGAAAAAAAATGACATAAATATTTATAAAAAAGCAACATAGCTTTATATTTTGATTTTGTATTCCAAAAAGGAAAAAAATAAATCCAGACTAGATAGATGACAATTCGATAGATAGATAAATAGATTTAAATACAATGCGATGGAGTTATACACAAAACCTTTATGTGGACCAAAATGTTTCATAATAATTAATAATTATGCGCAATACGTAATTAATTTGGTTAATTTTTTTTACTTTCTCTCAAAAAAGGAAAACTTAAAATTTTAAGAGCGTACCACCTGGCGTATGCGCACTTTTTTCTTTTATTAAATTCTTAAGAAAATGTAATACATTTTTTTAGTGACCGCTAAACTGCTTTTATCTTATATAAAAGGACGCTTTAGTGCCTAAAGGATTTGACGAATTTGCTTTAAATTTGTTGAAAAGCATTTTTATGTCAATCCCTAGAGGAAAATTTCAAAGTAACTTCCATATCCATACAACGATTTGAGTTTTATCAAGTTTTCTCAAAAACTATTTCGGTTAAACTTAGTAAACTTAGCAACTCTCTAGAACAGTTTAATTAACACTGTCGTTCACTAGGTTCTTGACTAAAAAGCCAAATAACGCAAATAAAGTTTTATTTTTCAACAAATTGGGATATTTTAGAATATCTCGTCTTTGGCTTATTTATTGATTTTGTCCTAGTTTATCCCAGCCAAAATATACAAAAAAATTGCCAATCTGTCAAAAAAATCCAAGTGAAGGTTTTTAAACGCAATTGTCTTTATTTTGGCATAAGAAATACTGCCGCGAAAGTCTATTGCCAAATCGTGTGCGCGTCAATAGTTATCCAAGGTTAAGGGCCAGTTTGTTCACAGTGAGTTAAATTTAGTATGTGACTTTCATAGGCTTTAATTAACTAACGCTAATCAACCAAAATTGGCTGATTAGTGATGTTTAGCAACTCATGGTTTGAATTTTTTAAACAAAATTTGACCAATAAAAACATGTGAGGATTTCCCATCTCCACTAATCGTGGGTTGAAGATAATCAGCTGTGAACAAACTGGCCCTAAATGTCGAAAATATCAGCTTTTCGCATAAAACACGGAAACGGTAAATGCTATCGAAAAGTGTTTCATACAAAACTTGTAGATTATGTCATTTGCCAAAAAAAAAGTTTTGACTATTTTTTCCTTACGACCCACCGTTAAGAAGATAGCGACATTTCAAAAAACGAATATAGTCGTTTTTCACGTATAACTCCTAAACGGTTCAAATTTTTGAAAACATCTGAACACAAAGTTTGTACATTATGTGATTCCCTACAGGAAAAAATTACTTTTTTTTTCTTATAAACATCCGTTTTAAAGATTTAACTTTTTTTTAAAGTTTGACAAATCGGTCAAATCTCTGTTTTTTTTTTAATTTTTACTCTTAAAAGTACAAGTTGTCGAAAAAAATCTTACGCTCAGTTTAAATATCATAATATAATATGAAACTTTTTTCCATACGAGTCATAAGCAAGATATTTTGTCTTCAATAGTGTCAAATGTCATAAAATAGTCGCAATATCTTGCAACTGATGCGGTATACACAAAAAAGTGTGATAATGTTTCCTCTAGGGAATATTAAAATCTGCAAAATAGGTATAAAATATTTTCCAAAAACTTTGTCTTTCAAGAGTAAAGAGCCAAAAACCGGTATTTTAGACTTTTGGTGTTTTTATTTAAATAATGATATCGTAAAAATTATGGCTTGTAAAAAAAAAGCTGTTAATGCATGCTTAAATAATATTAAATAATGTACAAAATTTGGTAATATAATTTTTCGATTCAAATAAGGATTTAAAAGATATACATATGCGAAAAACAATTTTTTTTTGACAGTTGACACTATTAAAGTCACAATATCTAGCGACTACTGACTCGTATGGGAAAAACTTTCATATTTTTTTGAAGAGAATATTATAAAATTTAAACTGACCTTAAGATTTCTTTCGACAACTTGTGCTTTTAAGAATAAAAATTAAAAAAACAGAAATTTTAACTTTTTGTCAAACTTTAAAAAAAATATGTCTTTAAAACGGTTGTTTTATAAGAAAAAAATGATATTTTTTTTTTAATATTCGACAATTTACGTTTTTTGAAATGTCGATATCGGTAACGGTTTAACATATACCGACATACATAATATACATAACATAAGAGGTGGAGAGGTGAGGGAGGCGGGAGTTTGTCAAGCTGAAAAATTTTAGCTCTTACAAAAAATCAAAGGGCATGGTAGTGCCCAGCCAAGTTCTGGCACTACACCCTTTTAACATGATCAAACTCAGGCGATTTTCGACGCCCCTCTAACTTCATTGCCAATTAAGCTAGAAACTTCAAACTCACAGCATTTGCTAAGCTCACCAGGCTTAGTCACAAAATTTCAATTTTTTAGCATCAGTGGTTCCCAAAATATAAGACTGCAAAATTTGCAAAAACCGTAACTGACTGACTCACTGACAGATCATCAAAATTATGGAGCACTTCCCGACATCATAGAATCTTGCAGGCTTGGTACCCGCCCATTTTCTCAGAATTGATATAAATTATTTAGAGCACTTCTTATTGTCGTAGATTGATAAAATTCGGTACAGCGGTAGGGCTTAAACTTGAGGCAAGGGAACAGTTTTAAAATTTGAGATTTAACATTCAGGGGGCATGGCATCCGCCCATTTGAATAAGAATTGATATCAATTATGAGGAGCTCTTCTGACTGTCGTAGAACGATCAAATTTGGTAAAACGGTAGGGCAGGAAGTGCAAGCAAATGCAAAGTTTTTAAATTTGAGATTTTGCATTCAGAGGGCGTGGCATCCGCCCATTTTCGCAGAGTTCATATCAATTGAATTGAACATTTTTGTTTGTCGTAGAATTATGAATTTTGGTAGAGCGGTAGGACTTGAACTGCAAACATAGGCTAAACTTTTAAATTTTATATTTAATATACATGGGGCGTGGTATCCGCCCATTTTCCCAGAATTGTTATTAATTATATCGATCACTTTTGATTGTTGTAGAATAATCAAATTTGCTAAACTGGTAGATCATGTGGTCAGTACAAAGGAGATATTGGAAAATTTCAAATTATCCATTCAGGGGCGTGGCACCCACCCATATTCTCGGAATTGATATAAACTATGTAGAGAACTTCTGATTGTCGTAGAGTGATGAAATTTGGTAGAGCGATAGGACTTGAAATGAAGGCTAAGGGGATATTAAAACTTTGAGCTTTTACATTCAGTGGGCGTGGCAACCACCAATTTTAACAGAATTAATATTAAATATATTGAGAGCACTTCCAATTTGTGCAGGATTATGAAATTTTGGTAAAGTGGTTAGTTTTCAGGCGTGGGTATGCAAAGAAAAAGTTGAAATCATGAACTTTTTCATGCAGGGGCGTTTCTACCACCCACTTTTCCTGATAAAAAGAATCTTTGCAAAAAGTAGTGAAATCATATCAAAAACATAAATGTTAAAAAATAGCCAAGTTCTTCTATATACAAAAACCTTTCCGTAACAAGTCAGCCGTAAAAATTAGTGAGATCTAAAAGTACGCCAAGTTCTAAGTGTATTAATGTTAAATATTTAACATTTTAAGTAGAGTTATATGGGAGAACCTTAAAATTACCAGAGAAATCTGTTATTTAATCATTACTGACATAAATTGAGTTAGTTTACTTGGCAAGTTTTCTTTTCAAAATTGAGTAATTAGGTAATAAAAAAAAACTTGCCAACTCAATTTATGTCAGTAATCATCAAATAACAGATTTCTCTGATAATTTTAAGGTTCTGGGCGATTCCGCTATAGACGATTTTCGGCATCAATTTATAAATTACAATATTTTTATTTGTATAACAATGCAAGGTAGATGGTTTGTATTTATTAACAAACAAAAAAAATTAGACCTAATTTAAAGAAAACACTTTTTTTTGCGCCTTGCAACATTGTCATACGAAGAGTCGGTATGAACTGCAACTTTCACAGCTGCTAACAAAAGCATGAAAAAGACATTACCGATAGTTGGAGGTAATGATTTACTTAGTAGACATGTTGTCACAAATGTTATTTAATCGCTCACATAAAAACATATATGTTTTTGTTATTACTTTTTTAACTATTATTGATTGCAAATAGCCACTGAAAGTTTGTTGCACCCGCGATATAAAATATATAAAAGTTGGGTTTTTCCACAGAAATAAAGTGTTAACTTTAGTTAAACTTTGTAAAAGTAAGAAAAAATCAAAAACAAAATTTAACCAGTCGTTATTAGGAGTAAATTGCATGTTGAATTAAAAAAAACGTTGATTCAAATTGGTTGCACCCGCGAGCGCTAAATTAGGATCGCGGGTGCAACTTATCAACAACTAACATTATTGAGTGATGTAGCATTTTTTATTATTTAAATATGCCTTGAATAATAATTTTTGTTGTTCAAGATTGTTTTTTTTTAACAATTTAATATAAAATGCTTCACAAAAATAAAGGCGCAAGCTTGAAAAAATGCTGAACTTCATGCAGAGTAGGGCTGGTCATATGAGTAGTCGCGGTCTCATATGACGAGACCGAGACGAAACGAGACTAGACTGCATTTTAAGCATCCGAGACGAGACCGCGACGGGACTGTATATTTGAAACGAAATTTACAGCGAGTCTAATAAATTGAAAATCCTATTTCAGTTAAATATTTATTTTCTTCTGCTCATATTCAAAGTAACGGGTGATTTTTAAAGAGCTTGAGAACTTTTTTTAAAAAAAAAACGCATAAAATTTGCAAAATCTCATCGATTCTTTATTTGAAACGTTAGATTGGTTCATGACATTTACTTTTTGAAGATAATTTCATTTAAATGTTCACCGCGGCTGCGTCTTAGGTGGTCCATTCGGAAAGTCCAATTTTGGGTAACTTTTTCGAGCATTTCGGCCGGAATAGCCCGAATTTCTTCGGAAATGTTGTCTTCCAAAGCTGGAATAGTTGCTGGCTTATTTGTGTAGACTTTAGACTTGACGTAGCCCCA
Organism: Melangyna quadrimaculata; assembly: GCA_949320155.1. Lineage (NCBI taxonomy): Eukaryota > Metazoa > Arthropoda > Insecta > Diptera > Syrphidae > Melangyna > Melangyna quadrimaculata. The sequence continues at coordinate 42,607,120 of OX439485.1, read as the reverse complement.
CAAAAAAAAATCTAAAGGCGTCAAATCGCATGATCTTGGTGGCCAACTTACCGGTCCATTCCTTGAGATGAATTGTTCTCCGAAGTTTTCCCTCAAAATGGCCATAGAATCGCGAGCTGTGTGGCATGTAGCGCCATCTTGTTGAAACCACATGTCAACCAAGTTCAGTTCTTCCATTTTTGGCAACAAAAAGTTTGTTAGCATTGAACGATAGCGATCGCCATTCACCGTAACGTTGCGTCCAACTGCATCTTTGAAAAAATACGGTCCAATGATTCCACCAGCGTACAAACCACACCAAACAGTGCATTTTTCGGGATGCATGGGCAGTTCTTGAACGGCTTCTGGTTGCTCTTCACTCCAAATGCGGCAATTTTGTTTATTTACGTAGCCATTCAACCAGAAATGAGCCTCATCGCTGAACAAAATTTGTCGATAAAAAAGCGGATTTTCTGCCAACTTTTCTAGGGCCCATTCACTGAAAATTCGACGTTGTGGCAGATCGTTCGGCTTCAGTTCTTGCACGAGCTGTATTTTATACGGTTTTACACCAAGATCTTTGCGTAAAATCTTCCATGTGGTCGAATAACACAAACCCAATTGCTGCGAACGGCGACGAATCGACATTTCACGGTCTTCAGCAACACTCTCAGAAACAGACGCAATATTCTCTTCTGTACGCACTGTACGCATTCGTGTGGTTGGTTTAATGTCCAATAAAGTAAACTGAGTGCGAAACTTGGTCACAATCGCATTAATTGTTTGCTCACTTGGTCGATTATGTAGACCATAAATCGGACGTAAAGCGCGAAACACATTTCGAACCGAACACTGATTTTGGTAATAAAATTCAATGATTTGCAAGCGTTGCTCGTTAGTAAGTCTATTCATGATGAAATGTCAAAGCATACTGAGCATCTTTCTCTTTGACACCATGTCTGAAATCCCGCGTGATCTGTCAAATACTAATGCATGAAAATCCTAACCTCAAAAAAATCACCCGTTATATGGGAAACAAATTATAGTTTGACGTTCCAATAATCAACAGGTTGTCCGGATATCGTATATTTCGGAGACCAGACCGAGGCGAGATCGACACGAGAACGAGACATGAATAAAATTTTCGATTTTAACGAGACCGAGGCGAGACTAACAAAAGTCTCGCCGAGTCTCATCTCGTGGCCAGCCCTAATGCAGAGCACCTACGTAGGGAATAGGTTAAAATGTAGCCCTTCAAGCAATAATTTCATTAAAATATTTTTGTATTTAATTATAAATATACTCAAAGTGAGTCTCAATATTGCACCAGCGACTTCAGTATTTCTCGAAAATATTGACGTATTTAAAAAAAACAACTAATTATTAATAGAAAACGGTACTGAATACAATATATGTTATTTAATCTCTTATCCAGTTCATTGACATCGTTTTACTGATGTCAATATTCATTAAAGTAAGACTCGTTGTACCCGCGATAATTTGATGTTGCACCCGCGATTGCTTAAGAAGTGAAAACATCGTTGTTGTTTATTGTTCTCGCTCTGAATTTGTATGTCTTTAGTTGATTGAATCAATGTCGTTCAATAAAATGAAAGAAGAATATAATAAATGTTTCACAATTAACAGATTTTTGTGTTTTTCGTACTATGATCAAGAAAGGTGGGCAAAATTCGTTGCACCCGCGATCGCACTTTGAAGCCTTTTTTCTGACGATTTATTTATTTAATTTGAGTTTTATAAATGAATCCTAAGCGAATAGTCGAAAATGTAACCCTTCAAGTAAAAATTTCATTAAAATATTCTTTTATTTTATTATAAAAAATACTTAAAGTCTGTCTAAATGTTGCACCCGCGATAATGGAATCGCCCTTCTCCCATATAACTCTACTTAAAGTATTTGATATTTAACATTAATAAAGTTAGAACTTGGCGTACTTTTAGATCTCACTACTTTTTACGGTTGACATGTAACGCAAAAGTTTTTGTTTATAGAAGAACTTGGCTACTTTTTTAACATTTATGTTTTTGTTGTTTGTATTTTCGTGTAATCGAGCTAGTAGGTACATATTTTTAATGATATATGATTTAAAGGTATTTTTCAACGCCGAATCTAATAAAAGTAAATCGAATATGATATCTACAAGCACCCTTAAAGAGTAAGATTAATTTTGAAACAGAAATTACTGTTTTTTGCGTTAAGCAGGTCAAACATTACACCCCCAAAAAACACACTTGGACCTTAGATATTAGTACGGACTCTTTTGATCCTTAGGTGCCGATATAAATTTAATATTTTTAGCAAAGTTCATAAGTGTCAGAATTTGTTCATGGATGTTATGATAATAATCACTCACTTCAATCTCTCCGTCAAACAAAAACACCCTTTAACCAAAGATATTTTTTGGGACTCTTTTAATTCTAGGTAAGCATGCCAAATGAAACATTTATACTTTATTTCATTAATATCCCATTATTTTAAAATGGTTTTGGGTAATATATTACTTGTTGTACTTTAAAAGAAGTGATCATTCCATAAAAATGACATTAACTTTCCACAGGACACATGTATCTTTTCAGTTTTTGGTCTCTTTAGAAACAGCGTTGAAAAGAACCCAAAAACAAGTGTCATATGATTAGATTGCATTACAACAAATTATTCAGATTGACAAACTCCCGCCTCCCTCCCCTCTCCACCTCTTAAAATGCGTCTACACAAAAAGTCAATTTTGGGATTTTGGAGGACTTTGAAATGTTGTTGAGGATAAAATTCTGCGTCGATACCAGCAATAAAATTTCATGAATTAATTTGTCCCCGGTTGCCCATATTAAATTTCCTAACTTTCCTAGACTAAAATGGCGAGCATAAACGTTTAAAACAAAAATTATATAAAGCGTTTTAGAATTTTAGTGAGGAAGTGTGAAATGTTAAAACAACTAGATGTCAGATTTTAGAAAAACTGCTAGATGCTGTTTTCGAAATATCAAATTTTCAAACAATTATTTAGTTGTTTTTTTTAAACAAAATTCTTTTTGAAAAAATATTGATATAAAATACTTTCAAAACAGTTTGAGATGCTTCTGGGCATCAGTGTTCCCTGATTCCTCCTCTGATTTATTTAGGTACTACAAATTCAAACACAAATAGGGTTTATAACTTTGATAATCTTTTAGACAAAATGACTTATAATTTACGTTGCGTTGGTTGTTGGTAGATTATACCTTCCTCTTTTCTACAAAGTTCATGACACAAATTGTCTATCTTTCTCTCTATCTATCTTCTAACTCTGCGAACTGCGATGTCTCCATGTTTGCTACTTACCATATGAACCTCTTGCTTGTTTGTGTGTGTACAAACGTATGTGTGTGTGTGAATGTGTTTGTTGTCTTTTGCTCCTGCTAATGCAATTTGATTTATAATTACTGCAGCAATTTAGTGTGTCATTCCATAACTTTAATTCAGCCATTTATCACAATCGTATTAATTGAGTGCACTCTCTGTATACATGTTGTAGACAATGGAATAGGGAGGATGGTGCGGTAACAGCGGTTGGAAGGTATAGGTAGGTCAGACAAGCTACAAGCAGCCTTAGCAAGGCAAATGGGCACAGAAGCTTCAAGGATGAGATATAAGAGTGCATTGTTAGCATGAAGTACCTACCTCCTATAAAGTAGGCATAACGACGACGAACGGCAGCAGCTGCAGCCAAGATAATTAGAATTCGAAAGAGAACAAAAAATTCATAGAATTTGCTTTCAAAAGAAAAAGAACATTAAATGCAAAAAAAAAAAAAAACAAAAAATAGAAACAAAATAAAATAAAAAAAAAGATAGAAAATTTGCCACCACTATTATCTAAAAGAACGTCATAATTATTTTTGTTTTATTCAAACAACAATGTAAAACCACTTACAGTTCTAGTTGAGGCAAGAAAAAAGGTTGCGTTTGTTGAGAAAAATTATTATTAGAGGATGGTTTAGTTGTTGGTATTATAAATAAGCGTAGACGGCTTATTCATTGCAGACTTGATTTTTGATTGTGCAAAACTAACCAAGTTGAGCAATTAATTATGGCGGAAACTAATTTCAACTCAAAATAAAATAAAAATATAACAATACTATGATTTAAAACAAAAAAAAAAAAAACTGTCCTTAATTGGATGATTACCACTGCACACAATTATTTATTGTTAATAATCCAGGATAAGAAGGATTACCATAGGATAAAAGTAGATTTATATGTAGGTAGTCGAAAAAAAAATATATAAAGAAAAAATAATGAAAGACTTCATCATTATAGGTAGCTCGCTATGTACCTTAGCCAAGTACTCAGTTCGAGTGAAAATGAAATTTCTATATAAAAGTGACGCTTAGTTCACAGCGATGAAATTCAAAACAAGAGGTGAATACCCAAATGCGAAAGTGAACTATGAACCGGTTCAAAATCATTTTCATTTTTATAATTTAAATTTTTTTTTTAAGCCTAGTAGTCACATCTGAGTGAAATGAAAAATAAAAGCAGTTTGAAATTCACGTGAACAGGCATTGTGAAACCATAATTAATATTATCCACATGAAATTTCAGTCCTCAGTTTGAAAATTTTTAGTGCTCACTTTGAATGAAAAAAATAATTTGATTTGTATGACATTTGTCAATTTATTAAGCTCAAAATAAAAATTCAAATAATTTAATTAAAAAGCATAAGGAATTATTTTGGAGTTAAATGTCGTTTGTTTTTTTAATTTTAAGTGCTACCATCAAGCAAAGGCAAGAAACCATGGTATTAAAAATAGTCTTCGTTAACATTTTGTCAAGATTCTGTCAGAAAAACTTTCATATCATTCAATATTTGTTTTCATTCAAAGTGAGTATTAAAAATTTCCAAACTGTGTAAGTGGACTGAAAATTCACGTGGAGAATTATTTATGGCTTCACAATGGTTATTGACGTGAAAATTTAAAACCGCTTTTATTTTTCATTTCACACAAAAGTTAGTACTAGACTTAAAAAAATAAAATTCAATAAAATTTGTGACTGTCAGCAAATAGACACACAGCGGAAGTGAAGGTTCCTGGTTTGTTAATTTAAATTCTGGGTATCCCAACGTTACCGGCCTAGACGAAAAGCATGAGTTTCTGAAGTGATTTTAGGTCGAAAAACGGAATAGGTAGTTTTCATTTCCTTTTAATGGATTTAATGATTTTTGGTCTCGTTTCTTTAATTGGCTTTAACTTTGCAAAATACAGCCGATTCTCAAATTTTGTTTTGTATTAACACAAGAGCACCTAGCAGTTCTTACCCGTTTTACAATTTTTGTCTATGCGGATAACGGTTTGGGCGCAAGTTATTATCAATCCCATTTATTGCATTTTTTTTGCCGTTTTTTGACTTTGGTGTACCTACATTTTTTTTACAAAAACACGTTAATAAGTAGTAACCTATCATTTAATCTTTTTACTTGAGTACTATGAAAGCCCAATTTGATTTATAAAAAATACCTAAACTTTTTTTTAACAAAAAAATACATTTAAAATTATTAAAAAAAATTATATTAAAAAAAAAAAACTCCAGAAAATTTCAATATTTGAATAAAATTGAATACAAAATGATGCTAACGGTTTTTCTATTTTTTTTTTTGCAACTATTGGCCCTTTCTTATATTCAATAACTTAAATGTAGTTTTTTAATCAATTGCATTCAAACAACAAAATTTTCTTCAATTTCTTTTTTTTTTTCAATTTTATTTTGACTAATATTTTTAAATGCATTTTTATGGTAAAAGAAAATTCATTATTTTTAAGAAATTGAATTGGTGTTTCATTATCGAAAAAGAAAAATGATATTGACGTGAATTTCAATACTTTATAATTAGTGGTACCCAAGATATAAGACTGCAAATATCGCAAAATGATGAAATCGTAGAATGATGAAATTTGATAGAGTGGTAGGGCTTGAAGTGCAAATAAAGGCAAAATTTAACATTTTGGCTTGTTTTGTTCCCGTTTTCTGAGAATTGTTATTAGTTATATGGATCACTTCGGATTGTTGCAGAATGATGAAATTTAGAAGAACGGTTGATCTTGTAACAAGTACATATCAACAAAAAATGGAATATTTGAGACTTTCAATAGGGAGCGTGGTACCCGCTCATCTTTATAGAACTAATATAAATTATTTGGAGCCTTTCTTATTATTGTAGAACTATGAAATTTAGTCGAGGGTTTGCACCCCAACCCCCCCCCCTGCGTTCGCGCCTGGCTTTTTGCGCGAGAAATTCAATGGCCGTGTTATTTAACGTCGTCGTGACGATTTTAATTGGCCGCCACGATCAATTTATTTGTCAACGTTGGACTTCTTTCTTTGGGGATATTTAAAAGAACAAGTATACGTCAATGAGCCAAGAACAATTCAAGAGCTAATGGATGAGATAATTCGTCACATCAACGACATTGAACCTAAATTATGTCTCAGAGTCATTGAAAATATGGACCATCAGATAGAGGTTTGCCACCGAAGCCGTGGCGAGCATTTAGCCGATGTTTTGTTTCACACATAATTGTCATAAATCCTTCTATCATTCTAAAAAATAATAAGATTATTCTCTAAAAACTTTCTGTTTTATTTACAACCAACATCTTGCGTTTTCGTTGGACTTGGACCACCCTTTAGTTGTTACCTACGGGAGCAAGTTTGTGCGATCCAGTCTTGCATATTTTTTTTATATGAACTTGTATTATAGAATGCCAAGATAATCATAGAAATTCATTGTAAAGGAACGTACCTAAGATCTTAAGCCTTAAAGCAAATTCCAAACTTGTTTAGTTCTCAATTTATACATTGTTACTTGTCAAATTCACTGGTGTAGGAAATTTTACAAAATTTCTTAAAAATAAGGACTTAAAAATTTGCAATAAAACTGCCATTTGGAACCTTACTGCAAGTTCCTAGCATGCTTGGTCTACAAGGTACACCCACCATGTGAAAAAATGACTTCATAACGAATTTTTCTAATTCTTTGGCTGCTTAGCAAATATTGACCATCAATATTTTTACAAATTTTCATGGAATTGTTATTCCATACAAAAAATTAAAGAAACAAATTGTATTTTTCTTAAAAATTGTGAATGATCAGCAAACCAGAACAAAAATAACAATTTTTAGGTATAGACTTTCTGTACAGTTTCTTCAAACCAAAAATACATAAACATTTATAATTGAAATTATTTTTTTAATTTAAAGTTGGAATTTTCTACGATTTTTTTTAAATTGTAAAATAATTTTAAAACCAAGTTATAGGGTATAGTTAAATAGGAGTAGTTCATCAACATTTTGACTGAGACTCACCCCCCCCCCACTAAAAAAAACTCCTGCGTACGCCTCTGGTTCCCATAGCTGTTAAATTTTGAAGGTACTTGTCCTATAAGTGTAAGTTCTTTGAACCATATAGGAAGTCCTGCAATTCTTACCTTCCACGCTTTTTTTCATTTTCAATTGAACTGCACCAAAAATTGTATTAAGAACGAAAAAAAATAAATAAATTAATAAATCCCTCTTCCAACCTTATTCAATCATATTTCCAATTATAAATCCATTTTTAAGTCGTTCAGAGCAATTAAATAAATCAACTTTTCGTTTTCCGTCTCTTAACACTCTAAATCAGATTTAAGCACATCAAAGTTGATTTCAATAAAATAGAAAAGCTTAAACGACAAAATGTTCAAACAAAAAAAAATGTGTTCTCTGAATATTGCTCAGCTCTAAGCGATATAAGGACGATGAAGCGAACGTTTGCCCTTTTTATTTTTCAAACAAAAAATTATAAAAAAAAACATACAAATCTTGTGGTTGCACATTTGTGCGCATTCATATTGAAATGTCGATAAGTTGGTTTCTTACAACACACACTCGCTCGCACACGACACAAAGCCAAGCATTCGTTTCCTTTCATCCTCAAACACGAATTATTACAAGGATGAGACTTATCTATGTTTTATAGATCTACATATAAATTGTACCACTATCCTATATGAATATGTATGGAAGGACATTCAATAATTCTATGGATGTTTGTATGTACCTACAAGGAGGTAGTAGTATGATGATGGAGGTGGAGGTAGATCTATAGATATAAAGTAAGGAAGGATAGATGAATTGTGGTGGAGCACAAGGTACATGATTACATAGGAGTGGGGGAAGACGCCAGCTGCACCGCGTAGGGGCAAAATCCTCAAAGGATAAATCGCACTCTTTTAGAAAATGTTCACACCCCAAATAGATTCCGTTCGATTGAATTGAAAATCGATTTTTATTATGTTCACAGCGACTTCTACACGAATCCCTCCAGCGAATGAATATTATTTTTTTTTCTTGCCTCAAAAAATTGTTGTGTGTGTTTTTTTTTTCTTTTCCTTTTCTTTCTAGATATTTGTATTTCTAGGTGGGAATGGGCAGGACATTGCAATCGAAAAAAACCTGGCTAAGAGCAAAGTAGGTATGTATCTGGGTAGGAACTTGTTTTTTTTTATTTTGCAGTTTGAAATTTCTTTGAAATGCTTATTTTTGCTTAATGAGATAGGTAAACCGATTTTGTTAAGGAAACATACCTACACTTTTGCATGTTCCTTCCATTATTATATTTCTTCTCAAAGGTTATTCTAAATTAATTTTTCATTCGTGTCAATCGTGAAATTATAGTGCTACTGATTTGTTAGCATGTATTGGCTTAAATTAAAGGGGAGAGGATATCATCATTTATTTCGATTTTTTAAATAAAAATATATTTTTAAGAAGTAACCATATTTAATAATTTTAAAAAATCAAAACAAATTATTTTTTTTTTTTTCAAAATCAATATTTGGAGGAAAATTTGAAATAGCTTTTGTAGTTCGAGAAAAAAAAAAAATAAAAACCAACAATGTGACCAATTCCGCTAGAAATTTATATGTAAAATGTAAAGCTTTAGACTTGAGAGACATGAGTTATGGGCTCCGTGAAATAACTCCCCAAAAACTAAAATGAAATAACCCCCCAAATTGGGGTGTTATTGCATTAATAAATGAAATAAATCCCCAAAAAGGCATGAAATAAGTCCCCAAAAAGGGTTTCAATCCAAATTCAATCCAATATCAAATTTTTTATACTTTACGGTAAGACAATTCTTAAAGTTGGGGACTAATTTCCTAATTATCACAAAATAAACCGTTACAATCACCGTTAATTATAGCAAAAAGTCAAAAATCGATGTAAAATTGAAGAATGAAATTAGTGTCCAAATTTGTGGATTTATTTCATAGTTGAATTTGAGGAGTAATTTCATCATGAAATAACTCCCACAATTAAAAATGAAATAAGTCCCCAAAAAAGCATAAATTAAATCCCCAAAAATGGGGAGTTCTTTTATATGAAAGAACTCCCCATTTCCATAAAAACTTTTGGGGGGTTATTTCATATTTTTTTTGGGGGGTTATTTCAAGGGGAATTATTTCACGGAGCCTGGGTTATGACACCGGACAACATTTTTGTTGATGCAGAACCTTTTGTTCTGACCTAAAATTTTGATTTGGTGGGTGCCATACTCGAAAAATTTGTATGAGAGATAACGGACAACCTAATATACACGAACAATTAACTTTTTTTCTGAAATTGTTTCTTTTTTCAGATTTTTGACTATTTTAAACTTTTCCATAACTAGCTATGGAATTGTATTAATAAAGAAAAATGTTGTAATCTGAAAGCAAAAAAGCATGTTCATTGTTCATGCTATGTATTAGATACAGATTATTTTAAAATACCTAAAATCAAATTTACGGTAAAAAATCGTTTAAAATGCTGCTATTGTCCTCTTGTTATCAAAGGGTACGCCAACAGGTCCCAACCAACTTTTGGCACTATACATCTTTCTTAACGGATCAAGCACAGTCGATTTACCAGCCCCCCCTCTCACACACTCCGCCCGCTTTAGATTCATTACCAATAAAGTCAAAAATTCAAAGTGTCTACTTAACTCACTAGAAGCAGACGCCGCGTCTGTGCTTCTAAACATAAGTAGTTCCAGGGGGCTACAAAAATCACAAAGACCGTAAATGATTGACTCACTGACAGATCATCAAAATTATGGAGCACTTCCCGACATCGTACAATCTTGCATTTTCATACAACGGTAGGTCATGTGATTTCAGATTTTCCATTCGGGGGGCGTGTCACCCCTTTTCATATTATTAATATAATTTATTTGGACCATCACTTCTTTTTGTCGTAGAATTATGAAATTTGTTAGTGGAATAGGTCTTGAAATGCAAGCTAAATGGAGCACTTCTGATTGATTAAAATGGGTAGAACTTATAGTGAAAATTTAATTTTCCTTGCAGGGCTTCGTCTATCAGTTAAGAATCTGCTGGTTGAAGAGAAGGGGAAAGGGTCGTTAATCAATGAGAACTTTTTTCTCATTATCAAAACAAGTTTTCTTTTATCATTTACAGAATTCTAAATTACAGAATTTTGGAATACAGGGGTGTATTCGGCTAAGCCAACAGCTAATTATCAAATTCTTGACTGTCGTTTTGACGATTTCTTTATCTTTCTTTGTCTATATAAGTTATTGTTAGAGACAGCTATCTTAAAAACAACAATCAACAAAAATTGATTTGACAGCTCAGCCGATTCCACCCAAGAATTATTGATTTACAGTATATTGAAAAACACTTTAAAATACAGAACTTTGCAAACCGAATTTTGACACACACAGAAACTTGACCCCAACTTGGATGGAAGATTATGAGGAAGACCGATCAGTAAGCTTATAAAAAACCTCGAACTTTTTTTTTGAAACTAAAGCATATGCATTTGGGCTCAAGCTCGAGTAAAAAAGTTATGACATGTCAAAATCTCAAAGTCTCGTCATGCCGAGATCGAGACCGAGACTTTTCTCGTCTCGTGGCCAGCCCTGTACTTAAGTTTTGTTTCCTTAAAGGCCTCTCACACTAGCCCACTGTTTATTAATAAATGTCAAAAAAGTGGGAAACAAATCATATAGAATAGTGAAGAAACAAAATATGGCAGCCCAGCCTACACAACCCGACATTCTATCCCGCACGATTTGACATGTGTTAATACATGACGAATTTTAGGAATGGTTCTAATTCTATCCCACATTCTATCACACTTATTTTTAGGTTAAGGTAATGTATTAATACAAGCAAGTGTGGAAGCAAAATATGAAAAGCCATTTCTTTCCCACAAATTTGGCAATCCCGTGGAATTCTTTCCCACTTTCAATTTGACATGTATTAATACAAAGTGAGATAGTGTGGAAAAGCTATTAACTCATGAAATAAGCCGAAATAACACATATGCCTCGTGTATTGTGTTGTGGAGTCATAAGTCGCTGTTATTCCATAGGCCACACAGCAACACTACACATAGGAAAATGTGGTTCTACGGATATGAAAAGCATTGTAGCGATAACCACATACGACTTAACCAAACAACACACGACACACGGCAGGTCTGGTGCTGCATTTAATTGGAAATCTCATGATTTCTTATTTCTCCCAAAAGTCTAGAACTACAATTTTCAGGATACAAGGGAAATTTTCTTTTTCCCCGAAACAAAATTTTCTGCTTATATGAATCTCCCACACCCATATCCTTTGAATGACAGCCAAATTTTATATTTTTATATTTTATAAAATATGAAATATTGGAGTCTATCGCGCGTACTTTCAAAATTGGGAACGGCCATTGATGATCGAAAGTTTATTTAATTTATTGGTGGGAATAGATATAAAAGGAAAAAGGCCTTGCCAGTTCATTGGAATTTTTGTTCGAGGGAGAATTATTTATTCCCGTGGAGATTCACGGTAGCAAAACAAAATTCTTGGTGGTTAAAATATCAAATTTTTCTTCGATAACTATGCAATCAGCAAAACTATAGATGATATATGTACCTTCATATTTACCAACTTGCAAACTTTATGATGTTCAAATTTTCTGATAACAAATTTTGGGACAACTTCCACCCTCTTGACCATTTGTTCATTGTCTATTCTTTTCAAATGTTTTTAAAAACAACTTTTTTATTAAAAATCGTGTTTTGTACAAAGATTTTGCGAAACGATCAGTTTCATAGACTACTTAAAAACCAATTTGTCCCTTGAATGCAAAAAACCATGTTACTTTATTCCCAACATTTAAAATATCTACAAGGACGTATTTGTAACGTTTAAGGGTTGGGTCAAATACAAGTTTCTTTTTAAAAATGCGAAAAAATTAAGAAAATTAAATTTTGTCCATTTACTATGGCTTTATTAGTAAAAGCAAACATTCCCATTAATTATGGAACACAACGTGTCGTTCAAGTGGCTGTCTCGGCTGGCTTCGTAATAGCGTATTCTGTCACTCTAATTTTCCAAGACCTTGTTAATGATTTTGGGGCTCCGGCTCACGGATTGCTTGGATGATATTGGCCTTAAGTGCTTTAATTGTTTCCGAATTGTTGGCATAGCAAGGTCCTTCACGGGTCGCCACAAAAAAAAGTCCAAAAGGGTCAAGTCGCAGTTCCAAGGCGGCCAATTGACATTTCCAAGACGGCTGATAACACGATTTGGCAATTTGGTGCGCAAAAGATCGATGGCTTTGTGGCATGTCGATCCATCCTATGAACTAGAGGTCGACCAAATCCGTGTCTTCAATTTTAGTCAAAAAAACCGCAACGTTGTTCCCAGCCTCATTTTCAAAGAAAAATGGTCTAATGATGCCACCACTCCACAATCCACACCAAACTGTCACTATCTGTGGATGCATTGGCTTCTCGACAAGAACGTGCGGGTTTTACGAGCCCATAGATGTTACAATTTTGTTTGTAGTTGTCCAATTTAAGCTGCTCTAATTTCAATATTTCACCACGTTGTTCAAGCGTAAAGGAACATTGATACTGACTTTCTGTCATTGATCTGCAAAAATTGCAAGGCAAACAAAATTTATCTTGATAATAATAATTCTACGAAGCAAGATATACCAAGCTTATTTTTATCAAAATGGCATCAAACCAGCAAAGTAGTAAGCTTTAGAAAAACAAAAGAGAGTGTATCACAATTCACAAACAATAAAAATAAAAGCAAGTGAAAATTCAAAAACAAAATAATAAAACACTTTTAAACTATTTTTCATCTCTCCAAAAAATAGTTTTCACAGACAAACCAAATGATTTTGGAATCATCTAGGTTTTTGTCCATGAAGTGTCTCTGTCTTCTAATCCTATACGCGTTGAATAACTACTGGCAAATGCAGTTATGATGTAATTTTATCATTTTACTTTCTATTGTCCGTTATTTTATCTGAATCCCATTCACTCATTTACAATTTTCTAAAAAATCTTTTCTCCATTTCTATAGTTTAATTTCTATTTGGTCCCTTTTGTCTTGAATTTTGTGTAAAGTTTTGACGCGGGCAGTTTTACGTAACTTGATACTTAAATTACCTTCAACTGAATAGAAATTCTTCTTTCATGCTTGGACAGTTGGTTGGTTGGCCATTGTCGTTGTAAAGGGATGTTTGAACAGATCAAATAAAATGTTATACATATAGCTATACCTATCCCTATGTCCTTTCTTGATAAATTGTATCTCCTATCTATAGTTATTGTGCGTTTTTGTATGTGTGTGTGTATTTCGGTTGTCCAATGTCCAATGCCGTTCGGGATATCTTTTAAGGAATCTGATTTTGACACCCCAGCTCCAGCATATAAAAGCAACAGTTCCTCTTTATTCAAACTTTGAAATGAAAAATTTGACAGACATCATGAGTAGCTCCCTATTTTCGAAACCTAGAAACCTTGTTGTACTAGATAGAGTATAGGACTTCTATGGAGTTTCATGGTGGAAGAAGAGATATTTTTCATTGAAATGATATATTTGTTTGATGGAATGGCACGAAAGGGTATCTAAGTCCTTTACCTCTATAGTTTTTCTTTTAGTAAATTGTTTTCAATGGGAATGACATATGTAGGTATCATTCATATTATACGAATCAGATATTTGGTATCGTCGACATCGCAACGTTAGAACTTCGGAGAATTCTATTTTTGAATCAAATAATTTTTAAAACCAGATTTAGGGGATAAACGAAACAGCTCTACAGATCAATTCATTTATTATCTATTTTAATAGAAAACGAACACTGTCAGTTGCCCTATCACACGCGTGTTAGCTGGAACACTGCGATAGAACAATTGTCCGTTCAACAGCACACTTAGACAATCTAACCTTTATGGAAAGTAAAAATATGAAAACTTGCAACATTTTTAAAGACTTTAAATTTCAGAAAAGAAAAACATTTTGCTGGTCTCATAATTTATGCATGGATGTATCAACAGTACTTAAGAGTTTTTATCGGTGTTCATTATTGCTTTTCATTTATACATATATGATGTGAATTTTTCCTTAATACTAAACCACCATCCAGTGCTGAACAAAATATGTACATATTTATTTAGTATTCTCTTCGGAACAATACCATCTAGCAGTGTGTGTTATTATTATTATGATTATTTCTTTCGCTAGCTTCGAACACTGAAAGTAATTACAATGTAAGGATAAGCCATTGTTGTATGGCTATAGAGGTAACTGCACTCTTCCCAACACCAATTCTCATTACAGCATAAACCAAATGCACTCCTCGATTCTGTTCTGGGAAAAGATGGCGTTGTTGTTAGCAGCTATAGAGTATGGTTCACCCTTCCCCATTATCATACCATATTTTTAAGCTTTGGTCCCAAACAACAACAGCAGACCAACTTAAATGAAAACCAAAATAAAAAAAACACCATTAGTCCAGAGCCATCAGAAGGGCGTTGGTGGCAAAGCGGATGTATATCGTACTAAACGAGAGTATTAAAATTAAATTAAATGCAACAAAAAAAAATTAAAACTCACGCTACATTGAAAGCTCTCTTTATGGACAGAACTCATTACTACGGGCCAGGGTCATTACAGTTCGGTTTGTGAGAGGTCTAGGTATAACTATACGTCCTATGTGGACTTGGTGAGGTATCCCTTGGTGTTGTTGTTCGTATATAACATAAAGGTAAATTATCATCTACTTTAGCCCTGATCTGAGGGCTGTTGTGTGGTGACCTGCTGCGTCAAACATCAGCAACAGATTGCTTTCGATTGCATGTTAAGTAACCGTTACAAAAACACGATGTCGTTTACTGCGCAGCCGGCGGGCGGCGGTGGTGGTGGAACAACCAAGTGAAATCAGGGATATGATCCATTATTTTTAGTGCTGTATATCCTGTGGAAAGGAGTATGTATTTATAGTAACAGAGCAGTATTATAAGTCATGTGCGAGAGCCCATCATAATGGAAGCTGAAAAAGCCCTTAAATTATAAAATTTATTAAAATAAATAAGAAGAGCATACAAAATTAGCAAAAAATTAAATGTTAGAAGAGATAGTTCATGTTGACAATATTTTTAAGAAACTTCTTCAATTTTTTTTAATTCGTTTATAATAATTAAAAAAAAAAAATAAACTCGTTTTCGTTTTTGAAAATTGTATAAAATAATTTATTTTGAAAAATACATTGGGGCATATTCATAGTCGCAGTTAGACCCGGGTTTAACTTAATTACAGTTCAAGACAATTTTGGCTCAATTAATACAGACCGATTTTAATTACAAATTGTTGGTTTTATATTTTTATAAAATAGTTAACTTGGTATACCTACTACACAAAAAGCTCCAAATATTTTGAAATGATAAACTTAAACAAATAGAATCAACGTCCGAAAATTCAACTAAAGCTATGTTTAACTTAGAACCAGGCCTTAAATGACTATGAATACGCCCCGTTCTTTTTTTTAAATTAATTTATAAACTTTTAAATTTGGAAACGAAATTGAATTTTTTCCAATTTCTATTTTCAAAACTCACAACCTCAAAATTATGTTCAAGGAAATGTCAAACAAAATTAAAAATAGAGAGCGTGGGTACGCCCTCAGAGTATGGTGACAATTTCAGGGAAAATAAAGATTTTGATACAAATTAATTTATGCCCACTGCCACGCCTACTTTAAAAAAAATGTCATAACCCGTTGAAAAAATGATAACATTTCAGGTTGAATTCTAACAACACTTTAAGGGTACTGGCGCAAAATTGAAAAATGCACTTTTTCTTCTTGTCCTTGTTCTTTTAAAAAAGTTGAAGGTACACAAAGAAGATTATAAAATTTTTTTTAGTACAATTTAATATTTGGAGGGAAACGGTCGAAAGCATTTGGGTGCAGTACCTTTAGTCAAAAAATATAATATGGGAGGATATTTAAAATATTTTTGGATACATTTTCAAGTAATAAAAAAAACCTTTACCACCCCCCCCCCCTTCTAAAACTTTTAGCTCCACCCCAAATTTAGGGTACTTTTCAGGAAATGTTAAGGACAAAAAAGAAAGTCTCCACAAAAATTCAAATTTTTGTTTTAGCTCATCTAGAGCACAATTTCGAGTTTATCCATTTTTTTTTTAAATGGCTTAAATTATTTTGATTAAACTTAGTAAATGTCGGGTTTTTTTTAGTTGTGCACGCACTAAAGGGATTTTGGCTGCCATTAAATTGTTTAAACACGTTATGAAAATAGGGAGGGATTTAAGAGGAGATACTGATGCACAATGGTTTTGTACCTCTGAACATTAAAATTGCAGGAAAAGATAAAGTCAGGTAAGGCATTCCACATTCGGGTAGTGCGGCAAAAAAAGAATCTCTATACTTGACAGTGCGTCCGAAGTTGGGCTCTAGGGTAAACTGATTTGCATTCCCAGAACTACGAGTATTACGGTTGAATGGTTTTAGGGGAGGATTGCAGCTGGCTATTTCACTAGAACAAATGTTTATAAAAGTAACGGTTAGTGCTGGTCACGAGACAAGAAAAGTCTCGGTCTCGCATGATGAGACCCAGACAAGACGAGACGAGACTGGTTTTTAAGCAACCGAGGCGAGACCGAGACGAGACTGCATATTTGAACCGAAATTTACAGAGAATCTAATAAATTAAAAAATCCAATTTCAGTTAAATATTTATTTTCTTCTGCACACATTCAAACTATAATTTAAAATATTTCGTTCCAATAATCAACAAGTTGGCCGGAAATCGTATTTTTCGGAGACGAGACCGAGACGAGACCGAGACGAGACCGAGACGAGACCGAGACGAGACCGAGACGAGACCGAGACGAGACCGAGACGAGACCGAGACGAGACCGAGACGAGACTTAATTATACGAGACCGACTCGAGACCGAGACAAGTATGAAAATTTTCGATTTTAACGAGACCGAGACTTTACAAAAGTCTCGCAGAGTCTCGTCTCGTGGCCAGCCCTAGTAACGGTAAAATAATGTGAGACATGAAACATTGCGCCGGTGTTCGAGGGATGCAAATGTTTCTGTTATATTTCTGGCACCTATCATTTTCAAAGCTCTTTTCTGAATCCTATCTTAGATCCAAGTGGATTACTAACTATGAGAATTGTACTGAAGTTTCGGATGGATAAATGCTTTATAGAATACAGCCAGATCAGAGGGGGGAGACAAAACATCGCCGAAGAAAACCTAAACACTTAGCAGCATTTTGGGCGACATCATATATGTGATCGTTCCACAGGAGGTGTCTGTTGTACACATATCGAGGATTAAAGCTTTTCGGTTTCCTCGATTCAAGTGCCACTCATGAATACCGGCGCACAGTGGGTCGAAACTATGAAAAATTGGTCATGGGGCTGTAACTTTTGATCTAATGAACGTATTTCAAACGGTTTTCGCTATATTGTTTCTGGGAAAACTTATAATTTAATTTAGTTTAAAAAAAACATATTAAGCTTTCCTTCGGAAAAATAAATAAAATATATTTTTTTATACTAATTTTGTTCTTGCATTTTTTGGGCAATCTGCTTTACTTTATGAATTCAGTATTTTCATCCTTGATTTAAACAACCTAATGCCACTTTTAACAAGGCAAATATCACCCGTACCCCCCCCCCCCCCTTTGCAGAATTGCAAAAATACTTCTTAAAGGTTTTAAATTACAGAGATGGTGCTTAGGGAACGGGGTCGCATGCGGTCGGATCCAATTTTTTTAAAAATAATACTTACAATGAATACAGCTTTCATTCTAGACCACTAAGAAAGCTTAATTATGTAAGATTTTTTTTTTAAACTTTTTAAAGTTGCAGTTTAATTTTCAAAATTGCTTATAAAAAACGTGTTTTAGAATTATTCAAATGTCGTCCGTGTGTGCACGCATAACTCGAGAACGGATCGTTCGATTTTCACGATTTTGGGCTTGATGAATTCCTATTGGCTCAAGGAAGGACATAGGGTACTGGAGGCAAATCCCGGAAAATTTTTAGGAAAATTTGAAATCCGGAAATATCCTGTTTTTAGTGCATAGCTCGAGACTGGATACTTCGATTTTCACGATTCTGGCCTTGATGAATTTGTATTTGCCCAAGGAAAGACATAGGATACTGGTGGTAAATGTCGGAAAATTTCCAGAAAAACTGGATCGGGACGAGACTTATTTTCTCAATTTTGGGATTGATGGGTTCGTGTTGGCCCAAGAACGGAATATTAGGTGTCCTGTTCGTTTCGTCATTCAAATTTGAATTGGTCTTGCTATTGCATTCGGTCAGACAAAATTAAATGTTATAATTTTTTTTTTATTTTTCATTGTGTTCAAAGTATTTGGAATAGCGGCTAGGATGTTGGAAGGCGGTCGAACACTCACTCTGCATTGCAATTGCCATTGAACCTGCAAGTTGATGAAAAACCTACATGCAAGATTTTAAAGAACTGTGCTATGGTGAAACTATTGCAGCACTGTAAGGCTAAGCGCCCACGTGCAACTTTTAGTCTAATCTTGCACATGCAACTTTCAGTCAAAAAACAGTTTGGTTGCTAAAATGAATCCCATGCTTTTATATGAGAGCCCGCGCACATGCAGAAACTATTCAGTCACCGATTGTGAAGCAACTAAACAGTTTGTGTTTTGACACAAACTAAACGATCACCCCAAATTAGTTGCATGTGGGCGCTTAGGCTAAGATTGTCATCTGGAACGAGTGCACAATGGCTCACAAACGTGAATTAAGTGTTTCTTCTTAGAAGTTTCTTGATGAAATGCCTTGAGCGATATCTTAATTTCTCTTACCTTGACAAAATACATACAATCATACATAATTATAAAAACTGTGGAACAGAGAAGCCGAAAGTATCTCACATTTGTGTTATGGTTTTAATTTACAATAAAAGTATTTGATGACAAGTGAATTTAATTTGAATGTATACAAAGTAAAATATTTAATGACACTAAGGTTTAAAAGGTTTGAATTTCGTATTACTGGATGATATACATGACTATATATTATTAGATAGTATACATAACTCGTGCATTCGAAGGCCTGAATTTCCGTAAAAGGCTACCTGCCATTCCAAGATCAACTTCAGTAGATGAATTGAACGCTTGACTGAAGCCATAGCTCTTAAACAACAGTCATCTTAGAACGATTAAACCATCTCCAGAAGGTCTCTCCACGCTGATTTCGACACTCTATTCTGCAAAAGCATTCATCACCACTTCGTAATCTATTTCACTCTTCTTCTATCAATAAGCTTTAAAATTATTAGCAACATTCGGAAGAGAGTGACGTCAGCTCCGAGTTTCTCACCAAACTCGAATACAGGGAAGTATGTAAAGCAGAAAAAAAAACAAAAAAAAAGGAACCAAGTGTTGACAAAGACAATATTCAGAAATGGGTACAACGATCGAACCACAGGGGTCGATCGTTGCATATTGTGAATTTACCCATATAAATTATTATAACTGTTCATAATTATTAATGAGTAAATTCATATGAGCCAACAATAAAATTCATTTAAATAACAATCGTTTTGACTATTTATTCGATCGCTACATATAATTCAGGTTTCAAGTGCCTGTATTTTGTATATCATCTATAGCGTAACGACTACAATTATTGGCACCCCAAAGTGTTGACCCAACTATTGGCACCCCATCATTCAACAGTCATTTTCTCAGTAATCCGGTGTCCGAATAAGTCCATATATTTTTATTTTGAATTCTAACATTTTTCTCATATATCTGCGTTTTTAGTTTTAAGATATTCTTTTTAAACTCGGTTTTACAAGTGAAAGTAAAAACACGCTAAAAAAAATTAGAATATCTTCGAAATTTCCATTTTTTTGGTTAAGGACCTATAATTTTGTAAGTATTTTTTTAACTGCTTTCTATTAATTTTTGTAATAGTTCCTTTTTTTAATGTGTTAATAATACATTAAATGAGCCGTTTTTTAAATATATCTTGTTAAAAAAGTTATTGTCTTATTAATAAAAAGGGTGCCAATAATTATATCAAAAATAAAAACTACGGTTAAATTATTGGCAGAGGGGTGCCAATAGTTACATCTTGTGCAGCTACAATGATTGGCACTGCCAATAATTGTACTTTTATGAGTGCAAATAGTTGTATAATTCAACCGTTATTGATTTCAGTTTGAACAAACTGCCAGAATACCATATTATATGTTTAAAAGTAACGTATCTTCCAATTTCTTCTTGTAAGGTTTGTTGGAAAAAAAGGGAGCAACGTCTTAAATGCTTATATTGGTTGACAAGAAATTTAGTTTGCCTTGTAAAAATACATATATTTTACGGTGCAGTGCATTAACGCCCACGAAATTAAGCCCCACGGGTGTTATTTCACAAAAAAAAAAAGGAAATAACACCCGCGGGGGTTAATTCCTTTTTAAAGTGGTAATAAGGCCAACCACAAAAAAGAACTAATACCCGGGCAGGGGCGTATACAGCTTTAGTTCTTGGGGGGGGGGGTCATGCAAAAAAAAAATAACACAAACTAATATTTGTTAAAAGTCAAGTGCCTTATATTTTTTTTTTTCATATTTTACTGTGCGTAGCTATATAAAATAAAAGCGAAAAAATCATAATTAACTATACTAAAGGGTTTTCCAATAGGGACGGGTTGATTTTGGCAGCTCGTGGCGGCCATATTGTTTCTTTTACTTTCGGTCAAAATATCGTCTTTTTATCATTCACTACAGACAAATCATCATGGTGAGTTACAGCGTCGAGCAACACGTGCAAATGATGTTTTAGAGCAGTTAGAAGTTTATCCCAATTTTGGTCGAAAAATCATCTTTAGCGATGAGGCCCATCTTTGGATGAATGTGTACGTGAGTAAGCAAAATTGCCGGACTTGGGACGACACTAATCCACGCGAGATTTACGAGGCACCAATGCATCCAAATAAAGTTACTGTTTTGTGTGGATTTTGGGCTGGATGCCTGGAGGCGTCATCGGTCCGTATTTCTTCGAAAATGATGCTGGCCAGGCCATCACCGTCAACGGCGATCGCTAAAGGTCGATGATCACCAACTTCTTGTGGCCTAAATTGGATGATAAGGACACTGAAGATATATGGTTTCAACAGGATGACGCTACGTGCCACACAGCCTAATACACAATCGATATTCTGCACGAGCGGTTTCATGGTGTGGTTATCTCGCGCCGAGGCAACGTGAATTGGCCACCAAGATCGTGTTATTTGACCCCTTTGGACTTTTTCTTGTGGGGCTTTTTTAAGTCGCAGTCTATGCGAATAAGTTGCAAACCACCTCGACCCTCAAAGACAACATAATCGATGCCATCGGTCAAATTCAGCCTGATTTATGCGCCAAAGTCATCGAAAACTACATTTTCACTACGCCAATTTAGGCAATTTCCTTGAAAATATATATTTTGAACTGCCAAAGCCTATTCAAAATGAAATGAGCTACCTACCTATACAAAAAAATTAACAAATTAAGACGAAAACACTTTTTTGGTACCTGCTAAATTACCTCATTTTCGGTTCCAAAGAAAATTAAAATAAACAACTGAGTCGAAAGAACCTTCATTAGCTGGACCAGTGAACACGCTATTCGTTTTTATTCCTGACTGTTACATTTTTTATTTCGGAGGGCCTCAGCAACAGCATACAGCAATCTCCAGTTGCCTGACCAAAGACAATCAGTTAAGCTAGCTGTGAAAATACTGAGGAAAAAAATTTGTTGGATTCGCTTGATCATTTGTTTTGAATTTTATTCAGAATTTATTTTAATCCTATCAAAGTTTTTATTTCAGCGAATTAAAGTTGCAGGATTTTCCTGTAAAATACCAAAGGTACTGTGCACGGATGCGTTACGCGTGCGTTACGCATCCGTTTCGCATCCGTTACGCATGCGTTACGCATCCGTTACGCATGCGTTACGCATCCGTTACGCGTACGTTACGCATCCGTTACGCAAGCGTTACGCATCCGTTACGCATGCGTTACGCATCCATTACGCATCCGTTACGCATGCGTTACGCATCCGTTACGCATGCGTAACGCATCCGTTACGCGAGCGTTACGCATCCGTTACGCGTGCGTAACGCATCCGTTACGCATGCGTTACGCATCCATTACGCATGCGTTGCGCATCCGGTACGCATGCGTTACTCATCCGTTACGCATCCGTTACGCATGCGTTACGCCTCCATTACGCATCCGTTACGCATGCGTCACGCATCCGTTACGCATCCGTTACGCATGCGTTACGCATCCGTTACGCGTGCGTTACGCATCCGTTACGCATGCGTTACGCATCCGTTACGCATGCGTTGTTACGCGTGCGTGCGTTACGCATCCGTTACACATGCGTTACGCATCCGTTACGCATGCGTAACGCATGCGTTACGCATCCTTTACGCGTGCGTTACGCATCCGTTACGCATGCGTTACGCATCCGTTACGCATGCGTTACGCATTTGTTACGCATCCGTTACGCATGCGTTACGCATACGTTACGCATCCGTTACGCATGCGTTACGCATCCGTTACGCATGCAATACGCATCCGTTACGCATGCGTTACGCATACGTTACGCAACCGTCACGCATGCGTTACGCATTTGTTACGCATGCGTTACGCATCCATTACGCATCCGTTACGCATGCGTTACGCATCCGTTACGCATGCGTTACGCATCCGTTAAGCATGCGTTACGCATTTGTTACGCATGCGTTACGCATGCGTTACGCATCCGTTACGCATGCGTTACGCATCCGTTACGCATGCGTTACGCATCCGTTACGCATGCGTTACGCATCCGTAACGCGTGCGTTACGCATCCGTAACGCGTGCGTTACGCATCCGTAACGCGTGCGTTACGCATCCGTTACGCATCCGTAACGCATGCGTAACGCACGCGTAACGCACGCGTAACGCATGTGTAACGGATGCGTAACGGATGCGTGAGGCATGCGTAATGGATGCGTAACGCATGCGTAACGGATGCGTAACACATGCGTATTGCATGCGTAACGGATGCGTAACGCACGCGTAACGGATGCGCAACGGATGCGTAACGCATGCGTAACGGATGTGCAACGGATGCGCAACGCATGCGTAACGGATGCGTAACGCATGCGTAACGGATGCGTATTGCATGCGTAACGGATGCGTAACGCACGCGTAACGGATGCGTAACGCATGCGTAACGGATGCTCGCTTCGTTCTGCCGACAATGTCTATGTCATTTGCATATGCAAGCATTTGAACGGACTTTTGATAGATTGTACCGCTGGTGTTGACATGTGCGTTGCGTACAATGGCTTCAAGAACGATGTTGAAAAGGTTGCATGATAACGCGTCGCCTTGCCTCAATCCTTTCTCAACATCAAAGGAATCGGTGGTCTTCTTACCAATTTTGACGGAGCAGCGAGATTTCTCCATCGTCATCCTGCACAGGCGGACGAGTTTGGCAGGGATGCCGAGACTCGACATGGTTTTGTATAATTCGTCCCTTTTGACGCTATCATACGCGACTTTAAAATCGATAAAAAGGTGGTGTGTATCGAATTCCCGGGATTTTTCTAAAATCTGTCGGAGTGTGAACATTTGATCGACGGTTGACTTTCCTGGCCTAAAACCGCACTGATAGGGGCCGATCAGATCGTTGACAAAAAGTTTTAAGCAGTCACACAGGATGGCCGACAAGATTTTATAAGCGACGTTTAAGAGACTAATTCCTCTGTAGTTGGTACATTTCAGAACATCTCCCTTTTTATGGATGGGGCACACTATACCGAGGTTCCATTCATCCGGCATACTTTCCTCCGCCAAATTTTGCAGATGAGCTGGTGTATGCTCCTAGCCAATTTATCTCCCGCTGATGAAAATACATTACATATTCGTATTATAATTGAATACAAAGATTCTTTTTCGTTGCGTTTCAAGAATAGTGTGAACAAAGTTCACGAGTGATTCCGATATGCCTCTGATTTGGAAAAAATGTATGTCACTAAGACTGCCACCGATGGAAAAGTGAAAGGCACCTTCCAAAATAAATATGTACATCAAATATACCTAATCTTTCTTACCAGTAAGCCTTTCTGATAAAAATAATGGGCAAAATTGTTAAATTCTACGAGCCTAGTCGCTTTTCGTCAATAATTCCATCCGACTGGTCAAACGGTTCACCGCAAGGAGTTCCAAAAAATCTCCTTTACCATAGCTATTGGCTTTTGCATTATGGGATTCATAGGGTACTTTGTAAAAGTAATCCACATCCAAATCAATAACAATATTGTTCGATCGTAAATATTGAATAAGTGCAAACAAAATCCTTTCGTAATAGGTTTTCATCATAGTTTTATATATTTATGTCTTTTATCGTTAACATTAATATTTTTTGGTTAGAATAACTATAAATCGAAAGTTATCACTTTTTTGCTTTTAAAAATAATTTGTCATACAGAAATCAAACAAAACAATTTCTGTATGTGTTCTATAATGTGTTTAAAGATTTTATTTTCAGAAAAAAAAATGTTCTTTTTTTGAAAATCCTATTAGTTTTTACTTTACTGAGTGAAAATTTGGTAACAACTCCGCACTTTGATTTCTGTTTGGTTTAACAGGTTTCGGCTGTCATCTCAAAACGGAAACTAGCCTATGCATATATTTTAAGATTTGAATGTATTATTATATGAGAAGTTTGTTGTTGTGTTAAATTTCTTATTGAATTGAAGTTACCAACATTCAAATTCTCTATTGAATTCTAAATTAACAATCAAAAATCGTACTAGCTTTCTAAGTAACCAACTTTCATTTTTTTTTCTATGTGGTTACTAAATAATTATTTCAGATCAACAAAATAATCTTGAGTTCTCGGGGGGGGGACATGACCCCGTGACCCCCCCCCCCTGTATACGCCGTTGGACCCGGGGGTAATTCTTTGCTTTCTGGAATTGGCATGCATTAAGACCCACACTTCATTCATATATGATTCTTTAATACTTTTACCCAAATCACTGAAACTCTTTGAAAGCACTTTGAAAAGGGGAGTTAAAATCCTTGAACTTTGAAAGCAGACTGACTCCATTTTAAATTAAAATTAAAACCTTCTAGAAAAAGGACTTAAACCCCCCGCGGTTATTCGTTCCTAATTTTAGAAGGAATTAACACCCGCGGCGATTAGTTCCTTTTTTTTGGGAACTAACACCCGCGGTTGTTAATTCCGTGGGCGTTAATGCACTGCACCATTTTTACTTGATTTAATTTACTAAATTTGTAATGAAATGAAAAATAATAGTTGTTTCTTTCCTCTGAAACTAGGAAGGAACTTTATGAAAGTAATTCAATTATTTCAACTAATTAAATTTTCATGGAGTTAAAAACTAATTTTGGTCTCTTCCTTTAAAAGATATAATTTATTTAGTAGTATTTGCCCAGCCTACAACTTTTTTTTATGCCCATAGCGGGCTTCCCGCTATTTATATTGACTTTGATATCATTTCTGTTTTTACAAAAACATCTTATTATTAAGTACCCTTTCCTTATGAAACCCTTATTTGTTCTCTAAACAACAGCTTATATTATTTTGTTGACAAAAAATAAGTTCAAAATTCTAAACAAAATAAAACGAAAAAAGGAAATTCAGAAAAGTTTGAATTTGCTTTAACGGAATAAAAACTACGTCTAAGCTACTGAGTGCTAAAAAGATCGAAGGTTTAAAAAAATAATAAACTGAATAAGAATCCAACATTCAATTTTTCTTCAATTTCCTTTTTTTAGTTTTAATAATTTGAAATTGATGTTTTTGTTAAAAAAAAAATATAAGGTAGCCTACCCAAGTAACAGCTACAGCTCTAATATAGTGTAATCTAAGGCTATAGCTCTGTAAGAGTTTATAATACAGGTCTTTTTATTTCTTTTAAAAATTGTTCTCTTTAACAGAGGTTCTGGAATGGTTTCAGCTCTAACAACTAGCTACGTCTCAAGATTCAACATTCAAAATAGAGCATTATCTAAATATCAGCTCTCAACGAGTTATTATAGAGCTTTCAACAACACATGGACAAAATATTAACGCATGCGCCTACGAAATCGTCGAAACATAGCTCTAATAGAACCACACAAAAAGTGCGTATAGAGCTGAATACTAATACTTTCACACGAATGGTACATAATAACAATATTACTCATGCGCATTTACAGAGCTATTGTAAAACCGCCACTGATTTTGTAGGGTGTTACAAACTTATATAAATTCAACAAAAAAACAAAATAAAATTATTATGAGTCGAAAATAAATAAAGCCGTGTTTTTTGAGAGAGTGACTAGCAACTCAGTAAAAGTTTTACACCGAAAATACAAACAAAATTCTCTATAATAATTTGTTTTGCGTGTTAACATTTTGCTGAGTTGCTAATCACTCTCTCAAAAAACACGGCTTAAATTAATTATAATTATTTATTATTTTTTTTTTCTATACCCTAGAAAGCTTTAAAACTTATCGAAATTTAACTAAAGCTGAATCACAATAAAAAAAACTTGCTCGTTAAGTTCAAAGTGAATCTCAGGGACACCTACTCTTTAAATAATAATATACTAGGTATTTAATGTGCAGAATATTCACTCTTTCCTTTTATTTTCTAAAACACCCTATTTTATATAAAGCACTGAAAGCAAATCTGTTAACTAGCTCTGAAATTGCGCTATTACAGCTCTGAAGCACTATTACAGCTCTGAAGCACTATTACAGCTCTGAAGCGCTATTACAGCCCTATGGAAAAGAAACTTTTAGCCTAATAAAAATATGGCTATGAAAAGAAAAATGATTCGAATAGCTAACCATTTTTTTTTTTTTTCAATTTAAAAAAAGTAAAGGTCTCCTTTTTCGATTAAAAAACACAACACATTCTGTAATTTGTAAACAAAATATTTTATCAATAATTGACAATAGTTCTTAAGATTTTTTTGTTTTGTTCAGATTAAAGTTTTTCAAAATCTCAGCGTAATATTTATAATTTCGGAGGCGCGTTGTAATTTCGCGAAGTACCTTCAATATATTTGTGATAAAACGAAACGCGAACTTAAAATTCACAATTATTTTACCGAAAAATATAATAACTCCCTTATTCTGTCCGAATATAAAAAAATAACTTATCTTGTTGACATTACGCACTTAATGAAGTTTTACAATACTTATAAATACTTCAAATAAAATAATCCATCACACAAACATAAAATATGTTGTGCAACTATTATTTACTATTCTTCGATTGTATTATGCACACTTATACCAACAAAAAGCTGTCAAAAGTGCTCCTTAGTAAATACAAAATGCATAATTAAAGAGCTTACAATCTACTAAGTCCCTGATAACGAGCTGATTACGAACAGAAATTTGCTCTAAATGTCAAAGAATTCCCTGTATGAGAGCTCTAAAATTACTCTTAATGCGCAACTAGAGCTAATTCTCGAATTGAAGAGCTTTAAGACTTGCTCTGGAAGTGCTGTAAGAGCATTGGAACAGCTAAATTTGTTTCTTAGGTAAAGATTACAAATTGGGCTTTAATAAAAAAAAGATTCTTAACAAAGTGTTTTTGTAAAAACTGATATACGAATGGAAAAAAAGGCATTAAAAAATAATAATAATTATTATAAGTCGAAAAGGTAGCGAAAACGAGAAAATTACCTCTTAATTTTTTCGACTTATAATAGTTTTCGTCTAGGGTGGTGACTGTGGGACACCCTGTATATATATCTATTTACTTATAGATACTATATTTATTTCTATTTATTTCTAAAATTAAATTATAAAACATTGATTAACACATCATGTTCTTGCATTTTAAAGAGTGCCAATAATTGGTACCTAATAATTATATCAGGGTGCCAAAAATTGTAGTTTTTGGTAAGCTGTCTTTAAATTAGCATTATAAATATAATCCAAATAATTAAATCTTTATTTATAAAATCAAGGCGGAATTTAATAAAGTATACTATAGTACGCAACATACTCAAATTACTCTACAAATAAATATATTATAGTTGATCAAAGTTGAAATTTCCTTAGGGGTGCCAATAATTGTAGTCGTTACGCTATCTTCGATTCAACATAGAAATTTAGGTTCAAGTGCCCGAAATGCACATACTTCTATATTCCTTATTGTGAATTGCAGTACGAGGTCCAATTCTTTTGAATTTCCATTTTTATTCACGACCAAATTACATGAAACAAAATTTTGCAAATTGTTTAATGATTTTATTAAATTAACGAAATTCAGGCGGGACGAAGTTCGCCGGGTCAGCTAGTTAATATAAATTTTAAAAGAATTTTAATACTTCATAAGTTTCCTTAAATCTCCATAAGCAGAAGCACCAAACTATACACGAAAATAATCCTATTCTCTCTGAATGTTATACTTTTTTTTTGTCAATTTTAAAACTGTTTCCATAGCCAGCTTTTACTTCAAAGGATTCGCATATCAATTTATAATCCAATTAAGTCCGAGCTGTGGCATTACCATCAACGCCATCACCTCTCCCATATACCTATCCCCTATAATCTCAAAACTAAGTATTCTTTTCCTAAGGGCCCACCTCTCATTCGATTCGATGATTCTCAAATGTTGCGTGCAAAACATTTCCAAAAATGAATACCATAACTTATGGGTGTTAAATTTGCGTAAGAGATTTGTTTGCCAGCGAATTTCACAAGCAATTTATTTCCTGTCACCTCAACTCCTTCGTTCTACCTCCTCTCATGCCCCACCCCCTCACTCGCTCATCAGCATCATCGCATATCCTTAACGTCCTAGAAGATTTCTGTTGCTTCTGTTCAAATAAGACGATGACGACTCGTCGGTATTTTGGCCTAACGTTTCCGTTGTCATTTATATACATACATAGTGGGCGCGGGTATATACTAAATCGACGTTGTCTTTCTTTGGAGAACCCAAAACCCAGAACCGAGAAGCCGAGTTAGATGTATCACAACTGGTATCATCATCATCATCACTTCTTCACTAATGTCCTGTCTTACCATTCTACAGGGATATATACGAGAACAGACACGGATCTCTACGCCGCCGTGCGTTCATTATAATCTTTCTTTGGAACTAATGCGTATACGTGACACGTGAGCATTACCAAAGCTAACCAATTCTAATGCCTTGGCATTAACGGTGCACATAATTTTATTGATGGGGTGTTATGATGTTCATTAACAAAATTCAACACAGTTATCGTTCTTTGTCTTGTATTTTTTTTTTTATTCTTTTTTTTACAAATGAAGCACATCCAACTTTGCAACGTGATTTTTACATGGTTTAGAGAAATATTAATTTTATCAAAAAAAAAAAATAAACATGACAAAATAGAAAATACCTATGTGTATGTATATACCTTCCAAAATAAAAATGTCTATTTGACTTAAACACATACATTTGTCATTTTTACTTTAATAAAGCTTAATGGAGGGATGTTTGGGGTAAATGATGGGGAATCATTTTTTTTTTTTTTTTTGAAAGCCATGGAGTATTCGTTAGGAATAAGAATAAACAGCAATAAAAAGTTGTTATTGAACCGTACGTGATGAACTTATGAGGACATTTTAAGCATCTGTTGCTTTGCCTTTCCACGTAGAAAAACAATCTAGCTTTCGACAAGGCACTAGAGAGTTTAAAATGGATTCTGGCAAGGGGCTAGCAAGGTTGAGAAAAGGCTAGAACAAGGGCCTAGGCGACTATATACCCTTTTGCCTCGTCAGGCAAACAAAAAAAAAGTTGGCTTATGTGGGACTTGATCCCGCGATCTTCTGCTTTTCAAGTCCAATACACTTCTCACCGGGCTAACTCGCTATACAAAAATTTAATGTCGAAAGTGAATAAGTTTCATACCATGTTGTATAACACATACATACAGAATAAAACAAGATTTATGTACTTGCTCTTCAAGTAGAACAAGTAGGTTTTCTCTTCTAACTTGTCTGACGTTTCTCACAAATCGATGCTGCTCTTATTCGACTTTTAGGCCACTGAACAATCCTATATCACACCAATATCAAAAAGTGTGATATGAAAAAGAAGACAAATGAGAGAATGAAAAAAGTGTCGTATAAAACTCAAATTACATGATGCTTATAAAATGTTCGTCTTTGATGTACAAGGGACATTCCTGATTGGGTACCGAAACATGTTTAACAAGTTTTTACTAGGGAGCGCCTCATGAGTGTTTGAAAATTTTCGCTCTTCTAGTACCAGCAAGGGTTTTCTAAGTATCTGACAAGTTTTGCTCGTCCAGATTTTCCCTACTGAGAACTTACTAGGGCCTTGTTCAAACTAGGCGAGACTTGAAATCCTTCCAGTCGGGTTGTGACTTACTTTGGGACTTCAGTGTTAGACACAGGGCATTATTTTTAAATTTAATGTCGAATGGTGTCTTCATAGTCAAATTTTCAGTATTTGCTGATGAATTCCTTGGTTGAAAGTATTGAAATAAAATCGAGAATAAAACCAATTTGAACTATAGGCTCGCTTTTGTCTCTGTCTTTTAAATACAACATGATTAGCCAAGACTTAATTAATTTTATCTGACATAATAATAATAATAATAATAATAATAATAATAATAATATAAATTTTCTGTAGGCAATTGGAGAGTCTCTCCTGATGAATCCTTCCTGGATCACTTAAGGATACTCTTCACCTTAGATAGAAAACAAAAAGACACAAAGCCTTTTAGAAACCCAACTAGAACAAATTGGACAGAGTACACAAGTTGGTTGAACGAACGTATCAATCCACCAGATGTTGAAACGCTTTCGACAACCTCATCCATTGACAATTCTGTCCAAAACCTTACTAGTAAAATGAAAACGGCCTTCGAAAAACACTGCCTCATATCTCGAAATACTTAACCCACTAATCCACCATGGTGGAACCGTGAACTTAAGGATCGAAGAACAGGGGTCAGAAAACTTTTCAATAGAGCCAAACTGAGGAAAACTGAGGTAAACTGGAACTTATACAGAGCCGCACTTAACTCATACACCAAAGAGTTAAGAAGGTCCAAAAAAGATATATGGGCTAGACATTGTGAATCTATTGAAAGCACAAGTGAAGCGGCAAGGCTTCGAAAGATCCTTGCATTTAATCCCACGATGCCAGGATATATTAAACATCCCGATGGATCATGGTCGAATTCGAGCCAAGAAACACTTGAACTCTTTATGGAAACACATTTCCCTGGCTGCAAGAGCCGTGAAGACTCAGGTTATACACAATCAGACTCTTAAGATTTTATTCAAGCAACTCCAGAATTGGAACAGGTTATCACAGAGCAGAAGATTATGTGGGCTATAAACTCATTCAAACCCTATAAATCAGCTGGACCAGATGAGATTATACCAGCATTTCTTTAACATGCTCAACAGATAATCCCCCCATGGCTTAGGGTAATCTTCAAAAGTTGTATTACACTTAGATACGTCCCTACCAACTGGAGAAAGGTTAAACTGGTCTTTATACCAAAAGCTGGAAAATGGACACACTCGACTGCAAAAGATTACAGGCCGATCAGCCTCTCATCGTTCCTCCTCAAGACGCTGGAGAGAATCATTGATCTACATGATAGAGACCTTCTCAACCCAAACAATCTGTGCAACTTCTAACACGCTTACCTTAAAGGTAAATCAGTGGAGACTGCGTTGCATGAGGTCGTCTCGCAAATTGAGAAAAGTCTCGAGTACAAAGAACATACCTTCGCGGCAATTTTGACATCGAAGGAGCGTTCAACAACGTTAAAACGGAGTCCATTAAATCTGCCCTGGAAGAAGTTGGAGTTGAACCTGCCATTGTGGACTGGATTTATACCATGCTCAATGGCAGAATCATTAGCTCGCAACTAGGAGATATTATGGTCGAGAAAACAGTCACAACAGGCACACGGCAGGGAGGGGTAATCTCACCTCTCCTCTGGGTCCTCGTTGTAAATAAAATTCAAACAAGACTTAGGAATCAGGGCATTAAAATTGTAGCCTATGCAGACGACATAGTAATTTTGATATCGGGTAAGTACCTTACCACCATCAAAGATATTATGGAATCTGCACTTCAAGAACTAAATTCTTGGGCAGCACAAAACGGTCTGGGAGTTAACCCTACAAAAACTGAACTAGTTCTGTTTACCAAGAAAAGGAAACTACAGGATTTTACCCCTCCCAAGCTTAATGGAATTCCACTGAAAATTTCCAAAGAAGCTAAATATCTTGGAGTAATCCTTAATCAAAACACAGAGGAAAGAATGAAAAGAGCTCTCTGTGCGTTCTACACATGCAAGAACATACAGTGGATGTACACGGCAATTGTTCGTCCCATTCTTACATATGGTTCGATCGTGTGGTGGAAGGCAGTAGAAAAAGTTAGCTATCTCAAAAACCTGAACAAGGTACATAGATTGGCTTGTATAGGAATAACGGGGGTACAGAGTTCTACGCCATAAGCAGGGCTGGAAATTATTCTAAATCTTCCAGCAGTGGACGAGTACATAAGATGCACAGCAGCCAAAAGTGCACTTCGACTTAAAGAGATGAGCTCTTGGAAGCACAGCGCCTATGGTCATGGGTCTATATCTTGCAAAGGTATGACACAGTGGCCGAACTTGATATGACGACTGACTACGTACCACAGATAATAGATTTTAAAATACAATTCCCGAAAGGCATGGATGGGAACCTAACTCACTAATCAGTCAACAAGGCATCCCGTTCTACACTGATGGGTCAAAAATGGAAGAAGGAACAGGGGCAGGGGTGTTCTGTGAACCTCTCAATATTAGAGAATCATTTAAACTCCCAAATGAGTGTAGTGTCTTTCAAGCTGAGATTTACGCTATTAAAAAAGCGGCAGAAATGGTACACAAGAAAAAACCGACTTCGTCAGAGATGATATTTTTCGTGGACAGCCAAGCTGCTATCAAAGCATTAGCCAGTGAGACTATAAGATCCAAGACAATGGCAAAATGCCGATGCGTGCTGGAGAACATTTGTTACTCCAACCAAGTCAAACTCTGCTGGGTTCCTGGACATAGTAATATAGAAGGGGATGATATAGCAGATGAACTGGCAAGGAAAGGGTCATTAGCAAATAGAAACAATAGTAGCCAATTATTTACGGGGCCTGAAATCCCGATCGGCGTAATTAAAAGGAAACTTGACTTAGTTACGAAAGAGCAAATCAATAACTCCTGGATTTCCAGGAACGATTGCGTTATCTCTAGAAGTTTATGGCCTAGAATTAAGGAAAAGGAAACTCAGTATATTTTATCGCTGAGTAAAAAGAAAATAAAAATCTTGATAGGGGTACTAACGGGTCATTGCGCCATTGGCATAATGGCCACCAGAATAGGCGCCTTCGCACCCGATTTTTGCAGGAGCTGTCAGGATGTTGAGGAATCTGAAACCATTAAGCACCTGCTCTGTGATTGTCCAAGCCTCCAAGCAAATCGCCTCCGGTACTTCGGAAACAGGTTTGTTGGAGAACTGGACGACCTAGCGCAGATCTCAATGGCAAATATGAGAAAATTTATAGAAAAAACAGGCTGGTTCACAAATGAACCAGTCTATTTGAACCATTAGTTAGGAACACCTCTGTTTTAATTTATAAAGGGATCACAAATGGACCAATAGGCCCCCGTGTACGCAACAGCCTCGGCTGGGCACACCCCTCCTAACCTAACCTTACCTTACCTGACACCGTACCGCCAGACCGCGTTCTGTGTGTCCTGGGGCTTACAAGTGAAACAGGAGAATGTCTCAAAAATGCTGGCTTTTAACCTTATTGTATTAGTTTTGCTTTTAAAATTTTGTTTCAGCTATTAGCTATTAGATTTCATTGAAGTCGCCCAGAGAACAACAAAGATGAATCTTTTTATGAATCAGAATATTGTGGAAATATTTGTTTTTTTTTATAATAATCTCTTATCAATTTCCTTGAAATTTTGTTGAATACAAATCGGTAGAGCCATTTCAAAGAAATTAAAAAATTCTAAAAAGTAAACGTCGCAGTGGGTGGGATCTTACAAACTCTGAAAATTTCATCCAATAGTTAGGATCGTTTTCGTGAAACAAAAACTATAAAAAGTGAGTGGGACGTCTATTGTCCCACTCACTACTTAGAGTTTTTATAGTTTATATAGCATTTAACTTAAACTAATTTGTAATCTTTTTGTTTTGCTCATAAAAGCAGACTCTGAAAATTCCATACAAATCGATCAAATCACTGTTTCCGTAAATTTCAAGAAAAAAAAAATTGTCTATTATGTATAAAAAAAATTCTGAAAATTTCATAAAAATCGTTTCAGCCGCTAAAAAAAAAAATAAATAAAACGTTAAAAGTGGCAGGAGGTTTTTAATAAAACTAATTTTTAGTTTACTTAAAATGTCACCCAAATCTTCTAGGTAATTTCCAAGAAAACGATCTGTTTCCATGAATTTTATGTACAAAATAAAATAAAAAAGGGCGTGGCAGCAAGTAGCTAGATTTTATTAAAACTAATTTTTAATTTATTTTCTCGTTTATAAGAACAAACTTTGAAAATTTCATTCAAGTCGTAAAATTCGTTTCCGAGAAACAAAATAATGATAGTAAATGGAATAAAAACAAATTTTGAAAATGCCATACAAATTGCTTAATCCATTTTCGAGAGTTAAAAAAAAGTTAAGGTTGGGTGTGACAGTGGACTAACCTTATAGTCTCGGCGAGAATTTTGTAAGGTCTCGATAAAATCAATAATGTTCAGTCTCGTCTCGGTATCGTGTCGATCTCAAATAAATAAGTCGCGTCTCGATCTCAGTCTCGCCCTCTTCGCGAGAAAATTTAAATTTGCTGTCTTGTCCTAGTCTCGTCTCCGAAAAACAAGATTTCAGGGCAACCTGTTGATTATTTGAATTTTGAACGAAATATTCTCAATACGTCAACATATTGACATACATTTATATTGTTATTTATTAATTTAAAATAAATATTTTACTCAAATCAATTTTTTTTAATTTATTAGCTTTTTTTATGCCAAGACAACCGAGACCGACGAGACTTTCGGTAAATTTCAATCCAAATATACAGTCTCGGGCTACTCTCGGGTTTTTTAAAAGGCAGTCTTGTCTCGTCTTGGTCTCGCCATGCCAGACCGAGACCGTTTCTCGTCTCGTGGCCAGGCCTACTAATTTACGAATTTATTTTTTCTCTAATCAACATACTGTGAAAATTTCATCTAAATCGGTTGAGTCATTTACAGAAATACGAGTTGTTTCTGTGAATTCTATTAAATTAAAAAATAAGGTCAAAAAGGTGTGACAGATGGTGAGTTTTACTGAAATTAATTTTTCTTTTTTAGTTTATTAAAACAAAACTCAGAAGATTAAAAAGATCGATAAATATTTTTTTTAACTTTGAAGCCAAATTTTGCAATGTCTTATAATTACCTGACCATACTTTTATCTAAATCTGTTGTAATTTATTTTCACAAAAATAAAATCCAAAATTTTAAGTGATAAAAAAACTACCTGTGAGGATAGGAATGTATCGCATTTATTCTTCTCAAGCAGAAAGTATAAACAAAAATAGGTCAAATGAAGCTCATAAGCTCGCACGTTATTTACCCTAACTAGAATGTCCTTAATAAATACCTGATTGTTATCGAATATAATAGTACTAATACCTCTATAACGACCAATCAATCTTACGAATAATCAATTTAATATCTTATCACTGACATTCATCAATTTCTATTTTATAATCGCAACAAACAAAAATCGAATTATTGTGACAAAAAATCCATTAAAATCCATCAAAGCACTTTAATACTACAACAACTACAGCTCCATAATCGTTTTTAAGCCATCACACTCCATGCCCCCTCTGCTGCACGTCTTTCCATTTGCCAGGTGCCGTCACTTCTTATTAATAACACATCCCATTTATTTGATGTTAACATGTCACTCATATTGCGAAAAAAAAAGAAGGAAAAAGTTAGGACTTAAGGCATTTTCGGCTGAGTAAACAACGTACACACTCGTGATGTTATATGTATGGTGCTGGTGATACCTAACATACTTATTTGTATGTACCTCGTTCTATGACAACATATACCTTGGAAAAACTAATTAATACAATTTTTCATGTTTGACATTTTTCGCAAAAGGATTTTCACAGATTTTCAAATAAAAAAGAAAATCAAACGATTTATCCTGAAGTAAAGTGGATTGAATCACGAAGAAGCAGTTGTAATAGTAACCTTTTTTCGGTATACTCGTAAAAGGAGTGAGGTATTTCCTTTGGGATAGAGAAAAACAGAAGTGACTACGGATTGACATTGACAAAAAAATGATAGTTCACGAGGGTCTACATTTGGTAACTATAGAATGTGCTAATTTCTATAGTTTGGAATTTGAAGGTATATTTGAAATGAATTCAAGATTCAATATTCTTTTGATATGTTCGAATAAATTAAGAGGTGAAGAAGAAGATTGATGAATAGGTTTCTGAATTTAAGCAAAGAGGAATTATGTAGTCACCTCTTAGGTACATACGGTGGCGTATGAGTAATATTTCTTCGTGGGTTACTCGTTCAACAAACAAAAAAACCTACATGCATTTCTTATGGAAAATGTTTTTGCGGAAAAAAAAAGTTTGACGTTTAATTTTTTTTTATCGAGCTGTGAACCAACCCTGAATAGGAAATGTATTGGTTAAGTGTAAAAAAAAGTTTCAATAAAAAATAGGTAACATTGATATTTCAGGATTCAGATCGTGGTTAGTGCGACTCTTCAGTTCAGTTCAGTTTTCTTTATTGAGACTTAATTAACAAATTTAATTTTGATTACAATGTTTTATTTTTGATGCTGCCGACTTTATTAATTATGTCTGGCTTACAAAATATTAAATAAAAGAATAGTTTTAGTTTTCTTTTCAATAACAATATAGCGAATACATAGTTCAAAAACGTATTTCTCTAATATAAATTTCGTATGCTTGCTCCCGACACACGTTCACATAGTGGCTCTCAAGGCCAAACTTAAAACTAATATTGACTAGGACTTAAAACTAAAATAACAAAAGATGCATTTCATATGCAAAAACACGTTTATATGTAAAAGATTTAATTTTTCACTCAAGTTTTTTTTTTTTTTTTTTTTTTTTTTTTAGAGTTTGATATAAATTTTAGAAAGCAGTTACTTAATTCGAGATATAATTTAATATATTAGAACAAGAAACCTATAATTTATACAAACTAAAATAAAAATATTAAATTAATAATATATATAATTTAACTACTGTTCAAAGGCTATGCCAACTATAATCTTTTGTATTATATAGAATAATATATACAATGTAATTTTTTTTTTTTTTTTTTTATTAATTAATAAAGATAAAAAGAATTTTATCCATCCTCTAAGGACATTCAATGAGGCTTTCTCATAAAAAGGCAAAGTCAGTGAATCATTCATCTGAGGTTCTATTAAATTTCGGGATCTATTATGCAAAAGATCGAATGGCGATTGATAATACTCGAGGTATGAGCTTCCATTAGTGATATTTTTGTCCCATAATCCTTTTACAAGTGGATTTGGATGGTTAGCAGTAGATTCTAGTCTGGTTTTTAATAAGGTTGTCATATAAATCATTAAAGGTTTCACCTTTGTTAAATTATACAATGTATAGTTAGAAAACCATTTTTTATTGGGTCTACGATACTTTCCACTACAAAATCTTAAGATTGTTCTTTCAAACTTTTCTAATTCTTTTGCTGCCGTTGGAGAAATAGTGAACCAGGTACTAAAACCATACGAGATTATGGGTCTTATTAATGCTTTGTATATGAGAATTTTTGTATTTTGAGATAAATCCTTTGACGAAAGTAATTTTTTTAAAATAGCAGTGGCCATTTTAGCTTTATTTAAAACATTCCGCGCATGCTTGTTGAATTTGAACTTATTTTGATAATGAATCCCTAAGTACTTTGTTTCTGTTTTTAATGGAACTATCTTATCATCAATACGCAAGGATAACTCCTTGCTTTCTTTAACAGCCTTTCGGTGCCCTTTTCCATAAGAGTTTCTGAAACAGGTTAGCCCACATTTTTCAGTTTTTATTTTTAAGCCCCAAGATTTCAAATATGTGAGTAAACTAGGTAAAGCGATTTGT
Organism: Melangyna quadrimaculata; assembly: GCA_949320155.1. Classification (NCBI taxonomy): domain Eukaryota; kingdom Metazoa; phylum Arthropoda; class Insecta; order Diptera; family Syrphidae; genus Melangyna; species Melangyna quadrimaculata. Next base: position 42,568,526 of record OX439485.1, on the reverse strand, counting down.
AATTTTTCTAATGCATTGTTTGGCCTTATAGCAGAAGCTAAGAGCTTTGTGTCGTCTGCGTACAAAAGTGCTTCAGGCTCGGAATCTGGGTTGCAAAACGGCATATCATGTAAAAATACATTAAATAATTTTGGTCCAAGTAATGTTCCTTGAGCAACTCCTAAGAGAACTGGAAAAGAATCTGAAAACTCCGATCCAATGACAATGGACGCGGTTCTTGAATTAAGAAAACTGATAATCATTCTTATGAGAGCCTTAGGACAGTTCAATCTAATTAACTTAAAGATAAGACCTTTATGCCAAATAGAGTCGAATGCTGCCTCTAGATCAATATCCAGGACAACTGTGCACTTTTTTTGTCTCAGATTGTGAACAATTTTATCATTAAGCATTAAAAGACAATGCTCCGTTGAATGTTTTTTCTTAAAACCAAATTGCGTATTTGGTATGATATTTGAGTCATCGAGAAAACTATCAAGAGATTCTGCTATAACTTTTTCGAATAGTTTTCCTATGTTGGAGAGTAGAGATATTGGTCGAAAATCTTTTATATTTTTGGCGTTATTCTTTTTAGCTATAGGCATTATTTTGGACTGTTTCCATGCAGTTGGAAAGTATCCGTTGTTTATACATTGATTAAAGAGACAAGTAAGAGTGAGATCAAGGGAACTCGGACATTTCCTTAATACAAAGTTTGAAATTTTGTCAAGACCAAATGACTTTTTGCTATTCAAATTGATTCTAAAAATATTGACTTTTTGATGTGTAGTGAAAGGTAAAGAAATTTGGTTGCATGCTGTGTTTGAAGGTGTAAATGTCGTTAAAGGGTTATCCAAATGAGTGTTACAAAATTCATCTACTTTTGAAAATACTTCATTATTTAAATGTATGTCATAAGACGGCGTTCGGTCTGCAAAAACATTAGCGTACATGGTCCTGAATGCACTGAGTTTAGCCTCAACATCAACCAGTTCCTGTCCATCGAAATTCAAAACATCCTTGACAATATCTGCCCCAAAAACTTTTCTCCCTGTAATTTTATCAATCTCCTTAAAAGCATGCGGAGAAGGTCTAATTTTATTAAGACGTGTTCTGAACTCTTGGTCAAGGTCATGTTTTACTCTCTCTTTTATTATTTTACTAAGACACTGTATTTGCGAATGAAGTTGTTGATACTCTAAGTTGCGTCTATTTAAATGCCTATGAAAGATTCTCTTGAGTTTTATTAACCAAATGTTGCGAATTTTCAAAAGATTTTTTGTAAGATCGGAAATATTTTTGTATTTAACGTCTTTTGCATTTCGAATGGTTGAGTTATTTTCAACACAAGAAACTATATTTTGGTTTATATTGTCTAAAATTGCATCAATTTCTGAATTTGTGATATTTTTATCTATGGGTGCTGTCACTCTTGAGAGCTTGTTGTGAAGCTGTATTCTAAATACATCCCAATCAGTTCTTTCGAAGCTGGTATAAGATTGAGGTGGTATCAATATCGGATAAATATCAAAGATATCAAGATTTATTTCTATACCATAATGATTTGAAAACGTAGGGAATGTTTTGCAAAGTCTATTATTAATATTATTTGGGGTTTGCGAAAGAGAACTAGATGTAAGGAAATAGTCCAATATTGATGAGGACTGCGGAAAGGTTGGGCTAAAAGGAGAAATGAAATCAAGGAGGAGATATGGCCCATTATTAAACCATTTGTATATAATGTTGCCATTTGAATTGCTCACTGAGTCTCCCCAGGATGGATGACGGGCATTGAAGTCACCACCTATAATTGATGCATCGAAAGTCTTAATAATGTCATTTAGTCTATCTAATTCGATAGAAAGCCCTTGTCCTGCGTTTGTTGGTATATAAATACTTCCAATAAGGATACGTTTAGTAATACCAGAGTTATTTTTACAAATTAAGACACCTAGACAAGCTGAAAATATGTCACTATGGAAAAGGAGCGGGTTAAACTTTAATTTTTCATCAATAACGATAGCAGTTCCTCTGCCATCGTCATTGCGTATGATGTTAAATCCTTCAAATGAAGGTTTATGTCTATTATTCAAAACAGTTTCACATAAAAAACAAATTTGGGGTTTGTGACTTTTTAGAAGGTTTAGTAACGCTAATCTTCTTTCATTAGATATTATGGAATTTGCATTAATTGATATTGTTTTAAGTTTCAGGGTGGAATCCATTATATAACAATTGATGCCACGAATTCAAGATATGCAAACATCTTGTCTTCTTTGTTTTGTAGTTTCTTGTAATTTAGCCAAAATTCTCTTATTTTGTACAAGAGCTCTTTAAAAGAAATATTAAATAAGTCTTTAGTTTCAGCTAGAAATTCACTCATATCGTTTGGTTGAGGATGTTTTTCTCTTGGAGGGGGATTTGTCTTTTCAGATGATGACGGCTGTTTTTTGGGAATACTCTTTGGATTTCTCGCCATGTCAGCGAAAGAGATATTTTTGTCTGTAAATGTGTTTATTGAGTTAATAACTTGATTTCTAGCTCTATTTGATATAAACTTTGCATGCTCAGCACTAATTTGCTGCTTCTCTTTGTACCTCATATACGCTTCACACTCAAGAGAGTTTGCAGAATGCTCTTTAAAACAATTGGCACATTTTGGTACGGGGCAGTGGTGCCAGATCGTGGGCGAATGCCCTTATTGTGGGCATTTTGCATGAAAAAATAAGCTTAGAGGGCGAAAGGGCATCTTGATGACTCTCAGTACAAAAAAAGGGCATTTCCATGTTTCAATCTTTTTTATAAAATATTTTTGGATTTTAATGCATCCATTCTTCCATAATTATTCAAACTTTTAAACTTGAAAGCAATCCATTTCAAATCGTTTGCTGAATGCACTCATTTTCAATTTTCCAAACGTCAAAAAATGTCAAGAACTGTTTTCGTAGTTACTTTGTCAGGCGTAGATTATTTCTCATTGCATGGATGCGTGGATCGCTCTTGTATTTTTCTATTTAATAGTTCCGCTGGCTGGTAAATTGATAATAAGTACATGTACAATGTACATAAAATAGGTATTGTTAATTATTATTTTGTTCTAATGTTTTTGGTATTCCTCAATAGTTAAATGTCTGAAGAAAAGGGTAGCAAGAAACGTTTCCAGATGTCCTGGCAAGAGGATCCCAAACGCCTTAGCTTATAACTTAGTTTTTAGTATAAAAATACGAAAAAAAAGCTTTAAAAATGATTAATTAAGTGTTGGAACTCAGTAAAATTAAAAAGGCTAACTATATTTTTACTATATTTTGTATTTTTTTGTATAAATAACTTCGTGTGCAACATCGTGGGCATTTCTCGACAGCTGCCTGAACGAAAAGGGCATTTTCGTTCATTTATGTGGGCATGCCAACTGGAAAAGTCTGGCATCATTGGTACGGGGATTGGCTGGTTTTTCTCTTTGAGTTCTTTGACAGTTTTAATACAAACATCAGAATCATGAAACTCGCTACACAGAACACATCGACTATTATAAGAACAACAATCGCCAGTGTGTCCAAATCTCTGGCAGCGATAACAACGAATTACAGATCTGTTAAACTTTTTCTCCCAATATACTCGTTGATGAAGAAGATACCTTATTTTTATCAAATCTTTAAGAGACTCTCCAACTTCTAATTGAATAACAAATATGTTTAATTTCAGACCTTGCTCTTTGGTTTTAGTAGTGGTAAATTGTGAGATTTTACTCAATTTAACACTAGGCACGGCTTGGTTCAAAGCCTTTCGAATTGAGTCAGGATCTGTGTCACCGTCAATACCTTTTAGCAAAATAGATGCCCGTTTGGTTTCTTTAGGTGAAAAAGAGAAAGCCCCAATGCCAGTGCCTCTGAGTTTTTCAATTACTAATTTAAGTACATCTACGTTATCTACATATACCTTAGTTTTTCTATAACCTAAATTCACAAATTTATATTTTAAATCACTAGCTTTACATTCGAGAGCAGCGACATTAAGTAAATCAGTAATTAAAGTACAGTTTGCACCAAAAATAAAAATTGGAGGGCAAAAGTTTTTATTGCTTACAATAAGATTTGATGGGTCCGGGGAAGCTTCTGCTTCTGTTGATTGGTTGTTGTTGTGGCTGGTGCTGGTGCTGGTTGACTCTGTGACGTTTGTTTTCGCGCCTTTTTTTGATTGTTGATCGGGGAGAACTGCCTGTTCCATACCCGATAATGCATAGAAGGTGTTGTTTGACAAATTATTATTAGAATATTCTACTTTGTCATCATCTAGTTTTCTTTTTTTGCCATAATTTTTGGCAGCATGTTTTAAATTTGATAGCACTGTGGTCCAGTTGCTGTCCATGGGATCTTCATCCCCATCACCTAGCATTGCCGAGCTTGTGCCGGCGGCGGTTTGATTTTTTTCATTAATATTAATCATATTATTAACATTCGGTTGTTTGGATGTTATAAGATCAATATTATTATTTTGATTATGACCAAAACTTAAATTAATAGTACCCAAAGTTGTACTACTTTCTAGTTGCACAACGTGCTCCAGATGTACTGGAGCACAACGTTTGTTTTTGATTGTATTTATTTCCACTTTAATATTTTATAAGAGTCACTATCTCTTAACAAAAAATATTTTTTGGGCGATTTGTGCCCCATGGAATATTTAATATATTTTATGAAAGGTAATATATGTACACTGCAAACTATATGACAGATCACACATGTGTTCACCACGACGGTCAAAGTCGTACTTTAGTGCGACTCTTTTAAACTTGAAAACGGCTGGACCATATTAGATACATCCTTCTGGGGTTTTTTTCGTAATTGCACCGCGAAGGTTTCTCTCAAAAAAATTCTCAACAGGTTGCGCTGTATGTGCCAATTTCGTTTTTCAGCAGGATAATTTGAGAGATTTGTGTTGACCCAAGGAAAGACCCTTTGGAAGAATATTCCGGAAATATCCACAACGTCACAACGACAGATGTCAAAGTGACAAATATCAAAGTGATATATGTCAAAGTGACAGATGACAATGTGACAGATATCAAAGTGACAGATGCCAAGGTGACAGATGCCAAGGTGACAGATGCCAAGGTGACAGATGCCAAGGTGACAGATGCCGAAGTGACAGATGCCAAAGTAACAGGTGTCAAAGTAAAAGTTGTCAAAATGTCAGATGTAAAAGTGACGGATGTCAAAGTGACATATAAAAGTGACACCGAGAACACGACCGAGAAGATCGAGTCGTATTGAGTCAAGATGTTCAATGAATTGATGTAGGTAAGCATTCGATAAGGAAAATGGTGGCATTTTCTTTCTTGATTCTTTTAGTGGAATTGGATTTTTGTTTTCTGTTTTCATTGATTTTGACTACGGTTCGTATGAGATCTGAAATTATTTTTTGGTATTGGACTTTTATGGGATTAATTCTACGTTGTAAGAAGTGGGTCGAACGATTCTGCATTAAAATAACCATTAAATCTGCAAGTGGATGAAGAGCCTACATGCAATATTTCAAAGAAGTCTGCGAGTGCAAAAGTATTGCTCACAAACCATCATGGGAAGCCCTGAATCACACGTTGAAAGATATACGAAATGATGAAAGAGATTTCAGTGGCGCAATGATCATGCTGCCACTTTATTTGCTTCATAGGCTATCTGTCATTTCAACATAAAACCCGACAGATGAATTAAACACTTGCCCGAAGGCGCAAGAGTTGATTTACGAAATGGCAGAGTTCTCCAGGCAATTGTTGGCAATGGGCAATTGCGTGATTCCAGTCGACTAATGTCGTTTTCGGTTGGAGGTTCGGAGTTACTCCTTTTTGAGTCCGCTTACTCCAAAATTATTCGATTGGCTGTTCCGAGTAATGTTTTCGGAGTATTTTTCTGTTCCGGAATTAATAAAGGAGTAGACCCGGAACACACATAAACAAATAAACCCTTGCATCGGATTATTTGACAAATTAATTTTTCTCGACTGAACGTGCAAAATATACATAACTATCAGACAATTTACTCCCATACACATAAATATTTCACAAATTAGTCTCGGAACAGTAGAAAATAATTCGATTGGAATCAAAAAGAAGTAGTACTGTTCCGAAATCCAATCGAAAACGACATAAGTGACCGGCCTGATTAAATTTCCACCGAATGTCTGCCATAATTAGGATGTCGATGATTTGAATTTCGTCAGTCAAAATCAAATCGCCGAAAAGTTATATTCATACAAATCTATCGAATACTTAATGGATGAAAACGAACCCACAAACTATATCACGAAATTTGACATTCGAGCGGCCAGTCATTCGTATTTAAGCTTTTTCAGTTTCCTGTGCGTCTCGCTTTCGCTATGAGAATTAATAACTCGCAAGGACAATATTGTGGGATGCTTTTGGCAATTATCTTGAATTCCCATGTTTCTCACATGGTGTGCTCACGTGTCGGTAAACATCCCGCTTTGTACGTACACCCGGCCGAGAATAGAACATAAAAACGTTGTTTACCATAAAGCACTTGAGTACAAAAACGAGTTGACACGTCAATCACAGCGGCTTGATTGAAACACGTCGAGATTGTTATACTTCAGTTAAGTTCATTACATTCAATAGAATTGTTGAATACAGAATTCGAATTGACCGAATTAAGTACATCAAGCAGCATGTGCCAGGCTCGGAAATATTATTTTTATTACGTTAGCAATTTGGGCGGAGTTTGATGGATCAGTTAAAAAATATATAAAAATAAATAAAACATTTTTTTCATGAGATGAAATTTTCTTTTGCATGTAAAGTAATAAAACTGTACGGAAAGTACAAAGCTGTAACGACTACTCATCGCGACGGTTGCAATTGCAACTGAAAAACTAAAGAATTTTTTTTATAAATGCATTTTTATATGGAATAAGTTAAACATGAATTTTGTTAAGACTATGTCATTACCAAAAAAAAATCAATAAAGGAACTTTAAGTTTTAAATTATTATTCAAACCAAAAACGTTTAATTATTGTAAACAAAAACATTACAAAAATGGTGAAAGTTTTCCGAAAACAGTTCCCCAACTACGTCAAGTTTCCGGTCGCAATAATGCGCCCGATAAATGGGTAGTGAGGCGTTTAAATAGTGCGCTGCTCATGGTCCCTTGGCTTGATTTCTTGCACCAATTGAACCCTGTACGCGTGAAAATCCAGATCTTTTACCAGAATTTGTTGCTGGAAATGTTTAATTCTCCACCACGATTGCCACACAGATATCCTTATTGTGGCTATATTTTCGAGTGACTGACAAGGACGAATACGAACAATATGATCTTCTGATCCATCAGATTGGTGTCAAATGTCCGACCGAAAACTTGTAATTGGTGTTTTCGGAAAACTTTCACCATTTTTGTAATGTGTTTTTACAATAATTAAATGTTGGTTGGTTTGAATATTTCTCCATATTCTTAAATCGCATGGTCTATACGTGATTCTGATTACTGTCAAACAAAAATCAACGTACAACTCGTATTATCAAAATGGCGCAAAGTTTAAATCCAGCGCTCTTGTTGGGACATCCCATTGTTATAGCAATAATTTATATTTAGCTAATATATGTTTTTAAATTTTTTTTGTAAGATATCATAATATGTATTATTGAACCAATTATTAACGTCGCCAATTTCTATCAACGTTACAGTTGTTGTCTTCCCTCCGCCATGAAAACATCCTGCGGGCGCCCAACAAAACTTCCACCTCCATGTGCATAAGACATAAGCACTAACATATTGAAATTTATTTTTTTATTTTTTGTATTACATAAATATGTATTTGTATTTCTTACTTTCGAAAAAGGTATTATAGTATTATTTAATCAATAATAAACATTATCAAAGGTCTAACTACGTTAAAGTTGTTAGCTACGAGAGCAATTTGTGCGTCGATCCAGTCGTGCCCAATTTTTGTTTTTGGTTTTTAATTTTCTCGAAAATAATTCTGATGATTTTTGTAATTTCTGTTATATGGTGAAGTTTCTACGAAATTTGTACATTATTTATATTATAACCAACATTAAATTAAAAAAAAAAAAATTGAAAATCCAATCAGTCATAGCCGCTTATAGCAACCGCCAAGGGACCAGCAAAATGGTGCTCGTAATGGTCGGCAGTCGTTATACCCGACTTACCACAAAAATTTTTAAAAAGAAGTAAAAAGGTTTGCGTTTTTAAGAAAATAATAAAGAATCTAGTTAAATTCTTTCGTGAAGAAAGAAATGTGTGCATATTCAAATACGTTCAGGTTTAAATTCACAGTAACTCACTTTTTGTTTTGCATTTTTCTGCATTCTATCGTTATAAGCAGCGAAAACCAAGTATTTTCAGTCTGAAATTTTATAGGCATCAAGTCGTTATAGATGACGATTTTACGACGTTATAACCGACGATAAACTAATACAAATTGTATGAAAACCAACCAAATGAAGAAAAAGTGGTCGTAAAAAGCGACTTGTCATTATTTCAATTTAAAAAAAAATTGTTTAAAACTTGATTTAGTGTAGTTTCTTATTATTTTCTAGAATGTTTGAAAAAACCACGTTTCCAAACTCAAAAATAACGGTACCTTCGATAAAAACCGTTAAGGAATGCAATTTGTTTTCGAAAATAAGATTTTTCAAAAACGCGCTACTGAACTTTATTTTGTATGTTTTATTTTTAAAATGTTTTCAAAATTGTATATGTATGCATGTATATTAGGGCGTCCGTTATTTCCCAAACGCATTTTTTTGGATAACACACTCCGGCAATCGAAAGTTTATGCTGAAAGAAGACCAACATATTTTTTTCCTAAACAAATTTAGAATAACTGTTATAGTTCCAGAGAAAAAAAAATAAAATGTGAAAAGTGTAAAATTCCCATACAAATTTGTATGGGAAAAGTATGACCTTAGAGGTAGTGACCTCGGAAAAAAAATTGTTTGGTCAATAATTTTTCTTTCAGTATAAGCTTTCGATTGACGATTTGTGCTATCCAAAAAAATGAGTTCGAGCAATAATGCACACCCTAATGTATAAATAATAACAATAATAATGTAGGTATAAAATACAAATACATTGTTTTTTTTTAAACCGCTGAAACGATTTATTTTTTTGTATTTTTATAAATTCATATTAGTTCAAAAAATCAGTTTATTTTGTTTAGCTCAAAAAACTATTTATAGCTAAGAAACTCAATTATCAAACATTTCCATACATTTACAAACAATTTTGTATTAAATCTTTAAATTTCAAAATTTTGTTTTAATTTCTTTTAACATTTCATTATTGATCCATCAATATTCATCGCCAAAATACTTCAAGTTCCAGTTACATTTTTGATATTTCGTTCAGGTTTGTACATTATTCAACAATAAGAGTTTTCTAATTCCTTTAGTCATCTTAAAAAAGCACCATTTTGACTGATGGTTTCCATTTTTCAAAATGTCTCCTAGAACCAAGGGTTGTATGAAACAAACGGAGTACCTGCTAAAAAATAATCTTTTCATTGCACTGGTGCTCCATTTGTTGTAAGAATAAAATTCGAATACAAGAATTTTCCTAGGATTTTTATAAGGATCACCTGCTCTGAGAACGTGCTCTGTTTTTATTTTTATGTATTACACCTATATAGAGTTTGAGTTGAGACTGACAAAAAAATAACTCAACAGCTTTTTTTTACCAATTTTATAATAATGCAGTGGTACGGGGAATTTAAAAACTTGGATTTTTCAATATTTGCACCAACCCAAACCACTTAGTAGGTATCCACCCATGCCTATTACTAAACTATACACGTTGGTATTTCAAATTCAACTCCATACTCGTTGTTGTTTTATTTTATTTTTTTTTTCAAGGTCATTCATTCAGAAGCTTTAGAATTTTTCTTCAACCATAAGTAGATATAGGTAATAAATACCCACCAGCAGATAAAAAGAAAAACAAAAGAGAATAGTCCTACGCTTTTGCCTCCATGAGTTCAACAAAAACAAAGAAAAAAGAATTTAATAAAACAAAAGGACAATACACACCCTTCGATTGTGTGTTATATATTTTCCTTTTTGTCCTTAAGCCTAATGGCTTTTATTTTAAAGGTAACAAATAAAAAAGTATCATTATGTACGTACACTATACCTTTATACAACTACAACACACACACACAAGTCAAGGCTAATCAAGTGCTATACCGGAAAGGAAGAATTTCTTGAAAGGTAGATATACCTTTACATAAAAGGTAAAACAACACCCCACATTTGTCATTCATTTTGTGTTACCAATTTAATTTTAAAATGAAAGACAATGCCAACAGTTTGGACTTTGCCTTAAAAATGGATTGTTACAGAAATCAAGGACACTATTATTTGGTCAAAGGTCATTTTAAGGATAAGAAAAGAGAGACAAAAAAAACTAAACTCAAAATTCTATATCCTTTCACGGAAACACATGATCTGGAAATCCTTTTAATAAGGACTCATTATATCTATGTTGTTTAGGAAGCGAATCATTGTCTTAGCATCATCATTATTGTCAATTATATGAATTCGTTTATTTTAGCTAATGAAGTCTCTATTCTTTTACACTCACCAATTATACTATATAGGGACCAATATTTTATAACCTAAGAACATTTTCGGAAGGTTTTCAAAGCTCAAAGGTTATGTCAAGGGACATGTCTCAAAGTCTTAGCTATCTCCTATCAACAACTTGTCTTCTCTTCTAGATTTTAATTAAGTTATACAAGAAACCATAGTTTCGGTTCAAGAAACACAGCGAGAGAGAGAGAGAGATAAAGACCAAATCGCTTCGCATTTCCATCCGGACTTCACTTGTACCTATGTATAAGGTTTTGTTTTCGAAGGAATTGCATTTTCCTGGAAATAATCAGGATAAATACTAAGGACTAAATTGTGCAATATCATGCCTTTTCTCAGTACCTCTTTTTCCCCCCGATCTCCTTCTCTCTCACACTCTCTCTCTTAGGGATCACCTTTGGGGAGTAATTTAAATAAACGATTTGGGGTTAAAAGGAATCAGGTTGTGAAGAGAAATCAGCAAAATCATCCCTCGATGGGATGAAAGAAGCACATCACACAAAAAAAAAATAATTCGAATAAAAACTTTTTAGATGAACATTCCAATTGATTGAACTATACCTTGGGGAACGATTGAAAAAGGAAAACCGAAGTTAATCACTAAAGAAAAAACTAAAAACAACAACAAAATGTCTGCATCTGTACCTAGCTTTCTCTAGACTCTAGAGAATCGCTGAAGATATAGATTTCAACTTTAACCACCCCTTATGTTTTGCGTTGGAACTAGAATTATTCTTGGATCTATGGGCGATGGCATTATTGACACCGACAACGAGGAGCACGAATGTCTCCCCGTTCATCCTCTAGAGCCTAAAATAAATGAATATACCCAACCCTCGCCTTATAGCTTGAAAAAGGTAGATATGTTTTTTTTTTTTAGTTTGGATTTTTTAATAAGGATAGGGATACTAGGGTATGGGTAGGTACGTACAAATCATTGTTTCGGCGGCTTCCTTAACCTTAAAATAAAATACACATTCAACCACGTAGTCTTAATGAATATTCAATTCTGCGTAAGGAACGCTATATTCGCTTATTCATGGTACAACTTTTTACATCACTTCTGTTTCTGGCCAAGAGTAGTGAGAGGTGGCTTTGCTTTGAATAAATTTTCATGTAATTTATGGATTCTTGTCGGAACTGTAGAGGTCAACTTTTATGCACGTGAGTTTCTGGAGGAGTTTTTTTTTTTTTTGTTGAGACTATAGGTATTACTGAATTTAGGGGCTTATGAAGTTATTTGAACTTAAGTTCATGTGACAAAAAAAAGCTTGAAATTGTGGAGGCTTTTGAAAAATACTGCAAGTCTTGGACTGGTAACACTATAATTAAGAAAGAAATTAAACTGTAATTAATCACTTTTACAGCAAAAGACGTTTAGAATAATAAATCAAGTTTAAAGGTGAGGGCGAGGATAATAGTCACCTCAACACACACTCCTCCCATATGACTATAGGCGTCTTATAAATTCTTTTTTTGATGGTTTAATTTTTCTATTTTGAACTAAAAAAACTTATTTGTTTTCTTCTTATCTTGACTAATTTAAGGAACAATTTATAGCTACTATGTCATTGGAAAACATCATTGAACATTTTTAGTTTCCCATTTTTTGACGGAAGAAAAGCTAAATCAAAGATTTTCTTTTGAGCCAAAGTGCATTATATCTAGGCGTGGTTCTTAAGAAAATGTAATACTAATTGTTGTGATCGTAAGAGCATCTTATCGAAAGCTTTAAACTGAGTTTTTGACTAGGTACTATATCGACGACTTGCAGGGTTTGATTTTCGCTATTTTCTAAACGGGTGGAGGTAGAAAAAAAGTTTCTTGTAGGTTCTCTAATTGTAGTTGTTTTGATAAAAAAATGCTCTAAGATCAAAGGGCACGTAACGCATGCGTATGCGTTGCGTTGACGCATACGTTCACGTTCAGGATCAAAAGAGTCATGATCATCATGAACATCTATGATGAAAGTGTTTTTTGTTTTTAAGGAAAGAGGAAAGTATAGAATTATGACCATAACGCCTACCCCAGCGATTGGAAATTACAGTTGACCTTTATTTTCAATTGGTTTCTCACTGATTAATATCAAATTCGGCTAATTTCGTTTTGATGGATAGTGTCGGATCCTAATTATCTCATTCACAAGTATCCGGATAGCCGGATAGTTTGAAGAATCGGATATTGTTTGAAGCTCTAAAAGAGAGTGTTTCCAACTACAAATATATCTCATTTGTGTACCAAATATGTAGCATTCTCCTTTGTTTTATGGTCAATAGTACCGACCTAATAGTCGTTAAAAAAAATAAATAAATAAATTGGATGTCGCAACGCCTCGTGAAGAACCCAGGGTCTATAGTGTCAAATAACTCGCAACCATTCATGTGTGCACGTGTCGACAGGAATGGAAGGGACCTACAATTTTATTCCGAATCCGAACGGCTAGACGAGAAGCACTGTGACACCGTGACAGTCCAACGCACTAACCATAACGGTACGGGCTACTTACAACTGGTCGTAAGAAAACCTAGTTTTTAAGAAGATCTAGCGGTGCCCGGCGAACGTTGTATCGCCTTCACTCAAAATGGAAACAGTTGGCGTCTTCAACGGATAGAGGAAGTTGACAAGCGATGTTGGTAGACTTGTACTTGCACTTTGGTTTCATGCCACACCTGCATTGTGACTGTCAATTTTGGTACTCCAAACGATGTCATTTCACACAAAAACTTTATTAGTAAATTGGCCACGAATAACATTCGTAGCAAAAATATTCGTGCATTGCACAAATATTCGTTAAATATACGAAGTATTCGTATCGTGATTTCCCTACGATTACATTCGTGAAGTGTTACTAATACCTGTGGTAGTATGCACGAATTAATTCGTTTAATATACTAATAATATTCGTAAACTATACAATTTTAATGAGTACATTTAACGAATTTTTGTGTACATATAACTAATAACATTCGTTAATTTCTCGTACGAATACATTCGTAATTTCTAGCACTGCATTTGAAATATTTACTAATGGATTCGTACTATTTACGAAGTAAAACTAATATTAGTAGACAAAATTCATTCGTAGACTGACCGTACGCATTATTCGTAGAATGAACGAAGTATTAGTAAAGTTTAAAAAGTTTTATCCGAAATATACGTTATTTCTTTCACTCACTTAGTACATTTCTCTTTGCCCAACTAAATAAAAAGAAACTGTGTGATCTTTTCAACTGATTAACATTTTGCCAAAGAATTTTATGTTGCAAATTAGCTCAGTGGATGCATGCAGTTCAAAGACAGGTAAGTAAAACTTGACATTTTTTTTTTTCAATTAAAATAAAGTAATATTATTTCAGAATTAAGGGAAAACCAGCAATCAAATTAGTACAATATACTAATAGCACTGTATAATGTACGAATAAATGACGAGAGCATTGGTAAATATTACAATACTATTAGTACAATATACGTTTGTTTTTGCACGAATACGAACAAAATATTCGTAATATATACTAATCTATGTCCATTCTACGAATGCTATTCGTGACTGAAAACTACGAATAAAATTCTTAGAATGCACGCAGTTATTAGTAATATTTACACACGAAAGTTTTTGAGGGTTGGCAACATGTGTTGTACTTGCGAATGCTTTGCACAATATGTTTTGAGTCTGAAGTCATGCCAGAAACATACACATACTCGCACAAAGTTGTTCTGGTGGCGGCTCCAGTGGTATCGGCTCTAATGATGACAATTTTACCATTCCTATTCGACAAACACATTCCGGGCCGCTCTTTGTCAAACCTCAATGCACGGCAATGCAGGAAAAAATTGTGCGTTGGCCCAATAGCAATATCGTGATGAATCTTGTAATCTTTTTCTTTGTCGAAGTTCAAAAATGCTTCCAAATAACTTTTTTGTTGAGCGGATTAAGGCGAGACTAAGCATTTTGACCAAGTATTTCAGCCGTTTTCAAGGCATTTCCTCTGCGCCGCTGTTGTTCCAGGTGAACTTGAACTTGTCCAATTCGTGATTCGTGTTTATTGGACGCTTCAGCATCTCTTGGGACATTTCTGTAACCCTTCTGTTAGACATTGATTCCTTTTGCTGACGGGTTTTCCTCCCGAGGGCCACTATTTTTTAATCCAATGTTTTTTCCCGGTCCATAAATAATAATTGTACAAAAATTCATGTTAAGATGCAAATAAGATATAAACACATTTGCATTATTTTTACTGCCATTGCAATTGTTGGCATCCGCGTGCAACGAACACCCTGCGAATCTTGATTCACTTTAAAAAAAAAAAGAAATTAATAGACCATAATCCTTTTTTTCAAATGCAATTGTGTAACTTCATTTGTGGAAAGCCGTGTTCAATAGTCAACCTGCGAATTTCTGCCCACCTACTCGTATGTTATGAATTAGGATGAATTAGCTATTATAAATGCAACTTTCATCCACTTTTATTAAAACCAGGGTTAGTCGTGGGATCATAATTAATTATTGTACAAATTTTCAAAACATTCTATGCAGTTGTTTAAATGTGGTGTGTACCTTTTTTTCAGCCTTTTTTCACAATAAATTAACTTTTAATTAGATATTACTGCTATTACTACTCTTTATGAAAAAAACGTTAAAATACATTTGTCTTCAAATCAATTTAATGTCTTCCATCTTGAACTGCATCTATAAGTGCAACTGCAATTGCTGCAATTTCAACTCCCGCACAATTTATGTGAAGCCTATATTGTATGTATGTAGGTATACAAGTTACCGTTGTTATTGTGAATCATTAGTATAAATTATTGTTAATTGTAATTGCAACTAACTGCTACTCTTTGTTGCGAACAAAATATTTGACCCACAGGCTGCCATCTTAGCACCTGAATATAATCTCTCAAACACATTTTTCTATCTGATATCATTCGAATTTGTTCAAGGTTCCGGAATGCATTTTTGCACCTGGTTGACAAATTGCCAGACCGAGTTCGACCAAACTTCACAGGAACACGCTCGGACTTACACCGCCAAAGATATCTGGAAAATTTGGGATCAATTGGTTGGGCAGTTTCGGAGTCTATAACAGATTTACAAAAATACTACAAACATCCATTTTTATATATAATATATTTCAAATTGTAATCCAAAATACCTACCTTCTTTAAAAATTTTATATATTACATTTTTTCTTGAATTTAAAGAAGCACTCCGTTGATTCCCTCAACTCTTCATATCAAAAATCAAACAACTTTGATGACTAAGCAGATTATTTCTGTTCGTAGGATATTAATTTACGTAGCTAGGAAAAGAGCGGTATGACTTTTTCTTACAAAGCTCTTTCTTACAATGGAGCTTCATTGTAAGATATTTAAAAAATTCAATCTTTTCCGCTTGAGAAATAACCACACTCCACACACGAAAAAGAACATTACCTGCTTTAAATTTTAACTTAACATATTCATGAAAATAGGCTTATCTATACGTTGGCTATAGCAATGTTATTTAACTTTTCTTTTTAATGAAAAGAAGACTTTAATTCTCAACTTATACCGCAAACACCGTTGCACCGCAACTCAAATTCCGATTAACCCAAATCCAAAAAAATAATCTTCCATAAGCTCACCATCATAAGCATAAGTTGTCCTGTCCTGTGTGAATTCCCTTTAACATAGGTACCAATGCCTTAACCACCCCCCCCCCCCTCCCCTCACAGTATACTGAACTATAATGTACTTACAATTGCAACGAAATAAGTCGAGTAAAATCTTAAAATTCTAACATCACGTATTCGCTTCCTATGACTTTTCTTCTTTGCATGTGTGAGTAAGTTTGTATTCTAGATTGTATGTATGAATACCTAGAGTTATGTATTGGTGCTCTTGTGTGAAACTGTTTAACACGACGAAGAATTGTATTTTAGAGAATTTCCCTCCCAGAGAACAGAGGCTACCATCACCATGGAAAAAGATATATTATTAATTCAGTTTTAATTAATATTTAGCAAGGACATGAGCGTTATTCTAAAAGTATTCACAATAACGCTCACCACTTTCGTTATGTGCCAGTAATTGCAAGAGTTCCTTCCTCCTTGCAATATTGTTTGTGGTAAGACAAAAGGGGACATCTATATATGTATATGTACTCTGGCATGGCATGCATGGAAAGGCTATAGGATGATCGAGAAAAAATGTCGTCCTTATAGCTTCTGCCACTGCCATTCCTGCTGCTGCTTCTGTAATAACGAAACGAAATTTCGGTGGCTGCGTTAGCAACAAACTGCAATTGTGGTAATAAAGATTTAATTTGGATGCTCCAAAATACTAATTTGTGCAACAACTAAAACTCAGACACAAAATGTATACTACATCTAGGTAGATATGCTTTTGTGAATAAACTACAATGAAAATAACAAAAAGGAAACGCGCAGGGATATATGTCTGCATGTAGTAGATGACAAAAATTAAGGCCATGTAGCAGAGGATAAGCCGTGAATTTTAACATTGCCATGTCCCATATAGTCTGTGTACCAGTCCTATTACGTCAGTTCATTATAATTGCAATGCTTGTTCCACACACCACACACATACAAAATACCAACAGGAAAGATGGTTTTCCAACATTTTGCTTAAAATTAAAAATAGAAATTGTGTAAAAATGGCAAAACAATTAGGGTAGAATATTTTGATAAAGCCATATTGCCATACAAAGCCAGTTATTTCGAAAAAGTACTTTATACTCCTTTAAAAGTTGTAGTTAGTAATGCTCCTTTACATAATGACAGTGTTTACGCAGTATCAACGTTTTTCAGCTGATAATTTTGCTTGCGCAGCACACACACTATTAAAATATTGGAAAATAGTGGAAAAGATACTGATGGCTCTTATCAAAATTGAAAAAAAAAACATGGACTTGGGATTATTTCAACTCTATGGTATAAGAACTCCTTCATCCTTAATCTCAGAATTCAGAAAGTCAAAATCACAGATTTCCGAACGCCTTGAAATCGGTAAGAACCGAATTTTAATACTTTTTAGTAGGTACCTGCTTATAGTCGGGGAGCCCGGCCAGGCACGGGTCCAGGGAGAGGGGGGGGGCAGTGGGGGCAATTCCCCTCCCCCCTCTGGGCAATTCTACGTTTCTGTTAAACCACACAGAAATCAAAGTCCAAAGTTGTTTCCAAATAAATTTCTGTAAAAGAATCTTTGAACACATACATTTTTTTGTTTGAATTTTGTATGATAGTAGATTATTTTTAAAAGCTAACAAAATATCATAGTTACCTATTCTAACCATATAACGTTAATGTAAACGAAATAAAAATGTAAGAACGTATGATGAAATTTTATTACGAAAGGATTTTGTTTGCACATATTCAACATTTCTGATCCAACAATAATGTTTTTGATTGGGATGTGGAATACTTTTACAAAGTACCCGATGAATCCCATTCCCATAATGCAAAAGCCAATAGCTATAAGGGCGATTTTTTTTGGAACTCCTTGCGGTCCGACTTGGCGAACATTCACATAATTTAACAACTTTGTCAAGCGAATGCAAAAATTAGTTTTTCTCAGTATTTTTACAGCCAGACTGAAGATTTTTTGTTCAGGCAACTGAAACTGAGATTTGAGATTGCTGTATGCTGTTGATATTGGTGAGGGCCTCCGAAACAAACAAAAATGAAACATCCAGGAATAGAACCGAAGAGCGCGTTCACTGGATTCAGCTAATAAAGGTTCGTTCGACTCAGTTGTTTATTTTACTTTTCCTTGGAGCCAAAAATGAGGTAGTTTCGCAAACATCAAAAAAGAGTTTTCGTCACAAATTTCTTAATTTTTTTGTATAGCTCATTTCATTTTGAATTGGCTTTGGCAGCTAAATCCTTTTTCTCTTTCTAAGTTCATACTAAAGATTTTCTAAGCTTTTAAAATGGATTCCAATTGAGTGCGTTTGTAAAATCTTCACATATTTTCGTGCGAATTTGTATGAAATTTTCTTATTTCAGTATTGGGAAATTTTAAATGGTGAATTCGGATCAGATTTGGAAATTTTAAACAAAATTGCCTGACTTGGCGTAGTGAAAATGTAGTATTACATTCGTAGTCTGTTATTACTAGGGCTGGGATATCCATGCAAATGCATGTTTTTTCTCACAACATTAAGAAGCCTTAGGTTAGGTTAGGTTGATGTGCTGCCGGTAGATCTTGTTCCCGTCACACTTAGATCTATGTTGATCTCTTGTGAATGCCCGATGGTTTGGACCATCCCTATAAAATATATAACCCATGAAATCTTATGGAGTATCGAGCCAATTGGAGGCGTTGATGAAGTTCATTAAATTTAAGATGTTCTTATCTGTTGACTTCGAGATTTCTGATAAATCGTTGAAGAAATAGCTACCCAAAAATATTTTCTTTATGTTGCAGGGTGCCGGGCAGTGACCTATTTCTTCGTCTCCGCAGCCTCTGCATAGGTCTACAGTATTAAGTTCCATTTTGTTTTTATGATACCCTAAGAGATTATGTCCTGTGACAATTCCTATCAGAATCTCTCTTTTTCAGGTTCATAATTTTGTCTGTTTTTTTTTTCTTATTGTAGCTGGGCCACAGATTCTTTGTAGTGGTACAAGATACAAGTGAGTTTCACCTGTCATTGGTAAGTTCCACTATTTTCTTACTAATCGTCTGTTTAATGACACAGGGTGGAATTTTAACACTGTAGTCTGTTAGGCTTGGGTCTAACGATGAACCAGGCTTTGCCAGTTTTTCTGCTTTTTCAATACCTTCAATCCCACAGTGTCGAGGGACCCAACAGAGTCTGAAGTTGTGCTGTTTGGCAAGAACTTTAAGCTCTTCACGACAGCATGAAACCAGTTTGGATTTGATTTCTGTGGCAGAGATGGCCTTGATCGCTGCCTGGCTGTCAATGCAAAAAGTGATATCAGCCCGTGGTATCGCCATCATTAGTATTTGTTCTGCACCCTTAATCACTGCCAGAACCTCCGCTTGGAAGACACTGCTGTAATCGGGGAGTCTATAAGATTTGCCTAAATTGAGGGTTTCCGAGAAGAATCCCGCACCTACACCCGTATTCATCTTCGATCCATCGGTGTATATTTTTACCACCGCTTCATCTGATTGTTGTTCCTTTCTTGATTTAGAAGCCTTAGACCAAATTATCTTCACAAATCATGAAGTTTCCTTTAAAATGGCATTTAATCGTTAGTGCATGTTTTGCATATTTTATGCAAAATGCATATTTTCATAATAAATGCATATTTTCATAATAAATGCAAATTTTAAGTGCATATTTTCATATTATTCGTGCAAATTATGGAAAAAAATATTTTTAAAGGCACCAAAGCCGAATTGATCGCTCCCCTTACCTCCGTTGAAGTAGAACGTTCTTTTTCTATGTACAAAAGTTTTCAAAGGCCAAAGTTTTGTTTTTTTTAAAACTTTAAATAATGTTCCTTATTTATGTGAACAAAACATATGAAAATAGTATGTAAGTTTAAAAAAAATAAATCGGGTGGCACAACGGCTCATGAAGAACCAGGGCCTAGTGACTAACAACTCGTAACCATTCCTGTGTGCGCCTGTCGACAGGAATGGAAGGGACCTACAATTTTATGCCGAATCCGAACAGCTAGACGAGAAGCACTTATTCGTGACAAGTGATACTCTTGGAGGATTTGTCAATTCCTCGCAAGAGGTAGTAGACCTGAAAAAAAAACTTTTTAGTTTTTAGGTGGACGAGGCTGGGAAGCGAACCCAGACCTCCAGTGTGACAGTCGAACGCACTAACCATAACGCTACGGGCTACTACCGTAAGTTTTTTTTGTAAGTTAATGTTAATGTTAATGTTTTAATAATTTTTGTATTTTTTAATGTTATCTATATTTTTGTGAAATAAAATACTGATTTGAAATCTAAATAATTAAAAACTGAATAAAAATTCTTTTTATTTTGAGGAACTTTGGATATGTTGTTGAGGATACAATTCTGCGTCAATACCAGTAATAAAATTTCATGAATTAATTTGTTCCCGGTAGATCCTATCTTTCTAATTTTATCTTTTCTAATATTCGTCGCCCTAAAAACGAAAATTAGCTATTTGAAGTAACTTTTATTTATTTTTTTATATTAACTCATTAACATCAAGTTTATTCAACCCAATTTTTTTAAAATTCTTTTGATATTTTGTTATGTTCTATCATTCAGTTTATACACATAGAGGAACCACGTCAGAGTTATGATATCACCAATGTAGGTGGCGCCCTTATTTGCATCTAGAACAAGAACCAGTGATAGGCAAAACAAGAACCATTTGGTCCTTAAAGTAGACTATTTCCACCTTTAGGTAGACTACTTGTGAAAATAGTGAGGAAATAGTCTACCTTAAGGAGAAAATGGTTATTGTATTGCCCATCACTGGTTCTTGTTCTAGCTGAAAATAAGGGCGCCACCTACATTGGTGATATCATAACACTGACGTGGTTCCTCTATGTGTATAAACTCAATGGTTCTATAAACAAAAAAGAAATTTTATCAAAGCTTTGTTAATCTCTTTACCCCATATAAATAAACGAATCTATCTTTAACTCGTTAGGAGTAAAATTTCTGCCATTTACGAGCTAGCTAAACCACCAAGGAAGGTATATTTATTTGTCCTAGTTAATCCTTCGCTAAACTACCTTCCTTGGTGGTTTAGCTAGCTCGTAAGTGGCAGCAATCTTACTCCTAATCCGCAAGTTAAAGATTAATTCGCCGCTAGCTTCGTTTATTAATATGGGGGTTATTGTGTAATGAAATTAATCTTCAAGTATTATTAGGTTAACGTACATGTACGTTGTACTAGTGAGTATCTACATCATATTAGTTCTTATGGTAGGTATTAAAAATACTATAACCCACAAACCTGTTGGAAAACTTTTGAAAAGTAACCAACTATCCAATGTTTTATTATTATTCCAATGCCTAATAATATACTATACAAAATAAAAAATTTGTGTTATCTCAAATTTGAATTTGTGTTGTATATTATCCCAAAATCATGCAATTTTTTGTAGGGCAATATTTGGCTGCGTTTAAACAAAAATGTCGTAAAGAGAAATTTTGAAAAAATCAATTAAACGACTGGATCGCAAACACTTGCTCTCGTATCTAACAACTCAAACTTCCATAATATTATATCATTAAAAAAAATATAAATTATTACTATAAATTAGGTACCTACTATAAATTTTGTATTGTTATTAGTTAGAACTCAAAATAAAGAATACCATCTGATGTTTTTGATAAATATTAATTTATAAAAAAACAAAAATAAAAAAATCGTTAAATCGATTATTAATTTTTATATGTAATTTTTTTTGCATATTTTTAAAACTAAAAACAGGAATGTCAAGTGACAAAAAATTAAAAAAAAAGTAACTCATTAACTCGTTTTCAAGATATTGAATTTTCAAAAAAAAATGTTCAATCATTTTTGTACCTCCAATTATTTTTTTTTTTCAAAATTGGTATAGGTAAGTGTGTCAAATTGTTAAAATTGTGAAAGACCTCTTGTGTAAAAATGCTGGTTGAAATCTGTGAAGCTGTTAACGAGAACTTGAAAACCAAAAAAATCGGTTGTTACATGTTTGATGAATTACTATTTTTTCATAATATAGTTTTAGCAGGTACCGTTATTTTTTGAGCTTAAAAAAAGAATTTCAATTTTCCCTCCAGGAAATCACATAAGAACCTTCAGTCCAAACTTTGGAGAAAATGCCCCATAGACAGACAGGCAGAATTGCGGGACCCATTTTTTTGTTCGCGTTCTCTATATCATCGTAATGCAAGGGGAAAAATATTATCTTGAATTCGGTTTTTTGTACGAATCTAAAATTTGACATATAGTACCTATGTACCCGCGCGGGTGTTAATTCCTTTTTAAAGTGGTAATAAGGCCCACCACAAAAATGAACTAAGACCCGCGGGTGTTTTTGCTTTTTGGAATTGGCATTAAGACCCAAACTTCATACATATGAATCTTAAAAACTTTTACCCAAATCTGAAAGCAGACCGACTGACAACATAGGCGCCTGCCAGGCGACTGAGTATACCCTAAGCGGAGCGACGGAGTTGCGTGAGCGGGACAGAGGACCCGAAAAGGGAGTTAAAATCCTTGAATCCGCGAAGGGGGCCACCTAAAGTACTATTTGGTACTAAAACTTTGAAAGCAGACCGACTGATATCATAGGTGCCTGTCAGATGGGGTTTATTTCCTTTTTAAATTGGAATTAAAACCCGTCCGAAAAACGAACTATGCCCCGCAGGTGTTAATTCCAATTTAAAAAGGAATTAACACCCGCGGGGGCTATGCACCTTATCCACAAAGTTGATTTGTATGGGTTTTCGAAATGCTTTTACGCATTTAGGCCGCCACCAGGGACTGCAATACTTGCATTTCTTTCATAATCCTTACGTAGGGCTAGCCACGAAACAAGACTCAGCGAGACTTTTGTAAGGCTCGTTCTCGTTAAAATCGAAAATTTTCAGTCTGGTCTCGGCCTCGTGTCGGTCTTGTATAATTGAGTCTCGTCCCGGTCTCGTCTTCAAAAATACGATTCCCGGACAACCTGTTGATTATTGGAACGAAATATTTCCGATTATGGTTTAAATATGTGCAGAAGAAAATAAATATTTAACTGAAATCTTAAGCTATCATTTGTCTTCATAAACTATCATTTGATTTAATTCAGGAAAATACTTTGGGTCCGATAATGAAACAAACAACAATAAAGAACCATTCACATGAAAGCGACCGACGAATGAACAAACAAATGGGATTTAAAAAAATAATAAACCTTAATATTTCACAAAATCTAGTTGAAATGGTAGAATTCGATTTAAGATTAATTTTAAAATTATTAAATCTGAATTTTTATTTGCTCAAATATGAGAAATTTGAGAAAATAAATTGGTCGTAACGAATTGCGGCTATTCGCGACGAACAAATTGTTTCCTTAAAATTCTCTTGTTTTAGGTATTAAAATGAAAATTTTAGTATCTTAAAATAATACTCAATTATATTTCTTCCATTTTGACTAGATTTTGTAAAGAATTTAGGTTTATTAATGTTTTAAATCCCGTTTGTTCATTCATTCGTCGGTCGTTGGTCGCTCTCATGTGTACAGTCTTTAAGTCTTTATCTTTTGGCAATACACAGCAGACTCTGTGTTCTTTATTTTCAAAACAACTTAAAATTATCCCTCAATCGGTTATCTCTTCTCTCTTTTTTTCCACTCATTCTACATAATCTTTTCATTTTTATTGCGTTTATTCTTTTATTCATCAGTGTTGCCACAAAATTGAATTTTTTTATTTATAAGACTGTCTGTAAATTTCGGTCCAAATATACAGTCTAGTCTCGGTCTCGTCTCGGATGCTTAAAAGGCAGTTTCGTCTTTCGACCGAGACTTCCCTCATCTCGTTTGGCCAGCTCTAGCCGTACCATACCTTTCGACTCATATCCTTTTTAGTTGCGATATACTCACTTAGTAATAGGGCAAGTTTAGTATTCGTGCAAAAAATCGAACTCGAGATAATAATTTTACCTAACCTTACGATGATAGAGAGTGCGAAAAAATTGGGTGCCGCAATTCTGTCTGTCTGTCTGTACTTCGACCTGCAGCCTAAGCCAATGAAGCGATTTTCTTCAAACTTGTCCCTACCACTTAAACGGGATGAGATAGACGCCCCCTTCCGTAGTAAAAAATGTTTGTTTTTGACCCTTCTACAAAAAAAAACGTTATCAATTTTTGGCGCCAAATTTATTGTACTCGTATGCCCAATTTTTTTTACCCAAAAAAGAAAATTACATTTTCTCAGAAATAACTACAACGAATTTTTTTTTTGAAGGTTTTGAATGAACAACAACCACTTGTGTTGGCTACCACCGAGTATTAATAGGCTGGAATTATTGCAATTTCATGGCTGCCACACCATCATCAGATTCTTTTAGTGGTGCTTAGTCTATAGTTCCAATTTTAATTTATAAATTATTTTGCCGTCAACTGGATTTGAACCTAGACCAAGCTACCACAGAGGCCGCTGCACTACGCATTGCACCACCAAGGTCACCTGATCGTGCTTGGTCTAGGTTCAAATCCAGTTGACGGCAAAATAATTTGTAAATTAAAATTGGAACTATAGACTAAGCACCACTAAAGGAATCTGATGATTGGTGTCGCTGCCATGAAATTGCAATAATTCCAGCCTATATAATACTCGATGGTAGCCAACACAAGTGGTTGTTGTTCATTCAAAACCTTCAATGCAAATATGACGGAGCGAAAGCTATGCAGCCTAACTGCAAGTGTTATCACGAGAAAACACCTTTAAATTTTTTTTTGCTATTTACTTAGAGAAATAATATTTTTGGAAATTTTGACTTTTTTTTTTGGAAAATGATTATTCTTGGTATAAATCTGGTAGAACCATTTTCTTGGTTTTCATTTTCTAGAAAACGTTGATATTGTTTTCATTTTTTTTTTGAGAAGGTTCTTAAAAGTCAAAACATTTTATTTTTTATTTTTAATTTTAAAACAAAATAAATTTTTTTTATCTGATAATTCAATATTTCGAAAAAAAATGGTCAATGTGTTTTTTTTTAACTTCGAATGAAAAGTAATATTTAACATTCTTCAGAATAGGTAGGTAGCTACTTAACAAAAATGTTTAATTTTTTTTTTTCAAATTAGTTTAAAAAAAAAAAACGGGCTTTTGAAAAAATTTTTTTAATTAAATCTTTTATGTTAAGTAATTAAACAAGAGAACTTCTTATTCTCGTACAAAGTTAATTTTTATAATTAGTTATCTTTATATAATTAATTAATAGTACAAGTGAACTGAGCTCCAGAAAGAAATGCGGTTCGGCCTGTTTTGGTAGTGGGCTCTCCATATAGACTATCTTAAATCCTTCAGAGACACAAATTTTGGTTCTCTATATTTGACTCTAAATATTAGATTTTTGAATTTTTGAAATTGAATATTTCTTTTTTGATTTTACGCCAGTTCATCCTAGTAATATATAAATTTACAAAAATATATACTTCTGTGATCTTTAAAGTACATTTTCTAAATATTTCCATTCAAAGAAGGAATTTTTGAAAAGGTTAAGGTATAGTTTTGTTTTAAACCCATTTCACCATATTAACAGCAGACTTTGAAAAATTGTTGTGTCTTAAAGGATCTTCAATGTCCATCCATAGTTTAAGTATTACCATTGTTTGAAATCCGATATAATTCTTGCTTTACCCCATCTCACACTAAAATAGCAAGACTGAAAATGTTCCTCAAGTTTTCCGCAAAATTCATCCCATCAATATTACCAGTTTTTAAATTGGAAACCAATTGGGCACTAAAATGTCTACAAAATTTTTTTTTATTAAAGTAATTCTTGAAATTCACACTCTTAAAATTCCAACACAACAAATAAAATTAAATCGGATAACATTTTTGTGATTTACCTCATATCACTCTAATATCTCAATATTTTAGAGATGTTAGCACTCATAAGGCCATTCTTACATTTTAGCAAATCAACAAATAAAAAAAAACGTTTGGTTTTTGGGCAAATAACTACTAATTAATTTCCAAATAGAAATAAAAACACTTATCATTTTCTTAATAAATATAAATTGTTTTTCTTTATTATTTTATATAAAATAAATTGTTCACTTAATTCAGAATAACATAATTCTTTTAATGATAAATATATTTTTGTAAAAAAAAAATTAATATAAAATACAATGTGTAGTGTGTAGTATTATAATATTTTATAATTCTTATGTTTTTTAATATTGCTTATTTAAATTCAGAAGAAAAATTAGGGCGCCAATCGTCAATCCAGGATCAAACTATTAAAACAAAAAAAAAGAAATTTATTTGAAATAGGATTTTCTCTGATCCTAGATTAAGGGTTTGCACAAGCACACAAAAGCTATAGGTAGCTAGAAAAATTTATATTATTTTCTAAAAAGTTGGACACGCCCAAAATAAATAGAAATACAATAAAAAAAATAAATTTGGCTTAACACTATTTAAAAAAATAAATCACTTAAAATCTAAAGCTTGAGAAGAAGAGTAGTCAATAGAAAAAATCCAGCATCTACGGCAGTAGTCTCGGATTGAAACGACCCATAAATAGAATCATTCCGGTTGGATTGTGTCGGACAAAGTAAAGGAATGGTCTGTCGAAACGAAGTCTTGGAGCGTCCGGTATTCTTGCCTGTCTTGGGCGAAGAGGCAAAGGCAGTTCCAAAAATTTAGGATCAAGTAAGTCATCGTAGAATGCTCGTCCCATGCCATTGTCTTGTACAATTGAACCAAAATCGATAACACTCTCCGATGAATCATCTTCGGGATCTTCATTTTCTCGAACGTCCTTGTTTCGTTTGCGGATCGGTGGAGCAGGATACATCTCCACGTGGTGATGCTCACCGATTTTATCTTCAGCACATGTGCTGAATGTGTTTATCTGAATCATGTCCGATAGGTATATGTCCTTAGCAGCGAGACCAGTAAGTCCACGAAGATCAGCTAGCTCGGAGTTAAATAGTCCCTTCAAACCCATTTTCTGTAGGCCCAAGGAAGCATTCACAAAGGATCTATGTGAGAATCGTGGAAGCTGCACTTCCAAGCCGGGTCTTTCTATGAGTGAGTTAAGAAGACTCTTCCAAGCGCCTTTAGTAAGAGCAGTCTCCATGAGATTATTTTCAAGACGATCAAGACTGTCTGCGGGTGCAAGTGTTCCATGCTGTCCCGGCATCACGTAGATCGTACTAACTGTTTCAAAATATCTTCCGAAGGCCACAACTGTGGCATCGAGATTCGGTTCATAGCCTGCTGTAAAACCGGTTCGGAAGAGAACTGCTGGAATTGGTACAAGTCGACGCTGTCTGATTGATGGATGAACCTGGAAGAACATCTCTCCATCTCGATCGGCGAACGAGGCTCGACTACAATCAGTTTGGAATAAGTTCGCCGAAATTGTTGCTAGCGGACCGTTTACCCAGACACTGTTTGTGCGAAGGTACTCCATGACCTTGCCCATTGTGTGTCTCTTAACAAGCAGATTGGTTCTTCTACGGATCACATCGTTGACAACATGGAAATTCACTTCTTCCACATGTCCCGAGTAGAATTGCTGAGTCTTTTCTTTGAAGAACTGCAGAATCTTGCCATTACCACGATCACTAAAAGCTTCTCTCACAAAAGCACTTGATGAGATATCACTGTCAGTTGCCCGCTCTACCGATTCCGTGACATTTTTAAAGACCAAGTGAGGATTGAATGTGACCATATCATCGAGTTTGAGAACTTCATTCATCTCACCCGAAGTGCTCCCACGAGCTCCCAAAAACACCATCGAAAGCATCGAGGTCAAAGCAAATGGAGAAATCACCAAGCTCCTTGCTGAGCTGATTTTCTCCGACGTTATTGATCGCCAATATGTGAAAGCAAGTTCATTGCAAAGTTGCGAGAACTGCTGAAGATCTTCATCCAAATTAAGAGTACTGGCTTCAAGACCTTTTGAATCGGTTGAGCTGGGCTCAAGTATAACAGGAGGTCTTGTTGCTCCTGACTGCGGCATTTTGAGATTACTCAGCGATGCTGGTCGTACAACTGGACGTTGTTGTGCGGCCTGGAAAGCAGTGAATTTTTGATCGTTCATCATAAGTGCTTGTTGCTTGTTAAAATACGACACGGGCTTAAGGGTGTTTGGAGATTTTTTTGTAGCGGCCGTTGTTAATGGAGCTATGGTTGATAGGGGCTCTTCAGCATAAATTGGTGTTTCATCACTAATTGATGCGGTAAGAAGCTGAGGAAGCTCCGATTCTGTGTTCGTTGAATCTTCAATAATTGATGTAATTGTCGGTATTGGCTGGTCAACTTGCTCCTTAGGTTCAGAAATCTTTGATTCTTCTTCTTTGTTGGCTGTTGAAGTCTCCACTTTTTCGACAAGAGTTTCAACAGAAGTTCTGAGAGTGTCTTCTTCAATTTTCAAAGCAGTTTCCCCCAACGGATACTCGTTTTTCATTTTCAATGGACTTTCATCAGTTTTCTCAAGCTCTTTGATTACTTCTGTTTTATTTGAGTCTTGTCCGTAAATCAGCTGTGCCAGACTCTGGACTGTTGGCTTTGCTCCGATCTCTCCTAACTTTATGTATGGATCTTCACCGTGAAGCAAATGCGATTCCGATTCAAGACTTGGGACAATTGTTGTGTGTTCTGAAGGTTCAAAACCTAACTCCATGTCAGAATCAGTGAAGACAACAGTTGTTTCCCCGGGAATTTCCGTGGACTTTTCTTCATCAGTCGTATCAGATGGTGAAGTATTTATCATTTCGATTTCTTTATTCTCTATTGTAGTGTCATCTTGATCAAATTGTTCTTCCACCATTGGGTGATTCTTTTCGAATTCCGAAGTTTTTTCGGCCTCAGGTGTTGTGGCTTTTTCCTTTGTTTCTTCATCCAAAGAATAAGTATCGGAGTTATCAATCAAAGCTACCGGATAATCATCATTTCCCTGCGATATGAGGACATAATTCGATTCTTGTTCAGCATCAGGAGTCAAAGTTGTTGCTTCATTATGCGGTTGGTCAACAGTGTCTTTTGGAATGGCACTAACTATTTTAATTGACTCATTTGCCATTGGCTGTCGAAGAGGGGTTTCTTTGATTTTCGTTATACTCAAATGAAGTGCTGGGTTAATTTGTGCAAAATTCGATAAACGTTGTGCGGTCTCATCTTGGCTGGTAAGGGGTTTGGATTCATTCGATTCTTCTTCTTCTTGCTTGCGAATAATGATGTTAGGTATTGTTGTGGTAGTAGATGTTGTTGTTGCTGCTGTGGCTAATGTCGGCATTGGTTGGCTTTGGGTCATTTGATTGATTACATCAGACAGAAGTAATTCAATTTCATCCTTTGTTTCAATTGAGTTTGATGGGGTTGTTTCACTATATTCACTTGTATTGTGGTCCTCTAATATTGATGCCATGGTCGCTGCTTGAGTTTTGAAATCATTCATGGTAAGGGCGCTTATATGAGGTATGGCCTGTTGGTTTTGACTAGTATTAGCTTCGACAATGGTGGATTGATTTGTTTTGAGGCTCATTGAGATAATATCGTCGATTTTTTGCATAATACTGTCCATAGGTGGGAGAGTTGTCCATTCGGATTCGTCTTCATTACTTGTTGTTGAGAAATCGTCCATTGATGTCGTTTGAGGTAGTTCGGTGGTTGTAAAAGTAGTGACAACAGGATCTTGTAGGTCAGCAAAAAATGGTTCGAATTTCACTACATTTGCTGATGCCTCTTCCTTAATAGTTGTTTTATCTTCCGAAGTTGTTGCTTCTGTTTGATCTTCGATACTAAGTGTAGTTCTTTGTGGTTCCTCAAATGCTGTTGTTGTATCAGCTGCAATATATACCAGTGGAACAACTGGCTTGTTTGAGGTATGAATTTGTGGTCTTCCAGTTATCACTACAACTGGGCCTTCTTGTTCTTCTTCATTTTTATTCAAGTCCGCTGCAGTCAAAGCAGGCAAATCAAATTCTTCTTCTTTTTTAGAGGCCTGCAAGTTCAGGGAAGTCAAGGTTACGGGAGATTCAGTCTCGGAAATGGGTTCATTATTCGGAGGTAGTCTGGCTGGCATTTGCACTTCCTCAGACTCACTTGCTTCCATCATGTCATCGGTAGAAGATTCCGCCTTAAGACTCTGAAGAATTTGATCAAATGAGATTTTTGTATTATGATCCTGTTCTTTTTCACTTATATGACCTAGCATAGGGATCTTCTCTTTCTTCAAGGATGGGCCAAATTTATCAGAGGTTAATAGATAGTCATCGATATTTCCCAATTCAATGTAGTTTGTTGGTGGAGAATCAGCAGGCTTCTTTTTGGTTGGAGTGGTGTGGTGGTGTGAACTTGATGAAGTTGTAGAAGGAAGATAGGTTGGAAGGGTTTCAGTTGTTGTTGTTGGAGGTTTCGGGCGATAGGTTGCAAATGTAGATATCTCGGTAGTGGACGTTGTTGTAGTAGTTGGAATGGGAGTTATCGGTGTTGTTGTTGTAGTTGGAGCTGGTGTTGTTTTCTTAGTAGTATGAGGATGATGGTGAATAGGCTTGGCTGTTGTGGTTGTATGTGGGGCGGGGCTTGTCGTTGATGTTGAAGATGGAATTTCGGTAGTTATAGTTGTTGTTGTTGTACTTGTACTTGGGACTGGAGTGGTTGAGATGGTTGGAATTTGGGTTGTTGTTGTTGAACTTTGTGTAGTGGTAGGAACATCAGGTTGGGCTGTGGTTTGTTTTCGCCTGTGATAGTGACTGACATATTTTTCAGTTGTGACTTCGATAGCCGAATCAGGAGAGCTTGGCTTACGTGTGGGCTTCTTACGTTTCTTCTGTGGAGGTTTATCCTTATGCCCGATCGCTCCAGCAAATAAAGTTGTTGCAATTGGTGCTGATGAACTTGCGGAAATGGTAATTGGCGATAATGTCGTTGATGCTGATACCGTTGGAGCTGCTTTAGTTGCGACAGGTGTTGTTGGCTCTGGCACTGGTGAACTTGATTCATTTGTCGTTAATGGCTCTGGAGATGTTACAACAGGAGAACTTGTTGTTGATGGGCGTTTTGTTTTGTTCTTCAACTTACTCGAATGAGGTCGCTTAGTTGATGCTGGTCTAGCATGAGCAACTGGGCGTCTCTTTGCTAAATCTTCACCTAGTTCGAAATCACCCATTTCAGTTGATTGGACAACTTCTTGATTATTTATGAATACTTTTCTTGTGGTTAAATCATATACTTCAGCGGCCTGAGCTTCAAGATCTGGTATTGCTGTTGTTGTAGTTGAAATTCGTTTGGTTGTAGTTTTTCTTCTGTTTCCATTTTTCTTCTTTTGTGGCTTCGGCTTGCCAGTTGGTTTTGTCTTATTTGCCTTTGTTGTGGCCTCGAAAACATCCGAATCTGGAGTCATCACTACTTGCTGTGGTTTATTCTGAGGGAATATTTCTCCACCAGTATTGCCAAAGATTGCCGGCAAAATCATCGACCATGATGAAGATACATCAGGGGTATCCAAAATCGGTTGAATATCAGTGGCATTTTTATTAGATGCAACTTCACGATTCAGGACATTTTGAACGCTCTTAACGATATCTTGAACATTCTTCTCAGGATCACGTTCATTAATCGGTGCTGAATGAATTATAGTTGGTCCTTCTCCATCGCCATTCGCAACGATGCTTTGGATTTCTTGCATTGTCATCAAACGTTTAACTAGCTCACCATTATCGTCGAACGTATAGAATTCATAACGATCGGGATTTAGCAAATTGATTGGACTTGCTACTTGTAGATGAGGAACTTGTGGCTTGGGAACTTTTACGCCAAGAGCATCGGTATATTCGGGCTCATTTCCATTTAGAATCACTGAGACTGATGTTACAACACTGAAAATAGAAAAAGAAAAGTGATTTTGAAAAATTAATATATTATAAATTTAGATAAATGAAACTAAGCTTATCGAAATATAATATTTAAATCCCTAATTGAAGGCAAACGTCGAGGGGCAGGTAACCAAATAATTTTGTTGAAATTAAGAACTAATATAACAAGCCAATTCTTTGAAAAAAACAAACCGTTGAATTTTAAGATAAGAACATGAAGTGCAGTTCTGTTAAAATCTCTTGGTACATAAGACATGAAGTTTAATAAAAATCGTTCAGCAGGTGTCCAGAACAAATAAAGAAAAAGAAATTTAAATATTAAAATATTAAAATAACTTTGGTTTTGAGTAAACATCGACTAAAATTTGTGTCTTAGTAGGGTATAACAGACTGACTGAAGAGCCCACTGTTATACCTTGAGCGATACACAATAATTTCTCGAGTTGAGGTCACTTGTACTTTTTATTTGAAGTTCTCCAGAACTTTTGAAAAAATCCAAATTTTTGTACAAAATTTGTGTTTTCTAGCTTCGTCGGGTATAGTTGCCCCGTTCTATATGATACGAATATCGGGTGTTTTATTTTTTTTAAAGATTACAAGTAAAGAATTTTCGAAAGGAATAACTGTTAAACTAGCTGTCATAATATTGAAAGTGTGCTTGACTTTTTTTTCCGAAGGTATACTTTGGCAAATCACCATGCAAAGACTTACACCAAAACAACGTTTACAAATCGTGGGAATTTATTTGCAAAATTTGCGCTCCCTTAGCCAAATTCATTGTGCACTTCGTCAAGTTGACGGTGCGCATAATCGTTCATATAAGCAGCTTAAAGCTAATACATAATACAATGGATCGATTCATGTCATTTACACTTTTGGACAATATTCATCCAAAGACCACCAGATCTTTTGCTGACCACTCTGAATCTCTCAGGAAGTCCGCCACCAGTATCAAGTGCAGAGGACCAGTGGAGACACTGTCAATAATCCATCTGAAGTGCCGCCTCTGATGCGCTGGATTTCACTATAGGCGCCCACAACGAAACCTCTGGTTCGATGAAGAGTGCTGGCAGGCGCATGCAGCTAAGTACGAGGGCTACCAGGCAATGCTGAAGACTCGAACAAGAGCTGCTAGGAGAGTAGCCCGGGAGCTCTATGGGCTGGAAAGGAAAGAGGAACGCCCACTTCTCAGGAGGAAAAAGAGAGAGAGCTCGAGAAGCGGGTGGTCAAAGCTAAGGGTTATAGCGGTAATAGTGTTGTTCGAAAATTTGATCCAAGAGTGAAACGATCCACCCGTGGATACAAAGCCAGAACCTGCCTGCCGAGATAAAAGTGGCAATGTGGTAGTAGATACACAGTCGGTGCTGAGGATATGGAAATAACACTTCTCTAGACTGCTTAACGGCGAAGACAGCCAAGATACCGCTAGTAGGCAGAACAATCCATTCAACTTGGATGATTATGGCCAACAGTTTCGTGCACACGAGCTAGCCGAAGTGCGGCTGGCGATATCAAAACTTAAGTCGTACAAGGCTGCTTGTGCGGATGGGATACCAACCGAACTATTCAACTCAGCGCGAGATGAATTGGTAAGGGCCAACTCTTCTGCAAAATTTGGAAAGTCAGTGGAAAGAATGCCCGATAAATAAAACCTCGGTATAGTGTACCGGTGCCCCATCCATAAAACAAGAGATGCTCTGAATTGCACCAACTCCGACAGATTTTAGAAAAAAAAACAGGAATTCCAAATCGATACACACCAGAGACCACCTTTTTATCGATTTTAAAGAGATAGCGTGAAAAGGAACGAATTATACAGAGCCATGTCATATCCCTGCCAAACTCGTCAGCTTGTGAAGGATGACGATGGAGAAATGTCGCTGCTCTGTCAAAATTGGAAAGAACACAACTGAAACCTTTGATGTTGAGAAAGGTTTGAGGCAAGGCGACGCGTTATCATGCAAACTATTCAACATCGTTCTTGCAGCAATTGTACGCAACGCACAAGTCAACACCAGCGGTACAATTTCTCAAAAGTCCGTTCAATTGCTTGCGTATGCAGACGATAAAGACATTGTCGGCCGAACGAAGGGAGCTGTGATAGGCGCATTTGCTAGCATTGAATCGGAGGCGGCTAAAATGGGATTGGCGGTTAATGAGGACAAGACGAAGTATATGCTGTCATCGAGAAAGAAATCTCAACATCGTCGACTCGGGCAAAATATCACGATGGACAGATATAACTTCGAAATTGTCAAGGACTTTGTCCTGGGCTCCACTAATACCTCGCAAAATGACATCAATGCAGAAATCAAACAAAGAATTACTCTTGCCAACCGCTCTATCTTCGGGCTAAGAAGGCATATAAGTAGTAAGGCCCTCTCTCAGAGAACCAAGGAGACTTTATACAAGACCCTTATAGTCCTGGGTCCGGCTCTATGGAGCAGAAGCACGGACATTGGAAGAATCGGATGCAAGTCTGATAGGTTACTTTGAGAGGAAGATTTTTCGTGTGATTTTCGGTCCGGCGGCGTGTATCGAAGGAGTTCGAAGTTGAAGATTCAGCAACGAGCTATACCGGCTATACAGCGACGTTGACCTTGGTCAAAAAGCTGAAAATACAGCGGCTGAGATGGCTGGGACACGTGGAGCATATAGACAGCAACGCACCTGCCCAACGAGTCTTCGATTCCAACCCCGATGGTGTACGCATCAGAGGATGAACCCCTAACAGGTGGTGCGCACAACTGGAGAACGATCTCAACCAACTCGGTGTGCGCAACTAGAAGCGGCTAGCTAGGGTGTTCGTTGAACCGGCTGAAAGTTGAACCAGATTTGTATCGTCAAATCATCTTCAGCGATGTGGCTCATTTCTAGCTAATCGGATATATATGTAAGCAAGCAGAATTGTCATTTTTGGAGTGAGCACAATCCATATGAGACTCTTGAGACTCCAAAACATCGCCAAAAAAATCATTGTTTTGTACGGTTTACATGTCGAAGGCGTCATCGGCCCATTTGTCTTTGAATCCGAAACCGGTGCCCCAATAAGCAAATGATTCGTGATTTTTGTGTTTCTTATAGGTATCATTGGAAACCATTTGGAGGAGAAATGGATCCAAAAAGACGGCGTAGTGCGTGTCGGCGTTACATGCCATCCAGCGGGTGCAACCATCTCTTTGTTGAGCCAAACGTTTGGAGACCGAATCATCTCAAGAAGTAGACCTATAAATTGACCACTTCGTTCGTGTGATTTGATACCTTTGGACTAGTTTTTTGTGGGGGTACGTCAAATCTCTGGTCTATATTGATAAACCAACAACAATTGATTATTTAGAAGCCAACTTTCCACGGACTTTTGCCGGAATAGGATCAGTTATGCTTGAAAAAGTGGTGCAATCTTGGGCTGACAGGATGGCGTTCAGAAATTATTTTTAGAAAATTAAATGTCATGAAATTTGTTGTGTTTTATTTTTCAAAAAAGTTCTATGCCTCTGAAAAAACACCCGATGTAAAGAGCAAGTAAAAACCTAAAGAAGACCAAAAAGTGCAGAAATATGACAGTTGATTGAAACATTGGAATGGTTGCTTACACAAAATGAATAGTTGTCATTTAGAGAAATTTAAAGTAGGAAGCAGAAGTACAAGACCAAACCGAAACATTCTTCACGCAATAATCTGTATCCTACTGCAAAACATAATAACTGCCTATAACCTATTACATACATACATCACATCATCCACCATCCACCAGCATGACCTGCGATCTTGAAAACACATTAAAAATACCATTAACATTTGATAGCCAACCTGGTAACCTAATTTCCTTTTATACATATCCAAAATAAAGCAATACACTATACAGACAACAGACATGAGCGAGGTGTTAAGCTTGTTTTGTTGTTCCTCTCAAATCGAATCGAAACGAATCAAATTACCTATCCCCAACCAAATCGAACTTAATGCGCGAGCAAGATAAAAATTTATTTAAGTTCCCCCAATCAAAAATACAAGACCATCCTGTCTTAAATGGAATTTACGCACAGGAATCCAATTTGATTTGCATAATACATTTGTCCATTTCCTCTCTCATCACCATCAATATCTAAAGACCCAGATACATCAGAGCAGCGTTTCGGCTTTTTCCAGGCCTACCAAACAGAATCAGGGGCAGTTGGAAATGGAATACGAGACAAATGTCAAAGCACCACACAGAGCAAGAAACATTTTCGGCATCTCTTGTCAGCCGTCAAACACATTTCTGTCAACATTGAGTATGGTCCGCTATATCCGCCCCGGGCATTAATAACAAGATTCCAATAATGGTTTATAGCCAGTAGCAATGACCCGATGCCTATTGCTACTTTCCGTCGTACATAGTCATCGTCGTCATCGTCATCGGCCGTCTCATTGATGCGCCACCACCCGGGAAGATGATGAAAATTGGACACGTACACCTGCTACCATAACCGAAAACGACGCACGGCGCGTAGTCGCCATTGACACCACTAGCCACAGGCAAGCATACCTATACTCTGGATGTACCAACACCAACGATACGGTGCGGTGGTCGAGAATCAAATCACGCTGCCTGGACCGGGACCTGCCAAACCGGAATGGGAATCCAATTGAAAATTACAAAACCATCATCATCAACATCGACGTTATCGTTGTCCGTTTTCGGTCGAGTGATGAGCAGGCATCGCATCAGCATCAGATTCAGCAACTCACTTGCCTACTATCGGTAGTTGGTGTTGGGTTCTTGGTCTGCTTTGGTTCCGTTTAGGAGTGAATCTCATTCTGCTGTGTGGTGGATTGGAGGCCCCTTACAGGTGCAAGATGTGATCTGGAGTCAGTGCAGTGCAGGTAGGTATCCTCGACACACAAAAAGATACTTATTTGTGATTCACATTTGTCTGGGGGATTGGCACACATATTTGATTGCTGTGTGTATATAATATTTCCGACAGTCGACAAGGCTTAGAAGCTTCATTTTCCTGGGTTTTGTTTTGCTTTGCCCTCGATTGCGGAACAATTTCAAATATCAAACGAGAAGAATGATGATCAGAAGCACAGTCACGACGACGACGATGTCGACGAATATGATGGTAAGCTGGTGCTGATTGGGTTAAGGTGAATGAGGAGTAGTTCAGCTCTTTGTTTGCTCGCTATAGAGTTCTGTAAACACGCAACGATTTCTAATAATGTTCCTTTATAACAAACGATATTATTTTGTATGCGATAAAAAAACAATTTCTAGTGGAAACTGGAAAGTCCCTCTATAAAGTTCGATATACCTTAAAATATTGGTTTTAGTATAAGAATATGTATCAGTGATAAGCGAATAAGTAAACACTCAAGAGAACATGACTATTTTGTTTCTCTTTCTGCGAGTGTTTTTTGTCAACAGTTTATAAGGAACACAGTTTTATTGGCTACGTGCAAAATGGTTGTAGAAGAGACAAATTTACAAGTGAAAATGCCTTATTAGTACTTAGTCCAGTCAAATGGTGTTTTGACCAGGAAAAAAATATAGAAGTTTTTTTCTCATCCGTCTTTTATGGTTTAGGGGTCGGTCGTTGAATCCGAATTTCAACTTCACTTCTTCCCACGGATATGGCTTCTTTAAGAAAATCGCAAAAAAGAACTCAAAATGGTCGCCCTATTTTTAATTTTTTTTCCAAAAATTCAACAAAAAATACACTTTTTGGGTAAAATTACCTTCTACACTTTATAGAACATTAAATTTCCTAAAAAAAGTGTCCGTAAATTTTTTTTTTTTGTAGAAAAAATGGTTTGGCAGCTAGTGGGAAGACGCAAAAAAATATGGGGCGTATTCATAGTCATTTTAGAGCAGGGTCTTAGTTTAACATGGGTTTGTTGAATTTTAGGATGTTCATTCAATTTTTTAAGTTTATCATTTCAAAATATTTGAAGCTATTTGTGTAGTATACCAAGTTAATTATCTTATAAAAATATAAAACCAACAATTTGTAATTAAAATCGGTCTGTATTCATTGAGCCAAAATTGTCTTAAACTGTAGTTTAGTTAAACTTGGGTCTAACTGCGACTATGAATATGTCCATATGCCTGTAATTGTAGAAAACCTAAGCTTCTGCTTAAACAACATTAAAGTCTCAATAAGTTTGTTTAGAGCGCGATGAAATTGTATGTCATGTTACGGAAAGCAGCTATAATTATGTAATATAGAATAGAACTAAGACGTTCAAGAGTATTTATTGTATAATACTCTCATTAAAGATGAGAAAAATGCGGAGTGCTTTTAAATGAGAGGGTGAAATCTTGAGGGGGGGTAAATGCAACCCTTTGACTCTGCGTACAACTTTAAAACCAAGCTAAATTTCGAGAAAAACCCGGAAACTTTTTTGTAGAGAGTAAAATTTACTATCGAATTTGCCTTTTCAAACAATTTTAAATACGCTTTTAATGTGTTACAAAAAAATAAAATTAAAAAAACACTATTTTTTCTCATGCGCCACTTGAATAGAAACAAACTCTTTTTTTTTACTATCAGAGCGTGTAGCGCTTTGATAAATTTATAAATTCACCTTTTTGTTTTAGTTCCTAAAAGAGTGATCTATTGCGCATAAAACCGCATGGACAGAATAATTCAGGAAAATACCATTAGGTTATTTTTTATGACTTTTCTAATTACTTCATTAAAAATACACTTTTTTTGCGCCACTTGAATAGAAACAGTGTGCGTTATGTCTCTATAGATTACGGTAAGAAAAAAAAATATTGTTCTAATATTGGAAGTGTAGATTAAAATTAATAATTGAAGCGCTTAGAAGATGAAGGACGTAAGCGACATTTTTAAACATTTGAGTTATAAGCATTTAAAGTTTATTGCCTATAACTTTTTTTATGAAAATAATAAAAATACTGTATGGATAATTTAAAATCAATAAAACTCAGGTGAATTTAATTTTAGAAATCTTTTTTATTTAACGCAAATAGTTTTTGAGATATTAACACTTTTGTGCATTTAACACCTTTATCTAGGAACATTTTTGTATTAAATTTAATTTTGTTTTTATAAAGGTGTTAAGTGACTTTTTGATATGTTGTAATTTACTTATTTTTTGTTCGTTTTTTCTCTTTCCCTTCTCCAGTATCTGCTGAAATTGCATTTAAATAAAACAATTGATGTTCTACACGAATGAAATTCATCTGTTCTTTTAAATTTTTAATTTTTTCTGCAGAAAGTTGTTTCAATTTGGACGTTTGTAACTTTTGGCTATAATAACCTTACTATAAGGAACATATTCATCATAGCATTCTTTGTAAAGGTAAGAACCATACTCCCTGCGAATCCATTTTACTGAGTCCCTTAATTGAACCTTGCAATAAAGTAAAAATAAAATAAGTCTGCTGGGGTATTCGTGAAGGAATTTTTATCTGCTTTTTTGCAGAGTCAATTCCGGTTAGGTTTTGAAACTAAAACGTTACACCAAAACCTAGATTTCATTCAAAAATTTCGAATTGCCCGTTATTATTCTAAGGCTGTTCCTGATGAGATTTATGAAGGCTTTGTGGCGTTCTTGGTTGTAGTTCCCAAGTAGACGTTTGGCCTGCCTCAGTTTTTGGGAGTTCATTCTAAATTTTGGATCTTTTTGCCTACTCTTCTAATTTGATCTTGTTTTTGATCGCATTTTCACCTAATCCGCAATAGGGCTCAGGCCCTGTTAGGGGGGTTGTTGCTCCTATTTGGGCTAGGGAGTCTGCCTCCTCTTTACCATCGATACCCGCGTGAGCCGGTACCCAATAGAGTTAGACATTGTTATTTTTGCCCAGTTCATTTAACCTCCGCAAGCATTCCCATACCAGTTTTGAGCTAATGGCATAGGAGCTTAACGCTTTAAGCACGGCTGGCAATCTGACATGATGGCAATGTTACGATTTCGGCAGTTTCTTTCAAGGTTACGTTCTGCAAATTTACCTTTGGCGTTTACTTCCGTCTGGAAAATGCTTGTGAACTGTCTCATCGGTCCAGATAGTTTGGTTTTTGGTCCAAATATATACCCGCCCCAGTCAGACGTTCTCGATCCATCAGTATACCATTTGACTATAAAAGTTTTCTGCTGGGGTTTTTTTCACGGAATTTCGGTCTGCGTTTTTGAACTAACACCCATTCGTCAAGGGTATCGGCTATGTTTTGGTATGGGTTACAACATTTCGCAAATGACTTGACTTTTAATGTCGTTGGCTCTTGGACTAACAGATATGTGTGAAAAATAACGCTTTCAAATTGTGCGTAAGACTATACAAAATTTAGCCATCATGTTAAGCCACCTGCGTCCGAATATTCAAATTTGAAGTAGTGTGTGTTGGCTGGTGCCTCTTGCCTGCACATGTACTGATTTTTGTGGTGTTCACCTGTCATGTCTTATCTTAAAGTGCCCACTTAACACCTTTATGCGCGAAATGAAAAGTTCAGATACATTTTTTGTATAAAGGACTTAATATAAAGGACTTAAGCGCATTTAACACATTCATCCACAAAGTTTATTATTAAAGTGATTGCATATAACACCTTCATCTTTGGCTAAATATGAATCTAGGGACGATAGAAGAGTACAGACGAGCCAGAAATTTAAGTTTTCATATAACACTTTCATCTGTAGGTAAAAAGCCAAATTTCAAAAAATGTCACTTAACACCTTCATCTTCTAAGCGCTTCAATTGTTTTATCAAAGAAAAGATGGGCCGCGGAAAACCATTCAACCCTGCAGAAAAAGCCAAAATAGAAGTATACGTGGAAATCAAGCTTCCCCTACGCGCAATTGCCAAAAAAATATGTAAATGTGTGAAAATTGTTTGGTCGAACCTTAGAAATAAAGAAAACTATGGAAAAATGAGTAAGGTAGGCAGGAAATCAATAGCCACAACAGAAGCAGACCGAAGAAAGATAATTAGACTGGCTCCAAATTCAAGCGGCTCTGCTGCTAAAATCAAGGCGAAGAGTGGTATTTCAGCGAGTCTTAACACTATTAGACGTGTTATTCGTGGGTCACAACATTTAAAGCGCCTCAAATTGAACAAAAACCACCGTTTAATCCAATACGAAGACACAATATAATATATTTTCGCAGGAAGAATATGACGTGAAAGGAATAGTGGACAAAAGTGGTACTTCCTGACGAACATAATTCAATTTAGATGGCCCGGATGGATTTAATAACTATTTTCATGTTATAGCCGAGAAGGCGTTGTAATGGCGTGGGGTTCGATTTTCTGGTTTTAAACAATTGATCTATGGACTTTCCCACATTGAAAATGATTGAAAATGGCGGCAATCTCCTACAAGAAAACATTGCAAGAAGATAAGTCTACCGATATCTTTGGACCAATATCATGGACATTTCAACTAGAAAAGGTGCCAATCCTCAACGCAAGGGTCATTAACAGTTGGATATCCGAGAAAAATGTTACCTTACTTCAATGGCCACCGTATTCTCCGGACATAATTATTCGTAAATTTTACGATTCTGACCGACAATATGAGGACAAAGAATCACTTAGTGCTGCAATCAAAGAAGCATGAAGTGCAATTTCTTTGAATTATATAAAATAACTGCATGATTCAGTCTCCAACTTGGTTTTTCAAGTTATTTCAAATAAAGGTGGTAAAATAGTTTTTATTGCAAAAAATAGTGTTCTTTTTGTAGATGAGTGATTTTTTTTGATACAAAACTAATTTTGTCTGTAAAAGAGTTTTTTTTTATGAGAAAGTTTTATTTTTGTAAAAAAGTTTATTTTTAATTTGTAAGAAAGTTATTTTTTTTCTGAAAAAAGTTAATTTTTTTTTTTGGTAAAAAAGTTAATTTTTTTTTTTTAAGTTTATTTTTGTTTGTAAAAAAGTTAATTTTTTTTTTGTAAAAAAGTTAATCTTTTTTTAAAGTAATTTTTGTTTGAAAAAAGTTATTTTTTTTTTTTAAATCGCATTGCAGCGTTATACACAGTTAGTGACAGTGAGTCAGTGAATCAGTGAGTTAGGGATGAGCGTAAATATATAATTTAATAATTGAAAGAGCAATAGCACAAGAAGTTGTTGTTTACCTTACATAATATTCTCGGATTTCTATATGGTATGGTCTGCCCATACCTACAACTTTTTTACACAGAGATAAATAAAAGCGAATTCTATAAAAAAAAAACTGCATTTTGCTTAGCAATGCAAATCTCATTTATTTACTCATTGACTTCAGTGTACGATTATTTACTTTCATTTCAACCAACAACTACAAACGAACTAAAAGCTATCCATCCATTTCTGATAATGGCAACATTAAATCCACAATGATTTTGCTATGCGAAACAATTAACTTAAGTGGTTAGCCAGCTTCGGTTCAGACTCGAGTGTTGGTGAGATGAAGAACACCGAACCATCAGAATCAGAAGTAAGAGAGGATCAGAGGACCTCGGCTACTCCTCGCTATGGCACCACAATCAACGTGCAGATTAGTTAAATATATTTACAGAGCCCTCAATACTATTTGATATACTTTTACTTGAAGTCTTCAGTTACATTACAATATTATGTATGTGACTGTGAATCTCCATGGAACTTCAATGTGTTCGTATGTAGGTAGATACTTGCAACTAAATCTAGAAATAGAGACTGAAATTGGAAACTCTCTAAAAATCTCACCTAGAACCGATAATCCTCTTTGATGATTCGCCATCCCGGTCGGGACTGTCCCTTTGTGGTTGTGACTGCTGTGGCTGAGATGGCTGATGCTTTGCTTTGTCTGTGATGCCTGTGTCTGTCTCCCCAAAGGACGGATGGGTCCAGCACTGATGCACAATCAGGGCCAGGAGTATAATGCGAATTCGCATTTTCGTTTGTGGTTTGCCGCCTTTGTGTCCACACAACCAAGTGCGTTGTCGTTTGATGTCGTTTGTCCTGCTTTATGGTTTTACCAGGCACAGTACGTTTTCCAAGCTCTAGCTTATAAATTTATGTGTGTTGTGCAGTCCTTTGTTGGTTATTTGATTACCGGAATTAAGGCCTGCAAGAAGAAGAAATCAAAATCAAAATTTAGTTACGTTACTACGGCAGTATAGAAAATGCATTCGGATGTAAAAGGGAAAAATGCTCTTATTAGATCTTCTTCATCCCTCTTGAGGATTTTGACTTCTAGAAAGAGTGTAGGTTTGGGTCTAGAATTCAAGCCTTAACGAGAAAAACCTACCTA
This sequence comes from Melangyna quadrimaculata, assembly GCA_949320155.1. Classification (NCBI taxonomy): domain Eukaryota; kingdom Metazoa; phylum Arthropoda; class Insecta; order Diptera; family Syrphidae; genus Melangyna; species Melangyna quadrimaculata. The sequence goes on along the minus strand of OX439485.1, from coordinate 42,525,202 downwards.
CCTTCCTAAGTACAGAAAGTCTCGTCAGTTCATTAGCTTTATGTAAGGTGAGTTTTATAGAAGTATTTTAATGGCTCAAAAAATAGTGAAGACTTTTTTTCTCGTCATGACCATTCTTCATCTAATGCTTTGTTGCACAGATATAAGAGTGTGAAAACAAAGTGACGGTAATTATCATTATTATGCTGTGAACAAGAAGTAAACCATCTCAAAACGTTCATCAAATAGACTTTAGTTAAGTGGTTCATAGGAAGCAGACAGAAGAGAGAGAGAGCAACTTAACGCCAGTTTTATGAAGTATGATTTATTACAATGTAACTTGGCCACTTGGCCATAAATTAAATGAATACGAGTCTACGAGTAAATGATGGCAGATGGTAGATTCTTTTTAATGATCTACCATAACGTAAATAGTATATGGTAAAGGTAAGTTATGGCAGTTTATTTCTAGAGTGAATTAAATTGCTTCTGGTAGGTAGAGGTATTATTAATTAAGGTAAAAATACCTGAATAGAGTATAAGTTGGACTATAAAATGTGCATGGTTAACACTGTAGCTCTTAGACGAATTAAATGTGAGAATACAGACTTAATTAGTTTATACTAATCAATGCACTCACAGAAGTTGCTTTTTGCTATATTTATTTGCTGTTTATGTCCTTTTTGGGTAAAGTTGGGTTTTAATAATTACAACACAAAAAAAAATGAGTCTGGGGTCGACCCACACTAGTAACTTCCCATTGGTGCAATTGAGAATCATATATACATGTGTACACATTTACTTAAGTGGTGGTTAGTAAAGTATAAATTATATAATTTTATATTTTATAGTGTAATAACTTTGGGTTTTTGGATAATCAGTATATAGGTAGGTATAGATATAGAGATACAGGGCAAAATGTGACATTACCTATACCTATATTTTGTACTTTAGCTATTTATAATAGTAAAATTTTTATAATTTTTATCTTACATACAAAACTTTTTTTTTAACTCTTCTCAGTATGGAGGGATTAATTATTTAAGCCAATTATTTCAAAACAGACTATTGGCTAAGATAAATACCAAATAACAGGAGAGTGTACTTAAATTAAAAAAAAAACATGGTCATATGCAAAATTTCGATTTAGTAGCGATTTTGAGTGTAAGAATTTTTCGAATAAAAACATTTTTGAAAAGTTTTTTCTTGCAACATTTTGATTTTTAGCTTTTTAAAGGGTGATTTTAAACATCTTAAAATTACACAACATACAGGTGGTGTAGGTACAATGTACATATATGTACCTGGTACATATTGTTGGTATAAATTTGAAATCGATATCATTGTTTGTTTTTCAAAATATTTGAGTTGAAAAACATTTGTTAAGAATTTTTAAAAGTTTTTGTTCCAGTTTTTTTGCTCTAAAAAAAACTGTTTGTTGAATTTTTTTAAAAAAATTACCAGTTTTTGACTTTTTCATTATATGTAAAAAAAATAGATTGGGTTCGGAATCATTTTTGTTCTTGAAATATTTGAGACGAAAACTAGTTTTCAACTTTTTTTTTTTAGTTTAAAAAAAAAGCGTCTGTTGGATTTTTTTTTTTTAATATTATTTGATATTCTCTAATTATGTGTAAAAGAAAATTAGTTTGAATCGAATATCTTATTTCGTTCTCGAGATATTCCAGATAAATGACATTTTACAGCTCCTTTTTTAAATTGCTGTAGTAAAAAACCGTTTATTGAATTTGTTAGAAAACCTTTTCAGCACGTTATGACAATATTATCTGTAAAATAAAATCCATCCGAGGTCGATATCTCTATGCATTCTCGAGATTTGGTGGACGAAAAAAGTACCCCGAACGTACGTTCATACACACATACAGACATCTTGCTAAAAACGACGGATTCTTATTCTAGAGACCTCAAAACGTGAAGATATGTCAACATTTTCAATTCGACAAATCGCACAAATTACAATAACTTCCAATGGGAAGTTAAAAAAATATAATTACGAATACATACATTACGAATACTAAATTTAGATCGTGCTTACAGACCAGTATGGACTACAGCATCAACCAAACAAGCCCCCTCCACCCAGCTCTGTCCCTTGCTTCCAGTTGCGTCCACCAAGTTGGTTGAAGTCGTTCTCCACTTGTGCGCGTCCCCTGTTATGGGTTCTTCCTCTTCTGCCCACACCATCGGGGTTGGATTCAAAGACTCGTCGGACAGGTACGTTGCTGTCCATACGCTCCACGTGTCCCAGCCATCTCAGCCGCTGTATATTTTGCTTTCTGACCCAGGTAAAAGTCGCTGTATAGCCCGTATAGCTCGTCGTTGAATTTTCTCCCCCACACTCCTTCGATACACGCCACGCCGCGCCGGACCGAAAATCACATGAAGATAATCTTCCTCTCAAAGCAACCTAGCAGGCGATTTTTTCAATGAACATGCTTCTGCCCCATGGAGCAGGACCGGGATGATTATGGCCTTGTATAAAATTTCCTTGGATCTCTGAGCCAGGGACTACTTAAATGCCTTCTTAAAGCGAAGAAACAGCGATTGGCAAGAGTTTGATCTCTGCACTGACTGTACTGTCATTTTGCGAGGTGATAGTGGAGTCCAGTTAGACAAATTTTTTGACAATTTCAAAGTTATACATGTTTATCGTATGCTATTTTGCCCGAGTCGACGATGTTGAGATTCCTGTACGCTATCATCCACGACTTCAAAATCGGTACAAATGTGGTGTGTATCGATCTGGAATTCATGTTTTTTTTCTAAACTCTGTAGGAGTGTGAACATTTGATCGGCGGTTGACTTGCCTGGCCTAAAACCACACTGATAGGGGTCGATCAGATCGTTGATAAAAGGTTTTAGTTGGTGCATTTCAGAGCATCTCCTTTTTTATGGATGGGTCACACTATACCGAGGTTCCATTCATCGGGCATACTTTTATCCGACCAAATTTTGCAGATAAGTTGGTGTATGCTCATTACCAATTCATCTCAGGCTGAGTTAAATAGTTCAGCTGGAAGGCCATCCGCACCAGCAGCCTTGTACGACTTTGAATATCACCAGTCGTACTTCGGCTAAGTCGGGTGGACGGAACTGTTGGCCAAGTTGAATGGGGTGTTCTGCCTACTAGCGGAATCTTGGCTGAATTTGTCATTAAGCAGTCTAGAGAAGTATTCTTTCCAGATCCTCAGCACTGACTGTGTATCTACTACCAAATTCCCACTCTCATCTCGGCAGCCTTCCGTTCTGATTTTGTATCCTTGGGTGGATTTCACCCTTTGATAAAATTTTCGAACATCACCCCTGCCACTACAACCGTCAATAGACTCTCAACCGCCCGCTTCTCCTGCTCTCTCATTTTTCTCCTGAGAAGTTGATGTTCCTCTTTCCTTTTTAGCCTATAGAGCTCCCGAGCTACTCTCTAAGCAGCTCTTGTTCGAGTCTGCAGCATTGCCTGGTAGGCCCCGTCCTAGCTGAATGCGCCAGCCGGCCACCTTCATCGAACCAGGGGGTTCGTTGTGGTCGGCTTGTAAACGCAACACATCAGAGGATGGCTTGTTGACAGTGTTTCCACTGGTAGTCTGTACCTGATGCTAGCGGCGGACTTGCTGAGAGATTAAGTGTTACATGATCGCCTCGTCTGCCAGTCTGTATCCGCTGGAATTTTTGTTGTGAAGGCTGTGTCCTCCAACAATCGAACCAAAGATGCCCTCTTTCCCTAATATTGGTTAAGTCATCAAGAATGATCTTCACGTCGTACTTCGGGCACATATCATACGTTTTCTCCAGGAGATCGTAGAATGTTTCTTTTGTTGAGTCGTCTCTCTCTCTTTATGAGGGGCGTGAGCACAGATTAGGGTAATGTTTTTGAATTTGCCTGATGCGGATTGTGAGCTTATACTTAGGAAGCCCAAGACTTTTAAACTAAGTCTTCTCGTTATCACGAAACCACAACCAAAAAGCCGCTTACCCCGCTCCTTGAAGTACTCGCCGTAGTAGATGTCACACATTGCAGTCTCCATATCCATATGCCTTCTCCATCCCATCGCACTTCCTGGATGGATGTTACGTCAGCATTTAGCCTGTCCAGGTTCTCCACTAATTGTTCAGCCGCACATGTTCTGTATAAGAACAGGACCTTCCAGGTACAGATCCAAAATTCGTTGTCCTTGTTTCGTTGTCTATATGGTCGTCAACATTAAAATCATCCATATCCGAGGATTGCAGTTGTTTCGGAACGAATACATATAAGATGTCATACTTTGTCAATTAGAATAACTTATAATTGTATAGCCTCATTTATGATATTCGTAAATTCTGAGACTACTAATTGCTTTTAAAAGGATTATTCAGAGCTATTGTAGTTTAAAAACTTGCAATCACATTTCGGAGCTTCTGAATTTTTCGATAACTCTCCATTAAGTTCTAATATACTATTTCATTCGTGCAGTGGATAGAAACTCTGAGAAAATATCATTTCTTATGCAAGGCAAAACAAATATCAAATATGTACTTAGAATTCTTGAAAACTTATAAACAAACAAATATCTTATCAATGACCCACTATCTGATTTTAATGTTAATTCATTGAATAAAATTAAACTTCATTCTTACATTGTCATACAATTGATTTTCTACTAACTTTCTATTTTTTGGAACCGTTAGGTTATAAGGATACTAGAGGTATAGCTTCGAAAAAATAAAAGCACATCCTCCAACCATCCAGATATATTTGTAATACGTATTATACGAATGTCTGTGTATAGTATGTCTGTGCATTACAGAACATCAAATCTTGTTTTTGCCATCCAATTTTCCATAAAATCCTCAACAATCCCATAATGACAATCTCTGGATATTGTGATATCCTTAAACATTCAAATGCATGTTCTTCTCTAAAGCTTATATAAAAATGGAAAAATTAAGTTGGCATTGTATTTGCTGTGCTGCTGGCATAGTCGCTGGCATGACAACTACTTCTTCTTTAATTCCGTAAACGATTTTCCAATTCCAATTTCGCTCTTAAGATTCTGACAATTGCATAAGTTGATCTTAAAAACGACCTCCACTACAACATGCATATAGTAAACATATATAGTAGTGACCCAATTTGAATCGTTTTATGGTTGTAGAAACGGTGGCGATTTCTCCATCCCCCCCCCCCCCCACTCAGCCCTCACGACCTCTCATTTGATATCGCGCAGCAAAGAAAACTCAAACGCTGTCTTAGATAAGAAAGTTTTCCTTTGTCAAAATTGCATAGATACCCCTGTGTATACAGAAGGATATTCGCTTCTCATATTCCTTCCAGAGTTTTGCCATGTTGTACATAGTCGTCGTCGGTCGTTGGTTGGTAAAAGGTGGTAGAGTGAAAAAAAAAATAAATAAAAGTCTGGTGGTAGCATCCTCTCTCATATCAAAACGTGTGGAAAAATTCTCAGAGCCCTCTTTTTATGGCCTCAGGTAGGTAAGACACCATTGAAGCTATAATCAGTTTAAGCACCTCAGTTTGAAATTAAATGCAAATCAACCAATGAACATTTGCATGCGACAACACAAAAAGATGGCTGGCAAACCAGCAGGGGGGAAAGGTTAACAAGAATCACCGAACAAAGGACTTTTCATAGAAAAAAAACGTCTCCTCCCTAAAGAATGGTTACTCACAAACGATAACAAAATCAAAAAAATAAAATAATGTTAAGTCAAGCAATTCAAGGAATATTCTAGGAACAAGCTAAAAGAGGGTGGCAAAATCAAAGCAAGGATTTCTGATGTCAGTCTCCAAGTTGACACATATTAGACGACCGTTTCAGTAGACAAGGCACTCCGTTCATTATTTTGCTGGGAAAATATCAACGACGAAAACAGAAAAGGCGAGAACCGACAACGACGAATGTATAGGGAAAATGGAAAATTTTTTAAGCTAGGTGCTGGGATTGGGGACCGAAAGTCAGAGTTGTGTTTTTTTGTAATTTAAAGGATGACAATGAAGGGAGAAGATTTTTTTGTGTCGCAAAGGGCGAAATGTGTTGTCTTCGGTGTTTATTAAGGATGCACACATGTAGGTATATCTACAAAATCCAGAAATTTGGAATTGTATAACATCGCGTTGCGACCCGACAAGGGTTGCCATCATAGTATTTTGCTTAGCTTGGTGAAGTTTTTTGGTCAGTTTAAGAATTGTTTGTGAATTAAGAGGGCAAGATCACAAAAGCTGTATACATAAACAAGTAGTGTCTTTCATCATTACACAAAAGTGACTTAACTCACAAATTGTCTTTTTTTTTGATTTGAGCATACATTTTTCCTAGGTTAGTTGAACTGTGTATCCTTTCATTTATTTAATTTCCTATAGAAAGTTTAAAAGTATAATTTGCAGCATTTTAATTAAATCTCATTATTACTTGCGACATAGGTACTTTAGGGCAAGTATTTCGGATTCGTAGAAAAAAATTGAACTCGAGCTAATATTTTTCCCTAACATTACGATGATAGACAACGCGAAAAAAGTAGGTAGGACAATTGTGTCTGTACCTCGACCTGCAACTTTAACCACTGAAGCCACGTTCTTCAAGCATTGGACTTGAGGTTCTTAGGTGATTCTCTAGGGGGGAAATTAATTTTTGTACGCTCAAAAAATATAAAAGTAATTTATCTCAAAAACGGCTCTAACGATTTTGATAAAAAAATATGAATTACTACTTCAATAAGAAGAAGGTAAATAATAACAATAGAAAAATTGTTTTTGTTTTTTGTTTAGTGCACCGCAAAAACATTCCAAATTAATAATTACTACCTCAAGCATGTTCAATATTTTGATAAAAAAAAATTACCAATACCCCAGTTATAAACGGTACGGGTCATAGAACCGATTTGTTGGTCTTCAAATTTATCGTTAACGGCACGCCAATTTCAACCGAATTTCTTATACAAGATGTCAATATAACGGGTGATTTTTTTGAGGTTAGGATTTTCATGCATTAGTATTTGACAGATCACGCGGGATTTCAGACATGGTGTCAAAGAGAAAGATGCTCAGTATGCTTTGACATTTCATCATGAATAGACTTACTAACGAGCAACGCTTGCAAATCATTGAATTTTATTACCAAAATCAGTGTTCGGTTCGAAATGTGTTTCGCGCTTTACGTCCGATTTATGGTCTACATAATCGACCAAGTGAGCAAACAATTAATGCGATTGTGACCAAGTTTCGCACTCAGTTTACTTTATTGGACATTAAACCAACCACACGAATGCGTACAGTGCGTACAGAAGAGAATATTGCGTCTGTTTCTGAGAGTGTTGCTGAAGACCGTGAAATGTCGATTCGTCGCCGTTCGCAGCAATTGGGTTTGTGTTATTCGACCACATGGAAGATTTTACGCAAAGATCTTGGTGTAAAACCGTATAAAATACAGCTCGTGCAAGAACTGAAGCCGAACGATCTGCCACAACGTCGAATTTTCAGTGAATGGGCCCTAGAAAAGTTGGCAGAAAATCCGCTTTTTTATCGACAAATTTTGTTCAGCGATGAGGCTCATTTCTGGTTGAATGGCTACGTAAATAAACAAAATTGCCGCATTTTGAGTGAAGAGCAACCAGAAGCCGTTCAAGAACTGCCCATGCATCCCGAAAAATGCACTGTTTGGTGTGGTTTGTACGCTGGTGGAATCATTGGACCGTATTTTTTCAAAGATGCTGTTGGACGCAACGTTACGGTGAATGGCGATCGCTATCGTTCAATGCTAACAAACTTTTTGTTGCCAAAAATGGAAGAACTGAACTTGGTTGACATGTGGTTTCAACAAGATGGCGCTACATGCCACACAGCTCGCGATTCTATGGCCATTTTGAGGGAAAACTTCGGAGAACAATTCATCTCAAGGAATGGACCGGTAAGTTGGCCACCAAGATCATGCGATTTGACGCCTTTAGATTTTTTTTTGTGGGGCTACGTCAAGTCTAAAGTCTACACAAATAAGCCAGCAACTATTCCAGCTTTGGAAGACAACATTTCCGAAGAAATTCGGGCTATTCCGGCCGAAATGCTCGAAAAAGTTACCCAAAATTGGACTTTCCGAATGGACCACCTAAGACGCAGCCGCGGTCAACATTTAAATGAAATTATCTTCAAAAAGTAAATGTCATGAACCAATCTAACGTTTCAAATAAAGAATCGATGAGATTTTGCAAATTTTATGCGTTTTTTTTTTTTAAAAAAGTTCTCAAGCTCTTTAAAAATCACCCTTTACAAAGATATGCAAATGTTCGAAAATATATTTTTTTTTTTAATATCTTGAAAACGGGTAAGTGAATATTTGTTCAATTTTCTGCCAAATTTTATATTATCATCAAATGCTAAAAGTAAACACACAGATCGGTTTATCCAATAATAAGAAAGTAAAAAAGTGGGTTCTATGGAAAGTAATGTTTATTAGAACACAAACAAAATTATTAATTTTAAGGTATCATTTTATCAGAATTCTTGAGGCGGTTTTTCGAGAAAAATAAGTTGTTTTTCTTAACGGGTATTTAACATTTGTTGAAGATCCCGTTATTTTGGAACTTAGAAATATGATTGACAATCTGACGGGATCGGCGAACTTGTAATCAAAACAAACAATTTCGAAATTTACCTCCGCAACGTTCTTTTTGTCAAAAAATTAAAAACTAATTTTATTGCGCTAAGATAGTTTCAACTATTCTACAAAATAATAAAAACACGATTTAAACCAATTTTTAAAAATAATTACCGACTATTGAATTTTTTGTGTTAATTTTAAAAATTTGTAGAAGCTTCAACCGAAAACAAAATGATAATATGAAATATAACTGTTTTCGAGAACATCAAAAACCAAAAAATGGTTCTACTAGAGGACAGAGGTAACCAAAATAAATATTAAAAAAAAAAAAAAATACCAAAAAATAGCCTTCTTCTAATATATTTATTTTATATTTTCTTTTCTTTTTTTAATTTTTGGAGCCGATTAAATAATATTTTCCTTTTTGGCTAAAAAAATGATGTATGGTACCGTTATTTTTGGACCTTAACCAAAATCGTTTGGGCATTATTGCTTACTAAAAAAACATTAGGAACTAAGTTTTAAGAAAATCCATTCAGCCGTTTAGACTGTAGGTGCGCGGACAAATGGATTTGTGAGACCCACTTTTTTCGCGTTCTCTTTCATCGTAATGTTAGGCAAGTTAATAATCTAGACTTCGATTTTGCTAAGAAATTTATTATAGTCTGGGTGCCCGCCATATACGACCTACCCTCACCGCATTACCAGGTGAGGTGTAAGTATACAGTTCTCATAGTGTTGACTAGAAAATAGTGGGCCCTTCTCAGAGTTGCCTTGCTTTAAAGGTCAATTTTTGCGTTTATTCAATTATCTGATTGAAATTATGTATTTTTTTTGTAATAGTAGCTAAGTGGGCTGCAGGTCAAATGAAACAATTAAATTATGTCACAACGTTTCGTCCATGAATATGGACATCATCAGGTACGAGCAATGATGGTTTAATTATTACATTTATATTGCACTTAAACACGAACATAGATGTTCCCAGTAGCAAGTTTAACTGACAAGTCAGAGACAAGAAGAGATTATGTATGAATAAATTTATTTGAAAAATGGTCAAATACGGGAATTTTTTGAAATCTTAAATTTAAATAGGGTAAAGAAAGGTGAGCGTATTAAAAGGTCAACCACTTATCGTTGGAGAGGTTTTCTGAAAAATTAATATTTAACATACCTAAAAAAAATTTTTCGCTCATTTTTAAAAATAAAATCTGGTATGCCAAAATTTTCAAAAAAAAAAAATTATTTATTTTTTTTAAGAACCCAAAAATTATTTTTTTGAAAATTTGTATACGCAAAATTATTTGAATTGTTAAGGAGCTCTTGTATACAAATTTTGGTTGAAATCAGTGCAGCCCTCAACGCGAAATTAGAAAACGAAGAAATGCGTTCTATGACAGGTACCTACCGTTATTAACCGTTATTGGTAAAATTTAGTTTTTATCAAAATATTGATCATATCCTAGTAGTAAATGCGCATCTTATCATCAAAATGCTTTAAGCCGTTATCGAGAAAAACCACTTTTTCTTAATGGTTTTTCAATTTTTTTTATTGGAAGGTACCGTTGTTTTTGAATTTAGAAACATGATTTTTTCAAGTGTTCTACAAAATAATAAAAAAATATCTTACACCTAGTTTTGAAAAATATTCACCAAGTCCTTTTCAGAATATTTAGTTTTAAAAAAGAAAATTGATTTTTTTTTTTAATTTTCAAAAAAATTTAATTTTAAAATTTTGGTTCACAAGGATACTACTTTTTAGAAATTTTACATAAAAAAAATGACTCAACTTAACGGTTTTCGAAAAAATCAAAAATCAACAAAATGGCTGTACTGGAGGTACCAACAATAACCAATTTTTGAAAATAAAACAAATTATCAAAAGGTAGTTTTTCTTTATTTAATTTTCTTGAATTTTTTCAACAAAATTAGCGGACGCGTTTATGAGATGAACATCATTTTCGATTAATATTTCTCTTTGCGTCAGAGAAACCAGGTATGTAGTTCTCTGTGCCAAAATTTATTAAGTGCAATTCGTTAAATAGCATGTTGGTCACTAGTGTTCGTGTTAATTCATCATTCCTAGTTTCTGGCAAATCAAAAAATAGCAACCGTATAGTTTAAATGGCCATACTGCTGGGTTGAAATAGCTTACATTAATGTTATTAATTTCAATTTTGTTTATTAAGGTAAATAGCAAAGAAAGAACGCACTGATAAAAGATTTTTCACGATTTGCTTCTAATAAATAGTGATTTTATTGTTTTTAAGTGAAGACTGATTTTTGTTTGTATTAATAAATTGAATAACGTTCGCAAGGATTTAATGCATTTTTTCTACCAAAGCAATAAAGCGGTAGAAACCTTTAAATAATTAAAGAAATTCATTTAATTAATAATCAGTTTGTTTGTTTTTTTTCTTTCTTTTTAGAACATCACCCTACTTTATCTGTATAAAAATATAACTATAGGTATATCTTCATCATAATTTCCCATGGTAGATAAACATAAAACTTCTCTACAGCAACACCACAATTCAAATTCAATATATTATGACCTCACTGACCCATATATGTTAATTACTTAATTTATTAGCAATTCATAATCAAAAAGGGAGGGGGAAGAAATAACTAAAACAAACTTTATATCGATAAAATGCCAATGAATTTAAATTGCTTTTCAAATGACGACGCCCGTTCTGCCATCAGAAAGAAGTCCGTCAATGCCGACTCATCAATAATCTATATACAGACACACACATCTACCTACCTATCTTTATACTTGTCGGATGAATCCATTCAATAAAAGACCACTAATTGATTACGCAACCAGTGGCTAATGAAACAAGTTTATTGACCTTTCGAAAACGCCATCATCCGGCCACTGGCCTGTCATGGTTGATCTAATTTTCAGTTGTTAATGATGATGATGGTTCGAGTTCAAGCAGCCCAGTGTCAGTATCAATAGGTATCTACGTACGTTAGGTGTATTATGTAGTATCTATAGAATATTTTATTAATATGCTTATGTTAATCAATGTGTAAACGAGATGAGGTTCGAACCACAGCACGCAATGTAATCTATTGCAGTGCCTTTGGTTTTGATTCAAAGTCTTAGATCACGCACGTATATGGTCTGTTTTTATGGTGACGGGAGGGAGAGCAGCGTCGAGGATAGGAGACCCCAATTTTTGTTCTCTCAATTCAATCAGGACAAAGAATTATGTTATCCAACGCAACAAACACATTTTCACCGCAAGACATTATCATTAATCTATACTATGTGAATTTCACAAGCTTTATAGAATGTCACAAGAATACAATGTTAAGCGGAAGAAAAGACTCAAGAGTCAATACCAACAATTTTAGTTTTATAGCAACAAATATGTTTTTTTGTTTCAATTCCTAAGTATACCTAAATTAGGTAAACAAGGGTAAATGTCCATATTTCCTAAATAGGAAAGGAGGGAGATCAATTTCAAATTCAAATTGTTGTTAATCTAAATACAAAGAAATAATAAAAAAATATTCTATTTTCGTAACAATAAGCAAAAAAGTTTGTGAAATTTTTATCGTATTTTCCTACCAAAAGTTTTTTTGGAAAAATTGAAAAATTGATAACTATAAATCTAGTGAAATTCACCATCAGGCGTCATAATTAAATAAATAAATTAGACAAATTAACAATTTAATTGTACTTGGCGTTATGTATAAACACACAGACATATAAAACATGTAGCCATCCTATAGCGTCTATTTAGTCTATACAACATTTTGTGGTCATCTGTGCACATATAACGTGAGAGATTATGGCCTTAAGCCGGTACGCCATGCGATGATGGTAATGATGCGCACCGATAGTGATAATGCTCAATCGTAAACTCAAAACCTGGACAGCATTTTAATGAGGCTCGTTTATTTGATGTCTACCGGCCGGCTGGCCGACTATGTCGTATTAGATTATGTACTTTGGGTTACTTGCGGTTAACATGGTTATAGTGCACCCATTGCATGTAGCTCACCAGCCGCCATCGGTATCGCCACCGTCATCATTTCATTTGGTTGAGGGTGAATTTGGTTTTGGAAGACTAACCGGGTAATAGGTGACAATGTATTTATTACAATGTTATCGTGAAATGCCTGAAGTTGTACACCCACCTATTATCGGTATCGAATACAGTTCAGAGGTTAGAAAAGAAACTGTAAAGTCTAGCTATATATTGGAGATTTGATCAAGGATTACGTAAGCTGTAAGCAAAATTTGATTATGTTCATTTTGATATTTTGAACAAAAATTGTTGTTTTAATTATAAATAATAAATTATTGCATAAAGTTTGTTGCACGATTATGCAAATATATTTTTGTAAAAAATTTTTAACATATTATTATGCAATAACGGGTATATCTGCAATTTAATAATTACAACAAAAATAAAGAAAAAATTATTTGGCTTTAAGGAGTTTTTGGAAGGAGGTAACGCTAATAGGTAGGTATAATTGTATGTAGTTATTCTTGTGAATCACTTTACCTTGGGAGAGTACGATAACTTGGGCGCCGAAAATTAATAACGGATTTTTGTAGAAGGGACAGATACAAGCATTTTTTACTATGGGAGGGGGGTCTATCTCACCCCGTTTAGGAGGTAGGGGCGATTTTTGATAAAAACGACTGAAAAGGAAAAACAAATATTAAAAAGCGATACACTCTTTGGAGTCAAGCAAGGATGCTTCGCCTTATAGCTCTTCGCGCTGTATATAAATGATTTACACGAATCTTTAGAAGGAGGACTCTATATCGACTCGCTTAACATAAGGTTGCTTTTGTATGCAGACGATATGGTCGTTCTGGCGGATGACATCAATGTTTTACAGCAGATGATAACGCGCCTAGAAAATTACTGCGAGCAATGGGGTTTGGAAGTTAACCTATCCAAATCAGAGATAATGGTGTTTAGAAATGGAGGAAGCATATCTTGTCAAGAAAATTGGACTCTTAATTGAGAGAGAATACGAATAGTTTCTAACTATACATACTTAGGAGTTGTACTATCACCGAAGATGTCATTTTCAAAGCATGTAGAGCAGAGAAATAGTGCAGCCAAGAACAGCATAAACTCAACGTGGCAGTGTTTTATATCTAAAAGATACATCAATCTAGGCGCAAAGTGGTAATTGTTTCAGGTGGTTTGCAGGGCAATCCAAACTTATGGTGCACTGGTCTGGGGTTTCGGTATGTTCCAAGAAGTAGATAAGCTCCAACGCTATTTTTTGAAACGAATTTTAAAACTACCTGCATTTACACCAAACTACGCGTTGTCATTAGAAACAGGGGCAGAAGACGGACACTATTATACCCTTGATCTTCACCTCCGTTATATAGCAAAAACAATGTCCGAGTACAGTGAAAGAAGACTACCAAATCAACTAACAAAAATGCTTTTGAGAAATAAAGTGATTTGGGTAAAAGAGGTAAACCATCTTGGACATAGGTTCGGACTGCATTGGGATGAGAGTGATACTTCTCAAACTGAATGGATCAAAAAAACATGGATTTAATGTGGATGCTGAAATCAGAAAGCCATCAACAAAATCTAAAAAAGGCATCTGAAAGCAGTACATAAACATCTAGATCATTCAAGAGGACCAATCTTCATTACCGACGGGTTCGAATTAAACAAGATCACTTGGATTTTCAAGGCAAGATGTGACTTAATAAAACTAAATGGGAATAGGTTTGGACAGAACGACGAAACCTCAATATGAACTGTGTGCAACTTAAGGGAAGAAGAGAACATTCATCATTTCTTAGGCAAATGTCCAGGTTTAAGAGAATTCCGCGCAAGTTTCTTTGGGAGAGCCAGCTTAACATTTGATGCAGTTATCCTTATACTAAATGGAGAGAACTGCCATGATTTTCATAGGCTTTACAATTACATCACTGTGGCCTTGCGATACAGAAATGAGCTAGTGAGAGAATTTAACTAATAAAAGTTTTCTTAAAAAATCATCATTAAACTCTATTGAAAATGTTTAAAATTAAAGTAAATTTAACTACCCGACAGACGACTTTTGTCATTGTCGTAAGTTTTAATTTTGTACAAAATAATTAAACTCAAAATTAAATTTAAAAAATTGTAAACTTTTTGATATTATGTTGGAAATAAAAACATTCTACTACTACTACTATTAAAAAGCAACGACAATACTTAAAATGCAAAACAATAAAGGTTTTAAAAGCCAAAAATCTGATCTTTAATCCAGCATTTAAATTAAATTATTTGTGTCAATAAGTTTCAAAAAATTTTCATTCAAAATTTTGACAAAAAACGCAAAAAGAAATGATTGGAACAATTTTGCTCAAAATTGTGAAATGGAAAACTAAATTTTCTTTTTGTGCTCAATGCTCATATCAATTCTGAATCCAACACAAATACCCAAAAGATTTTATGTCCTCTAGTTTTTGATAAAATTGAAAATACTAGAAGTTCTTATGAGTATTAGGCTGCAGTCATACAGTAGAGCTCAGTTAATGCGATTTTTTATACATTTTCATTTATCATATGTAGCTGTTGACATTGCAAACAGAGAATATATTCAAAGTTCCTTAAATGCAAATGAAATTTGGCATACACCTAACCTCGCACATACCCCAAATCCTATAGTGAGTCCAAGCAGGGGGGTTCCAGGGGGGCAGCATGTTCCCATACATACCTCGCTTTTAAAATGCCCGCCTAATGCTGGGTACAAGCACTTTATTTAAACATCAAATTTTGCATACACCGAACCTCGCACATACCCCAAATCCTATAGAGAGCCCAAGCAGGGGGGGGGGAAGCATCTCCCCAAAAAAAATACCTCACTGTTTATACGCCGTAAGGCTGGGTGTTGGGAAAGTATGATAATTTAGAGTCAATTGGTATATATTCTATATAAGACCACGTAAAATACTCAAGCAGAAAAAATTAATAGTATTAATATAGTAGTTTTGGTAATTTTTAATTTTCTCAAAAAATAGAAGACATAAAATAATTTTATTTTCGGTTTTTGATTTAAAATTAATATGAGCAACGATTTCTAAGAAAAAAAATATAATATAAAATCTCAAAGTTTTGAAAAATTACATTTTAAACATTTTTTTTATGTTTTTTTTTCGCAAATTTTTAGTTTAAAAATAGTTTTTTCAACAGCTATGGATAGATTTAACTTGATTTAAAAACTGGCTAATAAAACAGAGTATTGGCTTTCAAAAAAGATATAATACTTAATTGTAGGTATTACCGTTTTTTGTAAATGATTTTTTTCCATTTAAGGTACCTTTTTCATTAAATTGCCCCTCCCGCCCAAACGCGAAGAGATAGAACCCCCCACCCATAGTAAAATATGTTTGATTTTGACCCCTCTACAAAAATCCGTTATCAATTGTCGGAGCTCAAGTTATCGTACTCGTGCCCTTTGCCTTCGGCGCTTATTTTTCTCACGGTGCTTGTTTAGTAAAATCTTAATTTCTTGTTTACCATTGTGTCACCAAAGGATTAAATACTTCACAGTTGCAAGAAAATCTTTAGTTATTTTGGGAAATTTGTGTCTTAGGAGATTAATGGCACTACGTCTATCTACGGCTCATTAAAATCAAATTAAAAACTGATAAGGAACTCTATATAGCAACCTGTCTGGTAATACAAATATTTAAATTAAACAGGGTGCCCTAAAAGTCAACGCCGGAATGAAAACGAGTGATACGGAAGGTGGTGACAGTTATCAAAAAAATAATAAAACAAATCGTAGCCATGTACTTTGTGAGTTATATAGGCATTCGAAAAAAAAATTGAAACAATGGCCTGTGACGGTCTTTCTTAATCTTAATTTTTCTAATGTTTTTTTTTGTGTTATGGAACCTTGAATAACCCTGCTAACAATTGCAATCAAAAATTTAAACACACCTGCATCAGTTTGAAAGAAAATATCCCTTTTTTGTCCAACTAACTTCTCAAAATTTTTACATGCGGGAATATAATCGATAGTTTTTGAAAAATTAATTTCCAAACTTTGACATCTGATACTTTGACATCTGTTACTTTGACATCTGCCACTTTGACATCTGTCACTTTGACATCTCTAATTTTGACATCTGTCATTTTTACATCTGTCATTTTGACATCTGTCTCTTTTTGTCATCTGCCTTTTGACATCTGTCACTTTGACATCTGTCACTTGAACATTCATTTTGACATCTGTAACTTTGACATCATAACGCTTTGACATCTGTCACTTTGGCAGCTGTTACTTCGACATCTGTCACTTTGACTGCTGTCTCTGTGACACCTGTCACTTTGACATTCACTTTGAAATCTGTCACTTTGACATATGTCGCTTTGACATCTGACTTGCCACTTTCATATCTGTCACTTTGAAATCTGTCACAGGTGTCATGACAGGTGTCATGTCACTTTGACATCTGGAATTCCTCCATAGTGTCTTTCCTTGCGACAATACAAATCCATCAAACCCAAAATCGTGAAAATCGATCGATTCATTCTCGAGTTATCCTGCTAAAAAACGAAATGTGCGCATACAGCGCCACCTGTTGAGAATTTTCCTTGCGGAACAAATTCGGAAGACAAAAGCCTTATCACCGCGTCACTGAAGCTATCGCATCTCTTACTTAGCTCCATACCAGTGCAGTTATTGTTGCTGATCAAATACATCATTTGAACGACTGCTGTGAATTCGGTAGATAACGCAACAATTCATTCCATAAGGGGTATAGCTAGTCTAACTCAGCCCACTTTGAAAATACCCAAACCCCAGTTTATTTTTTTAAATCGAGACGACCGGCGGATTTTATGTTCTCTTACGATGAAAAAATCATGAATTTTTCCTCAACATAAACGTTTTAAATTATCATAGGAAATGTGCAAAATACAATGGACTTCATCTACTATCTACCATTTTTGATATAGTAATAAACTATGATTGTAACGCCAAAATAATCATTTTTTTCATTTAAGCCGCCGGCCGCCGCACCCGGCCGTAATTTGAAAATTTATATAAAATACAGACTAAAGTTCGTTGCTCAGCTCTTTTGTTTGAACAAAATTGCAAATATTATTGCTATTTTCTTAATGTGAATTAATTTCAATTATTTTTTTAAATAATAACTCTATGCGATCAGTTATTTAAAGATATATTTAAACTCTTTATTTTCAATAAAGTTTACTTATACAAAATCCATGAAGGGAGGTACCTACCTACGATAAAGTAAGATAGGGCTAAAAGAGTTTTTTTCACCATATTTCAACTATCTTATAAATCTCTTCCATTAGAATATAATACATACTATAATCTATACTTCCTCCATTTCTTGTCCTACGCTTTTCCCCTTCTGCGATTTGTTTCCTAAATATAGCGAGAGTTTCTGTACATCCCTCAAAGCCACCTCTGATGGTAAGCCACAGCAAACAAAACAAATAACTCACCCTAGATCAACCAACATCCAGAAATAGCAATTCAACAAAGTGGTCTCTGCAAGACAAATTGAGTTAATTGGATAATTAATCCATCGATTCGCACACCGGCATTGGCATTCCAAATAAATAAAAATAAATAAAAAAAAGAACAAAACCATTTCATTGCACGCTCCAAGGTATATACATATATCTATGCTTTAAAATAAAAAAAAAAATATATATAAAAGGATTTCAACTCATCCATCACCATTTGCCGGAAACGGTTAAACATCCAAATCCTACAGCAAACCTCTCTCCAAATTGTAAATCCCGGAAAAGTCGAAACTAAAGAACATCAAAGTAGAAGAAGAACAAGAAGAAGAACACAACAGAAAAAAAAGTTTTACGAACAAGAAAAACGTTAGTTGAAATAACTCCTGCGGAAGGAACCAGCTGGATGTAGCCACACAAATTTACCAGAAAATCGCAACCGCAGAAGATTTGTATCGAAAGTAGGTATATAGAAAGGATCTGCAGGTTCGTTACCTAAGCCTTCTTGCTGCGCGTTTTTTTTTTTTGTTCTTTTGTTTTTTGTGCCGGGCAGCATGGCACGGAACCATCGGTGTATAATAAAGTGTTTATGAAGATACAAAAGTATCAGCTTTTTTTTGGTTTTTTCTTTTGGTTAAACTGCGGGCAAACACAAAAATGTTTAGACTGATGTGCTAAAAGATATAAGTCGTTCCGAAACAAAACGATGAGGAGTCTACCTCTACACCGCGGTGGCACAATCCATTAAAGAAATGTGTATGGAAAAGAACATGATGATGAGCTTCTGGAAGTGTAGGTAGGTACATAGTTATATATTTATAGTTCTCATATCAAGTTAAAACCATGTATTGGATTCGTGGAATAATTGTAGTTATCACACTTGGCGTTTTAAAGGCTCTAAACGGTGGGCGATAAAACACAAGCAATAATGGCAAAAAGTTGCAATGTCTTTATTCCATCACAGATTCTTAAAATGTCTTGCACTTTTAAAAATGCCAGTTTCCAGGTGTTAATGTCAGTTTTATGGTACAAACTTCGATTCTTTAAAAACAGCTCATAAGCTGTACTCCATTTTTCCACTGCTGTCCGAAACTATATAAGAGAAACTACCGAGATGGAAAAAATTGTTTCTGTCTAGTTTAAACAAGGCGCTAGTAAGTTTTCAGAAGGGAAAATCTAGGTGAGTAAAACGTGTCATAAACTTAACAAGCCCTTTCTGGATTTAAGTACCAAACATTTAGACGGGGGAAACTTTTCAAACACTCGTGAGGCCCTCTCTGGTAAAAACTTGTTTGGCATGTTCCGGAACCCGATCAGGAATGTCCCTTCTACACCATAAAACCAAAATTTTATAAGCTCAATGCAATTTCATTATTATTCGATACTTTTTTCTCTTTCCTGTGTCTTCTTTTTCATATCACACGGACATCAGTTAGTCAAATCAAAACAGAACAGAACGGCACAGAAAAAGGTTCATAATCAGCAAGGCCCTTGTTCTAGCCTTTGCTATTCCTTACTAGCCCCTTGCCAAAATCTATGTAAAACTCTCTGGTAACTTGTCTAAAACTAGATTGCTTTTTTGCGCCGTTTTTTTTTAAACCTCTCCTACTCCAGGATTACGAGCAATTTCCTACAACCTGTTTGGACATTTTTTTTTACTATTTTCATATTTACGGCAGTGCGGAATCTCACATTGGATTTCAATGCGAGTTTGATAAAGTATTCGATGGATTCCAATCACGTCTGCTGGTATTTCAGTCAGTGTGTGAAGTTTTGGGCCAGCAGCAGAGATATATATAAATGCCGACCTACATTCATTTTGTTCGACCTTATAAACGTATCCATTTTTCTTTTTTTAGTTTTGTTCTTTTTTTCTATTTTGTTTTTTTTTTTTACTTTTCTCAAACGAAGAAGACGCATGATACACCACGCGGGACACATAAGTTTCTGGTGCGGGTATGGTTTTAGTTGTTGTGTTGAGATTTTGGACATTTCACACACATTGAGAGGCTTGAGAAGTTTTCCTTTTTATTTTCGTATTTTTTTTGTTTTTTTTTTTTTGGTTCTTGTTTTGTTTTTGAAAAAAAAAAGTCAAAACACGTCCGACAATTTCGGGCTTAGTAAAGTGAGGGCCTAATTGGGAAGAAGTTGTCTTTTACGGAAAGTATATCAAGTTATGGCAAAAAGTCAAAGCGAAAGTGGACGGACGAAGCTAACATTTTTCTTTGATGTGGGAAAATCGTAAATCGGAGAGGTACCTTACCTACCGACGTTGTAGTTTGTTGAGATGGGAAGTGTGTTTGTCATCAAATTCTTGTGGCACGTAATGGCACATTCATTCTAGACACAATATTGTAGACGGTATCCATTGGTGGTTACTATGTGTGTGTCTGTTTTTGATTAACTTACTACCAATTATTGTGAGGGATTGATGTCAAATGTGGAATAAATTTCGTTAGATTTTCTGTTATTTTTTTGTTTTGTTTTAGTGAGATGAAAATCCTAAAGTTGGCATTGTCACGTATTTAGCTTGGGAAAAACGTTTTTTTTTTTATTATTGGGATGAAATTGGAGTTTTAAGGTATGTAGGTATATATGTATAGGTTTCTTGTTCTACTGAGTTGCATTAATTTGGTATTTAGCCATCAAAATTTTGACATTTTTCAAATAAAAATCAAAAACTTGGATTAGGATTTTGATTCAGGTAAATTTATGTTTTTTTTTTTTGTATGAAATTATGAGGTAATGTTAAATCTGCATATAATTATATGTAGGTACCTGCATTAAATAAAATTACATGCTTGTTAAGAATTATTGCGTAATTTAGAAAACAGAAACTAACTTTACCTATGTATGTACCCACTTTTAATTGGGATATTATATAATAACAGAGATTTTTTTAATGAACTCAGGAAGTATAAAATCCTTGATTGAAATGGCGACAACCTTGTCAATAACTAAGCTTAATATACATTCAAGAAGAGAGGGAGAAAATAAATAGACTAAACCGCAATTTATTCAATGTATCTTAAAGGAGAATGGGCAAAAATGTATGGGAGCTGGTCTACCTATTCAACACCAATGTGTCATACATCGTTGAAAAGGTAATGACGTGTACATCAATTAATTGAGTTGGGTACGATATCCCGCTTTTTATAATCCCGTTTTTTATAATAACGCTTTTTTATAATCCCACTTTTTATAATCCCGCTTCTTATAATCCCGTTTATTATAATCCCGTTTCTTATTATCCTGCTTTTGCAATCAAAACTTGTTGTTTTATTTAAAAAATACCGCGCGATTTTTTTTAAAATAAAACAACAAGTTGTGATTGCAGCGGAATACAATATAACAAAATAAAATAGATAATTCTTAAGCCTATACCTACATATCGTCACCCTAATATTGGGTTACCGTAAACGCCAAAATTCACTTTTTGAGCTTGGTATGCAGTTTTATCTTTTCGGGGCTCTATTTCTTTCCATTGCAAAGATATACAGAATGGTTTTGACGTATATCCATCAAATTCATTAAATTCACGTATTGTTTTGACGTAAACGCCAAAAAGTGGCATTTTCGTTTACAATTTAAGCATATTTGTTTTTAAGAATTGTTTTGTCGTACGTCTTGTTGTCCTATAACGTATTTTGACTTATGTGCCTACAATATGCAAGGTAACGCTATTTAATCGAATGCACGTACGTCAATAGAAAGAAAAATAAATTTTTGGTTTTGCCGTACGTGCATACGATTTTTCTGTGGCCGTTAAAAAGTATAAATAAGGTTCAGTTGCTTTGCTTCCCATCTTTTGTCGTGAGCGGACGTGATTGAAAGATCATAAAAACGAATTCTCCAGTACCCATTATGGATGAATCCCTTCTTTCGTAGGAACTTGTTCCATATACTTACATGAAATATTTTGGTGCCATGAAATATAGTCCAAATATTGGACGTTATTGCACTCCTAGGTGTGAATTAAAGTCCAAAATGGCTTTGGACTTTATTTCACACCTAGGAGTGCAATAAAGTCCATTGGACTTTATTGGATGGCACCAATATTTTTTAAAATCTTTACCCGAAAAAGTCAAAAGAATTCTGAAATGTGCAAACAGCACCTGAGAAAACGTTTTTGAGAATCTGGAAAGGACTACATGAACATTAAAGGAACAAATATTAAGGAAAGTGCTGGAACCGTGTAAGTGTACCTGTTTTTATTTGTGTACAAAAATCTTTTCTCCTAAAGTGAGACAAAGCATATTTAATTCATTTCGGAGCTTATCCGGCCAAGACAAGCCAACCTTCTACTTCAAAAGCAGTTTCCAATAATTATACATAGAAGAAAAATTGAATCTTCAAAAAAAAAACATAACTCATCAAGAAAACATAACTCATCAAGTCTTCAAAAAATTGTTTTTATATACTCTCTCAATAAACGAACAGAGAATGTATAAAATGTTTGAAGTCATTATTTTTATTTTTTCATTAATTATATTCTTCTGTGTGCAAAATACTGTGATTTTGTTGTATACCAATAAGTGAATCGTTAAAAATATTAGTTCTCTACTTTACGAAATGTGAAATAAATATAGTTTTTGTTCTTAAAACTTTGTCTTTTTCTTTGAAACATAAAAACGTGTGTTATATATCATGCTTTTAAGTAAATTCTTTATTACTAATTTATTATTGGAATGCCATATGTGTACAATTCTTGACGTATATGTATGAGTAAAAGAAAATATTGATTTCAGTGGCGTATACGGCAAACTCATTTTGTAATAAATTTTAAATATTTTAAAAACTAAAAGTGTTTTTGAAAAATTTCTCACATTTTTGAAGGGTGATTTTCGTATGAATATCGTGACAAAAAATGAAAAAATCCCAGTGGTTGGTTTTCGAGCAATAGGCTGTCAAAACTTCAAATGCGATTTCCTAAAAACATTAAAATGGCGCTTACGGCAAACCAATATTAGGGCGACGATATGTCGTGTGTTGTGGAGTCGTGTGTCGCTATCGATACAATGTATTTTATATGCGTAGAACCATATTTGTCTCGTGTGTCGTGTCACAGTATGGCGCATAAAACATAATAGAATGACAGCGACACACGACTCCACAACACAACACACGACAAAGATGTGGATCCGACTTTAAATAAACAAAAAATGAAATTCTAAACAATTGAGGATATTATTATATTTATTATTAACATCATGTTAGATCAATTGAATATTGTGGGCGATACGATGCAAAAATCCTGTTTTACTCATTTTGTTCCTGCTTTAACTTGGCCGTTTTTAATTTTTTCTACTTCCGTTTCCACCACAATTGTTTCTTTAGATATATCGTCAATCATTTTGTACAACCCAGCACTTTTCTGTCCAACTAAAACTTTAAGTCTGCGATGCCATGACTCGATTTTATTTTGGGTTCGCAGAAACTGTTTTTCGGCACTATCGTACACAGACCAAAACAACACCCATGTACCTATTTTCTTTTAGTCGAGTTATTCTTAGATTTTGGATAACATTTGAAAAGTATAAAACGTGGAAAATAACCAATATTAAATCAATAAGTTTTAATCATGTATTCTAAAAACACGGTCTTAGCGGGATTAGGCGGGATTTTAAAAATCGGTATTATAATAGAACGGGATTTTGAATAAACGGAATGTTTAAAAACAGTATTTAAAAAAAACGGGAATTAAGAAGGCGGTATTTTAAAACTTTTTTTGTCGGGATTTTTGAAAAACGGGATTTTAAAAAGCGGGATTCCGATACGTTCCCCAATTAATTATATGGACGTAAGGCTCTAAACCATGGGGTTTGAAAGGTATTGACCTTAAAAGCATCGAATATGCTGTCGCTTTTAACGACCACTTTTCCTTTATTTGGTTGGTCATCACTCATCATATAATTTGTATTAGTTTATCGTTTGTTATAACGTCATGAAATCGTCGGCTATAGCAAAAAGTTGCATATAACGATAAATTTCAGGCAAAAAATACTTTGGTTTCGACGCTTACAAGGACGGAATGAAGAAAAATGCGAACAAGAAGTTAGCAACTGACAATTCAAACTTGAACGTGTTCGAATATGAAATTATTTTCTTAAAAATTTATCCCCGAAAATATCCAAATCCATGTGTACATATCTATTGTGCACACGGGTCTTCTCAAGATTTTCAAAAACTTAAGTTTCGCATTCATTATCCGTTAACCTTTTGCCTAAATTCGCTGTGTGACAGAAGTTATTGAATTTTGAATAAAATGAGTTTTATGGTCACAGTCACCTCTTTCCTTAATTTTTCTTTAATATTTTGTGTATTATTCGTTCGATTTAAACCCTTTTTTGGAATTAACCACTACATGAATTTTTTTAGATTTTTAAAATTATGTGCAAGTACATCTGATCCAGTCAGAAAATCATTTACTTATTTATCATGAATTTTATAATCATGGAATGTTTTTAGAAATCATATTATATAGGTATTATATTATTTAACTTACTTCAGCTCTCAACTTCCTTTAGATAATTTGAAATCCTGCAAAAAAGAAAAAACAAATAAATTTAAAACGTTTAAGTCGATTCATTCGATTTATATAAGTTAATTAAAATTATTGCCATAGTGCTAGTGCATGATGAAAACTACACCCAACTCCATATTTTCCCGCTCAAATACTTTATCTTAAATTGTTATATCAACGATTTTTCAAAACAAAACCAAAAGAAAAAATATAAAAACTATAAATTTTGTTTGCTTGTCATAAATGTATCGTAACAAAAAAATAAACACAACCGGTTTTTGTTTATCTTTTGAATTAAAATATTAACCTACTCCTCTGCCTATGCCTACAAATAATAATGGTAGCAGAATAGACATTATGGGCAGGCCTAAAAAAAATAAAAAAACAAATTCAAATTTAATTTTACCTGATGGATAAATAAAACTTCCTATCTTTACATACATATGTACAGCAGGCTAAAAAAAAAAGAAGGAAGGTTGGTATACGTTTTTGTGTTTATCAGATTATAAATTCGCTCAAACTGCCACAATTCATGTGAAAAAGAGTATTTTTGTTTAATCCGCTTATCGTTTTCATGATAACAATAGCTTTTTTCATCCGCAGGCGAACAACTAGTTCAATATGGTACAGTGTAAGCAGTAAGCCTACCTTTGTTTTTGTTTCGAAATTATAAAAAAACAGAAAATATAATTTTGTTAAAAATAATTATTATAATAATATTACATTAAGTTGCCTTTTAACTCTAGGCGCTCCTGATTATGATGATGAGTTCCATAGATTTGGCACACACATATACAATATGTAATTGTATTTTAGTATGAATTCTATGATATGTATTTGAACGCCAGCAACAAAAAACTTATTTCAAAATACATTGATAGAAAAACTCACAGGAAAATTAATATAATCAATCTCAACGGCGAAAAATTGTAACACAAGACTTGACCAGAATGATGCCTGGGACTACAGAAAGAAGATTCTTCAAGGATATAGATTGCTCAGGGATCTTTTTATTTTTTTTTTATCACGAGACGACCAACAGCAACACTGATGCATTTGCTACTGTTAAACAATAATGAAAGTGGAAACCGCTGTGAAAGAAGTTCCCACCACACAAACCAAAGGTCATAGCATATTTGTATGCACTCTTATATGACAAACTGGTAAACTTTGATGAAATATTGCCCACGGCTGGAAAAATTTCCAAGCGGGTTGCATAAGATTTAGTATCACAGTCACATCATGATGTTTCTATGTGTTTTGTCTATGTCGCTTCTGTGCTTCGAGAAAAAGCTATTCAAGAATGATTGACTCCAAAAGTCACTTATTTTCCTCTACTTTTGTTTGCATTTTCCAAAAATAGATTTAGGTATCCAAGGAAACTGGCATCCTTTCTATCATCATTAGGGTCAACATGCATATGCATTTAAACCAAGTCATCAACTACAGACCACCACCAGATTCAACTGAAAAATTGTATCACAAATTGTATTTTTTTTTTCTTGTGAATGCGGCAACCAAGCAAACTGGACTTAAAGACAAAACAATCTAAAGAGTTAAAAGCATAAAGTCTCAGAGATGGTAAATTTTTTCATTTTTCATGCACCATTGCTAAGTGGCCAGAAGCATTGGAAGGTCTTTCAAACTATAAAAGCTTTAACCGAGTTGATATAATGTGCAGGGTGTTTCACAAGGATTTTCTTCGAAACAAATGTATAATTGCTCTTAAGGAACAAAATATATGTATAAGCTTTCTTATAATTTTATAGTAGGCTGCAGGTCTCCAAAGGCGTCCGTCGAACATGTTAAATGTTGACATGAGTCAGGGCTGAGCGTAAATATTTATATAATTTAGTTGACAACCTGACCCTTCAATTTCCCAAAAAAGTTACTTCGAAAGATGTGGCAACCCTTAAAATGTTACCCAATTTGGCCCTATTATCATAAGACCTATTTAAGACCAAAATCTTCTGACATATTGCCTGTATTTTTTTAATTTTTCGTTTAGGAGCAGGAGTCTATTTTTCGATTTTAATTTCTTACTTCTTACTTACTACAAGAAAAGTGGCAACCCTAAAATGTAAACCAATGTTGGCCTATTCAAGGCCTAACTTCCGACATATCGCCTGTATTTTTTCAATTTTTCATTAAGGAGCAGGAACCGATTTCCCGATATTAGCTTGTTATCGTAGCAGCGTTACCCAGTCAGTGAGTCAGGAATGAGCGTAAATATATTTTTTTTTTTGTAGAAAAGTATTTTGTTTTTTATAAAAAAGTTAATTTTTTTGTAAAAAAGCTATATTCTTTTGTTAAAAAATTGTTTTATTTTTGTAAAATAATTGTTTTTTTGTAAAAAAAAAGTTAATTTTTTTTTTTAAATAATTTTTTTTTGTAAAGAAGTTTATTTTGTTTGTAAAAAAAAGGTATTTTTTTTCAGGGATAAGCGTAAATATTTATTTTAATAATAATAATTATATTATATTATTTAATCGTTTGTCCACCGTTTGTCCAGGTTAGTCCAGCAAAAAAATTTCAACCTTCGTTCAAAAGTTATTCAACATTTCGTTTTTATAGCAAAACCCCCAAAGTCAAAATGATAACTTACGCGAATGAAACTAAGTGCATTCGTTTGTCAACCGGCTGCTTAAGATTATCCATACAAAAATAACCTGAACTAAGCTGGACAACCGATGGACAAACGATTGGGATTAAAACGATTTTGCTAAAAAAAAATTTGTATTGTGCTGCTATAAAAAAAGAAATGTTGAATAACTTTTTAACTAAGGGGGGAAAAGCCATTATTTTTGTTGAATAATCTTAAACAATTGTTGGACAAACGAACGCACTTAGTCTCATCTTCGTAAGTCATCTATTGGGGCCGTACCTAGATGAGTTTTTTTGATTTTGGGGAGTTGCTATAAAAAAGAAAAGCTTAGTAACTTTTTTCCTGAGGGTGGACAAACGATTCGTTGGGTGGGACAAAAGTGGACAAACGATGGACAAACGATTCTGATAAACCCCACCCAAAAATGTTGACTTCGGGGTTCCTAATTCACACAGCTAATGGGCTCTGGTATAGCATTTGGAAACAAACCAGACGGCGCGGCGCGGCGGCACTCTACTACTTCCATCTCGTTTACTTTACCCCAAAAGTATTAAGAAAATATTGTACTTAAAGGCTGTCCCATGTCCCAAACCAACGCGAAACATTCGGCGTGGTGGAGAAACATTCGCCGTTGGTGTGGGCACTCTCATTATCACCAAGTAAATAAATTTTGATGGGCGAATGTTTTTCCGCCGCTTTGGTGTGGGTGCTCTCTTATATAACCATGTAAGTAAATTTTAACTGATGGTGAATGTTTCTCCGCCGCCCGATTGCTTCGCGTTGGTTTGGGAGAGCCTAAACTGTTCCGAAAAAACTTAAATAAAATTACTTTAAATAAAATCCTAATTTAACAAATGTCATTTTGTTTGTATTTGAATCTGACCTCAGTCGTCATAAATTTTGTTAAATTCCTGCTTTCGGATAAACATTTTAAAGCCCCATTTTGAACAACCAAATGCATACAGTTCCATCTACATTCAGCATCACATATAATTCGCTTATGAATAAACTAGTTACCCCTACTTCGTGATTTCACTGGTAAATATTCACCTAGAAAATCACTTGGTGACCGCCTATGACAGCTCCACGTTAAATTCACCGATGTATTCATACCAAATTCCTCGATTGTAGCTTATCCACTCATTGATAAAAAAGTTTGTGATTCCTTCATGAATTTTTCCTACTGGGCTACTAGCAATACAAAAGTACAAATACTTAACATGCGTTAAATCATTAATTAAACACAACATTTTCCTTGGTGCCTTAAATTTACCATACCATAACTTTTAGTCCTATACAAATTAGGTGTATATTATCAAAAACACATTTGGTACAACAGACATCAGAAGTGCGAGACCAACTTTTTTTGTACTGAACAACAATTACCTTACAAAACTAAAACACGTTTATTTCACTTCTAATACTTTTATTATAAACAAGCACAACTCTTAATTGTTCGCTCACTTTTAAAATCAAACCGAGGTTTTCGGACTGGTGGCCATGTATTTATATCTGAGAAAAAGCTACAAGAATCTTCTAGGGTTCTGGAAAGTACCTCAAAAGTATCAAGTATCTCAAAAGCTTTCGACAAATTATAATTATAGCAATTCTGGTGGTTTAGCCATTGGATAACGATGATAGTGGCTTAGGTATTGGATAACGATGGGAGTGGTTTAGGTATTGGATAAAATTAGTTAATCTTTTGTTCAAAGATGGCGTGCAACTCAGTACTAATTTATTCTGTTATAGAAGAATAAATGATGTCGTTGTTTGCGTAAATGGGCATATTCACCACAATATCATAATTTTGATCAAAATCTCGACTTCAATTTCTGTACGAATGCATAATTTGCAATATAGGTATTAAATATGCACAAGTACATACGAGTACGAGTATATATCGCATATAATAAGCGGTTATGAATTAACAGCCACTAGTAAACTTCAAAGCTCATTTACTGAATATAAACTTGAACCCCAAAAGCATCTGATTACTTTTTTTACCGAACACAAATCGCGTTCTGCCTTTTAGATTCTAGAATACGAAAAGAATACTAGATAGAAATACTAGAAATATTCATAATTTTAGAAAGAAATGGACCTTCTTGAAATAGTGGGAAGACCAATTCTGAAAACATTGCTCTACTTTGCTTTAAAAAAAAACTACCGCACAGATTACATCAATATCAATTCATTTGTTCTGCTATCGCTGTTAAAATCAATCATTTGCTAGGAAGCAACTTCGAAATTGGAGCTGTGCTATTTTAAAAGGTCAATAAGGTCTAGGTTATCAGCACTGCCCAACTAGCTAGGTGGAAATTTAGTTCCACTACTTCGCGAGATCCTACCGAAATCCTTACTTTTGATCTGATTGTTGTTCAATAAAAGAACCGACCTGTAGCTAATGTCTGTAAGCAACTTTAAAGATTTTTATTTTTTGATTACACAAAGTTATATTAACTGTTTATAAAATGTGTCAATAGCGGCTAATAACCCATAAGGTAAACAAACTTATCGGAGCAGAGGTTGGCACTTCTTAAAAATTATATCATACATTTTTCATTTTTCCACAGTCTGTCTTTACAAACATACACCTTTTCCTATTCTCTTCCAGGAAGCATTATTTGGCAAATCGTGTGTCTTATTTCAGGAATTAAACCAAAAAAATTGCATTTAAAGCACTATGAGCACGTATCATGTATTCATAACAATAATTGCCCGATTAAGTAAAACTGTTAGCGATTATGTCGAAAAACTTGTGGACCCTAAATGTCATACTTCACTCAAACTATTAAACCACAGATGCGTATAACCACATATATAGAAACACCCTTTAACGAAGAAGAATAGGGTTCAGAAATAGGTTGAATACCTACCTCTACGCCCGACCTCGGCCTAGGATTCATAACTTGCACAAAGAAGAAAGAAGTATTCCTACATTTAGCTTTGCAAAATTATAGGTCAACTCTTAATGGTTACACTGCTGATGATGCCGGCCGGCATCAGTTGTGTACCTACTTCAGCTTCAGATTCGACATCCGCACCGCACGGTTTGGTCTGGGGCTGGCCATCAGCTCGTATAGCAAGTGCAATAAGCGTACATTAATGTTTATTGTCCGACGAATTGATGTCGGCATCAGAGCAGAGCACTAACCGTTGAGTGTCCCCATTTCAGATGCCGATGCCGCATTAGTGTGTGACGACACGTTCCCTCAATTGAGTCGCGAATGGACATTTAGAGTTCATTGCTCCTGAATATATGGTTATGATGGTTGCGGCATTGTGCGAGAACTTTTGTGTCCGTCCATTAAGCGACACCATTAACATTAGGAATATTGTACCTACTTGTTACAACACATACATTCATACTTATTCCTGATTCTAACGAGAAGAAAAGGGTTTCTATTTCTATTCCTCGAGATGGAATATTCATCACTTGGGTATTATTATACTTGATGAATAGTCGTATAAGTCATTTGCTAAATGGTAATGTTTTATACCCCAAACTTTGACACCTCCAATAATCCCACTTTGTTAAAAAGGATATCACCATAATATCACCAGAAGTAAACTCCATAATATGTTTTATTCCCCTGTCTCCATCATACAAGAATCGGATTCGCAAACTTTATAGGAATTCATTTTCATTCCCATTTCAATTTAAAATGTCACATATGCTTTGTGCGATGAATTCGGTAGAAAATTGGATGTGTTTTCGGGTGACACTGACAAGATGTAGGCGTTTAAGGTGACAGGATAAACACAAAACGATTTATTTTCAGAACAGGAGGAGTCTTTATTTTTTGTTTATACTGCAAGAAATGGAACAAAACAAATGAGCAGACTCTTAATTTAAGTGTAGGTTATAAAGGTAAGAGGATGTTGTTAACTCTACCTAAACGTGCTTTGTTTCCAGCAGTCACTCATAGTCTCAGTCTCGCATATAGAGTTAGAGTCGCTCAGTTCAATCAAGTCCAAGGACCAAATGTGACCGTATAGGCCTTTTTTGTCGTGATGTCTTTGCAAAATCGTAGCTCTTAACAAATCCCCATTTATCTATATATAGACGCAAATTTATAGCTCCGCAAAAGAATTCCTTTTGTTCTGCGAATTAATTTTAAAAGGATTGATTTTTTTTTTTTTTTTTTTTTATCAAATTCAAAAGTATCAATTTTAAAGCTTTTTTCAATTGATTCGAATCCATTGTTAACTTGCTATATAATGTAGTCTCATAAAGTAGGTGTATGGAATATAGCATCAGCTATTGTAATGCATAGAAATAGGAAATCGGAAAGGAGTTTCGGCATGATTGGTTTTATTATATCTATTCATCTGTTAAAGGGTTCACGACCTTTTATACCTTATTGAAATTATCTGTGATCTCATGGGCTTCCTTGAAGTAACCTCTTTTTCTCAATAAAGGGGTGATTTTTTCAATTTAATTGGATACTTAAAAATTAAGTCTGTGGGTAGAGTGGATTTTTTTTATAAATTTAAGTCTCTGTTGTCGAGCATTTATTTCAACAGACATTGAGAAATAGTTCAGTAGTTAAATAACACGTGTAAATGTACAAAGATTTGGAATCACTTTTGGTCAGTAAAGTCTTAAATAACGCCATTTATAAGAAAATAACAATTTATAAGTAGTCTAGGAGCTATACCCCCTTCCCGTAGGCACTTGAATGTCACCTCAGTTTGAGGGTGGTTTTTTATGTTTTCGGGGTGGGGAATCCGAATCTGGAGTTAGTTTTTGCAAAATCCGGTGTTATTAAGAAATGTTGATGCATTTTTGTAATGCAACAAGCTAGAAAGACCTGTAACGTTCATATTCGACGAAGCAAATTTTTACATGATCAAAAGTAACGGCAAAAAATACTACAATGTCCCAAAGGTAGTAAAAATTTTTAGTCATTTGTAAATGATAGTCCTTTTGTCAGCTCACTAGATAAAGCCAATTTGCTTGCAGCACAGTTTGCTGTTAATTCAACGCTGCCAGAAAGTGTTATGACTCCTCCTGTACCCGAGAGCGTAAATTTTTTTATGGGACAAATCTTCTTTCGCACTCGTGCAGTTGCTAGAGTTCTAAAAGATCTCGACGTACACAAATCCGCTGGCCCGGATAGTATCCCTCCCATCGTTCTGAAGAGGTGTTCTTCAACGCTGGCAAAACCACTGCGTATAAGCTTTTCCATCTGTCCTACTCTACTGGTCTCTTTCCGAGTGGATGGAAAACAGCATTTGTCCAGCCTCTCCCTAAAAAAGGCGTGTCTTCTTCCCCCTCTAACTATCGACCAATTGCGCTTACGTCCCATCTTTCCAAGGTCATGGAAACGCTGATTAATTTTAAGCTAAGGAAATATCTCGAAGAACGAAAGCTTCTTAATGACCGGCAGTATGGCTTTCGCAGCAATAGGTCCACTGGTGATCTGATGGTATATCTCACCGAACAGTTGCACAAATCCTTACATCGTTTTGGAGAAAGTAAGATTATTGCGCTTGATTTTTCAAAAGCATTTGATAGAGTTTGGCATCAAGCTCTCTTATCGCAAATGCGTGCATTTGGTATCGATGAATCTCTTCTTCGTTGGATTAGAAATTACCTTTCGGACCGCTCAATACAAGTTGTATTGGACGGTTTCAAGTCTGAAATCCACAAAATAAATGCTGGTGTGCCTCAGGGCTCCGTTTTGTCTCCGACCCTCTTCCTAATATTCATAAACGATCTCTTATCTGAAACTTCTAATCCATTAAACTGTTTTGCTGACGACAGTACCCTCAGCTTTTCATATTCGTTTCTTGATTCACATCCATGTTCTTTGGATGTGGAACTTGAACGGGAGCGTATGATAAACTCATTAAACTCTGATCTTGACAGCTTTGTCCAATGGGGAATAAAAAACCGTGTAGAATTTAATGCTTCTAAAACTCAATGCTGTCTCCTGTCGTTAAAGCGGAACCCACCCCCAATGCTGCTATTCATGAGCGGCACTTCCATAGAGGAAACTGAACAGCTTTCAGTCCTCGGTATGTGTGTCACAGACCACCTTTTGTGGAACGACCACATATTTGACATCGCCAAAAATGCTACTAGGTGTTTAGGTTTTCTCTGCCGATGCAAGAAATTTTTCTCCCCCTCCGATCTGGCTGTGATCTACAAAGCCTTTATTTGTCCAAAACTTGAGTACAACTCCCATACTTGGGCAGGTGCTCCAATAACCCACTTGAGTCTATTGGATAGAATTCAAAAGAGAGCTCTTAAAATGATAAGTGAAAGAACTATAACGGAAACGTTTACATCTCTGGAGCACCGTCGAAATGTTTCATGCCTTTCGTTATTTTACCGTTATTTTAACGAACATTGCTCTAGCGAAATAGCCAGTTGCATTCCTCTCCTCAAACAATTCAACCGTAATACTCCTGCTTCTAGGAATGCCCATTAGTTTACCCTTGAGCCCAACTTCGGACGTACTGCTAAGTACAGAGATTCTTTCTTTAGTCGCACTACACGAATGTGGAATGCTCTACCCAGCTCTGTCTTCCCCTCCCATTATGATCTACAGACATTCAAAACCAATGTACATCGGTTTCTCCTTTCAAATCCCCTCCAACCTACCTAATCGCTCGTGCTGTGTTTATCACTTTAAGGGTATTCATAACCCCTTTAACGCGCGCTAAATATAAAAAAAAATGCAATAAAAATTATTAATGTAAGGAAAAAATGTTTCGAGTAAATGTTGTTCCTTATTTTCTGAAGAAGAAATTTGTTTTTTATTCATGTAAATCGGTTAAAAATTGCCCAAGATATTGCCAATTGTTTCTTAGTAGGGAACGTGCGCGCTCAATTGAGGCAGCGCGAGACGGAAGAACATGTTTATTAGGTAACCGGTCCGAGATATTATTCTCTACATTCTGGCAAACATTATCGTTTGTATTTTCTCTCATTTGAATAATTAAATTCGGAGATATACACAGAAACGTAGACTAAGGATTAGATTTTTCACATTCACATGATTAAAGAAGACCAATTTTCTCAAACTTCCAAACGATAGAGCATAAAACAAGTATTTTAACTTTATACTCCTAATTCTAACGAATAAAGGCGTTTTATAATTTTTTATGTATAACGTCTAGTATTAAAGATATGAATTTTTTAAGGCGTGACAGATTTATTTCACATTCCAATTTTTCAATATAATAACAGCTTGTGCTGACTTACGTTTCTTAATTATATTATGGTAATTAACGATAACTGTTAATAGGATTTCGACGTTGTTTCTGTTCTGAACAATTACAGTAAAACAATACACGACAAGAGCAAATTATTCGAGCAAGGAAAGAGAAAAGCACTGAACCCAAAGCCCGAACAATATCTTTTTAATTTTGCCAGTGATAGGTACAAATAGTTTATAAATTTTATAATTTCTTTTTATACTCAACCATGAAATTTTTTCTCAATATATTACAATCTTTTAAGGTACGTCTTCAATGAGAATTGAGAAGTCGCTTGATGATGCAGTAAAATATTTAATCAAAACCTGTCAACTTGGCTAAAACTACTAAAGTTAAGGAATACAAAGTTAAAAAAAATAATATTATGGTTTTGATTTTGAAATTTAATTTTGATTCGTTTGTAACATTCTACATTATTAAGACATTAAAATACATGGCCAATAAGTCAATCTCTAGCTAAATGCTAGTTGTTAACAAGAGCAAATTGTGGATCCTGTCGTGCATTTTTTTTTTTTTTTATATAAAATCTCGGCTGGAAAAACTCCAAGCTTGTTTGGGCAGGGCTGTAGTAAGTTTTCAGTATGGTAAAACATGGCAAGTATGGCTGGATTTCAGTACCAAACATTTAGACGAGGGAAACTTTTCAAACACTCGTGACGACCTCCTTATAATTCACTTTCGACATTGAATTCTTATTTAGCGAGCCCACATAAGTCAATTTTTTTCTGACGAGGCAAAAGGGTTAATATTCGCCAAGGCCCTTGTTCTAGCATTTACTAACCCTTGCTAGCCCCTTGCCAGAATCTATGTTAGACTCTCTAGTGCCTTTTCGAAAACTAGATTGTTTTTCTGCGCGGGGTAGCTAGTTTAAAATAAAAGGTATATTTAAAATCGGTAAATTGGAAGGCACATAGTATTTCTCCGTTCGGACATTGGGTGTTTTATTTGACTATGATAAAATTGAACACCAATCATATGGATTTGTAAAGATAGAATTAATATCATCTTATTTTTTTCTTTTTAATTCATCGAAGTTTTGCTAAAGTTTTCTCGGGTCTTCTTCAGTAAGATCAAGTGAACGGTCAACTATTCTTTACAGCTTCGATCATAGCAGGTAGCAGGACGCACGATTTTACAAAATTAAGCACTATCGGGTCCATTACTCTTATGTCTTATCTATCGTGTTTTTGGCTAGTGTAAGCTTTAAATTCAAATTCCTTCGATAATAAATTTTAAACAAATCAGTTAAACCGGTTTATGTTTTTTTTAGCTAAATCTAAAGTATTCTTATCGAAACTCCCCTAGCCAAATTCCCAAGATACTCTACTGCAAATTTAACCTTATTTTTTATCTTAATACATAAAACGTACCAAATGCAAATCAGTTTGTGTCACCTTACATTACCCGAACATAAAAAGACTTTCTTTTTTCATATCAAGTTGTTGTTGTTGTTTCCATATTGTTCAATTCAGGCTAAAGTGTCAATGGTCTCTGTCAAAATACGTTAACGGTATCATCAGTGACAGTGACCCTGAATATTGGATTTTCTTTTATGGTAAATTTGCAGCTCATTGAATTATATACAATACAATCTACCTGATCTGAACTTTCATTTAACTTACGAATGCACCTCACGCTTTAATTCATTCAACATTCAATATGTCTGATGCGTTCAATTCATTTCGGCGGACATTTCTGTTGATTTCTTCTTCTGACACACGCACTATCTACCTTTTGGTCACCTACCTTACATGTATGTTGTGCTTCCATGCAAATATGTTGCGTCACGTAGAGAACATTAAAAATGTTCCAAACGAAACGTGAAAACAAAGATGATTAACCAAAAGTGTTGACGGTGGCGTTTTGATGAAATTTCGTATGACATTTCGACAACAATTTATTATATTTTTTATTGATTGGCCAAAAAAGGTTCGAATGCTCGTATAATGTTTCAAAAAAAAAGGGTAGAAAGGTGATGAGAAATCAAAAGTGGCGTCTCACCTTTGTATATACACTTTACATATATGTATGTTTGTACATTATGTAGAAAAGTGTCTGAAGCGAAAGTATTTTGTTTTTGCCGAATTCAATAAAATACAATACCTTACACTCAATGTTCTCAGAAAATGTGGGTGAAAGTGATTTTGATTGCATGTTGAATAAGAAATTAAAATTAATTGGCCTGTCATTTGAATTCAGATTGATGTAAGAGGGTTTCGTTGTCGTGATGTGTGCCCGTGAGCATGTAATGAAAAACTTAGCGAAATTAATTTTCTTGCAGGCATGTAGGTACACTCCCTGTCACTTGTTTGAGGCCACTATTTTTACAAAAGTTTTTTTCTCGATAAATATACCTGTAAGCAATATTTTTCATGGAAATTTTTGATACCTGTGGGTAGGTAAACAATATTTTGCAATAAAAAAGAATTAAGTTAAAAGGTTAAATTGGACAATCCATAATTTCCAAAATTATTTGAATGGACTGCAAAAAATGGATATTAAAAGTAACGCCACTTGATTGAGGCCATTCCAAAAATTGCTTTGCAAAAGTTAACATTGCCAGTTTTTGAAGTGAAACTTCTTTGGGCGCGTTGAGAGTGAAATTTCAAGGTTGAATTTTTGTGAAACGAAAAAATGTAAAGCCACATATGCAACGCCGAGATCATTGATTAGATAATTGGTGGGAGGTAGAGTTAAAGTAAAAAATTTTATTGATAGGCTAATATATTTTATATTGCAATGAGTTTGGATTTTTTGATAATCTCTATTATTGTAGCAGATAAAAGGGAAAATGTTCTTTTATGTCTTTTTTCTAATTTCGTTAATTAGATTAGATAATGAAATTCTAAAAATCTTACTAGTTTAAGATTTTTGTCTATCTCCTACTGGTATGGAGATATAAATTATTTTAAAAATTTTATCTCAAAATAGCCTAACTTCAAAAAATTTAATTAAATCAGGATAGTCCGCTAATAATTTGAATTATATATGGTTGAAAAATAAATAAAACCAAATTAAAGTTGTCATATACGAATTTTAGATTTTGCAGAGATTTTGAGATTAGGAATTTTTGGAAATAGTCGGAAAACCTACTCAAATAAACTGATTTATATCTTTTAAATTTCCACCTTTTTTTACTTTAAATTTTCACCATTATTATTTAATTTTTAAGTTTACAACCCCATCATCTTGATATAGAACACTTAGCGGCGTCTTACGCATATAAGCTTAATATCCCTATACATATCGAGATTTATAGATCGCCAAAGAAGTTTCACTTCTGCCACGAGTACTGAGTTACACGCGCCCTTTTTTTTCAAACAAAAGTTTATAATATTAAAAAAAGGATAGAAAACAATATTTTATTTTTAATTTTAAGTTGAAATTAGCTCTAGAAACACGTTGACAGTAGCAGAAAAAGGATCAATGGATGCTTTAAAGGAGCTGGTATTCTCAGGCCGAGAAATAGTAAGACCGCTGTCAACAACTATCTAGCAGACACCTAAAACTAATGACGTTTTCGATTGGATTTCGGAACACTACTACTCCTTTTTGTTCCAATCGAATTATTTTCTATTGTTCCGAGACTAATTTGTGAAATATTTTTGTGTGTGTGCGTAAATTGTCTGATATTTATGTATATTTCGCACGTTCAGTCGAGCAAAATTTATTTGACAAATTATCCGATGAAAGGGTTCATATGTATATGTGTGTTCCGGGTCTACTCCTTTATTTATTCCGGAACAGAAATATACTCCGCAAACATTACTCGGAACAGCCAATCGAATTATTTTGGAGTAAGCGGGATCAAAAAGGAGTAACTCCAAACCTGCAACCGAAAACGACATAGGTAAGGAAAAAAGCGAAAATCCGAGAAAAGCTACTTATTCTGCAGCTAGCTTAAAATTTCACACTATAAGTGCCTAAAATAAGGTTTTAAGGATAATTAAAACCAGTGGTAACATCAAACGTATAAAAATCAAAAATAAACCTGTTCTACGGCAGCAACACAAGGTACTACGGATGGAATTCGCCAGGAGCATGTTGTCTGGAGCAACGCATGGAAATGGGTTGTCTTTTAAAATGAAAAAAAATTTAATCTTGACGGACGGAAACTTTTATTTTCACGAGTTAAGAAAATAAGAACTTATGTTTTCAGGATATCACAGCCGTTTATCTGGTGGTATGGTGTAGGGAGCTATCACCTATTATGGAACAATTGAATTGGAGTTTCTAACTACAACAATCAACGGAATTAATTACAAATGCCTGCTGGCTGGAACGGGCATTTTCATAGCTAAGGAATATTTTTGAAACTGTACCTCGGATATTTCAACAAGACAACGCCCTTATACATACTTCTCGAGTAGCTAAAAGCTGGATACAGTCAAAAAACGTTAAGAACTTTTACCACGGCCACCCTAATCACCTGCCTTAAACATCATTCAAAACGTTTGGGCCTGGCTATTTCGAAAAGTTTATGAAGCTGGTTGATAGTTTGAAGACAAGGATGCCTTAATCTAAGCTATCTGCGATGCCTGGAGCCAAATTTCATTATAAAATAGTACATATAGATTTTTATAGTTTTGTTCTTTTTTATAAGATATTTTTCAAGTGACCTTAATCAAGTGAGGCATTTTTGTATACCCATTTTTGCAGTCCTTTCTTAAAATTTGTGAAATTCCTTAGTAATTTTCAAGTTATCCCCTTAAATTTATATTTTGTATTGCAAAATATTTTATATACCTACCTATGACAGGTACCAAAAATGTCAAGGAAAAATATTTCCTTCAGGTATTTATCGAGAAAAAACTTTTGTGAAAATAGTGGCCTCAAACAAGTGACAAGGAGTGTATTACTCAAAAAGTAGTTGTTACCAAGGTTAAAAAAAAATCCATTCCATCCAAGTTAAGGCCTGTAGGTGCCAGGAAAAAAAATTATATTCATACACATTTTGAATGCGATATTTTTGTTGACTATACTCTGTTCAACAAAAATTGTCAGTACATTGCTTATGGGTGAGCTTTTTTCAAAACAGTGGTGCATGTGTATACTCTCACACACTGAATTGAGAAAACTGCTAATAAAAAAGATTCTAACCCACTGGAACAACGTACAGGAATTGTTGTTGTAATTTCCTTGAAAATATCGTACAGTCCACCATTACACTGACCTCATTGCATGCCCATAGAGCACACTGATCATATAATCGTTTCTACTCTGGCTAAAAAAAATATATATTCCAACAGAGTTACCCTTACCCATTGAAAACAATACAAAAGTACTTTTTCAGTGGCTTTTATAAAATAGCTTTCTGTTTTCAAGATTTTGGAAACAGAATTTATTAAGGTAAGATATAACGCTAAGTACGGAAACCCTATGAGAGCTTTTACTTGAAATAGGTATATGCAAGCCAATGCGACCATACAGAGATACAATCTCCCCTGTACTGACAATTTTTGTTGAACAGAGTATAATTTAGAATTACCGAACTGAAAAATTATGAAAAAATTAACAACAAAGAAGGTTCAAAACATCGCTTCAAAACTTTATTTCGGTTATTCGATTTGTTTGGAAGATAAACCTGATATTATTAAAACTGGTCTAGACTGGTCTAGAAATTATGAGAAAACTTAACAAAACCCAAATTGTTGTATGGCAGCTACCCGATAAAAATGAGCTACAACATAAATTCAAATTTATTTTAAGAAAATCTGTCCAACCGTTTAGGTTTTCGCTCGATGTATGTTCATCAGGAGCAGGACGCGCAGACGCATAGACGCATAGACAAACAGACCGACGTACGACTTGATGAAAATCACTATTTTGGTCTTCTCCATCATCGTAATGTTAGTTTAGATTAAATCCTTGATTTGTTTTGGCACGAAATACTTGCTTTATAAAGCAAGTAAAAATATATGGTATCAATTGTCGACCACCTCTGTATAGCATATCAAAATTCCCTTGAAATCTCCAATTTGATATTTTGTAGAGTCTATAAAAAATAAATTGGGTGGCGCAACGGCTCATTAAGAACCAGGGCCTAGTGACTAACAACTCACAAGTCACAACCATTCCTGTGTGCGCGCGTCGACAGGAATGGAAGGGACCTACTATTTTATGCCGAATCCGAACGGCTAGACGAGAAGTACTTATTCATGACAAGTGATACTCTTGGAAGATTTGTCAATTCCTCGCATTTAATTTTAAAAATTGTTTGTATCACTTTGGAACGAAATTTGATTTTTTTCAATTTTTCTGTAAATTCCTATTTATGAATCACTATAACTGGCCAACTGTAATTAATGAATTAACGAGATTCTTACCTCAACAACACTATATTAAGGCTTTTTTCATAAAATATTTCCAATTTCATATCGTATAGAATTTTTTTCCATGCCAACACAACTATCATCATGACCTCGTCCGAAAAACTTCCAAAAACTCTATACATCAGCATGGTTTTTCAAGGATGCCTTTTAACTAAACTAAAGCAATCTAATTGGTTTGTTACATCATATTCAGTATAAGTACTTCGTTAGTTATTTAATATTATTCTTTAAAATTAATTCAACTTGTACTTTTTGTGCAAACAAACTAACTATACTCTTCTCCAAACAACGAAATACTTTTTGACAAAAAAAAAAATGTACTTTCTCAAAATACATATCTCGCAAATA
The DNA here is from genome assembly GCA_949320155.1 of Melangyna quadrimaculata. Classification (NCBI taxonomy): domain Eukaryota; kingdom Metazoa; phylum Arthropoda; class Insecta; order Diptera; family Syrphidae; genus Melangyna; species Melangyna quadrimaculata. The sequence continues at coordinate 42,484,085 of OX439485.1, read as the reverse complement.
TTATACTTTGCATTCAGCCCAAAATAAAACTATGTAGTATATGTATATAAAAAAAAAACTCTTCAAAATGTTGAATAACCACACTAAGTTATTCATGTATTCATATACTTGGCATCCAGACTTCCAAATGTAATATCCAAACGAAAAATAAAATTCCTCATGTTAATTCATTACACCCGAAAACCATAAAGTACCGAACAAAAAAATTATTACTCCAGCTTCTACCGAAAAATTTCATTCATTTATTTCTGAAACGCTGGCACTTCATGAAAAAAAAAAAAAAAAACACAAAAATCCTTCGTCAAAACATATCTACCACCATTCCAAATCTAGACCTGTAGCCATAGCAAAGCCACCACCCTACCTATTATACATAGGTACCTAAAAAGGGTTGTGCTGGCGCTGCTGGGTGGGCGAGGAAGCTTTCATTAACTCTTAAACATACACTGCCCGCCCAACAGCTTCTCTGTGATGGGTAGAACTGTGGGAACATATTTATATTTAATAATATGGAGAAGAAAGAAGCCTCACCAACAGCAACAACAACCGACATATAAAATATGAGGGCTTGAAGACTCCTTTTCAGTTAAATACAAGCACCTTCTCCTTCAATTTTCATAATATAGCCTTTGAATGGAATTTATATTAAAAATACCATATATGAAGCAATGAAGCCTTATATCGTTGTCAGTAGATGTGTTTTTTTTTAGACATCATCGTTATCAAAAGTCTGCTTTATGCCTCATTTTTTTTTTTGGTCAACTCAAAACGGGTTAGCTGAATGAGCATTAGGTATTATATAGTACCTACCTACCTACTCAAATACTGGTATAAAAGGAAGTTTATCAAGCCGCGTAAAGTAAGCATGACAACTTTCGAAAAAGTGAAATCTGAGTATGCCATTAATTGCCGAGTAATTGCCGTAAATATGCCGTGGAATCAAAAAAATTGCCGCGCTACGGGTTTGCCCACAAAGGGCAATCTTGCTAACTTTATATAAAGTTAGCATGACACTATTTTGTTTTTGAGCAAAAATATTTTTTGAGTATGCAAGAAGTTTGCCAAATAATTGCCGTAAATATGCCGTGAAGAGAACAAAATTGCCTCGCCCTTTGTTTGCCCAAAAAGAGAATCCTACTAACTTTACGCGTAAAGTTAGCATGACACTTTTTTATTTTTAGTCCATAATAAAATTTAAGGATGCCAGTAATTGCCGAATAATTGCCGTAAGTAAGCCGTGAAGAGAAAAAAACTGCCGCGCCCTTAGTTTGCCCAAAAAGGGCAATGCAGCTTACTTTCGTGTAAAGTTAGCATGACACCTTTTTATTCTTAGTCCAAAACAAAATTTAAGGACGGCAGTAATTGCCGAATAATTGCCGTAAATAAGCCGTGAAAAGAAAAAAATTGCCGCGCCCTAAGTTTGCTCAAAAAGGGCAAACCAGCTTACTAATAATATTGCCGAATAATTGCCGTAGATAAGCCGTGAAAAGAAAAAAATTGTCGCGCCCTTCGTTTGCCCAAAAAGGTAACAAAACGGGTTACGGCTATTTTTGGTACAAAATAACTTTTGAGTATACCAGTAGTTGCCAAATAATCTCCGTAAATTTACTGTAAAAGAAAAAAATATCCGGCGCCCATGGTTTGCCCATAAAGGGCAAAAAACCATTTTCAGGCTTATTTGGGCGTAAGGTTAGCATGAAACTTTCTTATTTTTAGTCAAAAAAAAACTTCTGAGTATGCCAAGAATTGCCGAATAATTGCCGTAAGCAAGCCGTGAAGAAAAACAAATTGCCGCGCCCTTCGTTTGTCTTTAAAGGGCAAAAAACCATTTTTAGACTAATTTGCCTGTAAAGTTAGCATTACACTTTTTTACTTTTAGCCAAAAAAAAACATCTGCGTATGCTAATGCCGGATTTACACGAATGGCAAAGATGCCAATATTTCTGCCAAAAAAAAAATGGTGAAATAATGGCAGAAATAATTTTTTTATGACATGCATTTACACGAGTTCAAATAATGGCAGATTTCACACTGGCAACATTGCATAAAAGAATGAGCAAGTTCATTCTTATCTAGAATGGCATAATTTCGGAAAATGGCGCCAGTAAAGTGTTTATACATAGTCATATTAATGGCAGCATTTTATGCCAAATTATCTCTGCCATTTTATTTTGGCAAAAATATTGCCAGTATTAACAGCGTTTACACGATGAAAAGAAAAATGCCTATAATTTGACAGATATAATGGCATTTTGCCATTCGTGTAAATGCAGCAAAAGAATTGCCGAATAATTCTCGTAAATAAGCCGTAAAGAAAACAAATTGCCCCGCCCTTCGCTTGCCCATAAAGGTCGACAAATGGTGGACATGCTATCGTTTTTAGGTACCTACTTTAGTTAAGTAATTATTTAAAATGGTAGTTTCTGTATAATTGTGAAAACTCTATATAACACATACGTAAATGTTAAGCATAAAGTGATTAAGTTTTTAAATCGTCTTTTCATATGGCTATATGGCCTAGGTGGTATCATATTGGATTAGTTTGTGGAAGACACCGAATACACTCTGAGAATAACGAAGTAAGTAAAATATAAGGTTTTACAAATAAAATAAAATTACATTTCAGAACAAAAAGAAACACCTGCAACTTATGAACAAAATTAATAAAACAAATTGCACGGAAGTGAGCAAAATGGCACGGACAGAATAAATTTACTTTCAAACAAAAATAAATACTTTTCAATGTAATTATTTGCGAAAATAACATTATATTCTGGTTAGGACTTTATTTTTTAACTGCTCCACATGAATTTCCTTTTTGCAGTTCAATTCAAAGATTCGTGTTTTTAACAACAAGAACTTTTGTTTTTTAGTTTGAAGGTTTGTTTTTTACAAGCAAAGAATGAGACTGCTATTTAAAATCATAAAACATAAAAATCATAAGCTTTAAGAAATATTAATAATTGGTGCCTTTTTCGTGTCTACATCATATCCGAATTCCGAAGCCTACCCAAATCCATGTATTTTTTATATTATAATCGCTTCCGAGTGTGGAGAGGGGGATGTGGAAGTATGTCAAACCGATTATGTTTTCTTGGTAATCTGGACACATGATTTATGAATTAAGGGTAGTTTTCTTATGAAGCCAAAATAAGTGTAATAAAACCACCCTGAACAAAGTTATGTTATTTTTATAAACTGATGACTGAAAAGAAAAGACCCAAAAGCATCAATGCAAATACATTGTTCCCAAGGTTGATTTTTGAAGTGGAAGAAAAATATGGGTTATAAACCCAACATTTTATTTTTGTGTACAGGTAGGCAATTACTCGGCAATTCTTGGCATACTTAGAAGTTTTTTGGCTTAAAATAAATAAGTGTCATGCTAACTTCACACGCAAATTAGCCTGAAAAGGTTTTTTGCCCTTTATGGGCAAACGAGGGGCGCGGCAATTTTTTTTTTTCTTCACGGCTTATTTACGGCAATTATTCGGCAATTCGTGGCATATTCAGAAGAAACCTTACACCCAAATTAGCCTGAGAATGGCTTTTTGCCTTTTATGGGCAAACCATGGGCGCCGGATATTTTTTTCTTTTACAGTAAATTTACGGAGATTATTTGGCAACTACTGGTATACTCAAAAGTTATTTTGCACCAAAAATAGCCAAAACCCGTTTTTTGACCTTTTTGGGCAAACGAAGGGCACAGCAATTTTTTTCTTTTCACGGCTTATCATCATGCTAACCTTACGCGTAAGTAAGCTGGATTGCCCTTTTTGAGCAAACTAAGGGCGCGGCAATTTTTTTCTGTTCACGGCTTATTTACGGCAATTATTCGGCAATTAATGGCATCCTTAAATTTTTGTTTGGCCTACTAATAAAAAAGTATCATGCTAACTTTACGCGTAAAGTTAGCAGGATTGCCCTTTTTGGGCAAACAAAGGGCGAGGCACTTATTCTCTTCACGGCATATTTACGGCAATTATTTGGCAACTTCTTGCATACTCAAAAAATATTTTTGCCCAAAAACAAAAAACTTTATATAAAATTAGCAGGATTGCCCTTTGTGGGCAAACCCGTAGCGCGGCAATTTTTTTTATTCCACGGCATATTTACGGCAATTAAGGGCATACTCAGATTTCACTTTTTCGAAAGTTGTCATGCTAACTTTACGCGGCTAGTTTATCATTTTGTTGAGATTTAAATTCTTTGGAATTAGAAATTTACAGCCCTATTCTGCCGTTGTGAGGCTCACAGGTCACAATTTTTTGTGAGTTTGTTTTTGTATAAGGCGGTCACAATTTTGGATTCTGTGGAAGCCCTCATAACAAACCTCACTAGAACAAAGTGAGTTGTGATCTGCCAAGGAGCTGATCATAATTTGTACGTTCTTATGAGGCGAGTTCACCACGAGTTGTGAGGTTATTGTAACTTTTGAGGCATCAGTGAGGTTGGCTGTTAATAACCTTTTAAGATGAACATAATTAGTCTTTCTATTGTGATAAACTGAGATAACATTTTGGTGGAAGACATGACACTTTTGAGCTTCATAATAAAATGATTCACAATTTTGAAGCTAAACTTCAACAAATCGACATGATGACTAAAGCTTGAGTTGTTATTATAATCTGAATTTGAATTGGAGCAGTAAGGTCCTTGAACTCGGGATATGTTTTTTCATAGATACGCCCTGATCTTTAATATTGTGATTCGACAAAGAATTAAAAAAAAAAACTAAAAATGATTTTGAAAAATCAAATTTTAGTCGTAGTTCACAAAAATTCAAAGCATTACTAAATGAATGCTTGCAGGTTGCAGCACAAAACTAGTCCCGACCACCTGTAGAAGTAATGTTACCATCAATGGCGGATCAAAACAATATGCACTTGCCCTATGGAATGGAGCCAGTAATAAGTGAATCTGAGGGTTTGAATGAAGTGATATCTTCAGTTAGGAAATTTGTAACTAACACTGTTATTTTGCTTTGATAACCATTGGTATTGTTTTGTGATTAAAATTTTGTTTTCTTATTAAAATTGTATCTTCTACCAAAGGCACGATTGATCTATTTCGTAATAAATAAAAATAAAACAGAATAAAAACAAACAAAAGAAATACAACAGCCATATAATAATTGGAATCATTGTGTATCTCACAATATTACTTTCAGGTGCGGTGTTGTTTCTTTGATCTCAATCTCATTCTCTGCTACAAATTGGTTCTGCTTTGTCAAGCATTTGACCAAAGAAAAGAATAACTTTGAGTTACCACTGAATAAAAAAAAAAAGTAAGAATCAAATACAAAAAAAAAAAACACATAAATTTATGCTATTCAACTTTTTCTAAGGGCTTTCATATTCATATTTTCTTTAATATCAGACAAAGCTGTGAATGTCCCATTTAAGTTTTTTTTTTTTTTTTCAAAAAAAAGTAAGAAAAAATGTATAGGAATGGGAAAGTGAAAGACGACAACATATTAAAAGTAAATATGCTAAAGAAATACCAGATTGCTGAATTCTTATGTCCACTGACCCACTTCTGAACTTTTTTGTGATGGTTTTTTTTTTAGTTTTAAGTCACTCATTTAGAACGAAGATGTTTTTTTTTTTTGTTTTGTTTTTATTGCCTTAGTCTGGGCCCAATTTAAGTTGTCAAGTAAGTATGATGTAGTTTGGATTATACCTACATACATATTTTTCTTTTTTTAATTTCAATGGGAATAATTTAAATGGAGATTAAGAATCGTGTTTGTCTTAAGTTGTGGACTTTTTTAATCAAGCTATAAAATTTTATCACTAACTATTATAAACAGATTTAATTTGTTTAGTCAACAAAGATCTATCCACGAAATATAAGTTATATTTAAGGCATGGTAAAGTTAATACAAATATTGGATGTGATACCTGACTTAAAGACTACATTCAATTAAATTATGTGGCTTGCAGGCTAAAATGGAATATTACCTTACTACATTTCAAAAAATTATAAAAATCGAGAGCATGTGGTATATCGTATACTATTTTATAAATAATTTGCAAAAGACAGAGTAGGGAAGTGAAGATTTCGGAATATTTTTTTTATTTCATTTTAGAAATCTTATAATGGGTTTTTTATTATAAAATATTCAAGGCTTAAAAGGAACAAGTGACCTCAACTCCAGAAATTAATGTGTGTTGCCCAAGTATAACAGTGGGCCCTTCAGTCAGTCTGTTAAACCCTACTAAGACACAAATATTGGTCGATGTTTACCGACTCTTATAAAAAATACTGTGAATTAAACTATTAAAATTTTAATTCCTTCACCTCCAAAATTATAAAAAAACCTGACCACGGTTAATTATTTTCTGGGTGCACGAATTTAAACAAATTCCCCTAGTGATTTTTGTAATAGTCGGTAATATTTTTAGTAGAGTTTTATGGAAGAACTTTAAAATATATCAGAGAAATCTGTTATTTAATGATTACTGACTTAAATTGAGTTGGTTTACTTGGCAAGTTATTTTATTACCTAATTACTCAATTTTAAAAAGAAAACTTGCCAAGTAAACTAACTCAATTTAAGTCAGTAATCATTAAATAACAGATTTCTCTGATTTATTTTAAGGTTCTTCCATATAACTTTACTAAAAATATTCGATATTTAACATTAATAAACTTAGAACTTGGCGTACTTTTAGATCTCACTACTTTTTACGGCTGACTTGATACGCAAAGGTTTTTGTATATAGAAGAACTTGGCTCCTTTTTTAACATTCATGTTTTTGTTGTGATTTCACTACTTTTTGCAAAGATTGTTTTTATAAGGAAAAGTGGGTGAATGAACCGCCCCTGCATAAAAAAGTTCAGGATTTCAACTTTTTCTTTGCATACCCACGCCTGAAAACTAACCACTTTAGCAAATTTCATAATCCTGCACAAATCGGAAGTGCTCTTAATATATTTAATATTAATTCTGTGAAAATGGGTGGTTGCCACGCCCACTGAATGTAAAATCTGAAAGTTTTGATTTCCCCTTTGGCTTCATGTCAAGTCCTATCGCTCTACCAAATTTCATCACTCTACGACAATCAGAAGTTCTCTACATAGTTTATATCAATTCCGAGAATATGGGTGGATGCCACGCCCCTGAATGGATAATTTAAAATTTTCCAATATTTCCTTTGTACTGACCACATGATCTACCAGTTGACCAAATTTTATTATTCTGCAACAATCAAAAGTGATCGATTTAATTAATAACAATTCTGAGAAAATGGGCGGATACCACGCCTCATGAATGTTAAATATCAAATTTAAATTTTTAGCCTATGTTTGCAGTTCAAGTTCTACCGTTCTACCAAATTTCATTATTCTACGACAAACAAAAGTTCTCAATTTAATTGATATAAATTCTGCGAAAATGGGCGGATGCTACGCCCTCTGAATGCAAAATCTGAAACTTTAAAATTTTGCATTTGCTTGCACCTTTAGCCCTACCGTTTTACCAAATTTGATCGTTCTACGATAATCAGAAGAGCCTCTCATAATTGATATAGATATAAATTCTTATTCAAATGGGCGGATGACACGCCACCTGAATGTAAAATCTCAAATTTTAAAATGTTCCCTTTGCCAGCACTTTAAGCCCTACCGTTGTACCAAATTTCCTCGTTCCACGATAGTCAGAAGTGCTCCAAATAATTTATGTCAATTATATGAAAATGGGCGGATAGCACGCCCCTGAATGAAAAATCTCAAATTTTAAAATTTTTCCTTTGCCTCCAATTTAAGCCCTACCGCTTTACCGAATTTTATCAATCTACGACAATAAGAAGTGCTCTAAGTAATTTATATCAATTCTATAAAAATGGGCGGGTACCACGCCCCCTAACTGGAAAATCTTAAATTTTCTTTGTATACACCACAAGGCCTACCGTTGTGCGAATTTGCAAGATTCTACGATGTCGGGAAATGCTCGATAATTTTGGTGATCTGTCAGTGAGTCAGTGTGTCAGTGAGACAGTGAGTCAGTCAGTCAGTCAGATACCGTTTTTGCAAATTTTGCAGTCTTATATATTGGGAACCACTGATGCTAAAGAATTGAAATTTGGTGGGTTGACTAAACCTGGTGAGCTTAGCAAATGCTGTGAGTTTGAAGTTTCTGGCTTTATTGGCACTGAAGTTAGAGGGGGGTCGAAAATCGCCTGAGTTTGATCATTTAAAAAGGGTGTAGTGCCAGAACTTGGCTGGGAACTACCGTGCCCTTTGATTATATTCATTCACTCCACTTAAAACCGAAGTAATTTTATTATTTAAATTTCTTCATCGTCATTATCATTATTATTCAAGGCTTAGTTAAAAAAGATTTTGATTTAAGCCCTGTATCCCACTAACAACATGTTCTTCAACAGGTTTTTTTCTAGAACACAAAACTCTACTCTATTACGAAAAAAAAAAACGAAAATCGTTACAGCGGTTTTATTCAAAATTAATTTTTTACACAGGGTTTCCCGTAAAGGTTGGTCAAAACTAAATATGGTGATAGGCCAGGGCATGATCTTTCAGAATTTGGTAACTTGTTCATACCGAATCATAACGGTTTTCGAGTAACGGCTATTTTTCGAAATTTAAACAAAATTTTACTTTGAACCAGTTGTTTGCTCACCCTGTCCATACTTGACTTTTGTTTTTACAATTTTTACACAACTTTGGCTAATAGTTTGACTCATTTTAATGAATAGAAAAATGTCCATTTACATCACCATTTACCTACAAAATAAAAGATAAACTTGAGCTTTGACCAAACTTAATTTTTGACCTCAATCTTCTTAAGAGCTCCATGAATAAAATTCGTACAGGTTTTATCTTTCAAAAATATCCCGTTTTTCTGTTGTTTTTAAAAAGGTATAAAACTTGCTAAGGCAGTGCTCAGATATAAAGTTATAACCGTTTAAATCCAATAAAACAGGTGGAAAATAAAACAAAACAAAAAATATAACTCCGACAAAGCTGAATTTTGGTGGGGAGCTTCATTTTTGATGTCTTACGCATTTTTTTTTATAAACAAACTTAAATTTCGGCAACGACTTTCGATTTTGTAGGGTGAAAGGAGAAAAGTCCAGTATTTTTCAACATTTCTCGAAAAGCATCAGTTTTTTTTAAGAACTGTCTTTGGAAAAACGGTAGCTATTAAAATTGCGCACAAAAAAGATCAAACGCTTTTTTCGCCGGAGCAAGAGATTTTGAAAAAACAGGCACAAAATGTGGCCTTACTTTAATGTGATATTTCCACACCGTTGCATTTGCGCTCATTTGTCTCAAAATCCATTAGTCTAACAAAAAAAATATAGTTATCTATTCTCTGTAGATTATTATAAGCTACAATTTTTCCAAAGATAATTCTTAAAAAAACTTGATGGTTTTCGAGAAATCTTTAAAAATACTGGACTTTTCCCCTTTCACCCTAAAAAATCGAAAGACCTTGCCCAAATTTAAGGTTTTTATTTAAAAAAATGCGTAAGACGTATAAAAGAAGCTCTCTACCAAAATTCAGCTTTGTCGGAGTTATATTTGAAAAGATATTTTAATTTTATCGATATACTTGAACAAAAGTGTTTTATTTTTGTTTTATTTTTAACTTGTTTTATTGGATTCAAACGGTTATAATGTTTTTGGAAGGTAAAACCTGTATTGTCTCATACGAATTTTATTCATGGAGCTCTTAAGAAGATTGGAGTCAAAAATTAAGTTTGGTCAAAGTTCAAGTTTATCTTTTAGTTTGTAGGCAAATGGTGATGTAAATGAACATTTTTTTATTCAGTAAAATAAGTCAAACTATTAGCCAAAGTTTTAGTGTAAAAATTGTAAAAATCAAAAGTCAATTATGGACAGGCTGAGCAAAAAACTGGTTCAAAGTAAAGTTTTTTTTTAATTTCGAAAAATAGCCGTTACTCGAAAACCGTTATGATTTGGTATGAACAAGTTACCAAGTTCTGAAAGGTCATGACCTGGCCTATCACCATATTCAGTTTTGACCATCCTTTACGGGACACCCTGTATATAAAATTGCTTGCACGTTTTCAAAAATAAAATCTGGTATGCCAACTTTTAGTATTTCATAAAACACAATTTTATACAAAAAAAATATATTCATAAGCCCGATTTTAAGATATTGAATTCTCAAAAAAGATTACAATATTTTTTTAAAAATCCAAAATATTTTTTTTTTAAATTTTTATATGCAAAAATGTTTGAATTGTAAAGGAGCTCTAAGATGATTTTTTTTTTGCAATCGGTGTAGCGGTTAAGGGGCCGGTTATAGTGATCAGGAAAACGCATCCGTAAACAAATTTCTTTTTTATAATTTTATTTGTAAAGATACAATTTAATATATTTGTTCCGTACAGAATTTACATCAGGAAAATAAATAAACGCTTTTTTTAGACAAAAATATTTGTTTCAAATAATTTTTTTTTTTTTTTATAAATAAATTATTTTAGGTCATTGGTTTTTTGATTTGTACCCTTTTTATACTCCAAATCGTATCTTAACAAATAAAATTATCAAAAAGAAATTTTTTAACTGATGCGTTTTCCTGATCGCTATAACCGGCCCCTAATGAGGAATTCGGAAAGCGTTATTGTAAAATTGTTTTTAGCAAAATAATGTACATACCTAAAATAGTAATTCAATTTTTTTTTTATCAAAATCGTAAGGGCTGTTTTTGAGATAAATACATTTTTGCTTAATAGTTTTATGGCCAGGTATCGTTATTTTTTTAGCTAAAAATAAATTTCAATTTTCCCTTTTTTTACACGAATCCTAACTTTTTTCGGGATTTTTCAATGGCGGGATTTTGCCGTTCGGGATTGTGACGCTCAGGATTATGCTTCTTTTCCGAACAATTTTCGGAGATCGGAGAATATGTTTTCCGTCTTATAAAAAAAATGGCCTACAAACATTTTCGGCAGTTCTAAATTTGCACTTAAACAGGCCCTGGCCTCTAGTAGAACTATTTCTTAGATTTTTTATTTTTTCAAAAACAATTCAGTCGATTTTTAAGTTTTTTTTTTACGGAGAAGCTGCTAAGAAGTTAAAATAATATTGTGTACCAACACTTTATAAAAACCTTTTTTTTCAATTAGAAAGTAATATTTTTAAGGAATCAATATTTTGAAAACGGCGAACCTACTATTTTGTTTAAACTTAGCATAAAATGATTTTTTAATATTTTCTAGAATACTGAAAACATACATATGATTCTGAAAACAGATGTTTAAAAAAAAAAACAGAAAATCCATAGCGGGGCCTATTTTAAGCCAGTTACCTTAATCCGATTAACTAAACTTACTACATCATATTTACGTTAAAGTTAAAGTGACCTTTAAACTGTCAAATTATTCTTTCTTTGTAAATCGTTATGTGTATGCGTATATTTAATTTTCATCAATAAGAGGTGTTATTTTGAATAGCCCGCTATTTCTGTAGTTGTCATTTTTGAATCTGTAATCTTATTGACATTTGACAAGTAGAAACTACGCCATTAATAAAAATGGAACAATACACGCTTTCATTGAAATTATTAAAATTCACTATAAAATTGGCAGAGACGGCTCGTACGACTAAAACAGTTTTTTGTCGTCGTGAAGCACCTTTTCGGACTGAAATTCAGAAATTGGTGGACAAATTTGACCTGTTGGGATAAGTTAGCGATGTAAAGAATAAAACATGTACATGTTGCTCAAGAACAACTGAGAATATTGCTGCTGTAGCCCAAAGTGTTAATGAAAACCCAGGTTTGTCCATTCCTCGTCGTTCTTTGGAATTGGGCATTCCACAAACGCCATTACACCATATTTTGCATAAAGACTTGGGTTTTAAGGCTTATAAAGTTCAGTTAACACAAGAACTCAAGCCGGCCGATCATCAACAACATCGTGTCTTTGCTAATTGGGTCCTTAAAATGCATGAAAATGATCCGGAATTTCATCGAAAAATGATCTTGACATGATGAGGCCCGAATTTCCACCTCGGTGGATACGTCAATAAACAAAACTGTCGCATCTGGGGCTCGAAAAACCCCAGATTTATTATTGAAAAGCCTCTCCGTGATCAACGAGTAATTTTTTGGTGCGGTTTATGATCCTGCAAGGTCATTCGACCTTAATTTTTCGAAAATGAGGTTAGAGCATGAGGCGATATTAAGGGAAGATTAATAATTTTGTAAAGCCGGAATTGGATGGTATTGATCTGGACAACGCTTACTCTCAAACAAGACGGCGCTACGTTCCTCACAAGCAACGAAACCATCGATCTTTTACGGGAAAAGTTTTAGAATCGTGTTATCTCTCGAAGAGATGATCACAATTGGCCACCGAGATCTTGTGATTTAACACCTTGTGACTTCTTCCTTTGGGGCCACGTGAAAGACAAGGTCTACGCCAACAGCCCAGCATCGATTCAAGACCTCAAAGATGGAATTGATGGAATTCGTGAAGCTATTGAGGGCATAGGTACAGCCGCCACTTTGTGATTTGGTGATGGAAAATTTTATGAAAAGGATATTGTAAGCGTAGCCGTGGCGGCCATTTGACTGATATTGTTTTCCATTATTAATGGCATATTTTCCTCTTTACATTGAAATACACATCCGATCATTTATCTTCAAAAATGCCTTAACATAAAATTTTAAACTTACTTATATTTCGTCATAAGTCAAATGATGAAACTTACCTAAAAAGAAAGGACAACATTATTAGAAAAAGTTCTCAAACGAAATTTAAATAAGAAATTTATAATTATAAAAATAAAACAAAATTTTAATAAAAGGAATTGATACAATTTTAAACTTTTACAAAACAAATTATTGTAGTAGTTCAAAAAATAGTTTCAATATAAAATATATACATAGAATCTCAACTATATTCAAGAGTGTATAACAACTCCATACACGATACACCCTTTTCATCTAAATTTCGTTTCCTTTAAATATATCTCAAAGGCCACGACTGAACAGAATAAAAAAAAAAAAAATAAGTATTTAAAAATTTCATACTTTCATCGGAAAAGATTTATTACCAGTGTGGTAATTTGCTACAATACAAACTATTGCTATATGCAATAACCTTCTGAGTTGAGAAAATCTGACAGAATCTGTGGAGTTCAACTCTGGAAAAAGATTCGCTCCAAACATTCCGTGGCCCTGGTTCGAGTGCACGTATGAGATTTGCGATAAATTTAAGGTTTCATCTACCTTGACCAGAGTGGAGTCGTCGTCGTTAGCAGTTATATCGTGGTATAGGTAGATAGGTATGAGATGGGTGTAGGGTTTTTGTGAATTACAGTCAACTGGAACTGGGTTCAATTTCATGCACTCTGAACCCCAATAAAAATTCACAAGTACTCCCTGGTTGCCTTTTCCTCAGCTAGTAGGTATGTACTATAAAGGAATGGACTACGGAATGAGAATCTCCACTCCAATCCTACGGACTGGACCTGGACGCTCAACTATGCGGTTGAATTGTGCATAGGTATAGATAGACGTAGAATTGAGGTAGACTGTAGGGTAGAGAGAGGTCTACAACACTGCATTTCTGTTTCAGCAAAATTAAAAATGAAGCAACTACAATCTCCCTCGATAAATTGCTGATTCGTGATTTTGGTGGTTCACTTATTATTACTTACAGCTTACAGGCACAGTGGTATGGTATGGTGTGGTAGATCTGGAGTAGGGAGGATGCTTTTTTTCAATGTAAAGGCAACGAGAACCTCGCAACTATTAATTAAATTTTTCGTTCACAAATTGTGGCTGTTAAATAAATACGAACGAAAGACTCTTTTTAAGGTAATTCAAATTAAGATAAATTTAAAATGCTTACTAAGTGTAGTTGATATAATTTGTTATCAAAAAGTGTATTTTGTGGGTTTAATTTAATATGTACAAGTACATAGTTGAAACTGTGAAAATGATAACGTATTTTTGTAGAGTGGTTAAATACAAGTAGTTTTTTCAAGGGTGTACGCAGGATTTCGATTAGGGGGAGGGGAAAACTCAAACAAAAACCAGATCCACTGAATTTTATATTTTTGTACACAGTTTTTTTTTTAATTTTAAAATTTGGGCCTACTTATTAAAGCTTCCAATAAAAAATCGAAAACATGAGCGGTAAGAACCAACCTTCTGAAGATATACTCGTCGAATTGTCACACTGGCAATGTTGACATACTACTTTTTAAATACAAAAATATGAATTTTATGTTCAAAAATTAAATTTTATTTAATTCAATAGGTTTCAGGTGCAGAAAAATACTACCAAGGCCCAGTTTTTCTGTACGACATCATCCCATTTTCTAAGTGGAGTAAAACCCGACTCTATAGATTTTTGACAACTGAAAGTTAAAAGAATTTACACCTTTAGTGACAATTCAAACATTTCTATTGTGAATCATATATTTAAAGCTATAGATTTCAGCGAATTAACTAATGTTCAACCACGGTTTAAGTTTAAAATTGGCTGTAATGAACCTCAGTTAATCTGCCGGAAATAAAATAAATAAATTGGTTCTTCACAACGGCTCGTTAAGAACCAGGGCCTAGTGACTAACAACTCGCAACCATTCCTGTGTGCGCCTGTCGACAGGAATGGAAGGGACCTACAATTTTATGCCCACTCCGAACGACTAGACGAGAAGCACTTATTCGTGACAAGTGATACTCTTGGAGGATTTGTTAATTCCTCGCAAGAGGCAGTAGCCCTGAAATAAAACGCGTAACGCATGCGGAACGCACTTGTAATGCATGCTTGTAAAGCATGCGTTATGCGTGCGTTCCGGATGCCTTCCGCGTGCGTTCCGCATGCGTTACGCGTGCGTTCCGCGTATGTTCCGCGTGCGTTCGGCATGTGTTCCGCATGCGTTACGTGTGCGTTCCGTATGCCTTACACGTGCGTTCCACATGCGTTCCGCATGCGTTCAAGGCCGTTCAGAATATCAAGATTGTTCAAGATCTTAAGACCGTTCAAGATATGAAGACCGTTCAGGATCTTAAGACCGTTCAGGATCTCAAGGCCTTTCAAGATCTCAAGGCCGTTCAGGATCTAGGCCGTTCAAGATCTCAAGGCCGTTAAAAATATCAACACCATTCAAAATCTCAAGACCGTTCACGATCTCCAGACCGTTCAGGATCTCAAGACCGTACAGGATCTCAAGTTTAATCTTGCCGGACCAGATGGTTAAAACTTTTATTTTCACGATTAAAGAAAAGAAAATCTTATTTTGTCAAGACATCACAGCCATAAATCACGTGTTATGGTGTGGGAAGCTATCACCTATTATGGAACAATTGAATTAGAATTTAGAACTACAACAATGAACGGAAATAGTTACAAATGCCTGCTGTAACGGGTGTTTCCAAAGCTAAAGAATATTCTTGAACATCTGCCTTGGATATTCCAACAAGACAACTGCCCCATTCATACTTTCAAGATAGCTAGAAGCTGGATTCAGTCGGAAAACGTTGGACTTTTACCATGGCCACCCTATTCACCGGACTAAAACATCGTCGAAAACGTTTGGGCTTGGCTATTTCGAAAAGTTTTTGATGCTGGTAGACAGTTTGGAGATAAGGACGTCTTGGTCTAAGCTAACTGCAATGCCTGGAGCCAGATTTCACTGGATTATTCCAAGAAACTGTATGATTTAATTTCAAACCGTCTAATAGAGCTAATTTCAAAAAATGGCGAGCATACTCATTATAAATTGACGAAAACATAGTACATTAATGTTTAAAAACAAAAAAAAAGTATTTTGAATGTAACAACAACAATTAAAGTGTTCTACCACCAAGTTATTTTGGCTGAAGTTATAGCTATTTCACGAGTGCCACCCTGATGTGCTAAGTTCAACCCCATGACGGGCAAAGCTTTTCAAATAAAAATTAACATATTAAGACTCAGCACCACACAAAGAAGTCTGATGATCGGGGTGGGACTCGTGAAATAGCTATAACTTCAGCCAAAATAACTTGGTGGTAGAACACTTTAGTTGTTGTTGTTACATTCAAAATTTTAAATGTTAACTATTGTCTGCGCAGCGTGACTGCATTGTACTAACTTAAGTTCATACAAAAATCCTAATAAAAAAAAAAGTATTTTTCAAACCATTCTTATAATTTGTGAAATCCCTATGGAATTTCCAAGTTACCCTGTAAATTTATGCTTTATAATTCCAAAATAAATTTACTTACTCACAGGTATCAAAAATGTCCAGGAAAAATATTTCCTACAGGTTTTTATCGAGAAAAAACTTTTGTGAAAATAGTGGCCTCAAACAAGTGACAGGCAGTGTATGTATATACATATATACATATGTATATAAGTTATGGATTCGTAAAAATAATCGAGCTCGAGATGGTGGTAGAGAACGCGAAAGAATTAGGTTCCGCAATTATGTCTGTCTGTATCTTTTTCTGTCTGTCCTCGCCCCTATTGCCTGCTCACACTTTTTTTTAATCTTTTTTAGGACCAAAAATAACGGTACCTGCCATACATTTTTGTTGGCCAAAAACGAAAATGCTGTTTTCTCAAAAACGGGTCCAAGGATTTTGTTAAAAAATATTCAAATAAATTAAATATGGAAATAAGTACTACTTTTTAAAAAAATTGGTACCTCCAGTACAACTTTTTTCATTTTTTATGATAAATCTTCCAAGAAGTATAAAAATTATTGTGAACCAAACCAGAAAGGACTACATATAACTTTTTTTTTTAGATTATCGCATCGCATTAATTTTGATGTAATCAGGATCAGAATTGAAAAAAACGCTTAAGTCATGGGTCATATGTTAAAATTATATCAATATGAATTTTTAATTTTGATTAGGGCTAGCCACGAGACGAGAGAAGTGTTTAAAAGTCTTTAGACCGAAATTAACAGAGAGTCTAACAAATTACAAAATCAAATTTCAGTTAAATATTTATTTTTCTCTGCACATATTCAAACTATAATCGAAAATATTTCGTTCCAATAATCAACTGGTTGTCCGGAAATCGTATTTTTCGGAGACGAGACCGGGACGAGACCGGGACGAGACTTAATTATACGAGACCGACACAAGATCGAGACGAGACTGAAAATTTTCGATGTTAACGAGACCGATACGAGACTTACAAAAGTCTCGACGAGTCTCGCGGCCAGCCCTTATTTAAATCAGCTCATACCTCCCCCCTCTCGCTGTCCAAAAAATACCCATGGAACGCATATAATTTCATGGACTGTCTTATTTTTCATTGTTATGGTAAATTCAATATCGAAGTTCCCACCATGGTTCATTAATGGAGGTAAGATTTTTTGTCCATTTCGGACGATTTTGTGTATTATTTTACCCGTACGATAGTACGATAAAACGTACTGATAAAACGTACTGATAAAACGTACTGATAAAACGTAGTCATATGAAAGGTTCAATATTTTGTGGAAATACGAAGCAAAATAAGTTTTACTCGTCATAAAAAGACTTACGAAGCTTACAAGTACAAGTCTCCTTATAAGCCTGCAAAAGAGCAGAAAAAGATTGATCCTATTAATATTTTTCCATTGATATCAAAACTTAAATTAACAATTCATGTTTTTGAAAAACAAAACAAAAAAAGATGAATTAAACCCTAAAAATCCTCAGTATAAGAAAATGGCTCTGAAATCAATTCGTAGGAGGTCATCGATTGATTATAGAAAACGTTTACCCGACCAAAGTCTTCCAAAACTGCGGGAAGACTTTGGCAACCAAATGCTGTCTACTGTCGTTAAAACGAAACCCACCCCCATGCCACTATCCATGAGTGGCACTTGCATTGAGGAAACCGAAAAGCTTTCAGTCCTCGGTATGTGTGTCACAGACCACCTTTTATGGAACGACCACATATTCGACATCGCCAAAAATGCTGCTAAGTGTTTAGGTTTTCTCCGTAGATGCAAGAAATTTTTCTCCCCTTCTCATCTGGCTGTGATCTACAAAGCCTTTATTCATCAAAAACATGAGTATAACTCTCACATTTGGGCAGGTGCTCCAATAACCCACTTGAGTTTATTGGATAGAATTGAAAAGAGAGCTCTTAAAATGATAGGTGAAAGAACTATAACGGAAACATTTTCATCTCTTGAGCACCGTCGAAATGTTTCATGTCTTTCGTTATTTTACCGTTATTTCCATAAACAAACAATGATCTAGCCAGTTGCATTCCTCCCCTTAAACAATTCAACCTTAATACTCGTGCTTCTAGGAATGCCCATCAGTTTACCCTTGAGCCCAAATTTCGGACGTACTGTTAAGTACAGAGATTCTTTCTTTAATCGCACTACTCGAATGTGGACTGCTCTACCCAGCTCAATTTTCCCCTCCCATTGTGATCTACAGACGTTCAAAACCAATGTGCATCGGTATCTCCTTTTAAATCCCCTCCAATCTACCTAATCGCTCGTGCTGTGTATATCATCTTAAGGGTAGTCACAACCCCTTTTGCACGCGCTTAATATAAAAAAAAAAAAAAATTTTTTGATTTTAAATAATTGAACTAGCCAACTGATTTGTCTAAATATTACGATACTTGTTCAAAAAATCTTTACTCTGTAAAAAAATTAGGGTATGCAAAAGTTATTCATATGTTAATTTGAAAATGTGCCAGTCGTTTTGTTTTACTTAAAATAAATATTTTTGTGTTTTTACTATTTGTACTTCGAGAAAGTCGCGGAACCCTTGAAAAGTCTTTCGCGGAACCCCAAGGTTCCGCGGAACGCAGTTTGGCCGAGGCTCTAAGGTGTAAAATATTAGATAAACATATGTCCATATAAATTAAAAAAAGGTGTAAAATATTAGATAAACATATGTCCATATAAATTAAAAAAATAAGGAGTATATTGTAATATATTATTTTTAACTTAAGTTTTTTTTAACTATTTAAAAACAACTAATTTTGAAAAAATGTAAATGAATCAAATACGAGTAGGTAGATAATCACTAAAATATTTTGGTCTATTTTCACCAATTCATAATTAAATTTTGTTCACTCGGGCGTACTTGTATTATCTATAAAAATTTTTAACAATTTTTCCTTCATTTTATTTTCTTCTTATTTGGTAAACATACAAATTTCTAAAATTATCGAATAATAGGAGTTTGTTCCAATTAATATTTATGGCACGGTACATTTACCTTTACAAATATATATCGCTCCACGAATGCGAGAATAAGGTTAGGTACTAGATTTTTCACTTTTAAACTACCTCAGCAAAAACGTATTTATTATGACTAGTTCACTAAACTGTTTGTTCAATAAATTACGACACATCTAACTTTAGGAAGTTTTCTAAAAACAAAAAATAACTAAAAAAAAAAAAAAATAAAAAAAAAAAAATATTGCTACCTCCAAAATTTTACAATTAACGATACCTAGTCTATGCACTCAACTCAGGTGGCAATGTCATATTTAACTTTAAAAAAAAAAGATATAACCTTAAACTCAACACTTTTTAAATAAGACGCTAAGTTTTGTTCAAGTTAGAAAATTTAATATCATTAAAACCTCGTCATGAATAAAAGTGTTGAATGCTCTATTTCCTCTAAATTAAAATTATGGTCACGGCAGGAAACTTGCCTTATCCTTTTAATTTAATAATAAAGATTGTAGATAATAATGGGTGATTTTTTAAGAGGCTTAGAACTTTTTAAAAAAAAAAAACACAAAAAATTCAAAAAAATGAATGAAATATTTATTTGAATCGATAGTCTGAGCCTTGAGTTTAATGTTTAAAGATAATTTCATGCAAATGTTGACCACGGCTGCGTCTCAGGTAGCCCATCCGCTGAGTCCAATTTTGGCATACTCTTTCACACATATCGGCCGGTATCTCACGAATGAATGCATGGATGTTGTCTTCCAGTGCGTCAATCGAAGCGGGCTTGTCCCTATAGACATTAGCCTTGACATACCCCCACAAAAAATAGTCTAATGGTGTCAAATCGCACGATCTAGGCGGCCAATTGACCGGCCCGAAACGTGAAATTAACTGTTCACCAAACTCGCCTCGCAATTGCGCCATTGTTTCGCGTGCTGTGTGGCATGTGGCACCGTCTTGTTGAAACCACATATCATGCAAGTCAAGAACTTCCATTTCGGACAAAAAAAAGTTTGTTATCATCGCTCGGTAGCGTTCACCATTGATAGTAACGCTGCGATTCGCATCATCTTTGAAGAAATATGGCCCAATAATGCCGCCGGCCCATAAACCGCACCAAACAGTGGCTTTTTCGGGATGTATTGGTAGCTGTTGCAATGCTTCTGGCTGATCTTCACTCTAAATGCGGCAATTTTGTTTATTTACGTACCCATTCAACCAAAAATGAGCCTCATCGCTGAACACAATTTTTCGATAAAAAAGCGGATCCTCGGCCAG
Organism: Melangyna quadrimaculata; assembly: GCA_949320155.1. Lineage (NCBI taxonomy): Eukaryota > Metazoa > Arthropoda > Insecta > Diptera > Syrphidae > Melangyna > Melangyna quadrimaculata. Next base: position 42,463,661 of record OX439485.1, on the reverse strand, counting down.
CTTTCCAAGAGCCCATTCACCAAAAATTCGGCGTTGTGGTAGGTCGGCTGGCTTTAGTTCTTGCACCAGCTGTATCTTAAAAGGCTTTACGCCCAAATCCTTCCGCAAAATTTTCCACGTAGTGCTGTAACAAAGGCCTAACTGCTGGGAACGGCGCCGAATCGACATTTCGCGGTCTTCTGTCACACTAGCTGATACGGCCGCAATATTTTCTTCACTACGCACAGTACGTAAACGTGTTGGTGGTTTAATGTCCAACAAAGTAAATTTGGTGCGAAATTTGGTCACAATCTTCCGAATAGACTGCTCAGAAGGTCGAGAATGCCGACCATAAAATGGAAGCAGCGCGCGATGAACATTTCGAACCGAGCACGAATTTTGATAGTAAAATTCAATAATTTGCAAGCGTTGTTCATTTGTAAGACGATCCATGGTTAAATTGCAAACCAAACTGAAGCTGTTTGACAGTGACACAAGGTACTAAACATACGTCAGCTGTTTAAACCAGTGTTGCCAAAACAAACCAGCTAAAAAATCACCCGTTATAACTAAATAAATCACATGCCAGTGAACACAAATTCCAGTAAACACAAATACAGACTCTGGAGTTGAGGTCACTTGTGCTTTTTATTTGAACCATGTAAGTATTGATACCCAAATTGTATATAGACTCACCATCATTAGCTCGTTTATGAGCATTTTTTAAAGGCCATTGCATAGGTAAGGTGGATATCTAATGCAAAACACACAACAACAAAATAAAAAAAAAATTAAAACATTTTGGCAACTTTTAAAATCAATTAAAGGCATTTTTGGTAGTCATGTCCTCGTTTACGTCAATTCCTTTCGCTTATTAATTTTTTTTTTCGCTTCTTTCGAAATTTGTTTGGTATATAGAATCGAAATAAAAAAAATAAATGATTTTAAAAGAAATGGAGCCAACAAAAATAAAAGTAAGACAAAAAAAACGTTGGTGACCGGTCTATGCCAACCAGTGTTACCGGAGGAAATTTCAAAATGTATTCATTGCACCAAATGAAGGCCAAGTGAAAATAGAAAGAAGCGGGAAAAACAAAAAAAAAATGTGTCGTGTTTTTTTGTTCATAAGTGTATAGCCAGCTCAGTACAACAGGCAAACAATATCCATGTTATAGTAAGAGTTTGCAGTAAGTTCAGCAAACAAAAATTAAACTCAAAAATAACAAAAGTAACTATATACAAAGTGACTATAAATACTTAATTACTAGGCATGTTTTATTGAAAGTGTGTAACAAGCTAATCAAATATTTTTATACACAATCAATAAGAAAGAAAAAATATTAAAAATACTTTGTTGTAACACAAAAATAAACAACATGAAACAAAATTTCTTATGTTCACTTTTATTTTTAAGCACACCAATATAAAATTATTTATAATTATATTTTCGCATTTTGTCCGGGTGGCTATATACTTTTTAAGAAAAAACTGCTTATGTGTTAATTCAATTATTGCTAATGATATAATGTTAAGATATAATGGTAACACTTTCTGTCAACAACGACCTTTCCAAAAAGAATAAGTTATAAAAACAGGGTCAACAAATGCCCACCATCAGTTTCATCTCATCTGGCTACTGGCTTCAGGCGATGCGATGGTGGAACAGATTTAACTATACCTACAGGTTCACTTTGCCTCGATTTAATAAGCAAGCCCAACTCTCCGACTCCTTTTGCCTCAGCCATTTGAATTGAATTCATTCCGCCCTCAATAAAATCCAGAGAGTTGAAAATTATTGGCCAAAAGCCAAAACGTTTATGTGCCCAGAATTTCCATTTTTTTTTTTTCTCTCTTTTTTGTTTTTGTATTTTTCGCTAAATATGTGTGCAATCAACAGAATTTCCATCGGTTCATCCGTCCGTTCATTTCGTCGCGTCGCGTCGCATCGCCGCCTCGACGTTGTGTTACCTTTTCATATTCAAATTCGAAACTGGCACAAGGGTCGCGTCGTAGTCGACTATACTGTCGACCAACGACGACGTCGTGTAAAATTACTCTGGCTATGAAGAGTGATGGAAGTTGGGGATGGCGATGGAAGCAGTTTAGTGGCTTAAAATGTTGTGGTTAAATTGTATCGGACTGTGAACGGAAATTACCTACCTATTCGTATACCTACTGCATTATACCAAATCTGTACATGTATCTACCTATAAGCCTCCTGTGCGGCTGCTGTGCTCATTTTGAGCCGCAAATGCTTGTAATTTGGCAGGACAAGCTAAAACCGTACCTATCATTTTACCTTTTTGTATTTTACTATGAAAGTGTATTTGATGAAATAACAATTTGAAACCAAACCAAAAAAAAGGTATGTTGGTAGGTACTTACCACTTGCCATAACCTCTAACGGTTGGTATTATTAATTCATTGTGCAATTAATCCCTTTTGTTAGAAAAAAAAAGGTTGGCACTTGATAAAGCAAAAAAGACTTAAAAAAGTTTACGCGTTAGGTTCGCACAAAAATGCACTCTGCTTTCAAAGGTTTATTAAGAATTTTAAAAATTTACAAAATTAAAAAAAAAAATAACCGATTGTCAGACTTTTAATTCAGCTAACCCTTTTTATTTTCACACACTTCCTGTATTATAATATGTATAAGACGCATGAAGGTCCTCTTTTTTGTTCACTGTTGATTATAGAATTAAAAATTTCTTGAAAGGGATGTCATGAATTTTTTAACTTATTTCAATTTCTAAAAAAGAACTTTGTTAACTCGAAGGATTTCATGTCCATCATCCTTACTTTAAATCCAATGAATAAAAAGTGTTAAAGTTTTGTTTTTTTTTGCAAAATAAAAATGTTGACAAAAAAATTACAACAAACAAATTAAATTTTACCCATATGTTCAATCTACAGGGTCTCCCGAAGGTATAGTGGCCAATCTGAAACTGGGTATAAGGCAAAGGAATAACCTTTCAGTTGTATAACGTATCCTTTAAAATCCTTTTAAAAAATATGCAAACACTTCTTTTCGTTAGAGGCAAGGATTTTGAAAAAAAGTGGATAAAAAGTGTTTTTGTATCAATGTGATATTTTCCATACCGTTGCCTTCCCATCACAATTTTTCTCAAAATCTATTACTCTAACGAAGAAAAGTTTGAAATTTGAAATTTATTTTTATTGTAACTGAGATTATTTACATTTTTTTTACTTAAAACTATATTGCACAATTTACAGAGATATGGCATAACTCTACCTTACTACTGAAAAAAATATCATATTTATTTCAATTATCATATTAACATAGCAATGACAAATCGAAGGAAAAGCTACAAGAAAAAACATTCTTTAAATTGTCAAATAATGTTATCCGAGAATGGAGAGAATGGGAGGCGGCAAAGCACCAAAAAGGACTTATCTCAAATACGTGGCTTTTAATTTTAAAATTAAAATGCAATGCATGGTTTTATAACATCAAATGAAAACATAAATATTGAAATAAATAAATAATTAACAATTTAATAAATTAATAAAATGAAACAAAAAATAAATGAGTGCTTATTCATACATATAACAGCAACAATTAATAAATAAATATAAAAACATATACAAACAAATATATATGTAGTGAAAAATTACAAATATGTATGTATATTGTAGAAAAATAAATATATAATAATAAATAAATAAATACAAAAATAAATAAATAAATAAATATATCAATGAATAAATAAATAAATTAATTTATAAATAAATAAATGAATAATTAAATTAATAAATAAATAAATAAATTAATAAATATATATGTGTTTGAATAAATAAATAATAATATAAAGCATTTAACCATCATATTTGTGTTTTTTTTTTGTATTTTGTATTTTTTGCTTACCTTTATCAAACAGCCAGATTTGAGATTAAGTAGTTTTCAGATGAGCTACAAGATAGATTATTACCCCGTTTACATGAGGTATTCGAGCGAGCTTCAAGCTCGCTTGGCCCCTTTGTATACCTGCGTTGACTTGAAATGAGCTTGAACCTACTCGATTCCACTTCAGGAGCACGAGCGATGTCGAGTCGAAATTGTTGATAAAAAACTTGGGTCGAAGAGTCGGTCTTGAGGATGTGTTCACTACAGTGTTTTTGCACATGGGCGAGTAAAATTATGTATTTCTTTTGAATGCTTTGTGAAGTAATTACTAAAATTCATTAAATTTGAACTGTTTTTGTGTAAAATAAATATATTGTTGCCACTCCATTAAATGTAATCTCAACACCATATCAACTCCACTTCAACTCAACTCACGTGACGAAACACCTGGGTCGAAAATCCGACCCTAATCCAACTCGAGCTCTCGATTCTGTTTGTAAACAGGGTATATATATCGTTCAAATAAATATTGTATTTGGAATGAAATTTTTTCGATGTTGGCCAATACGTGGAGATCTTCAGTAGAATAATGCCACGGCAGATTAAGCATCATCTTAAGTACTTTATTTTGAGTTCTTTGTAATTTAAGTATATGGCTTTTAGCACATTTACTCCAAACAGGTGAGCCATGTAACATTATGCTCTTGAAGATGACTTTAAAAATTATGAGCTTATTTTCGGTACTAAGTTTAGATTTTCTGTTGATGAAAGTGTATAGCATTTTTATAGGTAAGTTTACCTTATTTATTGTCTCCTCTATATGAATACCAAAAGTTAATGTTTTGTCCAAATGTACTCCTAAATATTTAGTCCTGGAATATCCATTCTGTTGAAAAACCATTGATTTGAAGCATGTTACTAGGTAAAAGACAAGCTTTTCTTTTCCTTGTGAAAAAGATAGCATGTGTTTTGCCAGCATTAATTTTGATTTGCCAGTCGTTGAAATACGACTGCACTATATTCAATGCAGAATGCAAGTTGGTTTCAATGTCAAAGCTAACCGAATCTGATGAATACAAACTTGTATCATCTGCAAAAATCGCCGATTTACAGTCTGTTAATCGCGGAAAATCATAGGTGTATATATTATATAAAAATGGACCAAGAACGGTTCCTTGGGGTTAACCCGCAACAATTTCATACAGATCTGAAAACGAATTATTTACTGAAACTCTAAATGTCCTTTGTAGTAGCCCGTAGCGTAATGGTTAGTGCGTTCAACTGTCACGCTGGAGGGGTGGGTTCGCTTCCCAGCCTCGTCCACCTAAAAACTAAAGTTTTTTTTCAGGGCTACTGCCTCTTGCGAGGAATTGACAAATCCTCCAAGAGTATCACTTGTCACGAATAAGTGCTTCTCGTCTAGCCGTTCGGATTCGGCATAAAATTGTAGGTCCCTTCCATTCCTGTCGATGGCGCACACAGGAATGGTTGCGAGTTGTTAGTCACTAGGCCCTGGTTCTTCATGAGCCGTTGTGCCACCCGATTTATTTTTTTTTTTTTTCTAAATGCCCTTTTAGATAAAAACGAATAAATTACTTTTATTACGAACGGCAGAAAATCAAGGACCAGAAGTTTATGTAGGAGCCCTTCGTGCCATTCCGTGTCAAATGCTTTCTCGACATCTAGTAATACCATACCAGTCCCTTTTCCCACTGTAAGATTACTCTTAATATCAATGGTTATGCGATGTATCTGGTGCACTGTGCTATGATTACTTCGAGCGCAAATCGTTCTGGTGGAAGGATATTATGTGTATTTAAATGCATAAGAATTTTATTTTTGATAAGCTTCTACAGACATTTGCTCAGAGAACTGAGTAAACTTATGGGTCTATAACTGCTAGGTATTGAAGGACTTTTCCCAGATTTTTGAATTGGAATAATTTTAGTAGTTTTCCATTGTTTTGGGAAGTAACCTCTTTTAAAACAAGCAGTAAAAGTGCATAAAGAAATTGTGGGAAGATTTTTTAAAATTAAATTTTTCAAGCCATCAAAACCAGGGCTCTTTGAGTTCATTAGAAATGCCAGGACAGTTCTTACATCCTGTACTGTAATCAAGTTATCATCAACCTGTATTTGTTGCGAATTAATCAATGCCCTTGATTGTTCTACAGCAGATTCAATGGGGCCACTGCTAATAATTTTGAAAAAAAAATATTCAAACTAATTTTATGTTCAAAGTTTTCTGCTATTAATTACTATTTTTGTTTTAAAAATGCAACGCTCTTATCAATTCTTAGTCCAAAATTGAAAACCGGATGGTTTTAGTTTTAACAATTCAGCCAGAGATCATTTCAGGAATAAGTTGGCTTATATTCTCCTTAGTTTTTTCTTCTTTTTACTAAGAAAATGGTTTATTTATTTTTTTAATACACATTCTGTGAAAAATAAATCAAACAGTTTTAAGGGTTTGACTAAAAATTGATGAAAGCATTGATTTTCGGAAGCAGAAATAGTACTTAATTACGTAAACAAAATAAAATAAATCTTTTTTTCAAAATTTTGAGTTTGAAAAAATTAATTTGTAAAAAAAATACAATTTAACACTACATCTTATTCCAATAGAAATACAAAAATACAGTTTAACATTAACACAATTTTATTTTGAGGATGAATCAAAATTAAAATAGCTACAAGCAGATCAATTTTAAGAAAACTGAACACCTCTGCTTTGGATCGAATTAAAGAGTTTTAATTTTTTTTTGTCAATAAATGAAAAATAGAAATTATTGTTATGGTTGTTACAGAATTGAAAAAAAGGACTCTTTTGTATTCTCGCAAACAATAAAATAATTAAAAGTAATAGCTGTGTATAATGAAATTTCTATGAGAAACACTATAGCTTACTGCAAGACCTACCAAATTTAATAAAAATCCATGCAGCCGTTTAGGTTGTGCTAAACCGGGGATAGACAAACTTGTCAGACCTACAATTCAAAGACTCAAGTTCAATTTTTGTACGCTTTCATGTGTATATCGTAAGTCAAAAATAAAATGTTTAAAGTGCAAAAGTATGATTTTTTTTGGATTAAATAATGACACCGGTCAAAAATTTACAAGACTCAAAAAAAACTTTAATTGATACAAGAGATGTCCATCAGTACGATAGAAAAAAATTAAAAACGATATGGTACACTTGGGCGTATACGTAACATTTTTTATTTTATTGAATTTTTAGAATGTATGGTCTTTTCGTAAATATGTAACAAAAATTTATTTTATAGATCTATGTGAATAGAAATATAAGGAAGGAAACAAAAATTATTTTACATTTTAAAGTTGATTTGTATTAGAATATTTTTAGGAACTCCGAAAAAAAAATCACCGTTGATAGAAAATAACCAACATGCAGTTTAGAGACAAGCACACAACTTGGCATCTGCCCAACAGCTCAAATCCAACGTGCCATCATTAGATGCTTTATGGATGTCGTGAAAGCATTCGACAGCGTATTTAGGTTGAAGCCTTTTAGCTTTACATATTACATTATCCCTCGTCATTAACAAAAACTCTTTTTTCTCTTCTTCTTCCAGAAAATTCTACGTACAACTGGAAAACTGCAAATCACAAGTGAAAAACATCAAATCTGAAGTTTTTCAAGGTTTCAAGCTAGGAACTTCTTACCAGCCTGTTCCAACTGGATACGAAAATGTCCTGTATGCTGATGACTCTCTTACTCTCTCGATGTCTCCTCCGATAGCTTTACGCAATGTTTAGTACCATATCACGAGACTATACGACTTCTACTTGAAATGGGGTATACGGATAAGAACACCTCCAAATCAGAGCTTGTGTGGTTAAGGACACCCATTAGAGGAAGTCACAGCGCAGCCAACTACAGACGAAACTACAATAGCCAGCCAAAAAAACGCTAAGTATACCTAGGCAAGGCATCCCCTTCAACGAGTCTTTAAGGTTCAACCCGCACTCAAGAAACGTGCTCGAAAAAGCCAACTGGACCTTCCACCGACTCCACCCACTGATGAAACATACTTAGCCAGAAGACGAAGATAGTTATCTAAAAGCAGCTCCTTTGGCCATTTATCAGCTATTCTTTCCCTGTATGGTTCTTCATCTCGAAGATGGCCATGACCGAACTTCAAATGTTCGAAAGAAAGCTACTGAGGATATGCACCGGACTACATTTCGACCAGCAGCGAATGAGACATCACAGCAGAACCTAGTAGGACACACCAACAGTCACCCAAATCAAGTGATGAGAAGGATGGCCTATGGCCACCACGCAGCGACAACCCCCGCCGAGATACCTCAGTTAGGGCTGGACACGAGACGAGAAAAGTCTCGGTCTCGATCTTGGTCTCGCATGACGAGACCGAGACGAGACGAGAAGAGACGAGACGAGACGAGACGAGACGAGACGAGACGAGACGAGACGAGACGAGACAAGACGAGACGAGACGAGACGAGACGAGACGAGACGAGACGAGACGAGACGAGACGAGACGAGACGAGACGAGACGAGATGAGACGAGACGAGATGAGACGAGACGAGACGAGACGAGACGAGACGAGACGAGACGAGACGAGACGAGACGAGACGAGACGAGACGAGACGAGACGAGACGAGACGAGACGAGACGAGACGAGACGAGACGAGACGAGACGAGACGAGACGAGACGAGACGAGACGAGACGAGACGAGACGAGACGAGACGAGACGAGACGAGACGAGACGAGACGAGACGAGACGAGACGAGACGAGACGAGACGAGACGAGACTGGCTTTAAAGCAACCGAGACGAGACCGAGACGAGACTGTATATTTGCACCGAAATTTACAGAGAGCCGAATAAATTAAAAAAATCCAATTTCGGTTAAACATTTATTTTCTTCTACACGTATTCAAACTATAATCGTTCCAATAATCAACCGGTTGTCCGGAAATCGTATTTTTCGGAGACGAGACCGAGACGAGACTTAATTATACGAGACCGACACAAGACCGAGACGAGACTGAAAATTTTCGATTTTAACGAGACTTACAAAATTCTCGCAGAGTCGCTCGTCTCGTGCCCAGCCCTAACATCAGTACGATGGAAATCCTGGTCAACAACATACTCACGAAAAACAGGGTCACAGGCTTTTTTTCAATTTAAGACAAAGTATAAGATTAGGTCTCTTATCTGCCAATAAATGTAAATATAATATCATCATATCTAACTATAGCTATAAGTCAAATTTAAATATAATTTTGTTTAATAAATATGCTTAAAAAAAATTTGATAGAAATATTTGTGTATTTTTGTAACTCACATGCATATGTATGTATATTTAAAAATATATTGATTCTTCAAAAAAAAAACGTGGCAGATAAATTTCAACTAAAGGGGAAACCACCCTCCTGATCGCTCTCCTTTTGCATACGCCCTCTTATATTTAAAAGTATCAATGCTTTTAACAATGAGATTTGGGCTTTTTCATTTATTCGAATGTATACTTATACTGTTTGTTGATTTACATATTTCTTTTCATTTTGTTACTATTCTTATGTACGTATGCTCATATAAAAATACATAATATAATAACAAAATCCTATTTAAATCAACCAAACGTACATACAATGAATAGAAAAAACAAGATCACATATCAATAATTACCTATTCCTTTCTGTATTTTCTATCAATAACTTTTGAATAAATGTTATTTTGTAGGTATATGTATATAACTGTAAAACATCGAAATAAGACAATTCTCGAATTCACTGCTAAGCCTCTTCTAAAGTTTTCAGCTATTTTTAGCACAGGAAAATTAGATTTTTTTGTGGAACAAAATACAGGACGGCTGATTTTTTTATACCTGAAAGGGGGCTATTAGAAAAGCTTTTGTTGAGTTTTTCGGGACGCCATCGCCATCCCCCTGGGGTAATCCACCATTTTGGAAAATGCGAATTGATCTAAGTCCGAAACTATCGATTTGAAGTAAAAAGTTGTAATAATCAAATTTGTTGGAAATAAAATTATCTTTTATTTTTTATCAGAACTTTTTTCCGCGCGAACAAAATTTTTGAGGTTATGTCGTTTTATATTTTACTTTTTTACTTCTTTTACTTTTTTAAATTGTTCTAGTGATACAAATTGTAGACCACAAAGTTTAACAAATGATCATATACTTTTAAAGATGGTGCGATATGCCAGTCCTAAGCTAGAGCATTTAGAAAATTAGCTGCTAAATCAATTGAGCCGATAAAGTACAGTAAAGATGGGCCTTTTCGCGGAATTAAATATTGGTTAGCTGATTTCACTTACGTGAAAGAGGGCTATTAGATAAGCTTATGTCCGGTTATTCGGGACGCCATGACACTGGCAAAATCCACCATTTTGGAAAATGCGAATGGACACTTATCTCCGAAACTATTGATCTTAGAGGAAAAATTGTACGGCCCAGGTTGTAGGCAATTAAACCATCTGTCGTTTATATATATATTGTTTTTCGGTGCAGGCAATATTTTAAAGGTTATGTCTTTTTATTTTTAATTTTGTTGCAATTACAAATTTCTTACGTTCCCGAGGAAACTTACGTGAATTACTTTCCAAATGAGAAAATTTTAGAACATTATATTTCCATCATTTTGATATATTTTTGAAGATGATGCGTTGTTTTAATTTTAATAACAATTTAGTATTTTATTTACTCCGGAGTTTTCATTTTGGCGCAACCAAAATGGCTGTAACTTTTGACTGTGGTATCGCATCATTTTAAAAAATTTATCAAAATGTTGGAAATTTATTGGTCTAAAATTCTCATATAGAAAGTTGTTCACGTAAGCTTATTCGAGAATGACAAAAATGTGTAAATGTGAAAAAAAAAACAAATAATAAGACGACATAACCTTGAAAATATCGCACGCCGAAAAAAAGTTTTCTAGTGAACGAAGGATATTTTAATTGTCTACAAGCTTGGCCTTATAATTTTTCATCTAAGACAATAGTTTCGGAGATATAGACTACTTCGCGTTTTCCAAAATGGCGGATTTCCCTATGGGGATGGCGTCCGAAAAACTCATTATAAGCTTTTTTAAAAGCCTTCTTTCAGGTATACAAAATTCAGCCGTCCTGTATTTCGTTCCATAAATCGATGGTTTTTTTTGCTAATTTTCCTGAACTTTTTGGTAAAAGTCTAAAAATTGTGGTTTTCTTAATTCATCCTATATAACTTTACCATCATGCATTTTTTTTTAAATGGGGCCACGCAAGGCACTGTTGTCCAAAAACTGCCTCTGAACATACAGCACATCATGTATGGTATATTCGCAAAGAAAATATCTCATCTAAAAGGTCAATCAATGGTAAAAAAAGGTCAACTATTTTCAGAAATTGGTCAGGCATAGAAAATTTTTAATCAATGGTTAAAGTTTTTCATGGTCACCAACTATTTTTAGCAACCCATTTATGGGATATTCGAAAAAAAAACCACACCATTTAAAAATTAACTAAATCCACATAAAAGGTCAACTAATTTCAGTAATTGGTCAGCCATAGTTTTTTTTTTTAAGTGAAACTTCTTTGGAAAAAATGTAACGCCACATGTGCAACGCTGAGATCATTGATTAGCTAAGTGGTGGGAGGTAGAGTTAAAGTAAAAAATGTACTTGATAGACTAATATATTTTATATTTCAATAAGTTTGTATTTTTTGATAATCTATATTATTGTAGCAGATAAAAGGGAAAATGTCCTTTTATGTCTTTTTCTGATTTCGTTAATTAGAATGCTTGCGTTTTGCATTTTTTTTGGTGGATAGATAATGAAATTCTATCTGGTATGGAAATATAAATTATTTTAAAAATTGTATCTCAAAATAGGCTAATTTCAAAAAATTGAATTAAATCAGGAGAGTCCGCTAAAAATTTGAATTATATATGGTTTAAAAATAAATAAAACCAAATTAAAGTTTTCATATACAAATTTTTGATTTTGCAGAGATTTGAAGTGAAGGAATTTTAAGAAATAGTAGAAAAAACTTCCCAAATAAACTGATTTATATCTTTTAAATGTTCACCTTTTTTTAATTTAATTTTTCACCATTATTATTTAATTTGTATGTTTATAACCCGAGCACATCGATCATTTTGATATAGATCACATAGCTGCGTCCTACGCATATAACCTTAATATCCCTATACATATCCAGATTTTAAGATAGCCAAAGAAGTTTCACTTCTGCCACGAGTACTGAGTTACACGCGCTCTTTTTTTATGCATTTTAAATTTTTTTTTCAAGGTCGTATAAGACTTTTATGGGATATATTTGCAAAAAAGTGTTCCATTTAGGGCTGGCCACGAGACGAGAAAAGTCTCGGTCTCGCATGACGAGACCGAGACGAGACTGGCTTTTAAACAACCGAGACGAGACCGAGACGAGACTGTATATTTGGACCACAATTTACAGAGAGTCTAATAAATTAAAAAAAAATTGATTTTAGTTAAATATTTATTTTATTCTGCACGTATTCAAATTATAATCCAAAATATTTTGTTCCAATAATCAAGAAGTTGGCCGGAAATCCAATTTTTCGGAGACGAGACCGAGACGAACCTTAATTATACGAGACCGACACGAGACTGGAAATTTTCAATTTTAACGAGAACGATACGAGACTTACAAAAGTCTCGCAGAGTCTAATCTCGTGGCCAGCCCTAGTTCCATTTAAAAGACCACCGACTCGTTGATAAAAGGTGAACCAGTTTAAGTAATTGGTCTAGGTTTTTTATAATGCATTTTTAAAGTGTGTTTCAAGGTTACAGTATAAGAGTCTACGGCCTTGAAAAAGAACTCTTAAAAATTCATTAAAAAAACTGTGGCTGAAAAATTACTGAAAGCAGTTGACCTTTTATGTGGATTTGTAAACTTTTAAATGGTGTGGGTTTTTTTTTTCGAATATCCCATAAATGGGGTGCTAAAAATAGTTGGTGTCCACGAAAAATTTAACCATTGATTAAAAATTTTCTATGCCTGACCAATTTCTTAAACTAGTTGATCTTTTTTGAGCATTTATTAACCTTTAAGATGACATATTTGTATTTAAGAATATCCCATATCATAACATATTATCATATACTATATGAGGTTCTAAATGTTCAGAGCCGTTTTTTTTAGACAACAGTGCCTTGCATGGCCCCTTGAACAAAATTTAAAAAAATCATGAAAAAATAATCTACGGCTGACCAATCACTGTAATTAACTGAACTTTTATCACAAGCCTGTGGCCTATCAAATGTTATACTGTTTTTGCGGAAATCTCATAAATGAGATGCTAAAAGTCTTATACGACCTTGAAAAATCTTTAAAAATGTATAAAAAAAATCTATGGCTGACCAATTACTCAAGAGGTTTGACCTTTTATAGTAGTAGCCCGTTGCGTAATGGTTAGAGCATTCGACTGTCACGCTGGAGGTCTGGGATCGCTTCCCAGCCTCGTCCACCTAAAAACTAAAAAAGTTTTTTTTCAGGGCTACTGCCTCTTGCGAGGAATTGACAAATCCTCCAAGAGTATCACTTGTCACGAATAAGTGCTTCTCGTCTAGCCGTTCGGATTCGGCATACAATTGTAGGTCCCTTCCATTCCTGTCAAAAGGCGCACACAGGAATGGTTGCGAGTTGTTAGCCACTAGGCCCTGGTTCTTCATGAGCCGTTGTGTCACCCGATTTATATTTTTTTTTTACCTTTTATGAGGTTTAGGTTCGTATATTCCATAAATGAGGTGCTAAAAATAGTTTTGATCTTGCAAATTTTTAAGAAAATTATTTAAAAAAATCCATGGCTGACGAATTACTGAAACTAACTGACCTTTTTTGACAAATTACTGACTATTTAGATGGCATACTTATTTTTTTTTAAATTCTATAATTACGGTGATAAGAGTCTTATACTGTGACCTTGGAACAAACTTTAAAAATTTATTTAAAAAACCAATGGCTGACTAATTGCTGAAACTAGCTGACCTTTTATAACGAGTCGGTGGCAATTGTTTACTTTTTTTTTCGAAAATTCTATATGTGAGGTGCCAAAAATAGTTGGTGGCCTTTAACCATTGATTAAAATTTTCCTATGGCTTACCAATTTCTGAAACTAGTTGATCTTTTTTGGCCATTTACTCCGCTTTTAGATGGCATACTTTTTTTTGCGAATATCCTATTATGAGGTGCTAAAGGTTCAGAGCAAACAAAAAACTGATCCAGAATGAAATATGAAAAATTCTGTATTTGAGAATTTTCTAATTTTAAAGTTTTACAGTAGCTATGCTTATAACAAGCAGAGGTTTGTGGTTTGTTCTTGATAAAAGTAGGTATACCTCTGCATACACCTACACCTACAGCCCTTAGAAAAATTGAAATAATTTCCATACAAAACTTACCTACCTATACTCAACTCATAATCTTTGCACCAGCATCATTTGTATATCGTACCTAATATCCTTTGGCAAGCCAGCTGTGACATTATAAATAGATTCCTAGAATTTAATTGTGGGTACGTCTACGTATACGATACGAGCATAATATCCTATCTACATATATTTATACGTTTCTGTAGAGTTATGGCAATTTAAAATATCGACAAGTTGTGTTCTGTGGCAAATATTCGCTTTAATCATCTTTTCAACTTCAACCGTCTGCCGCTGTTTGACTACCTTACCTATATATGTGTTTATATTGTGTATGAACCTTCAGCACCCACCTAAATATGTATATAATATGATATCCTTACACCGCAATGAATTATCATAATAACTCATATTCAAGTGTGTTGTACACGCACTCAAAAAGGATCCTCTTTTTCTGTGCTCGTTTTTATTTAATTTTTGTTTTTATTTTTTGCATTTCTAGGTTCTAGGATACGTTGGGCTCTCTGGGGCCTCTATCAAAGGCCCCTATAGATTTGTACGTGTTTGTGTGTTTAGCAAAAGGGTTCCTTTGTACACCAACAAACGACTTTATACGAAAACGAAGAAATAAATTTTATCTCGTGTTCTTGTGTAAGGACGACGAGGATGACATATAGTTGGTATATTCTATAAATATAGGGAGCCAATTGGATGGAAATTGCTGATGTGTGTTGTGTAGTCTATGTCGCGCGAGAGGAGCCCAAGTGTGTGGTCGTATACCTAGGTATAGCCAAGCCATGCTAAACCAAACCAAAACCAAAGGGAAGAGGAAGCGCAAACATTTTGATTTTGAATAAATAAAAGAATTTAAATTTCAAAGGACCTCGCTCAGTTGCTCGCTCGCTTGCTCGTTCCTAGCTCCAAGCTTCACATCCAAGCCCCATCGTTCCTTAATGTGAACATCTGAAGCCGAGCATATGCACACGCCATATTCTCGGTTCACATGTTCGGATGAGGAAGAAGAGAAATAAATAGATAAACCGGCAACAGACCCTTTTTCGTTGTTGTTGTTGTTATTGTGCTTTAAGTCATGAATGTGAGCGAAGCACCGTAATACACTATGCATACTTATATAATGTACCTACCTTTATATATTTTTATATACGCGTTATATTGGCAGATGAATGAGATTTTAAAGAGCCGTTAAGCCTTTCATTTAATTTTATATGCCGGCAGGAGGCGCGCGGCGGCGTGCATTCAAAATCTCATCTACTGTGTTGTGTCGTTTCCCGTTTCTCGTTTGTTGTCTGTCGTCCTCGTCAACATTTGGTAGGAGAATATTTTTAAACCTATAATGTAGACCTCTAGATGGAATATAATGGGAGAATTTAATTTATCCGTCACAAATAATCGAATTAAAAAAAAAAACGCTTCGAAATTCGAAAATGAATAATAAATGGCAACTTTCTGTGGCAGGAGCGGGAGCCATCGTGGAGGAGCTGAGGAGCGAAATGGAAAACAAATTTTGGTTTACCAATAAGAAGTTATAGTTTAGATCATGATGCTGATTATGCAATCCGCAACATTTGAATCCTTTTTCACACTTGATTTAAAACACTTTTTTTTATTTTTATTTTATTTATTTTGAGGATGGAAGGAAAGGATAGTTCGCGGGTACACAGATGCTCAGAAATCATGGAAATGGTAAGAAGGAAGTCTGACGAAATCGGTCATGGCGATGATTGCCATCAGAGCTGTCTGGTATGTCCCTTGCCTTGGTGGATTTAAATGTGAAATAGTATTTTTTTAAGATTTTCTTACACGCATAACTTAACTACACTATCTATACATTTAAAAATGAATTTTGGTTTGTGCGGCTGCTTAAAACTTTAAAACGGCTGGACCAAATTGGATACATTCTTCTTCTTTTTAAAATTCCCAACAGGTGCCGCTGTATGCACACATTACGTTTTTCAGCAGTTTAATTCGAGAATGAATCATTCGATTTTCACGATTTTGGGTTTGATGGATTTGTATTGACCCAAGGACGGACACTATGGAGGAATATTCCGGAAATTTCCAAATATCAAAGTGACAGATGTCAAAGTGACAGGTCAGATGTCAACGTGACATGTCAATGTGACAGATGTCAAAGTGACAGATGTCAAAGCGACAGATGTCAAAGTGACATGTCAAAGTGACAGATATCATAGTGACAGATGTCCACGTGACAGATGACAAAGTGACACATATCAAAGTGACAGGTGTCAAAGTGACAGCTGCCAAAGTGACAGATCTCAAAATGACAGAAGTCAAAATGATAGATGTCAAATACGTCATAGTGACAGATGTCAAAGTGACAGATTTCAAAGTTACAGATGTCAAAGTGACAGCTGTCAAAGTGAAATATCAAAGTGACATCGAGAACTCGACCGAGAAATGGATTTGATCGAGTCGTATAGAGTCAAGATGTTCAAGGAAATGATAACGGAAATGGTGGCATTTTCTTTCTTGATACTTTCAGTGTCTTTTTGTCTCTGTTTTCACTGGTTTTGACTACGATGCGTACCAGATCTGAAATTCCTTTGGTATTAGCCTCTAAGGGGATCCTAGATTGTAAGTTGGGGGTCTAACCATTCTGCATTGAAATTGACATTGAATCTGCAAGTGGATGAAAAACCCACATGCAACATTTCAAAGAAGTCTGCGATGGCGAAAGTATTGCAACAATGTAACATTACCACCAACGAAAAGTGCCCAAGAGCTGACAAACGTGCATGGGAAAGCCCTGGGGCCTCATCACGTAAAACAAAAACGATTGAACAATATCGTTTTGAATACAGCTGTCTTTATTTTTCTCTATAGAAGTGATAGGGATAGCAATATTGAAAACGATATCGTCCCATCGTTTTCGTTTTACGTGATGAGGCCCCTGAATCGCATGTTGAAAGATATGTATACGAAAGATGAAAGACGTTTCAGCGGGGCAATGATTATGCTCTGTATGTAATGAGTATGCTCTCATAAAATCTGACAGAAGAAGAAGATGTAATTGCAATCGAATCCCTGATGGATGAAAACGAAGCAACAAACTATATCACGAAATTTGCCATTCGAGCGACTTGCCATTCGTATTTAAGCGTCTTGCTTTCGCCATGAGAATTAATAAGTCGCAAGGACAATTGCGGGATGTTTGTGGCATTAATCTTGAATTCCCATGTTTCTCACATGGTCAATTGCTTTGTACTTGTACCCGGCCGAGAATAGAACGAAAAAACCTTGTTTACCATAAAGCACTTCATTAAAAAAAAGCGGATTGACACGTCAATTACTGTGGTTTGATTCAAACACGTTGACATTGTTATACTTCAGTTATTTAAATTGTATTTTTTCGAATACAGAATATGAATTGACCGAATAAAGTACATCAAGCCGAATGTGGCAGGCTAGGTATTATTATTCTTATTACATTAACAATTTGAGCGGAACGGAGTTCGCTGGGTCAGCTAGTATCTACATATACAAAAATAGTATATTATTTTTTTTTTTTTTTGTAGTAGGTATCGGTATAATATGTTCAACATGTAGGATGTAAGTATCTTAAGAGGAAGTGAGGATTGTTCCTCTACTAAGCATCCTTTTAAGTAAGAAATTTAAAACAAAAATTCATTTTTTCTTCTTTAAAAAATTTAATTAAATTTGTTTGTTTAAAGAATGTAAATTAGTTTAAAGATTAGAAAAAGCTCAGAATTAGTGACATAAGCTTCCTAGATAACGAACGTGAAAGTCTAAAGGCAAATCGAGTTTAAAGAGAAAGGGAAATGTCGAATTTTCAACTTAAAGTTTTCGCAAGCACTATACATCTATGGAAAGGTTCCTAGATCAACTCTTAAAAATGTTTATATATATTTGGTTAAAATACTATAACATCTTGCCACCATTCCACAACGACAAATCTTTTAAGGCGCAATGATAATAAAAGTCTTTAAGGCATTAACAGATCTAGAGAATTATTATTAAAAGGATAAGGAAATACATCAGGGAAGCACCCATTATAATTTATTCAAAAGAAAGGTTTACTTTGATAATTTCGTAAAATTATTTACTTTCATATATACATACAATTTCACAAATATTTTTAAGAAGAATTCAGCAGGCGCAGGGTTTTTGTAATTTTATCACATATAAATATTAATAACGCCATATATGTTGCCTACTGCACATTGAATGTTTTTAAATAAATTTTATGAATAAAGGAAATTGATGCAGACGTTTTCGGTATATGTATAGAAGCTAAAAATGGTTAAGAAGGGAACAATATTTTCTTTTATGTAGTAAACATACGCACCTTAGTGGCACGTTCTTTACATATTCTTTATTATTTTCTCGGTAATGACGTACATATATTATAAAACTTTTAATCTCCGTGAATGTCTTAGTTCTAGCTGTTAGATATGTTAGCTACATGCACATTTTTACTTGTGATACAGGTAGTATTCGTAAAAATAATCGAATTTGGGATAATAACTATGATAGAGAATGCGTTAAAAGTGAGTCCCGCAATTTTGCTTGTCTATCTGTCTGCCTGTCAGTCTGTCTGTCTGTTCCTCGACCTGCATCAGCCTTAACCAATGAAGCGATTTTCTTTAAACTTTGGACTTAAGGTTATTTGGGTATTCCCTAGAGGTGAAATTGTTTTTTTTTTAGCTTAAGAATTAACGGTGCCTGCCATACCTACAACCAATATAAAAAAATATATTTATTTCAAAAACGGCTCTAACGATTCTGACAAAAAATTACGAGTTACTATAAAAAGTATGGTCAATATTTAAGAAAACAAAATTATACCAATAGTGTTATTAACGGTACCTGTCATATAAACGATATTTTTATTTTCAAATTTCTCGTTAATGTCTTAATTCATTTCAACCAATTGTTGTATACAGGAGGCCTATTTTAGTTTAATCAATCTTGTATATACAAATTTAAAAAAAAATTTATGTTTAGGATTTGTTTTTTTTAATATTGATTTTTTTTTAAATACAATATCTTCAAACGGGCCAATGATTTTTTTTTTTATTTTTTTTTTAATTGTATTTTATTAAATACCTACCAAAAGTTGGCATACCAGATCTCATTTATTGAAATTTTCCAAACATTTTATATGCAAAAAATTATTTTTTACGTTAACGACTTAAGCATTTTTTACTTACTATATATGTAATGTAGGTACTTATTATGTACTTGCGATATATGTACATAGGTACTATATGGTATGTTATGGATTCGTAAAAAAAATTGAACTCGAGATATTAATTTTTCTTAAAATTACGATTATAGAGTATGCGAAAAAAGTAGGTCTCGCAAATTTTTTTTGTCTATCTGTCATCGCCCCTTAAACGGCTGGAGGGATTTTCTTCGAGCTTGGTACATAGTGTTCTTTGACTAATATGCCCAACATTTTTTTTTTTTATTTTTTTAGGACTAAAAACAATGGCACCCGCCTTACAATTTTTTTTTGTCGCCAAAAAGGAAAGTAATAGAACATTTTGAATGAAACAACAACAACTAAAGTGTTCTTCCACAAGGCTATTTGGCTGAAGTTATAGCTATTTATATATATAATATGTTCGTTTTTATTTGAAAAGCTTTGACCGTCATAGGGATTGAACTTAAGACATCAACTGTGAAATAGCTATAACTTCAGCCAAATAACTTGGTGGTAGAACACTTTAGCTGTTGTTGTTTCATTCAAAATGTTCATTGTTAACTGTTGTCTGTTCAGCGTGACTGCATTTTGAATTTTAGTTCATACAAAAATCCAAATAATATAGGAAAATAATTTTTTTTCTAAAAAATGGGTCTGAGGATTTTGTTAAAAAAATTCAAATAAATTAAATAAGTAAATGCTTTACATTAAAATAATTTTTTTATTTTCAAAAATTTATTATTTTTTGCACCTCCTCCAGCACAACCATTTTTTTTACTTTTGATTTTCTCAAAAAAAGTTAAGTTGAAATTTTTTTATTTTTTTTCTATGGAAAATCTTCTAAAAAGTATAAACATTATTTTGACCCAAAATAAAAAAAAAAATTGAAAATTAAAAAAGTCAATTTTTTTTCTGAAAACTAAATATTTTGAAAATGACCGTCAATATTTTAAAACTTAAATATTTTTTATTATTTTGTAGAATACTTGAAAACATCATGTTCCTAAATTCAAAAACAAGGGTACCTTCCATTCAAATGTTGAAAACCTGAAAAGAAAAAATTTTCTCGAAAACGGCTCCAAGAATTTTGATTGAAGGATGTGCGTCTACTATTAAAGGTATGGTCAATATTTTGATAAACAAAAATTTTACCAATAACGGTTATTTACGGTACCTGTCATAGAACCAATTTTTTGGTTTTCGAATTTTTCGTTAACTGCTACACCGATTTCAAACAAAATTTGTATGCAAGAGTTTCTTCACAATTCGAATAATTTTGCATATACAAATTTCTTAAAAAATAATTTTTGGATTTTTAAAAAAATATTAATTTTTTTGAAACTTCAATATCTTGAAAACGGGCTCATGAATATTTTTTTTATTTTACATAAAATTTTATTTTATTAAATACTAAAAGTTGGCATACCAGATTTTATTTTTTAAAATGGATACAAACTGTATAATGTATAAAAAATTTGTTTTTAAGAAAATCGCTCCAACGATGGCGATGGCATACTTTATTTTGAGCTCTAACTTTTTTACCCATTATACCATTATAGTTATTATTTTTAATCATATCATAATATTTTGGAACCAATACATTATGTACTTGTAAATGTACATCATCTATTTCTAGCTACGTTAGAGTTGTTAACTACGAGAGCAAGATTGTGATATCGGTCGTGGCTTTTATTTTTAAATAACTGCAAGAGGCTTTGAATTCATTCTCTCTCCTCAAAGATGTTGTAAATTAATATCTGTTTATATTCAAAAGCCATATTTGTCAACTAGAAAGAAGCTACATTTTGAAAAGACGGCACTTAAGTAGACAGGTGTAGGAGTAGGTGTCGTATGTTAGGTTTCTTCAGTTGTTTTTGAATCTAGGAACAAGATTCAATTATTCTGTAAAAGGTTACAAAATCAGTTCTGTAGTTCTCGAAATATTGAAAATAATTGTTGACCTTTTCTTAGAAACTACAAAAAAAATTCAAAAAAATTGTTAGGACCTCATGAAAAAAAAATAAATAAATAAAAATCAACACTAGAAATCAAAAATCGAAAATAAAATGGACGACTGGACCACCTTGCTGTTGTTGTGAACAGCTATAATGTAGGTTGACTAATGTAATATTAAAAACGAGTGAAATTGTAAATTTGAAGACATAATAATATAATTGTTTATTCATTTTCAAAAACTTGACATTATTTTTTAGGTACATACATTTCTTCTTCTTAGTTTTTTGAACTAAAATGAATTTATGAAAAAAAAAAAATAATCGTTGGGGCGTTTTTTTTTTGTATAATAATTTATTTTTAAATGTTTAAAATATTTTTTAAGTAATTATTTTTATGCATATAAAAATTATAATAAAGAAAAAGAAATTTGAATATTTAAATATTAAAATTACTTTGGTTTTAAGTGGAGTGAATGAATATAATTTAAATAAAAAGTACAAGTGACCTCAATTCCAGAAATTATTGTGTTTCGCCCGAGGCACGAATTTAAACAAATTTCCCTAGAATAATAAAATTCACAGTATCTTCTTGCTGTCATTTTTTTAAGAGTCGGTAAACATCGACCAAAACTTGTGTCTTAGTAGAGTATAACAGACTGACTGAAGAGCCCACTGTTGTGCCTTGGGCGAAACACAATAACTTCTGGAGTTGAGGTCACTTGTACTTTTTATTTGAATTATAAAAATTATATTTCAAATATTTTATAAGAAATCGAATTTAAAAAAAAAATATTTTTTTTTAAATCTATTTTTTTTTTTTTTTTGTTAAATGTTGACAAAAAGTAATTTAAATCGGTTTTAAAATATTGAGAAAATCAAAAATATTAAAAGTGGTTCTAAAGGAAGAACTGCTATTAAGAATGCGAACTAAAGAAAGAACCCGAATGAAGAATAATCAACTTATGAACGGATAGTTGTCTCAAAATGCAAGTTTTAAAGACCAAACGCTTCTTTGGATGAGCATGATCAGGTGACCTTGGTTGCGCAATGCGCTTATGCCTAAGAGGTGGCTGGCAGTGGCGGACCCAAGGGAGCCCCTAAACCACCCCCCCACAGCCGATTATTAAAACTGATTGAAATATATATATATTTTCTAAAAAACATTGATTTTAAACAAATAAAAATCTTCTTAGTTTTATGAGAAAGTTGGCTTGTTTGTTTTTTAATATCTTGAAAACTAAAAGTCCTATAACAATCCGGTTTTAAGTATTCGAATAAAAATTAAAAAAAAAAATTTGTTTAAACATTTTTTCTTAATATATTTTTTTTTTTTTTTCAAAATTTTGAGTTTAAGAATTAATTTTTTTTATTGTTGAAAATAATAACTTTATTTTATTTATTACAAAAAGGTATAACATGGCATTGCAAATTTTACCGTTGTTTTTTTAACAATTTTTTTTTCTGTTTAAGTCAATTTTTTAGAAATTTGCTCCTCCAGCCTAAGCGGGGGAAAATAAAAGAATAACAATTTTGCAGAAAAAAAATTCCCTTTCCCTAATATGTTCTAATCATATAATTATTTTTTTTAAAAAAGTCGTTCGAACCGTTTTTCAGAAAAAAAAAATGTTTTCCTTTTTGGCTCAAAACCCCATTATTTTTGGTCGTAAAAAAAAAACTCATCAGGCATATAACTCAAAAAACAGTAGGTACCAATTTTGAAGAAAATCTATCCAGCCACTTAGACAGATAGAATTGCGAGACCCAGTTTGTTTGCGTTCTCTATCATTGTAATATGATGTTATATTCTTATATATCGAGTTTAATTTTGTTTGGGAATCCATAACTTGCTATAATAAACCTTTATATTGCAAGTAAATACGGTTCTACCACAGGTATATGTAGTTACATATCTACCATCAATGACTATATGTAAAAGAAGCTAATAAGTAGTTGTTTTTATAATATTTAACTTAATTTTTTATCAAAATCGCTTACAAAAATGTCATTTCAAATTGACACAGCACATCAGACGGACACTTTTAAGTTGGCAATGATTGATAAAGATTTAAACGGAAATCTAGAAAGTGAAACAATTATTTCAAGGTCTATATTCATTCATGTTTATAGCAGCCAATAAAGATCACGTTTCTCAACAACAACAGCAAAAAAAATCAAGAACAAAGTAAATATAGTCGTGATTTCTTCCTCCTTTACGTTTAAAGCAATTATCTATCCGAGACATTAAGCACAAAAGCCAGGTCAATACGTGTTTTTTGTAAATTTATAATGCAGTCTGGTATATCTTGGACTTTTATTTAATAGAATAACACGATCTAATACACTTCTTGTTAATAAAAGAACGAGTACATTTTATTTTGAATACTTTCACTGGACGGACAACTTATTAAAGTCACAATGACAAAAAAACAACACAAAATAGAATGAATATCTATTAACTCTTTCCTTAATTATCATAATCGATCATCTACCCGCTGGCCATGACAAATTTTAAATTTTGCGTGGACAAAACTTTCATCAATCAATATATTAGCTACATATATTTATATTCTTTTATTTGATTTCCATTTCATTGGGCTAGTTTTTAATGTTAGAAGAAATCTACCGAGGCTTTTAATGATATCAGCTATTTGGGTTTGTTTTAAGCTTCAAAGACATTAAAATACTTTTCTCTGTCTCTTTACAAAAACTTTCATGGTCATTTTGGTAAGTTGCCAAAATTAAGCTTTAAATATTAACAGAAGTTCGTTGACCTAGATAGAAATTAATTCAAATGAAAAGGGATACGAAAGTTGCCTTCATAATGGTCAAAGTATGTACTTGTCAATAGTAGAAGAATATAAAAAGAACATAAAACCATATTCGTAAGCAACATATTCAAAATCCAACCACCACTTAAATCTAAAAAAAACACAGGGTAGCAAGTTACTTTTAAGCCGGTATAGCTATTTTTTCTAGGGCTGGCCACGAGACGAGACTCAGCGAGACTTTTGTAAGTCTCGTCTCGGTCTCGTTAAAACCGAAAATTTTCAGTCTTGTCTCAGTCTCGTATAATTAAGTCTCGTCTCGGTCTCGTCTCCGAAATATACGATTTCAGGGCAACTTATTGGAACGAAATATTTTCTATTATAGTTTGAATACGTGCAGAAGAAAATAAATATTTAACTGAAATTGGATTTTTTTAATTTATTAGACTCTCTGTAAATTTGGTCCAAATATACAGTCTCTTCTCGGTCTCGTCTTGGGTTCTGAAAAGCCAGTCTCGCCTCGTCTCGTATCGCTCTCGTCATGCGAGACCGAGATCGAGACCGAGACTTTTCTCGTCTCGTGACCAGCCCTAATTTTTTCCCATAACTATCAATATCCCCACAAAAAATCAACGTTATTCACTGGAAAAACATCAAATTTTAAAGTTTTAAATCAGTTTTTGTTTTATTTCTATCACCAACGCAAACGATAAAACCATAAAAGAACATTTCTTTTTTATCTGAAAAGAATTATTTGAAACCACGCCTTTTAACTGCACGCTCATCACATGCGATATTGAATATACTGAACAATATTTTTTTTTATATTCCACTTTTTTATACGAAATGAAAAAAAACCTTTGGAAATCTGACAGGAACCTTTAATGAATGCAACACGAAAAGTGCGAAAAATGATGCTAATTGCCAATCCTCGCAAAATTTGTTGCATCAATTTTTAATTAAAAACTTTTTTGAAAATCAGCGAGTCTTCAATAGAGCACTTGTTTGGATGTGGAAGTTGTTTTTTTGTTTGTGTAGGTTAAAAGCTATATTTTTTCTTATCGGCAATATATATTTAATATAGAAGTTGAAAGCATGTATGTAATTATATTTAACAAACTTAATTTACTCGGGAAATACTCATTGTCAGTTGTTGTAAGCCCAGTCAACGAAGACTAAAAATTATGAAATAATTGCGAAAAAAAGGTGCTCTCTGGATTATTTTTTTATATGGTGGGTATAAGAGTTATAACATACCCAAAGTCCCCAGCCCAGGGCCGCGAGCTAAGCTCAGGAGGTGGGGTTAAAGGTACCCCTTATTAGATTTTTGTGAATATTTGCACAACCTAGCATGCTAGCGGAAAAGTGTATACAACAAATTTAGAGACAATCAAAATGTATATAAAAAAAGTTATGTTCATATTTTTTTGTGTAAGATATTGAATGTTTGCTGACCAATTTACCTGGAAAAACAAAAAGGTAAATAAACATTCATTCATTGTTATTTCATCGTGTTAAGAGGCTGAAACCGGATTTATAATTTTTTACTTGCGATAAACGTAGAATAGGGCAAGTTTAGGATGCGTGCAAAAAACTATCGAGATAATAATTTTCCCTAACATTACAATGATGGGTTTCGCAACTCTGTGGTGTCTGTCTGTGCGTCTGTCCATCTGTCTGTACCTCGAGCTGCAGCCTTAACGGCTGAAGCGATTTTCTTCAAACTTTGGATTTAAGGTTCTTACGGGATTCCCTAGAGGGGAAATTGAATTTTTTTTTAGCTCAAAAAATATCGGTACCTGCCACACAATATAACCAATATAAAAAAATTGATTTATTTCAAAAACGGCTGCAACGATTTTGACAAAAAAAATACGAGCTCCAATAAATGCTACAGGTAATATTTTGGTAGAAAAATAAAATTTGTATAACGGTTAAGTAACGGTACTTGTCATAGATATGTTTTTAATTTAATTCTAAAATTTGGCATACCAAATTTTTTTTTTTTTTAAATATTCAAGAACTTTTCTATATAAAAAAAAATAATTTTTAAGACAACCTCTCTACCGATTTTTAATTTTTATTTTTTTTTTTTCAGAAATTCATATTTATCAAACAAAACAGATGGCATACTTTTTTAGCTTTGTCTGTTTAATCTTTTTAAATAACAAATTTATAGTAATTTGTACGTAAGAGGTCCTTTGTTTTTAAAAACTTTTTTTTTTAATAATATCATAATGTTATGGAACCAATACATACGCAAATTGTCAACTTCAAGCTACGTTAAAGTTGTTAGTGCGATCCATTCGCGCCCATTTTTTTTATTTTTCGTTTGGGGCAATTTTTCATTGTGATCCTTTGTTTTTAAAAACTTTTTTTTTGTAATAATATCATAATGTTATGGAACCAATACATACGCAAATTGGCAACTTCAAGCTACGTTAAAGTTGTTAGTGCGATCCAGTCGCGCCCATTTTTTTCATTTTTCGTTTGGGGCAATTTTTCATTGTGATGGCCTAATTTCATGTAGCCCAGGATTACCTATGAAGTTCTTTAACTACTATAATTTTGCAATTAAGCGAATATGAGGGATATTTAACTCGAAATGAAATTTCATACTAAAATCAGTCTTCAAAGCATTTATTGCACTATGACTATAAATTAATATTATAATCCCATTGACCACTCTTATTTAATACCATATGCGCACGTAAAAGATTATTCTTTAAAACAACAAATCCATCGGTATTGCATTTTAATGATTTAAGTAGGTAGGTATGTATTTTTTTTATTCACAATCGAATATTAAGAGTTGTGAGAACAAGGCAGCATTTCTTGTAGCCAATCCCACTTAATTTTGTATTATTCTAAGGTACTGGTTTTTTTATTGTTGAATTTTGCAGCTGCAAGTAGGTTATGTTACAGAAATATTATTAACTGTTTGCTGAAGACAGATAACCTTGGTGAGATATTTCTATTGTGACTTGTTGTTTACTCACCCACTGCTAGATTGTGGGTTGAACTATTGATACATGGGAAAATGGTAGGTAACACAGAAAAACATACAAATTAACAGAAAGGTTCTAGTTGTTTGAATGCATATTCAACATCAAATACCATAGTCATAAAGCCTGATTACGTAACTATTTTGTTAAAGAGACACATAACCTTGTTACACTTAGATGGAAAACCATGTTTTTTTTTATTTTGAAGTAATGAAATTAAAACAGTTATTTTAATTAATTAGACAAAGGGAAAATTGAGCTAAATTAATTTTGTCTGTAGGAGTCTTATTTTTTAAGTCTTAATTGCTAGCTGAATTTGTTTGCTTTTCATTAGATATAAACATTTACAAACGTGTGTGATATCAAAACCTAGTTAATTGACTGTAACTGTACTTTAACCTTTATAAAATTAAAATAAGAAAGCCTTCAAATACACAAAAGTCAAAAACAATTAAAACATTAATTGTAGTTGAAAAAAAAAAATGTAACGAAAGAAAGAAATGTTTACTGAGCATAGTGTCATTCATACACAAATGTACGTACATACATATATACAGGTTGAATGACGTTATTCCTTTAAAAACAGAGAAATATACGATTTTCCATTCATAAAGCCCAAAAATTACCTTAATTGAAGGTTGCTACTATTTTTATCATCTTCTTTTTTTTCTTCATTCCAACAAAAATCATCAATCATAATTGAAGTAGCTATGTATGTATTCACATAAAACAAAAACGCAACTCGTTCATTAGACCTATAAATAAAATTATAAAGGCCATCATTTATAATGAGCCAGTAATCATATTTCACCATTTGTAGCTTATGTATTAACTTGTGGCCTATATTGAAAAAATAAAATTATATATTAACTATAATTGGATATGTGCTTTTAATTACACGCATTTGAGGTTTATGCATTAAATTACGAAATCAAAGGCAGAAAATATCAAACTTACTATGAATATTGAATATGCATAGTTATAGATACATACATATTCGTATGTATGTAGGTACAAAAATATATAAATGTATAGTGTGTATGTGCGTTTTTGTATTTACATAAAAATTTACACTTTTTAACATTATAACCAATATATATTAAATGAACCACACATTTTCTGATAACCACAACCTATAGAATTTATGAGAACGCAAGTTGGACTAAATAAATGGAATTTTATGTGTTTTATATATATTTGTAGATATATGTAAAAAGAATTTAAATACATGCATCTATTATGTTTAGGATGAAAATTGTGGTCTGGCAGCTGATGCCAATCAATAAATAATAAAATGCACATCACTATTGGGTCAAACATACATGATCCGTCGTCGTGAGTTAAATAAACCCAATTGACGTGCTTGCATGTGTATAAACAGCAATAAATATTCTAATTATGGTGGGTTAAATTATTAAATAGATTTTATTTTATTCAAGCTTATCTAACATTAAAAAAATATTTATTTTAACTCGAATTTGTAATAAACAAAAACACCTAATGTCAACGAAACAAAATCAAATACCCAGCTGAACCACTTACATAAAGTGTAAGGCACGCTGGATTTACCCTATGTGCAACAAGAGCGGCTACACTGAGTGCATCTAGCTGAAAAAGAGTGAATGGTAATATAGCCAATGATGATGGATCAAAATGTATGCATAAATATTTATATGGGAAAATGGGAATACAAACAAGAAAAAGTGACAAAAAAAATGCAAATAAAAACAATATACTGATTTTTTTGGTGCAGTGCATTAACGCCCACGGAATTATCCCCCGCGGGTGTAAATTCCTTTTTAAAAAGGAATTAACCCGTGTGGTTGTTACTTCCTTTTTAAAATGGAATTAACGACCGCGGGGGAAAAATCCTTTTTCTGACGGGTTTAAATTCCAATTGGAAATGGAAATAAACCCCATCTGGCAGACTATGGTATCAGTCCGTCTACTTTCAAAGTTTTTGTACTAAATAGTACTTTGGGCGGTCCGCTTCGCGCGCTTCGCGGACCCTTTTCGGGTCTTCTATCCCACTCACGCGACACCTTCGCTCCGCTTAGGGTATACTCAGTCGCTTGGCAGGCGCTTATGTTGTCAGTCGGTCTGCTTTCAAAGTGTTTGAAGTAAACAGTGATTTGTGTAAAAGTATTTAAGAATCATATGTTTCACGGAAAGAATTGAAAAATCACCAATTGCAAAATTTTAGGTTGTAATTTACAAAACACTTTTTGTTTGTAAATCAAGGCGTTTTTATTGAAAAATAACTGAAAATTTTGTAATTTACTACTCAAATCATCGTAAAAAGCTAAATTTTATAATTCAATATTTATTATCAAAAATTATAATTCGAGCTTGTTGACTAGAAAGTAAATTACAAGTTTTTGAATCGCAATCTACTACTTCAGGGGAATAATTTAATTTTACAACTTATTGATCTTGTTTTGCGAAATTTAAATGGTGATTTTCATTTTCTCAATGCTCAATCTAACAAAATGTAAGTAGCTACGATTAATATTGACCCCACACGATTGCAATTTACAAAAATAGCTATTTGCAAACAATACAGTAAATTACAATTTTTTTAGGCGTAATCTAACACTTCAGGGGAATAATTTAAATATTTTTATGGTGATTTGAACCAAACAACAAAGTAAATAAGTTTTTGAAGTGATTAAGTTTCAACATGGTCCCTTTATATCGTGCGATGGCCTAGATGGTAGCGTATTGGATTGATATGCGGAAGGTACCAGGATCGAATCCCAAGTAAGTCAAATAAAATTCTTTTCCAAATATATAAAATTGTATATACATTTCAGAATAAAAAGGAAGCGGCTGCAAACTTCACCCCTGTGTGGACAAAAATAACAAAATAAAAATATACGCAAATCAACATTTCAACCACACATCGTAGAATTGAAAATTTTCATTTTGACTACGAAATAATAATTATAATAATTCAATTTGTATGCCCGTATTAAAAATAAATTAAAAAAAATGCTACCTGGAGTAGGGATCGAACCCATGACTCCAGGTTAACCATCAAATACTATATCCAAATTGATACAAAATGATATCAAATTGCGATTCGCTAATGGTAATATTTTTTTTCCTCGATCTTGATACTCAAAAGTGTTGAAATATAATTTTTGAGTGTCAAAATATTCATTTAGCTCATTTTTTAATATTGCAAACAAAAAGTCTTAATTTAGGAATTTCCAATCCAAGGTCCGAAACTGGATTCATTTTTCGTGATTTGTAGCTTATTTTTCTTGATCTGATCTAAGGATTCTTTCCGCGTACCTATGAAGTTTGGGCCAATGCCAATTACAAAAAGCAAAAACACCCGTGGGTCTTAGTTCTTTTTTGTGGTGGGCCTTATTACCAATTTAAAAAGGAATTAACACCCGCGGGGGATAATTCCGTGGGCGTTAATGCACTGCACCGATTTTTTTATTTTTGCGCCATTTTTGAGAAATGTTGATAAAACCGAAATCGTTGTATGGCCATCAGCTTCTCATTCTAGGTGAGCTAAAACAAACATTTTTATTTCACCTCTAGCCGTCAAACCGTTTAGGCACAGACAAACAGTGACTGATGCTGACGTACATTCTGCCGAAAATCACTTTTTTTAACTTCTCAATATCATAATGATAGTTTTGACTAAAACCTTATTTTTTTTTTGACACGAAACCAATACTAGGCACTTTTTATTCAAATGTTGAAATATCATATAAGTTCATTAATTTTGCTATGATTTAATATTGGTCTTTCTTGTTTAGAAAGATTAAAATCTTATATCTCCGTGCTAAAATGATCGAAGATGGTATGAATAGTTTGAAAAATATGTTTGATATAGAATATGTTCTTATAGGACGGGAGGCGACCGTAGGTTTACCTATCTCATCGCGGCTTCAGAAAAGAATGATGCAAATTCATAGCTTTAGTCTTAACATTAACAAAACCGCTGGTCGGACAAGGTTTTTCAGGTGCCAATGGGTAGAAAACACACTTTTTTGGTTGCGTTATTGGCTTAGGGTACTAAACCATGATGGATTTCCATAAATGGGGTATCAAATGAAAGTTTAGACCCTCTTAACAACACCAGTGGTCGGACAAACTTTTGTTGGTTGTTGCAGCGAGTCCGACCACTTTTGTAAAAAGAGCTATTTTTTTAACCTTTGCATTTAAAATGCAATTAAGTGGTAAAAGCGTTTTTCTAGGCTATATGAAATAGTTTTGCATAGTTGTTCACCTGTTAAACGCAATGGATACAAAAATAGCTGTTTTTACAAAAGTGGTCAGACTCGCCACAACAACCAACAAAAGTCTGTCCGACCACTGGTTTTGTAAAGAGGGCAGTCTAAACTTTCATTTGATACCCCATTTATAAAAATCCATCATGAATTAGGTATCCTTAACCAAAAATGCAACCGAAAAAGTGCGTTTTCTACCCATTGCCACCTGAAAAACCTTGTCCGACCAGCGGTTTTGTTAATGTTAAGACTAAAGCTATGAATTGGCATCATTCTTTTCTGAAGCCGCGATGAGATAGGTAAACCTACGGTCACCTCCCGTCCTATAATAACTATTAATATATACAGAAAACAATTTCGTTTTTCGCATTAAAAAAATCGAGGCTAGTATTTTTTTCAGGACCAGTACCGCAGTAGAGATAAGTGCGACCATGAGCGTAATGCCATGCACCCTTAATTGAAATTATTTTTCCATGGTTTAATTTGATTATGCATTGAAGATTTCACTAATTATATAAATCGACTTGTTTATAAAATAACATATACAAAAATAATGCTCATACGCCGTAGTGAACGAATGCAAAAACTTTGCTAAAAAAAAAGTATGCCATCTGATTTGTTTGATAAATATGAATTTATGAAAAAGCGTTAAAGAGGTTTTCTTAAAAATTCTGTGCTCAAAAGCTCAAAGCTCCGAAGTCTGTTTTAAATGGTTTTTCTGAAAGTGAATTTTTAGTTTGAATCTGTGCTTAAAAAAAAACTAAGAGGGTTATAAAAATTCAATTTTCAGAACTTTATCTTTATATATACAGTTATTTGAAAATGTGGCAAAAAGATGGTCAAGTGAAGTATTTAATGCATTTATTTATGGTTTTTTGACTTAAGTGCTTTTACCAAAACAACTATTGCAGTTTTTATTTTGTTATGTCACCTAAGATATAAATTTTCTGTTAATCAAATATGGTAAAACACCTCAAGTCTATTTATGAAATTTAAATGCAGGAAATTATTGTGTGATAAAACATCTTAAGTCGACATAAGCGATCTTACTGTGTTGATTAATATCGAACATAAACCCAACCTAAGATGTTTAACCAAAATAATTTCTTCGTGTTTTCTGAAAAAAATAAATAAATTGATATATAAGATGAGTCATTATCTACTTAAGTTATTTTACCTTTTGCAAGAACCTAAGAAGTAAACTTAAGATATTTTACAAATGGTCATAACTTTCTTGTTTTTAAAGATTTATACACAGGGGTAAGAGAGAAATGCAGGCTGTGGACAAAATATGTAAGAAAGCGATTAATAGCTAAAAACCACTTAAATCGACTTAAGAGCTTTTACTTTTTGAGCTCAGAATTAATGTCTTATATATAAAAATTCTTGAACATTTATAAAAATATAATTTGGTATGCCAATTTTTAGAACTTAATAAAATACAATTTTTCACAAAACTTAAAAAAATATTCATTGACCCGTTTTCAAGATATTGAATTTTCAAAAAAAAAATCCACTATTTTTTAAAAATCCAAAAATTATTTTTTCGAAAAATTGTATATGCAAAATTGTTACAATTGTAAGGGACCTCTTACATAAACAAAATTGGTTGAAATCGGTGTAGTCGTTAACGAGAAATTTGAAAACCCAAAAACGGTTCTATCACAGGTACCGTTAATAACCGTTATAAATTTTTTTTTTTTCGCCAAAATATTACTGTAGTAATAATCATAGTAACTCGTTATTTTTGTTCGAAATACTTGTTTGAAATAAATCAATTTTTGTATATTGGTTGTATGGCAGGTACCATTATTTCTTGAGCTAACAAAAAAATTTCAATTTCCTGTCTAGGGGATCCCCAAGTAACCTTAAGTCCAAAGTTTGAAGAAAATCGCACCAGTGGCAGTGGTTTAAGCTGCTGGTCGAGGTATAAACAGATGGACAGACAGATAGGCAGGCAGACAGAATGTTATGGGAAATTTAATTATCTCACGAGTTCGATTTTTGTTTACAATAGGCAATTTGCTCAACAAACCTCAAAACTTTAATTTCATTATTCGCATTTTTATTTCAAAATCCTGATATGCAGAATTATTTAAAATGTTTACGAAATAACATGTTGAAAATTTAATCAAACTCATTAGATTAAATCGTTGTACAGTGCGGTTCACTTGTTTAGACGCACTAATTTTTTTTTTTGTATTATTTAATACACCATTGCATTTATGAGAAATATTATTTAGTTCTCAATGAAAAAAATCACAAATGCATGCTTGGTGAGAGACAGTTAGCGGTTTTTGTTGTAAAAACAACAGAATTTTGTTGGTTCACATGATTAGACGCATAGGTGAATTTATTTAGTTAGTAATTATATGTTGCGCTGACCTGAACTAATTTTAAACCTTAATCTGTGAGAAGTGTTTCTCTTTTATTTTAAGCAAAAAATGGGCGAAAAAATCAGTTAGAAATGGAAGATAGAGGAAAAATGGACCCCTACCATTCGGAAGGTGTTTCAATGCGGAATTTTGCTAGGAAAATAGGAAGAAGAGAACATAAAGTTCGAAATTATTTAAAAAATACTGCCTCTTATGGAAATGGCCAAAAAGGAGGGCCAAAACAGCTTTGACACCCCAAGAAAAAAGAAAAATAATAAGAATGGCATCGAATTCGGCTCACTCCACGAGCAAAACCAAGGAATTGGCGGGGGTTACTGCCTATAAATCTACAGTTCGTCGGGCTATTTTAAGTGCACAGCACCTGCAATTAAAAAAGCTTTTTAAATGCAATGATGTAATAATTAATACATATACGAATGAAAAAAATAAACTTACAAAATAAAAAAATTGGTGCGTCTAAACAAGGGAACCGCACTCTACATATATCAATTTTAGATAAGCTCAGGCAACAATTTGATATTTTCCTATGGGAATCACCTAAAATAGACTATAGCTCAATGTAAATACATCAGGGGCCTTTAACACAGTACATAAAGCGCTTGTTGAAAAAGTGAAATTCAACAACTTTTTAAAATATGTAACACGAAACAACAAGTCTAGGAGAACTACAACAATTGTTTAATCCTATTTCAACAAGTGGGAAATCTCACAAACTCACCGTTTCTGTAACTGGAAACAACGAGACTTAAAAAGAAGATAATAAACTTCTTGAATTGTTGATAAATTTCAACCGACGACGGTTTCGGACTAGTTGAAAGTTAACAAGTTAAGGTCCGTCAAGCTGCGTCGTCTACAACTGACGTCAAGCTGGCTCGTCCACGGGTTTCAGTGGGAAGGCATTTAAGTGCTGCGCCTGGATAGGGGTACCAAATGAGCCGCTAAAAAGCGCTTAATTCCTGCATCATTAGAATTTTGATTTTCCGTTGTGGACGACGCAGCTTGACGGACCTCATTGCAACCCTTTCTTACAATATGAAGCCACCAAATCAAATAATTTCCTTTGGTGTTCTAGTGGTTTTAAGAATACACCACCCAACGAACTGTTATTCTACCAAAAGACAAAATATAATAAAGCGGGCAGCAAAAGGTTGAGATTTTTCTAGAACATGTCATGCAATTGACACAACACGACCTATAAATTGTTTAAATAGGTTCACGGTTGACACACAAATAATTGTCGATTAACCTTCAAGATTGATATTACTATCACAATTTGAAACTACTGAACTGAATAGATTCATTTTGAAAAAAAAACGAACATATCTATGATCCTACGACACAATATTTTTTCAATTATTTACAACAACAAAAAATGAATAAACGTGACTCGAAGAATTTATGTCTCTACATTACAAGACTGATTTATTTATTGATTTTTTTCTCCAATAAACGAGGTCAAAGTATCTTGGTCAATGAGATGAATTTTATGATGCAGAACCATTAACCATCACGAAGCAGAAGACAATAACAAGCAACAACTATTGAATCATAGTTAAAGCAAAAGGCGCATATCAATTAATCAAAATTCCTTTTCAGCTTTTTCGCTACCGCTAATATTAAGTGATCCATAATTATTGCACAACCTACTTTATGCAGTAATACGGTTAGCTCATAGTACTCGTGTACACTTAGATGCAACACAAATCAAATGCACACACAAATATCTGTGCTAGCAAAGTGATGGATGAAAGATAGATAGATAAGAATAATAGGCATCTGTTCCTGCCTTACCATATACAGGGTGTCCCTTAATTCGTCGAGAGTATTTTAGGGTATGATTCTGGGGTATATTGTAAGAAAAAAATTGTTATACAATTAGGGCTTATCTCCAATTTTGATATCATTTATCGGGAATTTATGAAAAGTCTTACTTTGGGATAACCTGATCCATGTTACCGGTAATAGCGCCGTAAGTACTTATGATACAAACTTCGTTTAGGCCTTTATTTTTAGAAAGAATACGAGTTTTTGTAATTGCGTTAAAATAAATTTGATACCTTGTCTCAGTCTTAAGATATCCAGTTTTTAGCCTGTTTCATTTTTCTGTCCATGCTAATTTTTTGATTTTGGGGTCAATTTTCGCCAAAAAACGCGTAATCAATATGATGTTTTAATAATTTTTTTGAATGTACGTAACAATACTTAAAATAAAAGTCATAAGCAAGTCTGCCGAAAAACCCATAGATTTTATGATAATATGGAAAAACAGCGGCAGGTAAAATTAAAAAAGTGTTTTTTTAGCTTTAAGATCTAAAAACCTATAAGTAAAAAATGATATGTGTGGTTATAGATAATTTTTATTTTATGTGTGAACTAAAACATTTATAGCAGGTGCTCAATTGAGTCCTCTTTGATTTTGTATTTATGCTAGAGCCCGTTTTCGTATTTCAATGAAATTGATATTAAGGATCCTTGCTACTGCCTCACTTCTGAGGACGCTTTCAGCATGCGCTCTTCTAATTCACTTTAAGTTACTGTTTTTGTTGAATAAATGATTTATTTCATTCTTCCCTATTCAAGAACATCCAATATTGTAGGGTCAGGTGATTTTGAAGGCCGTTGAACTGCTCTAACTTTTTCCTATCCAACGATTACCGCTTACTCTTCATCTTGTCAATTTTAAACCTCTCGAGCAAAGTGGGTGGAAGCACCATCAAGTTATGAATAAGATGAAGCTAGTTGAACCTATGGAATGTCCTTCAATAGTTCTGATAAATCATTTTGCAACAACTGCAGATAGTTTGCAGAATTCAGCTTAAGTGCCTACTAAAAATAACATTTTTTCTAACAAAGGAATGTCAAAGTGCACCCGTTTTAACTGTTTTAGTAAAAAACATACTTAAACAATTATCTAAAACCACACGAATAATGTGTAACCATATTCTTAAATTCCCGATAAATGATATCAAAATAGGAGATAGGCCCTTACTGTAGAACAAATTTTTCTTAGAATATACCCCAGAATCATATTCTAAAATACTCTTGACGAATTAAGGAACACCCTGTATAATATGTATCTGTTTGGTTCGAAGGAGGTAGACAAAACAAATGAATGTACTTCACTTCTTCGACTCCTGCTGCTATTGCTGCATTTTGCTTTTAAAGATGAAGAATCTCTGTACAACAACTTGGAATATGCGGAATACATTCATGACTTTACTCCAACTTCGCGACGCGGTGCGTCAACCGACTATTGACGCCACCACCGCTGCGCCGCCATGACGAACAAGACGCGATTCGACATCGTTATAGTATATGATGCCGCCATTGTTTTTGCTTCGTGATGCCGTTACTGGTGGATATGTACCTACATATAGGTTGATACGGCTTTTGTGGTATGCTCCCGTTTACTCAAGCAGCATCTTTCGTTAAAGTGAATGCACACATAATTATAAATGATTGAATAATGCTCGACAGCTTATTAAGTTTGAGGGTGGTAAACTGATAAAGTGGCAGATGGTAAGCCGGCTAAAGGTATTACACCTTGCCTTGCAATGCAACAAATTTTGACATTATACCTCTGGTGATGGCAGAAAAGATGCCGACAGACAGGTTATAAATTCCATAGATGATGTTGCCTCTATTGAATGAATCATTTTTAATTGAAATTTCAAATACACCTACCTACATAATGCAAATTGTGAAAAGAATTTAATGGATCCTGAAGCAACAAGCTCGATTCAAATTGTGATTAATTTTCTTCAAAAACAAAACAAAAAAAACTTTGGGAATTTATACCGAGTGCGCTTTAGTGGGAACTAAATTTCCACCCTATATACTAACTATAATTCAAAGTAAATGGATTACCAAACTTATTCTGTAATTTGGTATACATACCTACAATTTATGGCGTCCGTTATTTTCTTCAATCCCGTGAATCGATTTAATTTTTTTTAATAAATCTTTAAATGCACTAATGCAGTTTTTTAAAGGACCAATGAATCAATCAAAATTCACCTAAAAATTAGAATAACGTTTATAGTTCAAGAGAAAAAAAAGTGTAAAATTCCCATACAAATTTTTTTGGGAAAAGTATGCACTGGTTAATGACCTCGGATCAAATTTTGTCGGTTAAGAATTTTTTCTTACGGCATAAACTTTCGATTGATAGGGTGTGTTATCCAAACAAATGAATTTGGGAAATAACGGATACCCTAACTTACATAGAACTTTTTAGACCTTTTATGAAGAAGTTTCGAAATTAAAAAATCGCACCAATTACAATAACTTTCAATGGGAAGTTAATAAACAACTGGGGTGTACCGAACTTGGTCTTATATTTGATGTGCCTGAAAAATTAAAAAATTAAATAAAGTATTATTTGAAGGATATATAAAACTCGTTATTTAAGCCGGGGTACCCGAGTACCCAACACCATACGGGTTTTGAACACCCAATTACTCGGGTACCTATATGGGTACCTGGTTAATGATCGCAACAAAATTGGTACCAGGGCATTGATCGAATAAACGTCGCGTCGTGTGGCCGGTGACTATACTATCCGGTCGAAGTCAAGTGATCTAGTAATTTGGGGAGAGTACGACAACTAAGGCGCCAAGAATTGATAACGGTTTTGTGTAGAATAGTTTAATAAAAGCATTTTTTAATATAAAAGGGGGGGTCTATCTCCCCCCGTTTGGGCTAAAAAAAAGGTACTAAAAATGAATAAAAAAAAAATATTCAAATACAACGGTAAATCTTACAATTAAGTTTTATACCTTGTTCCAAAGCCAACACTTTTTACTATTAGATGGTTTTTAAATCAAGTGAAATCTATGCACAGCTTCGAAGAAAACGGGGTTTAAACTCAAATTTTGGGAAAAAAAATATAAAAAAAGTCTTACGTGTAATTTTTCAGAATAGTTACATTATATATTATTTTTTTTTCTGAAATTCGTTGCTCTAATAAATTCTAAATTTAAAAATGAAAACTAGATGATTTTATGTCTTCTAGTTCTTGAGAAAATTAAAAATTACCAAACCTATTTTTTAATTGATTTTTATTTTTTAATTATTTTTCCTTGTGAATTTTGAAAAAATAGTTCTTTTTATAATAGCATTGAGTTTATACACATAGAGGAACCTCCTCATTGTTAAGTTATCACCAATCTAGATGGCGCCCTTATTTGCACCTAGAACAAGAACCAGTGATAATCAATACTGGAACCATTTACTCCCTAAGGTAGACTATTTCCCCACTATTTCCACAAATAGTCTACCTTAAGGTGGAAATAGTCTATCTTAAGGAGCAAATGGTTCTTGTATTGATTATCACTGATTCTTGTTCTAGATACAAATAAGGGCAATTCGCTTTTGTTTTATTGCAATAAATTTGTATTTCAATGTCAATTAAGAAACTTAATGGCCCTATTCTGCCGTTGTGAGGCACACAAGGTCACAAGTTTTTGTGAGTGAGGTTTCTTGAGTTATATAAGAAAAAGTACAAGAGAAAAATAATAAGACGATATTATTGATGATTGAGACAACTCTAGCCCCTTATCAAAACGAGCAGACCACATTACATACTAAGGCCTATTTTGTATTTTACCTTTTTTTTGTATTTTGTTCAGCAATACATACATCTACCAACGTGTGTATGATTCTTGAAAATTATGACACTTGATTTGGCAGGGTGCACGAAACGAATGTACATATTTCTTATTTAATATTTTTTTTATTTGTTGTGTTCTCTCTATTTTTTCTCTTTTGCCTCAAAATGTTTTCATTTTTATAGCTTTTAGTTTAGAGAAAAAATTGCCTCTTTTTGTAAAGTACCCAGATGAACACCCTACTCTATGTGTATAAACTCAATGATAATAGGTTTAGTACAGTAAGTAATGTAATGTTTTTTCATTGGTGGAAACTAAATCCTCAAATGATCAAAAAATGGAAAAATTCCAAAGTTAAGGATAAAGCCGTGGATGTTTAGCCGCCAT
Source organism: Melangyna quadrimaculata (assembly GCA_949320155.1). Classification (NCBI taxonomy): domain Eukaryota; kingdom Metazoa; phylum Arthropoda; class Insecta; order Diptera; family Syrphidae; genus Melangyna; species Melangyna quadrimaculata. The sequence continues at coordinate 42,423,840 of OX439485.1, read as the reverse complement.
TGTTAAAAAAAAACACTTTATTCTCGCAAAGGCTGATTAAAGAATAACATTTGTTTATATTAACTTGTTACACATCATGTTCATGAAAACAAAAATAACGGGACAAATTTTAAAGCTTGTGCGTTTATTTTTTCTATGATCGACTATGTACAAGATTTAAATTAATATGAATGTTTGTTTGCTGTACATTTTAAGCTTTAGTATTTTGAAACTTTGCTAGTTATTCAAATTGGACGAGGAATTTATGTTTTTGCTTAGATATTTTTTTATGGAAAATTTGTAGTCCATAAGAAACTGTGCATATACCCAAACTTGCACCACCCCAAATCCTATACTGGGCCAAGCGGGGAAGTTGCAGAGGGGCAGCATTCCCCCCTTAACTATCGTACTGTTTATGCACTAATGCAACCAGAACACATAAGAACTGGAAAAATAAATTCAGCGGTGTCTAACAAAGTAAGACCAAGTAAATATACTCAAACTAAGAAAATTATAAAAAAGTGGGTTTGATAATTTTTAATTTGCTTGAAAACTAGAAGACATAAAAGCATTTGTTTTTTTGTGCTCGATTCAAAATTGATATATGCATTGACCGCTAAAATTAAATTTAGCACTTCTGTTCACAATTTTGAAAAAATTAGTCTAAACTTTTTTTTTTATTTTTTTTTTTTATCGAAATTTTGTTTGGCGAATTTTTCAAAAATTATTGACTTAAATAATTTAATTTAAATGTAGGATTAAGGAATAGATTTCTGGCTTTAGTACTTTATGTTTAGTGTTGCTGATGTTTTTTACTAATTTTCTCTTCATTGAACTGTTCTACAAAAAATCGTTATTATTTCTTGGCGCCTAAGTTATCGTACTCTTGCCAGTAATTTTTAAGAGCGCTGTACTATTTTATAAAGAAATGAGATGGCCTCATTTTCTTGAAGGCAAAACTATTTTAGGATTCATTACGACAATTTACTCCATAGTTAAAATTTGTATGTGTGCCTATATAAATAACTATCTTAAATTACATTTTAAATTTTGTTTCTAAATAATGTTTTTAAAGTTTTACATACATAGGTACACATTATCGCTCATTAAAAAGAACAACGTCATAACTCAAAAATCCTCAAACTTCAGAAATCGCAATTTAAAGTTTGCATTGCTGTATTTCATAATCATCTTCATTTGTATCTATTTTTTTCTTTTTTCTTAGTAGAGCTATTAACTAAAGTATTTTCGCAAAATATGACACTTTTAAAATATTTATTGGACTGTTCCTGCGTAAATGTAAGATAACAGTATTGCCACAAACAAAAATTAAAAGTGACAGTGTATATAACGACAAGTATATAATAACAAGTGTATATAATGATAAATGAAATAGTTTATTGAAAATGAGTTTGAACTGTATTCAAAAAATTGATGTTTTTTGACTTATGACGTTGTTCTTTTGAATGAGCGATATACGAAATAATTTAATTTTTTAAAACCAGTTCCAGAGAGTACCATATTTTTTTATAAATCGATCCATCCGTTCAATGTGTAGGCATAGGTGTTACAAATTGACAGAGGCACCGAAAAAACAGCGGGATCCACTATCTTCGAATTCTCTACTTGATCCAAATCTCGACTCCAAGTTATTTCAAGAATAGGAAACTAATCATTATGTAGTAGATACCAATGAATTGCAAGTTGAGAGATGAAAACAGTTTGTTTTTCTGTTTGTTTTTTTTTTTTTTTTGATTTTTTTAGAAAATTGGTTTTCCCGTCTAAACGAAGGGATACAGACCCAGCCAACACTTTCGATCTTTTTGTTACACCTTATACGAATCAACCTGTATAACGTGTTGGTATGCGTAAAGTCTGAAAAAGAAATAAGTTGTCTTAAAGTCATCTCTGCATACGCTATGTACATAATCTACTTTTATCAATCGTCTAAAATTAAATATCAAGCATCAGAATTTTGGGCAAATATGTATTTCCTATTCTATCGTTTAGCAAGTGAGGATATACCTAATATATTTAGATGAGCTATGAAGAATGCCGTTCAAACTTTATTTTCATTAATATAAACTTGCAGTTACACTACATTTTTCTGGTTTCACCGACAATATTGTATGTTAATGTTTTTTCTTTGATGTCAGTTTCTTCATATTTTCAACTGAATGCGGTGTGGTTTTCAATGAAATAATATGCAATATTCTTTATCGAATGCATCTTACATAAAAACTCAGTGCTTTATGCTGTTACATTGTGTATTTCACACCAATCAAGCCCATGTGTGCACAAGAAAACCACTAGAGGCCCTCAATATCGAAAAGCAATCATATAACTTTACCTGTCTGAACCCTTGATGTAATTGATGTTTGAAAGAGGGTAAAAGGTAAAATCAATTTGATTTTCCGCATTGTTTTACCAATTTCAATTAAACTTCAATCAAGATATAGCTATACCTTTTGTAGGTCTCCTTGTCCTTCTGGTATACTACTTCTTCTTCTATAGTTAAGGTAGGTATCTATGTATATGAAAACATATTCAACCGAAAACAGAATGAGGTATACTATAACCTTTTAGCCCTAAATTTAAAACCACACATTTTCAATCTGCAATTGTTCAATCTTATCTGGAACTTCCTTATTGCCTTTGAAATAATTTAATAGCATGTGACCACATAGAAAACATGAATAGACTTTGAGGCTTGTGAAAATGCTGTTGCTGTTGAAGTACTATAAACACCAAAATAACAACAACAACAAAAACAACACAGCATGAGACGAACAAGTGCAAAGACCCAGAAACTTGTTCGCTTGATTACAAACGAGGAAGCAGGAGAATGAAAAAAGAAAAATTGAAATGAGCCGCATGCAACATCAACACAAAGCAAGAACAAAAAAAAAATAAGAACATCTCAAAGAAGAATGAATAAAAAAAAAATATATAAATTAAAAAGAAAATAAAAGATAGAAAAATAGCTCAAAGCGAAAATCCACACTTTTTTTCCAATGCCCCAGCATCATACTCCCGAAGTCCCGCTCCCGAATCGACTCTTAGAATCCACATCTCCGCATTCATCTGGTGCTCTGCACACAAAACGACAACAACTTCGACACAACACAAAACCCGAAAGAACCCCATGGCTGTGCCATGTTTACATCGACTTGGCTTAACTTGGCTTGGCTTGACGATAGCCGTTTCCATGGTGTAACTGCCTTTGGCGCAGGTGATTATGTTTTTCCTAATAGACTCTCTGTCCACTTGAATCAACCCAACCAGTAACCAAAACCAAGACCAACCAGTAACCAGAACCCAGCTTGGCTCCTGTTTTCCCTCATTCCCGTGCCCGCTTTTGTTGTTGCTATCTAGGAGTCACCACCACCTGTTTGTTGATGCACATTTTGATTTCTTTTGGAATAATATTAAGCCATCTAGAAGAAGAACAACATCTATGTTTTGTAGTTAGGTATATAGACTCGGAGAGGCAGAGTGGGGTATTATAACTGCGCCGCGTCGTCGTCGTCGTCGTTCTGGATTTACCTTTATGGCTTTGGCAAGTTTTGTTGAAGAAAGGAAAATATTTGCTCTAGCAAATCTGATGGTAGATATTTTTCAAACAGGGTTTTAACTAGCGCACCCTACTTGTTGAATTCTATAAGTGATTCATAAGTACACAAACACATAGAACCTATAGAGTAATCGAGGTAGGATATTGGAGACAGAGAGAGCTTCTTTATATAGATTTCCCATAACAAAAAGACCTTTTCAATTAGTAGCTGTAACACATTCTTGAATATACAGCTCAAACGGCTAGGTTTAGGTATGTAGTTGAACATCATTGACAGCAACCATTCTATTTGACAAGGAAATCTTTTCAAAAATATGACAAGGCTTCTTCTTCATCCTGGTGCTTAAGCAACTATTATATTCTTCTTGCCGAAAGGCGCTTACCATAAGAGTGGCGAACAAATAAAAGCAAAGACAAGTTAAAAAATCCAATTTGCCATAGTCGCCTGTGAAATCATTTTTATGCTTGAATTAGAATCTAAATCAAGTTTGTAATTATTGTGGAGGTAAAAATATGCACGACTTGATCTCACTAGCTTGCTCTTAGCTAATAACTAGAATGTAACTAGACATTGGTGGTACGTCCCCTTTCACACAAGGAAATTGAGTTGCCAGCAACTGGGAGTTTGTTGGCGAGAAGGGCGTAAGGGGAAATGTTGTTCACTCCCCTTATGCCCTTCTCGCCAACAAACTCCCAGCTGCTGGTAGCTCAGTTTCTTTGTGTCGGACTATTTCTTCACATAACCTAAACCAAAATAGCTACGTACAGCAACAAATTAGGTACAATAAGTTACAAATAATTCACTCTCAGCTAGATTTAAAAAAGTCAAAATTTTATGAAAGTTTAAAAAAAAAATCAATGTTTTAAAATTAAATGGGAAGGGAACAAATTGGGGATAAAAGTTTTTATGTTAGATTAATGGACAAGGATATAAAGGTGTGAATCGCGGTAAGTTTAACGCAAAACTACTCTTACATAGTTTAGATTTGTCTTTTAAAAGCAATTAGCTGGCTCCAGAATAATCGCTCGAACCTACATTCATTTTTAATTAACCTTTACAACTAGACTACTCTTATTCGATAGGTACTCTGATCGAAACATTTAGAGGCTTTTCAAATTAACTTTAACGCATGCTTTCAATCGAAAGAAGATGTATGATGTCTATTACTTAGTAGCACTTACATTTTAAAGAAACATTTAAATTGGTCTACAAAGTGGTTTTAGCTAATTTGTATACGTTACATGAAAATAAGGTAGATTACAAGTTTGGTATCTGTGTTGTGTACCATATCGGGAGTAAACACTTAGGTAATACAAGAATGTAGAATGAATATAAAAGAGGTATCTATTTTGTCTGCTAAATCCTAGCATTTATCAGAAATATTTGTTTGACAATATTTTTTATAGTTGTATTGATTTTGTGTACAACAAAAATTGACGTTTAAGAAAAAAAAAAACTTTACGATACTTCGTCCAAAAAAAAGTGTTTTTTGTCACGACGACCTGTGTCGGTGAGTGCGTCAGCCCATCCTTGCCTTTGTGCTTCTGTATCTCCATATATACATCGAACTAAAGCCTAAACGGTTGGGCAGATTTGCTAGAAATATTGTTAAAAGAATTTATATGTATTTCTCTAGTACCTGCTATGGTAACAAATGTTAAAAATTCGAACTTCTAAGAAACGCTCTGTTTTTCATAATTCTGTTTGGAGTCGAAGACACAATCTCAAATGCCCAATGTCCGGAACGACGAAGTCTGGAATTTAGAAATCTTGGGTCCCGAAATCTCGAATGGATTAGCATTTTTTATTGTATTACAAATCTCACTCTGCTCTCTGAATAACATCAGAAAGCTTGTGCTATCTAATCGTGCATATTGTTTATTGGGATTTTAATAAGAAAAAGATTATTTTATATGTAAAATGTATATTATGTATGTATGTATATAAAAACATTTTTAATTAATCAGGTATTAAATTTTTTGGAACGGCTCAACAAGTTTTCAGCCAAAGTGAACTGCTTTTTACTTGCGACAACGTAGTATAGGGCAAGTTTAGGATTAGTGCAAAAAATTGAACACGAGATAATAATTTTCCCTAACATTACGATGAAAAAAGTGGGTCTCGCAATTCTGTCTGTCTGTCCGTCTGTATGTCTGTATTTTGACCTGCAGCCTAAAAGGCTGAAGCGATTTTCTTCAAACTATGGACTTAACGTTATTTTGGGATTCTCTAGAGGGGAAATTAAATTTTTTTGTTTAGCTCAAAAATAACAGTACCTGTCATACAACCAATATACAAAAATTGATTTATTTCAAAAACGACTCTTACGGTTTTGAAAAAAAAATACGAGTTACTATTATTACTATAATAAATATTTAGTAGAAACAAAATTATTTATAACGGTTATTAACGGTACCTGTCATAGAACCGATGTTTTTGTTTTCAAATTTCTCCTTAACGGCTACGCCGATTAGAACCAAATTTTTTGTGTAAGATGTCCTTTACAATTTTAACAATTTTGCATATACAATTTTTGCAAACAATTTTTTTTTTGGAATTTTAAATATATATTGAATTTTTTTTTTGAAAATTCAATACCTTGAAAACGGGTCAATGGATATTTTTTTAATTTTGTGCAAAATTGTATTTTATTTATTTCTTAAAGTTGGCATACCAAATTTTATTTTTAAAAATGTTCAAGAATTTTTAAGAAAATCGCTCTAACGATTTTTTATATATTTTTTTTTTTTTCATAAATTCACATTTATCAAACAAATCAGATAGCATACTTTTCTTTGAGCTCAATGGGGCATAGTCATAGTCGCAGATAGACCCATGTTGAAATAAACTACAGTTTAAGACAATTTTAGCTCGATGAATACATGAATGAATACATACCGATTTTAATTACAAATTGTTGTTTTTATATTTTTATACGATAATTAACTTGGTATACTACACAAATAGCTTTAAATATTTTGAAATGATAAACTTAAAAAAATAGAATCAACGTCCGAAAACTCAACCAAACCTATGTTTAACTTAGACCCAGGACTAAAATCACTATGAATACGCCACTATCTGTTTAAGCTATTAAAATAACAATAGTAATTTTTAGTACTAATTTATTTTTTAATTTGTTTTTAAAACTATTTTTAATGATCATAATGTTATGGAACCAATACATATACATAAACACATTGTGAATTTCAAGCTATGTTAAAGTTGTTAGCTACGAGAGAAAATGTTGTGCGATCGAGTAATCCCCATTTTTAAAATAACCACTGATTAAGAATTCTTGAAGAAAAAAAATAACAATTTCCAACAAAAATTGTTACAGTTTTATTTTGTATGATTACTGAAAATAAGAAAATCCCTGTGACCCAAAACTTTCTAAAAACGAAAATGCGCAAGGTAAAAAAGCAAAAACAAAAATCTCGTTTTATTATTTAAGTTTTTTTAAAATTGTAAATATCTGTAATAAATCAGATAAAAAGTATCAAATTCTCCTCATGAATAAAGAATATGACTTGTAAATAAGCTTAGTTGTGAAAAAAAAAAAATATTAATATATAATTTCATAAGTTCTCCTTTTCATCAAACATTCAGAAGATTTATATTTCTATCTACCTATGTACATTATGTTACTTTTTTAGGTGAAACTAATAATACTTTATTTACATAAATTTTTTAAGTACATACCAACTTGCTCTTATGACTCAAGATATTACAATATCATGTAAAACTGAAGATGTAAGATATTGTATACATATACACAATGAAAAAATTGCTCAGGAAGTAGAAAGTGTGAAAAATGTCAATTAAAAGTAATGATTTACCTATGTTTGCTCTAACTGTTCGCACATATATACTTCCTCTTATTCTTTAAGAAAAAAATTAGCTACGCCAATCTTTAATTTCCAGAAAACAAAATAGTTTTCGAAAGATATTAACAGCTCGTTTTAGAAAAATATTCAAAAAACATTATGTATTGAAGTTTTATGTAATTGGTTCAATAATAATTATGTATTATGATATCGACATATCGTTAAAGAGAAAATGTTAAAAATGAGTTGAAATATTAATTATTACCTACTATTTATCGTCAAACAAATATCCTTAAAAAAAATTGTGGTACCATTTGTTCAAAAAGTACCCAACCGATTTCAATAAATTTTTATATGGTTGGAAAGCCAGAGGTGCAGAATATATCTCAATGTGTGTATTTACACACTGTGGGTCATTTTTGTTTTTGCACTGCCGATCATATGCAAAGTGAAACAAAAATTATTAAAAACTAAAACAAAAATGTTTTGTTACCTAATTTTCAAACAAATTGTTTGAATCAAGAGTTTGTGGATGTGAGTTTGTATGCTGGTCGAATTCGGCCAGTGGGCGATACTAGCAGTAGCGGATCCAGGGGGTGGCTATAGGGGCTAAAGCCCCCCCCCCCCCCCCCACAGCCGAATCATAAAATAATTAAAAATATAGAAAGCAATACATTAAAACGTGTAGAATTTTATATTCCGTCTAAAATATTGTTAAAATATGAGATTTAATGGACAAAATAACGTGGTTGGGGTTGAACTATTTGCATACATGTTATGTAATTTTTTTTCTAAGCCCTAAGATTGGGGCTAAGATCTGAAGCGAGTTGGACAAAAACTAAGTTGGGGGCTATGTATATGAACATGTTTCATGCAACGACAATTTTTCCCTAGAAATAAAACCCAGAAAATTTTGAAGTAAAAAACAGTTTTGGAGCAATAAGGTCTGAGAATATTGGACAAAAAACCTAGCCAGGGTTAAGCAACTTACTTCCGAAAAACTAACCTAATTCCAGAGAGTTTTGGGGGCTCAAGTCTAGGGACTGCCAAAGTCCGAAGTTGGGGCTAAGGCTTGAAGAGATAAGTAAAATGAGATAAAAATGGCCGGGGCTGAACATTAACGTGTCAAATGCCCCAACTGTTTATACTAAAAACAAAGCTAATTCACCGAAAGAAACGCATTTGAGGCTAAACCATTTGAGAACACCGGGATGTCAAGTTTATTGTAAATGTTTAATACAATAAGAATTGTTTCTCACGGCCTTGGATGGGCTTAGAAATTTTCGGGGCTACGTTTTCAAAATTTGAAAGGTCCAAGGCAATAATTGTTCATACCAAACATTTTTGTACTGGGCAATTACATACAAATTCTCTAGTCAAGGAGCCAAATTCCAAAAGCGTGTGTTTTCTCTGTGCGCGCTCAGAAAATCATGCAAAAGCAAATGAATATTTGAAATCCCTCTAGACTCTAGAATGACGTGCAAATTTTTTCGACATTTTTTTTTAGCATGAATAAAAAGTGTATGCAGCGTAAAAACACGAAAAATAATTCACGCTGGCAGAATTGGGCCACGGCTTATTACTTAGAGCAGCTTTGTCTTATGTCCTAAAGTGTGAGTTTGAACAAAATAGTTTCTCGTTGATTTGGCTAATTCAGGAAAAATGAGAACTCAGAGGACTGATACCGTGTCAAAGCACATTTATGATCTTTTGTCAGTACGAACACTTAAATATAATTTTTCTAAACCAGCCAATTATAAACAGTTTTGAAATCTTGACAAAAATGGGAAGTTCAAAACATATCCACAGCTCATTTAAAAATATAACTACATAAGGTAGGTACCTAATCAATTTTTAAATAATATAAATAAACGAATTTGTACGCGTGGTTCAAGCATATATGGCTCAAATTATTATTTTGGTGCACCTTTGAATTGCTTCTATCTCCGCTAGAGCAATTATGTATGAATAATTTTAATTGTACTTTGTAGATATTGAAAACTATAAAGGCACACAAAAAACGGATCTTATTAAAATGAAAGTGGAAATGTCAAAATTCGTTGTCCTTTATATAACTACACATGTATCTCCATATATCTTTTTCACAAAAATAATACTTGAACCTTAAAAGTAAGACCGCACTCGCCGGAACTGCACTGCATCGGAACTAACTACATTTCACACGAATTCGTATGAATTTGTATGAAGTTCAGTTGCCACTTAGTGCGATATAGCTCATAAAATTTTATAAAAAAATAATGTTTTGCCGCGTTGTCGTGAATTGTAGTTTGGCTGAAGTTGGTACGGTCATGCATTAAACCTAAACTCTCTATTATTTGTTATAAATTATAAAATGTATCTTAGGACAAGCAAATTTTATTACTTAAGGTCTCAAACTGGATCTCCAAACTCCAAGCCCCCCCAGAGCCAAATCCTAGATCCGCTACTGCATACTAGTACCTAAACATAGATTATTTAATAGCTAAAACCTCTATTAATATACCTTAAGCACAAAAACAAGTTTGTCATTTAAATTGTATTTGATAAGACTGCATTTTTGAAAAAATTAAAAATCGTAAGAGCGGTTTTCTAAAAAAAAATTTAGTTTTAAGTTAGTATTTCATAATATATTTGGACCTAAAAACACTATTTAAAAAATATAAAACCGACCGTTTTCAAGATATCGAATTTGCAGAAGAAATTAATACAATTTTATTTTTATAAAAAATCCAAAAAATAATGTTTTTGTTTGATAAAATCTTAATACCAAAGTTTTAAGAAAATTGCTTCAGTGGCTTGCCGGTCCAGCTACAGACGGACAGATTCATCGTTTTGTTAGTTCTGATTAATATTTCGAGCTCGATTCGAGTCATCGACCAATTTCCGAAATTTTTTTTCTGCAATACACCTGTTTGTGAGAATTCCAAAATGTAAAAATTGTTATATGACAGAAAATACTTATAAAAGCAGGCTTTTCAAAATTAATTTTCGAGAAAGGTGCATTACATTATCCTTAACTATATTTTTAGAGCTAAACAAATTTTTCCCCTCAAGGGATCGCGAAAGACCTTAAGCCCCAATTTATTCACTCTCCATTAAATTTAAAGTCATCATTCAAATTTATATTTTATTTAAAAATGTACCCTTTTATTAAAAACAATTAAATATAAATCTAAAGTTAATAAAATGATGTTAATTTTGAGTCTCAAAAAATCATTTCTGCTATGTAGGATGTAGATTAACGAACATCCACCTAAATTACAGAACTAACCTTTTCAAGTTCTCTTTCATCGTAATCTTTGATCAAATCTTAATGTCAATTTAATTTGTACGAACTCAAAAATGCTCTACATCAATTGTTCAATCGCAACTAGATTTTTAGATTGAAAAATATGACTTCTTCTTGGGCTATAGGTCATATTTTTCAATTAATAAAAGGTCACATACATAGGAATACCTAGTTACTTTTTTAGATTCTTAAATCAGAAATCCACTTTGGTATTTGAAATAAATTTCTGCTTTCCTAAATAAAATTGGTTTAAATCGATATGCCCATAGAAGTTGTCTCAGCTAATTTAAGACATAAGACGTTTTACCTTAATTTTTGTTCTCATTTTTAATTTAATTAAATCAAAATGTCATATGGTCGGTGGGGGGCAATGAAAACTTTTTTATTTCGCTTTGTTTTAAATTTCAATTTAATTTTTTCAAAAGCAAACCAAATCATGTAATTTTGTTTCAGAAAAAGAGTTGCCTTATACAAGATCCTTAACGGAGGTATATCAATATCACCCACAAAAATAATTAACACTTCGCCAAACCAATCATCATAAATAATTTTCCTCCTTTCAAATTACGACAAACCCACCAGCCCATAACATAAAGTCTCAACTTACCACTTTGTATAAAATCAGCGATCCAAATAAGGTGCCTAACTCTTTGTAAATCTTCAACTCTGTGCGCACTTAGTGAACACCCAGACGTTAAGGAACAACAAAAAAAACACTTTGAACACTTTTATTCTTTGCCTTTTACGTTTTCGAATTCAATTATAATATTCTTTATTCATAAAATCGTGCGTGCTGAAGAAAAAAAAATGCACTTGAAACCATGCATGTGCGGCGCGGCGCTGCTCTACACTTTTCACTTCACTCTGCGAATATTCACCCGAGTGAAACAAAAATAAACATTAAACCAAAGAAAAAAAATGAGAACAAACATGAAATCGATTTCACACACTGAAGGCAAAAGTCGAATCAGGACATTTTTTTCTGTTTGCTTGTCGTTCTTCCTTTTTGCGAGTCCTATATGAACGGAGCTTGGAAATGATGGTATGTAGGTATAGTCTCGATTTAAAATTCACTATGCCCGCTTTACAATTGAAAATTTGTTTTTCTTCACTCGATTGATCTTACATACGCGATATTTGAAGTTGACGTAGTATCTTTTGCATCAAAGAAAATCAACTTGGAACTTTGGGATACAAAAACTAAATTCACTACACTTCCTTGTTCCTTTTTTTCTTTTTGAAGAAAAAAAAGCCACAAATAAAGGAAAATGTTACCAAAAGTTGTAGGTAAGTATCTGTTAGGAAGCAACTTTTATCTTTTAAGTATCTACCTTTTCATTTGAGAGACAATCTTAAACTGAATCAGAGTTCTTGTAACTTTAAAGACTTAAACCGTCTTTTCCACAAGAAAGTGTCGTTCTGTTGGCGTTCAGAGTGTGGCTTTTGCTGCCTGATAGAAATAACCAAGTGCTACGTACTGCTGGCTACAAGATCTACAACCAATCTCCGTACAAACCAGAAGACGCAATACTCGGCCTCTTGGACACCTCCTCCTCTACCTCTTTGGTCTACACTTGAGCCAGTGCGCTATATTTTTCTTCTTGGTCTTCTTCTTCGGCTAAAAAGTCCATTACCATTACCATCGGGTAAGAGGGTCTCAATGGGCTTCTTTCTCTTTTTGCTTTCCTCTTTGCGGGCTGATTTGCTTGAAGTGTGCAACTTCTTGATGAATATTGGTGTGGAAGCGGGGTAAGGGGGTTATAAAGCCGACGAAGATTCCATTCATCTTCAACCTGTTGTAACATTTTTGCCGGCTACGATCGTGGAAATCTATCTTTACACTCAAAGAAAAGCTGATTTGAGTGAATGATACCCATTACTCAATTGAGTTCACTCAAACAGTGGCTTACAAAGCAAATATTCGTAGGTATGAGCTGAGCTTATTGCTTTTCGTGTGCCACATTATATTCTCGTCCGTTCCACCATAAGGCATTATATTATACCTATGGTTCGTATTCGAGGTTATGCGATGACAAGATTGTTATGATTGTTAGCAATCCGGTGGCATTTTATTTCGCCTTTATTTTGATTTGAGATTTGGACTCCATGTAAGCTCTGTTGTAGGACTGTTGTAGGTATGATAATTTTGGGTGGTGGAGAATTTGTGTGGGCTTTTTTTCTTATTTTATTTTGAAACCATTCTGTAAGTGCACAAGATACAATTAACGGGAGAATGATTTTTAAAATAAATAAAGTTATAACTAATAACTGGTTTAGAAGGTAAGTAGTAGTTATTGACTTTAGCGCAATGGTCGATATTGAGCTCATTTTGAGGATACATTTTGTACTATCAATACCGACGGTAAATATCTAGGTGCAAATAAATTGCAACTAGAATTGATTAATGATATATAACCATTAGTGGCTTAGATACAAGGTCTAACAAAAAATGGGTAATGCTCACTTTCGAAGCGAATTACTAAACATTTTGACATAAATCTTTATAAAACTTTCAATTTGGATATCGGAGTGCATTCATATATAAACTGTTAAAAGCTGCTAAAATAATATTTGTGATTAGTTTGAACGCTAAAAAATAAGTTTGGAATAATCTTTATCCATTTCTTATGGTTCTGAACCTATAAGATGCACCTACAAATTATAAAAATTAAATTTAATTTGGACAAGAAGAGTTTTGAAAATTACAATTAGAACTGTTGGGAAATAAAGGAGTTTTGAAAATATTAAAACATTTTTCACTTTAATTCATTTCGGATTATTTAAAAAAAAAAAGCTTTAAAAATAATAAAACCTTAAAAAAAAAGCTGACAGAAATGTATTTAAATTATTTAAACAAAAAACTTAATAAACTTCAAGATTTTCAGTGCATTGGAATACACTGGTTTTGCATAGGAAAAGAAGAGTTTTGTGCGGAATTTTATTTGTATGGTAATAGATGAGTTTTGAATTAAACAACTGAGAGGAATAGTGTTATTTTGAAAAAATCACAACTTTTCAAGTATTAAAAACCATAGCAAATACTAAGTTTTGATACATTTTGGCTTAATACACAGACGAGAGCGCTTGTAAAGAAAACTTCCTCATACTTAACTCATTTTTGGAAAAAATGGAATGAAAGTGTTCTGAAATTATACCTCTCTATTCTTAGTTTTGCAGCTAAGAATATTTTCACACTATAAAGGTCAAGCTTTTTTATAACCAACACTAATAAAATAAAGTAAATTTTTCATATATGAAATATAGACTAAGAGCCAAGGGCCGCCAAACATACGTCATTTTATCAAAGCTAAGATTTTTTCTGCGAACAGATACTATGGTAGCTAAGAACAAATGGATACTAAGAATCTTCAATCCGGGTGCAATTAAGAGGTAGCGAGTGTTAAAGTTGCATACAAACGTTGCAACATTGCATTATTTTAGCAAAGCTGAATTTTTGATATGTGTTAGGGAATAAAATAAATAAAATAAAAATAAATCGGGTGGTACAACGGCTCATGAAGAACCAGGGCCTAGTGACTAACAACTCGCAACCATTCCTGTGTGCGCCTTTCGACAGGAATGAAAGGGACCTACAATTTTATGCCGAATCCGAACGGCTAGACGAGAAGCACTTATTCGTGACAAGTGATACTCATGGAGGATTTGTCAATTCCTCGCAAGAGGCAGTAGCCCTGAAAAAAAAACTTTTTTTGTTTTTAGGTAGACGAGGCTGGGAAGCGATCCCAGCCAGTGTTAGGGGATGGTGTCATTTAATTTATTTGACACTTGTCAGACATCTACAGTGGGACCTAACGTGAGCCAGACACTTCAAATCTGTCAAACTAATCGTGCCATTTACATAACAGAATCAAATCAATATTTTATGTTTTCTTTGGGAAAATATTCTACAATACTTTCTAATCAGCAAGACACCCAAAGCGGGGCCTTCCATCACCGTAAAACTGTCAAAATAATAATTCTTTGTTACTAAAGTGTGATTCTTTTTTTGATTTTAGCTGTTTTTAAATGTCTGGCTGATGAATACGCCCCACTGTAGATGTATAGCTGATGGGGAATTATTTTTAAACAGTTCCACATAAAACATTTAAATATTAGCTTTAAAACTACAACGTAATTGGCACGATTAGTTTCACATATTTTAAGTGTCTGGCTCACGTTTGGCCCCACTTTAGCTTTAATAAAATGACGTATGTCTGGCGGCCCTGGGCTCTACCTCTAATAATTTAGATACTTAAGATAATCTAAATATTCTACATGGTACTTCGGTTACAATCTCAAAATTAAGAATTCTTTCTGATTTCTACTATATCATGCTTATATATCAGAATTATCTGCATTTTAATGTTAATTTCAATGAAAACTCCAAAGGTTACAAAAATGAAAGAACAATATAAATTTAAAAAATTAAATATTTTTCAAAAATTCACCCAGCCAAAACTTATATTTTTTTGTTTTTGATTTTTTCGAAAACAGTTCGTTTAATTTTTTCAATTTTCTCATGATGAAACTGCTAATAAGTTTAAACATTATTGTTAACAAAAATTGAAAAAAAAAAATGTTTTGTAATTTTTAAAAAAGATCATTTTCATTTTTAAATTGAAAACTTAATATTTTGAAAACGACTTGGTATAATTAAAAAAAAAAACAAAACATTTTGAATTGTTTTCTAGAATATTAAAAAAAAATCATGTTACTAAATTCAAAAAAAACGGCAGCTGGCTTCTATTTAAATGTTGAAAAATCGTAACAAAAAATTTTATTTTTTCCATTCTAATTTTTAGTTTAAAAACATTTTTTTTTGTCCTAATGCTCATAAAAACTATTAGTACCTAACATTCCTTATCAAAATTTCCATAAAAATTTAAACTGAATTAAAAAAAATTCAAATGAAATTTTTTGAAATCTATAACAACTTTAAATTCGCGTTCCAAATTTTGTTTTTCTTAAAAATGTTTTCAAAATGTATATATAAAAAATTATTACAAACAAAAAAACGGTCCAACAATATTTAATTTTGTATTTTATACATTTCTTAGAAAACTTTTTCGTTTAGCTCAAACTAGCGTAACGACTACAATTATTGGCAGCCCAAATTTTTGCCCCAACTATTTGCACAAACAGTTCAACATTCAACAGTTATTTTCTCAGTAGGTAACCCTTTGTACGAATAAGTCAATTTTTTTTTAATTTTGAATTCTAACTTATTTCTCATATTTCTGTGTTTTTATTTTGAAGACATGGTTTTCATACTCTGTTATACAGGGTGTCCCGTAAAAGATGGTCAAAACTAAGTATAATGATAGGCCAAGTCATGATCTTTCAGAATTTGGTAACTTGTTCATACCGAATCATAACGGTTTTCGAGTAACGGCTATTTTTCGAAAATTAAAAAAAAAATTTACTTTGAACCAGTTGTTTGCTCACCCTGTCCATAATTGACCTTTGTTTTTTACAATTTTTACACAACTTTGGCTTATAGTTTGACTCATTTTAATGAATAGAAAAATGTCCATTTACATCACCATTTACCTACAAAATAAAAATGTTTTATTTTTGTTTCAAACGGTTATCTGAACACTGTCTTTGCAAGTTTTATACCTTTTTAAAAACAACAGATAAACGGGATATTTTTGAAAGATTGAGGTCAAAAATTAAGTTTGGTCAAAGTTGAAGTTTATTTTCTAGTTTTCATTATTTTATTCAGTAAAATAAGAAAAACTATTAGCCAAAGTTTTAGTGTAAAAATTTTAAAAAACAAAAGCCAATTATGGACAGAGGGCCAAAAAACTGGTTCAAAGTAATGTTTTTTTAAAATTTCAAAAAATAGCCGTTACTCGAAAACCGTTATTATTCGGTATGAACAAGTTACCAAATTCTGAAAAGTCATGACCTGGCCTATCACCGTATTCAGTTTTGACCATCCTTTACGGGACACCCTGTATAATCTTCGCAATTTCCATTGTTTTGGTTAAGGACCTATAATTTTTTTTTAAGTTGCATATTTATTGAGGTCCCTTCATTTAAAAGATATAATTTATTTAGCAGTATTTGTCCACCCTGAAACTTTTTTTTATGTTGATAATGGGTTTTCCGCAATTTATTTTATCTTTGTTTTCATTTTTTTTCTTACAAAAACATATTATTTAGTATCTCTTTTTCCTCTCTTACGGAACCCTAATTCGTTCCTAACAACAGCTAATACTTTGTTTACCAATAACAAATTTAAATATATACACAAAATAAAACGAGAAAAAGGAAATTCAGAAGAGTTTGAATTTTTGCTTAAAATGAATAAAAACTTTGTCTAAGCTACTGAGTCTTAAACTGAAGATCCAACGTTAAAAAAATTAGTAAATTGAATCCTGTTTTATCCAACATTCAAATTTTCTTGAATTTGCTTTTTTTTAAATTCTAATAATTTTAAATGTATTTTTTTGCTAAAAAAAATATAAGGTAGCAGAGAGATTACAAATTGGGCTTAAATTTAAAAAAAATATATACTTAATGTAAACAAAAAACTGATAAAAATGAAAAAACACCCTAAAATTGCAGACAAAATGGGTTCATATAAATTGCCTTGAGTAAAACCTGCTATATAATTGTTCTTGTTTAAATAAATATTAAAGAATTGGCTGCAGTTGGCATAGTTTAGTCCAGTAAAAAGAAATAGGAAATAATAAAAACTGTTATAAGTCGAAAAGGTAGCGAAAACTAGAAAATTACCTCTTAATTTTTTCGACTTTAAATGACCTCAGAAAACCATAATTTTCGTCTAGGCCGGCGTATTTGGGACACCCAGTATATTTATTTATTAACTTATAGATACTATTTGTATTTATTATTTTTAATTTAATATAAAGTGTTCTTAAATCATAAATTAAATTATAATCCATTGATTATAATAATTATATTAGGATGCCAATATGTAGTTTTTGGTAAGCTTTTTTTAAATTGGCATTATAAATATATTTCAAGTAAATATATTTTTATTTATAAAACTTAATCAAGGCGGAATTTAATAGAGTATGCTCTAGTATACAAAATACTCCAATTAATCTACAAATAAAAATGTTATAGTTGATGAAGGTTCAAATTTCCTTAGGGGTTGCCAATAACTGTAGTCGTTACGCTACATAAGCTTATCAAATTAAGCAATAAAAAAAAATACTTTCATATTTTTGAGAATTTTTCTTAATATCCATGTTTTAAGATAAAACTTCTTCATTTAATTCTAAATTTAATCTTAAAATTTAAAATTTAACATTAAAACCAAGAAACAATAAACCATTAACATAAATCGTCAATACGTCATGTCTTGTTACATTCTAGCTGTGAACTACAAGAGCAACTTCGTTCGATCCAGTCGTGTATTTTATTTTTGTATGAATCCATAGTACCTACCTAACAAGTAAAAAGAGCATTTCTTCTATGAAACTCTAAATTAGGTCCTCGTTAGTCTTAACATAAAACGTATCCTAACCTAACATCATACATTATTTAATAAACGTTTACTGCACATATCTTTTAATATGTTTTTCCGTATAACTTACCGTCACTGTTATTATTCCGTAAAATTTATTTTTGTCGCTTCTGCGTGACTTATAAGAGAAGAAAAAAAAAAAACAGAAAAGCTTTACGACTAAAGCTGATGCTAGGAGACTTCGTTTAGTAACTTTATTTCAAATTGAAAAAGTTTTCCAACACGAAATAGAAATCACAAACATCAACTATTTCTCCTGAAACACGTATCTTTTCTCGCATAAAATTCTATCGTTAAATGTTTTCAGATTGTATCTTCAAAAAAAGATTGACAAAATAGTTATAAAACCATCCTGTATATGTTTCGCATAAAGTTGCCAGTTGAATTAAGTTCCGGATGGTTTTATTATTTTATTATAGACCGATTACGATTGGCTTTGATGATGCTTTATCGACTTTTGTCAGGCGGGTTTCGGAAGATTTTATGATGCATAAAAGAACTCTTGAGAAAGCAATTTGTAAGATGATTTTGATTTTGCATTTGAACTTAAAAGTCTATATTATTTTATTGCATTCTTTTATATAGTGATACACGGGTATGGGCCACGGGCGTCCGTCGTCGACGAGTTGTCTCATTATTCCTAAACTTGTAGACATTTTATTTTAAATGCTTAAACAATGTGTTTTATGTACAAACTTTTATGTTAATATTTTAGAAAGGGATATCTTATTCCTTTAATTTTATTTTGATTTTAGAGTAAGAGATTCATGGGAATTTATCATTCAAAATGTTATAAAATAACTTTGAGAAAATCAAAAAGGAGAAGGGAACTTATGAAATCAGTCATTTAAATTATATCTACTTAAAACGAAAAAGTTTTCTATAAAAGCATTGTTGCTGGTTTTTAATTCCTGCCTGTATTTATATTGAGTAAGGAATTTGGTACAACCCAAAGGAAAAGGTTTAGGAAGATATTAATTTTTCATAGAATGTCAGGAATTATTTGATACTAGCCGACCCGTGGTCGCGTTGCTTCCCAAACTTTAAAAAAATATATTTTGTTTGTTCTTAGTACATAATATTATAGGAAAAGATTTTGTTGATATTTGCATACCTTTCCTATACCTATGCATTTTTATTTAACTTCCCATTGGAAGTTATTGTTATTGGTGCGATTTGTCGAATTAAGGTCTCTAGAATCAGAATCCGTCGTTTTTAGCAAAATGTATGTCTGTGTGTATGTACGTACGTTCGGCCCCCAACTAACAACTTAACTTGTATAAGGTCCAATTTTCAGAATTCTATAGGCTATTGCTGACATAGAATAATTTTAAGGCTAAATAATGCAAGTCAAGCATTTATCGATTTATTTATTTCAAAATAGCTTGTTCAGTGCCTTTAAATTTATTCCTATATGAGACTTCATGTAATGAGTTCTACGGAGACATTTTTAAGGCCTGCCGAAATTAGTTGCTTAAGCTAGAAAAATAATAGCTTTTATAGAACATTCAGCTGAAAGTCATTACAGACAACTCCTTTGCGGCTTGTTTAAGAAAGTAATCGCGATGTTTAAATAGTTTGATTTTAGTCAGTTTTGTTATATTGTTTTGAAGAACGGAATTTTCATAAATTTATAAAGCATATTATAAATGTTTGAACACACGCTTACCTAAGTTTTTAAGCATGAAACAAATAACTATAAGCTCTGCTTCTGCTATTTTGTGCATGAAAATATCTTCGTTTGAGTTTCTCAAAAGTGAAGTCTTGAAATTTGTTGAATGAATTTAAAACACTAAGTTAAAAAAAAAAGTTGTTCTCATATTTTACTTAATCTCAATTCGTTTTTATTCGTTTTTAAGAATAAACTATTCGTTTTTAAGAGTAAACTATTATCCTTCGTTTTCATTGACCCCTTCACCAAAATTAAAACAAAAAAAAACGAGATTCATTTTTGAAATCGTTGTATAACAAGACTGATGACGGTAATCAAACATTTTGCACGAGTGGGACTTGCACTTTTCTTGTAAATTAAGTTATTGACTTACGTAAGCGAACATTATAGCTTTTGCATTTTGTTAATAGCAAACTTATACAAATCAAGAATTTATATTTGTGACAAATATTGCCATCCATTTGAAATGTATAGCCCTTTGCATTTTGTTAATAGCTTGCTTACAGAAATCAAAAATGAAAGCTAAGAAAAAAGAGGAATTTTGTTTTTTTTTTTTTTTTCTTACAATTATTGCTTCCTTAATTATATCTTTTGCATTTTGTTAATAAGAAAACAAACTTAGGTTTATTATACATACCATATATATATATATATATATTCATATATATATATATATACAGGGTGTCCCGTAAGTAATGGATAACCCTGAAATGCCGCATAGTAGACTTTATGACCGTCCTGAAAACGGATAAAAAAAAGTTCTATCCCAACCACAAGAAAAGTTATATGCATTTTTTTGTTCAGTGCATTATTTTTTTCTTACTTTACATTTTTGAATACCACGACTACAAGTGAATGAGTTCCATCATTTTTTTTTCAGGAATAGTTTACATTACTTGTGCCAACACATAAGTAGAAGAAAATTATTATAACTGTTGGACTTCTAAGAGAAAAAAATTATTTAACATTGAATTTCAATGCAAAATGTGAAAACAAATAATTTTTGAAAAAGTTAAATCATAGCTGGTATAAAAAAATGCATGAATACCTGAGTGGCCAACTATTTTAAAAATATTATATCTAGAGTCAATAGCAAGTTATTGGTAAAAATCTGCAATACTAGAGTAAATTTAGCAAAAACAAAAGTTTTCAAAATTAGAACAGTAAACGTGAAAATAATACCAAGCGTTGAACATAGCAGATTTTTGATTTATTGGCTGTTTCTACGATGTTGTCCTAATGATAAATCCAAGCTTTCAACTTCTAGGGCCGAATGCATTATTGATAAAAATGTCAAAAAAGTGCAAAAAACGGTTACATTTTCGAGCTTGTTTTGAATTTTACCTGTTCTATTGGGCTTTAACAAACCCATCAAATATTTTGTTGGTTGCTTTTAGTTTATTTGTTATTTTCTCTAAACAAAAAGTTTTTGAGCCAGCTTTTAATCACATGATCACTTAGTTAGAAAACCCGTGTTAGGTGAAAGGGATGATATTTATATTTACTTAGTACATTATGCGCAGTCGTCTTTCCGATCCCAGTGCGTCGTGCTATTGCTCGGATTGATACTGTAGGATCTCGGTCAAGTTCCGCAATATCGAGGGGGTCGTCCCACGCCAGCACCACCAACACCACTACCAGGCAGCCTTCCTTCCGAGAAACAGCTATGGACTCTAATAAACACTCGATAATCCGGGTGACGTGCGTTAGGGTACCTTTCCCTATACAGAGTCGCAGCTTCGTTTGCGTTGCCTCTGCACTCTCCATAAATGAAATGCATGTTTGCATATTCTTGTGCAGAATACAGAATACGTGGCATTGAAAAATGATCTCCACCTTGCTGGAAGAAGTGCCTCAAGAACTAAAGGAATCCCATTGGCTTCAAAATGATGGTTGTCCAGCACACTATGCTGTGCCTGTGCGGGCATATTTAAATGCCAGATATCCAGGCAGATGGATAGGACGTCTGGGACCAATTTTATGGCCACCCCGTTCACCAGACCTAAATCCACTTGATTTTTTTTTATTGGGGATGCATTAAGGAAATCGTATACAGCAAGCCGATCAGGTCTTTAGAGGAGCTAAGAAATCGTGTGGAGGCAGCTGCATTACAAATTTCTGAGCAAAACCTTGCACGTTCACTAAGAAGTTCATTTATTCGGAGGTGCAGAACCTGTATAAGAGTGGGTGGAAAACAGTTTGAGCATTTGCTTTAAATAAAAAAAAAATTAAAAAATTATCTATTTTTGTTTTTGTTTTCTAACTAAGTGATCATGTGATTAAAAGCTGGCTCAAAAACTTTTTGTTTAGAGAAAATAACAAATAAACTAAAAGCAACCAACAAAATATTTGATGGGTTTGTTAAAGCCCAATAGAACAGGTAAAATTCAAAACAAGCTCGAAAATTTAACCGTTTTTTGCAATTTTTTGACATTTTTATCAATAATGCATTCGGCCCTAGAAGTTGAAAGCTTGGATTTATCATTAGGACAACATCGAAGAAACAGCCAATAAATCAAAAATCTGCTATGTTCAACGCTTGGTATTATTTTCACGTTTATTGTGCTAATTTTGAAAACTTTTGTTTTTGCTAAATTTACTCTAGTATTGCAGATTTTTACCAATAACTTGCTATTGACTCTAGATATAATAATAAGTAATACCATTTTGAAATCTGCATTTAACGCGCATATTTTTAAAATAGTTGGCCACTTAGGTATTCATGCATTTTTTTTATACCAGCTATGATTTAACTTTTTCAAAAATTATTTGTTTTCACATTTTGCATTGAAATTCAATGTTAAATAGTTTTTTTCTCTAAGAAGTCCAACAGTTATAATAATTTTCTTCTACTTATGTGTTGGCACAAGTAATGTAAAATATTCCTGCAAAAAAAAATGATGGAACTCATTCACTTGTAGTCGTGGTATTCAAAAATGTAAAGTAAGAAAGAAAATAATGCACTGAACAAAAAAATGCATACAACTTTTCTTGTGGTTGGGATAGAACTTCTTTTTATCAGTTTTCAGGACGGTCATAAAGTCTACTATGCGGCATTTCAGGGTTATCCATTACTTACGGGACACCCTGTATATTGTCCCCTTAGGTGAGACTTGGATAGAATTAAGCTACTTAATTACACTACTGCATCGCACATATCATATCTACTTGCTTGAAAAAAACTAAGAACTTTTTTCAAATATATCGTACGATAAAAAAGGTCAATCTTCTCATACATACCTTATGTTAATGTTTTTTTAAAAACATATACTTAACTTATGGTATATACATATTTTTCAAATAATTAAAGAATTAAATGATTGATACTTTAAATTCAATCTTTTAAAACCATTTTATGGATACCAATGTTTAATGAAAATATAGTTTGATTTGTTTGGGCTTAAAGTATCAACGCATTAAAATTTGTACACGCGTATGGTATATTGCCAATTGGCCTGGTGTGTTACGTGGTGGCCTACTAATCGAGAAGAGCTGAGTTCGATCCCCGGGCCCGGATTCTGAAAATTAATGTAAGTAAAAGTTTAATTTTTTCAAATAAAATAAATTTCTATACATTTCAGAATAAATAGAAAAGCGGTTCTAATTCTCTAGCGTAATGGGAAAATGGAAGGAAAAATAAAAACAATAATAATAACAAAATTTAAAGCAACAATTTTTTTTTTAAATAATACACTGCTTTACTAGGCCTTTGTAAGGCCTTACAACGTGAGTCATTTTACTCCAAGTGAATGTCTTATAAAAGTCAGATAACTTGTTTAGTGGAGCAATAACACTGTTCTGCTTTGTTTATTTTATCAAATTATATAGAACTTTTGGTCAAAGGTCTTAAAGGAAATGAAATAGCTTGTATAATGTGCGCCAAACTGATTTGCATAAGATCTTTATTAGTTAATATACAAACTAGAAAATAACTTGTATAGACACTTAAACAAGTTAAATTGTTACGGGTACTTTTTTCGTCCACCATATCTCGAGATTGCATAAAGATATCGACCTCGGATAGATTTTATATTACAGATTATATTGTCATAACGTGCTGAAAAGGTTTTCTAACGAATTCAATAAACAGTTTTTTTTTACTACAGCAATTTAAAAAGGAGCTGTAAAATGTCATTTATCTGGAATATCTCGAGAACCGAATAAGATCTCCACTTCAGACTAATTTTATTTTACACATAATTACACAATACCAAATGGGTAAATATTAAAAAAAATTAAACAGACTCTTTTTTAAACTAAGAAAAACAGGTGAAAAATAATTTTCGTCTCAAATATTTCAAGAACCAAAATGATTCCGAACCCAGTCTATTTTTTTTGTACATAGAATGACGTAGTCAACAACTGGCAATTTAAAAAAAAAATTTCATAGGTAAACAGTTTTTTTTTAGAGCAACAAAACTGGACAAAAAACTATTTAAAATTGTTAACAAATGTTTTTTAACTCAATTATTTGAAAGAAAAAAAATAATATCGATTTCAAATTTTTACCAAAAATATATAGGTACCTATACCATCTAAATGTTATATAATTAAGAGATTTTTAAAACCACCTAGAAAGCTAGAAATCAAAATATTGTAAGAAAAAAACAAAAATCTTTTAATTCGAAAAATTTTTACAATCAAAACCGCTTCAAAATCGAAGTTTTGCATATGACACTTAAATTGCCCTTTTATATTCTTTGGAACCATGTTATTTTTTTAAGTACCTCACTCCCCTGATTTTTGATATTTTTTTAGCCAATAGTCTGTTTTAAAATAATTGGCTTATATAATTAATACCTCGATAACGAGAAGAGTTAGGGAAAAAGTTTTATAAGTAAGATTCATAGAATTTTGTAAGCTATTTAGGTACAAAAAAAAATATAAAAATTTTACTATTATAAATAGCTAAAGTACAAACAAAAGGTAATGTCACTTTTTTCCCGGTATCTCTTTATCTATACATACCTTATAATACTGATTATCCAAAAACCCAAAGTTATTACACTATAAAATATATAAAACAAAAGCTTCCGGATACACCATGTCTTTGCAGTGTGGCCATTTTGTAATACTGTGAAGCGTTTTTTAAGAGTAAATTTATTTAAATTTATTCGAAACATTTTCTCTTTTAAAATATCCACTAAACACCATTAAATTGCTTTAATTTTAATTGTATCTTCTTTTAATACACAGGACTGTAGCGTATTTTCCCCATTTAAAAATGTCAATCTTGAAGACCCGATCATTAAAAGTCAAGTTATACGCTCTTTACTCGAACCAAATCAATTTTTTTCCCAAAATTATGATACTAAACATTAACAATTTCTTTTTTGACGCCCGGGCGTCAAGTTTTTTTTCGCCCTCCCGCGCGTCAATTTATTTTTGACGCCCGAGTGTCAATTTTTTTTCACGCCCGGTTGTCAAGTTATTTTTGATTGCCGGGCGTCAATATTTTTTAGATGCCCGACCCAGGCGTCAATTTATTTTTGACGACCGGGTGTCAGTTTATATTTGACGCCCAGACGTCAACTTTTATTTGACGCCCGGGCGTCAAGTTTTTTTTTGACGCCCAGGTGTCAATTTATTTTTGACGCCCGGGTGTCAATTTATTTATTTTTGACGCCCAGGCGTCAGTTTATTTTCTACGCACGGTCGTCAATTTATTTTTTGACGCCCAGACAGCAAGATTTATTTGACGCCCGGGCATCAATTTATTTTTGCCCGAGCGTCAATATTTTTTGATGCCCGGGCGTCAATAATTTTTTAACGCCCGGGGGTATATTTTTTTTAACGCCCGGCCGTCAATTTGTTTTGACGCCCCGCACCATTTCTTTTGACGCCCGGGCATCGCATTGGCTTTTGATTTATAGGTCAATTTATGTGGAGTTAAGTTTTATTACCTGATGGCAAGGAGGAAACCCCTATATCTCTGATCTACCAGTTTTGCAACAGTGGCAACACTTCTTATAAGTAAATTTAGGTTGTGAAATTTTAGTATAATTAAGCTCATCCCGTCAGGATGAAGTACAAGGTTGATGCCCTCAACACCCTAACAATTTGTTTTTTTTTTAACTACACAAATATGTTAACACTCAGAATTATATCGTTCATGCAATTTTAGTTTGTTTTGCTATTTATGCAATTTTTTTTCATTTTTAAAATGGAAACAATTAAAAACCAAATTAACAATTCCTTCTGCACAACAACCACCGGGGTAACTTCCACTTCCGAGAACAACATTTTCGAAAGCCACTATCAGAAATGACATTTAACATACACATGTTATGTATATGTATGTTAATGTTTAACTACAAAAGGAACTTGTTAACTATCTAGTATTTATCAAAAATAAAATTATTGCAGCAACTTCTATAATCTTAGTGCCGCTTGAAGGCATGTCATTATAACTTCTAACCAGCATAAAATATGCAAATCCACTTGCATCATGATTCATGACATACTATATTCTTGTTTATGGAAATAAAGTCCCTTTCTAATTATACAGTTGGTAATTAGGTGAAATTTTAAATAACTATGCATATAATAAAATTGAGGAACAAAAATATAGGAATGTGTATAACATTTACCTACTTTACTAACTTATTTTTCTGAAGACATTAACAAAAGGAGAATGGGCAAAAATAAATGGGACCTGGTGTACCTAGTGGCCAGAAACGAGACCTTTGAAAATGATTACATAGTACTATGGAGTTTACCAATGTACGAATGTTTTTGTTTGTCCTAAACAATGGGAGTTGACTAAAATAAGCGACCAAAATATTAAGAAAAAATTCATAGACGAATTTTTTTTATATTTTGCAATATTCTGCCTAAACACCATGGTTTACAGTTCTGTGTTAAGCGAATTATTCGCCAACCATGATGTTATTCGCTATTATTGGCCATTGTAATAAAAGTTCATTTATTTTGAGGTCTTTTCAGTGAAACACGATTGAAATTAATTTTTGCTCTAATTGCAATATTTGTTGCCACATACTCTCAAGATCCCAAGGTTTAAGTACAGCTTTGTGTCCATACGACAAAATTATGTACTAGAGACAAGCTTTCCAAAAATATACGTATGTCTCATTCGTGGGCAATATGTAGACCAAAACGCCCATTCTCCTTTATTATTAATATATAATGTTTGGCAGTAAAATAAAATAATTAAACGTTAATGTTTCTGAAAGCAGAAAATAATGATTTCTATAACTAGCCATAAATCAGTGGAAAAAAATGCATGTTACTTTGCAGAGGATTATTTTTATTCTAGTTGCCAGGATTATTGATCTCGTTTAGGCAAAAAAATGTGAGTGCCGGGACTCTAGGGGAGGATGAGTAAACAAAGGCATACCAAACTTGCAGTATCCAGTTGGTTGCTTAGTTTTCGTTATAATGCAAAAATTATCTGATTTAATTTTATGAATAGAATTCTGTAAGTGTGTTATCTGTGAGTATCTTCAGCGGCCATTTTGAAAACGTGTTTCAATAAATATCTGAATAACACCTTGTTGTAAATTTTTTTAGAGCCGTTTTGTTCACTATTGCTCAACTTGAGTCAAACTAAACTCGAGAGTTGAAACGCAAGTTGAAATTTCTTTTTATTCACTAATTTTTTTTCTAACTCCGCAGTTGAAAATCTAAAGTTGATCAACTTCTAGTTTGAAAAATATCCTTGGGAAATTTGTGAAAATAAAACAAAAACTGTCATTTTAAAATTTATATTTCAATGTTCAGTCAATCAAATTGAAGTCCTGTCGAGTTGTATGGTTTTTTTTTTCTAGGTTAAATGATGAATTTAAGGCAACGCAACACTGCCGCGACAATGAATCTTGGCGGTCGGGTTCAATATAGCGAGACGCGTCGCTCTCATTTATATCCGAAGGAAAAATCATACATATTTCTGCTCTTGGATTGGGATGGAACACAGAATTAATCTAGTGAATCTACCAAAGTGGACAAGAAACTAATTGTTGTAGAACAGCCGTCGCGTCGACCAGCGCTGCCGAAAGTGGCCAAATTGGCACTTTCAAATGAGTTTGGCACTTTGGCACCCATTGGCACTCAAAAGTGCACCCAGTGGTACTCATTTGGCACTCTTTTTTTTAAATGAAAATATCAAAACAAAAAATTAATTAAAAAACATTAAAAATTAAAGTTTCTTATAACGGGTGATTTTTTAGCTGGTTTGTTTTGGCAACACTGGTTTTGACAGCTGACGTGTGTTTAGTACCTTGTGTTACTGTCAAACAGCTTCAGTTTGGTTTGCAATTTAACCATGGATCGTCTTACAAATGAACAACGCTTGCAAATTATTGAATTTTACTATCAAAATTCGTGCTCGGTTCGAAATGTTCATCGCGCGCTGCTTCCATTTTATGGTCGGCATTCTCGACCTTCTGAGCAGTCTTTTCGGAAGATTGTGACCAAATTTCGCACCAAATTTACTTTGTTGGACATTAAACCACCAACACGTTTACGTACTGTGAGTAGTGAAGAAAATATTGCGGCCGTATCAGCTAGTGTGACAGAAGACCGCGAAATGTCGATTCGGCGCCGTTCCCAGCAGTTAGGCCTTTGTTACAGCACTACGTGGAAAATTTTGCGGAAGGATTTGGGCGTAAAGCCTTTTAAGATACAGCTGGTGCAAGAACTAAAGCCAGCCGACCTACCACAACGCCGAATTTTTGGTGAATGGGCACTTGGAAAGCTGGCCGAGGATCCGCTTTTTTATCGAAAAATTGTGTTCAGCGATGAGGCTCATTTTTGGTCGAATGGGTACGTAAATAAGCAAAATAAGCAAAACAGCTACCAATGCATCCCGAAAAAGCCACTGTTTGGTGCGGTTTATGGGCCGGCGGCATTATTGGGCCATATTTCTTCAAAGATGATGTGAATCGCAGCGTTACTGTCAATGGTGAACGCTACCGAGCGATGATAACAAACTTTTTTTTGCCCGAAATGGAAGTTCTTGACTTGCATGATATGTGGTTTCAACAAGACGGTGCCACATGCCACACAGCACGCGAAACAATGGCGCAATTGCGAGGCGAGTTTGGTGAACAGTTAATTTCACGTTTCGGGCCGGTCAATTGGCCGCCTAGATCGTGCGATTTGACACCATTAGACTATTTTTTGTGGGAGTATGTCAAGGCTAATGTCTATAGGGACAAGCCCGCTTCGATTGACGCACTGGAAGCCAACATCCATGCATTCATTCGTGAGATACCGGCCGATATGTGTGAAAGAGTATGCCAAAATTGGACTCAGCGGATGGGCTACCTGAGACGCAGCCGCGGTCAACATTTGCATGAAATTATCTTTAAACATTAAATTGCAAGGTTCAAACTATCGATTCAAATAAATATTTCATTCATTTTTTCGAATCTTTTGTGTTTTTTTTTTTTTTTAAAGTTCTAAACCTCTTAAGAAATCACCCATTACAATTTACAAACATTCCTACACTTGTTATTCTTTTTTGTAAGCCCCACCAAAATCTACTACTGTGAACATTGTGTTGCATGCCTTAAATACCTAACGCAAGATTTTTGTATGCCACTGTCACTATTGCAAGCCTAAAAAACTAATAAAAGACTTGTGTATTGTATACCATTGTCACTGTCTCTACTTCTATTAAATTCCATTCATCAACTTTGAATGTTGCATGTTGCATCAAGTAGAAAAGATACTTAAAATTAAAACAGAATTGAATTAAATTTTAAAAAGAAATGAGTAAAAAACGAATACATACTTTTGAGGTGCTTCGATATTACTCTTCTTAAAATATTAAATATTAAACATTAATAAACTTAGAACTTGGTGTACTTTAGATATCACTTCTTTTTACGGCGGACTTGATACGCAAAGGTTTTTTATATCTATAAAAGAACTTGTCTTCTTTTTTAACATTTATATTTTTGGTGTGATTTCACTTCTTTTTGCAAAGATTTTTTTTATCAGGAAAATTGTGTAGAATAAACGGCCACTGAAAGCCTCATAAGAAAAATTAAATATTTAATGTGTTGATGCCACGCCCCTGCATGAAAAATTTCATAATTTAAATTTTTTTTCTTTGTATACCTAAACCTGAAAACCAACCGCTCTATTAAATTTCATAATTCTGCACCAAGCAGAAGTGCTCCCTATTAAATATATATCAATTCTTCGAAAATAAGTGGTTGCCACGCCCACTGAATGTAAAACCTCAAATTTTATTTTATTTAATTTTATTTAATTTTCCCCTTTCTTTCATGTCAAGGCCTATCGCCCTTTCAATTTTGATCCTTCTACGACGGTCAAAAGTGCTCCACATAATTGATATCAATTCTGAGAAAATGGGCGGGTGCCACTCCCCTCAATGGCTAATTTCAAATTTTCCAATATCTCCTTTGTATTGATCACATCATCCACCAGTCTACCAAATCATCAGCGTACGACAGTCAGAAGTACGACAGTCAGAAGTGCTCCATATTAATGATATCAATTCTGTGAAAATGGGTGGATGCCACGCCCTCTGAATCTACATAAAATTTCAAGTTTTAAAATTTTGACATTGCTTTCACTTCAGGTCCTACCGTTCTACCAAATTTCATTATTCTGCAATGCTCAGAAGTGCTCCAAGTTATGCAAATCAATTCTAAAAAAATGGGTGGGTACCACGCGCCCTGAATGAAAAATCTTAAATTTTCGATTTGTGTCTTTGTATGCACCACAAGGCCTACCGTTGTTTGAAATCAAATGATTCTAAGATTTTGGGAAGTGCTCCATAATTTTGATGGGCAGTCAGTTAGTCAGTTACGGTTTTTCCGATTTTTGCAGTCTTATATCTCAGGAAGCACTTATGCTAAAAAATTTAAATTTGGTGAGTTGCCTGAACTTGATCCTGCATTAAAAGGGTGTAGTGCAGAACTTTTGACTGGGCACTACCGTGCCCTTTGATACCTATCATATGATATCATATCATATATAAAATATGCAAATGAATTTTGCTATTGTTTTTTTTTTTTTTAATTTTATAATTTTATTTTGTTAATAGTGAAAATACGTAAACAAAGAATATTTATTATTTTTGTTTGAATATGCATTTTTTGTTTACTTTGGCACTTTGTGGCATTTTTTGGCACTCAAAACTATAATTGGTGGCACTAAGATTTTTATTTCAGCGGCAGCGCTGCCGTCGACAGAAGTTATTTGAAAATGAAAAGAAGACTATCTAGATAGTATGTACCTATGTT
Organism: Melangyna quadrimaculata; assembly: GCA_949320155.1. Classification (NCBI taxonomy): domain Eukaryota; kingdom Metazoa; phylum Arthropoda; class Insecta; order Diptera; family Syrphidae; genus Melangyna; species Melangyna quadrimaculata. Next base: position 42,392,760 of record OX439485.1, on the reverse strand, counting down.
TGTACATATGTAGGAAAGCATTTTAAAGTTTAAAATATGTATGTACGTTTAAGTTGTGATTTAATTAAATAAATCTTTTAAAAGAACACAAGAAACTTTTTTAAATGTTTACTCATCTTTCAATTATGAATTAGTTACCACCCGATTTACCATGGGCTTGAACATATGTTCCTAACAATTATAAATAGATGTTGCTCGTGGCTATTGACATTTTCCCCTTAAGTATTGACGATATTGCATTCGAGCATTGTCATTGCCGCTTTTGCATGACTTTTGAATTCTAACAGCAGCTTCTTGTACTGTCTTCTTCCAACGTACAAAAACTCATCGTGTCTATCTTCTTCACGCCAAGAAGTTGATGTCCCATTTTTCAAAAATTAAAACTTCGGACATTATAACTCGACTATTATTTGTTTTATATTTTGGGTTCCCTGAAGCCTACAAGCTTTCAAAATAAATAAAAGATATAAAAAAACAACATTTATGTATATGTAAACTGCCTTGTTTGCTCGGTCAACTTCTACTTTTTCCGGGAGTTGTCTTAAGTTGGTCAACTAAAGAGTTGAAAATCGAAAGTTGAAAACGTCAACTTTGAGTGAATAAAAACAAATTCACAAGTTGTTTTTATTTTCAACTTGTGAATTTGTTATGTTCAATTTTGACTGAAAAAACCAGCCTTAAATCTTTCTTTTTTATTTTTTGTAGGATTTATACTTTCAGAGTTGAAAAGCAGAAAATAAATTTTGTATTTTCAGTTTATTTCACTACTATGAATTGAGGTTAATGGTAAGAACTGACAAAAGAAAACTTTCCCCTTCTCTTAAGTTGTACTAATGCGTTTCGCAACTTTAACCACGGGTCAAATATTTTTGACTCACTGATTTCGGCGGATTTGCTGTTACATGAACTGTTCCTGAACGTCAGTTATGTTAATCCCCTAAAATAGATGAGTTAAAAATGCTGAACTAAGTTTTGTACAACTGGCACCTAGGAAATATGTGCTTTTAGGCCAAGTTTGTCAGTGCGAGTTCATCCCAATGAAGGCCGTAGCCAGTGGGAAATCAAACGGGTCTCAACACGCGAAGAGCTTCAGGTGCCGTTACTAGTTTTATTTTTTGAGAAAAAGGAAACGGTTATTTGAGTTCTTATAATGAAATATCTATAAACCCCTATGTAAAAACTGTTATTTAAAATAAGTGGATCAAAAAACTTCGTAAAAGTAATGTTTAGTATCGCGACACCAACAAAAAATGTTGTTTTTTTAAACCTTTGTAGTTATTTACATGTCAAACCTAAAAAGAAGGATATAATCAGAAATAGATGAAAACTAGCTAAGTGCTGAAATACGTTTCGAAAATAATTCCGAGTGATCGGAACACGCTTGGGTCAGAGGATGTTCAGAACATGCTCGATATGTTCCAGATGTATTCCACTATGAACGAAAACAAGAAAAAGCAAGATTAAAAAAAAAAAACATTTTATCATATCCCCCACCACCAAAATAATTGTCTGGTTACAGCCTTGATCCCAATAACTTATTCTGCTTCAAATCCGAAAAAACCTCAGCATTGACAAATTGGCCCTTTCATTTCTAAAAATTTGTTCGTCTTTTTTGGTATGTTGACCAACTTTTTAGTACGAAATTCAGAATTGGGATTATCTGGTAATTTCTGAATTCTAATTCTTGAGTACAATTTCCAACTGCTGTGCTGCTACAATTGAAACGCTTGTACTCGCAAATTAATAATTATAAGTTGGTAAAAACTGTAATTTGTTGCTGTTGAAATGTTTTAACTTTCATAAAAATAAACAGAGTATTAATAATAATAATAACTAGTATCGCCAGTGGGCGAATATTCGGCCATAAAAAAAAAAAACAAAAATTCATGGATGTGTTTTGAATTCTATACTACACAAAATTCATGAACATTTTGTTTGGGAACAATGACATCTTTAACATATATAGCAAATTACATCAGTGTCGAAATTTATTCATATAATGACATACTAACATCTCCCCCCCCCCCTAAACACCCTTTCACCACATATATTTTTGGGGACTCTTTTGATTCTCGGTGAACATGCCAAATAAAACATTTATAGCAAATTGCATTAATATCCTAGTGTTTTAAAATGGTTTTATTACCCAAAACTTTACTTGTTGTACTTAAAAAATAGACATCATTCCATTAAAAGGACTTTAACTTTCTTCAGGATACATGTATCTTTTCAGTTATCGTCTCTTTAGAATCAGAGTTGAAAAGCTCTTTCTAAAAAAAAAAAAATATTTCAGCTTGGTAAACTCACGCTTCCCTTCTACCCTCTCCTCCTCTTTAAATGCGTCTATACAAAAAGCCAATTTGGCCATTTTGGGGGACTTTGAATTTGGTGTAGACGATGTTATTCTGCATCGATACCAACAATATACCATATTAAATTCTCTATCTTTCCTGAATTGGTACGTTATTCTTTTTTTTTAATTTTCAAATTAAATTGTAGGGTTACCACAATTCCTTTATATTCCTTTCAAATAGAGAGGATTTGGTTAGTTTCTTGTTTCATTACATTTTTACAGTACACAATTTGTCTCAATCAAACATTAAACTTACTTTTAGTAAAACCAAACTTTGTGCATACAGACAAAAAAAAAATCAGAATTAAGAAAACCAGTACTTTTTTTTTAGAGCCGAACCCACAGTTTGGTTGATTTTTGCGCTGTTGCACAGTTCAAAATTGACTGAGAACTGGACCGCCAGACACAGGTTTTGTTTTTGTTTGTAATTTATGTTAGGTAATGACAAATGGAATCTGCGAGGATTTCAAGGAGGTAGAGTCTTAAGGTTTATCCATACTGATTTTTTTATGTTTCAGGGGATCATTTATTTTATTTGAAAGCTGCCAGCTACCTACAGTAGGGTCTTACGTCAGTGAGACACCTTAAAGCTGTTAAACTTAACGTGCCATTTACCTTTAAAAATTAAATCTGATTTGTATTTTTTTTTTTGAGCAACTATTAAATCAGTAAGGCACCTACATTATGTGAATATATACATACAAACATATGTACATACAATGTACATATGTATGTATGTATGTATACATACTTATTTATAGGTACCTACAAATCTCACGAAGCATGAAAGCATGACTATTTTGACACCTCTAAGTTGTCCGGTTGAAGTAAGGCCACATGCATGTATCTGGTTTTTTAATAAGAGCTCAACAAAAGTTTTTTTTAAATAAAACAAAAACGGTTTTAGATATCAATGAAATTCTTTATTCCTGTGAAAGTAACGTTTGATGCCATTATTTGTGGAACTCGATTTCTTTTGCATGGCCACCACGGTCACGCTTGCAGAAGTCCAAACGCTGAATCCAATTTTCGACGGTTTTCAAGCATAAATCGGCCGATACTGCTGCAATTTCACGTTCGATATTCGTACGAAGTTCATCAATCGTCGCTGGCTTGTTGGCATAGACCATTAAATTAGATTGAAATCGTAAAAAGGGCCAATTGGGCAATTTCTGAAAAAGCCGCGGCCACGGGGATTAAACGCAAAAAAAGGGGCCAATTGGCCCCTTTAGTGGCCAAACGGCAACGCTCGCGTAATTGTTAGTGCGATGGACTATCACGCTGGAGGTCTGGGTTCACTTCCCAGCTTCGTCCACCTAAAAACTAAAAAGTTTTTTTCAGGGCGACTACCTCTTGCGATTTATTGACAAATCCTCTAAGAGTATCCCTTGTCATGAATAAATGCTTCTCGTCTAGCCGTTCGGAGTCGGCATAAAATTGTAGGTCCCTTCCATTCCTGCCGACACGCGCACACAGGAATGGTTGCGAGTTCTTAGTCACTAGGCCCTGGTTCTTCAGGAGCCGTTACGCCACCCAATTTATTTATTTATTTATTTATAATTTATATCTTTATTTTCTCGAAAGATTTGTTTAACAATTTCGTGTATAATATATAACAGTTACGGGCCTATTATCCATATCGTGCTTGACATATATCGAATATCGTTTGACACAATTGAAACTATAAGAGTTATAAAATGTTTGAAACTTCAATTTGGTAGAAAATATTATTTCCAAAGAAAGTCTTTTAAGTTAAATTTTCAGTAATACATACATACTTGAGCTTGGTTGAACATTTTGTTTTGAGGAAGCTAAATGTATGCAATAAAAAACCCTTAAACGCAATTGTTCCTTTCTCTCCTTCATATATTGGTTATTCAAGAGTATAAAAAGTAAGCAAACTAGCAGAATTGGTATAGCTACCCAAACTTGATGAAACAATGTATGACATGTAGACGTGCGTACTCAACAAAAAAAAATACCAAATCCATAATATCCAATCTTGAATTAAATCAAAATCTATATCACTGTTGATATAGATTCCACACTTTGTTTCCCCCTTAGTAACCATAATCGCATTTCGCATTTGACACACTTATCCACCAGAATCACTAATTGTGTGTCGTGCTATGTTTGAAATTTAATCCTTCCAAGGGAAATTCCTATCACGTCCGACCACAAAATATCAGAAACTAAAATCCACAATTACCCAGATTTCGTTGTTATCACTTTATCCAAACCAAACTTTTACCTCTCCTCAACACTGTTCCCATTAAAAAAAAAAAAACGATAATAAAAAAAAAGGAAGCAAAGAAAGAAGAACAAATCCGAAACAAGGTTAAATAGTTCAAGATTTTTCAGACCAAATCCAAACCGACCATCATCACTAAGCTTCAACCGCATGCAAAACAATATCGTTCGCCAATGACGCTGTTCACTCCTCATCTCTGAATTTCCTCTTTACAAAAGAAAAAGTAAAACAAAGTAATAAAGACGGCTAGGTCGCATGTTATTGCTGTCAAAAATATAATGTTTTTGAAAGGTTTAGAGTTTAGAGTGTTCGAAGCACTGCTGAAGAAGTGAAATATTGGAAACATCATTTATCGTAAAAGTTTAAAGGTAGTAGGGGTTTTCATGCAACGGTGTAAAACAATAGATCAGTTTACCAAACCATTTGCGTTAGTTTACCATTTGGTTAATGAACTACTGTCAAAATTTGTATGGGAAATGATTTACACAAATTGGTAAAAATGCCCAAATGAATTTGCTTGGGAAAATGATTTGGTATATAATTAACCAAACGTCATTGGGACTCTTAGAATTAGGTGTGTTCAGAAATATGATATATATGATATCTCAGAGAACTTAAAAAAACTCTGGCGGTGTTTTCTAACTATCGAATCGTGATTAGTTGGCGATAAAAGTTGTGAATAAAAACGTAGTTTATACAAGAAAAAATAATTCGGACGTCTACATTTCGGTACCTACTCAATGATTAAGAAAGCTACTTTTCGTAAATTTTAAATTGTAGAACTATAAAGGCTCTACCGAACCAACGCGAATCATTTGTTGTCTACAACGAAACTTCATCAACATACGTGCTGTTGTGCCCATATGTGGCACATGATAAGCAGCAACCAATCATCTTTTTTTTTGTGGAATTGTATTCCTCTGCGCATCCCTCACAATTTATTTTTATGAAGAGTTGTCGGTGGTACGTTGTAAACAAATTTAATCGACATCAGGTTTTTGTTAATGTCATTTAATGCAGCCTTCAAAGAAATTTCTGACCAAGATCCCCGGTTAGATTTATGTTTCTTTTTATAAACTGTTGGCATCGAAAAACATTTATAACAGAGCAAAACAAAGTTTGATTTACAAAAAAAAAAATATTAGGCGGGTGAGATGGCGTACGGCCACTGTGCACCAAAGTGAACAAGTGTGCTATATAATGCGCTATCTCACCCTCAAAACACTTCGCCATCTCCCCCTTTTTGTCATTCCCAATAATTTTTAGGCTCATAAAAAAACAGGTAGAATTTTTGCAAACTTTTCATAGACAGGTCACAGTCAATACATTGTTGAATGTTTTAATGTATTATGTATTATATTTAATTGGTACGTTCATCTGTAGAGTACTATTCTGTTGCGTGGAATCCGTATTATGCTAATGCTCAACTACGTATTGAGAAAGTTCAAAGGAGGTTCACTAGATTTGCTTTAAAAAAATTTAATTGGTCCTTTAGACCACCTTATGATGCCAGATGTGCTGTGATCAATCTTAAGCCACTAAGTATAAGACGTGAATATTTGTCTGTTCTTTATGCACGTGATGTTTTATGTGGGCACATTCAATGTTCACAATTGCTTTCCAAGTTAAGTTTGTATGTCCCTGATCGACGTTTTTAACTAACTTATTTTACCTTCTTGTCTTAATTTATTATAAGTATCTTGTATATATCTCTATATCATACCCACTATTTTTTAAAATCACATATGCTTAATCTAAGAAAGTTAATGTACTTAATGGATAACTAAATAAATAAATAAATAATGTATCATAGGCATCAATGAAACCATTGACTCACAAAGAAAACAGAGATTAAAAAAGGTAGACAAAAATTTTTTTGGAAAAAAACCTACGCTTTGTTGTTGTCACATTTTGTAATTTGTTTGCATCAAAGTAGAGTCGACGCACACTGCCTTCTTCGATTTGAAATGAGAAAATGAATACAAAAATGTTTTTTAAGTTTTGTTTGGACAATAAATGTAGTAGATATTAAAGGTGCGTTATCTCCCCCGGTGCGCCATCTCACCCGCTTTTACCCTATATATTTTTAGCATTCGCTCATTTTCTTCCGAACACTGCCGTGAGTTTGCGAATATTAAAAGCAACTTACGCTTAAAAACGACTTTTTACGTGCATCTTACATTTTGTATCGGGTATTCGGCTCTAATTTCTCGTTGGTTCGGGAGAGGTTCTCCATTTCAAAATAACTTCGAAATCTGAACACGTCTAATTTTTGGCGTTTAGTATTTGACGTTTAATACTACGTTTCCACCAACCACTAAACCGAGATTTAGGTAATGAGATTTGTTTAGTGTTTCCACTGCCCAAAAAGATCAAAAAAGTGTATTATTGGCAAAACATTCAAATGGTGTTTCATTTTTTTTGGTATGAAGTAGAAGTGAGTTTTTGATTAAATTTCCATCTGTCAAATAAACGAAAATGGCATTTAAATGGGTTGGTTCCACAATTATTCTCCGAAAAACAAACTAATGTTTCCAAGTAGATTTGAATGAGTTTTATTTGAAATCTTCATTTGAGGAGATTTAAATTTGTATGGTAAATCTTCGATATTTCAAGGAGATTTGTGATAATCTTGCTAAATCTCGGTTTAGTGTCTGGTGGAAACGTAGTATAACAAACAGTTGATTCAATTACACAGCATTTAATCAAATGAATAAAAATCTCATTCGTGGAAACTTTTGTGTAAACTTATAATTTTACACAATTTGTAAACTTACGACGTTGCATGAATACCCTTAGTGTAATAGTTCAAAATTTCGCATAACTTTAATATTTTAAGGTTTGATAGAAACTCGATTTTGCTTTTTATTGCAAACCAATACTTGCCCTATAGTATAAGTAAAAATAGAAGCAGTGAATCAAAAAGTTGTGCTTCCTGATGCCTCAGATACAGATATTTAGATGCCTGCATCTGAATGTGGTTTTCATAGATAGAAATATTTTTTTTTATTCTAATATTCATCGTCATAGCAATCGATTTTACAGATGCGAGATTTATTCAACATTTAACACTCGGCAGCAATTTCGCTTGCTTATGGTGTATATCACGTTCATTTTGCGGTGTGTAATAGCACAGAATTAATGATAGTTATCTTCGACCACAATAATTTATAAAGACAGATATCTATATACACATCAGATAGAAGACTAGCTGTTTATATACAAATCGATTCTGAGTTTTTAGTTTTATAACGTGAGATTTACACATTTCTAGTTTTCGATAAATAAAATAGTGTGACCAACATATAGTGAACATTAAATTTTAAAAAAAAAAAAACAGTGTAGGTAAAAGAAGGGGGAATTAGCTAAAAACATGAAAGCATTTATTATTCTTAGCAATTTTGAGATATTTTATGCTCCTTATTTTGAGATATAGGACAGCTTTCGTTAGCCAATTTCGAAAAAAAAAATATTGTCAAAAAAAGGCTTAAAGTGTTAAAACTAAAAATCGTTTCCAAGACTTTGTTTTAAAATGACTTCTAAATTTTTTTAGTGAACAGAAAAAAGCAGACAAATATTTTCTAAGATAATTAAATTTTCAAAAAAATTCATTAGAAAAACTGTTAAATTTACTATTTTTTTATTTTTTACGGAACATGGCAATTATACAACACAACTTTTTTCGAACTGTTACACTTTGAGTTACTTTTTGCTTCCCTATAAATGAGAACAACACTAAAATTGACAATACCTCCATATGTATGCAGCAAAATATAATGCACACCAATGGATGAAATAAATCGTTGCATACAGCAAAAGGCGTCAGTTATGTTTGTTTTATATAAGTCACATTTACTTATAGCTGGAAAGTCCATATGGGGAAGTTGGATTTTCAACATATGTTACTCGTCTTTTGCTTTACCCAGTCGTTGTGTACCATTCTTGAGTATTTAAGAGTAGAATACCTAAAAAGAGACACTAAAAGTTACGTATTGGTACTATACCAACTAGGAGTCTCTAGAATTTGTGCCTTAAAGATTATTTTTGCGATCAACTTTCTTCTAAAGTTTATCGTAGACATAGAGGTACCCTCACTTGCACCGTTTTCTCCTCTAGTTTTGTGCTAGGGGTAGGGGCAGGAGTTCCGCTCGGCAATGAATTGTTACCGCGACTACACTTCTTAAGAGTACGTGGTCTAACGTCTAAGTAGTCTACCGCGGACTGCTACCGTTTATTTCTCTGGTTTGATACTAGAGACAGGAGACGCTACCCATCGATTTTTTCCTCGTCTACTCTTCTTCAAAGAGCCTACGAGGGCAGAGTAAGCTACCGCGGGCTACCCGCCGTTTAATTCTTTAGTCTGTTCCCCACGGTTGCCACTTTTGTGACATTTGTGACCAAATTTGGTAATTTTTTTTACAATTGGTCACTTGGTCATTTTGTTTTCCATTTAGTCACTTTTTTTGAAGAAGAAATATATAAAAAAAAACTTGACTTTTAATTTTCTCAAAATGAAGCGTAATTTTTTTTTTCACTTCACTTCTTTTGACAATTTGTTGGCAGATGGAAAGTTTGAAATATTTTTGTGTTTAAACGCTTAAGCGTCTCCAGCTATTTCGCTTGTTGGTCCTTGTTGAAAACAAAACATATACAAAATTGATAGGTAAGTAACAAGATATACATATTAATAAATCTTTCTTGTAAAATTAAAACAACATTATTAAAGGTTTGTTACTTTCGTTACCACACAGCTCTGCTGCCGCTGAAAGAGAAAGTTTTATGATTTAAGTTTAATCAAAACTTAGTTATGTAAGAAACAGACTTAACTTTGACAACATAAATAATATTATGTTATCCAAAAAGATTCACGATAAAAAACGTGTACTTAAGCCACAGCGTTTGGTCGGCAGAAACCTTTTTTTAAATAAGTAGAAACTGTGTGCGTACATTTTAGTAGATTTAATTTAACTATACGCAATTTCGTATTGATTGATTTAAAAAAATATTGTGAATTTAATATAAAATGCTGTGAAAAAATGTGATTTAGTAAATAAAGCTTCCCCATAAACATTGTCCTTAAAGTAATTTTGTGAATTATGTTGTAACTTTTTGTTTATTTATTTTTGTTAATTTCTAATTTATTATTTATTATAATAAATGAAAAAAATATGGCAAACTTTAATTTTCTGTGAATACTATGAAGTTTTTAGATTTTAATTATTTTGGTCACTTTTTACTCGTTTTGGTGCTTTTTATCTTCGATTTTGGTCAGAAGTTTTATTTCCAAGTGGCAACCGTGCTGTTACTAAAGACAGAAGTAAACAAAATACTTTGTTTACTTCTTTTTCCCTCGCTACACTTCTTCTAAGTGTATCGTGAGCGGAATCTTTCCGTGATGGTAGAAAGTTCAACGTTTGTTCCTCTAGTTTGGTAGTAGAGACAGGAAATCGCATTCCGCTAGTTTTGCTCCCGCACCTATACTTTATAGTACGGGCAAGATTTGCTGACGCGGGCGCGCACCCTTTACTCCCCTATTCTAATATTTGGGGCAGGAGGCGCTTCCACTGCTTGTGTTCGCGATAACACTCATTTAGGTGTTTTGTGGCAGAGCCAGGCCAGGCTAGAGTTTACCCCAGCCTCTATAAAAAAGAACTACAGAATTTAAAAAAAAACGGCAACCCTAATACACCCTCAGCAAAAAAAAATCAAATAATATGTCACATGGCAGAACAAGTCGGGTAGATTGCAGCGCAATTTATTAAAGCAATAAACTTGAAATGCAACGCAACAAACAATCAAAATCAAACTGTTGTCCTCTCCTTCATCGTATTGAGAACCTCAGGAATGTTGTAGAGGTCTTGACTTAAGCCGGGTAGTATGCGGCATCATGGAAGCATTTTTGCATCTCTCGAACACTGCACCGCCACAATGCTTCTTGGCTCTCATTATTTTACCTCTATTTTTACAAACAGTGTTCTAGAAAAATAGCTACTTGCATTCCTCCCCTTTAGCAATTCAACCCTAATACTCGTACTTCATGGAATGTACAACAGTTTACCCTCGAGCCTAATTTCGGACAAACTTCAAGTATAGAGATTCTTTTTTTTAGACGCACTACCCGATCGGTATCTTCCATTTAGTCCTTCCCTATTTTCCTAAGGCTCACACCTTTCACTGTGGTTAATTTACCATTTTAAAGGTATCAAAAAAACCCTTGAATGCGCATACAGTATAAAAAAAGGGTTTTCGGGTACCTGTTTTTTTGACTTTTACCTAGGTAAACAGGTTCCGGAAACCTGCGTACCCATGTAACCATATGGTATAGGGCAGCCGGGTACTCGAATACCAAAAAAGTTTCGGGAATCTGGTTACCCAAGTAAACATATGGTTTTGGGTACTCAGATCCTCGAAAATTATCAGGTATCTGGGAGCGGTATCGAGTACCCAGGTAACTGGTAAATCGAAAAGTATCAGCCACCCGAGAAGCCCTATGATTTTGGGTTCCCGACTACCCGGGAAATACCCGGAAAACATAGGTGCTCAGGTATTAATAGCTCGAGTATACACGGGTACTTAGGTACCTGTTACCTGGTTACTCGAGTAACCCAAGCAACCGAATGGTTTTAGGTACCCAGGTAATTAGTAAATCGCAAAGTACCCAGGAAATACCCGAAAAATATAGTTTCCTGTTTATCAAGAGCTGGAGTATGAAAGCCTTAATCAAAATATATGTGTGTACAGGACCAAACAAATTTTGAGAATGGTCACATTATTTACTATAGAGAGAATCGCACATATCTACATACAATGTACAGTACATACGTACTTGTTCTCCAAGAATCAACATTCTCAATCAACCAACATCTTGGCATCTTCCTGTTCATCGATGGCCAACAACTAAACCAAAGCTATAAAAGACTATCCCAGTCGACATTAATGGAAATAAATAAATAAATCTCCACTTCAATTGCACGCAGACATTCGAGAGACCATGGCACATGTCTAAAACGTGTTAAGTGAGCTTAAACAAAAAAACATCACACCCAAAACCAACTTAGCGGCCAAGAATGCATCCATCACGACGCACGAGTACAACTAATACAGCGGTATATTCTGAAGATCACCGGCCGTTCCATGGAAATGCATCTTCAAGAAGAGCACCTAGCAATGCAATGATGGTGCCAGCAGAGTCGTTCTTTTCTTTACATTGCATCTTCTAGTGGAGCCGTGCACACTTGAACTTTTCGGTAAGATAAAAAGGGCAGTCCAGGGTTAATGCGTGTATAATGTGAAACTGATGGGCCCGGCCAGACCGGCATGCTACATGCAACAGTGTGGAGATATCTCAATAGTTGGTATTGTTTATTGTTCAATCGTATTATAGCCTCCTGATGCAGTCTGGCTTTTGAATAACTGATGCCCGCAGATATAGACAAATAATCATGATGCAATTTGAAGAATTCTTCTTGTTAAAAAGACCCTCAACAGCCGTTACTGATGATAGGATGAGGGTTTTAACTGTTAATCTTTTGATTTTCTATTGAATTTATCTTAGAATCAACAAAACGATTTTACCACAGGTGAATGAAATAAAGAATTTATCTATTTATCTATCTACCACAGGTGAATGGGGCCTGTGGTTGATTTCCTTAAAACTACACCTTAATAATGAGAAGTGTGCTCTGTTAAGATGTCGGTTGCATTGATTTCAAATTTGTTTGGTCTTGAAGAATGTAGGTACGTATACAACATGTAGGTACATTTTTTGTTAGAGGTGAAACAAATCTAAAAAATGTACGCTAATAGAATGCCTTACTTTTTTCAAAGGGTTTTTTTTTTTCTTAGCTGACAACACTGTTTTGATGACAGCTTATTCAACAGCTGACAGATACATAATTTTTACTTGCAATATATAACATATATGTAGGTACTATAAGGCAAGTTTTGGAGGCGTAAGAAAAATCGAGCTCGAGATAATAATTTTCCCTAACACTACGATGATAGAGAGATTTTCTTAAAATTTTGGACTTCAATATTTTTTGGGGGATTCCCTAGAGGGCAAATAAAATTTTTTTTAGCTCGAGAAATACCGGTATACCTACGATACAACCAATATACCAAAATGTATTTATTTCAAAAACTGCTTTAACGATTTTAATAAAAAATTATAACAACGAGAGGTATTTTTGTGTTACTTACTATGGCAGCTCATTCCAAAAAAGCTGTGTGAAAAAAGTGATTGGCCAACAAAAATTGTAATTTCATGCATATTATTTAAACACATAATGTAAGTATGTAGTATAGGTAACAATGTACTGGCCTTACGAATAACAACAAGGCACATGTTTCTGAAAATGTCTTTTTATGTACTACCATAGCTACCTTGACAGCTTACTTCAAATCCCTGTGTTAAAAAAGTTAATCCCTAATTAAGATTGCGATTTTGTGAATTTTAGCATAGAAAAAGTACATTTTGTAGGTATGTAGTATAGGGAAAAATGTGCTCGTCCAACCAAAAAGGACGCGACGTATGTCGTTGAAAAGTTATTTTCATGTACCTCAATAGTTTCCTAGACCGCACATTTCAAATCGTTGTGTGAAAAAAGTTATTCGATTGATAAGATTGTGATTAGGTACATTTTAGTATGAAATAAACGACTTATATGCAGTATGCACATGCTATATATACTAATATTCACCACATCACAATCTTAATTATCGAAAAACTTTTTTCACACAGGGATTAAAAGTAAGCTGTCAAGGTAGCTATTGTAGTACATAAAAAGACCTTTTCAGGAACATATGTCTTGTTGTTATTGGTAAGGCCAGTACATTGTTACCTACACTACATTATTAATTACATTATACATCAGGGTGTCCGGTAATTCGTGTGCCATACTTTGGTATGTGATTTGTGGTCATTATCTTAGAAAAAAATTGTTGTACAGTAAAGTCCGATTTTGAACTTTGACATCACTTTTTGACAATTTAAAAAAAGGTTAACTTTGGTGTAACCTGACCCATGTTAAGGTCAATTTCTCAGTCAGTAATAATGGTAGATATGGACCTTATTTTAGACTTTTTTTTTGGAAGAAATACTAGCCTTTCAAACAACGTTTAAATTGAGCTGATATGCTTTAAGGGTTGCCAGATATTCAATTTTAAATGATGTTCAATTATTCTTGCCCGAGCAAAATTTTTGGGGTCAATTTTTTTTCAAAAAATGCGTAATAAACATAAAGTTTTCTTATTTTAACCTGATGAAGAAAACAATAATAAAAAAAACTCATTAATAAGGGCACCCAAAAAGCCATAAGATTGTATGTCACTTGGGAATATGTAAACATGTAAAATTAAAAAAAAATATTTTTTGCCCTGAGTTGTAAAGGGTTTGAATAAAACAATAATTTATGTAGTTTTAGGTAATTTTTTATTTTATGTACACACAAATATAGTAATAATAAGTGCTCCAAGTGCCCTCCTGCTTTTTGAATGCATGCTAGAGCCCGTTTTTGGATTTAATTTTGAATGTTTATTCTCGATCACTCTTGCCTTACTTTCAGTGATCCTTCGGAAAAACGTTGTTCTAATTCAGCTAAAGTTGTTATTTCAGATGAGTAAACGATTTCTTTCATTCGTCTCCATACAAAAAAATCCAGTACAGTGATATCGGGAGATCTTGTAGTCCAGTGAATTGGTCCATTTCTGCCTATCCATCTATTACCGTATTCTTCGCCCAACCAATCCTTAACTTCACGACCATAGTGGTTCGGAACACTATCTTGTTGCAGAAATATGAAGAAGCTAGTTGAAACAGTGGAACTTCCTCCAATAGGTCTGGTAGATTATTTTGTAAAAACTCAAGATAGTTAGTAGAATTAAGTCGGGTGATAATTTGAAAGGCCTGATTAATTTATTTCCAATTACACCTGCCCACATATTGACACTGGATATGTGCTGAAATGATCTTTGCCATTTTGAATGTGGATTGCATGAATTGAGATTATGGAAATTCATAATATCATCTCTTGTGAATTGAGATTCGTCTGTTCAAAGAACTCTGTTTCTTAACTGGTTGACATCCAAGCTTCTCTCTAGCAACCAGTTACAAAATTCGAGTCTCTTTTATAAAAGCGCTCTTATCCAACTGTAATCGTGACTTAACTTGATGATTTGATGAATAAATTTGTTTTTCTATTCTTTTATACCACTTGTTTAGTTTATTTACCCATTAAACATTTATACCCCAAATTTAACTCTCCCTGAGAAGAGGTAAGGTATTAAGGGTTTCGACAGCAAGTCAAGTAGGCATAAGTACACTTTTAAATCTTTTCACGAGTGCACAGTCTTAAAAAATAACCTAAAAACTATCAATTCTTGGAAAATCACTTCAATTGTCAAGTGCTGCAATAAAAATAGGTAAAAAAACCCAAAATTAGATTTCTTACCTGTTTAAGGTTTCCCAAGTATCATACAATGTGTTTGTTTTTCGGTGCACTTATCAATGAGTTTTTTTTTATTATTGTTTTGTTCATCAGGTAAAAATAAGAAAACTTTATGTTGATTACGCATTTTTTGAAAAAAAAAATTGACGTCAATTTAAATTGTCAAAAAGTGATGTCAAAGTTCATAATCGGACTTTACTTTTTTTTTAATCACTAAAATAAGAAAAGTGCGTATACGCCCCGGTGTACAAGCATATGGGCTTTGGAGTCCTACACTTTTTTGGCTCTAAAAACTTAAATATATGAATGCAAACATTTTCTTTAACTCAGTTAGTTATAAATCAATTATAGCGCCATCTATCTGCTACATATTTAGTTATTTTATTTTTAGACACCTGAAAGTACCGAGGCGTGTTTCCAAGTGAATTTATAAATATGTTTAACTTTATTTAAAATGTTTGCGCTGTGGCCCAAATATAGAATAGAAGGCGGATTTTCCTTGAACTATATATTTCCAATTTTTTGTTTGTGCTGATTAGAAAAGACTGCAAATCTCCTTCAAACCATTTGGGGTTTTTCCAAAAAAAAAGAGCGGTTTCCTTAAAAACAATTAATAAGAATAGTAGGCGTAGCAGTGGGTCGATTCTAAATTGTGCTATCGATTTTTCCAAAAAACAAACAAAAAGTTCACTTCTATGAATGAATGAATGAATATAAAATTTGAAGGATATTGCGATCTTAAGATCTATTCAGCCCCCCATTTAGAGCTGGATGAGGCCTGCTCATCTTACAGCTCTTCCTCCAGATGTATTCCTCTCAAGAATTGGAGTATTTGGAGTATTTTAGAGATGGTAAGTCGCTCTCTTCTACTTGGTAGCGTCCTGGGTACTTTTTTCTTTGATGTATGAGTGTGCTACATCTGCCTAGAATATGGTCCGGTGTTTCCTCATCTGTGTTACAGAACCTGCATGTGGCACTACTTACTAGGCCAAGTATACTAAGGTGTCTTTTTAGCTTGCAGTGTCCAGTGAGGAGACCCGTTATAATTCTTAGGTTGTTTCTACTTAAGTTGATACAGTCTGTAAGACGTTGGTGGTTGTAATTCCCAAGTAATAGTTTAGCCTGTCTTAGCTTTGGGAGTTCTTTCCAAGTTTTAAATCTTATTGCCTCCTCTTCTTTTTTGATTTTGTTTCTAATCACGTTTTCACCTATTCCGCAATATGGTTCAGGTCCCGTTAAGGGACCTATTGCACCTATTTTTGCTAGGGAGTCTGCCTCTTCGTTGCCCAGGACACCTACGTGGCCAGGTAACCAATGGAGTGTGACAGTGTTATTTTTGCCGAGTTCATTTAGCCTTCCTTCACACTCCCATACCAGCATAGAGCTGAAGGAGTAGGAGCTCAGAGCTTTGATTACGGCTTGGCTATCTGATATAATGGCAATGTTTTGTTTGTAATAATTTCTTTCGAGGTTTTGACCTGTGCATGTTCCTATTGCTTGTACTTCAGCTTGAAAAATGCTAGAGGACTGTCCCATCGGTATGGAAAGTTTGGTTCTTGGCCCAAAAATTCCCGCACCAGTCCCTTCTGTCGTTCTCGATCCATCATTGTACCACTTGATGGTATTTGCATTGAAAGTGTAGTTCACTGTTTCCCCTACCCAGTCTACACCATTTCTTTGTAATTGTAAGTCCTCTTTGGATTATATCACATAGAGTTTCTTTGAACTTCCCGAGGGCTGTGATAACGATGTCATCGGCGAAGCCTCATTGAGAGGCCTGTTTATTAAAACTTCTGTTCTTATGAAGTTGTCTATCATTTTCTCTAAAGTTATCAGTACAAAGGATGTTAAGCTTATTGGCCTGAAAGGCTTTGGATGGGTTGTGTCTTTTTTACCAATTTTAGGAATAAAGATTACTTAAGCTCTCCTCCATAGTCTTGGTATATACCCAAGAGCAATACTACTTCTAAGAATACTAATAAGGTAGGGCAAAGGATCATGCTTACCCTTTTGCAAAAGGGCTGGGAAGATACCATCTGCCCCTGGTGACTTAAAAGGTTGAAAGGTACTAATCGCCCACTCAATCCTATTGCCTGAGCAAATCTTTGCAGCAATTTTCCAGTCTTCTCTATTAGATTTGATAGGTATTCTCTCTAATGAGTTTTCTACCAGTGGTAGGCTGCCTGGAGAGTGCGTATTAAGTAGCAGAGTGGCCCTCTGCTCTTCATTTTCAGTGAAGCTCCCATCATTATAGTGAAGTGCTAATGATGTTATTGTCTACGTCTTTGCAAGAGCTTTGTGAAGTCTTGCCGCAGCAGAGGTTGAGGAAATACCCTAGCATAAAGACGTAAAACTATTTCTTTTGGCCTTTTGTATTTCTTTATTGTAGTTCGTCAATTCTGTGGTGTAATTATTCCATTTCCCGGTTATTTTTGCTTCATTGAAGAGCTTCCTAACCTTGGATCTTAATTTTGACAGATTTGAGTTCCACCATTGGGCGTCTTTCTGTTTTTTAATGGGCTTAAGAGGGCAACTGAGTTCAAAAGTCTCCTGTATAGCCCCACTTAACTCATTAACTATAAATTCTAATTCAAGGTGACTATTCGTCGTACTTACTGGACCTATTTGCTCCAGATTTGACTTAAGAACGTTTTTGTATAGGTCCCAGTTTGTTTTCTTAGGGTTCCTTCCAGAGTTATTCTCTGTGAGAAGGCCTTCTAAGGTAAACACAATTATTCTATGATCAGACATTGAGGGTTCAATGGATACTCTCCAATCCCCTATCATTCATAAAAACAGATGAAGGAAATTTCATCCAAACAATTTGACTCATTTTCCAGAAATTGAGCCGTTTCCGTTGTTATACATATAACAAAGAAATAAAAAAAATGGGTGTGACAGAAGGGGAATTTAAATAAAATATTTGTTTAATTTCTCGTTCAAAAGAACAAATTCTGAACATTTTATTGAAATCGTAGGAGCTGTTACAGAGAAACTGCAATAAAATGTGAAAAAAGGACGTGGCAGTAGGTGGTATGCTCGTTCCTTTCGGGTGTTTCACCTGTTTCGACACTAAACAGATATAATCACTGTGAATATGAGTCATTTCTATGTCTGGTCAATATTTTTGTTATTTAATTTTTAGCACTAGGATAAGATGTGACAAAAAGCTGGAAGAACGAGTAGATTGGGTCGAGATAATACAAAAATTACAGGAGGGGGGGATCTTAGTGACACCTTCAAAAACTTAAAATAAATAAGCTGCAGTAGCCCATCGATAAGTTCAGGTTTTTTTAATAACAACACCTACAATTTTAATTTGAGTCTTTTAAGTCTATTAAAAAGTCTGAAGGATTAGTACCCAATCGACACAGCTTCTAGCTATGATTGTTTGACATTGATACTTTCATTGCACGAATCAGCTTGTAAGTGATAGGCTCAGCATTCAATCACCTTTTTTTTGGATTATACAGGGTGTCCCGTAAATAATGGATAACCCTGAAATGCCGCATAGTAGACTTTATGACCGTCCTGAAAACTGATAAAAAAAAGTTCTATCCCAACCACAAGAAAAGTTATATGCATTTTTTTTTTTCAGTGCATTATTTTTTTTCTTACTTTACATATTTGAATACCACGACTACAAGTGAATGAGTTCCATCATTTTTTTTTGCAGGAATATTTTACATTACTTGTGCCAACACATAAGTAGAAGAAAATTATTATAACTGTTGGACTTCTTAGAGAAAAAAATTATTTAACATTGAATTTCAACGCAAAATGTGAAAACAAATAATTTTTGAAAAAGTTAAATCAGAGCTGGTATAAAAAAATGCATGAATACCTGAGTGGCCAACTATTTTAAAAATATGCGCGTTAAATGCAGATTTCAAAACGGTATTACTTATTATTATATCTAGAGACAATAGCAAGTTATTGGTAAAAATCTGCAATACTAGAGTAAATTTAGCAAAAACAAAAGTTTTCAAAATTAGAACAGTAAACGTGAAAATAATACCAAGCGTTGAACATAGCAGATTTTTGATTTATTGGCTGTTTCTACGATGTTGTCCTAATGATAAATCCAAGCTTTCAACTTCTAGGGCCGAATGCATTATTGATAAAAATGTCAAAAAAGTGCAAAAAACGGTTACATTTTCGAGCTTGTTTTGAATTTTACCTGTTCTATTGGGCTTTAACAAAACCAACAAAAGTTGGTTGCTATTTTTAATTTGTTATTTTCTCCAAACAAAAAGTCTTCTGATTCAATTTTAATTGTGTTTTTTGAATAGTAAATTGTAAGATCCTGAGAAAGTGAGAACGCATTAAATCGTAAGTTTTTTAAATTTTGAATTAAAGTTTTTGTAATTTGATCTTAATTCATAAGATTAAGACCACGACGAACACTTATTTATATCGTTTTTATTGTTCATTCTTCAGAAAAATTAACGGTCTAAATAGCTGATTTCCTGAACCTGCTTTTTGATAATCAAGACGTTTGATTGAACTTTTTCGATGCCACGTATTCTGTATTCTGCACAATAATATGCAAACATGCATTTCATTTATGGAGAGTGCAGAGGCAACGCAAACGAAGCTGCGACTCTGTATAGGGAAAGGTACCCTATCGCACGTCACCCGGATTATCGAGTGTTTATTAGAGTCCATAGCTGTTTCTCGGAAGGAAGGCTGCCTGGTAGTGGTGTTGGTGGTGCTGGCGTGGGATGACCCCCTCGAGGAGATACCGAAGACTTAATGCTTGCGGAACTTGACCGAGATCCTACACTATCAATCCGAGCAATAGCACGACGCACTGGGATCGGAAAGACGACTGCGCATAATGTGCTAAGTAAATATAAATATCATCCCTTTCACCTAACACGGGTGCAAACTCTCCAGCCGCAAGATTTTGAAACGAGAATGAGTTTTTTTCGACAAATGATAATGAAAATTGAAGAAGATCCGCAGTTTTTTGACAAAATTCTTTGGAGCGATGAGTCGACATTTAAAAAAGATGGCTACACTAATCTCCACTTCTGGGCACTACAAAACCCAAACATCATGAGGGAAGACAGGTCCCAGTACCAATTCAAAATAAACTATTGGACTGGGATTCTCAATGGGAAAATAATTGGACCCTTTGAGTTGCCGGGGATTTTAACTGGCCAAGGTTATTTGGAGTTCCTCCAAAATGATCTCCCAACCTTGCTGGAAGAAGTGCCTCAAGAACTAAAGGAATCCCATTGGCTTCAAAATGATGGTTGTCCAGCACACTATGCTGTGCCTGTGCGGGCATATTTAAATGCCAGATATCCAGGCAGATGGATAGGACGTCTGGGACCAATTTTATGGCCACCCCGTTCACCAGACCTAAATCCACTTGATTTTTTTTTATTGGGGATGCATTAAGGAAATCGTATACAGCAAGCCGATCAGGTCTTTAGAGGAGCTAAGAAATCGTGTGGAGGCAGCTGCATTACAAATTTCTGAGCAAACCCTTGCACGTTCACTAAGACGTTCATTTATTCGGAGGTGCAGAACCTGTATAAGAGTGGGTGGAAAACAGTTTGAGCATTTGCTTTAAATAAAAAATAAATTAAAAAATTATCTGGCTCAAAAACTTTTTGTTTAGAGAAAATAACAAATAAACTAATAGCAACCAACAAAATATTTGATGGGTTTGTTAAGGCCCAATAGAACAGGTAAAATTCAAAACAAGCTCGAAAATGTAACCGGTTTTTGCACTTTTTTGACATTTTTATCAATAATGCATTCGGCCCTAGAAGTTGAAAGCTTGGATTTATCATTAGGACAACATCGTAGAAACAGCCAATAAATCAAAAATCTGCTATGTTCATCGCTTGGTATTATTTTCACGTTTACTGTGCTAATTTTGAAAACTTTTGTTTTTGCTAAATTTACTCTAGAATTGCAGATTTTTACCAATAACTTGCTATCGACTCTAGATATAATAATAAGTAATACCATTTTGAAATCTGCATTTAACGCGCATATTTTTAAAATAGTTGGCCACTCAGGTATTCATGCATTTTTTTTATACCAGCTATGATTTAACTTTTTCAAAAATTATTTGTTTTCACATTTTACATTGAAATTCAATGTTAAATAATTTTTTTCTCTAAGAAGTCCAACAGTTATAATAATTTTCTTCTACTTATGTGTTGGCACAAGTAATGTAAAATATTCCTGCAAAAAAAACAATGATGGAACTCATTCACTTGTAGTCGTGGTATTCAAAAATGTAAAGTAAGACAAAAAATAATACACTGAACAAAAAAATGCATATAACTTTTCTTGTGGTTGGGATAGAACTTTTTTTTATCAGTTTTCAGGACGGTCATAAAGTCTACTATGCGGCATTTCAGGGTTATCCATTACTTACGGGACACCCTGTATATAAATCTTTCACCCAGATATGTATCAGGTATCACTATTATTTCCTACATTTAACGACCTCTTTTTTAACAATAATACTCTTCTCAGGATTAAAATAAGAGACAAAATAAAAAACTTAATTCAATAAGCCGTCTTTCGACTCGTAAAACTTTTAAATTCACACAACTCCCATCGTATAACAAAAGTCCTTACAAAAAAAGCACATTGAAACTCCTGTGCATATACAAAGATCAGCCGTATCAGATATCTCAATAAATAAACCACTTTAAATAATTTCACTGATTTACTCCACAAAGTACAATAACAGTTAAGATATTTTCTGCCTGAAAGTTAAGGTTAAAATTCTTTTCCATATGAAAAATTGCCATTGACTAAGTTTTTTTTTTTTACCATAAGAGCTTTGTTTGCGCTGACAACATTTAATATCATTTCGCTGATGACCCAGAGCCAATTTCGTATGATCTGGCTTTTGGATGCTTAAGGGAAGAGAATCTACCTCTACCTACTCTAAAGCAATTTCTGCTGCACCCCTTTGCTGATTTCATTTTTCATCCACACACAATATCGCTGTAGCCAAACTGAAGTACACCTCTCCTTCCTCCAATCCATAGCCCACAGCCAACACAATCAACCCGGCAACAAATAAGTGAAATTGAAAAACGTTGCAGGAAATGTGTTCCAGCGCTCGTTACTCAGTATGCATCACATACGGTATTGGGAAATTGAAATTTTTCGTCGACAAGAAGTGTTCCACAAAATAAATATTTTTAAATAAAAAAAAAAAAAGTGGAAAGTGTTCTCCCTGTGCAACACAACATACACTACAAGCTATCGTCTATATACGCTTTTCTCCCCGTCCCCGAACGTCACCTGTCTCTTTTACATATGCTGCTAGAGCTGGGGGGAGAGTTACATCCGTGAAACGCAAAATGCAAATAAAACCACGTAATGCTGTTTGGAAGTTGGGAGTGCGCCTCGCTAAAAACCTATTCACCGACTGACTCACTCACCGTCACCAGCTCACTCGCTCTTAGTTGTTCTATTGGCTTGGCCGCAACGAGCAACAGCAATGACAGAGCGAAGCTCTTGCATACCAAATAAGTTAATTTACAATTTTTTTTTCATTTTTCGAAATCTATCCCTCCTTGAATAAAATCGATGGATGGAAGGTGCTTTGGTACACAGTTTACTAGCTGCACACAAAACTACTTCAGATTAGTGATGGATTGAGTTTTGGAATACCAATAAAATAAAAGAAACACACAAACAAAACAAACGGAATAAACAATTCTTTTATTTGATTTTTTTTTTTTTTTTTTTTTTTTCAAAAAAAAACCCATGAGAGACCTAGTTAGGATTTTCGTTCCAAAGTCAATCGTTGACTTTGGAAAATGGTGCATATTTTGAATGATAAAGAAAAAACGGAAAAATAAATATTTAAAAATTGTTTTTTTTTCGGACGTGTTAACGTCCTTATATGAATAAAATTAAATTTTTGAATAAAATAACAACTCAATTGAAGTCAGTTATCATTAAAAAATAGATGTCGCTTATAATTTTGAGGTTCTTCGATGTTACTATACTAAAAATATTTGATATTTAAATTAATAAACTTAGTATTTCGCGTACTTGTAGATCTCATTACTGTTTACGGCTAACTTGTTACGCAAAAGTGTTTGTATTAGAAGACCTTGGCTACTTTTTTAATATTTATGGTTTTGTTGTGATTTTATTTACCTACTTTAAAATCGTTTAAAACAAACAAAATCACATGTCTCTGTTTTTTTTATATTTTTTTGTACCTACCAACTTTTCATTCATACAAAAAAAATCGAACCTATATGCAAATTAAAGTTTTATTAATTAAAAAATCTTTAAAAAATTTTTTTTATATTTTTTTTCTTTTTATTTTATTATTTTAATTCAAATTTACAACCGGCAGCGATTCATATTTTCTCTTAAACGCTATACATTAAATACTATTAATTTGTCTAAACAGCAAGAACAGTCACTCGTTGCATAATTCTCCGCATTGATGAATTGAGTGCCCGTGTGATGTCATTGTCCAAACATTACCCAGGGCAGTATTTTATCGTGGGAGTTGCGAGTTGTTGATGTGTTTTAGTTAACTTGCACAAATGCGCAAGCAGACAACGAAGGTACACGCACTTGCACATGCACACGCGCCCAATAGATTTCTAAATACACTTGACTTTATTTAAATTCTAATTCTTATCTTACTTAAATAAAGTAAAGATGGGAAAGAACTTTCTTTGCTTTGCTATGAAAAGGTAATGAGCTTCCTTGCCTTCTCACAGCACAGATAATAAAGTAAAAGAGGCAAAGAACCTTCTGTGCTTTACTATGGACAGGCAAAGAGCTTTCTCGCCTGCTGATCGTGAACCGGTCGTGAAGAAAATATGGGACATTTTTTTCTATGGGGATGAGACATCTGTATAATTTATTATCTTTGGTTAAATCTTCGGTTGGTCAAGTTGATTTAATTTATTAACAAACTACAAAGTTTTCAAATTACATTTTTTGATGTGCAATTGAATCAAAAAACTGCGCAATTATTTAAGCCCATACGCATTTAGAATTCAATTTGGTTACCGAGATATGGGCTTTTAAAAGCTCCATACAAAGTGCAACTTGTTTCTATTTTAAAAAAAAAAGTGTGGAAGTGAGCAATTATTTGTTTGCAGAAATGGCATAAGCAGTTAAAGGTACATCGCCTGACACTTTTATTTTTCGAAAATCGAAAGTCGGTCGGCTAACTTCGTGGTGGTGAAAAATGTATTATATTACAATCTAATCATATGACCATGTTTTTAGGATTCTAAAGAGACCAAAACTGAAAAGATAAATAATATCCTGTAGAAAGTTAAAGTCCTTTTTAGTGTTTATGTATAAGAAGGCTAAATGAACTCGGCAAAAATAACACTGTCACATTCCATTTGGTACCTGGCCACGTAGGTGTCCAGGGAAACGAAGAGGCAGACTCCCTAGCAAGAATAGGTGCAACAACTCCCTTAACGGGACCTGAACCATATTGCGGAATAGGAGAAAACGTGATAAGAAACAAAATCAAAAAATGTCATTTTATTTTTGACGCCCGGGCGTCAATTATTTTTGACGCCCGGGCGTCAATTTTTTTGACGCCTGGGCGTCAATTTTTTTGACGCCCGGGCGTCATTTTTTTTGACGCCCGGGCGTCATTTTATTTTTGACGCCCGGGCGTCAATATTTTTTGACGCCCGGGCGTCATTTTTTTTTTTGACGCCCGGGCGTCATTTTTTTTGACGCCCGGGCGTCATTTTTTTTTTACGCCCGGGCGTCATTTTTTTTTTGACGCCCGGGCGTCATTTTTTTTTGACGCCCAGGCGTCAATTTTGTTTGACGCCCGGGCGTCATTTTTTTTGACGCCCGGGCGTCATTTTATTTTTGACACCCGGGCGTCAATTTTTTTTGAAGCCCAGGCGTCATTTTATTTTTGACGCCCGGGCGTCATTTTTTTTTGACGCCCGGGCGTCATTTTTTTGTTGACGCCCGGGCGTCATTTTATTTTTGACGCCCGGGCGTCAATTTTTTTTGAAGCCCAGGCGTCATTTTATTTTTGACGCCCGGGCGTCATTTTTTTTTGACGCCCGGGCGTCATTTTTTTGTTGACGCCCGGGCGTCATTTTTTTTGACGCCCGGGCGTCAATATTTTTGACGCCCGGGCGTCATTTTTTTTTGACGCCCGGGCGTCATTTTTTTTGACGCCTGGGCCCGGGCGTAAAAAAAAAATGACGCCCGGGCGTCAAAAAAAAATGACGCCCGGGCGTCAAAAAAAAATGACGCCCGGGCGTAAAAAATATTGACGCCCGGGCGTCAAAAAAAATTGACGCCCAGGCGTCAAAAAAATTGACGCCCGGGCGTCAAAAATAAAATGACGCCCGGGCGTCAAAAAAAATGACGCCCGGGCGTCATTTTTTTTGTTGACGTCATTTTTTTTGACGCCCGGGCGTCATTTTTTTTTACGTCCGGGCGTCATTTTTTTTTTGACGCCCGGGCGTCATTTTTTTTTGACGCCCGGGCGTCATTTTTTTTGACGCCCGGGCGTCATTTTATTTTTGACGCCCGGGCGTCAATATTTTTTGACGCCTGGGCGTCATTTTTTTTTTACGCCCGGGCGTCAATTTTTTTGACGCCTGGGCGTCAATTTTTTTGACGCCTGGGCGTCAATTTTTTTTGACGCCCGGGCGTCATTTTTTTTTACGCCCGGGCGTCATTTTTTTTTTTGACGCCCGGGCGTCATTTTATTTTTTGACGCCCGGGCGTCATTTTTTTTGACGCCCGGGCGTCATTTTTTTTTTACGCCCGGGCGTCATTTTTTTTTTGACGCCCGGGCGTCATTTTTTTTGACGCCCGGGCGTCATTTTATTTTTGACGCCCGGGCGTCAATTATTTTTGACGCCCGGGCGTCAATTTTTTTGACGCCCGGGCGTCATTTTTTTTGACGCCCGGGCGTCATTTTATTTTTGACGCCCGGGCGTCAATATTTTTTGACGCCCGGGCGTCATTTTTTTTTTACGCCCGGGCGTCAATTTTTTTGACGCCTGGGCGTCAATTTTTTTGACGCCTGGGCGTCAATTTTTTTTGACGCCCGGGCGTCAATTTTTTTTGAAGCCCAGGCGTCATTTTATTTTTGACGCCCGGGCGTCAATTTTTTTTTACGCCCGGGCGTCATTTTTTTTTTGACGCCCGGGCGTCATTTTTTTTGACGCCCGGGCGTCAATTTTTTTTGAAGCCCAGGCGTCATTTTATTTTTGACGCCCGGGCGTCAATATTTTTTGACGCCCGGGCGTCATTTTTTTTTTGACGCCCGGGCGTCATTTTATTTTTGACGCCCGGGCGTCATTTTTTTTTTGACGCCCGGGCGTCATTTTTTTTTTACGCCCGGGCGTCATTTTTTTTTGACGCCCGGGCGTCATTTTTTTTGACGCCCGGGCGTCATTTTTTTTGACGCCCGGCGTCATTTTATTTTTGACGCCCGGGCGTCAATTTTTTTGACGCCTGGGCGTCATTTTTTTTTTACGCCCGGGCGTCATTTTTTTTTTGACGCCCGGGCGTCATTTTTTTTTGACGCCCGGGCGTCATTTTTTTTGACGCCTGGGCGTCATTTTTTTTTTACGCCCGGGCGTCATTTTTTTTTTGACGCCCGGGCGTCATTTTTTTTTGACGCCCGGGCGTCAATATTTTTTACGCCCGGGCGTCATTTTTTTTTTGACGCCCGGGCGTCATTTTTTTTTGACGCCCGGGCGTCATTTTTTTTTGACGCCCGGGCGTCATTTTTTTTGACGCCCGGGCGTCATTTTATTTTTGACGCCCGGGCGTCAATATTTTTTGACGCCCGGGCGTCATTTTTTTTTTACGCCCGGGCGTCAATTTTTTTGACGCCTGGGCGTCAATTTTTTTGACGCCCGGGCGTCATTTTTTTTGACGCCCGGCGTCATTTTATTTTTGACGCCCGGGCGTCAATTTTTTTGACGCCTGGGCGTCAATTTTTTTTGACGCCCGGGCGTCAATATTTTTGACGCCCGGGCGTCATTTTTTTTTTACGCCCGGGCGTCAATATTTTTTGACGCCCGGGCGTCATTTTTTTTTTTGACGCCCGGGCGTCATTTTTTTTGACGCCCGGGCGTCATTTTATTTTTGACGCCCAGGCGTCATTTTTTTTTTTGACGCCCGGGCGTCATTTTTTTTTTGACGCTCGGGCGTCATTTTTTTTTTGACACCCGGGCGTCAATATTTTTTGACGCCCGGGCGTCATTTTTTTTTTTTGACGCCCGGGCGTCATTTTTTTTGACGCCCGGGCGTCATTTTATTTTTGACGCCCGGGCGTCATTTTTTTTTGACGCCCGGGCGTCATTTTTTTTGACGCCCGGGGGTCATTTTTTTTTTTTTGACGCCCGGGCGTCATTTTTTTTGACGCCCGGGCGTCATTTTATTTTTGACGCCCAGGCGTCATTTTATTTTTGACGCCCGGGCGTCATTTTTTTTTTTGACGCCCGGGCGTCATTTTTTTTTTGACACCCGGGCGTCATTTTTTTTTGACGCCCGGGCGTCAATTTTTGTTTGACGCCCGGGTTCTCTATTATCTTAATTGTTCTCTTTGCTTTTTCGTTTGTTTTTTTGTGTTTAAAACTAAGAACTCTTGTAATCAATAAGGAACAAAAACTCATTAAACAAATTAATTGTCAATGAACATTGAAACAAATTGATTTGGTTTTCATCAATGTAGGTTGAGAAGCATTAAGGTATTTACCGATGTTTCGGTTGTGTTGTGTAGTTGGAGGCAAACAAAAACAAATAAAAATTTAATTTGTGATTTTCGACTTAACTCTGGCGTATTTAAAAGACAATTTGTTGACTTGTTGTCAATATTCATTGATACGTGTGGTTTCAACGTTTCATCAATTATTTTTGAGAGAAAATATCTTCACTAATTATGGTCAAAAAAAATTGATTATGTGGAGGCCCCTTAACACTTAAATTTATAGAAGCTCTTAAACATCAACGAAAAGCATGAACACTTGGAAGTTTTGACAGATCAATTATTTTGGTGCAATTGTTTATTCAATTTATTGTTGATTATGATCAAAACAATTCATGTTAAAATGTGAGAGAGATACAAACAATTAAGAAGAAGAAAATGAGAAAGAGAAAATGAGAACAAGATACCATTTATTTTGTTTTAACAAATTCAAAGACATGAATTATCATAGGTTAGGTACATGTTATTGTTCAAGGAAAGTATATCAGAATATTATGCTTATGAAAAATTATTTTGATATATTCTTAAAAAAAGTATGTTTTCAAAATTCTGTATTTGAAAATGCTGTTAATAGGCTGAAAAATAAAAATCGTTTTGATAATGTAAAAAAGTGCGCACTTTTTTACATTATCAAAACGATTGTTATTTTTCAGCCTATTAACAGCATCAAATACAGAATTTTGAGATACAGAATTTTGACCAACCAGAACTTTGAAATACAGAATTTTGACTTACAGTATTTTGATCATACAGCATTTTGTACATACAGTATTTTGAAATACAGTATTTTGAGATACAGTATTTTAAATACAGTATTATGACCCATACAGTATTTTGACCCCAACCCTTTCCAAAGTGATTTTGATTTTGCCTGCAAATAGCACACCTTTTTGAGCGGGAGCAACCTCATATTCTCGTTGTTTACATATTTTCTGATCGAATTCCATACAAATCTAAG
The DNA here is from genome assembly GCA_949320155.1 of Melangyna quadrimaculata. Taxonomy (NCBI): domain Eukaryota; kingdom Metazoa; phylum Arthropoda; class Insecta; order Diptera; family Syrphidae; genus Melangyna; species Melangyna quadrimaculata. The sequence goes on along the minus strand of OX439485.1, from coordinate 42,364,017 downwards.
ATGCTATATGTTACATCCACATATGCTTCAATTATATCCGAATTTGCCTGGACTATATAGAAAAGATTTATTAATGGATGGATAGGAAATAAATTGGTAGAAAATACAATTATGTAACATATGATCACCAATATCCGCGACAAGTGCCTTTATGTAAGTTATATACATAACATATACACATAGGAAAGTTTTGGGATATTATGGTTTTGGACATTAGTTTTAAAAAGGATACCTGCCTTATTTTGATTGTATGTAGGGGATCTTTAAAGAAATAAATTTAAATAAATTTAAATCGCAAGATAAATATTCAATATAATTCCAACGGCAACGTAAATATGCTCCAATGGTGGTTTGAAAACAAAAACAACTTCCAAAATCTTTATCAATCGCATTAAATTATCAGCTGTATCCCTGCAACATCAGTAGCATCGGAACGAGATTTTTCGCAATCTGGAAATATAATTACTAAGAAAAGAACCAGATTGAATCCAGAAATGGTCAATAATCTAATGGTGGCGAATTCCAATTTGAAGATAAATCTCATATCTCAAAATGACAACATTAGAGACTAATAATTTTTAAGATTTTTGTATTTCTTTTTTTTTTTTTGTTAAAAAACTACATTTCATCTTTTATTTAATTTCAATTATGGTCAAGGCACATAATGCAATACAAATATCTCAGTGATGATCACTGCTCATTATTCTGAAAAAAAAAATCAAATGGCATCGCAAAAACCAACCACCATCCACACAAAATAGTTTACCCATCACAATCGCCCACCAAACCCTGAATCAAAGGGCACGGTAGTGCCCAGCCAAGTTCTGGCACTACACCGTTTTAACAGGATCAAACTCAGACGATTTTCAACCCCCCTCTAACTTCAGTACCAATAAAGTCAAACTAGCAGCATTTGCTAAGTTCACCAGGTTTAGGCAACTCACCAAATTTCAATTCTTTAGCATTAGTGGTTCCCGAGTTATAAGACTGCAAAAATCGAAAAACCGTAACTGACTGACTCACTGACTCACTCACTCCCGCACTCACTGACAGATCATCAAAATTATGGAGAACTTCCCGACATCGTAGTAATTTCACACAACGTTAGGCCCTGTGGTGTATACAAAGGAAAAAATCGAAAATTTAAGATTTTCCATTCAGGGGGCGTTGTACCCGCGCATTTTCATAGAATTGAAATAAATTATTTGGATCACTTTCGATTGCCGTAGAATGATGAAATTTAATACAGCGCTAGGGTTTAAAGTACAGGCAAAGGAAACATTTTAAAATTTGAGATTTTTCATTCAGGGCCCATTTTCATAGAATTGATATGAATTATTTGGAGCACTTCTGGTTGTCGAAGAATGATGAAATTTGGTAGAGCGATAGAACTTAAACTGCAAACAAAGGCTACATTTTAAAACTAGCTATTTAACATTCAGGGGGCGTGGCATCTGCCCATTTTCTCGGAATTGATAACAACTATGTAGAGAACTTCTAATTGTCGTGAAATGATGAAATTTGGCAGAGCGATGGGACTTGACATGCGCGCAAAGGGAAAATTAAAAATTTGAGATTTTACATTCAGTGGGCGTGGCAGCCACCCGTTTTCACAGAATTAATTTTAAATATATTGTAAGCACTTCCAATTGGTGCAGGATTATGAAATTAGGACTTGTAGTACATACAAAAGGCATAAATTAAAAACTTACTTTGCTTATGATATGAGGCTTTCATTCCACCCACTTTTCCTGATAAAAAGAACCTTATGAAATTTTAAACTTTTCTTTTAGCGGACATTTAACCGATACAATCTAAGAGAAAGAGTAACAAACAACACCCATCAAACGTCAGTCTAATCCCGTGACCATGAAGAATGTAATTTCTTCGAAACGACGGGAATAAGAAATTATAATATTTCTAAATATTTACGCGGTAAGTTCCGAAAATGTAAAAAAGTTACAAAAAGAACCTTTGCAAAAAGTAGTGAAATTACAACAAAAACATAAATGTTAAAAAAGTAGGCAAGTTCTTCTATATACAAGAACCTTGGCGTAACAAGTCAGCCGTAAAAAGTATTGAGATCTAAAAGTACGCCAAGTTCTAAGTTTATTAAAGTTAAATGTCAAATATTTTAAGTACAGTTATGAGGAAGAACCTCAAAATTATCAGAGAATTCTGTTATTTAATGATTACTGACTTAAATTGAGTTGGTTAACTTGGCAAGTTTTCTTTATTTACCATACTCATACACTAAAACTTGACTGGTAAAATCAACTCAATTTAAGTCAGTAATCATTAAATAACAGATTTCTCTGATAATTTTGAGGTTCTTCCTCAAAAAAACTTTTTAATTTAAAATCGAACGAGTTTGATATAAACAAACAGATATATGTATGTTTCGTTATTAATTTTTTCTGTTTGAGAAAGCTGACGTCGAAATTATTCATTTTAAACTAAACCGTCTTTGAGTCAAACACGAGCATATTCCAAAAAGTTAATGTAATCCTATTTGTAATAACGTCAAACGAAGTAAATAAAGTTAAGCCTTAACTACAAAGGCCTACTTTTGTACAAAAGTGAGATATAAATATCTATTCTGAAGACACCTGCATGCAAAAAAACAAGGGAAAATTATGCAAGGTATGGTTTAATTTATGTGTCAGAACAATTTTGGTATGTTTTTTTTGAAAGCATGTTTCTTTAGTGAGCATTTTAATTTCTCACTATTGTATTTTTGTACAAAAGTAGGTCTATGTAGTTAAGGCTTTAAATAGAAACAAATTCAAGCTCAATAGAAAGCAAAGTAAATTCAAACCAATTCAAGTTTAAGTCATGTCAACAGAGAGCAAATAGGTTTCTATTAAAATTAAATTGAAACCGATTCCATGCCAAATCGTATGCGTTTGAATTTGGTTTAAACATGAATATATTTGATATTTTTCTCAGTGTACGTTTGATCATATTGATCGCAGTGGCGATTCCTGGTCCTTAGTATTGGTTTAGCTACGTGGTCTGGGGAAGGTTAAAATAAAAAAAAATAAATAATACTTTTTTTTTTTAATTTTATTGATAACGACAATTAATAAAAAAACGTTAATAAATTATAGGTATAAAATAAAAGTTTAAAAATGTATCGATACATAAATTCGCTTCGTGGCGTCGTTCGACGGAAAAAAAAATTTTGCCGACTTTGTTGTGGTCAAAGTAGGACACATAAGTTGGCACTGATTTTTGTACACGTACTTTGAACCCTTAACTATCATAAAATATAATGTTTATGCTTTAGGTCTATATTTGTATCTAAGTATCTAAATCAGACGACGTTTCAAACGTGGTTACGTTTTTCTTTAGGTCTCAAAAACATAGTTATTAATATTTTATAGCTTCAATTTTTAAAAATTATAAAATATGTACTTCCAATTTTTTTCTTATAAAAATAATATCAAGGTTTAATCCTCTTTTGGTTGTATTTTGGTTTTTGAATGCAACTATTATTCTTTTTAATATTAAGAAATGTCTTGAAAAAGACGCCTTTTTTTAAATCAAAAGTTTGAATGATAATAAATATTTCAAACTAAATTTATTATATTTTGAATAATATATCAAAATATTTTAAATTATTCTAACCGAAAAAACAAGTTAAATATAAATTCTTAGTTTTAGTTTATTGCCTTTCAATGAGTTGACCATATATGCTGCTAAGTCACGAAGAGGGAATAATTATTATCATAAAATATAGTTATAATATTTATATCTTTTTTTAAGCAATTTTGGTACTGAATTTAAAAGTTCCGAAAACTGTTTACTTGGCTTAAAAAAAGATGTAAATATTATAACTTTATTTTATGATTTTATGGTTCTAAGAACGTGTACAAAAATCAGTGCCAACTTAAGTGTCCTACTTTGACCACCGCAATGTTTTCATCATAATTGTATTGCACTAAGTTAACATCATATTTCTTGCCAAAACTGTTTCACCGATTTTGATCGAATTTCGTCTTGTAATACTCTAGAGTCTAGACTATTTGATTCCAAATTTTTAGAAGAATTGGACAATTTTTGACCTATTTTTTGAGTGCTTCAAATTTACTTAGTTTTTCAGTTTTTTTTTAATTCATGCTTAGATAGCAACACAAATATAACATGCATTTATAATTGATGTTGTTTTGTAGAAAATTTTATAACAAACAAGTTTATAGTGGACGGTTTTTTCCTAAGTTGCATATTTCCAAAGTTATAAAGGAAAATGTCGGAAAAAGGGGTGATTTTACCGTTTTTTTCACTGTTGCATTTTTCCTGCAGCGAGAACAGGTTTTTCGAAGTTACAAACTTGGCTATATACTACTTTAACATGCCCCAACAACATATCAAAAATGCAGAAGTGCATCGCGCTTTGCGAATTTAGCACTTTTTTTTTTTTTTGTAATTATTGACTGTGCTAAAAGAACTCAATCTCAATGTTTACTCATATCAATCAAAGAACACTAATAACAAAAGAATGCATTCATCCTTCCTACCGCATTTTCCTAGAAACATATACGAAAGCAAAAGAGAAAGAAAAAAAAAAAAAAAAACGTACCCAAAATTTAGGTACCTGGAGCTGCTTGCATACCTAATGTATTGTGCTTTATCGCATCATACTTACGCTTACGCTTTCATTTATTTAGCTGGGCTTTGCTTAGGACATTGTCTACTACAATGGGCGGGTACCACGCCCCCTGAATGGAAAAACTATTTTTTTCTTCCTAGCCACATAAGGCCTCCGTTGTGCAATTAAAAAGTTTCTATGATGTCGGGAAGTGCTCCATAATTTTGACTCTGTCAGTAAGTCAGTCACAGTCAGTTAAGGATTTGAGATTTTTGCAGTCCTAAATTTCAGGAATGGCTTATGCTAAAAAGTTCAACTTTTGCGAGGCTTCTACGACTGATGAGCTTAGCAGATGCTGCGAATTTGAAGGAGGTTAAAAAAAATTGCTCTTTTCACAAAAGTGGCGGGACACGCCGTAACAACCCACAATAGTCTGTCCGACCACTGGTTTTGTAAAGAGGGCAGTATAAGCTTTAATTTGATAATCCATTTATAAAAATCAATCATGGTTAAGGTATGCTTAGCCAAAAATGCAACCAAAAAAGTGCGTTTTCTATCCATTGCCACCTGAAAAACCTTGCCCGACCAGCGGTTTTTTAATGTTAAGACTAAAGGAGTGTACACATGAGAGCGACCAACGAACGATGAATGAATGAACAAATGGGATTTAAAACATTAATAAACCTAAATTCTTTACAAAATATGGACAAAATGAAGGAAATATAATTCAGGATTATTTTCAGATACTAAAATTCTCATTTCAATTGATAAAACAAGAGAATTTTAAGAAAACAATTTGTTCGTCGCGAATAGCTGCAGTTCGTTACGACCAATTTATTTTCTCAAATTTCTCATATTTAAGCAAATAAAAATTCAGATTTTATAATTTTAAAATTAATCTTAAACCGAATTCTACCATTTTGACTAGATTTAGTTTAATATTAAGGTTTATTAATTTTTTAATTCCCATTTGTTTGTTCATTCGTCGGTTGTTGGTCGCTCTCATGTGAATGGTCCTTAAGGCTATGAGTTGGCATCATTCTTTTCCGCAGCCTCGATGAGATTAATGTTTTTAATTTTTTTTTTAAATAATGTCTAACGCTCAATTTTTCAGTGGTGAGTCAAACCAGAGTTAACTAAATGTGGAAATAGCTTTGTCTACAGTAAGGTCAAGAAGCAGTTTTTAAGTGGATGATGAATGCAGAAACACGTGTAGAAAACTGGGAAGATAAAATATCAAGAGCATCTGTAGAGAGAATCCAGAGTTAATTCACCAAACTTGGTGAGCTATTATCCTTTCAGTCCTTTTCCATTTCCATTTTCTGCTCCAAAAGAGTTATACATACAGTCCGTAACATTTGAATAGCCTCACTCACAAATTATTTTTAAATTAACTGTTTTTGGTACCTTTATGACCCGTACATATGAAAATGTATATTCGGTTGAAAGGTAGGACCAAGATCTTAAGAGTAAAAGAAGTTTCAAACGGTTTCGAAAAGCTAACGGAATTTCCTGAGCAAATTAGTTTTCCAGTCACTAAAATGCAATTTTTTTTTTTGTAACATTAGAATATAATCACCTTGTTTATTTCAGATAAAATGAAAACCAAACAATTTTTGTTTTTTAGGAAAAGTATTTTTATTTATTTACTATAGCTTACACAATTATTTTAGTACTTTGTACAGCCTCCATTATTTTGAATAACTTCAAAAATGCGGTCTTTTAAAGAATCATACAATGATTTTAAGAGATCAAGTGAAATACTGGCCCAGGCCACTTTGATACCTTCAATGAGGTCCTCTTTGTTAGTGTACTGCTTACCACCTTCATACACCTTTCTTGTCAACCAACCCCACACATTTTCAATGATGTTTAAATCTGGGGAGTAGGGTGGCCATGAAAGTTGTTCTATATTTTGGGCTTGTAACCAGGACTTTATTATTCCAGCTGTGTGAATTGGTGCGTTGTCCTGCTGGAAAATGATCGGCAGTGGTCCGAAAATATTTTGGAACTGGGGAAGCGCCGTTTCCAGTACAGTTTTGTAGTACGGGGCTGTCATTCTGCAGTTCACAAAAACCAAATCGATCGTTCCATAATATGATATGGCACCCCATACCATAACGCCTCCCTCACGGCTATGGTGACGGTCCAAAAACAATTGTTCCTTCCTTAAATCATGGTAGTAATAATTGTAGCCGTCGGGCCCATCGAGGTTGAACTTTTTTTCGTCGGAGAATATCACTTTACGCCAATCGTTTGAGTGACTGCTGCCATCAGTGTTCCAAGCCATGTAAGATCTCGCAAAACTGAGCCGCTGTTGTTTTCGCGCTGTGTTAAGTGGTGTTTTTTTTTTTAAGTTTCAGACGCTTCAGGTGTCCAGCACTCTTAATTACTCTACTAATAGTCATTCGGCTAACTTCTAGCCCAGCTTCGTGTCTAATCTTACTTAGAGAATGGGTTGAATTGGAAGCTAACCTTATAATTTTCCGTTTTTCTCGGCTTGAAAGTACAGTAGAAGTACGGCCTTTGTAATTTTTTCCGTAAAATAATGGATTTCTCAAATAACTGTTAACAACTTTTGGACTTCGATTAAGTTTTTTAGCTATAGCGCGATTAGAGAGATTTTGTTCATGGTAAGCCTGTATTTTAGCAATTTCCGTTGCATTTAATGATTTTTTTCTACCCATTTAAAATATTAAACAGATCATAAACACAAGAAATAAACCGTTTATCACTCCCGATAGCTTTCCGATGATCACGCTGCTAAACTTTGGCTTACAATGAGTAAGAAAGTTAGTTGAGGCTATTCTAATGTTACAAAAAAAATGCATATTAAAATTAATGCATACAAAACTAGCTCAAAAAGTCCCGTTAACTTAAAAAAAATGTTAAAAGCTCTCTTAATCTCAGAAACTCTCGCTCTTAGCTTGTCATCCAATGCATATTTCCTTGGCTACACCACAGAGCTCTAAAAACAGTTAGTTAAAAAAAAAAACAACATGTGAGGCTATCCAATTGTTACGGACTGTATAATATAGGTACAAGTTAAAGTTCTATTTCCTCAACCCATGTTATTTTAATAGCAGCACGTCCGTCGTCGTCACCTTTGTCTTTGTTTTGCTCTGTCATAAATCAAGAAATGCTTATAGGCACAGTTCCTTATATGTATGTATAGGTACAACAGAGATAGAATATTAGAATCTGGAAAGATATCACGTGAGAAATTGAGTTAATAAAAGGAAATTTGTAAGCTCATGTGTGGCGTGTGGCAACCTAAATTTCTGACATAACTTTGTTTTACTAGTGATGGCACTTTTTTACTTGTTTTTGTCAAAGTTCTGATCAATCTAACCGTAAGTACCTCTCATATAAGACCAACAAAACAAAATCTTTCAAAAACAAAAAAACAGCAACAAATAAAATAAAACTTTCACATACTTGTATAAGATTTTTTTTTTGTGCAAAAATTATATAATTAAGTCACGTAGACCAGTGCTAAACAAATAGCACATCTCGCCTCCATCTTAAACGTGCAATAAGATATACATACCTTTATCCAGAGCCAAGCGCCTGCTCCTGCTCCTCCTTCCCGTGTCAGGTGGCACATATCTTTGGTGTTCTTGTATTCCGGGGCTCCGACCGCCGCCGATGGTCTTAGGTATAACTTTGTCTCGGAAGGTGTGTTTTTTCCGCCTCTATATACGTTTGAATTCACAGCGCACAAAAGATTTATTACCCGAAATTTAATGTACCTTATACTACAAGAGTCTAAGTTGTTCATTGTGAAACTTTTGTGCATAGTAGATTTTGGACTTTAAAAGTAATGTTCTGTTTGCTCAAAGTGAGGTGTTTTTTTGCACGCAGTTCTCCCATTTGTCTTCAGCCACAATATTGGAACTTCAAATAGCTGCAATAGAAAAGAAGCCTATTAGGTATGAGTGGTGGTGTATTTATTCAAGTTTTTCTTCGGTATTTTAATAGAATGCTTATTACTCCGACAGCGAAATTTGGTGAAACTGTCCAACAATACTATTATTTTTAGACAACACATACAGCACCGTCAAGATATGACAACCAAGCTGTAAAGAAGCTTCTTCTTGAAATATTATATTTAATAGCAATTTTGTATTAATACTTTTGGGCCTTTTAAGGTACAGGTTGTGTTATAGGAAACAATCGTAATTACATTGGTTTTGTAAATTGGTCATTTTTCACAAAAATGTATATGCATTATGTTATGTATTATGAATTTGGGGCGCCAATAGTTGGATTATTGTACAGGCACTTAATACAAATATTCCTTACCATTCGGTGTAGGGTTCTATTTCTTTACGTATAATCGGTATAATCGGAAGGGGCACTTTTTAAAAAAATACATGAATATTAAAATAAATTGTTTAAAAAATTATTTATAACAAACGGAAATACTGACGATAAGGAATCGGCGTACTCAGGAAAATGAGATATCGGAGATTTTGCTCCATCAAAAGCTGAGCAAGCGATAAGAAAATATTTTCCTCAGTATTTTGACAGCAAACTCTGATTTTTTGCTGAGGAATCCTGTTCAGGCAACTGAGATTACTGAGGCCCTCTGAAATCCCCCTTTCCTGAACACGCCTATTATTTTCAAACTCAAACTTCCAAAAAAATATGAACAGATTTTTTGTTTGAAAATTGTGGAATTAGGTTAGGTAAGGAAAATGTCTTGAACATGATTTAGTGGCTTGAACATGACTTAATCGAACACTGAAAACAAGATGATTTTATGTCTTATAGCTTTTATCGAAAATCTAAAATCACGAAAATAATTATTTACTTAAATTATACTGGGCGTCCCGTAAAGGATGGTCCAAAATGAATAGTGTGATAGGCTAGGTCATGGCCTTTCAGAATTTGGTAACTTGTTAATCCCGAACCATAACGGTTTTCGAGTCACGGATGTTTTTTTTTAAATTTGCCCGAACCCCTATTTTGGACCACTGTTTTGCTTACCCCGTCCATAATTGATTTTTTATTCTTAGACTTAAACATTGACTAATAATAAAACTTTTTTTGTGCATTCATATAATAGTGATTTTATACACCATTTTTATAAAATTACTAGATAAAGTCATAGTTTCATCAAAATTATTTTTTTACTTCAACCTTTGAAAGAGCGTCCTAAAAAAAAAATCGTAGGACTCAATACTGGTTCTTACTTTTAAAAAATTGCCTTGCCTTTGGAATTCCTAAAAAGGTATCAATTTTAACAATACAGACTCTAAATCAGAAGTTATAACCATTTAAACTCAATCAGCCGTGGTTTTAAGAAAAATTAAAATAAATTCATTTTTTTTTCTTTTTTATTGTTTTGTTATTTATTTAATGATTTTTTTTTGTATTTTTTGTCTTTGGTATTTTTAGGTGTCTGTTTAATTTTTGTGTTTTTATTTTTTCTATTATTTTAATATAAGCGACATCTAATATCAATTTCAATAAATAATTTCATAATCAAACCAAATTAATTTTACTAACAATTACTTTAACTATGCGACGCCACGCTTGTCCAATCCTAATGTTTTATTTGTTTTTCCCGGAAATGTTATATCTGGTAAGAATTTCAAAACGTTCAAAAGTAATGGCGCTTATGCAAAGTAAGATAATTGTCTTTTTGTATGGTTTTTCTAAATCGTTTTTAATTGAAAGAAAATGTAAAATGTCTTACACGCCACGGGAATATGCTTCAATGCATTACATTTATGGAAAATGTGGAGGAAACGCCAGAGCAGCAGCCAGAACATAAGCTGAGAGGTACCCAAATGCTTCCCATCCTGACCACCGCCTTTTTATACTTGGCTTATTTGGAGGGCAGAACACCAGGGAGAAGTCTAGGACAAGGAAGAAGTCAACGCCATCATGATGAGGCAGTTTTGCGTGCTGTCGAGAATGACCCTTCTACATCTGTTAGAGCCATCGAAAGGGCAACAGGGGTCTCAAAAACACCCATCTAAAGAGTACTGAAAAGGAACAACCTTCATCCCTTTCAATTGCAACGTGTTAAAAGTCTACTTCCAAGGGACTATACACAAAGAGTTTAATTTTGTCGGACGATGCTCCGAAAAAACCAATTTTCCAGAATTTGTTCGATAATATATTGTAGACCGACGAGTCATCTTGCAAAAAAGATGGATTTGTCAACCTGCATAACCTCCATAGTTTGCAATTGGAAAATCCGCATTTCGTGCGAGAAGAAAATTCCCAATACCAATTCAAATTAAATTTGTGGACTGGGATTTTGAATGATAACATTATAGGACCCATTGAAAATCAGGCTATTTTTTTTTTTGTTGGAAGGCGTGCCACTTGCCATAATACAGTCAATGTGGTATTAGTCCAGTCGAACCGTCAAGCAAGGTCAAGTCGTAAACAAGGGCTTGACCTTGCGTTGATCGGCACGGTCTGTTTTTTTGTCATGAATCGATAGGGGCTTACAAGAAAAGCTTAACCCTAGATTTGCACCACCTGACAACTTTTTTTACCAAAGTTATTCGTAAAAACGTACTTTTTGACTTTTTTTGGATTTTTGCGAAAATCTCGGCTCCAGTACATTAACAGTTAAAAAAATTTAAATATGTTTTGTTTGTAATAAAATTATCTAGCATGTAGTGTTGTTTTTTTTTTTTGTTTGAACAAATAAGTAAAAAGTTACCGTTTGTTTTAGTAATTTTCTTTTGGTTTTTAGACGGTTTTTCATTATTATTTGGAAAAAAGCTTATGTTTTGGTAAGTTTTCCATTCATGTTTTGTCTAGCTGTTGCTATTCCCTACAATTTAAAAAAATTGAGCTCTTAACTCCAAACGGTAGCGAAGAAATCTATGAATGAACACAGGCAAGTCGGAGCCCCCCAAAAAAGACATTTTCTGTTTTTTTTTTACGAATATCTTGGCTCCAGTATATCGCAAAGGAAAAAATGAACAAAAATATTACTAATTAGAATATTAGCTATTGTTTAAATAAAAAATATTTTTTTTAATAACAAATACAAATTAACAGCTAGTTTTAGTCAGTTTTATTCATTTTTTTTTGTTGAACAAATACATTTGAGTTATGATTTTGATAAAGGCTTGTGAATCGGCTTAATTAATAACTAATTTGTATTCCTTTTAATTTCTTAAAATTAAAAAAAAAGTAGCTCCATGACAAACTAGAGCTAAGCAATGAATGAATGAATAAGGACAAGTCTATACAAAAACAAACTTTTTCTGTATGATAAATAAATAGTACAGTAACTATTTATGTACTTTCACGTATGCGTCAAATCTGGTATTTCTGATTTTTTGCTGAGTTGTTCAGTATATTGACCTAGTAAATAAACTAAGTTTTCGACCTCGAGTGGCGCGGTGACCGCTTACTGGTCAAAAATCAGAAAAACCACGATTTTTTCGCGCTTTTTTCAGTTATTGGTAATTTTAGTCTTAAAGAAGTAATTTTAAATAAAAACATTGTTCCATGATTTCAAAGTCACTTAATTGCTAAAATTTGAGCCTAAAACCATCTCTGTAGACCGAATGGTTTCCAAAATACAGCATTTAAAAAAAAACAAAATATAAAAAGTAGTAGTACACGTTGCAATTGAAAAGGATGAAGGTTGTTCCTTTTCAGTTCTCTTTGGATGGTTGTTTTTGAGACCCCTGTTGCCCTTTCGATGGCTCTAACAGATGTAGAAGGACATTCTCGAAAGCACGCAAAACTGCCTCATCATGATGGCGTTGACTTGTTCCTTGTCCTAGACTTCTCCCTGATGGTGTTCTGCCCTCCAAATAAGCCAAGTGAACCCGTATAAAAAGGCGGTGGTCAGGATGGGAAGCATTTGGATACCTCTCAGCATATGTTCTGGCTGCTGCTCTGGCATTTCCTCCACATTCTCCATAAATGTAATGCATTGAAGCATATTCCCGTGGCGTGTAAGACATTTTACATTTTCTTTCAATTAAAAACGTTTGAGAAAAACCAAACAAAAAGACAACTATCTTACTTTACATAAGCGCCATTACTTTTTTTAAAAATAAATAAAACATTAAGATTGGACAAGCGTGGCTCGCAAAGTTAAAGTAATTGTTTGTAAAATTAATTTGGTTTGAGGATGAAATTATTTATTCAAATTGATATTAGATGTCGCTAATATTAAAATAATAGAAAAAATAAAAACACAAAAATAAAACAGACACCTAGAAAGACCAAAGACAAAAAAATACAAAAAAAAATCATTAAATAAATAACAAAACAATAAAAAACAAAAAAAAAAAGGAATTTATTTTAATTTTTTCTTAAAACCACGGCTGATTAAGTTTTAATAGTTGTAACTTCTGATTTAGAGCCTGCATTTGTAAGATTTAAACCTTTTGAGAAAGTCCAAAGGCAAGCAATTTTTTAAAAGTAAGAACCGGTATTAAGTCATACGATTGAAGTAAAAACATAATTTTGATCAAACTATGACTTTATCTAGTAATTTTATAAAAATGGTGTATAAAATCACTATTATATGAATGCACAAAAAAAGTTGTATTATTAGTCAATGTTTAAGTTTAAGAATAAAAAATCAATTATGGACGGGGTAAGCAAAACAGTAGTCCAAAATAGGGGTTCGGGCAAATTTCAAAAAACAGCCGTTACTCGAAAACCGTTATGGTTCGGAATAAACAAGTTACCAAATTCTGAAAGGTAGCCTATCACCATATTCAGTTTGGACCATCCTTTACGGGGCACCCTGTATATTTTTTTTCAAATTGCCCCTCTCGACTAATATAAAATTTTCGATTTAATTTTCCTTTGTATGCTCTACACGTCCTACCGTTGTACGAAATTATACGATTCTATGATGTCGGGAACTTCTCCATAATTATGATGATATGTCATTAAGTGAATCAGTTACGGTTTGTGTTATTTTGAAAGCCTTATACTCGTATCTCAGGAACTACTCATGTAAAGGCGGTGCAAATTGGTGAGGCGTCTGTGCTTGATGAGCTTAGCGGTGCCGTGACATTTGGCCATGCGTCATATAGCCTTATTTCAAAACATGGCCATATGACACATTGTTCAGCTTCAAATGGTCATATTTCAAAGTGACATATGGCCATATTTCTTTGTGACTTTTGGGAATATGGTTTAATGCTCAAATACCCAATTACGTGGGTCAAAACTCAATAAATAAATTGTGGACCTTTGACCCAACCTGATATGCCAAATGGAAATTGTATGTAAATTATTTTTAAGATGTTCTTTAAAAACAAAATTAAAATTTTTCAAATTAACTTTTTGAAAACGTTTACAAGTTTTTTGTTTAAATTCGCGCGTACTTCTGGCAAAAGAATAATTTGAAAGTGCCACAATGGTCATATGGCACTTTGTGAAAGCGGCTAATGGCCAAATGTTGGAATATGGAGATTTGACGGCTTCACAATGTGTCACATGGCCATATTTCAAAATATGGCCACATGAAACATGGCCAAATGTAACGGCACCGATCTTAGTTTATACAGCGAATTTAAATTTTTGTCTCTATTGGTAATAAAGTTAGAAGGGGGTCAAAAATCGCCTGATTTTGATCCTGTAAATAGGCTGTAGTGACAGAACTTGTCTAGGCATAAACGTGTACTTTGACGTGTACTTTGACTCCCTTACGTATGCCGCCTCGATGTCTTCTCTGGTAGCGTTACGAAAAGTTGAGCACCACGTCAATAGACTCTACGCCTTCTACAAGAAATGGGGCATCCGGATAAACACCTCCAAATCGGAGCTTGTGTGTTTCAAGAGACCCAGTAGAGGTAGTTGCAGCGCAGCCAAGTGCAGAAGTCTGGTTCTTTAACTTCTGGACGGATCTACAATACCAGCTAAAAAGAATGTGAAGTACCTAGGCATCCACTTCAACGAGTTGTTAAGGTTCAACCCACACTCACAAAACGTCCTCAAAAAATCCAACTCGGCCTTCCACCGACTCCATCCATTGATGAGACGCAGAAACGGACTAAGCCAGAAGACGAAGATACTTATGTACTTATTTACACAGAGGCAAGCATCATCCCTCTGGACAGGTACCTACTGCTTGAAGCAAAGAAGCTTGTAGGACTCACTTACAGTCACCCAAACCAACTGATGAGAAGGATGGCCACTCAGCAGCGACACTCCGAGCCGAGATACCTCAGTACGATGGAAATCCTGGTTGACAACATCATCACGTACAACGAGCCAGCATTTTCGTTCTACGCTGACACAGTGTCAGCATATCACCGCGGCTAAATGCCCCCACCAGAACCACAACTTGACAACCGGGACGGAACACCCCGAGGACCATAAAGTCAGCCGATTTTTAGATTTAATTTTATGACATGTATTTTATATTTTATAATCCTTTAAATTTAAGACAAAGTATAAGATTAGGCCCCCTATGTGCCAATAAATGTATAATATCATCGTATCTAACTAGTTATAAGTCAAATTGTAAATATTATTTTGTTCAATAAACATATATATATATGTTATAACCAAGAATACTGATAAAAGTATTTTTTAAAAGATAATTTCATTTTTTAATCAAAGATACATTGTAATTTAATAATCACTTTTGCTTATTCTCTGTCTACATTTGATGAACGCATATCTGCTCAAATGCAGACTAAACAAAAATTTGAAATAAACAAAATCAAAGATACGAACAAAAGTGTTGAAATAAACAAAATCAAAGATACGAACAAAAGTGTTGAAATAAACAAAATCAAAGATACGATTAGACTTCTAAAGATAGAAGTCGTATATGTAATAAGATGATAAATACCAGTTGTCTGTGACATTCTGGTCAGATTTTAAGTAACCTCAATAAAGATAACTTGAAAGAATTTGGAGCTCCGTCTCTAAATTCTTCCTTTTTAAAAAGTATTTTATTTAATTAAATACTAAAATTTATATATATATATATCCGTCCGTTCATCCATCCGTCCATCTGTTCCGCCCGTCCATCCGTTTGTCCAGCCGTCCATCCATCTTTCCATCCGTTTATCCGTCCATCCGTTCATCCGCCCATTCATCCATCCATCAATCCGTGTATCTGTTCATCCGTCCATCCATCCATTCGTCCGTCCGGCCATCCGTCCATTCATCCATCCGTCCATCCGCGTATCCGTTCATCCGTCCGTCTTTCCGTCCATCCTTCCATCCATCCGTCCGTCTGTCCGTGCACATGCATGTGTGCATCTTGCATGGTGCACGTTCCATGTTGCTATATTGCATGTTGCATGCAACTGATGTTTCGTCATCGTCATTCATGTTTACTCAACACAAAATAAAACTGTTTCACTAATCAATATTTAAATGGTGAATAGAAAATATTGAAATATTTTGTATCCGTCGTCAACCGTAGTGTGTGTCTCAAGACCTACCTTTTAATAATTGATAAACAAAACTAATATTGGGAATAGTTTCTTGTGTACGCCGAGTACAAAAGTTTGTACATAACAAAACATTTCTTAGGTCATTTGCAGAGTTAGTAAAACTAATAAAAAAAGCACCTTGAGAATAAAATTAACACAAATTATGTTAAGAGTTTTTTTTACTGACAAGGTTCTTCAAATATTATACCAGCCAGTTGTATCCATCAGCTGAATCAACCGATAAACAAAAAAGTTCTGGGAGTATTATGATTATGACCTAACAATCTACTTGTTAGGATTCCGATTTATTGCCAACTCACTTCACTATTGACCTGTGACACCATACAATCTCAATAAATGATCACGGTGTCTAATCACCTAGTAAGAATGTCTCCACAGTTATAGTTATAAAGGAACAAAGCCAGCAGAGCTTTTAAATTGGGGAAAATACAACATGGAAATAGGTTTTAGTTGTAACCTCTAGGTCGGTCTCTCAAACGGATGATTGAACTTATTGCGCTGCGATGAAAATAATGATTGGGTACCCCAGCGTATACCCAATGGAGTAACTATGAACTCCCACAGCCATGAGTTTTTTATGTTCACCATGATGGGTGTTTCATCATCGTCTTTGGCGTCGTCGTAGTCATCGTCGTCGAGTCGTCGTTAGCATCGTCATCGTATCGGTATAGTTTTCGTTGTCGTGAAATGAAATCGGCTTCCAAATGGCCTTGTGATATTTCGTAACACTGTGATTGACCGCAATCATTCTTCATCGTTTATTATACTAGTTCTTCTTTTTCATTTCCTGTCGATTATTTTTTTTTTGTTTTTGCTGACTTTTTGTTTTGTTGCTGTTGTTGCTGTATGGGGTTCATTTTTGCGTGCGTATGGTGTTATTTCGAATGATGCATTGCCATTCATGATGGCGATGGCGACCATGACGACGAACGTAAGAAGGAGTTTCCAAAATGTCATGTTGTGTTTATGGCCACCTCATCAATTTTAATGACTTCAGCAAAAAAAAAATACCTGGAAAGAATATTTTTGTTTTTTTTTTTCCTAAGGACGAAGGGCGGAGACAAAATAGCCCATCTAAAAGTACTTAGGATGTGTCTATCAGGATCTGTAATACTGATTTTTTAAAAGACACAACAATCCGGAGGCGATCCGTTGACGTATTATTTATTTATAGACGTCAGGCTGGTAGCCAATATTTTTTTCTTTTTTTTACGTTGAGTATAAACTTACGGATAGGTATTATGTTTTGCAGTCTTCTTTAGTAAATTTCATCTTAAATTGACTTATATTGGTTTCATGGACGATTTCTTTTTTTTTATTTTTTATAAAAAGTAATACCTATTTGGTCTTGTATTAACCCTTAGTTTTGACTCAAATTAAAGAATGACAAAAATGCCATGGCGGAAATACATACGAAATTGAAATGATATTAATTAAGAAACGATGAACAAAAATTATATTAACGATAATGCGGAAAGCCAAAAAATTGTTTTTTAGCATCACGTTCATATAAATGTCTGCGCCAACGCATGTGCGTCTGTTTGTCCACCAATTCATCAAAGTTTAAAAATTTAGATTATGCTAGATTCAACCAGATAGCTGGCATCAGTGGCGTAGGCAGGATGTTTTGTGGGGATGAGCGACTGAAAATTTTGATGAACTAAAGTCCATGAAACCAATAAAGTCAAATTAAAAAAAATTGTTATAAGAAGTAATTTAAAATTTGAATTTTTGGATTTTAAGTTATGGTTTTTTTTTTTCATTTTGGTAAGTACAGTCGACGCCACCTATAACCACGAGTCGCTTTTAACGATCAATTTTCCATCACTTGGTTTTCTTCCAATTTGTATTAATTTATCGTCTGTAAATTCGTTGTTTTTAACTACTAGTTGCGCATAACTTCGAGTTTTAGACAAAAAATACTTCGATTTCGCCGCTTACAACGACGGAATGACGAAAAATTCAAACAAAAAGCAAGCAACTGATAACGCAAAACTGAACGTGTTCGAATATATGTACACAAATTCCTTTCTTCGTGAATGAATTTACTAGGTTCTTTATCGTTCTGTTCCTAAAATTTAAAAGCGCATTATATGTACTTCCGGTTTTTTTCTTATCAATCGTTTTTGTCGGATATAACGACCGCCGCCGCCGGCTATTAGCGACCACATTTGGCTGGTCCCTATAATATCATCTCAATTACGACCACTTTCTAATATGATTTTGGACTCAACCCCCCTATGGAGGCCACTTAGCTGGCATACGACTTCGGTCTAATCGAAATTTCTCCACAACGCCTTAAATGGTTTTGATTAAACTTAATATGTACTTGTAGGTTTTGAATGAACAACAACCACTTGTGTTGGCTACCACCGAGTATTACTTTTTGTCTGGAATTATTGCAATTTCATGGCTGCCACACCAATCATCTGATTACTTTTAGTGGTGCTTAGTCTATAGTTCCAATTTTAATTTATAAATTGTTTTTGCCGTCAACTGGATTCGAACCTAGACCAATATTTTATGTACTTGTAATTTGTATAATGAAACTGTAAAAAAACCACATTTTTGCAAAAAAAAAAAAATCTAACGGAAATAGGTTTTTGATGTCTTTTTCAAGGAAACTGCATTATCAATTTTATTTAAATTTAACATAAATATATTTTTTTTTTTTTAATAAATATTAGGTCCGTTCCTTTACTTTAAATTTCTGTGATTTTCTGTGCATTTGTGTGATTTTCAGTCCAAATCCGTTCCCGTACTCAATAGTTTGACAGTTTTTTACAAAAAACAACGCTCACGAGAGAGTAAATAATTTCCCCTACCTGTGATTTTCAGTCCGAGAAATTTCTTCGGACTGAAAATCACAGCACAGCAAAATGTCAATTTGAGAGCAAAATAATGAAAGCCAAACATCGTGCCTTACTTGTCCAGCACATTAGGTAATACGGAATTTGGTTGAATTTGCGTTCCCGTACTTTGGCACAGTTATGATATTTTTGAGAATATATCAACGTTGCTCTCCAAGATCTGACAGTTTGTGATTTTCTGTGCACAAAGTAAAGGATCGGACCTAATATTACATTCCAAAATTTGACAAAAAAAAACTTTTTGATACAAAAAAAAAAAAATCACTAGGTATTTTGTTGAATTTTTTCAGTATCAATAAACATAAAACGTTTCCATATTCATTATACAGATTGATTTGCATAAGGTGTGACAAAAATCTATATATCGTGTAGATTCGGTTGGGACAGTAAAAAAATCGATTAGGGGGGAAGGGTTAATATTTTGAAATCAATTTTACTTAAATCACACAAGAAATTTTTAAGTAAACTTCAAGACAATGCCATGTTATACCTTTTTATAAAGCCAAAAATCCCGTATTTTAACTTTTTTTTTAATTTTGTTTTAATGAACGGTTTTTAATTTAATTAAATTAATTTTCAAACTCAAATATTTTTTGATTTTGAAACTCAATGCTTTTTTCAATTTTTAGTCAAACACTGAAAACATTACTTTTCCAAAAAATATAAAAAATAAAGAAACCAACTTCTTAGTAAAAAAAAAAACAGGAAAAAACGAAGCTGATGGATAAATCAACTAGTTGCCGAATTGATTTAAACGCATTCGTCTTAGCTCTATAAAGAAGTTGATTCATTTATTGTTCAATAATTAGAAAACTAAAAGTCCGAGAGCCAGTCAGTTTTCAGAGTTTGCACAAAAATTGATTAGAGGAATGGGGTTTTGATTTAAACGATTTATGTCTTCGTTTTTTTTATAAAGATTTGAGTTTGAAAATTAATGTTTGAAAAACTAAAACAAATATGATAGAAAGCATTTTTAGTGGCCTTAACTCCGATTTTACCATTGAGTTTGCTAACTGATAAAGGTGGAATTTGAAGCTTGAGTATGCTTTTTTGTTCCTGAGGTATTGAGCCATATTCGCATCAGTTTGTTGTTTTTTCATAGTTCTTCCTATTTCGAAGGTAGTTTCAAACTAAGTCCAATTTTGTGAACTTTACAGCGACTGTTATGACCATCGTCCTAATAGTCTCAAATTGCAGCATTTTCCTCTACGGTTAGAAGACTTCCTTCTGTCAAAATTTTCAAATTCATGAGAAAATGTCTTAAGCTATTTATTAAGTTGAATTTCTTGCTACATAGGTTGTTTTTCAAGGTATACTTAAGCAAATGAAACAAAAAATAAGGTCGATTTTGTGACTAAAATTGTTCAAAGAGCCATAAGACTTACAATTTTTTAGGAGGATTTAAAATTCTTCCTAGATCTTTATCCTCATGTTACACTTAATATATTCTATGCTTAGATTTGTCATGATTTTAAAACGTTATGGAGAAATCGAGGTTTATTGAACAAAATCTGTATTTAAATCAGTGAATTGAAGTGTTCTTACTTACATAGGGCGAGGTCGTAACCGCAGAAATATGCGGCAGATCTGCCGCATGCCTGCTTAGCTTCTGCGTATCGATTTTATTTTTCTTCTGTCCGCAGAAAGCAAGCAGGCGGCATTTTTTTAATAAATTTGCGTTCGTAAACATCGCAGCGCAGAAAGTTATTTATAAAAAATCCAATTAATAAAAAAAGGCGATTCTAGTGCTTTTGGGTGAAATTTGGAAAGAAATGTTCGTTGGTAGACAAATATCCTGATGATTTATGTACTTAGAAGCCATTTCATTTACAAGGTGGGTCAATCACAAGTTTCTTTTTAAAAATGCAATAAAGTGAACAAAGTTTAATTTTGTCCATGTATTATGGCTTTATTACTAACACCAAAAATTCCCATTAATATATGGAACACAACGTGGTTCAAGTGCTCAATGGCTGCGTCGGCTGGCTTCGCAGCATCGAAATCGGTCAATTTAATTTTCCAAAATCTTGTTGGTGGTTTCGGACTGTAGCTCACGGATTGCTTGGATGATATTGGCCTTAAGTGCTTGAATCAATTCCGGATTGCTGGCATAACATCAATCCTTTACGGTTCCCAACAAAAAATAAGTTCAAAGGGGTCAAATCGCAGCTCCGATGCGGCCAATTAACATCGCAAAGACGGCTGATAACATGGTTTTGGAATTTGGTGCGCAAAAGATCGATTGTGGTATGGGCTGTGTGCCATGGCGCACCATCCTGCATGAACCAAAGATTGTCGAAATCCATGTCTTTAATGTTATAAAAAAAAAATGCTTTGGGTTCACGACAGTAACGTGTGCGGGTTTTCCGAGCCCCAGATGTGGCAATTTCGATTGTCAGAAAAGACGATTTTCACATGGCACTCACTTTGGAAATAAGTTTTCAATATATCCCAATGTTGACAAGCGTGAAGCGACTTGGAGGTATAATACTGACTTCCCGTCAAGATTTCGATTGGGAAACAGCTGTCAGTGTAAAAATAACATATGATTCAAAAATAAACCCCTAGATAGCCCACCCTTTAAATGTTTTCCTGTTTTAATTTAATTTTTTTTTTCAGCAGAAATTACTTTTATTCAGCAGATTTTTTTTTTTTCTGCACAAACTGCGCGCACCGATTTGATTTCTGCGTACTTTTGATGTTTACGAACGTAATTTGTTTTGCAGGCCTGCTGAAGTCAGATTTCAATTTTTGTTTACGAACACAATCTTTGCAGATCTAAGTTAGTCAGACGATTACGAATTCGCCTATAGTTGATGCCACTGAACTATAATGAAGTGTTAGTTTGAATTTAACTCACTTGTGGATAGGGCTGGCCACGAGATGAGAAAAGTCTCGGTCTCAATCTCGGTCTCGCATGACGAGACAAGACGAGACGAGACGAGACTGGCTTTTAGGCAACCGAGACGAGACCGAGACGAGACTGCATATTTGGATCGAAATTCACAGAGAGTCTAATAAATTAAAAAATACAATTTCAGTTAAATATTTATTTTCTTCTGCACGCATTCAAACTATAATTTAAAATATTTCGTTCCAATAATCAACAAGCTGGCCGGAAATCGTATTTTTCGGAGACAAGACCGAGACGAGACTTAATTATACGAGACCGACTCGAGACCGCGACGAGACTGAAAATTTTCGATTTTAACGAGACCGAGACGACACTTACAAAAGTCTCGCAGAGTCTCGCCTCGTGGCCTACTTGTGGATAATATGAGCAATTGCGTCCAACTCTCAGGTAACCTTTTGTTGTGTCCTTTTTTTATTTTTAACAATAATTATGTGATTACGTCGCGTCGCCGTTCAACGTCAAATATCAACATCCCTGTTCAAATGGTAGCCAATCAAAATCAAACCATTGGACCGCATTAAATTTTATGAAAGTAATTTCCAATTCTAATTGATTGATGACGATGAGTGGTCGCTGCCGCCCGGTTCATTTTACGATGATTACGATGTTGCACCATCGCACTGACCAGACCAGACCGACCACCATGAAATCCGCATTTATATGCTCCGAAAACAATGAGGAAACAATATTGGCGACGCGACCTGATGCGACTCGCGAAGTAGTTTATGAATTTAAAATTTTGACATATAAGGTATCTATATGGAATCACCGTATCACTGGAGTACGGTTGACACTCATCAAAAGCTGAAAAAAGTCAGAGAGGCGGCATAATCCGATAATGGACACTTTTCAGCATGCGGCTGAAGCAGGAGTAAATCGCCACCATCATATCACCTGCTGCCCACTGCCCCCGCCCAACGTGTTGATGGCAATTCGTGTTTTGTTGAAATAATGGTTTAACTCGAAAGAACGAAGCTAAGAGTATTTGTGTTCGTATATATATTTTGGATTGTAGGTAGTTATCAAAAATTAAGTTGAACAACGGCCCAGAATCTGTTATGTACCTATTTGATACAAAAATGGTAGGTAGAGCAGTAGTCTGTCATCATAACCTTCATCCATCGTAATGTTGTACAACCGCCCGCGCTCCCCACCAATCATTCGATTTGTTTATTGTGTTTTGTTTTCGCCACCACCGCACCGCACCGCTGCGCTCATGATAATAAAAGGTAAATTAATATTGCTCTTCGAGCTTTTAACACTGTTCAGTTAATTGATTATCTAAATTTATGGTGAAGTGGGAAAAGTATATAGTATAATGTTTATCGTATTTTGACAGCTTTAACCCTTGGTTAATGGTTTCGATTCGTTGGAAATGTAAGTGTTTTATTATCAGTTTAATTAGGCAGATGGTCTAATTCGAAACTAATTGTTGTTTAACCGATGGAACTTCAGTGAGCTGGATTTCAAATCGACACGCAATCAAAACTAATAGCTATATCCAGGCACGAACGCACGAGCAAATTTCGGGGAGGGTTTTGAAAAATTTTAAATGTTAGTAAATATTATATTTTATCATGAAAAGTCGAAATCTTGACTTGAAGGACGATAATGTTTCAACCCCGATTTAAATGAAAACATCTCTTTTTAAATTTTCAAATTAAAAAAAAAAAAACATTTTCTCTGAATTAAAACATTCTTTGCCAGCCTGAGCAGCACAAGATTTTTTAGTTTTTTTTTTTAATCGGCATTTCATAAAAATCTCAATTAGTTTATTATTAACAAAGTCAAAAATAAATAAAAAAAAAATTCTATTTAAGGTATAGCCCAGTCACCGCAGACTCAAAATTATAAAATAAATGCAAAAAAAGAAGGCCCTCTGGATTATTTTTTTATATGGTAGGGGTTACAACCAGGTAAAACATACCCAAAGTCCCCAGC
The DNA here is from genome assembly GCA_949320155.1 of Melangyna quadrimaculata. Classification (NCBI taxonomy): domain Eukaryota; kingdom Metazoa; phylum Arthropoda; class Insecta; order Diptera; family Syrphidae; genus Melangyna; species Melangyna quadrimaculata. The sequence goes on along the minus strand of OX439485.1, from coordinate 42,340,278 downwards.
CCAGGGCCGCGAGCTAAACTGAGGAGGGGGGTTAATGGTACCGCTCTTTAGATTTTCGTGAATATTGGCACAACCTAACATGTAAGATGAAAAGTTTATACTTCTTAATCAGAGACAATTATATTGTCTATAAAATAATATATCCACATTTTTTCTAGGGTCAATAATAAAGGATATGCGGGGGGTAGAAAAGTTAACAAATCTGAATAACCTGTTATTGTCTAAGATATTGAATGTTTTCTAACCAATTTACCTGGAAAAAGCAAAAAAGGTAAATACACATTCATTCACTGTTATTTCATCATGTCGTGGGTCTAAGAAAGAGGTTTTTATTTCCTTTTTTTTTTTCTATATATCCGAACTATACGAAAAAGTAGATGTATACTAAATTAGGCAAATTTTAATTAGCAAGAGTTGTTGTCATATGGCGCCAAAAAATGATAACGTTTTTTTTAAAGGAATACAATACAAAATTTGTTGGCCATAGAGGGGGTTTCTTTACCCCCCCCCTTTAGAGAGGAGGGCCATTTTTTTTTAAATAATATTAAAAATCAACAGCAACACTTACAACAAAAAAATTTACCTTGTTTGAAAGCCAGACCTCCGTTCTTTTATTATATTTTATTTTCAAATCAAGTTATTGATGTCCATAGTTTTTGTAAAAATAACTTTCAAACTCAAAATTATTAAAAAAAAAATTGAAAATTTTGTTTTTTGATTTTTCTTTTTAAATTTTTGCTTTTTCCAGGTAAATTGGTCAGAAAACATTCAATATCTTAGACAATAACAGGTTCAGATTTGTTGACTTTTCTACCCCCGCATCTCCTTTATTATTGACCCTAGAAAAATGTGAATATATCATTTTATAGACAATTTAATTGTCTCTAATTAAGTAGTATACACTTTTCACCTTACACGTTAGGTTGTGCCAATATTCACGAAAATCTAAAGAAGGGTACCATTAACTCCCCTCCTCAGTTTAGCTCGCGGTCCTGGACTTTGGGTATGTTATACCTGGGGCTTACCCCTACCATATACAAAAATAATCCAGAGGGCCTTTTTTTTTGCAAGCAAAATTCCTTCGTTGACTCTACTAGTAGGTACTGTTAGAAGGTTCCTGATTTCATTTAAATTGTTTCCTGCCGAGAATTAGACTGATATTTTTTGAGAAATAAATTATTTTGTTCATATTTCTATAAATGTATTGTGGTCCTTTTATAAACAAATTTCTATTAGCATTTATTGACTGGTTTGTATTCAAAGACTGCTAAATTCCAATTCTTAATAACTTTGGGCGGTTCGTATTGCAGAAATTTGCGGCAAGCCTAGTACTTGCCTAGCTTCTGCATATCGATTTTATTAGTCTTTTGCCGCAGAAAGCAAGCAGGCGGGAGTTTTTTTTGTTTTAATAATTTTGTGTTCGTAAACCATGTTTAGGCGATTTAAGGGCTTCTGCCTGACATTTGGAACGAAATATTCTGTGTACGCCAAAATTTTGGTTGTTACCTATCTGTAAACGTATAAACTGTTCCATTGAAAGATGGCTACGATGATTATGGGTTAAAAAAAAACTAAAAAAAAATCGTTTTCAGGCCCTTACGAACTTGCTCTTAGTTATTATCAAAATGTACATAGTTACATATTTAAAACAATTTTTTGTAATCCAATAATATTCGTTTTTAAAATATTGGTACGGAAAACACTTTTCAGAGGCGACTGTATACAAATTTAATGAACATTTGTTAGGCCGTTACAATCCGTTAATCTCTTTATTAAACTTTATTCAACTGGAAACAAAAAAATTGAGAGTGAAATTCTTATGCGAGGAAGTTAATTTGATACATTACGGGGGGCGGGGTTTTAACCCCCAAAACACCCCCCTGCGTTCGTGCCTGGCTATTTCTGATGTTTTATGCGGGATTCGTATAAATTACTGAAATAACTACTACATAATTTTATAGCATGATTTATGGGTTTTGGCTGTTAAATTATGAAATTAAAACGTTTACTTATTGACTTGACACTATACTTGAGAAACTACATTGTTGTTATTAATATCGAACGCGGGAGAGGTAGATATTTTAGGACCATGCCTAAGGCATGATTTTTCAGTGCGAGATCATTTTTTTTTTTTGAGTAAACCCCGAATTAAAATTGTGTTTTTTTTAGTCAATAGATGTAGATCTTGAGTCAATTCAAAAACATAGGTGAGTTGTTTCAGTATGACAACTAACTGAATAGATATTTCATAATAAAAAAAACATATTAAAAAAAACTAACGAAATAAATTCGGGGAGACAGTTAAGAATTTTCTTTTACCATAGTTCCATGTACTGATGACCGCCCTATTTCGGTAGTGAAAGAGTGTATATTGAAAGTTAAAGTTTATCCTACATTACAAGAAGTACTTTTGAGTTAATTCGGATTAAATTTATTTGTATGATTAACTTACTCTAGCTCAACTCAGAATTAACCTCAGCACAAAATAAATACATGTACAGGAACTGGGTAGAATATTCCTGCAACACCTAACCGCTTACTTACCCTTAGACATCTTATAACTTTCCCAAAAGTGTGCATGCAAGTCCTTGTTAGCACGACATGACTGTCATTCAAAAAATGGCCGACAAAATCGAGTATGCACGATTGTAGGTTACTATAACTAATCAAGAACTTGCGAAAAGATTTCGCTTATTGTGAACAATGCGAGAGAAAAATTTGTCTGGTGATTTTTATTATCCCGTATGCATATATGACGCTTTACAATGACATTGAACTAATCACAAAAGTAAAAATAAAACGATTAAGGTGGCTGAGTTTAAGTCATGTAGAGCCGGGTGAAAACCAAAGCTCCAGCCCAAAAAGTCGTTAAATCCACCCCGTTGGCACAGGCATGTGGTAGAGGACCTTTAACTAACTTGCCATGTGAAACTAGAGAGGGCTTGTTTGTTGAGGTTCTAGTTCACATCAGACTGTAATACCAACTTAAGTAATTAAGCCAGTGAGAAATACATAAGAACTTGGTGTATCTACTTCTGATACGCATGGTACTGATTCTGAGCCAGCACAAATGCTCAGCTCAGAGATATTTCTGGGGGTTGCTGATTATTGCAACAAATTGAAAGAAACTTGAGAATCGTGACTCGGTAGTTAGAAAATTCGAAGAATAACAGGTCAAGGCTAAAAGCTTGAAGAGATTATGAGAAGAAGACGAACACTGCAAACAGTGCCCGTATTTTGGATGCTAAGGCAGAAACCTACATGGAAAAGAAGAATAAGCTTAAGACTTTTAGTACCTAAAAAAAAAAAAACCTTTTAATCTTTTTGTTGCATCTTGGAGAAATCACAAAATGGCGTTTGTTTTTATTAAAGTATGGTAATAAATCTCTAACAGCCATTATTATTGACTTGTGTTTCAAAACTAGTTTTACGGCAAAACTAGTTCAATAGAGTTTTTGAGTCTGAAGTTTTGGATAAATCGGTATTATTCACGAAGGTATTAGTATCTTAAACTCCAAATATTGAAATTGGGATAAAAATACTTTCATATATAGGTATAGTATATGTAATACAGTTTTTACAAAACTTGCAAGTCGAAACCTCTATAAAACCTAGGGCTGGCAGACGTTTCGATTTTGGCGAAACAGTCCCGATATTTGAACCCTGTCCCGATATATGTCCTGATTTACAAAATGTTCCGATATTGTCCCGACTTTCCATTTTTACCTGCTATATAGGGCAATTATTAGTTTGGTGTCACAAACGAAATTCGAGGTTTTAACCAAAACCAACATTACGATAACCGATTTCCGACAAAAGACGTCCGTTGGTTTGTTTGTCTGTGCGTCCCGATTAATATCGAGCTAGAGCCTAAGCGAATTTTTTTTAAAAAAACGGCTATAATGGTTTTGATAAAACTTCGTACATATAAGCCCTAGAACAGTTTTTATAACACTAAATAAGTATTTGCCACTCCATCGACCTTGACGTTGGTGGGGGAGCTTATGTGGGGTTCTCCAGCAATCCAGCTGCGGAACCACGCAAACTAACAAAACTCAAACCTATGAACAACAATGGAAAGTACGACAAAAATTTAAAAAACAAAGCATTGGTACGGAAATGTGCCAAAACGTCGGCAGAAGTCACGGCTGCCGGCGCGGGCTTGGCTCCTTCGTTAACCGAAGGAGAGAAGTCGCCAGTGACAAGACTTTCCACGAAACTAAACATCGAAGACGAACATATGAACGAAACGGACAAGACCCTGACTGAGGAAGAAGAGGACCTTCTTCTCGACCCCTTTGCCAATCTCGGAATGAGAGATGGAACTAGTGTCGGAACAGTGGACATTGATGATATCAGGGTAGTTCCAATCTTTCAAGATTGTCAACTTTCTAACCCACACCCTAATGCAGGGCCATCCAAAAGAGTTAGGAATGACGACACAATATCTCCAAAGAACTCCTCACCAGAAAATAAGAGGAAAAAGGCTAGGTTTTCGAAGGTGACCGCAGAGGTCCAACAGGCGGCAATTGCCGACTTTGGAAACCCATCACGGAAACTGACGGAAGACCAGTGGAAACTCTTGGAGACTAGAATACTTGACGAGTTGAAAGAGGCTATCGTTAAGAATGGGCCACTGCCCCTCTTCGGTACCATCCAAACCCTGCAAGGATTCAAGCTTTTAGCATGCGAGGATAAATATACCTATGTATGGCTCCAAGACTTCGTGAAGAAAACCAATTTTCCCTGGCAAAATGCTGAACTCCGCCTTATTAATAAGGAGGAGATCAGTCACATTACTAGGCCTAAGGCGAAATTGGTTATTAAAGGACCTGTAATCCCGAGGGACCGTATCGAAAGATATCTCAGATCCCTAAACACCGAACAACTCAGTCAGAACTGGGATGTTGTCGATGTGGGAGAACAGACCGCCGAAGGGACAGAAGTGACGTTACTACTTAGGCAAAAATCGTTGCCACTTCTACGAAAAATTGGTTTCAAGCTTCGCATTGGTAGTAAAGCTGCCAGTGCCAACCTAGTCTATCTCTTGGAGAATAGACAAATTGACGTCGCCCTCGTGCAAGAACCCTGGTTAGCAGGAGGCAAAATCAGAGGGCTGAATATAAAAGCAACCATATTGTACAAATCTGCTCAGGTGGGAAGAAACAGTAGCTTTAGAACGTGTATCGTAACTAGAAAACAGTTTAACCTTTTTCTTCTATCCAAATACAGTAATTTAGATCAAACGGCCGTCAAGTTGGAGAGAGATGGTCTGCCACCGCTCATTATAACATCATGTTATATGCCTGGGGACGGGACGGAAGGGCCACCAGCTGAACTAACATGCCAGTTAGTACTTCATGCTGCGGAAAAAGAACAAAGTAGAATCGGATAAAACAAACCACAAGACCAATAAAGACGATACTTATGTTTCTTGAAAGGCACGTATTTTTATTAAGTTAGGTTTATAACAGCTTATTTCAAATGTCCCTTGGAAAAAGTTATTCCCCAACAAAGTATAAGTGACTTTGACCATTTTATTATGGAAGAATCCTTTCCTAACTCCGATAATCTTTTCACATTGGTCTTGTTTTAAGCAGCAAGATTTTTCCGTTTGTATGTAGGTACATCTTCTTCTTATTTAACCTTTTTTCTATATACTCTTTCATCATCGGTTTACGTCGTCATCTGGAGTGGCTGATAGCCTTTTCTAGTTTCATCCACCTCTTTTATGATAATTCCTTACTGGGAAGACCAATATAAATTGGTAATCTTTGATTTCTGTAGACTGTTAAAAGCTTCAGATTCTAGTTCATTTTAATTTAATTTAAATCCTCTGGTAAACTCCAGGTATAGTGGTTCAAAATTTCTTTTCATTCGACAGTCGGGACATTCGGTAGAACTTGGAACTTTTCAGCAAAGCTTTTGGGATACAAAACTGCTGAAACAGGGCTATTGAAATGCTTTGAGACCTAGTTATCCTGCTAATGACTGCAGCCTACTGCATAAATTTGAAGGTCTTAAACTACGATCTTGAAATATATTGCCAACTGCATACTCTTAATTCGTTAGCTATTAACGTACTTGATCATCCATATTTCATGCTTCTCGTGTATCTCTCGTAACCCGAAAGTTTAACGCGGTAGAACAATTATACCGATGACAGTTCCTAAATACCTGGAGGTCTATATAAGGACAATGAGACACCAGGCCGGATATTTCTAGTCCGGTAAACAAAACTATTTCTAAAAAAAAAAAATAGAGTGACAATATACTCGTATAATATAAATTTAAAATTTGTCTGTAAGTTTCCAACATTAATGACTGAAACATTTTAAAAAGATCTGGATACTCGGTGCATTTTATGACCCAAGCACCTCTTGAAACCCAAAATGGATGACCTAAAATAGACAATTGAAAAATGGATGGCCGGAAAACGGATGACTGGAAAATGGACGGATGGAAAACGGACGGGCAGTAAATGGCATGGATGACTACAAGTATATTTCCAAATGCAATGAGAAAAATCGAAAATTACCTACGAAAATTTTGTTCCCCACAAAAAAAAAAGTCCAAAAGAGTCAAATCGCAGTCCGATGCGGCCAATTCACATCGCCAAGAATTTGGTGCGCAAAAGATCGGTTGTGGCATGCGCTTTTTGTCAATGTGCGCCATCCTGCATGATCCGGAGGTCGCTCGTCCAAATCCATGTCTTCAATTTCAGTAAAAAAAAATGGACACAACTGGATCGCACAAATTTGCTCTCGTAGCTTACAACTTGAATGCAGCTTAAAATTGACAATGTGCATATATAGTGGTTCTATAACATTATGATATCATTAAAAAAAGTTTAAAAAACAATTTAAAATATAAATTATTACTGTAAATTAATGTAATTTTTTTTTAATAGCTAAAACGGAAAGAGCTCAAAAAAAGTATACTATCTGATTTGTTTGATAAATATGAATTTATGAAAAAAAAACTTCAAAAATCGTTAGAGCGGTTTTTTTAAATAATTTTTTATATATAAAAATTCTTCAAAATTAAAAAAAATTAAATTTGGTATGCCAACTTTTAGTATTTAATAAAATATAATTTTTCACAAAATTCAAAAAAAAAATCATTGATATTGAATTTTCAAAAAAAAATTCAAAATGTTAACTGTCGTTATTATAGTAGCTCGTTATTTTTTTTTTTCAAAATCGTTACAGCCGTTTTTGAAATAAATCAATTTTTGTATATTGGTTGTATGGCAGGAACCTTTATTTTTTGAGCTAAAAAAAAATTCAATTTCCCCTCTAGGGAATCCCATAAGAACCTAAAGTCCAAACTTTGAAGAAAATCGCTTTAGCCGTTCAAGCTGCAGGTCGAGGTACAGACAGACAGACGGACAGACAGACAGAATTGCCACACCCACTTTTTTCGCGTTCTCTATCATCGTAATTTTAGGGAAAATTTTTTTTTCGCACAAATCCTAAACTTGCTCTATACTACGTATATCGCAAGTAAACAAGTCGGTTAACATGACTCTGTAACGCCTACCGTTCATCGAAACGTTGTTCCCAGCCTCATTTTCGAAGAAAAATAGTCAAATGATGCAACCACTCTATAATCTGCACCAAACTACTGTCACTCAGTGGAGGCATAATGCATTGGCTTCTCATCAATAAATAAAGTGCGGGTTTTCTGATATCTGATCCACAGAGATGCACCAATTTGTTTAGCATTGCAGGCGCGTGGTGGGTGCTTTATTTTAACTAAAACTATTTTTCAAAAAACTCACTTTGGAAATAAGTTTTCACTATTTTTCCCAACGTTTTTCAAGTGTATAGCGACTCATTTCGTTCCGCGAAAGTATGATACTGACTTTCTGTTAAGATTTTCGAGCGGGAAACAACTGTCAGTGTCAAAATAATCCATGATTTAAAAAGAAACAACTAGATAGCACATGCTTTATACATAGCTGGTTCTTATTAACACGTTCGTATACCTAACAAATAACACTATCCATATAAACGTGTGTTCCACTAAACTTCCAAACTACCATGTTGTCTGCCAATGTCAAAAACTAAATAGCCATTGATTCCCATCATTACAGAAAGATATCAAACAAATTAAGCAAGCATTCAATATACAAAGAAAAAAGCAACATAACAAATGGATAACAATTTATTTTGCATACTTGTATATCAACCTCAAAAGGACCATCAAGGAAACTCACTTAACCTTTAGTATTGAAATATACAAAGCTAGAATTTGAAAGTGACATTCAAATAGCTACGTTTAATGTATGTATATAAATTCATCCTTTATACTCATTTTTTGCATCAAACAAATTTCCATTTGTTCCTTTTTGTTGACCTCAAATAGAGCCAATTCTAAAATGTTTCCACTCTGAGGACCTCTACCGTCTTCTTTGATTAGCCTTTTATATATTTATCTTGGCTCCAAAATGGTTATGAGCCGGACGGAAGGGACAATTTTTGTATTACCTATGTATGTATTCGTATAAACGTTTATCTCCTTTGAAACGGAAAACCATGAGAAAATTTCTTCAAACCAATTTCCGGAAAGACTTTGTGTGGGACAATACTATGTATAATGACTTACAAAAATACTCCAACACTCGACTCTACCGAGTATACGAGTATGAATGTCGAATCTATCAGAAAAGTAACCATTTCAATTTGGCAATGATATTTAATAAATGTTTATATGACCGGAATGTCTAATTGTCATATCGAACCTAATTCACCATTTGTGAATGTGAATACAGCCTGGATGCTGATGCCATATCACGTTGGTCTTTCACATTCCCTTACAGTTGTATACAGATTGAATGTCATGCCTGTGTTTGCTTCAAAAATCAAAAGAATCGAAACGTTCTGGAATTTCGTATCCAAAAAGGCAAAAGAAGTTGGGTGTGTGGTGCAATATATCCATTGGCATGTGTGAGAGGAGGTATATTGTATAAATTATATGGCTTATATCTAAAACCTTTTCAAAGTCATCCTTCTCAAATGATTCTCCATAATATGGTTTGATTTTATATATAAAGTTCGAAAAGAATTTCTCTCACGCAATCTGCATACATAACATATACATATGTAGTTATATTTATCTAGTCGAAGGAAATGCAGTCAACTGGAAATAGGGTTCGTTCCAAAAACCTAATTTTTTCATGACTGTATACCTATGGATGGCGCCCAATGTGGGGAGTTTGGGAAATCAGGATTTCCTTCGAACTTATAGGTACATCCTTAGCCGGTGAACTTGGTCTTAAAATAATTTTAAGGCAAATAAACCGAGTAGAGTACAAGGTACAGTTTGTGAGTACCCTCATCTACTGCTGTACGTATATTAATAGCCCCAATAAACCTACCAACAGAAAAGAGGTGCTGGTACACATATCAGATATCTGATGGAATGGGCTATCAGGCGATACCCATACACATGGTCTTGTATTGAACTGACCAAGTGGAAAGCTAAAGATAGAAAATGAGTTCATATTTTATTGAACCGAATTTTTAGATAACTGTAATGGAGCGAATTATTATATGACCTTGCAAAAATACTACACACAAAAATAAAAGCAGCCCTTTTGAATTCTTAGAATGAAACTCATGAATTCAATGGAATACCATAACAGTAAAAGCAGTCTTTGCCATGGAAAGAAGAGAAAATTCTTATTTTGATGTCAAATGTTCGTTTTGAGATTTCGAAGGGGTATGCAACTTTAGTGTGGCAGAAATTGATTTTTTTTTTTGTTTTAAAATTTAAGACTATAACGAAATGCAGAAAAAAGTAAAACTTTGTGGAAAGTGTAAGAGTGCCAATACCTACATATCAGAATATGAAATGTAGTTGAAATTTAAGTGGATTTAATTACGCTTGAGTTGTAAGCTTGTAAAACTAGAAAATATATTCCAGTGATTTGAAAGAACTTGACAGCGTGATTAGCATGGAATGCGATAATAAGCATGAACGTATGGGTTGAAACAAGAAAGAAATTGCACGAAAGCAGGATCTTTTCTCCAAGTTGAGGCGAAATCTTCAATTTTACACAAAATTTAAAAAAAAAATTATGAACCCATTTTCAAGATATTGAATTTTCAAAAAAAAAAATGTTACTAATTTTTGTTTTCAATCCAAAATATATTGAAATTGTTCAAAATAAAATACAAAATTTGATTGAAATCGATGAATTCATTTACGAGAAATTTGAAAATGAAAAAATAGATTATATGACAGGAACGATTATTATTGGCTAACATTTTTTTGCGAAAATATTGACCATACTCTTTATAGTTATTCATACTTTTTTTTATCAATTAAGACTGAACCTTTTATGAATCATTGCTTCCTGTGAAATATACGTTTCTATGTCTATCCTCGTTGCTTGTAACGTGAATTTATATCTGCTTGTGAAAGAATATAAGTGAAAATATAGTTTTATGTCAAACAATGAAAAATACATAGGAAGATGATGACACATTTAAAATTTTGTTTATCAAGAACTTTTGCATTTTGTTTTGTTGATCCCGTATTTTATATGCTCTTTTATATTTCGCTCAATTGAAATTGAAATGCATGCAGTGGAAGCTGTTTAATTTTCATATTCATCTTTACAAAGAAATTTGAATTAAAATGCATTGAAGTGGTTGGAGGAACTAAGTACTTTGAGGCCTATTATTCAAAAGTATGCAGTCGCAAGGATTTGATTTTGTAGATATTTTACTACTTGATTTTTAATGTCATGTGAAATAGTAAAGTAAATATTGCTTTTAATAAAACAATTTTACATACAATTTTATAAACAAAGGAAAATGAACACCGTCCGTTTTTACATCATTCCTAAAAGTTTATAAAGTCAAACTGGATTCACCATGAATGGTTTTTATAATTTGAAATGTGTAATCTACTAACTCTTTCCCAAAATCACATATGTACATACATAGCTAGTTAGAATCAAACAATTCTGAAATGAATTGAGTCTTGTACTTGTAGCGTAGGTACCTTTGTGAAGAGAAAATATTAAACTTTCATGTTTAATACTCTATGAACATCCATGTGTGGGTGCACCTGATAAAACCTTATTCAAACAATAAGTTTTTACGTACTTTACTTTTGATGTCGGTATCAGTACAGGTATGTAGTTGTTACAAAATAAACCCTTAACCACAATTGAAAAAGTTTTTTTGCTTGTTGAATTTAAATTGAAGGTTTATGCGTTCGCCATGACCTAACCAATATATTTATGAACAAAAGTAAGTAGCTTTTTACTTGAATGATTAAAAATGGCTTATTCATACAACAAGTTGTGGTCTGGTTCTGGTCTGTCGTTTGCGAGTTGGTCGTTTGAGTTTTTAAATATAAAATTTGTTACACCTTGGACCTTGCAACACCGACCGGCAACGACGTTACATAGCGCAGTTACATAGCGAAGCGACTAAGAAAAAGTTTAGTTAAGAATACTTTTAGGAGCACGTTTGTAGTAGAATAAAAAAATTCAGATAGTGTAGGTAGGTATGCCAGATTATTTGGATTTTGTGGCAAAGTGTTTGAGTCAATCGAGTTGAGTCATTGTTACATTATACGTTTTTTTAAAATGTTGATATCTTATAAACAGTGAGTCGCAGGCAAAAGACCTACATGTTTTGTATGAAATACTTTTCGATAACACTTATAGCTTGTCCATCAGGAATATTAGATTTGTACTCCGTAAAAAATCTTAGAAAGCTGAATTTCGGTATACATATTCTGTGAAACATTCTTAGTAAGCCCAGAGAGTTCCCCATCGCATCGGTAAGTTGGATGCAAGCGAAAAACTGATGTTTTCGACTTTCAATCTTGAATAACTATTGATACCGACAGGATCTGATAGTGGACTTTTGCGATAGTTTTGCTTTTACCAAAATAAAGCCAATTCCCTTTAAGTATATTCACTTGGAGGCCTTTGGCAGTAGAACAATTTGCCTGAGCTATTAGCTCATCAAGAACGGGTTCTATCAGGTTTTCTCAACAATGGCTCTAACGATTTTTAATTAAACTTCCATATATATTAAATTTGAATCAGTTATTTCAGAAACAACATAAGTCAGCTTTTCACAATTTTTTATTTTGCAATTTTCCCATTTTTGAATAGTTATTCGTCTTTTGAAGAGATATTACACATGTTCTTGTTTCTTGTTCCGAAGAAAAACGACATAAGCCATTGACTTATGCTGTTTCTCCACAAAACGTTCTACTTAAGTCAACTTACTGTTAGCGTATTTTGTATAGACGACCTTCGAGACAAAACTGCGAATTTTTTTTTTTACCATGAATGGACCGCTGGAAAGGGCCCGAATGAAGTGTGCTCTTTTTTAAATCAATTTTTTGAAAGTAACATGAAGGATGTCCAGGAGTTGCATATTTTTCCAGATGGCTGTGGTGGTCAAAATAAAAATCACACAGTGATAAGATTTTAGTCATCTTTAGTAGCTTTAAAAAGTTTAAGACTATTGAACAGTATTTTCCTATACGAGGACATTCCTTTTTACCATGTGATAGAGACTTCGCAGTCCTAAAACGTAAAATTAAAAAAACTGATACTGTTCAAGAATATGCCGATTTGATACTGTCTTCTTCAGTATCAACAAAATTTACAGTCATTTTACCAAAAACGGCTGACATCATCGACTACAAAAGCTGGTGGCCACGCTTTTATAAAAGAAACATGCTTTCAATGGAGTCCATTGGAAGACATGTGGCTAGAGAAAATAAGTATACGTTTACTATAAGTAAATTTTCTCAGTTTTCCCACTCGGATTGTTATGATTAAACAGTTGTTATGAGAGACTTTATTAACGGTTTTACAAGTCATACATTTAACCTGGGAAACCTTTAAAGAGATGAACTGGTAGCTCTGCTGCAAGCCCTTGCTTATCCCTCTGTAAAGGTGCCAATCAATATTAAGAAGATGAATGACATACAAAAAACTAAAATCGTATCTACCAGGAGACGTTAACATTCAAGAGTACTATGATGAGATTTCCGCTTGGCCAACTTGCGAAAAGGATTGTCCAATCGATACAGATCAATAGTATTTTCTTTATATTTTTGTAAGCATTTTGTCTTGTTTTAAAGCTTATAATAAAACAAAAGTTTCACCAAAAAAGTTTGTTTATTTCAGAAACGACATAAGTCAAGCGACTTTAAATGCTTAAAAACCGGTTAAGACTCAAAAAAAAGCCAAACAAATAAGCGGTTTTTAAATGCATCTTAAGCCAAATTATAACTTTGCATACTCAAAATGTTGAGTTTTGTGGAATTTTATCATATAAAACAGTTTTCTGTTGCTCCTGAAAAGTTAATGTTCATTGACTTATGTTGTTTCTTTAATAACCGATTCATTTATATAACAGTTTAAATAATACTGTAAGCTGTGTTTTTGTCAAAAAAAAATCGAATAATGGAGATTAAGTTTTGGGTTTTTTTTTGAACAAAATGCCTTTTTGGACATTCTCGAATATATTCCATTCAGCAAACCTAATATGTAATAGAAGTTCTGCTTCGAAATTGGGTTCATTAATATATTTCAGATGAATTTTGTTTTAATCCAGCTCTTGAGATATGTAAGGGAGAAGAGGGAGACTTGATCCCTTTTGCATTTTTTGTATCATAACTTTAGATTTACGTTTTTTTAGAAGCCTTTTTCCTATGTTAAAATAAAGAAACACTTATTAGCTTCCATTTTTGCATAGAAAAACCACTAAGTTGTGAATATTTAAAGCGCTGTTTAACAAAAATTGAGAGGAGTCAAAAAGATCAAGTCTCCCACTTCTCCCCTATTTGTTATTTTAACTTTTTGATAAAGTTTGTAATTTTTAAAGTTTGGAATTTTTCGTCCATTGTAGAACACTGTCATATAACAATGAAAATATTACATTCAAATTTTTAATGGCATCGAACCGACGAAAAGTTGCAAATATAATTCAATCAGCTATGACGATAAGGATGTTTTTTTTCTGAAATTTGTTTGTTCGTCAGTTGTTGTTTGTTCTACTACTTGATTTACCCCGAAATTGTCTTTCTTCGGGTCGTTGTAAACAATTCCGAAATTCTTCACAATCCAGTTTTGCATTCCAATAAAATACGATCCCAATTTTTACGAATCAGCTTCGAATCGGAGATCAAACTATTTTAATTTCGAATTCCAATGCCAAAAGTGATGTCACTGACTTTAAGAATAACGCTTCTTTCATTTATAGCCCTCAGAACCTTGCACCAAATCGCAAATATCAGGATACATTTAAATTTGTGCATTTATTTGAAGCGCCATTCAAATCTTTTCCAGTTTCTGCAGTTAAAATGAAAAATGAAGAAACGATTTAACTTATAACTTCAAATTTCCGGGGCCCTTAAAAATCCTTCCTGTCGGCACTGACTATACACCGTCAGTGTCTTTCTGTATTCTAGTTGTTAGTTAAAGAAGTTAGTGCGACCCAGTCGTACATTCTTCCGTATTCCCAAAACCAAAAATGAATGAGAAAAGTATCACAAAAACTCTCGAAGAGAAAGAGAAATCAAACAAAATTTAAACCAAATTCAAACCAAATAATCAAAAACCATCTTATTGACCTCGCAAACTAACTGCATTCTGTAGTCTCTCTTCTCTTTATTTTAAATTGCAGCTTACTTTATCCATCAATGATCAATACGAACAAAGAAATAAAACTTCAATAACTTCAAAAACTATTTTTAAATTGTAAGGAAATTTAAAAAGCTAAGAAAATGCATACTTACAAATATATTATATTCTATTAACCTTATTTGTTTTTAAGTTTGACACAAAAATAAAAAAAAAAACAAAAAAAAAATTAAACTCAAAGTCAGCCCTTCTTGAACAGACATCTTTTGTTTTAATTCTATGTCAAGAAGAATGAAAGGTTCAAATTTAAAATCCAAAATAAAATAAAACTTTTTCCTAAGAACAAACACATTATTTCTGATATGGAGTTTGGTTGAAAAAGTTTTTTGTTTTAATTAAAAACCGAAGAAGGAAACGATAGTTCAATTTAGTTCATATAAATAAACCCAATCAGAGCACCGTCTCTTCATTACATATATAATTTATTAACGATCTCCACAAACTTCAAGTTGCCCAAATTAAACTTTATCCGCACAGAATATTTTAACCCAAGAACTGTAGTTGGTATTGGTTTATCATATAAACAATCGTGTGACCATTGTGTGTTAAGCAGCTTCATTGTTGGTTTACATTGTCGATCAACATGCACGTGTTGAAGTGTATACTGCCAGGTTTCCATGGAAACGAAAAAAAAAAAAAAAAAAAAAAAAACAGTATTTAACACCCCTATTACTTACTTACTTAGGTCCTCGGACCTATTACGTCCGTGATGTTTCCCTTACGGGACATAAGGCCTCCACTACACCTACGTGCCATCGTGTACGATTTCTTGAAATATATTTCAGCTCTCTCCAACTGTTCCCCAGTCGTGCCGATTCCTGTTCGACCGTTCTTCGCCATGTACTTCTAGGCCTACTTGTCTTCCTTTCTGTGTGAGCGGGTTCCACTGCATTGCTTGAGATGCAATGCACCGATCGCCTTTTCGAAGCGTATGGCCAATGCACTGCCACTTTCTTCTTCGTATAATCGCATGAAGTTCGGCATTGGAGATACGGTTGGGCCAGAAAATCCTCAAGATGTTTGGTAGACATCTATTAACGAAGGTTTGCAGCTTTCTAGTGACAGTGTCAGTGACTTTCCAAGTGCTGCAGCCGTAAAGCAGAACGGATTCAACATTGTAGCGGAACAGTCGTAGCTTGGTCTTTAAGCTAAAAGAGTTGTTTCTTCATAATTTGGACAGCATTCCAAACGCAGCCTTTGCTTTTCTGATTCGGCTGTTTACGTCCAGTTCAGTTCCGCCACCCGTAGAGACAATACTCTCAAGATATTGGAAATCCTTTACCATCTCTACCGGTTGTCCAGAAATATTTACTTGAATTAATGAGGAAGTTCCAAGGCTGATCCTTTTAGTTTTTGCTGAGTTGATCTTAAGCCCTACGATTTCTGCTTTTCTCTCCACCCTTGTTGTCATTTGATGGAGATCCATGATCCTATGAGAGAGTAAGCATACGTCGTCCGCGTAGTCGAGATGTTTGAGATGAGATTGCAGAGTCAACTGAATTCCTCCATTTCCATTTGACAAAGCTGCTTGCAGTACGTCACTTATCACCAACAGGAACAGTATTGGTGACAGTATACAGCCTTGCCTAACTCCACGTTGGATTTCAAACTCCTCTGACAGCCTACCTTTGTGCACCCCTATTGCGATTGTCAATTAATCAAAAATTAATCGATTTTTGCTAATATTCTTGTAAATTACAACGGCCTGCATCATTCTTAATGACCAAAACTTTAAGCGGTTGGCTTGTTTAATTTCAGTACATATTTATCAACTATCAATCCATGATTGACAATCGCAGTATCGGTGTAAGTACACAAATCAAAATAGAAAACAAAATACATACTTTGGCCACTGACAGCGCATGCGCAAAACAAATGTGTTTCATCAACATGTGTTTAATCAGTGTGTATTAATCAACATTGATGATTTCTATTCATTTTAGTGGGGTTTACGTTTGGGTCAACAGAAATTTCTCGACTCTGTTGATCCACAGGTACACATCAACTCAACATTGTTGATCAGCACTGTAGATTTACACAAATCAACATAACGCTGCTTAACACTAACAAGATCATTATAAGGAAAAAATGCAAAACAAAATAATTTTGTACACATTTTAAGTTCAGGGGATTTTTTTTTTTTAAATAATTTACGGGGTCCATCTCTTCGCCGTTAAAGATATTATGTTATTTAAGTTTAGTGATATATTTACGAATAACAAAAAATATGGCTTTCGTTGTCACTGACATTGTTTTGTGCACACAAAAATTAAAAAGTTTGGCCACTTTTTTTTTGTCATCAGTCATCACCAATTTCTTTGCTGAACTTATAATATGTCATGACATATCTCACATCCCGTTCTCACCCATTTATTACTCAATACCTTGATTTCACTCATTTTTTTATTTATATTTTAAAAGTTCTTGGATATATTTTATTTAAGTTCGTGGTACATATAACCTGCTCACTGTCTTGATATAAAATATAAAACGGTGATTTATCTTCCTTTTTACTTGCGATATACGTAGTATAGGGCAAGTTTAGGATTCGTGCAAAAAAAAAATTTGAGATAACAATTTTCCCTAACATTACGATGATAGATAACGCGAAAAAAGTTGGTCTCGCAATTCTGTCTGTCTGTCCGTCTGTCCGTCTGTCCGTCTATCCGTCTGTCTGTATGTACCTCGACCTGCAGCCTGAACAGCTGAAGCGATTTTTTTCAAACTTTGGACTTAAGGTTCTTATGGGATTTCCTAAAAGGGAAATTGAATTTTTTTTAGCTCAAAAAATAACGGAACCTGCCATACAACCAATATACAAAAAGTAATTTATTTCAAAAACGATTTTGAAAAAAAAATTAGGAGTTACTGAAATTACGACATTTAATATTTTGGTAAAAAAAAAAAATTATAACGGTTTTTAACGGTACCTGTCATAGAACCGATTTTTTTTTAAATTTCTCGTTAACGGCTAAACCGATTTGAACCAAATTTTTTGTGTGAGAGGTGCTTTACAATTTTGTATATAAAATTTTTCAAAAAAAAAATTTTTGGATTTTAAAAAAAATGTTGAAATTTTTTTTTTGAATATTCAATATTTTGAAAATTGGTTGTTTATTTTTTTTTTTTCAAATTTTGTGAAAATTTAATTTTCTTAAAATGTCAAGAATTTTTATATATAAAAAAATATTAAAAAAAAAACCGCTCTAACGATTTCAATTTTTTTTTTTTTAATAAATTCATGTTTATCAAACAAATCAGATGGCATACTTTTTTTTGAGCTCTATCCGTTTTAGCTATTAAAAAAAAAATATATTAATTTATAGAAATAATTTATATTTTAAATTGTTTTTAAAACTTTTTTTAATGATATCATAATGTTATAGAACCACTATATATGCACATAATCAAGTTTAAGCTACATTCAAGTTGTTAGCTACGAGAGCAAGTTTGTGCGATCCAGTTGTGCCCATTTTTTCTTATATTCTTCATTTCTTTTATTTTTTTTTAATATGGTCACCGTAATCATTTTAAGCCAGGGAATACAATATAAAACTTTATATAGTGCATAACCATTATCACTGTCCTTAAGTTTTTTTTTTTTCTTCCAAGCTCTCTCTAATGTGCCAAATGGAAAATCACACAACAGCCTTCAACCCACCACAACCAACAGCACTTCAGTTGCATTGGGCTCAAAAAATTAAGTCCAAAGAATATTGTTAGATTTTTGCATTGTGTGCGGTAAAGGATGATCTGAAAACTCAACCAACAAAAAGAAAAGTAAGAACTTAACCCGTACCTACACACAACAACTGCTTGTACTATTATACTATACAATTCGTTTTACGGAAAAGAATTTTAAAAAAGGAAACCACACTGACAAGTTTGTTTCATTTTTAATATTTTATTTAGATACATTTTTATTTAAAAATGGAGCTTTACATTTTCTTACGTTAAAGCCTTAAAGTGGGGTTTTCTTTTAAATTTTATTATAGAAAATGAACTAGGGTGGTCGTAATAATGATTTTTGTTAGTCCTTCATATTTGGATGGGCCTAAATTAGATCCAAATCAAGATGAAATAACTCTCAATATTGTTCAGATTTTTATTTCAGAGAGCGAGTCGAAATTCTGGTTTTCAAATCCTTCTTTTCAAAATTCTGCATATTGTTACAAAAATTCTGCTTTTCAAAATTATGTTTTTTTTTCGATTCTCTTTTACATAATTCACCTTTTCAATTACATACCTATTTTTAAATAAATATAAAGGTCATTGTCTTATTTTGAATTACGCACCCCCTCACACTTATTTGTTCTAAATAAATAAAAAAAAAAAATCCAGTAAAATGTAAGCTCTTTATATTAACGTGAACCCGGCCCCCAAGACGTCTGAAGTCTTATATGGGAAATCCCATGTATTTTTGTAAATTCAAATTTGAAAAATCTTAACTTTGGTAATGATTGATACAAAAATTTAATTTTGGAACACATGTAGTCACTTTTGTCATTTTTATAAAAAAAATTTACAACAGTTATTTCCCAACTTATAGCTATTTTAACAAAAATATCCTTTTTTATTTAATTTTTAATTTTAATAAATGTTGTAATTTTTTTTTAATACATTTTTTTGAACATGACAAAAGTTACTACATGTGTGCAAAAATTCAATTTTTTTTTTATCAATCATTACTAAAGTTATGAATTTTTAAAGTTGGATGTACAAAAAATACATGGGATATTCCATATAAAACTTCAGACATCTTGGGGGACTCTTAATCAAAAGTTACAACCATTTAAAGTCTATCAGTCGTGGTTTTAAGATAAATGAAAATAAATTCCTTTTTTTTATTTTTGGTTTTTTTAATTGTTTATTTTATGATTTTTCTTGTATTCATTTATAAAAATTGTTCAAAATGTGCACGTATGCAAGCTCGACAGCGTTTAAGAAACTTTCTTTTTTAAATTTCTTGTGCTTGGTGAGTTGCTTATTTCTGCAGCAGAAACCTGAATACGTTGCTGGAGTTTACGTATGTTTGAAATGAGCTTAGCATAGACTTTCCAACGGAGTAAGGTCTGGTGACCGAGGTGGCCATAAAATTGGTCCACCACGACCAATCCATCGTTCATGGTAAGAATTGACCAAAAAAACGTCTCATATTAATACTGTAATGAGCTGGGCAACCGTCGTTTCGGCGCGGCGTCGTTGCAGTATTATGAAAAGTGGCATGCCTTCCAACAAAAACAAATAGCCTATTTTGCAGAAAATCTAAATAAATTTAACTATTTAGTGTATTTAGTTCAATGGGCCCTATTTTGTGGCCATTCAAAATACCAGTCCACAAATTTATTTTGAATTGGTATTGGGAACTTTTTTCTCGCACAGAATGCGGATTTTCTAATTGCCAACTATGGAAGTTATGCAAGTTGACAAATCCATTTTTTTTTTGCAAGATCTTATTCACAATATCTTATCGAAAAAATCCGGTTGCTGTTGTTTTTTTTTGGCAGTAGAGTTTGAACACGTTGCAAATTGTCCTTGTCCTAGACTTCTCCCTGGTGTACTGCCCTCCAAATAAGCCAAGTGAACCCGTATGAAAAGGCGATGGTCAGGATGGGAAGCATTTGGGAACCTCTCAGCATATGTTCTGGCTGCTGCTTTGGCGTTTCGTCACCATTCTCCATGAATGTAATGCATTGAAGCATATTCCCGTGGCGTGTAAGACATTTTAAATTAATTTTTCTTTCAATCAACGTTTTAGAAAAACCAAAAAAAAGACAATAATCTCACTTTGAATAAGCGCCATTACTTTCGAACGTTTTGAAATTCTTACCAGCCATTTCCGGAAAAAATAAATAAAACATTAGTAAAAGGATTGGCCAAGCGTGGCGTCGCAAATTGTTAGTGAAATTAAGTTGGTTTAGGGAAATTATTTATTGAAATTGATATTAGATGTCGCTAATATTATAACGAAGCAAGAAAATATGGGTTAAAGTGTCGAAAGTAAAAAAAATAAAAAAAAAAAAAACAAAAATAAAACAAAAATAAAACAAACACCTAGAAAAACCAAAAAACTAAAAAAAAACAAAGAATAAAAAAACAGCAATAAAAAAAAGAAAACAAAAAAAAAGGAATTTATTTTAATTTTTCTTAAAACCACGACTGATTGAGTTTAAATCGTTGTAACTTCTGATTTAGAGTCTGCATTGGTAGGATTTATACCTTTTTAGAAAATCCAAAGGCAAGGCAATTTTTTAAAAGTAAGAACTTGTATTCGAGTCATACGATTTTTTTTCAGGACGCTCTTTCAAAGATTGAAGTAAAAAAACAATTTTGATCAAACTATGACTTTATCTAGTAATTTTTTAAAAATGGTGTATAAAACCAAAATTATTG
Organism: Melangyna quadrimaculata; assembly: GCA_949320155.1. Lineage (NCBI taxonomy): Eukaryota > Metazoa > Arthropoda > Insecta > Diptera > Syrphidae > Melangyna > Melangyna quadrimaculata. The sequence continues at coordinate 42,319,193 of OX439485.1, read as the reverse complement.
GAATGCACGAAAAAAGTCTTATAATTGTCAATGTTTAAATTTAAAAATAAAAGAAAATAAAAAATCAATTATGGACGGGGTGCGAAAAACAGTTGTCCAAAGTAGGGGTTCGGGCCAGTTTCAAAAAAAATCCGTTACTCGAAAACCGTTATGGTTCGGGATAAACAAGTTACCAAATTCTGAAAGTTCATGACCTGGCCTATCACCATATTCAGTTTGGACCATCCTTTACGGGACGCCCTGTATATTTACACTCATCCCGGACTCACTGTAACACATTATCTTAATATAACATAAACAATATTATTCGACGGGGCATCAAGTGCTCAATAATGACCAATGTCACATTCTCTCAAAAATGCATGCATGAATTTTGGCGAATTTGGTGTTTTATAGACAAACATATTATTTAATATTAAAAACCCGTGAACGCAATAATTTTCCTTTCTTCCTTTCATATTCCAGTACATTCAAATTCAATAGACTATTTGATGTATTTCGTTTTTACTAAAAATAAAAGTTCAATCATTTTTACTGTTTAAAAAATTTCATCTTGTTTTGTTAATGTTGTATTATAAACATAGAACAACTATTCACATAGTTCAACTTTAACAAAACTATACTTACGAGTGGAGTTGTCAAATATTCAAATTCATAATCATTTTTCAGGGTTTGAGAAAGGCACTGTTTTAAGTGGTAGTTGTTGTTTTTTGGAAGTTAATATTTAGAATTTCAGCCTATTCCTTTTGACTGCAAAAGTGCGGAATTTAGACAGCAAATTCAAATTTTAATAGCATATGATATGGATTTTACTAAGAGTGTAATGATTTCTGCGATAGTTGGCAAAACACGAAATTATTCTAGCTAGCGCATTAAAATTACTCTAGGTAAAAACAACAGAACTATAAATAAGCCAGCAATTCAACAGGCAAGCTGTTCGTTTTATGTTTTTTTTTTATTTTACCAAAGGAGATTTTACTGAGCTAGCTATAAAATTAAACGTTCCTTATACATATACAGGGTGGCGCACGAATCATGCTACAATAAATACACGTAATAAATTTTTTTCTGTGTGAGTAATCGGCTTATTTTTTACTTGCAATATACGTAGTATAGGGCAAGTTTAGGATTCGTGCAAACAAAATTCGAGATATTAATTTTCCCAAACATTACGATGATAGAGAACGCGAAAAAGTGAGTCTCGCAATTCTGTCTGTCTGTACCTCGACCTGCACGGCTGAAGCGATTTTCTTAAAATTTTGGACTTAAGGTTCTTATGGGATTCCCTAGAGGGGAAATTGAAAACAGTGGTTTTCGAATTTATTTTGTCAGAGGTATTATCACTTCAATAAATTTAAAAAATATATGCCGCAATGCTCTGTCATTTTCTTAAAGTCGAAACGTCATAATCTTGGCAATCTAACCAATAGAACTCAAGATATTAGCTTTTTAAGAGGACATTATCTTCATTTTCTTAGAGAATTATAAAACATAAAAAATCAACAAAACAGAGTCTCCAAAAATAATTGAATAAAGTTCGCTTAAAAAGCTTGACTTTAAGAAAATGACAGAGCATTACGGCATATATTTTTTAAATTTATTGAAGTGATAATACCTCTGACAAAATAAATTCGAAAACCACTGTTTTCAAACCCCCATCCCCGCCAAAGGCTGAAAAGTTTTCGATACCACGATATATGCACTTACAAACCCTCATACTCATATTTTGGTTATCAATCCACTCCCAAAATTTGCTGTGGGCTCTTAGACTATCATGTATCATTTCCTTACGCTTACTGCTCACCTAAAAACCCCAACCACCTGCTTTTCCGGCAGATTTATATATAATATAATCGTAAGAGCCGTTTCTGATAAATCAAACACACGAAAAAAGTGAGCGTGTCAGTAAAATTCGAAATTTTTATTTTGCTTAAAAGAATAGTATGTAACATTTTATCAAAATCGTTAGACCCGTTTCCGAGAAACCGAAAAGCGTGAAAAGTGGGCGTGGTTGTGGGCGGATATCACTAAAATTATTTTTCGATTTTTAGTCTTGGTCATATAAATAGACTCTGAAAATTTCATTCGAATCGTTTCAGTAGTTTTCGAGAAAACCAGCCATTTCAGTGAATTTCATGAATCAAATAAAAATTAAGAGGGGGTGTGACAGTGGGTGGATTTTACTCAAAGTATTTTTGTAATTATTTTTTTGTTTATAAGAACAAAAATAAAACAAATCGTAGGAGCCGTTTCCCATATACACAATTTTAACTCATTTAAAGTAATAAGATACGTCAAACTGGATCCGGATCTGGATCCGATGATCCGACAATATCCGGATCTCGGATCCAAGTTTTGGATCCGGATATCCGGATATTTCGGATATCGGATAGTTTGAGGATCCGGCTTTGATTTTAAGCTCTCTTTTAAATCCAAACGTAAATTGTCTATTTAATTTTATTTAATAATGATCTGTTGGCAGTTGGTAACTGTGATTTACAGGAGAATTTGTCAAAAAACAATAGTTTTGTGCAAGGAAATATAGGACGGCAGAATTTTGTACAGCTGAAAGACGGCTATTAGAAAAGGTTAAGTCCTGTTTTTCGGGACGCCATCGCTATACCGCAGGGGAAATCCGACATTTTGGAAAACACGAATTGAACTATATCTCCGGGACTATCGATTTGAAGTGAAAAGTTGTTACCTAGTACCAATTTTCTTGAAAAATTATCTTTTATTTGTCATCAAAACTTTTTACTGCGTGGACATTATTTTTGAGATTATGTATTTTTATTTTTTTTTTTACTTTCTCACATTTTTCTCATTTCGTAAGAAACCTACATACATAAATTGTTCTCATGACACAAATTGTGGGTCACAAAGTTTAACAAATGTTCATATATTTTTAAATATGAGGCGATTTCCGCAGGAGTATGGCGTCCCGAAAAACATGACTAAATATTTTCTAATAGTTCTCTTTCAGGTATACAAAAGTCAGTCTTTCTATATTTCGTTCCACAAAAAAATCTATCTTTTCTGTGCTAAGTCCCTGGCTTTGAGATTTAGCCTTATAAATAAATCATCTCAAACGTTGATAAAATATAATTTCCACAAATACACGCAATATTATTATACAAGATAAAATAAAGTTTAATATTAAAAAATGACTTCGTTACCGTTTAACCTCTTGCCACTTTGACCAGTTTGTTTTTTGATTTGTGATTTTCAATTTGATGAATATCCTGAGGAACTTCTGTCGTGAGTCAAAGCATTCTTTGTATTTATATTTTTCTGTGGAAAAATTTATAAATAAATAGCAAAGGTATGTATATTATTCGTATATGTATGTATGTATACATAATTGTTTATGTTCGTCATTTTTTGTGGTATGGTGCACGACTACGCTTTAAAAAGTTCACTGAATTGAAATAAATTTATTGCCATTGTGGAGGCGTTGGGGCGGTTTGATGAGAGAAAATAGAAGAAAAAAAGCTAAGGACAGCGAAGATAACTGCAACTGTCGCCACAGATATACCCCTTCTCTGTATACTACACCATCATCCATATACCACAGAAGAGCATAATATAGCGAAGGAAGAAGAATCGTGCAGCAAAAGTTATGCAATTTAATGATACTCGCTCGCTGTCCTGTCGTCCTGCGGCAACGCGATGCGATGGTAGCTCACAACACAACTCTGTAAAAAGGCTGTAAAGTAATTGTGTATATGATATGTAGCCAGAGCAGGAGTAGCTGAGGCAAGCGAATAGTTTACTTCCATGTACATTATACAGACTTATAGTTGAATTTTTTTTTTTGTTCATTTCTTATTTTACGGTTTTGTCATTCGCATTCCCCACTCACCATCAGCGTCGTCGGTCGTCTACCCACACAATGCACTAACCATCATCAAAAAAGAAAGTCTGTGATTTGTACAATCATACAATGGCTAAATTTCTTTTTTCCAGGACATGCACTTTTGGATACTACATTACATATACAACATACCTACATTTCTATTAAATATATAAAATTGAGGTTTAGGTGTATGAATGTAGGTACTGGTACGTTTATAAATTGGTCTTGAGGTCATCATGAAAATTTACAACGAATGCCATAAATCGCAACGTTGTCGTCGGTGTTGGCCATGCCTTCACTGCCTTCTTTTGCTGCAACTTTTTATATTTAATGGCCACCGTTATCTGCTCTTTTTATACACAGGAACGCATTTAAGGAGTTCAAGGCCCAACATTTTATTTAATATTATTTATATTATATTTAGAGGTTGTTCAAAAACAAAAATTGTACTAAGATTCAAACTTCCCCAACACTGCCTCTCTTTAAAAATGTCTGTACAAAAAGCCAATATGAAGATTTTGGGAGAATTCGGATATGTTATAGTGGATAAAATTCTGCATAAAAATTAATCTTTATATTTAAGGAATTCATTTTTTTACAGTTCCGACACTCATCTTTCAATATTTTAACCAAATGGTATAAAAGGGTTATTTGTATACAAAATGTTTAGTATCTCTTTTATTTATTGGAATTCAGAAAAAGATGTACAATAAAGAGCCAAAAAATCTTTTATTAGAAACTTTCTCAAATTGTAAATAACTAAATCTTTTTTTTTCAACTTTCGGATTGTTCATTATTAGTTTAATATTTTACTTAATTTAAAAAGATTTAAGTTAAATAAAACTAATAACCTTCAAAGTTATAAAAGCTCATGTTGAAGCACCAGTTGCTGGTTCAATAATTTTAGCTGGTATTATATTAAAATTAGGGGGATATGGATTATTACGATTTTAATGTGCTAAATTTTTTTTTTAAATAAAACTTCTTTAAAATAATTAAAAAAAATGAGCCTGGGGTCGACCCACACTATAGTTACTTCCCATAGGTGCACTTGAAAACCATACTTACATATTTACCTAAGTGGTGGTAGGGTGGTGTATGTAATAACTTTGGGCTTTTGGATATTCAGTATATAGATAGGTATTATATATAGCTAGAGCGATACAGGGAAAAATGTGACATTACCTATATTTTGTACCTTAGCTATTTATAATAATAAAATTTTTATATTTATTTTTTTTTGTAAATGGCTTACAAAATTCTAAGAATCTTACTTGTAAAACTTTTTTCCTAACTCTTCCCGGTATCGATTTATTAATTATTTAAGACAATTATTTCAAAATAGACTATTGGCAAACAAAAATACCAAACATCAGGGGAGTGTAGGTACTTAAAAAAAAAAACATGGTTTCAAAGAATATAAAAAGAGAAATTAAGTGTCATATGCAAAATTTCGATATTGTAGCGATTTTGAGTGTAAGAATTTTTCGAAGTAAAACATTTTTGAAAAGTTTTTTCTTGCAACATTTTGATTTTTGCTTTTTAAAGAGTGGTTTTACAAAACTCAAAATTACACAACATTTAGATGGTATAGGTATATAGTTTTGGTAGAAATTTGAAATCGGTATCATTCTTTTTTTTTTCAAAATATGTGAGTTGAAAAACATTTGCTAAGAATTTTAAATAGTTTTTTTTTCAGTTTTTTTTTGCTCTAAAAGAAACTATTTATTGAATTTAAAAAAAAAAATGATCAGTTGTGGACTACGTCATTGTATGTAAAAAAAAATAGACTAGGTTCGGAATCATTTTTTGTTCTTGAAATATTTGAGACGAAAATTATTTTTAGCTGTTTTTCTTAGTTTAAAAAAATTGTCTGTTGAATTTTTTTTAATATTTACCAATTTTGTATAGTGTAATTATGTGTTAAATAAAATGAGTCTGAAGTGATTTTGTTCTCGAGATATTCCAGATAAATGACATTTTACAGCTCCTTTTTAAATTGCTGTAGTTAATAAACGGTTTATTGAATTTTCTTAGAAAACTTTTTCAGCACGTTATGACAATATTATCTGTAAAATAAAATTCATCTGAGGTCGATATCTTTATTTGTTTTCGAGATATGATGGACAAAAAGGTACCCCGAACGTACGTTAATATACACATCCAGACATCTTGCTAAAAACGACGAATTCTGATTCTAGAGACCTCAAAACGTGGAGATATGTCAAAATTTTGGGTCACCATTATTTGGCAAAATTCATTTGGCATTTCATTGTTTCGCTTTAGTCGTTAAATATATTGTTTAATTCGCAATTGCCAATTTACGCTTTCCTTTTTATTCATTATGTTTTTAAGTCAATACGCAATTAACAATTTGCGGTTTTATCATTCGCTTTTTGTCAAAAATATTTTTGATCATTTCGCAAGATTCATTTGGCAATTTGATCTTTAGCTTTTTGTTGCTAAATATGATAATAAGGGTTCATTCTGCGAAATGACGTTTCGCCGTTTTATTGTTTTGCCAAATATCGTTAAACCGTTTTATTATTTCGCTGGTGGATCGTTTCGCCGTTTAGTGATTTTTTGTAAATAATTATACCTTATTTTTATTTGAAATAAAAAAATTTATACAAAGTCTCTTTTTGAACAATTATCATGTGTATTGTTCTTTTGTTCGTCATGTTTTGGTAGGTTACTATGTATGGAGTACAATTTTACTTCAAGTGGGCATTTGATTACTTGTTGTATTATAGGTAATCTCTGAATAACATTTTATTCTTTTGCTATTTTTATTTAGCATTTTGTTGTTTTGCTATTGTTTATTTGGCATTCGATTGTTTAACCATTTTTTGGCTTCAATTAAATTACATTCGCCAAAAAATGGCGAAATTTTAAGGCATGTAATTTAATGCAAGCCAAAACATGGTTAAGCAATCGAATGCCAAATAAAAAATAGCAAAATAACAAAAGCAAAACAATAAAATGCCAAATGAAAAAAAAAAAAAAAAAAAACAAAAAAAAAACATAATGGCAAATAAGAAGTTGCCAAACTTCAAAAAGCCAATCAAACTAAAAATTAAATGAAAATTGCGAAATGATGATTTGTCATAAAATTCAAGAACCGAAACGTAATTTGCAAAATGTATGTGGGAGGGGTGCGCCGACAAAAGACAGTTTTGTTCAGTAAAACTGATTTTAAAGTTTTATTTTAAATACTAAAATATAAGTAAAAATTCAGAAAATAATTAAGTTATTCAAAAATATTATATTAAAGTTAAACTTCAAGCAAAATTAGCAAATAATAAAAAAAAAGTCGATGCGTCGCGGTGAATTTGTAACCGTTGCGTTTTCGTAATTGTTCTCTCTCTAGTCGTGTGTGATTTTGTCTAGCTGATGGTTTTCTGACTATAATCTGTTTTTTTTTTTTTTTTTTGTTTGAGCGCGCACTAAAGGGATTTGGCTGCCCTTAAAATGTTTAAACACAGTGCGAGCGTTGGGAAAATAGGGAAGGATTTAAGAGGAGATACCGATGCACATTGGTTTTGAACCTCTGAATATTAAAATGGTCGGGAAAGATAGAGCCGGGTAAAGCATTCCACATTCGGGTAGTGCGGCTAAAAAAAGAATCTCTATACTTGACAGTACGTCCGAAGTTGGACTCGAGGGTAAACTGATGTGCATTCCTAGAGGTACGAGTATTACGGTTGAATTGTCTTAGGGGAGGAATGCAGCTGGCTATTTCACTAGAAAAGTGTTTATAAAAGTAACGGTAAAATAATGTTAGACATGAAACATGGCGGCGGTGTTCGAGGGATGCAAATGTTTCTGTTATATTTCTGTCACCTATCATTTTCAAAGCTCTTTTTTGAATCCTATCTAAGATACTCAAGTGGGTTATTGGGGCACCTGCCCAAATATGAGAATTGTACTCAAGTTTTGGACGGATAAATGCTTTATAGATTACAGCCAGATCAGAAGGGGAGACAAATTTCTTGCATCGCCGAAGAAAGCCTAAGCATTTAGCTGCATTTTTGGCGACGTCGAATATGTGTTCTTTCCACAGAAGGTGGTCTGTGATACACATACCGAGGACTGAAAGCTTTTCGGTTTCTTCAATACAAGTGCCGCTCATGGATAGCGGCATGGGAGGTGTGTTTCGTTTTGATGACAGAAGACAGCATTGAGTTTTCGAAGCATTAAATTCTACGCGGTTTTTGATTCCCCATTGGACAATGCTGTCGAGATCAGAATTTAATGAGCTAATCATACGCTCCCGTTTTAGTTCCACATCCGAAGGACATGGATGTGAATCTGAAAACGAATATGAGAAGCTGAGGGAAAGGTACCAAGGATTAACAGAAGATGATGAGATGATATGGTATTGGCGCATCGTTTTCCGGCACACGAACTAGGGGAATTGACAGTAGGCACATCCTACATGTATTTTGCGAAATAATCAAATGCTTAGTAACAGAAATGCGAAATGAAAAACGGCGAAATGACCCTCCGATATTCGTCAATTTGCCAAACAATTCTGTCCATACCCCAATATTTTCAATTCGACAAATCGCACCAATTACAATAACTTCCAATAGGAAGTTAATAAAGTAATTAAGAAATATACGAAAAATATAATAATGCAATTCGATAGACAGGAGATAAATTCTTATTAAAATAATTATTTTTAGTTGATTTTTATTAATGGTTAAAGATCTTTAACAAAAAAGTACACTTGGGCGTATACGTACTTTTTTTATTGTATTGCATTTTCAAATATTATTTGTATTATGTTTGAGGAATTGATGTTTGTTTGATTGAGCTGTAGTCTTATGCCGCATTTAAACGATTGGAAAATCGTCAGTATTTCTGCAGTTATACTGGCAAAAGAATGAATTTGCTCATTCTTTTGACAGTTAACTGGCAGAAAAATGCCAATCTGCCATTCGTGTAGGTGCAGCTTAAGTAGTCTCAGAAAGATAGGGTCTGACCGGAAATTTTATTCTTATCACACAAGAGTTAAAGATGCTTTTCAACTCTTATTCTAAAGAGACCAAACTTGAAAAGATATACTATACACGTATCCTGTAGAAAGTTAAAGTCATTTCTATGGAATGATGAGTTTTTTAAAGTTCAACAAGTAAAATTACACAAAACCATTTGAAAATAATGAAATATCAATGAAATTTGGTTCAAATGTTTCATTTGGCATGTTAATCAAAAATCAAAAGAGTTTCCAAAAATATATGTGGTTAAAGGGTGTTTTTTTTAGGGAGATATGCAAACGAGTGATTATAACCATGAACATATTCGGGAACTTAGGAAAGGACAATGGGCAAAGATGTATGGAGAGCCCAGCACCAATAAGAACGGCCTTCATATCGTATATAGGAACATTTTTATGCATTCATTATCCGTTAACCGTTTGTCCAAATTGTGTAACAGAAGTAATTTAATTTTGAATAGAATGGATTTTAGAGTTACAATTCCTTTTTTCCATAGTTTATCTTCAATATTTTGTGTATTTTTAGCTTGATTTAAGTCAAATTAAGTTCTTTGAACCCATGATACACTACCTGGATTTTTTTTTAGATTTTTAAAATTATGTTTATGTATTATGAGATGATTTTGACTTCAAAAATATAATTTAAAAACCAATATTTGTATTTTTTACAATATAAATACTCCAAAAACAGCTTTTTGCATAAAATTGATGCTTGCGACCCCTAAACATAATTTTAAAATCTGAAAAAAATCAAGTAGTATATCATGGGTTCAAAGAACTTAATTCCACAAAAAGGCTTAAATCAAGCGAAAAATACACAGAATATTAAAGAAAAACTATAGAAAAAACTCATTCTATTCAAAATTAAATAACTTCTGTCACACAGTGAATTTGGACAAACGGTTAACGGATAATGAATGCATAAACATGTGCCTATATACGATATGAAGGCCCCGGCCATTCTTATTGGTGCTGGGCTCAATTTGTCCATTGTCCTTTGCTAAAAATATTAAATTTATTTGGCAACCGAAGATTAAAAGAGTCCATTGAAATATCTATGGTCCAAAGTTTTTTTTTTAGGACAAAATCAACTAATTATTTAAGTGAAAATACCTTTTTGAATACAATAATTGCGGATGTATGTACATTATGTTTTTATTATTTCGTGTTAGACTAAGAGCACCGGGCCGCCAGACATACGTTATCTTATCAAAGCTTAAATTTTTTCTGGTAGCTAAGAACAATGGAGACTAATAATCTTCAATCCGAATGCAATTAAGAGGTAGCGAGTGTTTAAGTTGCACACAAATGTTGCAACATTGCGTTATTTTATCAAAGCTGAATTTTTGATATGCCTTAGAGGATGGTGTCATTTACTTTATTTGACACTTAGCAGACATACACAGTGGGGCCTAACGTGAGCCTGACACCTAAAATCTGTCAAACTAATCGTGCTATTTACGTTGTAGTTTTAAAACTAATATTTATATGCAGGGAAAGGATTTTGCTAACTTTGCCTATTTTTTTTTGCGTGGTCGTAAAAAAGTATCGACTTTATACAAACCCGATTCATGTACTCCTGATTCAAAATGTATGTATTTTATTTGGTTTTTTTTGCCTTTTTTACCTGTTAGTGCTTTTGTTTGCCCTTTTTACCCGTTAGTGCATTGTTTGTCAATTTTTAATTACTTGCATTATCAAAGTTAAACCAACAAATCTTCAAAAAATTCTACAAATACAAACTGCATGTAGTTTTTCCATTTCCAGTTGAGATTATTTCACTTAAAAACATGATCCTATCACAATCTAAAGCGCACAGAAAACAAATTGGCTTGCCCTCAACATACAAGTAAAAGAAAGCAGGTAGTGTAGACTGTATATAGGGTAATTATGAAAGGTAGAAAGGTCAAATAGAAAGGTATTTTAGCTCATTTAAGACGCTTCTAATAGACAATCGTAGAAGGCTATTACCTGAGAACTTCAAAAAGCTGTTGGTAGTTCAATGCTATTATAATTAGACGTTAAGTAATGTTTATATTCTCTTTATTTAATAAATGCTTTTTTTTTTTTGCCTTTTTAAGAATTTTTGTTTGCCTTTCTTGAATTTTTTAGGTCAGCAAAATCCTTTCACTGTTTATATGTGTTATGGGCAACTGTTTAAAAATAATTCGTCATCAGCGATACATCTACAGTGGGGCGTATTCATTATCCAGACAGCTAAAATAAGCGAAAAATCACGTTTTAGTAACACAGAATTATTATTTTGACAGTTTTAATGTGCTGTAAGGCCCCGCTGTAGGTGTCTGGCTGATTAGAAAATATTGTAGAATATTTGCCCAGGAAAGATATAAAATCTTAATTTCAAATGGCACGATTAGTTTGACAGATTTCAAGTGTCTGGCTCACGTTGTGTCCCACCGTAGATGTCTGGCAAGTGTTAAATAAAGTAAATGATAACATCTTCAAAACATATAAAAAATTCAGCTTTGATAAAATATCGCAATGTTGCAAAATTTTTACGCAACTTTAATACTCGCTAACTTTTAATAATTGAAGGTTCTTAGTATTCAATTGTTCTTAGATACCATAGTATCTGTTCGCTGAAAAAATCTTACCTTTGATAAAATAACGTATGTCTGGCGGCCCTGGGCTCTTATTTTATATGTTTGTGTTAGATCTTAATGTGCTTAAAATACAAGAAAATGCTATTTCATTTAAAACTTTATTTCTGAGAGAATGCGGTCACGCTTTTCACTATCTAATTTTATGGGTAGGTATAGCTCGAAAATTAAACAAAAATAAATATATAAACAAAAGCCAATCAAAAATAAAATTCAACACAGTTCCATACAAAATATTATATAAAAAGGGTTTTTAAATTATACGTTTAAAATAATAACCTAAATCAAATTAATAATAAAATTTTAATTGATAAATTAAACAAATATTAGACGTTTCTTAGCGGTTTAATAATTTTATTTTTCAAATGTTGGTTCTTTCTAAAAAGGCCTAAAAATACTAACAAAAATGGGTTTGATAGTAAATTGCTTGAAAACCGTTATCTGCACAGAAAAACAAATCAAGGGCGGGTAAAAACGGCTAACTTTTCTTGTATAAATATACAAAAAATTCGAGCATCGGTTGCAGTTTGGCAAAGTTAAAGCCAGTTAAAAATATCGATATCAAAAATCATAAATACCGTTATAAGTTGAAAAGGGAGAAAGGCAAGTGAAAACGGGAAAATTCCTTCTTAGGTTTTTCTACTTAAAACGGTACTGTGGGACACCATGTTTATTATGAATTAAAGAAAACAAATTTTAGAAATCGTTAACGTAGATTTTTAAAATTTAATTTTTGCGTAAATGAAGAAAGAAAATTAACTTCTGTTTCAGTGATCAGAATACTTTACAATTAAAGGTAAAAATGAACTTTGAACTGCAGAAATGCGTTTCGCACAGCTAAAACATTGGACTCCTCATCTAATATATCATAACCTTATAGGAAACAAATTTTGGTCGATGTTTACTGACTCTTATACAAATTCTCAGTGTATCCATGTTGTGACTTAGATTGACAAAATGTGTATGTTAGATATGTATGACAGCATCTAACCGATAAGCTCACCGTTATAACTGGGTGCATGAATTTCTGGAGTTAAGGTCACTACTTGTTCTCTTAATTTAATTAATTTTGTATGTGAACAATTTTAAAACATTTTAAAGCAAAAAAACATGAGCTCTACATGAGCTTAAACAAAAGTTTCAATTTTTGCTCCAGGAAATCACACAAAAATGCTTCACAACAAATTTGAAGCAAATCCGTTCAACGGTTTAGGCTCTGGCTCGATGTACATCAGAACGCACAGACAAAAAGACCAACGGTCGTCTAGTCTAAAATCACTTTTTTAGACTTATCCATCATCGTTATGATTGTTTTGATCAAAACATCATAAAGCAACCAAAAACTTGAATTTATGTGAATTAATAAAAAAGACTAATATTGTTTCGATCAGTAATGAGGGTTAATGTTTGAAAAAATTCGGTTATTCAGAAATTAAAAAAGGCCCTCGATCTGAGATTGACTTAGAAATGGGTTCTTGACAAATACGCTTCGTTTTTTTTTTTTTTGAGCTCCACTGCCGGTGACCGTGGTGGTAATGGTGATGGTGAACTTAATTTTTAAGGATTCCATGCTCTTTGCTCACATATTTTCCACTCAGTGTACTTTAATTTTTTTTTCTGTTTAAGTCATAGTCGGATCTTCATATACTCTTAGGATGCTTGTGCTTTTGGTCCTTTTTCTCAGAGATGTGGCCAAAGTGTTCTATAATAAATGTGTGGAAAGATGGGCCAAGGAGGATTGTATACATTTTTTCTATTAAACTTTGGTGGTATTACATTCTATAATTTGAGAAATTAATTAAAACCCACAATTTGGCCAAGTTTGTCTAATTTTTTTTTTTGTATTTTTTAGGTTTTGAAAAATTAAGAAAATAAAGTCGAAAGGCTTGAAAAAAATGAGAGACTTAAGGAAAATTTGTTCATTTTCAAAGAGAATTAAGATTGCACTCGGTTTTTTTTTATTTGTATCTAAAATGTTATCTGTGTTAAGTTTTAATGAGCTTGACTTCATTAAAAAAAAGGGTAATTTTCTTCCCTCTCTAGTTGCATCATGTAATCTTACAAATTACTCCCATCTTGCCTGTGTATGCATGAAAGTGTATTACGTATTGTATAAAGTGCAGGGAATTTCATTTCTGGTAGATATATTCTTCAAGTGAAATTGTAGGGACATTTTAAAGTTATTTGTCGCTTGCATTTTGTGCTCATGCATTCAGTGAAATTGTGATTATTTTGCCAGTGCTCTTGAGAGCTTAAAAGAAGCACCCCATGGTGTAATTGATGTTATATTTTAAAAGGGAAAAGATTTTCCTTTTTTCTGATTGTTCTCGTTACTTGTTTTGATTTAATTTTTATAAAACGTATGTAAATGTAGAGAATGTTGATGAATATACACATTCAACTTGAAAGATAAACCCCTGTGTTTTTTTTTTTTGAAGAACTACAAAAAGAAGAGGGTGAAAGTACTTGTAATTGACAAGGATCAGGATGTAACAAAATGTTGTTTCATTTCTACCAGACCAGGAAATTTTCAAAAAAAATGACAACGACCTTTTAATTGCAATACTCAACCACTGCGGAAGTAATTATGTGAACAATTGCGTTGGAAGTGTTAGAACCCTTTTTTTTTACATAATAAGTTATATATATATACTTTATTTGAGTGGATAACCGACATATTGGTACATATATTTTCGGGAAGCTATGAAAAGTCTATCAGTAACAAACTGTTTTTTTAAAGAAAGCAGTCAGTTCTTTAATTTTTTTTTTAAATCAAATTTTGAAAGAAAATGTCAAAATAGTTTTTTCTTATTGTGATAATACTGAAAAATAAATTGTACTTACGTTCCTTCTTTCTAAGGTCATGAGAACGCTAATAAATTTTAAGATCAAGAAATATCTCAAAGAACGAAAGCTTTTTAATAACCGGCATGCGGTACGGCTTTTTCGGCAATGGGCCCACTGGGTGCTCTAATGGTATATCTCGCCGAACATTGGAACAAATCTTTACACAGTTTTGGAGAAAGTAAGATTATTGCACGTCTGTGAAGTTGGCAGGGCAAAGAAAATGCATACTGCCCTGCCAACTTTACAGTGAAGTTAGCAAGGCAGTATGAACTTTGTTCTCCAAATAGAGGACTTCAAAACTGAGAATTAGAATTTCTTGAAATTCATAAAGAACTGCAAGTTTGGAGCCTAATTTCAAGTATCTAGCATACTTGGTTCTTATGAGATACATTATGTGACCTGCTAGCTTCACAGGCACTTTTTGTCTGCCACCCTGTCCTTTTTTTTTGCCACCCCGACACTTTATTTGCCACAATGGCACGTTTTTTGAACCCTGGAATTTTTTTTGCCGACCTGGCAAAAAAAATGCCGGGGTGACAATTTTTTTGCCGGGGTGGCAAAAAAAAAATTACGGGGTGGCAAAAAAAAATAACGGGATGGCAAAATAAAGGATACTTACTTACTTTTGATGGCGCTCACAGCCCAGGATGGGCTTCGGCCTCAACTAACAAGCCCCTCCAGCCAGC
Organism: Melangyna quadrimaculata; assembly: GCA_949320155.1. Lineage (NCBI taxonomy): Eukaryota > Metazoa > Arthropoda > Insecta > Diptera > Syrphidae > Melangyna > Melangyna quadrimaculata. Next base: position 42,304,181 of record OX439485.1, on the reverse strand, counting down.
TCTGTCCCTAGCTAGCCGCTTCCAGTTGCGCACACCGAGTGCTTTGATGTCGTCATTCACTTGATTGCGCCACCTGTTACGGGTTCTTCCTCTGCTGCGTACCCCATCGGGGTTGGATTCGAAGACTCGTCGGGCAGGTGCGTTGCTGTCCATACGCTCCACGTGCCCCAGCCATCTCAGCCGCTGTATTTTCAGCTTTTTGACCAGGTCAACGTCGCAGTATAGCCCGTATAGCTCGTCGTTGAATCTTCTCCTCCATACTCCTTCGATACACACCGGACCGAAAATCACACGAAGAATCTTCCTCTCAAAGCACCCTAGCAGATTTTTATCCGAATCTTTCAGTGTCCATGCTTCTGACCCAAAAAGCAGGACCGGGATGATTAGGGTTTTGTAGAAAGTCTCCTTGGTTCTCTGAGAGAGGGCCTTACTACTTAAATGCCTTCTTAGACCGAAGAAACAGCGGTTGGCAAGAGTAATTCTTCGCTTGATTTCTGCACTGATGTCATTCTGCGATGTAATAGTGGAGCCCAGGTAGACAAAGTCCTTGACAACTTCGAAGTTATATCTGTCCATCGTGATATTTTGCCCGAGTCGACGATGTTGAGATTCCTTTCTCGATGACAGCATATACTTCGTCTTGTCCTCATTAACCGCCAATCCCATTCTAGCCGCCTCCGATTCAATGCTCGCAAATGCCCCTGCCACAGCTCGCTTCGTTCTGCCGACAATGTCTATGTCATCCGCATATGCAAGCAATTGAACGGACTTTTGATAGATTGTACCGCTGGTGTTGACATGTGCGTTGCGTACAATGGCTTCAAGAACGATGTTGAATAGGTTGCATGATAACGCGTCGCCTTGCCTCAATCCTTTCTCAACATCAAAGGAATCGGTGGTGTTCTTACCAATTTTGACGGAGCAGCGAGATTTCTCCATCGTCATCCTGCACAAGCGGACGAGTTTGGCAGGGATGCCGAGACTCGACATGGCTCTGTATAATTCGTCCCTTTTCACGCTATCATACGCGACTTTAAAATCGATAAAAAGGTGGTGTGTATCGATCTGGAATTCCCGGGATTTTTCTAAAATCTGTCGGAGTGTGAACATTTGATCGACGGTTGACTTGCCTGGCCTAAAACCGCACTGATAAGGGCCGATCAGATCGTTGACAAAAGGTTTTAAGCGGTCACACAGGATGGCCGACAAGATTTTATAAGCGACGTTTAGGAGACTAATTCCTCTGTAGTTGGTACATTTCAGAACATCTCCCTTTTTATGGATGGGGCACACTATACCGAGGTTCCATTCATCGGGCATACTTTCCTCCGACCAAATTTTGCAGATGAGCTGGTGTATGCTCCTAGCCAATTCATCTCCCGCTGATTTAAATAGTTCGGCTTGTAAGCCATCCGCACCTGCAGCCTTGTATGACTTAAGTTTGGATATCGCCAGCCGAACTTCGGTTAGGTCGGGTGGACGGAACTCTTGGCCATCATCGTCCAAGTTGAATGGAGCGTTCTGCCTATTAGCGGCATCTTTGCTGCCTTCGCCATTAAGCAGTCTAGAGAAGTGTTCTTTCCAGATCCTCAGCACTGACTGTGTGTCTACTACCATATTCCCACTCTCATCTCGGCAGGCTTCCGTTCTAGCCTTGAATCCTTGGGTGGATCGCTTCACCCTCTGATAAAATTTTCGAACATCTCCCCTACCGCTACAACCCTCAATAGACTCTACCGCCCGCTTCTCGTGCTCTCTCTTTTTCCTCCTGAGAAGTCGGCGTTCCTCTTTTCGTTTCAGCCCGTAGAGCTCCCGGGCCACTCTCTCAGCAGCTCTTGTTCGAGTCTGCAGCATTGCCTGGTAGGCCTCGTCCTTAGCTGCATGCGCTAGCCGGCACTCCTCATCGAACCAGGGGTTTCGTTGTATTCGCCTAGTGAAACCCAGCACATCAGAGGCGGCACTTCTAATCACTTGTTGACAGTGTTCCCACTGGTCCTCTGCACTTGATGCTGGTAGCGGACCTCCTGAGAGATTAAGAGTTACGTGGTCTGCAAAAGTTCTGGCAGTCTCTTGCGATTTAAGCTTCTCGACATCGAATCTTTTCACAGCATCTGCTCTGCGTTGTCGCGTCATGGATATCCGCATACGTAGTCTAGCTACCACCAGGTAGTGATCCGAGTCAATGTTGGCCCCTCGGAACGTTCGGACGTCCAAGATACTGGAAGCATGTCTCGCGTCTATCGCAACGTGGTCGATTTGGTTGACGGTTACTTGATCACGCGACCGCCAAGTCCCCTTGTGTATATTGAGGTGTGGGAAGTAGGTGCTTGAGATGATGACATTTCGCCCCGCCGCAAAGTCTGCCAGCCTGTGTCCGTTGCCGGAAGTTTCGTCGTGTAGGCTGTGTCCTCCGACTATCGAACCAAAGATGCCCTCCTTTCCGAATCTTGCGTTGAAGTCACCAAGAATGATCTTCACGTCGTACTTCGGGCACATATCATACGTTGTCTCCAAGAGATCGTAGAATGCTTCTTTGGTTGAGTCTTCTCTCCTTTCATGGGGGGCGTGAACACAAATCAGCGAAATGTTCTTAAATTTGCCTTTGATGCGGATTGTGACCAGGCGCTCGCTTACACTTCGGAAGCCCAAGACTTCTTGCCTAAGTCTTCCCCTTATCACAAAACCACAACCCAAGAGCCGCTGACCCTGTTCCTTCAAGCACCCGCCGTAGTAGATGTCACACGTTTTCAGTCTCCGTACGCCCTCTCCATCCCATCGCACTTCCTGGATGGCTGTTACGTCAGCCTTTAGCCTGTCCAGGTTCTCCACTAATTGTTCGGCTGCACGTGTTCTGTATAAGGACAGGACGTTCCACGTGCAGATCCGAAATTCATTGTCCTTGTTTCGTTTGCTGGGGTCGTCAACTTTAAAATCATCCATATCCGAGGCTTGTTGTTGTTTCGGAACAACTTTTTTTTACGTGGTAGGGAAGTTACCCCGACGCACAACCCCCGACCCGGAGGACCAGACCCTTCGTATAACTCCAAGGTTAGGGAGCCGGATAAACCGCTCCTTATAGGCCTGAGCTACAAATATGTCGTAGTAGCCCATATAAGGTGTTCACTAAGTAGTTCAACCTAACTGGAACTGTAGACGCCACCGTTGATTCCATCTAGAGAATTCGTCCGCTGCCGCCTCTATGAAAGGAGAAGTGCCTTAGTGGGAACACTCCTCCCCCCCCTCTCTCGTTGGCTGTCCCCAACAGCTTTCCACGGGGATTTAAACCCCGTCTCCAGCTGAGGTACTAGACACCCGATGTTCACCACGTGGAGGTGAGAGTAGGAGTTGGTAGACAGAGGTGGATTTTGAGAAAAACCTGTGGACGCTTGTGTCCTCTTGAATGCACATAACTACCCTTTTGAACAGCAAAAATAAAGGATAGGGTGGCAAAAAAATGCCGTGGTGGCCAAAAATAAGAACATGGTGGCACGGACATCATGTTGAAAATCATTTTTTGTGTACTTCTCTATCATGGTACTATTACTTTTCATGAAAACCTTGATTTTTGTTTGGAACTAAACCAAAACCCTATAAAAACAAAAGCCCTATACCTAGAGCTATTAAAAAAAATTTAAAAACTGCCTATAAAAGGGATAGTTCATTTCATCTATAGTATATCATTGCTCAATTAGCGCCCTAACCAAACAAAATCTGGTTAGATTTCGAACAAAAATAGAATTAATTTAAATTAATGTTACGTTTGTTCTTGACTTTTACTTAAAATAACAAAAACAAAAAAACAATATTCCATTAAGAATTAAAGAACTAAGAGAACGTTAATATCTCTCCGCCATAAAATATTAAAATAAAAATAAAAAAAAAGAACTAAATCACTCCCTCAACTAAATCATCCCCATACACTGCTGCCGGACTCAACATCAACAGTCTTGCACTATCACAAATGGGTAATTAATTACATTGTCGCTCTGTTTCGGATAGAATGGAATGGAAGTCAACAAAAGTCTAATCTATCCTCTCTTATTCTATAAAATTTTACCAAGCTTAATTTTCAGCACCCACAACCAATGGAAGGTACGGGAACGAGAGTATAGTTTATTATTTCCAAAGTAGGTAGGTACCTTCGTTAACTTCTGGGGCTGGCTGGCTGGAACATTGAGCTAAAAATAAAATTAATTACTCAAATGGAAATTAATGTACAGAGGCTTGCGTAAATCTTCTAAAGACAAAAACAAACAACTTTCCTCCTTCTTCCTTCCTTTATTTGAATCTCGATGAATGCCCTGACAACTATGGTTCTGCGCCAAAAAAGGCTCCATATATAGACCACTTCAAAAGAAACCAGCCTTAAATTCCAATGCCAAACCACTATGTCACGCGAATACAAAACAACGTGTTGTCGTTGACAACAATGGCTATACAACTAACCTCTCTATACTCACCTTTAACGAAGTCCTAACTTCAAGAGCCTTTTTAAGTTCTATATATTGCCATACGGTTAGACTATATTCGAGCTTTGAATAGAAGGCTTCGCAGTCTGACTCGACTCGACTCTATATAAAAGGGATAGGGACTATATGCAAAACTCTGAAGCTTCACTCGAAATCCATTGGATGATGATGATTGTGTATGGTTGAATTCATGCATAGACCGAGTAGGAGTACATAGAGGGCTTTTTATTTGTTTATTCAGTATTTTTCCAGGTTTTTTTAAAGAACACAACCACCATTCACTTGTTAGAGGTACAGAAAACCTTGCTTTCAGTATGATGCACAGTGGGGCCTAACGAATTAAAACTAACAAAAAAAATTAAATCAAGAAAAAATACCGACGCACATTAGTTTTGTTTGCTTTAACATAACAATGGAAAGGATAAATTGATCCAGTTAAGGCTTTCAACATTCGTTGAGTGCGGCTAAGGAAGGAAACTCTGTACTTTCCATAACGTCCGAAGTGAACTGATTGGAATTCCTATCGATGCGAGTATTACGGTGGTGGAATTGTTTTGTAGGGGAGGAATGCATCAACTCTTGTTTTTCATTTTTTTGTGTTATTGATTAATCATTTGTTTGTTTCAAATCTCTGTATTTAACTAATTGACTTCTTTTTACGCTGTGGCTCCATAAGCAATATTTAAGGCAATGGCAATATCAATGACACTGGCAATTCAATCAAATTAACTGTTGTTAATAATATAAAATATAATTTCACCAAATTTGTGCACGGTTTTATATTTCCACCTTTAATTTCGAAATGACGAAGAAGCTTTTCAAAATCTTCAATAAGCCAAAACGTCATTGCGGGTGGCATTGGCACAGTGGATAAAGTGTTTGAATGCTAACGTGGACGTGTCGCTTCTAGCCCCAGTCTAGGTAGCATTCTTTTCTATATTCCCCAGTTTTTATGTATGCCACCCGGTGAATTTCATGAGACACAAAACAAAATCTTTCCTCTCATTCTCTTCCTTCTAACTAGTGCCGTGCATTGCATTTAAAAGACCTGAGGTCTTACAGGCATATAGTTAAATCATATTATATATTATTGTCTTCGCTATGGCAAGCAAACGGCTTTATTGCCATTATTCTAGGAAATCGTAATGATCGAGGTAATTTTTATTGCCTCAAATATTGCCATTGGAGCTAGTTAAAAGGCATTTCGCAGTATTTTCAGTATGCAATAATTCCGCAGTTCTGGAAGGAATGCACATACCAAGTGTGGAAAACGGTTACCTCAAAGACCCGTTAGTGCATAATGGCAGCAGGGGTTCAATGCGTTTCAACGAACTGAGGCTGAGACAGAACTGAGTTTGGATTAAATTCCCACAAATACAAAGAATAATAATTATTGGTCACTTCAGCTGTAAGAGTTTTACTTAGTTTTCACTTACCACTTAATCCAGATTTAAGTGGATTTACCATAAATCTTCTTTGAAATCTTCTGAGATCTTCAAGATTTCCCATACAAATTTTAATCTCCTCAAAGATTAGAAATTAATCCCATTGAAATCTTCTTGGAAGAAGGAAATTGTCAAAACAAACAAACCTTATTTCGTGGAACGCACCTATCCAAATGTCATTTTCTCCATTGGCAATAAACAAAAAAAACTTGTCAAACTTTATTTTGATGATGCCGGGTTGGAGATGGGAACGTAGAGTTTTAAAACTTTTACGAGAAATTCTAAAATTTTAGTTAAAAAAAAATCGTCGTAATTTTTCACAACGTCCTTTTCCCAAAAAGTGCTCGTTCGTGTCTGGAATTGTAAGTTTAATAAAAGTAAATTATCTGGGTAGTTGTACTTACCCTAGTCCAGACTATTCTTGTATATTGTTTTTTATACATTTTGTTTTGCTACAAGTTTTTTTTCTCGCTACCAAAATATTCATTAGTCATTGCTGGCGATATTTTCTGTAAAGACGTATATTCAAATTATTTTGAAAGATAAAATGTTGGGATAACAATATTTTTAAGTTATCACTCAATTTTATTTATTGAAATTCTTTACTGCACCGAAATTATTATCCTTGTTTGCAATTATTTTGTTCTACTCTTATCTTGTCGACTTTTGAATATCAATTCAGAGTGAAAACGTCAAACTTATCTTTTTTTATCTGGTGAAAACACTCCAAGATTATATTTTTAATCTACCCTTTTTAAGCCGGATTATCTTTAGGTGAAAACGTAGTATAAGAAAAGGTACGATCAATCGAGATTTACACTTTATTTTGATAATTTTTCTATTTCCTACAATATAAACTGCCCCACTGTACTTCGCGATGAGAAAACAAGGACGTTGGCAAATACAAAATAAGGTCTTCTTTGTTTTTTTTTTATTCAACTTTAACACTAAAATTTACTGTTGAAGCGTATGAGTAGAAAGTATAGAAACACAGCAACGTATAGAAACAAAGCAACTTGTTTTGGAATATTCTTTTTTTTTCAATGATTTGTACTGCCATCTATCAATGGGTATTATCAGAGTGGATTTAGTTTAGTATGACATTAGATTAAAAGTAATTTTGAGGTTAACTTGTATTTTAAAACTTCAACAAAATAAATTAAACAATGCGTACATCTGTTACGTTTATATCTCAATTTGAAATTTAGAACAAATTGATTTTATTTTTGTTAAAGAAAGTTTCAAAAAATCTCACTCGTCTGCCTAGCATCTACTGACAAGGAAATGCCAAAAATCGAACTCGCTATACTTAACTCGATATCTATAGAAGGAATTCCGAATGCAAAAAATTCAGTAACGTATTGCTCACTCACTGATGTGGTAATTCGGCCCAAAGAATTATGAAAAAAATAGTTTGGACTTTTACCAATGTCGCTGAAAAATTCTAGAATTTACCGGTAAATTCTGGTGCCATGAAATAAAGCCCAATGAAATAAAGTCCAAAACCAAATGTTGGACTTTATAGAAAGTCCAAAGCAAAGCAGGTTCAAGGATTTCAAGTCCCTTTTCGGGTCCTCTGTCCCGCTCACGCGACTCCGTCGCTCAGCTTAGGGCATGCCCAGTCACCCCTCCCCCCTAAAAGGGGGTAGAAAGATAATTTGTTTTATGCTCCTTTAAAGAAAACGTTATAATTTTTGGCGCCGTACGAAACGAACTCTTGCTAATTAAATTTTGCCTAATTCAGTATACATCTTTTAGTATATAACTTTTTCGTATAGTTTCAGATGGATAGAAAAAAGTAAATTATAACTCCACTCTCAGCCTCACGACACGATGAAATAACAATGAATGAATGTGTATAGCTACCTTTTTTTTTTGTCAGGTAAATTGGTCAGCAAACATTCAATATCTAACACAAACAAATGTTTTTTTCAGATTAGTTGGCTATTCTACCCCCTGCACACGTTTCGGACGTGCCTCAATATGGGGTATGCTCAGTCGTCTGGAAGGCGCTTATGTTATCAGTCGGTCTGTTATCAAAGTTTTTTGTACTAAAGTACTAAACTAAACAATTTCGCCCGAAATTTATGAAACTACCTTATTAAATTTTCAAAAAAAAAAATTATTTTTAATTTTCATTTAGATATTGTTTCATTTTATTTTTGGACTTTATTGCACTTTTAGGCGTGAAATAAAGCCCAAAATGACTTTGGACTTTACTTCACACCTCTTCATTGGCACCTTTTTGCAGTCTTCCTTTTTTTACTACTTTATACGATAATGGTTCATAAAATGTAGTTTTATTCAAAAGATATTTTTTAAAGCCAAGTTTTTTTTTAAGAAACAAAATTTAACTTTCTCTAAAGAGATTGAACAGCTTCCAACATTTGTCTCTGATTAATTATTTGTAAAAACTAGTCCTGATATTTTGTTTTTGTCTTAAAATTCAGTTTTTGTATTCTTCTCTCGGCTTTCCACTTAGTTTTTTTTTTTAATTAAAAAAAATGCAATTCAATTTAATTTTAAAGTCTCTTTTTTTTTCTTAACTTTACTTTGCTTCGCGTTATTTTTGTCCATTTAATTGGAATAAGAAAATTTTCTATTAAGGAAATGTCCTTTTATTTTACACTTCCGTGACAGCACCACTTGCCAGCCATTCAAGTCAAGCCTCCCAACATAAAACGTCAACATCGAAATACCATCCAAAGAAAAACTATGTAGTGGAATAAAATGTGAACCAACAATGTTGGACGAAAAAAAAATAAAAATAAGAAACAATGAACACACTATGTCCTTTATGTTCATGCAGCATACAACCCTCAAGACTATACGGCCATTCCCTCAGCTCTCTAAGTCAAAAGACAAAAGCAATTACAAGGAAAAAGAGTGTCGTAGGCCAGTCAGCCAGCCAACCCAGTCCAGCGCAGCCAGACAGGACCTCTGCCTTTTGTCCTCTGTTAAAGCTGATGACAAACACATTATTCACTTGTGCGAAAGCTTCAAAAGTCAACAAAGGAATAAAAATGTCGCCATCTCTACAGCACTCTCCGCCACTCATTATTTAAAAAATATTTGGACAACATTCTATTGAACAACTAAACCGAACCAAACCGAACCATACCATGACCATACCATACCAAAAAATGGCCAAAAGAATATAAGAGGATGATAGAACCTTCCGCATGACCCATAGAAATGTTGCCAAGCATTATTTGTTTGTACTTAAATTAAAAGCACTAGAAAGCACTAAACAATATAAATGGAAGCAAAGTGAAAATGGGAAATAGAAAATAGAAAATAAAATTATCCCCAAGACAAAAGTGCACAACAATGGACCCAACCTATGCACCGCCATCATCTCTGCAATCATCCCCTCACAACATCATAGCATCGGAAGGAAAGAAGTACAAGTTTTTGAAAGCCTCCCAGGCATCATAAAGTTGCACTGTGTTTTAGTGCGGCGGGTCCGTCGACTGCGCTGGCTAGAGAAGAAGATGTCCACCGAGAAGATAAAGAATATGGTCGTAAGGAATTAGTTCCTCTTTCTTATCCTGAGAAGGAGCAATTCGCCAAATGGAAAAAGTTTCTCATTAGTGCTGGCGTCCAATTAGGGTAATTATTATTAAAACCGTATAATTTTTTCCATATAAAATAGAGCCTCGCTTTCCATAAAAGACTGTGCTGCCTTAACCAAGTGAATGCAGCAGCAAAGTCGTTCTGCCAAATGTCCTTCTACAGTCGGTCGGCCGGTCGGTGTTGGCGGTGACGGCAACAGCGGTGGTAGTGGTGTTGTATATTTATTCTACCACAGAAAAAGGATGTCCGCCGGCCGTCCCGACATTCCGGTCGTGTACTTATAGTCAGCTAAACTTCGAAAACTGTTGGAATAATGATGATAAGTTTCTGTGATTTGTTTCGTAAGCAATCACGAGCAGCAGAGCATTAAGGACATCATCCCATGGAATGTAAAGTGGTATGTAGCGACTATAGTTATGTTGGAGTAAAGTAGTTATTTAAATGCTTCCTCTCTATATTTGCCTTTTCTATTATGAGATTCCCTCCTCTTTAATACTCGCTTGATGAGGAAGTTAGTAGTGCACCACCAGTGTCACTTATACTTTATACTTTCCCTTCGAAACTGATTGTTTTGGTTAATTTTATCAAATTGCTGCGGAGTGTTTTAGCAAAAGTGTTTCATTGGCAGCCAAGCCATTACTCACTTTGTAGAATCGTTACTTGGAACGATTTGCCAACTTTAAATGTTCCATGCAACCGCAATGAAACTTTCACAATGGCTACGCGAACAATTTCGGAATTCACTTAATATTCTGACAGAAAAAGCATTAAGATGGCTTCCGCAACAATAAGGCGGTGGTATTACTTTTGAGTGTTATTGTCTTAAAAAGGAATTTTATGAAAATCATGGTAATTTTAAATCTCGTGTCTGTTGTTTTTTTTTTTGTTAGTGGTAGAAAGAATAGTTCCTGTTTTTTTGTATGCTAATTATTTAAAAAAAAAACGTAAAAGGAAATACCTTCACTGTGAACAGTTCTCTTAACTGCCTACTATTGGATTACATTTTGTACTTTGTTATTATAAGCTTACCCAGGCGAAAACATTTGTTGTTTCGCCAGAATATATCATATATATTATTTCTGTTGTCAAACTCCATTTTTCTCGTGTATTCCGTAAAAATGGGTGGTTGCCACGCCCGTTGAATGATAAATCAGAAATTTTTAACTTTCCCTTTGCTTGCATGTAAAGTCCTATTGCTCTACAAAATGTCATCATTCTACGACAATCAGAAGTTGAATGGGTGGGTGCCACGCCCCTGAATGGATAATTTAAAATTTTCTAATACCGCCTTTGTTCTGACCACATGATCTACCAGTCTACAAAATTTTATTATTCTGCAACAATCCGAAGTTATCCATATTATTAATAACAATTCTGAGAAAATGGGCGGATGCCACGCCCTCTGAATGTAAAATCTCAATTAAAAAACATTTTGCCTTTGCTTGCACTTTAAGCCCCACCGCTGTACCAATTTCCATCATTCCACGACAACCAGAAGTGCTCCAAATAATTTATATCAATTTTATGAAAATGGGCGGATACCACGCTCCTCGATTGAAAAATCTCAAGTTAAAAAATGTTATCTTTGCCTGCACTTTAATCCCTACCGCTGTACCAAATTTCATCATTCCACGACAATCAGAACTGCTTGTAATAATTTATATCAATTCTATGAAAATGGGCGGGTACCACGCCCCCTGACTTGCAAATCTTAAATGTTTTCCTTTGTATACACCACAGGACCTACTGTTGTGCGAAATTAGAAGATTCTACGATGTCGGGAAGTGCTCCATAATTTTGATGATCTGTCAGTGAGTGAGTCAGTGAATCAGTCAGTCAGTCAGTCAGTTACGGTTTTTGCGATTATTGATTTGGTGAGTTGCCTAAACCTGGTGAGCTTAGCAAATGCTGCGAGTTTGAAGTTTCTGACTTTATTGGTACTGAAGTTAGAGGGGGGTCGAAAATAGCCTGAGTTAGATCCTGTAAAAAAGATGTAGTACCAGAACTTGGCTGGGCACTACCGTGCCCTTTGATATAAAGAAAAATCAGGTCTTAATATTATTCATTAGTATAACAGTATGAAAATGGTTTATAAGTTTTACAGCCCTATTCTGCCGTTGTGAGGCTCACAGGTCACAATATTTTGTGAGCTTGTTTTTGTATAAGGCAGTTACAATTTTGTATTCTGTGGAAGCCCTCATAAGAAACCTCACAAGAGCAGCGTCTGTTGTGATCTGCCAAGGAGCAGATCATAATTTTTAAGATTTTATGATGCGAGTTGATCACGAGTTATGGGGTTATTGTGACTTGTGAGGCATCAGTGAGGTTGTCAGAATAAGGCTATTAATCAATTCTTATGCACATATTATTTCCTCAAACTGTTGTCCGGCATGCTTAGAAAACTTTTTTTTTTATAAACTATTGTGTAGCGGTATGGGTGATAACCGCTTTTATATGAACGAATATAGAGTCGTCTTGTGTAATTTGTGGCTGCACCTTTTTAGTAACTTTTGGCGGAACTATTTATTAACATGAATCAACAACAATGTGAAGATTTGTGACTTTTTATTTTCTTTTACATGAAGAATCACGGTGTTTTTAAAAATCTTAAATTGTCATATCCAGTCCCGGGGATAACTTTTAAATAAAATGATTCCATATTTGTTATTTACAATTAATGTCCGTTTTAACCATATATGTTTTTTCTTAATCGACTCTGGGTTTTTCGCCTATACATTTGTGGGCATTCTCCTTTAATTTAAGTGCGAATACTTCTAAGAACTTGTTAAAATTAAAAAAAAAAAAACGTGTTTAAATACCTTGTTTCATTTTTTGTTTAAATCTATTAATGGTTCCAAATTTTAAACTCATTAAATGCAAACAATTGAGATTGTTGAAAAATATAATTCGTGTCTCGCATTTAAAGTAGCAATTCGCTAAACTAAATAAAAAATAAGTAGTAGCCCCGTAGCGTAAAGGTTAGTGCGTTCGACTGTCACGCTGGAGGTCTGGGTTCGCTTATATTAAAGTCGTACCATGTATAGTTAATTAGTTAGAGTCCATACCGTTATGGTTCATTTCACAGAAATATTTAAGTCGACACTAGATTTGGTTATTGGTAAGGCCCTATGTATATCTCGAAATCTTCAAAACGAGACTTTATTAAAAAAAAAAAATATCCCTTCCATCATGGTAAAAAATACTCGTATTTTGGTTTCTCTACAAGAACCCGTTATTTTGTGTGGCCATTTATTCGCGCTCCTAATTCATAATATATCAATTTTCGTGAAAAACTACCAACTTTCAATGGCTTCCCGATTTAGTTTCCCCAAGGGCGACCCAATATAAATGATGAGGATGAATTCAGAAAACCTATAATCATATACTATAAATATGAGTTGCATGCAGTGATTTGACAAAAAATGCTGAAAACTACCCACCCTAAAGTGTACAAGATTTGTTAACCTGTTGAGGATCTCTTGCATGAAAAAATTGGTCGTAATTTGATAATAAAAAAATCGGTTCCATTACGATAAGGTACCATTAATAACCGTGATTGATGATTTTTTTTACCAAAATATTAAACAGAATGGGGCATATTCATACCCCCGTATTTATAAAGAAAAAATAGTAATTTAGCTCCCGTGTTTAGGAAAACTACACCATGGAATAAAAATGTTCTGGACTCAAATGGAGCACAAAGCTAGTGCCTTTAGTTTGAGTCACAAAAATTTGTATTCCATGGAGTAGTTTTCCTATACACGGGAGCTGAAATAACTATTTTTTCTTTATAAATAAGGGGGATAGTCTTTAACCCTAGTTTAACTAAACTGGAGTCTAAAGTTAACACCTTGGTTAGAAACAGATGCTATTCATAAAGAATTTTGCAGCTCTGTTTAGTTAAAAACAGGTCCAAGGTATATTCTAGTACAATTTTAGTACAATTGCCTGTTAATCCAATGACAAAAAAAATTGCGTGCGATATTTCAGTTCGCCGTTTTGTTTATTATATTGTTGTACTGCATTTTTTTTATTTTTTGGCCAAACAAAAACATATTTATCATATATTTACATGTACAACAAAAAAAAAATACAGAGTTGCAGATGAATAAAAGAGAAAATTTAAAGAGGCTTAGGGAACCGTACTGGTCGGAGGCTGAAAAAGAATTGCTTCGGGAGCTGGTGATATTTCTTGTTTTTAGTTTGACAGATAAAAAAAAATAACAATTTAATCAAAGGCTCTACCGTGTTTAAGGGTTAAGCTCCAGTTTATCATTAAGACTTGGGTCTAAATTGTCTATGAATAACATAATCTCCAGCTTAGCTTAGTACAGTTGAGACAAAATAATAACTTACCAGACGACCATGAATATACCCCAATATAAATTGGGCGGCGCAACAACTCGCAACCATTCCAGTGTTTGCGTGTTGACAGGAATGGAAGGACCCTACAATTGTATGCCGAATCCAAACAGCTAGACGAGAAGCCCTTATTGATGACAAGTGATACTCTTGGAGGATTTGTCAATTCCTCGCCAGAGGCAGTAACCCTGAAAAAATGTTTTTTAGTTTTTAGGTGGACGAGGTATGGAAAGTAAACCCAGACCCCCAGCGTGACAGTCCAACGCACTAACTGGCTACTACAAATTCTAACCATACTCTGAATAATATAATTCATACGCTTTTCATCGTAATCGTTAGAGCAGTTTTTGAGATAAATAACTTTTTTAAAAACGGTCATATGGCAGGTACAGTTATTTTTTGAGCTAAAAAAATAAATAATGCTGGGGAAAATTATTATCCAGAGTTCGATTTTTGTTTACTTATCCAAAACTTGCCATATAGGTAATACCTATATCGCAAGTAAAAATGATGTTTTGATGCAACATTAAAAATTATACATTAATAAATGATATATCATAACGCTAATACAGACTGATTATCTCCAAAATTGGATAAGTAATTATATTTATTGTTAAGAATTATAGCATAAGTTATTGCAAGTCCAATCATCCTTAATCCCATCAAAGATCGAGAAACTTTACTTCACAAAAATTATAAATAAATCGCATCCTCGACAAGAGAAGGTAACTACATATGTATAACGTGCTACAGTAATATATTTATTATCTTCGTATTCCAACACCACTGAAACCTATCGGCAGCAAAGCCGAAACAGCATATCTTGTCCCCTGGTAATCCAATAAATATGAACAAAAAATTCAGCAAGAAGTCCCAATTTTATCAGAGATTGCATAACTTTTATTTCATACTGATAACGTATAGATAAAACTCTTTAGCAGCCACCTTGCCTTAGCCTTATAAAAGATAGTTAACGTTTTCAATAATTCATGAGCAAGAAAGAGAAGTAGCAAGTAGCAAGTAGCAAGTTACTCAAAGCCATGGAATACATGAATGTTAATATTTTTCTTGTTGTCTGTTTCTTTTTGTTGTTGCTTCCATTTACCTACCGCACCTTTTTTGTCCTTTCAACTTCCACTTTTAGACTCAAAGGATGCAAGGACCTTTTATAGTCCAGCCGCATCCCAATGTAAAAATACTGGAGCGCAGGTAAGTTATGAACTTAATTCTAACGGTACACACAAGATTATTTCTTTTGGATGCGTTCTTTTCATGTTTAGAGTATCTATGTATCCTCGTTTACAGCTACGCTTATGATGATGAGGCATGAGGATGACTGCGGCGAAAGCCATCTTTCCCCATCTAGAACTGAAAAGTTAATCCTTTGGGATGTTGTAAAATATAGTAGATCAGGTTAAGAGAAAAATTAAACAAGGACATAGCATCGCGTCAGACCGACAACAACAACAACAATACAAAAAAAAAAAAGTTACATAAACTAGAAGCTTAATACTAGAAAAAGAAGAAGTGAGAGACCTGGAGAATGGGACTCCTACACACTCTCCTTTATACGAAATAGAGTTACGTGATATGAAAAGTAATGGAGCGGTTCTGCTTTTCGAAAAGCTATAGCATTATGCAAATTAAATGCAGGACCTGTGCAATAAAACAAACATTAAACATAATTTCAAAATAGAAAACAGCTTCGTGTTGTATATGTTGCACGATATAAACTTGCATAGAAGCCGTAAATGGACTATTTTGGAAGTGTGCTTGCTTCGCTTCTGGCACCTCCCCCGCCTCCCCCGTCCCTCTTTCGCTTCTCCTTTGGAAGAGAGGTAGTAGATTAAAACGAATAATTTGCAATTCGGGTTAATAAAATCTACATAAAGACAGAGATGCTGGATGGCGTGGATGTTCGAAGTCTGAAAGGCTTTGAAATTACATAATATTTGTTGGTTGGTAGTTTAAAACAGGTAGTTTAAAAACATAGTATTGGGAAGATAGTTATATTTGCGTGGATTAATTGGGGAAAATTTACATAGAGGCATGTACGGTCTACGTTGTAAAATATTATGGAAATCTAAAAGCCTTTCACTTAGGTATCGAATCTTTCTGAACAATAAATAGAAATTCAATGGATTATTTATACTTAACGAAACTTTAATAACTATTTGTAAGCAATGGTAACTGTAGTATTGTAGGTACCTGTTATAGAAGATTGTTTTTATGTAGAGATTTTAGAGATTCGACACTGAATAAATATTCAGGATTGATTTTATAATAAAGATCATTCAAGGTGTAGCAATCAATAGAACCGGATGTGTTTTATTTATTTCTAAATACACTACATTGACGACGAGGATTAAAAAAAAAAGCAATTACAAAATAAAAGAAAAGGAAAGAAAGGATTCGAAAATAAGTTAAGGACGACTTTAAGAATAAACGATTTTCAATAAGATTTAATTAGGCTTGGTGATCTATAATAATAATGGCTAATGATTCAGTATCTTGGACGTCCGAACGTTCCGAGGGGCCAACATTGACTCGGATCACTACCTGGTGGTAGCTAGTCTACGTATGCGGATATCCATGACGCGACAACGCAGAGCAGATGCTGTGAAAAGATTCGATGTCGAGAAGCTTAAATCGCAAGAGACCGCCAGAACTTTTGCAGACCACGTAACTTCTTAATCTCTCAGGAGGTCCGCCACCAGCATCAAGTGCAGAGGACCAGTGGGAACACTGTCAACAAGCCATCAGAAGTGCCGCCTCTGATGTGCTGGGTTTCACTAGGCGAATACAACGAAATCCCTGGTTCGATGAAGAGTGCCGGCTAGCGCATGCAGCTAAGGACGAGGCCTACCAGGCAATGCTGCAGACTCGAACAAGAGCTGCTGAGAGAGTAGCCCGGGAGCTCTACGGGCTGAAACGAAAAGAGGAACGCCGACTTCTCAGGAGGAAAAAGAGAGAGCACGAGAAGCGGGCTGTAGAGTCTATTGAGGGTTGTAGCGGTAGGGGAGATGTTCGAAAATTTTATCAGAGGGTGAAGCGATCCACCCAAGGATTCAAGGCTAGAACGGAAGCCTGCCGAGATGAGAGTGGGAATATGGTAGTAGACACACAGTCAGTGCTGAGGATCTGGAAAGAATACTTCTCTAGACTGCTTAATGGCGAAGACAGCCAAGATGCCGCTAATAGGCAGAACGCTCCATTCAATTTGGACGATGGTGGCCAAGAGTTCCGTCCACCCGACCTAACCGAAGTGCGGCTGGCGATATCCAAACTTAAGTCTTACAAGGCTGCTGGTGCGGATGGCTTACAAACCGAACTATTTAAATCAGCGGGAGATGAATTGGCTAGGAGCATACACCAGCTCATTTGCAAAATTTGGTCGGAGGAAAGTATGCCCGATGAATGGAACCTCGGTATAGTGTGCCTTATCCATAAAAAGGGAGATGTTCTGAAATGTACCAACTACAGAGGAATTAGTCTCCTAAACGTCGCTTATAAAATCTTGTCGGCCATCCTGTGTGACCGCTTAAAACCTTTTGTCAACGATCTGATCGGCCCCTATCAGTGCGGTTTTAGGCCAGGCAAGTCAACCGTCGATCAAATGTTCACCCTCCGACAGATTTTAGAAAAATCCCGGGAATTCCAGATCGATACACACCACCTTTTTATCGATTTTAAAGTCGCGTATGATAGCGTGAAAAGGGACGAATTATACAGAGCCATGTCGAGTCTCGGCATCCCTGCCAAACTCGTCCGCCTGTGCAGGATGACGATGGAGAAATCTCGCTGCTCCGTCAAAATTGGTAAGAAGACCACCAATTCCTTTGATGTTGAGAAAGGATTGAGGCAAGGCGACGCGTTATCATGCAACCTATTCAACATCGTTCTTGAAGCCATTGTACGCAACGCACATGTCACCACCAGCGGTACAATCTATCAAAAGTCCGTTCAATTGCTGGCATATGCGGATGGCAGAACGTAGCGAGCTGTGGCAGGGGCATTTGCGAGCATTGAATCGGAGGCGGCTATAATGGGATTGGCGGTTAATGAGGACAAGACGAAGTATATGCTGTCATCGAGAGAGGAATCTCAACATCGTCGACTCGGGCAAAATATCACGATGGACAGATATAACTTCGAAGTTGTCAAGGACTTTGTCTACCTGGGCTCCACTATTACATTGCAGAATGACATCAGTGCAGAGATCAAGCGAAGAATTACTCTTGCCAACCGCTGTTTCTTCGGTCTAAGAAGGCATTTAAATAGTAAGGCCCTCTCTCAGAGAACCAAGGAGACTTTATACCCTTATCATCCCGGTCCTGCTTTATGGGTCAGAAGCGTGGACACTGACCCGGGGTTAAGACGAGCGAGTAGAACTAGTAGCATTTGTATCATAGTGTTAGTTTTATGGATGTATGTGTGACTAGTAGCTCTCTGCGCGTTTTGTCAACTAGTATGATTTTTTAAAAATATTTCATACAAAAATATACAAATTATGGAGACTATGGAAACAAAACAAATAAATGAAAAAAATACACTACACTAGTAGGATAACTGGCAGGCTACTCGCAGGCAAAAATATTATACTATTTGGGCTACTAGTTGGCTCTCTCCTGTTCTGATACACTAACACACATAAACGCTACTAGTTCTACTCGCTTGTCTAAACCCCGGGTGAAAGATTCGGATAAAAATCTGCTAGGGTGCTTTGAGAGGAAGATTCTTCGTGTGATTTTCGGTCCGGTGTGTATCGAAGGAGTATGGAGGAGAAGGTTCAACGACGAGCTATACGGGCTATACAGCGACGTTGACCTGGTCAAAAAGCTGAAAATACAGCGGCTGAGATGGCTGGGGCACGTGCAGCGTATGGACAGCAACGCACCTGCCCGACGAGTCTTCGAATCCAACCCCGATGGGGTACGCAGCAGAGGAAGAACCCGTAACAGGTGGCGCAATCAAGTGGATGACGACATCAAAGCACTCGGTGTGCGCAACTGGAAGCGGCTAGCTAGGGATAGAGCTGGCTGGAGGGGCTTGTTAGTTGAGGCCGAAGCCCATCCTGGGCTGTGAGCGCCATCAAAAGTAATTAAGTAAGATCTTTTGGGTTTGTTAGCAAAAACAAATACGTATTATTTACATATGTAAAAAGGTTTTAAAAAAACAATGATATAAAGATGTATGCTGATGTGCCGCGTTAAAATAAAAATAAATATATATACGTATATGTATACATATATCCTCCACTACATACATATGTAAATATACATATGTATATTAATATAAAATTGTGTACGTTCACATCTACATATGTATTTATGTGTACAAACATTGGTTTGTACAATGTACATGCATAAAATTAAAATTGAATACAAATTAATAATAGTGTTGAAATGTAAAAATAGTAACAGATTGGTTGCCTATGTACAATAAAATATTGAAATAATTTATGGAATAAATTGTGTTGAAACAAATATTCCATGCTTAAATTTTAAATTTTGACTCAAAAATTTAAGCGGCTTAAATGCTGAAAAAGAAATGATTTGAATTGTGATGCTTAAATGCATAACGGGTTTTGACCAATTCAATGTGCTTTAGAGCAGCTTTTGAAATTCTTTGTTTGACTGAAATTTATTTGAGCGGCTTAAATGCTGAAATAATGTAAGAAAAAAATAAATAAGAATAAATTTTATCATGAAGATTTATTTCAGTTCGTTTAAGAGATGAAATTGAATTTTATAGAAATGAAGTTAGTAAAGAATTTATCATTTTGTTTTTTTTTTTTAGATACAGTTAGGCCGTTGGGTCCTTAAGTTCGAGAATTCGATTATTCATTATATTGTGAATTGAATGGCAGAAGTGGCTACGTTCTTTCGAAACGATGATAAGAGCAAGTCGCATCTTCAACGAAAATTGGAAGCAAGACCTTTTTCTACATTATGCTGGTTCAAAAGTCCAAATGATAATTGCTACTTTGCCAGACTATTCATTAAGTGAATTAGTTGGGCCATTGGCAAATGTTGAGCAATATATTCCGCACATGAACGAATATGAGAGAACGGTTGCTAAATTGAATACATTTTTCCAACCAAAAGCAAATACTACCTATGAACGACATATTCTTCGACAAATGAAACAAAATTCTGATGAGAATATCGACATGTTCACGATACAATTACGGATGCAAGCTGAACGATGTGGCTTTGAAGGGAATCTCGAAGAAAATGTGAAGAATCAAATCCTTGAAAATTTTCGATCAGCTGTTCTACGGAGAGATTTGCTTAAAAGAGGTGACACCAGTTTAGGCGAAATCCTGCGTGTTGCAAAAGTGTTTGAAAGAGTTGCGCAACAAGAGAAATTATTCGGTGCAGATAAGCCACAACCGCAAATCTAAGATGTAAAAAAAATAAATTTTAATTCCTGGAAAACAAAACAACCATACCCTCAATCACAGGACTCTAAAAAATTGAATGTAATCGATGTGGTTTCCATGGTCATTTTGGAAATGATGGAAAATGCCCCTCACGAGGAAAGTTGTGTAATAAATGCGGTAGACGAGATCATTTTGCCAGGGTATGTCGATCACGCAAACAAACGCGTGAGTTTGAAGGTCATGATACATCAGTCAAAAATATCAAAAATTGAAGAAACATTGGACTATTCAAACAAATTTGGCTGAGGTATGTGGATGACACATTTTGCATCCTTAAAAGCTCTAAAATTGTGAGTTTTTTCGAACATCTGAACTCACAACATCCAAAAATAAAGTTCACCATGGAAAAAGAAAAAGAAAATTCCATTGCCTTTTTGGATGTGAAGGTGACAAGACGAATAGATGGTACACTGGGACACACAGTCTATCGCAAAGAAACGCACACTAACAGATACCTACATGCTACTTCCCACCACCACCCGGCAAATTTAAGATCAGTTGTCTCGACACTATTTCAGCGAGCCCACAGAATATGCGACAGCGACCACCTAAAGGCTGAGCTGAATCTGGTGGACAACGTTCTGAAAGCAAATGGTTATACTAAAAAGCAAAGAACGTGGAAGCCATTTGTGTCACGGGAAAAGGATGAAAGCAACCTAGACAAGAAGGCTTTTCTGCCATACGTTAAGGGTGTAACGGACAGAGTTGGCAAAGTTTTAAAAAGATATGGGGTAAAATCCATATTTATACCACCGAAAAAGGTAAAAAACTATCTCCGCTCACCAAAGGACCACTTTCCTCTCCAAACACCGGGCGTATATGCAGTTCCTTGTAGCTGTGGGTCTTCGTATGTGGGACAAACCCAAAGAAGCATTGCCACCCGCTTAAAAGAGCACATTAGCGCTGTAAGCAAAAATCAGCGGGAAAAGTCGGCAATTTGCGAACACATCTTGGACAATCCAGATGAACATCACTGGATTCATTTCGACCAAGCCAAGGTTTTAGCGCAAGAAACCCATTACATCCCACGTTTGGTACGCGAGGCGATTGAAATTAAGCGCCACCAAAATTTCAATCGGGACGACAGTTTTAAACTTTCTCGTTCATGGGACCCACTCATTAACACCTCACGGGCATCCCAAATCAAACTTAAAACACCCTGCGATGTAGTGAGTATTGTTTGCTCCCAACAACCTGCACCTCAACAACAACAACTTCATGAGATAGAACCGTCTACGCACCGCTACAACCTGCGTAGCCAATCTAATGCATAACATTTCATCAGCAGTTTCCCGGTGACCACGCTCAATGTAATTTGATGCGAAACGTTCGGGGTGAGTACAAAATCGCACTCTTATTTTAAATAACGCGGCTAATCCGAAAATTAATTAATTATGTCTATAAACAACCGTGAAAACCTTAAAAGTTATAAAGAACAAAATGACGAATCAGTGAAGCGCATGACCGTCGACAAGGATGAATACGTCTTCAATGTCAGTACCAAGGATGATGTTTGTGAAGTCAAATGCTGTTTTGCCAATCATGCAACCATATCGAAGAATTCCAGTGGCGTTGGAGAAGGCCGTAGATACAAAAATTGATGATATTGATATGCGTCGTGCTAATGAAGCAATCGAACGAGAAAATTACCCACTTTCAACAATAGAAGATTTTTTGCCACACCTGGGAAATGGAAAAGTTATCTCAAAACTTGACGTAAAAAACGCATTTCATCAGATTGAAATATCAGAAAGTTCAAGAGAAATCACTACCTTTATTACTCGAAGAGGGTTATTTCGTTACAAGCGATTGATGTTCGGCTAGTATGTGCACCTGAACTTTTTCAGAAAACCATGGAACAAATATTGAGTGGATGCGATGGATGTGTCGTTTTTATTGATGACATATTAGTTTATGGTGCAGATAAAAATGAGCATGATTCTCGATTGACTCTTGTTCAGAAAACATTGGAAAAACATTGCGTGACACTTAACCAAGGAAAATGTATTTTTGGAGTGGAGGAATTGAATTTTTTGGGCCATCGTTTAACTAAAACAGGTATTTTCCCCGATTCAGATAAATTAGAAACTATTCGTCGTACGAAGTTTTTTGGGTCTGGTTAACTATGTCGGCAAGTTTATTCCAAATCTTGCAACAATAACTGATCCACTCCGGTTTTTAACTAAAAAAGGTCAAAAATTCGTTTGGGAAACCAAACAACAGAACTAATTTGACAAACTGAAAGAATGTATGTCAAATCAACTGACATTGGGATATTACGATATTACTGATCGAACCCAATTGATTTCAGATGCCAGTCCTGTTGGACTAGGTGCTGTATTAATACAGATAAATGAGTCAGGCCCGAGAGTAATTTCATATGCTAGCAAAAGTTAAAATCATTCAAGGTGTAGCAATCAATAGAACCGGATGTGTTTTATTTATTTCTAAATACACTACAGTAATAATAAAAGGGACTTCACCTTGTATTTTAACAAACTGTTAAACTTAAGCACCTAATGCGCTTTTTCTCGGTAACTGTACCACTGGGTGCTGGCAGACGAAACTATTTGCTATCCACCTTTTCGTTACGAGAGCTATACTTCTATGTTAAATAAATGGCGCAAAATTTTAGTCGATTAAGTGCGATATTAAATCAATTTTAGTAAGTTAAAAATTGTATTTGGCATGTTTTAAACGAGCTTAGCATTGCACTATCCCCTAATATTTTACTAAAGTTAAAGTTAGAAAATGGTCATTTTATATTTTTAGCATCGTACTAAATCCATATGACACTTTGAGGTTTATAAATGTCAAAATTAGGTATGTTTGTGAATTTTTAGCAGGAGGTGTCAATTTTTTTGGACTTGTTAAGCTGAAGATTATGAAGGAAATTGGTTTAGTTGTTGAAGTTGTATGAAAGTAGATAAGCAAGTTTTTAAAATAAGGCTGTTTAAAATTTTGTACGATTAAGTAGGTACGATGTTAAATGATTTTTAGTATGATAGTAGGTTAAAAATTGGATTTTGCTAATTTTTAACGAGTTTAGCATCATGCTATCCCCTAACATTTTACTAAAGTTAAAATCAGCAACTGGCTATTTTATCTTTTTAGTTTCGTACTAAATCCATATGAGAAATTTACTCCAGGTATAGGATGGAACCGAATGTTCCAGGTTCGAGTCCCGCTGGTACCCAACTTTTTTTTTTCTTTTTTTTTTGTAAATAATGAAGATAAAATGATACAAATATAAGTATCGAATACTTATTTCAAGCACATGATGGGTTTTGATCAAAATTTAATTAATTTACAACGCATAAAAACAATAATTGTGTTCATAAAATGCAAACCCTACAAATGCAATTTACTAGTTAGCAAAAGCTTACAAATGTTGGAATAGAAAGTAATATGCTAAATTCTTACGAAATTAACTAGTAAAATGTTAGTTAACTAGCTAGTTAACTAGTAAAATGTTAAGCCCTTAACAATAGGTTGTTTAAAATTTAGTGGCAATGTCTTTAAGTTTCTTTTCAGGCCCAAAATTTGCTGCGCGAATTCGCATTATCACGTTGTTTGTTTCACTTACTATTTCGAGTGTCCAACGTTCGGATTCTCATTAATCCAAAAATTACATAAATTTCATTGGTTTCTCGTTGGAACCTGGAAATGGTCAACAACTTTC
Source organism: Melangyna quadrimaculata (assembly GCA_949320155.1). Lineage (NCBI taxonomy): Eukaryota > Metazoa > Arthropoda > Insecta > Diptera > Syrphidae > Melangyna > Melangyna quadrimaculata. Next base: position 42,280,202 of record OX439485.1, on the reverse strand, counting down.
CCTGTAAAAAATCCCTCAAGTCACCTTTTGAAAAACAAAAAATATATTTTTTTTAAGGATAATGGTAGCATTATTTTTCACATTTATGTAAGTATTTAGAAAAAAAATATTTATTTGATAATATCATCATTTCTAATTCTAATAGTTAAAATTGGGAAAAAAAAGGGTTTTTAGGATTAGCATTTTTAATCATTATTTTTTGTGAAATTTGGATTGAAGAGCCTCTTCCAGACTCTCCTATTGCATTTGACACTAAATCACTGAAATTTTTGTCAAGACGAATAGGTACACATTTTGTTAACTTTTTTTTTTCAAAATAATTCTGATTTGTATCAACTTTGGCACTATCAAAAAAGAAAATCAAATTCATTAAGGAAATTTCATGCCATTCCCTTAAAAAAATATGAAAAATAATTTTCCCTAATATAATGATGATAGAGAACGCGAGAAAGGTGCGTCTCGCAATTGTGTCTCCGTCTGTCTGTCTGTAACTCGACCTGCAGCCCTAACGGCTGAAGCGATTTACTTCAACCAGTATACAAAAATTCATTTATTTCAAAAACAGCTCTAACGATTTTGAAAAAAAAAAGTTACGAGCTTCTATAATTACTACAATTTTTATTTTAGAAGAGAATAAAATTATAATGGTTATTAACAGTACTTGTCATAGAACCGATTTTTTGGTTTTCAAATTTACTCGTTAACGGCTACCACGGTTTCAACCAATTCGTTTGTGTAAGAGCTCCTTTACAATTTTAACAATTTTGCATATACAATTTTTTCGAACAAGTAATTTTTGGAATTTTAAAAAAATATTGAATTTCTTTTTTGAAAATTCAATATCTTGAAAACGGGTGAAAGAATATTTTTTAGATTTTGTGTAAAATTGTATTTTATTAAATTCTTAAAGCTGGCATACCAACTTTTATTTTTAATAATCTTCAAAAATTTTTATATATATAGGTATAAGAAATTAATTTTTAAGAAAACCGCTCCAGAATTTTTGAAATTTTTTTCCATAAATTTATGTTTATCAAACAAATCAGATGGCATACTTTTTTTTAGCTCTATGTTTAAGCTTTTTTAACAGCATAATAATATAATGATAACATAATGTTATGGAACCAATACATATGCACACTGTCAACTTCAAGTTAAAGTTGTTAGCTACAAGAGCAAGTTTGTGCGATCCAGTCGTGCCCATTTTTTATTTTTAAATTAGAAAATATTTTGTTTGCATTCTTATTAACAGTAATTTCCATGAAACCACTTTACATATTTTTGACTATCTTATAACTAATTTATTTAGGAGCATTCGCTTTAAATAAATTAGTTATAAGATAGTCAAAAATATGTAAAGTGGTTTCATGGAAATTACTGTAGTAATTCCATATCAAAGTTTTCAAAAAAAAAATGTATGATTAAAAAAAAAATTCAAAATTATTTTCAAAAATAAATTTTTTAAAAACGAGTTGATTAAATTTTTTGAAATTAAATTTGTATTTTCAGGTATATGAATAAATAATTTATTGAAATTCACTTTCAAAAATAAAATTAATTCTATAAAAAAGCGCTCGAGCGATTTTTAAAATTTTTATTTCATAAATTCATATTAGTCCAAGAAATCAGTTGGCATCCTTGTTGCTTAGCTAAATTCTATAGCTAAGGAATAGAAGAAATTGAAAATAAAATTAATTTCATGGTTTTGAATTTTTTTTTTAATATCCATATTCTTAGATACATGTACATGTACATAAAATTTTGTGTTAAATTTTCAAAATTCTATTTAAACTCATTAAACATTTCATTATTAAACCATTAATATACCTTGTCAGTCAACAGCATTCTAGATATAGAAATTAACTACAAGAGCAAGTTCGTGCGATCCATTCGTGTATTTTTATTTCTGTTTTATTGTGAAGTCCCAATTTGGTCACTTCAAAATACTTAATACATATTTCCTAACCAAAAATGCACTTTTTAAATTATCAACATAATAAATAAAAAAGTTAATTCAGAAAAATATGAATAAAATTAAATAAAAAACGATTCTTTCTAAAACTCCATGTTTGGTTAATTTTTAATAGTCCATACAATTATGGTCTATTTTCCTTAAATATTTAAGTCATTACTTATTCTTAATTTTGCCGGCGCGGCGATTGTCATGATCTCGAGGGGGACCACAACTCTCCCACTCAACCGTTTCGCCTAAGGTTCCACTTGTGGAGTTCGCCAGGTTGACCTCAGAAATCTTCGACAGGCCTCCCGGTTTTGGATTGTTCCATGTCTGAGGCCAACTAAATGCAGATGTCGTTGCATTTGTTTCATCCAGGAGTGTTAGCGCCTGCCTTTCTTCCGCGATAGTGTTGGAACGTCTTGTGCTATTGCCTTTTGAACTGGGTTCTCATGGCATCTTCTTTGTACATGAAAGTACCAGCTAAGATGGTATTTATGACGTGTAGGCTTCCTCGGATTCTCTTGCTTATTATTCGATCACGCTTTGTCACTCCTCCTGTCATGCGAAGCATCTTCATTTCAGCTGCCGTCAATTTACTCTAATACTTCTTGTACATTGTCCAAACCGTATGCGCTGGACGAACAACTGCCGGTGTAGAGCTTTCCTTCAGCTTAGGGGGCATTTTTCGATCACAGAAGATGGCAGGGTTTTCCCGCCACTTCATCCATCCTACGCTTACGCGATGTTTGATTTCGTTATCAAAATATCCTACGCTATTGATCACAGATCCAATATATTTAAACTTTTCGCACTTGGGAAGGACTGTTCCATTCAAGTCCGGATTAGGCCTGTGTGGATCAGAAAATGGACAGCATAGGTATTCGGTCTTTTTCGCGCTAATGCGGCATCCATTTCCCTCCAGATCATCCACCCATACATCAAGTGCTCGTTGCAAGGATACAGGATCTTCACTTATGATGGCTCTATCGCCAGCAAAGAAGAACTGATGCCTTTGGGGTCCATCAGCTTATCCTCAAGAAGAAAGTCAAGGACAGTAATAAAAAGCTAAGGACTCAAGACGCTTCCCTGGTGCACACCAACTCTAATTGGAAACTCTTCTTATAATTTTATATGTAAAAAAAAAAATATTTTTTTTTTTTCATTCATGCCTTTCTAATATCATCCATATATATTTTTTTTAATTTTACATAAACTAAGTGCGTGCGACTCAGTCGAGCATTTTATTTCGCAAGAATGCATACACAATTCACTTGTCATTTGTTGTCATCAGAAACTTCTTTGAAACCCAAATTTGCTTTAGCCTGAGTTTAACCACAAGATTGTACAATCTTAAAGGGTAATTTCAAATTCTTATTATAAGTTCATATAAAAATATTTTGTAGATGAAATAGCATATAATGATTTATTCTCAAAATAAAAAAAAATTTGTAGATATTAAATTATTTTCCAGCACCTTGAACTTTTAATCCTCTCCTTTAGTGCATTGATGGTCTCTCATTAGCAGCTGCAGAGACCTTCAGATTTAAAATAAAGCAAGTTCATAACATTATTTTGTTTTTATTTTCGTTACCAAAAACGAAAAACCCAAGATAAACCAATAAACATTAAAATTACTTAACATAAAATTAAGGAAAATAATGACCACGGGTCATTTTCCTTGAGTTGTTTGTATTCATATAATATATACGATAAGCACAAAGATTTTGTGTTTGGTGTTATTGCAGCTGTTGCATTTGTTATGATGATGGTATATCGTTGGTGTTCGCCTTTAGCTGTCGTGAAGCCTTGGGTCAAAACTTTACGTTACATCGCTGAACTTAACATTAGGACAGGGAGTACAAGGACTCACACATATTGTGGTGGTTATATTCCACGTTCTTGGTATCATGTTGACAGATTTATGAACCTTCAATGTGAAAGCAGTTATACTATACTGTTAGTACTCCAAGCCAACCACCGAAACCAAAATTTAACGAAGGCCGATCTATAGCGAAATAATGCCGCAGCAGCTCCCTTGCAGAAGTTAAGCTTGGCTTAGGAACATTTAACTTTTTAGATTGATGTCAGACTGGGCCGGATCCGAGGCCGGGGTCGGGTGACGCACTTTGTCAATGCCACAAATTGAATTCAGATCCAGATGGCTGTGGGCTGGAAATTCAATGGACGGTGGCCAAATGCACGAAAGGTCGGTTACACTCGCAGCAGACCAAAGATGGCGAAATCTACTTTTCCTACCGTCCAGCCCAAAAGTCCCTTGTAAACTGGCCTCATTATCACGCTGGAATGCTCTCGCTCACAAATGGACACGGAAGACCAACGACCAACAACCGACCGACGGACGCCTAAAGGACACTACTGACCATATTTTTCCACCCCACTTCAAGTAGAATTGTGTTGCTGTGCTGGCCCCAAATGTGTTCGTAAATTGATTGATTATTATGTGAAACGTGAGCAAATTGTGTCCAGAGGGCCGACCGGAGTGAGATGGAGGTGTTTTACAGCTTCCTGTTCCATTGCCGGTTTCAGGGGGTGAGGTGGTTCAGGACTACAATTTTTCCGTGCTATACCCTCCAGTGTTCCAACCAGCCTGAAATATATATAACCATTCGTCCTTTTTGAATGAATTTTCTGGTCCAGTATGTTGATGGATTTTGTTTGAATTTCGTGAATACAGCACAGGAAACAGCTGCCGGAAATCCATTAGGTACTTGTTTTCGAGTTTTCATTTTTTGGTTATAAGAGCGCCTGCTGACCCGTTTTCGGCCGACTATAGTCCTCTGTGCGTTCAGGATTCAGGATTCAGGGTTCTGGCTAACAACCGGTGTTCCAGGCTTGTATACGAAAAGCATAGATGTTGGTTTTAATTTGTTGGCGGCTTCGAACACGAACATCATGTTGTGATGTGAGACTTCTATACACACTTCTCATGAGTGTTTGTCGATTTTTGTGTTCTAATGGGTTTATGTGTGCATAACTGTACACATAAAGTCGATATACCTATATATCTACGTGTAGCTATGTATAAAACAATTTCAGTGTGTACAAGACTACGAGCATACTTTTGGACGAACATTTCAGGGTAAAACCAATTACAACTTTGTTAGAGAATACACTCTTTTTGATATTGCTTCGTAATTAAGAAATATGACTGCAGGGCCGACTATCTATACTATAAAAATGGGAGGATGAGAAGGGTAAAGTTTTACTTTTGGGTGGGTGATAAGACTTTTCGTATTTCGTGTATGCAAGGATGATATATAGTACAACTTAGTTAACACCATTTTGCTGGTCATTTTGATTAAATTGTTTCCCATCGTGATTCGCATCGTCATTATAATATATGTAACTGTGTGTATGTGGTGAAGAGGGGGAGGGACATTTTTTGATGAAGAGATAGTGACAGCTAAATAGACTGAAAACGAAAATGATGAGCAGTAGAGAAGTTTGTACCTACAATTTGCATGCAAATTTGAATTTATGTCAATATAAAACGTAAGGCAATTTATTTGTCTATCAATATTTAATGAATACAAATAGGAATAGAAAGTTGTGTTTGTTATTAGTGGTGTTGTTGTTTCTTTAGCCCAAAGCAACAATGTAAACACCTTGAGTTAATTAAACAAATTGTCAATTTGTTGAGAACAAATAATTACTTATTTTTGATTTTGGAATCAATGTCTATTAATTGAGCGTTTCTTAAATAAACTAAAACTAAATAAAAAAATGAAATAAAATAAAATAAAATAAAGTAAATTAAAAAAAAAAAACTAAATAATATAAAATTAAATGAAATTAAATAAAATGGAATAATATAAGAATTAGGTAATACATATGAGGCATTGATTACAATAGTGGCTTAACTGCATTTTTCATTATTTTCAGTAGACCAAAAATAAGAAACAAGTTATTTTTAAACACTTGTAGTTTTAAAACAAACAAACATAACTCTGATTTTGTTTTGATTTTGAATTAAAATACCGTTATAACTGATTTTAAAGTCAGATAGGCCACTATTGCACAGAGGAAAAATGTTAAAAAATTAAAAAAAAATTGTTCTTTTCTACAGTTTCAAAGGGAAGAAAAAGTGGTCTTTGGTCATTTTTATGACATTGAATGTTTTTATTCCCCAATTATCCGGGATGTTTATACTTGGAAAATATATTTTTCTCAATCAACCCAAAATCTTAGTTGCTTTGAAAATATGAATGCCCGCTGAGAAGAAACTTATGGTTAATCTTATCAACTCTATAGTCCGGAATAGATTTAAATAGCCGTGACGCACTCACTAAGTTCGTTATGGCAGCAACAGCTGCAGCATTAACTTTAGTATGAAACTTTTAAACTTCATGGCTTATTGAGGGAGATTATTAGGGTACCCCTTTATGTTTAACACATTGAATTGATATCCCCTGAGATCAAATAGAAAAATAATTTACCTAACGTAAAGTTTCAAATAATAAAATCAAAGATGCGAGCGCAAAAGTGGCCTAAGAAGTAGATAGGCCACTCTTGCACTCAAATTTTTAATTTTTTTTTGTTTGGCCTATGTACAAAAGACCTGTAACTATGGCATGAAGCCGAAAATTAAAAAAATTAAATGCAGAAATGTTGGTAAGTATATACAGATTCAATTTTCGTAATAAACTCAATTTCGATAAAATTGCAGTTAGGCCACTATTGCACTCACTGCCTAATATGTCCATAAGAACTTAAAGAAGAAGGATATTTCATTGTCAACAGATATTGGCTAACGCAAACGATGATCCGAACAAGCTTTTTGTACTTATATCATGAAATTAAATAAAAAATATAAAAATCTGCATATTGGCAGATATGTGAATCGGGATGGTTAGAGATAAAATTTACAGATGTAATATTTTATGGTGAAACATTAAAATTACTGGTAAGCCCGGAATATGGAAGAGATGGAGACGTAAGAAATGGAGAGGCGATATCGTCTATTATCAATTTTAAGTTGATGTTTCAATCCATGCAGCATGTACGATTCAAAATTTATGGTGAGAATTTTAATTTTTTTGAAAAACTAAAATACTAGGAATAAAATATCTTCTATAAGTAAAATAAAATTAATTTTTGTTCAATAGGAGGAGAGTTGACATTGGTCGGATCGATCACACCCCAATCGAATGCTGTAAAGAGAAAAGAGAGTGAATATCCAGCACTTTGCCCGTTTGGGAAGGCAGAACTACTTAATGAAAAAAAACATACACACAAAATTACATACAATTGAACCAATTGATGACTCATTTAAATCGCCCGGGCGTCAAAAAAAAAATGACGCCTGGGCGTCAAAAATAAAATGATGCCCGGGCGTCAAAAAAAAATTGACGCCTGGGCGTCAAGAAAAAATTTACGCCCGGGCGTCAAAAAAAAATTGACGCCTGGGCGTCAAGAAAAAATGACGCCCGGGCAACAAAAACAAAATGACGCCCGGGCGTCAAAAAATAAATTCAGAAATAAATTGACAGCCGGGCGCCAAAAAAAAATTGATGCCCGGGCGTCAAAAAAAAATTGACGCCTGGGCGTCAGAAATAAATTGACGCCCGGGCGTCAAAAATAAAATGACGCCCGGGCGTCAGAAATAAAAGGACGTCTGGGCGTCAAAAATAAAATGACGTCCGGGCGTCAGAACTAAATTGACGCCCGGGTGTCAAAAACAAATTAACGCCCGGGCGTCAAAAAAAAATAACGCCCGGGCGTCAAAAATAAAATGATGCCCGGGCGTCAAAAAAAAATTGACGCCCGGGCGTCAAAAAAAAATGACGCCTGGGCATGAAAAATAAAACGACGCCGGGGCGTCAAAAAAATTGACGCACAGGCGTCAAAAACAAAATAACGCCCGGGCGTCAAAAATAAAATGACGCCCAGGCGTCCGAAACAAAATGCTTTATTTAAAAAAACTACAAGACCATATTATATGACACTAATGTACATAGAAAGGTTGCAGGGTCATCATTTTGAAATGAAATTGTTTCCTTTTTGGTGGTATTAAGTAAATTTTTCCCATTTGTAAAGGTTAACAAACGAAACGATAATCCTATCTCGACAGTATTATTATTAGGTAAATTCAATGAAAAAGAAAGATTGTCAGCTGTGTTTGGTTGTTGTAAATTTATATCTAAGGGCAATGGCAGGGTAGCACTTAATGAAGGAAAAATTAAAAGCAGACTTAAAACAACTGAGTAAACCAACATTTTAAAATAAGATGTTAACTATCCAAGTGTTTACCAGAAACTAATAAACATTACAATCGAGTTTTAGATTTTAGATAGATAGATAGATAGATATTCTATCTATTCACCCCCCTCCCTAAAGCTGGTCTAAATATAAACAATTAAAGTCAGTCTACAGTATATATATAGTAACACAATTAATAGACTCAACGGCAGCTTGAAATTCTACACAAATTCACGCTTTTACACACTACGAATTAAAACCATAACACATTTCATACTCTTATCTGTACAAAATATAAACTACAGATATGTGATAAGCCATAATACATTTCTATAATTCGTTATATTCAAATAGTCAACTAACCAAAAAACATAAAACATCATACTGATAAGCCAATTGCCATCTGGACCCTCTGGCACGCGTCCACCTTCACACTATTAACACACTATTGTTGTAAAGTGCGTACTTAACAACATTCTCTTATCATCCTTTATTATCCCATTGCAATTCAACCCATTGCCACTTAAAATTCCCACAGTCATCATTTCCTTTAATTGACCAATATCCGACCCACTTTTAATTCCCATATTCATCATTTCCTTAATTACCTACAAAAGTTCCATTCAACTCCAAAGTCGTCAACCACGCGATCAACGATAGCTCCAATTAAACCCATTCACTTTCCCAATACATTAAACTTCTCCAATGTCATTGCCTATGCCTCATTGAAACATAACCCAAAATTCCCAAATCATCATTTTCCATTTTTTCTATATCCAACAATCAATGCACTCCATTTTCAATACACACTCTTTGAACCCATTAAACGTGCATTGATCCCAAACCTCATATCGGAACTACACACAGGCACACTTGTGCTGATGTTGCATCTTTTTTCTTTTTCGTCGTGTCGGGTGACGAGCTATCGAGGTGACACTCTGTATCTTGAATTCGAATCGTTCGGTCGTCATACTATATCTTTTCTGGAACTCCGTTTTCGATAATTATCAATTGTGCTAATTCTTTTGAAATTTATAACTCTTAAAAATAAATCTCTGAATTTTGTTAATCGTTAAAGCTAATTGTTAATTTTTAATACTAAAATATTCCTAAGACTTAAATATATGTTATAAAAAGGAAAATAAAAAAAATAAAAACTAAAAGGTACACTTCTGTTTACCGAAAGAAACAATATTCTTTTATTTTACACTAGAAACAAAAGAATATAACACGAATAAACAGGAAAAACCCAGCTGAGAATCGTGCTTCTCAGAAAACTAAATATAGCACAACAACACTACGAAATAAAACCATAACAAATTTCATACTCTTAGCTGTACAAAAAAAAATAAAACCACAAATTACAATGAATCAAACAAATATGTGATAAGCCGCAACACATTTCTATAATTCACTATATTCAAATACTCAACTAACCAAAAACATAAAAACATCATACTAATAAGCCAATTACCATCTGGACCCACTCATTCGAATACTCAACTAACTAAAAAACATCATACCGATGATAAGCCAACTACCATCTGGACCCACTGGCACGCGACCACCACTGATAACACAGTTTCACACAGCAAATATCTTCTATCTCTTTCGCATATAGCCTATCTCTTTCTCGCTCCGAATTCCCAGTCCCAAGTGTAAGGTGTCCTACTCAAATCCCCTTGTGTATATTGAGGTGTGGGAAGCAGGTGCTAGAGATGATGAAATTTCGCCCCCCGAAAATTCTGCCATCCTGTGTCCGTTGCCGGAAGTTTCGTCGTGAAGGCTGTGTCCTCCGACTATCGAACCAAATATGCCCTCCTTTCCGAATCTTGCGTTGAAGTCACCAAAAATGATCTTCACGTCGCCGTACTTCGGGCACATATCATACATTGTCTCCAGGAGATCGTAGAATGCTTCTTTGGTTGAGTCATCTCTCTCTTCATGGGGGGCGTGAACACAGATCAGCGTAATGTTCTTAATTTTGCCTTTGATGCGGGTTGTGACCAGGCACTCGCTTACAATTAGGAAGCCCAAGACTTCTTGCCTAAGGCTTCCCCTTATCACAAAACCGCAACTAAAAAGCCGCTGACCCTGCTCCTTGAAGCACCCGCCGTAGTAGATGTCACATGATTTCAGCCTCCGTATGCCCTGTACATCCCATCATACTTACTAGATGGCAGATCCGAAATTCATTGTCCTTGTTTCGTTTGCTGGGGTCGCCTTGTTGTTGTTGTTGATTCGGAACAAAGTTTTTTTCCGTGGTAGGGAAGTTACCCCGACGCACAACCCCCGACCTGGAGGGCCAGACCCTTAGTATAACTCCAAGGGTAGGGATCCGGATAAACCGCTCCTTATATGCGTGAGCTACGAATATGTGGTAGAAGCCCATTGTTGATTCCATCTGGGGAATTCTTACGCTGCCAGTCTGCCAGCTGGATGAAAGGAGAAATGCCTTAGTGGTAACATTCACTTGCTTTATTTCTATACCAGCAGTATCCTACCAAATTCTAAAAGTTGTACCTAATACTACGTTTTCACTGGGCTAAATGAGTAGGGCTGGCCACGAGACGAGAAAAGTCCCGGTCTCGATCTCGGTCTCGCATGACGCGACCGAGACGAGACTGCAACCGAGACGAGACGGAGACGAGACTATTTATTTGGACCGAAATTTACAGAGTCTAATAAATTAAAAAATTCAATTTCAGTTAAATATTTATTTTCTTCTGCACATATTCAAACGATAATCGAAAATATTTCGTTTCTGACATCAACAGTTTGTACGGAAATCGTATTTTTCGGAGACGAGACCCAGACAAGACCGCGACAAGAGTTAATTATACGAGACCGACACGCGACCGAGACGAGACTCGATTTTAACAAGACCGAGACTTACAAAAGTCTCGCAGAGTCTCGTCTCGTGGCCAGCCCTTTAAATGAGGTAATTTCGTTGCAAATTTCCAAATGAGATCCGAAATTACCTCATTTCCCATACAAATTCTCGTTTCCAAATGAGCTTATTTCAACCAAATTTGCACGAAATTAGATTGGAAGTTAGGTGAATGCATCCAGCGGAAATGAGTTTCAAAAGCTCTGAAAAGCTTTTATATGAAAATATCAATAGACTATGGTATTCAGCAACATAAAACAGAAATAGAAAACAACAAAAATAAAAAAATAAAGGTTTAACTGCCATTCCAAATTAAAAATGATATGAGATTTCAAACGAAATTAGCAAATTTGATAATGAAAACACTTTTTTGGTAATTTTCGAAATTACCTCATTTTGGGCTCTAATGAAAACATAGTATTTTACAAGTTAAATTGTTTGTTGGGGTGAAACCGTGTAACCGTGTAGCGGTGTAACCGTGTAGCGGTGTAGCCGTGTAGCGGTGTAACCGTGTGGCGGTGTAACCGTGTACCGGTGTAACCGTGTACCGGTGTAACCGTGTAGCGGTGTAACCGTGTAGCGGTGTAACCGTGTAAGGGCAGTTACATTAGATACCCATTATAATAGATTTCCTATTAAATGTAAGCTCAAGTTCATGTACAAATTGATTAAATTAATCATGAGAAATAATGTAGGTAGCAGTTGCGTCTCGTCAGGGTGTGCAAGGTGTACATTGCACACCCTGATCTAACGACAAAAAATCCCTCACCCAACGTTATTTAACTTAACGCAAAAACATGCACAATTATACAACCTACCAACAGCCTATCCATTTGCATCCTTCATTTTTTTCTCATCCTCATCGAAGGATATGTAATAATACACACAAATATGCCCAATTTCACAACCCGTAATACTCACCTCCAATATTTTTCATTTCAAAATTCCTTCATCGTTGCGTGAAAATAAGCAGAACCAGTAAACTCGTACGAAACCTCACTGTGTAATTATTCTGTTCAATTCTTCAAATTAATTCATCCAAAATGTACAAACTGGAAAGACGCTTTACGGAAAGGGAAAAGATACAAACAAGAGAAAACACAATAAAAACATAGACTGGACATTGTATATAAACTGAAGTGCACAGAAAACTTTCGAACGAGTTCACTCCAAATTTATCAGAATAAATATTATGCGTGTATGTCATATGGGTGACGAATGAAGATGGGCATGGCTACTTTTACTGGGTAGTGGGTAGTGGCAGTGGGTACCTACAACCTACCTACAGGTTTGCAGTTTGATCATTTTGGATGAATTCATTTGACGAATATAACAGAATAAGTGCACAGTGTGATTTCGTACGAGTTTACTTGTTCTGTTTATTTTCACGCAACGATGAAGGAATTTGGAAAAAGAAAATATAGGAAGGCTGTGTCTTAGCAGGTATTTATTATGGGTTGTGTAATTGATGAAGTTTACGCGTACGAAGGATATCTATGCATTTCAGTCAGAGCTTCTATTCTGTTTTATGTTATCATTTAATTTGCTTTTTTGTAATAGTTTTTAAGTTTTAAGTGTGAGGTGTTTTTACTTTTTTTCATATTCATGAAAAAAGGAATAACAAACAATGAGTGAAAGTGAAACGAAGATCGTGTCAATGGTTAGTTAGAAAAAGCGTATGTCGAAAAATAAAAAACAAATATTTTGATTTTATTTTGATAGATAAAACAATAAATAGGAAATTTTTGTATGCAAGTTATTGCCAATATAGCAATTTATTGATATTTAAAAACAACCATATTATTTTCACGATTTGCACACCCATATAAATAATCCACGCGACGCCACTGGTAGGTAGTTACTTTTAGCACATAATTGTATGAAAAGATACGCTCTCAAAATTTACGCAAACTATTCTAAGCCATATCGTTTTATCCTTGTTCAAGTGTTTATGTACCAATCTATACCTCGTATATACTATAATCAATACCTACCTACATATTATAAGATATGTTTGGCAATTTTCAATGAAACTGCGTCAATTCCAGTTACTTAACTCCATAATTTCTTGCCAAAATCACTTCTAATGGATGTGTGATATGCCCAAATGGGTTGGAATGATATTAATCTAGTCAACAACATCCGATTGTCCCAATTGCCTCAAAGATATGACCATCTTACGACCACACACACGTTCCGTTCCTATCTCTATATAATCCCCAATTTTCCCCTTTCCAAAGTCCAACAGCAGCAAGCTAACTTAAATCAATGATGCATGACATCGAACCAACACATGCATACTAACAAGATAGGGTTCAGGTCACATTCACATCACACATATCCTTTTAAATAGAAAATAATTCAATCCCATTAGGGTAACAACGTAAAGTTATATCGTGCTTGATATTGAAATAATTGGGTTACATTGCAACACGCCTGACCCACAACCATCACAACCCAGAAGAAAAAGTAGTTAACGTAGTCATCGCATACATATACCCGCATACCGTCCGTTTTATGTACCCCGTTCAAATCCTGCTTACGCTGCTCGCCACTTCCCCTCCCATCTATCGAAATCTAAGTCGGGTCGTGGACTGTATAAATCAAAGAAAATGACCTCCCATTCTTACGCATAATAAAATTGCTATGCACCACGTAACACTGTGAAACGTAGTCCATGGTTATATAATATACGGGATAATATTTGTCTTGATCTAGTATATAGGGGTTGGTTTGATCACCCTGCGTTTTAAGGGCGGATGAGGCGGTCAATAATAATTGAAGACACTATATATTCCGTCTAAAATGGTTTAGAGGCGCTGTTGCTTCTTCATTTCTGCAGCTATCTTTAAAACTAGGGTAAGAGTGCCTGTGCCAGTATCAGCGAACAAAATTATGTCATCAATAAAAGTGCGCAAAGTAACTTGTCCGCAGTTTATCGTTCTCCCTTTGATTTAATTTTACAGGGTGTTCCATTATGTGAGTCCTCTCGATTTGATTTATAAGCATGTATACATTTTTACTTGCGATACAGGTACTAAGGGCAAGTTTTGGATTCATACGAATAACGAAAAAAAAATGGGTCCCGCAATTCTGTCTGTCTGTACCTCGACCTGCAGTCTAAACCACTGAAGCGATTGTCTTCAAAGTTTGGACTTAAGGTTCTTATGTGATTCCCTAGAGGGGAAATTGAAATTTTTAAGCTCAAAAAATTATGGTACTTACGGTTAATTTACTCAAAAACGGCTCTAACGATTTTGATTTTGATAAGAATTACTATTAAGAGTATGGTCAATATTTTGATTAAAAAACTGTACCGATAACGTTTAAAGAACCGTCATAGAACCGATTTCCGTAATAGCCCGAGAGCAGGTGAACATTTGCTCAAAGTGTTTTATACCGCTTCAAATTGTGTGGACATGTCGTTTGTATCAGTGCAAGCTACATTTCATCGGGATGGCAGCGTTATCGCGGCCCCAACACCAATAAAATGCACTTTCAATGTGCAACGACAAAAATAATCCCAAATTTTTATCACAAAAGCCTTGAGCCTATACTAACTAGAATCCATCGGTCTGGCAGCGATACCGTAGACCTAACACCAGTAAAATATCATTTCAAATGCACTTTCAAAATGCATTTTTGTGGTCATTGGTCTGTGGTATTGCTGCCAGACCGATGGAGCCGTATAAAGCTCTTTTAGAGGGATTATTTTTGTTGTTGCACTTTGAAAGTGCATTTTAGTGGTGTTGGGGCCGCGATATCGCTGCCAGACCGATGAAATGTAGCTTGCACTGATACAAACGACATGACCACAAAATTTGAAGCGGTATAAAACACTTTTTGTAAATGTTCACTAGCTCTCGGACTATAATTTATAAAGTATTGAAAGTATTTTTTGAAAATTCAAGATTTTCTTAATTAATTTCTAGCTAGCTATGTACGTTATAGTTATTAGCTACGAGTGCAAGGTTTTTGTAATCCAGTCGTGGCAGTGGAGATTTTTAAAGTTTTTTTATTTAGTAAACAAAAACCAACTGAACAGTTTTCAAAAAGCCAAGCCAAAAAAGTATGCTATCTAAAAGGTCAGTAATTGGTCAACTAGTTTTAAAAAGTGGTCGGCAATAAATCATTTTTAATGAATGGTTAAAGTTTTTCAGAGTCAGAAGCAATTTTTAGCAATTCATTCTTGGGACTTTCGAAAAATATGTACAATGTATGTACATACATACCAATATCATTTATAAGGCCACCAAATCATCATAAAAGGTCAGCTAGTATTAGTCATTGGTCAGCCATACCCAATACGTATTTGTATAATGAATATTGTTTTCAAGTCTACAGCTTGTAAGGTCAAGTACAATATTTAAAAAGTCATTTAATGGGGTCAAGGTCAATTAGTTTCAGTTAAGTCACCAATAGATTTTTTAAGGAAATTTTAAGGTTTTAATTCTTAGCAATTCATTTTCTGCTATTTGCAACAACAAATATATACATACATATATAAATATGTATACATATACATATTTATTAAATTCTCATAAAAAGTCAACTAGTTTCAGAAATTGTTCAGCCATATAAAAGGCGAAAATGAGGTGCTACAAATATGACCTCTTGAAGCTACAGTATGACCTCTTGAAGCTGTTTAAAAAAAAATAAATATTTCGAAAACGACCTGGTAAATTGTTTTGAAACTAAAAATAAATTGATTTTTTAACACTTAAAACTTATTGAACGACTCGATTGAAATTAATTTTTTGAACAGAATCTCCCAAAAAGTATAATAGATATTGCATATTAAAATATTCAGCAAACAGCAAATTTAGAATCATTTTAGAAACTTATGTATAATTTCCTGCAGCGTATTTGTTTTTAAGTTTTTTTTTTTTTGCAACCTTTACCGCTAATTTTAAAGAATTTTAAACTTCTTTAAAATTAAATACTATTTCTTTTATAAATATTTTCTATTTCGGAAATATTGACTGCAGGACTAATGCTGGTATTAGGTTTTTCTTACAACTAGACCATCAATATATATATAAACTTTCAAATTGATTAAGGGAACCGTTTACACAATGACCAAACCGACCAACCTTCCGCTTTTTCACTGAAGTGCTTTATGGTACACATCATTTTTCATTTTATTTTCGGGCGGCGTGTGTACACGTACAAAGCGTACGACACATGAGCACGCCACATGCAATTGACCGTGTGATAAACATAGAAATTCAAGATTGATGCCTCAAACATCCAGCAATTATCCTTACGACTTATTGATTGTCATAGAAAAAGCGAGACACGACGGAAATTGAAAACGCTTTAATAGGAATGCCAAATACAATTGTACGAAATAAGTGGAATGATAACATCTTCGCCTTTGAATTTTTCTCTCAAAATCCTGGCATAAATTAGATTTGATTATCGATGTTTTTCACCATCAAAGGCATTCCGTTACAAAGTTTCGGTGCATTGTGGTTGCCCAGCAAAATTATAAATGAGCCGACTTGCAACTTCAAATTTAGTGTCGGCAACCCCGGAACATCTACAGAATTCATTCAGTGAGATGTGTGGGATAGTTGGTAGCTTCGTTTTCATCCACCACGAAGTTGACAGATTTGAACGAATCATAACCCACCGGCGATTTTATTTTGAATGACGGAATTCAAATGATCGACATCTTTGTTTTTCGCAACCAAAATCGCTCGTGCACTCAGTCAATCATAGTCAACACAATTTTGAGCGATATTCGGAAAAACATTCGTGATGAGCTCTTCCGGCGTTGTTGTAAGGTGGCAAAAATTCGGTGGAAATTTAATTCAGCCCGGTTACTAAGCCCACTGGAATCACGCCATTGCTCATCGCCAACAAATGCCTGGAGAACTCTTTAGCGAACTAGTTATATTCTTTCCTTGCGCCAACACGAATTCATCAATCGCAAAATCGAGAAAATCGAACGATCTTCCCGGATTTCCTGTTTTCCTGGAAATTTTAATTTCATCAAGCCTAAAATCATGAAAAACGAACGATCCTTTCTCGAGTTATGCAATACACACCGGATTTTACCTGGACTTCCAATTTTTCTGGAAATTTTCGGCGATTTCCCTCCAGTGGCCTATGTCCTTCTTTGGGCCAATACAAATTCATGAAGCCTAAAATCGTGAAAATCGAACGATTCGTTGTCGAGTTATGCGTGCACAGGCCCAAAATGACGACATTTCTGTTTTGTAATATACTAGCCGACCCGGGATGGTTTTGCTTCGGAAACTTTAAAAAAATGATATTTTGTTTCAAAATGTTCTCAAAATAAACCTTGAACGCAATGAGTGTAGCTGAAGCGTGCAGCAAAAGTTGAAATGAGTTGAGCTGCACGGCTGCACCATACGCTACACCATTGTGTTCAGCCAGTAGGCATGAATTGAGTTTGCGGAAGGGAGAACAAAACAAAAATTACAAAAATCAGCTACCCTTGATTGATTTTCAATAGAATTGCTTGATAGAAATACATAATTTAGAAAAGTTTATAACTTTCAAATATTTAGATATTTATTCCTCAGCTTGTATGTTTAATTCTTAAAAGATATAGGGGCATATTCATAGTCATTTTAGAGCCGGGTGTAAGTTAAAGCATAGGTTTAGTTGAATTTTCGGACGTTATTTCTATTTTTTTAAGTTTATCATTTCAAAATATTTGAAGCTATTTGTGTAGTATACCAAGTAAGTTATCTTACAAAAATATAAAACCAACAATTTGTAATAAAAATCGGTCTGTATTCGTTGAGCCAAAATTGTCATAAACTGTAGTTTAGTTAAACCTGGGTCTATATGCTACTATGAATATGCCCCATAAGGCTTAGAATTTTCGTAAGAATTTTGAGTTTATCAAAAAATTCTTATTTTTTTTTTTTAATATGGTTTGAGAGTACAAGTGAATATTTGGGCCAAACAATTAGAAAAAAGATAACAAAAAATTAAAAACAATAATATTCTGAAAATTAAATAAATTAATAAATAAAAAATAGCCTTATACTACGTTTCCACCAACCACTAAACCGAGATTTAGGTAGTGAGATTTGTTTGGTGTTTCCACTGCACAAAAAGATCAAAAAAGGGGATTATTCGCAAAACATTCAAATGGTGTTTCATTTTTTTGATATAAAGTGGAAGTGAGATTTAAAGTTTTTGTTTACATTTCCATCTGTCAATAAACAAAATGACGTTTAAATGGGTCGGTTCCACAATTATTCTCCGAAAAAAAGTTTGCTTGATTTGACAAACTGATGTTTCCAAGTAAGATTTTTATTTGAAATCTTCATTTGAGGATATTAAAATTTGTATGCTAAATCTTCGAGATTTCGAGGAGATTTGTGATAATCTTGATAAATCTCGGTTTAGTGTCTGGTGGAAACGTAGACACTCTTATAAACATAAAGAAAATTATTAAATTTAAAAGTTTAACGTAAATCAGTAAAATACTTTATAAGTTATGCGCGGACATACAAAATATTTGTTTCGTCTTAACCTATTAGTTAAAAAAAAAATCGAAAAAGAAATTATTTGCTATTATTTTTTTTTGATTTTGGTTTATAAATTCTTGTGATTTTTTGTGTTGAAATCTCATATTTAAACTTAGTTGTAGTAGGTTCAAAAAAATGTCCATCAAAATGATAACTAAAGTTTCTCAGGAGGCAGGTATTCACTTTGAGCTTGTTCTACTATAGATACGGCATCGAATTTCATATAAATACATTCCTTCTCCATAATAAAAATGCTCGCTCAGTGCTCTCAAAATTGTTAATAATAATTACATACCTATAAAATATTCTTAGCAGCGAAATTTACTTGGAACCCGATTATATCTGCGAAATAACTCGAGTATAGCAACTTCCTCATAATGACCTTGTTTTTTATTTCTGTTTTATTAAACAATTTTTGTTTGAATTTTTCCATCACATAAGCATACAACACTTTTCCTCACACCACTATTAATTTTATTGATCCACCCTGTAAAGAAAACAGTGAAAGTCCTTATCCCCAACAAGGAAACATCATTTAATTTGTGCGTAAAGGTATTTTTGCTTCGTACAAAGAAATATACCCTATAACAATCGTACACACATCAGGACTTGCCTATATGTATGTATGTGTGTGAGTGTGATGTTTGTGGTTCCTTATCGACAAGTCGGTATGATAATATTTCACGAGCTCAATGTTACACGAATAATTCGCTCGTAATTCTGCCCATCGTATAAGGATGTTATCCACTCAATATATAGGTAGGTTGGAATTCCTTTTCTTTTGCCACATCAAAAATAAAATATATAAAATAAAAGAAAAAAAAAACATGTCTCTCCTGGATTTCCCAGTAAAATGCGACACGAAATATAAATTAAGATAACAATACACCATCACACATAGCCCCTGTGCGCCTTAAATTGCCATTACACTGAAGGATAATAGTACTTTAAAGTGAAGCCGGCATGATTCAGTGAATAAGGCGAAGTAGCAAGTAGTCCTGTTTTAGATAGCCGAGCGTGCCAACGAACATTGTACGCCGAACGCATAAGCTGTTTCGTTTGGATGGTCGGATCTCGCGCAACGGGCTGAAACATAGGCACCTGTTTCTGTTTTATTTTTTCTTTATCAGAGGTACGAACTGTCTTATCGTTCAAATTGTGGACCACTTTTTCTTTGTGTGTGCTGGGAAATAAAAAAAAACTTTAACACAATTTATATGAGTTTGTCTTTTTATGGCGAGAGAAATGAGCCGCGAGCGTAGATATATAAATTCTTTCTCTCAATTCAGAATTACTGACAAAAAAAAAAGAATCAACATCGATAGTTCCACACGAAAAGAGGTCTTGTATAGGTATAGGTATATTATATATTAAATTTATATGTATATGTATGAAAAAAGAAAAATTAAACGATAAATCGAAAACAGCAAAGCGCAATAAAAAACGATTTAATTTGAGTTCAAAATGCCTTTTATTGGCCCCTTTCAATTAAGGATTTTTTATTTGTACCTTGTTTTGTGCGTTCAAAAAGCAATTTGGATGAAACATGTGAATATATTTACC
Organism: Melangyna quadrimaculata; assembly: GCA_949320155.1. Taxonomy (NCBI): domain Eukaryota; kingdom Metazoa; phylum Arthropoda; class Insecta; order Diptera; family Syrphidae; genus Melangyna; species Melangyna quadrimaculata. The sequence goes on along the minus strand of OX439485.1, from coordinate 42,260,059 downwards.
TACAGTTATAATTTTCCATTCATGGATCCTATAGCAACTGGAAATGAAATAATTGCTTTCATAGAGGGCAGTCCTCTTTTAAGCATGTGTGTCCTTTCTGATTTGTTTGCTTAAAAAGGACAGTATATTGTCCTCTTTTTCCTAAAATGTCCTCTCAATCTCCTTTTTTTGCTGAAAAATTATTTTTCTTCTCTAAAAAAATTAACAAGTACCTACGTTCGTTTCTTCAGCTTTGACAGCACTGATGGTGATGATAACATACTGTTATCATCAAATTGCAAATTGTTCAATAGCTAACAGGTGCGAACGTATACAAGGCATTACCTCAACAATATCCATCACAAGAAGTTGGTTAGATAATTGTAATGCTAGGTTTCCACTTGTCATTGAATTGACACAGTTTGACAGCTGTCAATTTGGTCTTTGAACGACACAATTTTTTTTTTTTTTGTTTGTACTTGTCGCGCACTCAAGGGGTTGTTAATACCCTTAACATGTAAAACACAGTGCGAGCGTTAGGAAAATAGGATAGGGTTAAAAAGGAGATACCGATGCACATTGGTTTTGAATTTCTGAATATCATAATGATAGGGAAAAATAGAGTAAGGTATAACATTCCACATTCGTGTTGTGCGGCTAAAAAAGGAATCCCTACACTTGACAGTACGTCCGAAATTGGGCTCAAGGGTAAACTGATGAGCATTCCTAGAAGCGCGAGTATTGCGGTTAAATTGTTTAAGGGGCGGAATGCAACTAGCTATTTCACTGGAACACTGTTTGTTAAAGTAGCGATAAAATAAGACAAGACATGAAACATTACGTCGGTGCTCTAGAGATGTAAATGTTTCCGTTATAGTTTTGTCACCTATCATTTTTAAAGCTTTTTTCTGTATACTGTCCAACAGACTCAAGTATGTTGAAGGAGCACCTGCCCAGATTGTATTGTATTGTACTCAAGCTTTGGACGGATGTACGCCTTATAGATCGTAGCCAGATCAGAAGAGGAAAAAAATTTCTTGCATCGCCTAAGGAACCCCAAACATTTCACAGCGTTTTTAGCGACGTCGAATATGTGTTCATTCCACAAAAGGTGGTCTGTGACGCGCATGCCGAGGACCGCATTTATTTTGTGAACTTCAGACTTGAAACCGTCCAAAACAACTTGTATTGAACGTTCCGAAAGGTAATTTCTAATCCAACGAAGAAGAGATTCATCAATACCAAATGCACGCATTTTCGATAAAAGAGCTTGGTGCCAAACTCTATTAAATGCTTTTGAAATATCAAGCGCAATAATCTTACTTTCTCCAAAACGATGTAAAGATTTGTGCCACTGTTCGGTGAGATATACCATCAGATCACCAGTAGACCTATTGCTACGAAAGCCGTACTGTCGGTCATTAAGAAGCTTTCGTTCTTCGAGATATTTCTTGAGCTGAAAATTAATCAGCGTTTTCATGACCTTGGAAAGAAGGGACGTAAGCGCAATTGGTCGGTAGTTAAAGGGGGAAGAAGATACGCCTTTTTTAGGAACAGGCTGGACAAATGCTGTTTTCCATCCACTCGGAAAGAGACCAGTAGAATAGGACAGATGGAAAAGCTTACGCAGTGGTTTTGCCAGCGTTGAAGAACACCTCTTCAGAACAATGGGAGGGATACTATCCGGGCCAGCGGATTTGTGTACGTCAAGATCTTTTAGAACTCTAGCAACTGCACGAGTGCGAAAGAAGATTTGTCCCATAAAATCATTTACGTTCTCAAGTATAGGAGGAGTCATAACACTCTCTGGCAGCGTCGAATTAACAGCAAACTGTGCTGCAAACAAATTGGCTTTGTCTTGCGAGCTGATAAAAGGAGTATCATTAAAGACGAGCGTAGGAACCGAGGACGAGGTGGAATTTCGTATGTTTTTTACAAATGACCAAAAATGTTTACTACCTTTGGGACATTGTAGTATTTTTTGCCGTAATTTTTGATCATGTAAAAATTTGGTTCGTCGAATATGAACATTACAGGTCTTCCTTGCTTGTTGGAACTTTTTCCGGTTTTCCTCAGTGGGGTTGGCTTTATAACAATGGAAGCTTACTTCTCTAACCCCTATAACCTCTTTACAGCTCGAATCAAACCATGCGTTTTCTTTGGGTTTGATAGATTTTACCCTATTCGGGATAAAATTTCTCATTCCACAAAGAATTAAGTTTATAATCATATCTGCCCTTGAATCTACGTCACCATCGAGGAAGCATAGTGACCAGTTAAGGTTCCTGAAGAATAAATTGAGACCGTCCCAGTTGGCTTTCTCGTACTGCCAAACGGTTCTCTTAGGAGTTTTTTCTTTAACTGAGTTTTGTTGGCACGAGAAATTTGCAGATATGACACAATGGTCTGATGTGCCTAGAGGTGGTAGTACAGTAACAATATATTTATGGGGGTCAGAGGTAAGGAACAAGTCAATAGTGTTCGCAGATTGACCTGCAACGTCAGGGATACGAGTTGGCTCATCAACGAGCTGAGTAAGATGGTTTAACTCAGCAAAGATCTCAACATACCTTCCTTCGGGTGTTGTCTGGCCAGAAAAGCGGAGTCAACGGAGAAATGTGTACATTGAAATCGCCCGCAATAACGATTTCAGTGTGAGGACTATGGGAAACAATTCTTTGGATGGAGTCGGACAGAGCATCAAATTCATCAGAAGTTGAATTTCTGTCCAGGTTTGGGCTCCTATAAATAAAGCATGTATGAATAATGTGCTTGTTTACCGTGAGTTTCAACCATAGGAAGTTAAAGTTTGTGTTCACACACGCACCATATTGAGGTTGGAGCTGGTAAGCAACATCGTTTCTTACATACACAACAAGGCCATGATGAGCAAAGAATAAAGGCACTAAGTGATACCCATATAGATTAAATTCCGAATAATCGGTATTTTCTCCTACCTGAGTCTCACTCAGTGCCAATATAGCTGGTCTGTTAATTGCAGAATGAACGTATGCAGCACAAAAGTTCTTTCTTAACCCACGAATGTTGGAATAATCCACCCTAAAATTACCCCTCATTATATAAAATTCAAAAAACTTACCTTAAAACCAAATCAGACGATTATTCTATGTAATTTAACAAAATTAGGGCCCAATTGAGCTTTTCAATACATATTACGACTAGTGTTATGCCTTAGTAATAATACGCACCGATCCACCCCTGGATTCCTAAAGTGATAAAAAACAATACATCTAATATTGGTTTAGCTCTCTCATTGAATCATTAGGTTCATAAAGAAAAAAAGTAAATTGCAGTTTTGCAAAAGCTTACTATATCATCAATATTTTCTACACTATATTTAAAAAAAATATTTTTTTATCAAAAATCAGAAATGCAAATTTCTCTTCGAATTTTCATTTTTATCCGCTAACCGCTTTCATTAAAAAAATTAATATACAGTAAAAAAAAAACTTTTCAACTATGTTCTATGCAAAATCAAAAATTAGTGTATGACACCTGAAATTTATATTCGTCTGTTTTCTAACCATTTTCATTTAACATTTCTAGTGTGCTCTCCTGATTAATTGAACTGCAGCACTTTTTAAATTAAAGATTGGGTCATCTTCGTTTTCCACTCCAGGAGTAAACTAACTTATTCTTTGTTTTAAGCTTCTACAAAATTTTATGAATTGGAATAACTTACATATAGGTATTCTGGTCACTCATTTTACGGAATTAATTTTCTTTTACCCACCAAATTACAAAAAAATAACTTCAATTTAAAAAAATATTCACTTCTGTTTAAACTTTATAGCTGTCAAATCAGTGTCTTTCATTGACAAAGAATAAAACAAGTTGGACAAAAATTTTCTTTGTCTTTCAAAGACAAAGTGACATTTCGTTGGTCAATTCAGTTATTTCCACTTGTCTTTGAAATCCGTTGTCTTTCATTGACAAACGGAGTTTGCCAGTTAAAAGACGCAAAAATAGGTCTCTCGTCAGTTGGTAAATGACAAGTGGAAACCTAGCATTACAATTCCAAGATTATAAGTTTTTTTTTTCTGAGTAGACAAGTTGAAAACAAAGAAAAAGAATTAGTTTGTATCGAAGGCTCTTAGGCTTCAATATAATTCTTATTAAGATCAAATTACTGCGCATCTAAATTAATAAAATCAGGCTTTGAAGACAAATACTCATACGCCAGAACTAAATGCGAGGCAATTCTTAAAAACATGTTCGAACCCCTTTCCCTAGATTTGATAAGAGTTGACTTGTCTCGCGGTTGACTTGTTTCAATCGCGGGTCCTTTAAGCTTTGTCCAATGCTGATGCGTTTCTTCTACCTAACAAAAGAGTTCAGGTATACACATATTGGATATCAAAGAACTTCCAGTGGAAACTCAGATATCCTTTGTAAAAACCTGCAAGTCACATTAAATCATTATCAAATCACCAGTTGGATGGTAAAATTTTGAACTGCAAACACGAATTGTAATTTCGGCTCAGCAACTAGAAAAGAAAGAAAAAATATTTTCCACAGAATACAAGATTTTACTGGCGAAAAACTAATTGGAGTGAACTGTGTTGTCCTATTTGCTACTAGTTGAGGATTTTAGTTCTATACATTAACTTTTAACAGTATAAAAGTTCAAAAGTGAGAAATAAATGCTTGCAAAAAAGCATGTGAAAATTGTTCTGATACCTAGATAAATTATGCCAACACACACAATTTTCAATTCATGTTTGCCTGTCCTCTTTTTCGTGTTTGGAAAAATGGTCACCGTATCTATAGGGCAAAAAATGTCCAGACTTCCGTCGGCGGCATCGTCGTCGGTCAGTCTGTTTGTCTGCGCGTCTGTGCGTCCTGATGTATGCTCATCGAGCTGGAGCTTAAAAGGTTGCAAGGATTTGCTTCAAATTTGGTGCGTAACGTTTCTATTTGATTCCTTATAGCAGAAAAATTCGAATTTTTGTTTTAGCTGCCATACAATGATTTCGATTTAATCAAGTTTTTTTTTTCAAAAACTGCTCTTACGATTTTGATTACACTTCGTACATGTAATCTCTAAAACAGTTTTAATATTATTTCATACCACGTTCTTAAAAAAAAAAATCAAATAATGGAAATAAAGTTGTTTTTTTCTTTTTTTTTTTAAATGTTCGTTCTAACGGTTGTGACGAAAAAAAATTAAAATGGTATTTAACGGTACCTGTCATAAAACCAATTTATTGATTTTCATATATCTCATAAATGGCTTCACCAATTTCAACCAATTTTTTTATACAGGAGGCCTATTTAGGGTTATGAACAATTTTGCATATGAAAATATTCAAAAAAAATATGCTTTGGATTTTTAAGAAAAGATTGAAATTTTTGAACTGGTATTTGAAATGGCATTTTTAGCTATTTAAATAAAAAAGGAAAAATGGGAAAAAATGTATTGAGCACTGGCCCAGCTCCAAAAAGAATGACCTTTTTATCATATATAGATATACATTCCCGGCTGGAAAAATGTCAAGTTTCTGTCTAGTTCGGGCAAGGCCCTAGTAAGTTTTCAGTAGGGAAACTTGTCAGATACTTAACAAGCCGTTGGTGGGTTTCAGTACCAAAAATTTAGACGAGGGAAACTTTTCAAACAATCGTAAGGACCTCCCTATTAGAAACCTGGTGGATATGTTTCGGAACCTCTTCAGGAATGTCGCTTATACACCAAAAACAAAAATTTCAAAGCTCAATAACATACCACATTTTTTCCTCTCTTTACTTTGTCTTCTTTTTTATATCACACTTTTTAATATGGGTGAGAGCCATCTGTATATTATAGGATTATTCTATGATGAAAATCCTGTTCTTAGTTGTTCTACCTATAAAGCAAGTACAAAAAATCCTGTTCTATTCTGTTTAAAGAATTTTGTATGGTATGAAACATTAGAGTGTGAAACTTATTCACTTTCGACACTGAATTTTTGTATAGCGAGTTAGCCCAGTGGGTAGCGCATTGGACTGTCAAGCAGAAGAGCGCGGGATTAAATCCCACATAATCCAACTTTTTGTTTACCTGACGAGGGTTCATAATCAACAAGGCCCTTGTTTTAGCGTTTGCTAACCCTTGCTAGCCCCTTTTTTTTTTTTTTTGAAAACTAGATTGTTTTTCTGTGTTGACAATATTTTTTAACTTATTCCTTAATTAGTAATAAATAAAGACACTATTTTATTAAATTAATAACATACATTGTCAATTTCTTCAATCGACTTTTTCTTTATCTTTTTTTTTTTATATATTATGCGCGCACAAAAGGAGTTATGCATACCCTCAAAATGTTTTTAACATAGCATGAGCGATTATGTAAGTAGGAGAGGATTTAAAAGCAGATAACGATGCACATTGGTTTTGAATGTTTGCACATCGAAATGAGAGGGGAAAATTGGGTCGGGTAAAGCATTCCACATTCGTGTGGTGCGACTGAAGAAAGAATTTCTGTACTTAACAGTACGTCCGAAATTTGGCTCGAGGGTAAACTGATGGGCATTCCTAGAAGCGCGAGTATTACAGTTGAATTGTTTAAGGGGAGGAATGCACCTGGCTATTTCACTAGAACACTGATTATAAAAAAAGCGGTAAAATAGGGAAAGACATGAAACAACATTACCACCTTTCAATAGATGTATTTTTACTCGATTATATCCCAAACTAAGCGTCCTAGAGCGTTATAAAATTAAAAAAAAATACGGCTCGTGAAGAACCAGGGCCTAGTGACTAACAGCTCGCAACCATTCCTGTGGGCGCCTGTCGAAAGGTATGGAAGGGACCTACAATTTTATGCTGAATCCGAACGGCTAGACGAGAAGCATTTATTCGTGACAAGTGATACTCCTGGAGGATTTGTCAATTCCTCACAAGAGGCAGTATCCCTGAAAAAAACTTTTTAGTTTATTAGGTGGACGAGGCTGTTAAGCGAACCCAAACCTCCAGCGTGACAGTCGAACGCACTAACCATTACGCTACGGGCTACTACGTCCTAGAGCGTTAATAATATCATTTTCGTGATATAGGAAGTGCCACATTTCCACATAAAACTTAGTTGAAAAATCGACTTGTTCTTTATCTTTAAACTCGATTATCTCCCAAACTAAGCGTCCTAGAGCGTTAAAAATAAAGTGCCACCTTTTCATAGATGGATCATTTTTTTCGTGATCTAGGAAGTACCACCTTTTCATTGATGTATCATACTTTACGAAAACTTAATTTTAGAGTGCATACAATTTTATAAAATACGTTTTACTTCTGCAACAAGCAAAGTTTTACAACCGCAGCAACTTGTATTGAAAATACCTTAATATCAATGCTTCTCAATGATTCATGCATAGAGCCAGCAACCTAAAAAGCACTTCTTTCCAGGAATTCATCAGAAACCATAAATTCCATACCAAGTGAACTTTCAAATTCCATAGAGGTTTCCATTTTGAGTCTCACAAAAACATGCGTTATGGGTGTGTATGTTTTTGATTGTGTATGTTTATTCCTAAAAGTAAACCCACCCACGCTTTTTGTGGCTTTATGTAAAATCTTCGAAAATTGTTTTTGTATAAGAAAATTTGAAATATCATTACCTACTTTGCAAACAGGTATTTCTGAGAACAATTGTGGTCGACCATCATTGAGTGAGTGAAAAATCTTCCTCTGTATAAAACATTCAACTTACTGCAGGTATCATACACCCAACAGCAAATTACAAAAATATACCATCTAACTTTTTAAATGAAATCCCAGAGGAAGTTTTCTCCCCGGAAGGGGGCGTGGTGGGTGAATTGTATTGTACAACAACCAAACCCAAACACACTAACTGGGAATTCATTTCGCAGGCGAAAAGCAAAATTAGTTTGATTCATTTAATTGAGTTTGATTTAGAGTCTTGAATGAAAAAAAAAACATTGGCTTTTTGTTGTTTCTCTTTCTTCATAAGTACCATCAGTAGAAGCAGAGCATCCTGGAGGGTGCTGAAAGCAATGGAATGGTTCTATTTCTATGTTTTTCATACCCAAAAGGTAACATGGTCATCAGTTTCACTTATGAACAATGAATGGTTTAAGTATTATAGAGGAACACAATTTTATTCCCAGTTGAAACTTTCTCCCTTCAAAATGATCGAAGTTTTTGGCTTTTTTGTTACCTGCACGGAGGAACAACAAGCTTAAAGTTTTAGTGAAAATATTAATGTTTCCGATGGGAATTACTTTTTGAATTTTCTATACTATATTCATTGGGAATTTAAGCTTGAGTGAGAGGTAAAAGTTGTACGAGCAGTATAGCGTCACTCATCAGTCAGTTTGTGGAATTTTAAATAGTTCCTGGGAAAGATGAAATGACCGGACACAAATAGTTTTTTTTTTGTTGTTAACAAGTTTTCTTAATTAACTAGATACTTTTGTGAAGCTAGGGTAAAGGTTTACCTTTTTGAAAACCTCAAAAATGTTAACATGAGTATATGAGTAGGAACCAACACCACATTATTTATCTAAATTTTAATTTGGTGTTTTCAATAAGCCTACTAACTAAAGTGGAATGAAGTGATTTTGAAATTATTAGTTTTGGGTTTGATAGGTTAGGTTAGGTTGAAGTGGCTGCCAGCAAGGGGCTGACACACTTAGACCATAAGTTGGTCCGTTGTGATACCACGTGAATCTAGAGAGATTTTCTCCACGCTCGTTAAAACCAGTTGGAGCTTCTAATGAAGCGTGCGAGACTACTTATGTCTATGTTTGTCAGATCACTAGGATCATTGAAGAAGAAGTCTCCGAGATGGAGCCTACGTCTTTTAGATAGGGCAGGGCATGTGCAGAGAAGATGAGAAACAGATTCTTCCTCCTCTTCGTCCATACAGCTCCTACAAAAATCGTTTGCGAAAACTCCAAGCCGCTTTGCGTGCTTGCCTATAAGACAGTGCCCGGTTATGACACCAATTACGGAGCTGATATGCAATCTGTTCAAAGATATCAAACACTTAGAGCGCCTCACATCTAGCGTAGGCCAGATCTGTTTTGTCGCCAGGCAAGTGGTTAAGTTGTTCCACCTAAGGTTTGTTCTCCTTAAAGCATCTTGCTTCAGCAAAAATTTGCATGAAGCTATAGGCATACCGGTGTCTACCTTTTCAGGTAAAATAATTAGTCTTGTTCCAACTTTGGCGAGTTCATCAGCTTTACAATTACCCGGAATGTCCCTATGGCCCGCCACCCAACAAAGGAGAATTTGGAACTGCTGCGCCATCTCTATAAGAGATGATCGACAGTTAAGGGCTGTTTTAGAGTTTGTAGAGACACAGTCGAGAGATTTTATGGCAGCTTGGCTATCTGAGAAGATGCGGATATCAAAAGTCAATATCACGTTTTCTTTAAGCCAAGATAAAACTTCTTTTATCGCCAAAAGTTCCGCCTGAAACACGCTACAATGGTCTGGAAGACGAAATGCGAGACTTAAATTTAATCTTTCTGAGTACACGCCTCCACCAACCCCATCCTCGGTTTTTGAACCGTCCGTATAAAAGTGAATCGAGTCGTCTTCCAAGAATGTCACGTCCTCCCATGTGGATCGGGAGGGTATGGCAACTTGAAAATTTTTATCGAAACGGAATTGTGGGATGGTGTAGTCAATTATACTTGGAAGTGATCTGTATGTGTTCAGAATAGCTGAGTGGCCTATTTCATTATTGGTCCACTGTGAAGAGGCTTTAAGACGGATTGCCGAACTCGCTGCCGTTTGTTTACTAAATATATCGAGGGGTGTCAGATGAAGAAGAGTGTCCAGTGCCGCGGAGGGAGTAGAACGAAGTGCTCCACTTATACACATGCAAGCTGATCTTTGGACTTTACTAAGTTTATCGCGGTTAACAGCTATATCTAGAGCTGTCCACCATACTGCCACCCCATATGTTAGAATCGGTCTAATTACCGAGATGTATAGCCAGTGAGTAATACGGGGTTGGAGTCCCCATTTACTTCCAATGGCTTTCTTACAAGAGAAGAGTGCTACTGTGGCCTTCCGAACTCTTTCTTCTATATTAGGTTTCCAACTTAACTTCTTATCTAAAATAAGACCCAGATATTTAGCTTTGTCGGAGAATGTTAGTGGAATTCCTTTAATGGTGGGAGGATCTATGTGTGGAATTTAATATTTCCTGGAGAAGAGGACAAGATCAGTTTTGTGGGGGTTGACACCCAGTCCACACCGTTCTGCCCAGTCTATTAGCTTGTTTAAGCCATTTTGAAAGAGATCCTTTAAGACAATAGGATACTTACCTGATACGGCGATAGCAACATCGTCCGCATAGGCAATCACTCTGTAGCCCTCCGCTTCCAGGCTTGTAAGCAGTTCGTTTACTACAAGGTTCCAGAGAAGGGGAGATAGAACACCGCCTTGTGGCGTACCTCTACTGACTGATCTTTTTGCAGAAAAATTGCCCAGTTTTGAATTGATAATCCTGCTTGTCAGCATTTGATTGATCAGTTCACCAAGCGAACTGTCTACCTTCAGACATGACAGTGCAGATGCGATTGCAGATGTGTCGACATTGTTAAAAGCGCCTTCTATATCTAGGAAAGCAACTATTGTATATTCTTTATGGTAGAGGGAATATTCGATGGTGCGTACCAAAGTATGTAGTGCCGTTTCCACCGATTTCCCTTTGCAGTACGCGTGTTGAGACTGAGACAAGAGTCTCGTATCAATACTGGTACGTAAGTGAATATCAATCAGTCGTTCAAAAGTTTTGAGAAGGAATGATGATAGACTAATAGGTCTGAGATCTTTCGGATTAACATGGGAGCATTTACCTGCTTTGGGTATAAAAACAACTTTTACTTCTCTCCATGAACTAGGAATATGAGCCAAGTTCAAGCAGCTATTAAAGATTATTTTATATACATGAGCTCATTTGAAGTTCGGCTGGTATTATGACGTCTGGTCCTGGAGACTTGTAAGGTTTGAAGCTGTTGATAGTCCACAACAATTTTTCCCTTGTTATCAAACCTTGTGGAAAAGTTAGATTATTGTTAGATCTAATGTGATCAGTACTGTTTAAAGTTTGGGAGCTACCTGGAAAATGAGTATCTAAAAGCAGATTGAGTGATTCTTCGCAAGTATTTGTCCAAGAGCCGTCAGCATTTTTCAAACAGCTGGGCATTGCTGGACTGGTTGAGAGGATTTTTCTAAGTCTTGATGCTTCTGAGGTTTCTTCTACTCTGCCACAGAAGGCTCTCCAAGAAGCGCGTTTAGATTTCCTAAATTCTTTTTTATATGATTTTAGGGCCTCTTTATAGGATTCCCAGTCTGAAACTGCTCTTGTGTTTTTTGCTCTATTGAAGAGCTTCCTACAGTTTTTTCTGAGAGGCTCAAGCCCTGAGGTCCACCAATGTGGTTTTCCTTTTCCCCTTATTTGAATAAGTGGACAGGAGATGGCCATTGACTTATTTAAGGCTAACGTGAGGTCATTGAATTTGGTGTCAAGTTCAGTCGTACTAGAGGGAGGACTTAGAAGTTCAGGTTTAATTAAACTATCAAGTGTTTTCCTGTATTTGGACCAATCAGTTTTCCTGAAATTTCGAAATTCTGGTCGGGTAGTGGGAACTTCAACATTCAGACTAAACTGAATGTATCTGTGATCGGAGAACGAATGTTCTTTTGAAACTTTCCAATTCATAATAGATTGATGAATAGTGTCTGAGACTAGAGTTATGTCTAGTACCTCTTGTCGGTTTTTAGTAACAAATGTGGGTTCGTTCCCAACGTTACTTACTATAAGGTTAGTACTTAAGATATAATCGAAAAGAGACTCACCTCTATCATTGATGTCAGTGCTGCCCCATACTGTATGATGGGCGTTAGCGTCACTTCCAATTATTAGGCGGATTTTCTGCCGTTCTGCTTCAGTGACTATACTTTCCAGTGTATTACTGGGAAGAGGGCCAAGGTGGTCATGGCCGAGATAAGCTGACACTAGCCAGTACATGCCGTTTGTCGTTTTTAGCCTGGCTGTGGTTATATCTCTGTCGCTGAAATGAGGGAGTAAATATACATTAATGCTACTTTTAACGAGTATGCAAGATCTAGGTTCACCTTTATCTGACGCATACAGTAAGTAGTATCCAGGAGTTCCGAGTCCCTTAACCAGGGATTTGACAATCCATGGTTCTTGGATCAGAACGATATCTTCATTCCCCCTGGATAGACGGAGAAGAAGAGAGGCCGAAGCCTTAATGGAGTGTTGGAGGTTAATCTGGACTAACTGCAGCATTTTGGTTACATTTAGGCAGACTAGCCTCCACCACCGTTTTATTAACATCTTCCGAGTCAGAAGAGGAGCCCAAGAGCTCATCCTCACTCAGAAGAACCATGTTTAGGTAGTCTTCAGTCTCCTTGGGTTTGATAAGTGCTTATTATTATGCTGGCAGATCTTAACATTGCTAGAACAATTTAAATTATTAAGATTCTTATACAGGGTGACTAAACTAAGGTGTGACAAAAACTTAGAGCGTGTAGGTCAGGTCAAGACTGTAAGAAATCGTATGGGAAGTGTGTTTTTTAGGCGGGAGGGACAATTTTCAAAAAAAAAAATTATTGAAAACAAAAATAACACTTACAATGACCTGTTATACTGTTTTGTAAAGACATAAATTCCTTCTTTAATTTTATTTCAAAATAAATTTATTTTAATAAATAATGTTTGATAAATTAATTTTTAAACTCAAAATTTTGAAGAAAAAAAAAATAAATAAAAACAAATTTAAACTAATTTTTTTTCTTAAACTTTTTAATTTTGTTTTCAAAATTCAATGCTCCTTTCAATTCTCAGTTAAACATTGAAAACCGGTTGGTTCTGAAGTACAAAGACTTTACTTTTCAAGCTATTAAAAAACAAAAAAAAAACAACAACTTCTTAGTTTTATGAGAAAATTAGTTAATTTATTTTTCAATATCTTGAAAAGTAAAAGTCCTAGAACCAACTGGTTTTCAGTGTTTTACTAAAAATTGTTTAGAGCATTGAATTTTGAAAACAAAAAAAGTTCTTAATTATGTACAAATTTGAAAGAAAAAAATTGTTTAAATTTTTTTTAGTTTAAAAATTAATTTTTGAAAAACTGTTCACCTAAACAACTTTATTTAAAACTAAAAAAATGAGTTTCTGACTTTATGAAAAGGTACAACAGGGCATTTTAAGTATTACCGTTTTATTTTTTTTTTCTGTTTTAAGTCATTTTTTTTTCTAGTAAATTGCCCCACCTGCCTAAATGGAGGAAAATATGCTTTTTTTTATTTTTATTGTATCAACCCAACCTACATGTTTATTGTATCAACCCAACCTACATGCTCTAAATGAAGCTTTTTGTCACATCTTAGGTGAATCACCTTGTATAATACTGTAAAATGCTTGTTGAATGGTATACCTCAATAGCAGATTAACAATTTCGAAAAATAAAAATTTAACCCTCGATTTAAAAATTTTTAGAAAGATTTTTTTTTAGTCAAAACTTGCATTTCATCCTATCCGGTTGAGCCTTCGTACTCCAAAAGTCCGTAGCCTTACTTAACTTTTAAGAATTGTTGCCACGGTGGCAACCAATCAGGTTATAACAAGGAAATTCCAAATACATTGGCTTAAAAAAACGAGAACCAGATATCGGACTTAAGCGCAAAGTGCCTTGTTGCATTCAGCACACTTGAAGCCATGTTCTTATCACACTACTTTTCACTTTTTTCTCAATTTAACTCACACTTTTTATCACACTTTTTATGGCACTTTATATCACACTTTTGATCACACTTTTTATCAGACTTTTGGAAACACTTTTTATCACTCTTTTCATCACACTGTGCATCACATTTTATATCACACATGTTATCACACGTTTTCCTTTTTTTATCACAACTTGTGTAACACTTCTTATTACACTTTTTTCACACTTCTTATCAACCCTTTTCTCACTGTCTTTCGCTAATTGTTTCACACACTTTTTTCTCACACTTTTTATCACACTTTTGATCACACTTTTTATCAAATTGTTTGTCACACTTTTTTATTACACTCTTAATCACACTGTGTGTCACACTTTTTATCAAACATTTTATCACACTTATTCCCGTAAATTTTATCACATTATTTTAAATTTTTTATCACAATTTGTATGACATTTTGTTCACACTCACACTTTTCACACTTTTTTTACACTTTCGATCACCCGTTTTATCAAACTTTTTATCGAACTTTTCATCATACTATGTATCAAACTTCTTATCACACTTTCTCCCGTTCTTTTAATCACAGTTTGTGTAACACTTCTTTTATGACGTTTTATCACACATTTTATTAACCTTTTTCTCACTGTAATTCTCAAACTTTTTCGTAATTTTTTTTAACTTTTATATCACATTTTCTCAGATTTCTTATCAAATTTTGTTCACGTTTTTTATTATACTTTTTAACAAACTTTTCATCACATTGTGTGTCACACTTTGCATCGCACATTTTATCACACTTTTTCTCACTGTGTTTTCATACCTTATCTCCCATTTTTTGTCACACTTTTTATCACACTTTTAATAAATCTTTTTCTCACACATTTTACCACAGTTTTGATCACACTTTTTCTCATACTTTTTATCAATTTTTGTACCTTTTAATCCCACTTTTTAACACATTGTGTATCACACTTTTTTTCTAACATATAAACACACGTTTCCCGTACCTTTTAACACAGTTTTTTCACATTTTTTACCACACTTTTTATCACTTTTTTTAAAGCATTTTGTTTACACTTCTAATGACATTTTTTTCACACTTCTTATTACACTTTGGTCACACTTTTTGTCACACTTTTTCTCACACTTGCTTGAAGTGTGAATGATTTACAAACGTTTCTACAGTAATGACAGAAATGCAAAATAGTAAAAATAAAAAAGATGAGAGGAGAATATCTGTGGATCCTGAACAGTTTAAATAATTATTCATCCATAAATTTTCAAAAAAGTGTTTGAAGTAAAAAAAAAAAAAAATTAAACACCTTATGAAATCTCTCAAGCTGAAAAATAAATCTCTTAAGCTCGAAGATATGGTTAATTTGTTAGCATAATTTGTATTACTTTAATAGTAGTTGTTCAATTTTAATCGGAGTTGAAACATTATGGTCCTTCGAGTCAATATTTAGACTTAGGACATAAAATACCATAAATATTCTGAACGCATTTTAGTGATACCATTCTTATAGCTAAATATTCGTGTTAAAATATACCTTATATTTATGAACATTTTTTCCAACGCCTCCAAAAATTTTTAGCTACATTGGCATCTGTCAGAAACTTCCACAGACAACATTTAAATAAATGAATTTCAAAATTTATTTCAAAAGAAAAAGGAGAATGGGCATTTTGGGCTACCTATTGCCCACGAATCATTTTTGTGTATGGACACAAAGCTGTAAGCCATGGGGCTTAGGCAGTAAATGGCAACAAAGATTGCAACTAGAACAAAACTTAATTGCATTAGTGTTGCATTGAAATGACAGTATTTGTCACTCTTCATTAACTAAATAGACCCCAAAATAAAGGAACTTTTATACCAATGAAAAAAAATAGCGAATAGTATCATGGTTGACGAATAATTCGCTTAACAGTATGAAAATTCTACTTTTTTTTTATTCGATTCAGCGAACTAAATTAATGGGAATAATTGGGTGTCGAGACAACTGATCTTTAAGTTGGCTTATTTTAGCCAACTCCCATTGTTTAGGACAAAAAAAAATACTCGTACGTTGGTACACTCCATAGTACCTTATCATTTTTATAAGTCTCGTTTCTGGGCACTATGTAGACCAGGTCCCATATATTTTTGCCCATTCTCCTTTATCGTAACAAAAAAACCGATCTGATTTTTTCAAGAAATTTTTTCTGAACTCATTTCTCTATAACAGAAACAAGTAACAGAGTTCTTTTCTTACCAAACAAAATGTCTTTATGGTTAAAAGACAAGACGTGATTTTTTTAAAGATAAATTCTATTTTAAACTTTATTATTCACTTTCTAAACAAGCTTACATTTTAATTGCTTCCATAAAAGTGATGATTTCCAAAATTCTATTGTTTATTACAAATTCTAGAAAATAAAATTTTGTTCATCCCTTTCATCATTTGAAGTACTCAATTCAATTAAATGTTTTAAATCTAGAACTTCCATCACCTGCTATATTCTTATCTGGGAAAAATGTACACAACACTTGACGGAAAAGGTGAACATTATTTGGTAAGCAACGATTGCACGATAAAGCAGTCAATCAATGCGAATTTTTTTTTTTTTTGTACCCAAACACTTCATACTTTTAAAAACTTCAACGAAACTTTAGCCTCAAATCTTTTAAATCCCTCGTGAACTAGCTAGCAAACAAACTAAACTAAACTATTCTATAAAAAGAAAAAAAAACATTATAATGCATCACATCCAAATCGAAAAAGGTTGCGAGTTTTGTTAACATCACCTTGGCGGATCAATAAAAACGATGAATAAAGAAAAATCACTCTCTAAGCGGAATATAAATGCACTTCTGCCAGGGGTGAATGGAAATAGAATCCATTCGCTCGCATCTTTCCTATGCCTTCAATCCCATTTCCCGGTTTTATTTCTTCGATTTTAACATGATTTTTGAATGAGAAAGAAATTCAAGGAAGGAGTTGAGTTCGATATAGATAAATATATGAACCTATATAGGACCTTACCTACCTAACCCATCTATAACGGGTGTACGAAATGCAGCTGGGATTATAGTACGTCCCTGAAGTTTATACAACGATTTTAACCATTCAAACTTCCCCCCAAAGGCCCCCTTTCTCTCTCAAACTGATCCTCTCAGCTTTCGTTTCTATCCTACTTGCAGTATTAATGGTAAAAATATACCTTTGTCAAGGGGATAGACAGGGGGGGTTTTTGCCTACAAACTAAGAAGGTGAAATGAATATATAGGTTTGCCTATATGTATGTATAGGTACATAATATACGTCTATAGAAGCATACCTTTTATGATTCTAAATCTGTGAACGTTGAGCAGCTAGCAAAAGCTGGTAACACACAAAGTTTTAACGAAAACTTGTTGTTGGGAAATCCTTAACACCGCACATGAAATTCTGAAGTGTCTAGTCACAGAGAAAATTTGCAGCCAAAGCTGGATGTGCAATTTGAATTAACACGGCATGATTTTTCGGTTTTCGGTTTGGCATTGTGATTAGCATACAATTTGCGGTGGGAGGAGTGTTCTCGTCCTCAACTTTCAATCCCATTTGCCATTGCCTAAAATCCCCAAACCCAACTCACTCACTCACTCACTCACTCAACTCAACTTCGTTTGTGCTCGTTTATGTTCGCCAGAGCATTTGCATTAGTTGTTGAAGCGAATTTTCAAGCAATTGCGGTTGCTGCTAACATCATCAGGAGCAAGGTAAGTATAGTTTAAGAGAGGGTTGTAGGCGGGGGGGTTGAAATTTGAAAACTATATGTATTTGTATATGTACGTCTATATTTCATAAGTTTTGAGTAGTATTTGATTTGCATGAATTGCACAAAGTCTTCTATTTATAAATGTTATATTAGATATATAAAAGTTTGTAGTATTTTCTATAGGTATAGAGGTATGTATGTATGAATTTTGTTACCTTAGCTATGGGTACTTATTTAAGCAGAGAAATTAGATAAAAGTTGGTTTAAAGTTTGCCTCCTCGTTCTCGCAGAAGTCATTAAAATCATAAAATTATCATAAAGATATCCTAGAAACTGTACATATCTCTTTACTGGGGTAAAATTAATGAAAATCCCTTCATATCGTTTTAAAAAAGAACATCAATGAGGTGGGTGCAGCGGTGTTGTATGCCTGTGTTATACCTTACGATAAACGAAATAAATTTTCTGCTTCAAATTTAAGAAGTCAAGTTAAGAACTTTAATTCAATTCAATGTTAATAATGTGTTGTATTTAATCACTTATTTAATTGTTCCTAATTTGATGAAATATTTATAAAATATAGCTAAGTGAAAATATCAAAAATTTACTAGCGTACCTATGGATTGCATTTAACCAAAATTATTTTACATGTTCTTTTTTTTAAGTCCAATTTAAAATTTTGTGTTTTATCTTTGTTTCGTATCAAACAAGATTCGTGACTTTTATCAAAACTAACATTACGGTACCCAATGGAGAAGGGCAAAAAAGTGATTTTCAACAAGCCGTCCGGTCCGTTGGTCTATTTGTCGAGATAGAGATCAAACAAATGGACGGATTTCCTTCAAATTTGATGTGAATTGTTTGTGATTCCGTAATGGGGAAATTCGAATTTTCGTTTTTGCTCATAGGGCTGGGATTTTCATGCAAATGCATGTTTTTTCTCACAACATTTAGAAGCCTTAGACCAAATTATCTTCACGAATCATGAAATTTCCTTTAAAATGGCTAGAAGCAATTACATACTATGCAAAATATTTTGAAGACTTCCAAGCCGTTGTCAATAGTTTCGACGATGGTGATGCCATCGCAATTAAAAAAGCAAAAGATATATTGACAACCCCTGCCTTAAAGTGAAATTGTATATATTTGCTCAAACTATGGTTTTCTATGTGGCACAATCACAACGCTTGAAGGTAGGAGCACATTGAAAAATCAAATCGATTTAATTGATGAAACTTTTGCAAAAATAAAGTTTAAGTTATATTTTTTTCGTTTTTTAAAGAGATGTATTGTTAAGGTTTTAATAATTTATTGTTTTTTTTTTTTTTATTTTTTAACGTTTATTTTTGTGAAATAAAAGACTAAATTCAAATCTAAAAATTTAAAAACTGAGTAAAAATTCTTTTTTTTTTTTTTTTGAAAAAAATAAGATAAAATAATGGTTTTATGTGCATATTTTCCTTTTTTTATTGCATATTTAACCTTTTTAAGGGTATATTTAAAGCGCATATTTTCGATTTTTAAGTGCATGAGAATCCCAGCCCTGCTCATATGGAATCATCTGGAACGGGTAGCTGCCATACCGTGCCATACAATGATTTCGGTTTAAACAAGTTTTCTAAAAAATGACTAATGATTTTGATTAAACTTTGTACATGTAATCGATAAACAATTTTAAAAATACAACATTCCACCAAGTTCTTAAGAATAAAATTCGACTTATGGAAATAAACTTGAGGGATTTTTTGAAAAAAAAATTCGTTTTTATTATACACTCTTGGTCATTCGTTTCAATACCAATTTTTTTCAATAAACCTTTTACGATTTCTCCATAACCTTTGATAATTCTGACACAGATAGAATTTATTGAGTTAAATATGCAGTTGAAGATCCAGGCTTTAAGTCAGAAAAGGTTGAAATAATTCAGGACTATATGGACGATGATTATATAGCAGTCGCTATATACATAGGCAACAAGATTGGATGAAGTATATACAACTGCCTTAGAAATAGGGAAAACTATAACTGAAGATCGACATGGCATACTCCGACAAGCCTCTAATTCAACTTTTGTATATGTTTACAAAATTATGGTAAAACCGTGGTGAAGGCCATCAAAAATTCTTTTTAAATGAATACCCGGCATTTGTATGAATAATTTACCAAAAAATAACATCAAAGAAAAAATATTTTTTTTTGTATTTTTAACTTTTTTTCAAATTTCTAGTTGTTCGTGCGATCCAGTAGTGCATATTATTTAGCATTATTTTTAGCCAACATTCTTAAAAAAAAAAAAATTTTTTTTTTGAAAAGACATTATTTTGAAGAGGAGTTGGTCAATTTTTGTATGATGTAAAGTAATTTTTTATTATTTTCTGGAATACTAGATAAAATCATGTTTGTAAATTTTCAAAAATATCGGCATCTTCATATTAGACCGAGAGCCAACGACACAAAAAGTCAAGTCATTTGCGTAATGTTAAAACCCACACCAATACATAGCTTTGGAAGGGTAAAACCAGGATTACCTTGTCTGCTGGGTTGAAAATGGAGATTTTCTTAATTTTGTATCCGGGGTATTATCACTTCAATTAATTTTTTGAAAATATATCATAATGCTCTGTCATTTTTCTTACTTCTAAACACCTTGATTTTAAGCTTTTTACATTAAAAAGTACACCTTAAATTAACTCCACTTGAGTCAGTACACGTTGGTTTACACTTTTACATTTAACAAAAACGAATGAAAATTAAACAAACACGTAAATCACTTGAATGCATTTCGAAGCATTTACGCACTTCATCCTCAGCAATCACGACTAAACGTTGGCTCTGCAACATTGAAGAACTGATGCTGCTGTTAGATCAACATTTTTTGTGACCTTGATTTTGTTGATCCGACTAGTAGAACGCAAGTTATAAGCTTTTTAAACGAACCTTAATCTACTTTTTTTGGAGACTTTGTTTTGTTGATTTTTTGCGTTTTAAACATCTCCAAGAAAACATATATAAGGTTCGCTTAAAAAGCTTATATCATGAGTTCTACTAGTCGGATCATCAAAACAAAGGTGTTTAGAAGTAACGAAAATGACAGATAATACCCCTGATAAAATTTTTAGAAAATCTACAATTTTCAACCCCCCACCCCCACCACTTCGTCAAGGTAATCCTGGTTTAACCCTTCCAGATCTATGTATTGGTATGGGTTTCAACATTACGCAAATGACTTGACTTGACCTCTCAAAATCATGGAGCACTTCCCGACATCATAGAATCTTGAAACTTGTTCGCACAACGGTAGAACTGGTGCATAGAAAGGAAAAAATCGAAAATTTAAGATTTTCCATTCAGGGGGTGTGGTACCCGCCCATTTTCATAGAATTGATATAAATTATTTGTAGAACTTCTAATTATTGCAGAATGATGAAATTGGGTTGTGCGGTAGGACTTGAAGTGAAAGCAAAGGTAAATTTTTAAAATTTGAGTTTTATATTCAGGGGGCACGGCAACCGCCCAATTTCACATAATTAATACATCCAACCCATTAGGTGCGCACACTGATTTCAGTGTCAAATACGGTGCGAGTAAAATCTATAGTTTTTGAGACATTCGGCTCCGATTTCGCATTGATTCGGGAGAGGTTCTCAAACTAAAAATAACTTATAAATCTCAACACGTCTAATCTGTCATACACCAAAGGTGTAGTTTTATTTTCCTTTTTTTACGTACATACATATATTGATGAGTTAGTTTCGGGGCAGTTTATGTTTTTGGCTAAATTCATTGAATTGTATCCAGTCATTTATTGTTCCAAATGTGTTAATCCAATAAAAAAAAATAACTAAAATATATGTCTGATGGATTTATTGGCGCCAAATTTTAAACATTGCTAGTTTAGGGAATAAAACCGGTTCTAGTTAACGTAAGCGTTTGGTTGTGAACCCTTGTCTAACTTTTTCTTAAAGCGGAAAACACAAAGCTACTTTTGTGGTAGCGTTGAGTGACGTCTAAAGTTGAACCATAGGCATCGCTAGCAACCTATCACAGTACAACTTTGTCGCTCAACCTTCAATTTGACAAACGTAACATATCCGTAACGTGACAAAAGCAGTTTCAAAAGTTGAAATATTTTCAACTTGAATCAGAATGCTGCATCTGTATGCGTGTATTAACGTACACTAGTTCAACTTACTTATAGATGTCAGTCAAAGTACAATCAAAGCTATTCTAACGTAACGAACACAACGCTAACACAAAAGTAGCTTTGTGTTTTCCGCTTAATTTTAAACACGTTAAACAACTCTTCTAACTAAAGTGGACTCCGCAACGCAACGTAAGCAAATTAAGGTCGAACAGGCACACATTTGACAGAAGAAGAGAAGCGACAGCTATAGAACAACAAAAATTGTTCAAATTAAACAAACAACTTCAGACAAGAGAGAGTACGAGAAGCGGGCGGTAGAGTCTATTGAGGGTTGTAGCGGTAGGGGAGATGTTCGAAAATTTTATCAGAGGGTGAAGCGATCCAGCCAAGGATTCAAGGCTAGAACGGAAGCCTGCCGAGATGAGAGTGGGAATATGGTAGTAGACACACAGTCAGTGCTGAGGATCTGGAAAGAACACTTCTCTAGACTGCTTAATGGCGAAGACAGCCAAGATGCCGCTAATAGGCAGAACGCTCCATTCAACTTGGACGATGATGGCCAAGAGTTCCGTCCACCCGACCTAACCGAAGTTCGGCTGGCGATATCCAAACTTAAGTCGTACAAGGCTGCAGGTGCGGATGGCTTACAAGCCGAACTATTTAAATCAGCGGGAGATGAATTGGCTAGGAGCATACACCAGCTCATCTGCAAAATTTGGTCGGAGGAAAGTATGCCTCGGTATAGTGTGCCCCATCCATAAAAAGGGAGATGTTCTGAAATGTACCAACTACAGAGGAATTAGTCTCCTAAACGTCGCTTATAAAATCTTGTCGGCCATCCTGTGTGACCGCTTAAAACCTTTTGTCAACGATCTGATCGGCCCTTATCAGTGCGGTTTTAGGCCAGGCAAGTCAACCGTCGATCAAATGTTCACACTCCGACAGATTTTAGAAAAATCCCGGGAATTCCAGATCGATACACACCACCTTTTTATCGATTTTAAAGTCGCGTATGATAGCGTGAAAAGGGACGAATTATACAGAGCCATGTCGAGTCTCGGCATCCCTGCCAAACTCGTCCGCCTGTGCAGGATGACGATGGAGAAATCTCGCTGCTCCGTCAAAATTGGTAAGAACACCACCGATTCCTTTGATGTTGAGAAAGGATTGAGGCAAGGCGACGGGTTATCATGCAACCTATTCAACATCGTTCTTGAAGCCATTGTACGCAACGCACATGTCAACACCAGCGGTACAATCTATCAAAAGTCCGTTCAATTGCTTGCATATGCGGATGACATAGACATTGTCGGCAGAACGAAGCGAGCTGTGGCAGGGGCATTTGCGAGCATTGAATCGGAGGCGGCTAGAATGGGATTGGCGGTTAATGAGGACAAGACGAAGTATATGCTGTCATCGAGAGAGGAATCTCAACATCGTCGACTCGGGCAAAATATCACGATGGACAGATATAACTTCGAAGTTGTCAAGGACTTTGTTTACCTGGGCTCCACTATTACATCGCAGAATGACATCAGTGCAGAGATCAAGGGAAGAATTACTCTTGCCAACCGCTGTTTCTTCGGTCTAAGAAGGCATTTAAGTAGTAAGGCCCTCTCTCAGAGAACCAAGGAGACTTTATACAAAACCCTAATCATCCCGGTCCTGCTTTATGGGTCAGAAGCATGGACACTGAAAGATTCGGATAAAAATCTGCTAGGGTGCTTTGAGAGGAAGATTCTTCGTGTGATTTTCGGTCCGGTGTGTATCGAAGGAGTATGGAGGAGAAGATTCAACGACGAGCTATACGGGCTATACAGCGACGTTGACCTGGTCAAAAAGCTGAAAATACAGCGGCTGAGATGGCTGGGGCACGTGCAGCGTATGGACAGCAACGCACCTGCCCGACGAGTCTTCGAATCCAACCCCGATGGGGTACGCAGCAGAGGAAGAACCCGTAACAGGTGGCGCAATCAAGTGGATGACGACATCAAAGCACTCGGTGTGCGCAACTGGAAGCGGCTAGCTAGGGACAGAGCTGGCTGGAGGGGCTTGTTAGTTGAGGCCGAAGCCCATCCTGGGCTGTGAGCGCGATCAAAAGTAAAGTAAGTACTTCAGACAAATAATTGTAATAAATAACTAGGTGCGTGTCGTGAATATACAAAAAAGATTATGATTGTTTTTTGTTTAAATGTTTAAAAGAAGTCTACTTGCATTATCCCTGATTCTAAAAAAAAACTCAAGAGCATGGACAATATTGAAACATCTTTGTACATATGTAGGTACCTAGGTGTATGTTGGTTGATGTGTATCGTGTGGTTGATGTTTTGTTTGTGCCCATGTTTCGCAGAAAAAGTGAAGAATTCAATGCCACCAGCTCTTTCAATACATTAATAAATACTTTTCATTTTTAACAAAGCTGTAAATATACTTGCATTATCCCTGATTCTAAAAAAAAAACTCAAGAGCATGGACAATATTGAAACATCTTTGTACATATGTAGGTACCTAGGTGTATGTTGGTTGATGTGTATCGTGTGGTTGATGTTTTGTTTGTGCCCATGTTTCGCAGAAAAAGTGAAGAATTCAATGCCACCAGCTCTTTCAATACATTAATAAATACTTTTCATTTTTAACAAAGCTGTAAATATTCAGAAATAAAATAAAATTCCGAAATCGCTTTACCAACCTTCGCCTTTTTCTTGTTATAAACTTATTTTCAAGTGGTAAAAGTATATGTGAAGAAGTTAAACAAGCGATTTGCTGCTTTTAAAGTTGGAAGAGTGGTTTAACGTTAAACATTACTTAATGTCGTTTAAAATTACCAAAGAGTTGACCATTTTAAAAGTGATTTAGAGCCGGTTTTAATTCTTTAAAATTTTACGCCATTAAGTCCACCAGTTTTAAGTAACTTATAAGATCGTTTTCATAAAAGTGCCCAAAGTCTTAAAATGTCTGCAACTGATTGAGAACTTGGCCAAACTACAATAGTTCATCAAAATTCGGTTTCTTTTCAAATCTCCTTATACTTTCTTCGTTACAAAATAAACAACATAAAATACGTCATGATGATGACTTGCAAACTTCACTATACTACAAATGCATCAATAAATCAACTTTCAAGTTAAAACTTACCTGAAACTTACCACCTGGATGAATTCCTATGGATACTTTTCGAATAGTATATTTCTGTCGTTCATGTGAATATATATGTACTTTTATGAACCTTTATGGGCCCATTGGGTTCACATGTGATTTCCAAGTGTCGAGATGCACATTTGCATTCAATCTTCATATTTCTCGTTTTTGTAAGTGAAAGTACACATGTTCATGTTTGTATGTAGTACATACTACCTATAGCGTTTTCGAAAACTTATCTGGGGAGTAGGTATTCAGGTTATGAACTTTGTAACATTCCAAACCAAACCAAATACGAGAACGAATACACAATTTAAATTCCTTCGGTTTGATGGGAGATTTGAAAGTTTGTTTACACAACTTTGGGTAGGTACATTATGCATACCTTCGTATGCAGATATATACGAAAAGGTATCAATGTGGCAAAAGCAGATTATTGTATACGTTACCACGACCACGTGTAAGTAGGTATGTCTTATGAATAAAATACGCAAATAAATTAAGTGCACTCAGGTTAAGCAATTTAGTGTTGATGTTTGATTTTGTTATATAAGCATTTGATCTTTTTTTTACATCTTGGCTTTAGATAACTTGGCCTAAGTAATAGGTTTATTACTCGTTAAATATAACAAAAGCATGAACAGAAATATCAGTTATCTAGTTTTTCCATTTATTTTGTTTTTTGTGTATACGAATTTTGATAAAATTGTTAGAGCCATTTTAAAGAAACCTTGATTCGAAATTTTTGTATGGTCTGCTACCCGTTATTCTAGATGACATATTATGTACCATATCTAGGTATAAGTCAAATATACCAAACTAAAATTTCAGTTCAAAATCCCACATTTTTGTTGAGCCTAAAAAAAGAAAAACAACCTTCATTTCTAAATTTTTGTATAGGATCTTTTGATTTTTGATTCTCGTGACACTTTCAACATTATTTATAACAAGGTTCATGAGGGTAGCATTTTTTGACAAATTAGTGTCACAATGTCACCTCAACATAGCACCCCTTTACTGATCACCGGACGATCCAACGTTTCTGAACGAAGTTGAGGCATCCATCCAGCAAACCCTGCAGCCAAGCCCGGAAGGAGTTGTTTTTGGTGAATCCAACCTAGCAAGTGACCCAACTGATAGCACACATCTCTGCAATCTGGAGGAGGTAGCAGTTATCATCAGGAATTCAAAGCCGAAAATGTCAGCCGGACCGGACGGGGTTTCAAATTACATCCTGAAAAGGCTGCCACATGCAGTGATGATTCTTTCAACAATCATCATGAACAACTGCATCAACAACTGCTACTTCCCTCAAAAGTGGCTGTTTTCCACAAGGAAAGATCGTGGCCATCCCGAAGAAAGGTGCTTGCAACTTGGTGTCCAATTACAGGCCGATTTCGCTTCTGAAAAAAATACTGGAAGAAGTATTACTTCGGAGACTAAAGAGATTCTGCAGCAAAAACGCCATCATCCCGGACATGCAGTTTGGCTTTAGGGAAAAGCACTCTACTTTGCATCCGCTCCTGAAGTTCCAGCATGAAATCACCTATCCCTTAACATTCATCGTGTCATCGTTTGATGTTTTCTGGATGTCAAGAAAGCATTCGATAGCGTATGGATTGAAGCCCTTATCCATAAGCTTCACGTATTTCATTTAACTCCGTCACTAACAAAAATTCTTTTTTCTTTCTTTCAGAAAATTCTACATTCAACTGGACAAGTGTAAATCACAAGTGAAGAACATCAAAGCCATGATTGGCCAAAGTTTGAAGCTAGGCCCCTTCCCTTACAGCCTGATGACAGCTGCTCAGCCTATACCAACTGGTTGCCAAAATCTCCTGTATGCTGATGACTCCCTAACATACGCCTAATCGATGTCTCCGCTGGCAGCTGTACGCAAAGTTGAATACCACATTAACGTACTCTACACCTACTACAAGACATAGTTCATCTAGATAAACACCTCCAAATCGGAGTTTGTGTGCTTCAGGAGACCGAGTAGATGTAGTCGCAGCGCAACGATCTGCAGAAACCTGGTTCTGAATCTTCCGGATGGATCCACGATAGCAGCCAAAAAGAACGTGAAATACCTCGGCATTCACTTCAATGAGTTACTAAGGTTCAACCAGCACTCACGAAACGTTCTCAAAAAAGCCAACTGGGCCTTCCACCGACTCCACCAATCCCATTGATGAGACGCAGAAACGGACTAAGCCAGAAGACGAAGATACTTATGTACAAGCAGCTCCTGCGGCTTGTCATCAGCTATTCCTTTCCAATCTGGTTCTCCATCTCGAAGACGGCCATGAAGGAACTTTAAATATTTGAAAGAAAGTTACTACGGATCTGTACCGGACTACATTTCAACCGCCAGTGAATGAGACATCAGAGCAATGAGCGTCTGTACACAGAGGCGAACATCATCCCCCTGCACCGGTACCTACTCCTACAAGCAAAGAAGCTAGTAGGAGTAGGACACACCAACAATCACCCAAATCAACTAATAAGAAGGATGGCCACTGAGCAACGACAAACCGAGCGGAGAATCCTCAGTACGATGGACATCCTGGACGACAACACCATCACAGACAACGAGCAAGCAGTTTCGTTCTACGCTGAAACTGGGTCAGCATATCACCGTGGATAAACGCCAACCCATCTCCCCATCAAAACCACAACTTGAAAACCGGGAAGGAACACCCCGAGGACAATTAAGTCAACCGACTTTTAGATTTAATTTTTTGACATGTATTTTATATTTAATAATCCTATAAATTTAAGACAAAGTATACAATTTGTCCCCATATCTATAATATAAGTCAAATTGTAAATATCATTGTTCAATAAATATGCTTATGCTAAAAATATGCTTAGAGCACCCCCTTACTATAGATATTTTTATGGCATCTTTTATTTTTGTTTTCCATGAGAAATGGAACATTTATACAAACTTTCATCAACGGGCCATTATTTTTAAGGGGACTCGGCAATATTTACCTATATCTTGCTGAAAATACAGGTACTCCTACATAAAAAGGACTATAACCTTTATCCGGAAGTCGTTTCGTCTTGGTTTAATTATACATAGGTATTGAATTCACAATTAAAAAGTACCTTAAAATATTGTTGCATATGCATAAGTTGTACCAAAGTTAATTTTTACGTTTGATACACAACAATCTTTCCCCCTCTCCCCCTAAAAAAAACACCATTCCCTACAAGATATTTGTAGACTCTGTTGATTCTTCATTCTTATGGCCAATGTAAGCTTTTTATCAACTTTAATGAGTGTAGGATTTTTTTCGAAGGATTTTGTGTGGGTATCGTAAGAAAAAAGCTCAAAAGCATTAAATTACACCCCTATTATGGAAGACAACTCAACTATGTTTAGTAGTCATTTGTAAGAATTGGTATTATCGATAACAACTAGTTGACTATCAAAACACAACTAGTTGTCATTGAGCAGACAACTAAAAAATTGTCGACTTTTCAGTTGTCTCTTAGTATTATATAAGTGAGTTGAGTTGTGTCTGGGTTGTTGTAAGCGTCAAAATCAAACAACTGGTTTTAATCAGTTGTGTAGAACATTCTGCACAGATTTTAAATAAACAAATATGGATAAAAAACAGTAAGTAAAACAACACACCAGGGAATCCAGTTTTCTAGTAAAAGTAAATTTTGGATGCATTTTGTTCTGCAATCGTTAGCTGAGAATTAATCCATTTTCCACAAATGCGTTCCTCAATCACATCTACCACTTACTATAATACAACTGACACTGTTGGTTGGGCCGGCCCTAAATTAAACCGTTGCCACTACACTTTTGGTAACTTTCGTCGCCCATGAAACGAAGATCAGATTACTGAATGTAATGTACTTAGTATTTGGAAGTTCCAATGGATTGGAGTGATTGGATACTTTTTTCTTATTTTTGCAACATTAAGGGAGTTCTTATCTTCCAAATCACCGAAAAACAAACGAAAAGAACTTTCCATCGTACAATAATTATTTCTAATTCTTTCTTTTTTATTTCTTATATTTTTATTTATTGACAACGTATTTTTTCATAACAACTGAGTTTAGTTGGCTTTCATAATACGAATAATTTATTTGGTTGTCTAAGAGTTGAGTTGTATTGATGACAACTCAACCAAGTTGAGTTGTAATCCATAATAGGGGCATTAATTTAAAAAATTTAAGCTCTCTTAATTAGTCTAGGAAAGATAGAAAATTTAATATGGGCAACCGGGGACAACTTAATTCATATCGATGGTATCGATGCAGAATTTTATCCTCAACAACATATCCAAAGTCCTCCAAAATCCCTGAATTGACGTTTTGTGTAGACGCATTTTAAGAGATGGAGAAGGGAGGGAGGCGGGAGTTTGTCAAGCTGAAAAATTTGTTGTAATACAATATAATCATATGACACATGTTTTAAGGGTGCTTTTCAACGCTGATTCTAAAGAGACCAAAACTGAAAAGATACATGTAACCTGTGGAAAGTTAATGTCAACAAGTAATATATTACCCAAAACCATTTTAAAATAATGTGATATTAATGAAATTTAGTATAAATGTTTCATTTGGCATGCTTACCAAGTATCAAAAGCGTCCCCAAAAATATCTTTGTTTAAAGGGTGTTTTTTTGACGGAGAGATGCAAGTGAGTGATTATTACCATAACATCCATGAACAAATTCTGAAACTTATGAACTTTGCTAAAAATATTAAATTTATATTAGCACCCAAGGATCAAAAAAGTCCGTACAAATATCTAAGGTCCAAGTGTGTTTTTAGGGGGTGTAATGTTTGACCTGCTTAACGGAAAAAACAGTCATTTCTGTTTTAAAATTAATCTAACTTTTTTTAGAGTATGCTTGTATCATATTGGTTTTTCTTTTATAAGATTCGGCGTTAAGAAATACCTTTTAATCTAATGTCAAACGTACTATCTCGATTACACGAAAATACAATTTTTCGTAAGAGCTAACATTTTGCTCCGTATAGGGCAGGTCAAACATAAACTCTCTAAAAAACTCTTTGGATCAAGTTATTTTAATGGACTCTTTTGATACTTGGAAACCATGACATATTTAATATTTTTAACAAATTTCATCAGTGTCAAAACTTATTTATAGATGTTATGGTAATAATGACGCACTAACATCTCGCCCTCAAAAAAACACCCTTTCACCACAGATATTTTTGGGGACTCTTTTGATTCTTAACATGCCAATTGAAACATTTATATCAAATTTCATTAAAATCCCATTATTATAAAATGGTTTTTGGATATTACTTGTTGTACTTTAAAAAAAGTGATCATCCCATAAAAATGAGTTTTCGTCTATTTAGAATCAGCGTTGAAAAGCACCCTAAAAACATGTGTCATATGATTAGATTGTAAAACAACAATTTTTTCAGCTTGACAAACTCCAGCCTCCCTCCGCTCTTCACCTCTTAAAATGCGCCTATACAAAAAGCCAATGCAGGGATTTTGGGGAACTTTTGATATGTTGTTGAGGATAATATTCTGCGTCGATACCAGAAATAAAATTTCATGAATTAATTTGTCCCTGGTCCTATCTTGTCTTAGTCCTATCCTATCTTAGACTAAATGTTTTGTTAAAAAAAAAAACAGGGTGTGTGTGTATCCCACTTCTGATTATAGAAACAGTAAAAATCAATATCTACACCTTCTATCTTTTTCTGGAATAGAAGTTAAAATAATAATTGTCATCTCTTATACTTCTACACCTCACCTTAACTTAACAAAAATAACATTTAAGTATTATTTTTGTTAGGATTGTCTGTACTTCAAATCAACTGGCTTGTGTATAATATAATATCCTTTCATATGGTTTGACATGGCTGTGATTGTGTATAATATGAAATTATGAATCAAGTTGTCTCAAAAAAAAAATACAAAAAATATAATACAACAATGACAAATTGAACCAAAACAAAACAAAGAAGGATAAGGATTTACCCAACTCTCTTAAAAACTTTTCGCCCCACATACGAAATAGGTACTTCTGTATTGTAGATAAAGAATGTTAGAAGAAAAATAACAAACACACTACACTAAGCAATCACGCAAGGATTGTATTTTTTTTCTATTTGGATTTCTTAAAAAAAAAATGTCTCTTTTTCCTTAGTGAAACACAAAAGGATTTAAGAAGTTACTCAAATTCTGTCTGAAGAAAAATAGAAAAAATAAAATTACTTTGTCAAAATGGATTTAACTTGCACTGGTGAATTTCCTTTAACTGCCTTAAAAGATTTTTGTTCCCCATGAGAACTGTTTCAACGGCGTATACAGGGGGGGGGTCACGGGGTCATTCTGAATAAAATTCAAAACAAATGATTAATCGTATCCAATTTTTGTTTTCCTCAGTATTTTAACTGTATGCTGTTGCTGAGGCCCTCCGAAAGAAAAAAATGTAACATTCAGAAATAAAAACGAAGAGCGCGTTCGCTGGTCCAGCTAGTAAAGGTTCGTTCGACTCAGTTTGTTTATTTTACTTTTCCTTAGAACCAAACATAACGTGACTTATGCCGTTTTCCTTTGGGCGCCCGGAGGCGTCCGGTAGTCTTCTTAAACCATTCCATTGGCACAAAAAGTACGCTTCTGACGATTCTGAGAAGAGAAATTCACACCCCCTATTATACTATGTTCAGTTGTCATTTTTAAGAATTGGTATTATCGATAACAACTAATTGACTATCAAAACACAACTAGTTGTGTTGACCAGACTACTAAAAAATTGTCGACTTTTCAGTTGTCTCTTAGTATTATATAAGTGAGTTGAGTTGTGTTTGGGTTGTTGTAAGCGTCAAAATCAAACAACTGGTTTTAATCAGTTGTGTAGAACATTCTGTACAGATTTTAAATAAACAAATATGGATAAAAACAGTAAGTAAAACAACAATTTTAATAAAAATGGCATGAGTCCCATCCACACATCCTATCACACCACAGGGAATCCAGTTTTCTAGTAAAAGTGAATTTTTGATGCATTTTGTTCTGCAATCGTTAGCTGGGAATTAATCCATTTTCCACATATGTATGCGTTCCTCAATCACATCTACCACTTCCTTTAATAAAACTGACACTGTTGGTTGGGCCAGCCCTAAATTAAACCGTTGCCACTACACTTTTGGTAACTTCCTTCGCCCATGAAACGAAGAACAGCAGCAAGTTTAAGAATTGGTGGAACCGATGAGACACGTTGTGGTTGTTTTAAAAAATCCTTTATTTCATTCAATATATATACAAATGCTTCTTTATTAACCCTTAAGTAACTTAAGAATCTGGAACCAACAAAAAATACATACTTTAGGAACAGAAGTTTATACATAAGATTATTGAATATAATGTACTTAGTATTTGGAAGTTCCAATGGATTCGAGTGATCCCGGATATTTTTTTCTTAATTTGGCAACATTAAGGGAGTTCTCATCTTCCACATCACCGAAAAACAGATCAAAAGAACTTTTCATCGTACAATAATTATTTTTAATTATTTCTTATATTTTTATTCATTGACAGCAACCCGACTCCTAAAAGACGACAACGTATTTTTCATAACAACTGAGTTTAGTTGGCTTCCATAATACGAATAATTTATTTAGTTGTCTAAGAGTTGAGTTGTATTGATGACAACCCAACCAAGTTAAGTTGTAATCCATAATAGGGGCATCAATTCTTGATTTAAAATCAGAATCCACTCAAGAAGCACTAATATATTTAAAATCAAATGTCAAAAAAACTCACTCAAGCGTTTTGAAAGCAAATTGTGAGAGACGAAGAAAAATTATTAAGATATTCATCGATGTTGGCAAAATATCGATGTTAGACGATAAAACATCGATGTTGGACGAAAATTTTATTTTAACTTTCAATGCTTTTGAAGTGTTAAAATAATCGATGTTCAGAAAGCTAAGACACCAATAACACATGATTTTTTGTATAAACGACTTTGGAGATGTTCATTCATGCTAAATAATTTAAGATTGATTTTCAAACATTAAAATCAGCAAAATAGAAGAAATCATGTCAACTTGTTCGATCTATTTTTGTATAGAAAATTTGACCTGTATCTTAATATTTGGAACTCATCGATGTTATGGAAGAAAATAACGTTCACGAACATGGTAATAATTTTCAAAACAATGAAGGTGTTTTGAATTTGTAATGTATTGCATTTTATGTTGAAAAAAATGTATTAAAAACATCGATGTTGAAAAAAACCGGTGTTTCTGATTCGATAATCTTTGACATCGAGATTGGTTCTTCGATGTTGACTTGTCGATGTTAACATCGATGATTTTTCAATATCACTCGTCCCTACCACTACATCTTATGACGATTCATCAATAGAAACATTAAACGTCAGAATTGAGCAGAAGCATTACCAACTGTTCCATTGGATTTCAGAATAAGTGGAACCTTGAACCAATGGAAAACGGCATTAGCAAATACCAAAAAAGTGTTTTCGTCTCAAATTTGTTAGTTATTTTGTATAGCTCATTTTATTTTGAATTAGCTTTGGCAGTTAAATACTTGTTTTCTCTTTCTATGTTCATACTTAAGATTTTCAAAGCTTTTGAAATGGATTCCAATCGAGTGCGTTTGTAAAATCTTCACCTATTTTCGTGCAAATTTGTTTGAAGTTAAATTATTTCGAAATATATATTTTCGATGAAATTGCCCAACTTGGTGTAGTCTGCTATTTCTATCTGACTTTTGATTCTTGACTGTTTTTGAAATTAAATGAGTTAAGGTTCTTACCTTTTGCAGGATATGAACGATTTTAAATTATTTTAACTTATTTTTAACAAAGGTAATGTATTATGGCATTGTTAATAAAGACTTTCCCTTTTCTTTTATATACTCACAGTTAAATATAAAAAAAAATGTAAGGCACTTAACTTTTTATAAAAATTAGTTTGTGTTATTTTTTTGTGGCAGGACCCCCCCCTCCAAGAAGTAAAGCTGTATACGCCCCTGAACTGTTTACTCTTTCTTAACAAGTAGGTACTCGTTATCAGAAGAAAACACCTTTCTTTATATATTATTTTACAACAATATAATTAACAAAGATGTCTTCACCAAGCTGATAGATAGAGAGAAGAATCACATTGAATAAGAAATAAAGCGGAAAAGCCTTTATTTATCACAATTTCACATATTTGAACATATAAAATGAAGTTTTTTGTCCGGAAATGCTTCAAATATAAAATATAAATCTTAAAAGCCTTAAAATGAGTTTACCTATTATATTTTAGTAGCTGTGAGTAGTGAAGTGTAAGGCATATTGTTTTTAAACCTCGGATCAAATAAAAATATTTAGGTTATCCTATTTTGGTAATAGGCCAGTTGGCAGAGACAAAAATGATTTTTCGTACAGCAAAAACATACCGCTCAAATTTTATGAATGAAATTGGTAGATGGGTTATCTTTAAGTATAATAAAATAAGCGTGGCTGTAAGTATTGTGCTTCAGCCGCCATTTAAAAAAAACGCCTTTTAACTTATATCTCGAGAACGGGTAATAGAAACCGTATAGCACCGAAAGATCCCTCAACATGAATCGGTTTCATTCGGTTTCAAAACGGCACATATTCGGATCTAGGGCACTCAAAGCAAACGTAGGGTTCACACATATTCGGTTCAGTTTCGGTTTTTCTGATGTTTTTTTTTATACTACTTTTTTAATACATTTTATTTAATTTTAATTAGTAGTGAGTACAAACCGAAAATGAACCGTCTGTGTGTGAAGGGGTCTAGACGGAAACCGAAATCGAACCGAATACAGACCGAACCGAGTGAAACCGAAAATGTGTGAAACGAGCCTTAAGAATTTTTAATAGTTTTTTTTTCATTTTTTTCGTTCTAAAACAAAACTGTTCATTAATTTTTTTTTTTAATTATCAGTTGTTAACTACGTCATTATTATGTAAAAAAAAAATAGACGTGGTTCGGAATCATTTTTTGTTCTTGAAATATTTGAGACGAAAATTATTTTTTAACTGTTTTTCTTAGTTTAAAGAAAAGTGTCTGTTGAATTTTTTTTTTTAATATTTACCAATTTGGTATTGTGTAATTTTGTGTAAGATAAGTAAGTGAATATGAAAATCTTTTGTCTAAAGTGAACAACATCAAAGATCTAGGCGTTATTTTTGACGATACTTTTTCTCCAAAATAGCATATCGATTATATTGTTGCGAAGGCGAACACCCTAGTCGGTTTCATTAAAAGGAATAGTAAGGATTTTACGGATCCTTATGTCTTACTAACCCTTTACACCTCACTGGTTAGATCAACAATCGAATATGCTGATGTGATTTGGAACCCATGCTATAGAGTTCATTCTGAAAGGATTGAACGGATCCAAAGGCGGTTTACTAAATTTGTGTTTCGTAAAATGCGTTGGAATTTTAGTCCAGACTATAAAGCTAGGTGCCAATTGCTCGGGATAAAATCCCTAGAATCTAGAAGAAAAATCCATGATGTAATGTTTGTGAGAGATATACTTTGCTATCATATAAGAAGTCCGTTTTTGCTTTTTCAGATTTCCATTTATGTACCATCTAGACAGTTAAGAACAAGTTATTTCCTTTTTGAACAACTGCATAGAACGAATTATGGTAAAAATGAACCTATATCACGAGCAATTTCCTCGTTCAATGAAGTATGTGTTATTTTTGATTTGCATTTATCTCGAGATAAATTTAAAATTGAGTTATTGTATAAATTTATATTTTAAATAAATATGTATAAATTTTGTAATTGCATCTGTTAAGCAAATCGCTTGTAGATAAATAAATAAAAAAAAAAAAAAAAAAAAATATCTTATTTCGTTCTTGAGATATTCGACATAAATGACATTTTACAGCTCCTTTTTAAATTGCTGTAGTAAAAAACGGTTTATTGCATTTGTTAGAAAACTTTTTCAGCACTTTATGACAATATTATCTGTAAAAAAATTTATCCGATGTCGATATCTTTATTCGTTCTCGATATGTGGTGGACGAAAAAGTACCCCGAACGTACGTACATACACACATACAGACATCTTGCTAAACACGACGAATTCTGATTCTAGAGACCTCAAAACGTGAAGATATGTCAAAATTTTCAATTCAACACATCGCACCAATTACAATAACTTCCAATGGGAAGTTAATAAATGTTAAATAAGATATAAGAATCCAAGTTCTTCTATACCTTTTGCGTAATAAGTCAGCCGTAAGAAGTAGTGAGATCTAAAAGTACACCAAGTTCAAAGTTTATCACTGTTAAATATCAAATACTTTAAGTTAGTAGAGTAATATCGAAGAACGTCAAATCTATTAGAGAAATTTGTTATTTAATGATCACTAACCTTAATTTTGTAGGTTGACTTGGCAAGATTTCTTTTATTACCTTATTACAAAATTTTTAATTGAAAAATTGATTGTAACGAAATAATACTTTTCTTATATTTGTGGAGCATGGTGTATACGTAACCAAACCGGAAAGTGAACATTGGGGTGGACTTTTTGTTTCCCAACAAAGTTTCGATAGGATGTGCTTTTTTTGACTAACATGTAGTCCTTAGTATACCGCACGCTGGAAAATTGAAAAGTATAGTACCTACTAGCGGGTAAGGGAATTTAAGGGACTTAGTACATCCGTAGTACGAAATGAGTCCTAGAGGCTGAAAAAATAAGCCATTTTAAAAATAAATGAGTGCCAATAAAAAATTTCTTTTAGGTTTATAATAATTTTTTTTTATTTTTTTAACAATACAAAAAAATACTTTGAAATTATACAAAAAATATTTAATTCATAAATATTATTAAAATAACTAATTTTACATACATTTTTATAAAATATCTAAAATAAAAAGTAATCAATTAGACAATTAGAATCTTCCAATTTTACTCTTTCCGATTTCTGAAAACAGCAGATACATTTTTATGGTTCTATTTCTAAGTATGTCTTACTTAATTTAATTTTGATGTTATTCACTTAGAATACAAATTTCTAGAATTCAATTGTGCATTTAGCACTAGCATTTTTTTCATTATTCCATCAAATCAGTTTTCTTCTTAGATAAAGATTTATTTTTTCTATATTAATCTTGTGGAAAAATAATTAGTAAATAAATTCATTCAAAAACTAATTTTTTCCTCTTTTATTTTTAGCTTCGTTGAGTAGAAAATAGCACGTTCAACTTAAATCATCAAAGCAGCAGCACAAAAATGAAACACTTTTTTTGTCCTCGTCGTTGTCGTCCTTTTCTATCATTAATCTCCTTAGTGGACTTTGAGTTTTGCCCTTTTGAGCTTTCTTTAAATTTTCTTGGTCTTTTTATCTTTGTTTTTTTTTTTTTTTTTTTGCTACCTATTTCACAGCATTTCATCTGGGAATGTTGACAAGGTGGTTTGCAAAAATACTTGGCTTTAAATGGAAATTATTTATTAATTTTATTTTCAAGTACAATTGTTTGTATTGAAAAAATTGTAAACTAAGACATTCACCCTTATTACGGTTGGCGTTTCACTAAAACGACAGTAAAATGACACGTCCCTGGAGGCGGCTATTGATGTTTAATTAAAGCGAATTTTGTCGTAATGGTGAGATGGCTGGAGATTGGAGAGAATGTCGAAGTTTTGGTTTTATTTAAACGCCAACTGTTGCCTCTAGAGCCTTGTCATTTTACTGTCGTTTTATTAAGACGAAAATCGTAATAGGGGTGATTTTGGAGAGAAAAATTGCAAAAAATGTACCTACTATATTAAAGAAACCAAACAAACAAAATGGTATCTACTACGATTGTTTTAATCTGTAAGCAAAACTTACTACCACGAGTACACTTGTAGTTCTCGTGCACTTAAAGAAAAATATTGAGTATTTTTTTAATTAATATTTTATATCAAATCACTTAATTTAATTTTTTTTAATTTTTAGACAGGAATTTAATTACTTTGATCTTTTGATTGACTATAAATTTCAAAAAAAAAAAATAGTGCACAGTATAAGCTAAACAGAAGATTGCTTAAATTTTAAGTTGCGTTAGGCGGATTTTACTCCAACAACTTTATAAACCTTCCCACCAGTATAAAACACAAACTGTGGAAATTTCGGCAAAAATCGTCACGTAGTTTTTAAAGCTATTAAGGACAAACATCTTTTTATCTTGCCTTTTATTTAAAAAAAAATCAATAATATCAAAAAAAATTTGGATAATTTTTTTGCAAATTGAGTCATAAGTATAGGTATAAACCTACAGTACACTTAAAATTGGCATTATTATTTGTATCCATTTTGTAATAATATTAAATTAAATAATTTAATTTAATATTTAGAAAACAGTTCCTTCGGCCTAAACGGGGACAAACAAAATTGCATGCGTCATATACTATGTTGTTGTTCTTCTCTTGTCATACACACCTTAGATTTTTGTCGCAACTTATACGAATCACCCTGCACCTTCCTAAATAATGTATATGAACCTTCCTCACACCAACCTCTATATAAGTCCTCACTCGTCCTGCATCCTCTACTCAAACCCATTTGAGCAAACATCTTAAATGCAATATTAAAGGTTGAAGATTTCTTTGATCTCGTCGTCGTCGTCACCATCGCATCTCCGTCGGCTGCTGGTGCATTAACTGTAAGAAGTTGTACAATCATCAGGTTACGAATGTTACTTGTAGTGTGTGGATACTATAGATATACTGAAAAACCTGCACCTGTATACCTTGCAAAGGACATGGTATCAAATTTAAATGTCATTCAACTATGTTCGTTGGTGAAGTTAAATTCAGAAAATAACAAAAACAGAAATTTTCAGACAGTCAAAGCAAAACAAAAGAAGGTGTTCAAATGCACCGCTTGATCATTAAGGACCCAAAAGGATCAACTTTTTGAATGAAAGTAAAATTTAATTTTTGTGTTTAAGTTTAATGCCCACGGAAGGAGGTTCTATTGTTTTTTTTAATATATTTAGGGTTTTGTTATATTTTTGTTTTTCATCGCATCACTTTCATTTCAAAAGATGCTCAAAACAAACACAACAACAAAAAAAGATTTCACTTAAGGAAATGTTTTGCTTTTACCTACTTACTTCCTTGTTTTTAACAACAACTGTATGAAATATTAAAATTCGTATTTTCCTTTTATGGAATGAAAACCTTCGGGTAAATAAAAATTTCACACAAGATATAATTAAATTCATTTCATTTCATTTTAATTTTATTGAGACATTGATATTATACAATTGATAGTTTATGATTACATTTTGGATTCATGATAACCGACTTCATAATTATATCTGGTTAAACTTACTTAATACATACAATAAATGTTTAATAAATGTTTAAAAAATAACATTACATTTAATTAATAATATTGTTTATTCTCTTTTTCTGTCATATGTTTGCTCCCGACATATGTTCTTTTTATGGCTCTAGGTGGCCAAAATTAAATTTATGACTAGAACTACTTACATACTAAATTTTATATAATAATAAATAATTATTATATAAAAAGATCTTATTTGAAAAAAGATACAAGGAACTTATAAAGCACCAACATTATAATAACCATGTCCACTTAGTTAAATATATAATAATGTTTATATAATAACAAGATGGAATGGATTATTAAGAATTAGCCGAGCTATCAAGTAGATATCCAGTATAGGAAACAAAAGTCAATGTTGCATCTGTGCATACTACAGGACATATATTTGGTTATTTTTGTTATTTTTCTTAAAAAATAACCACACTTGGTATCATTATCCTCTTAGATCAGGCAAAGAAGCTTTCTCATAGAAGGGTATTTTTAAATTGGAACTAGGAGTTTGTTCAAAGAATGATTGAGATCTAATGTTCATTATATTTATAGGCGATAGGTAAAATTGGTCATCGAGTACACTTTCATTTATATTTCTTTCCCAAATATCTTTTAAAAGTGGGTTGGGATGATTCGCGGGGGATTGTAATTTCGTTTTCAACAGGCTAACCATATATATAAAAAGAGGTTCAATATTATTTTCATTATAAATTGTAGCATTTGAATATCATTTTTTATTTGGGCGTCTGTATTTTCCGCAACAATTTCTTAATATTTTTCGTTCAAAGTTTTCTAATTCATTTGTTGCTGTTGGGGAAATGCTAAACCAACAGCCAAAACCGTATGTCATTATAGGTCTTATCAGTGTTTTATAAATAAGAAGTTTGGTTTTCTTAGAAGTTGAACTTGACGATAGAAGTTGTTTCAGTACACCGGAAGCCATTTTGGCTTTATTTAACACTTCACTGGCGTGCTTATTAAATTTGAATTTATTTTCATCAATTATAAGTGAAAGCGTTTTACTCTCCTTGACTGCTTTACGATGCCCTTTTCCGTAAACGTTTCTAAAACATGTTATGCTACTTTTCTCTGCTTTTATTACTTAACCCCATGAATTGAGATAAGATGTTAATGTGGGTAAGAAATCTTTTATTTTATTAAGTGCATCGTGAGGTCTTATAGCACTAGCCGATATTTTAGTGTAATCTGCAAACAAAAAGGATTCAGGTTCATTTACCTGACTATTAAAAGGAAAATCATGAAGATATATGTTAAACAGTTTTGGACCAAGTAACGACCCTTGGAGCAACACCCATACAGATTTCAAACTCCTCTGAGCATTCTGAGGCGATAGAGATCATTGCTGTCCTGGAACGTAAAAAACTGATGATCATTCGTATACAGGGTACAGAAAATTCTAGCGTAATCAATTTAAAAATTAGTCCGTTGTGCCATATAGAGTCAAAAGCGGCCTGCAGATCTTAGTCTAGGACTACAGAGCATTTTTTATTCCTTAGGTTTTGAACGTTTCTGTCATTCAGAACCAGTAAGGAATGTTCGGTTGAGTGATGTTTCCTGAAAACGAATCGGTAATTCGGAATAATATTTTTGTCATCACAAAAGGTATCTACATATTCAGCTAAAACCCTTTCAAAAAATTTTCCGACATTAGATAACAAAGATATTGGACGAAAGTCTTTAATATCTTTCGCACATTTTTTCTTTGCTAAAGGTATGAGCTTGGATTTTTTCCATCTTGAGGGAAAGTATCCATTGTTTATGCATTGGTTGAAAATACAAGAAAGTGCTACATCAAGAGTATGTGGGCATTTTCGCAAAACAAAGTTCGAAATTTTATAGATACCAAACGATATCTTGTTGTTTATACTCATTCTGTTATCATTTACTTTTCTTGGAGACGTGAGATGGTAGAAAAGATGTTAAGTAGGTGTTTGCATTTCTGCTGTTAAACTCGTTGACTGTCAGATTGACATGATTTGTTAAGTTGCTATCGAAATAAGGAATTTTGTCTGCGTAAAGGTCTGAATATACTGTCTTAAACGCACTAAGTTTATTTTCAGTATCTGAAAGTTCATCTCCATTAAAACTAATATTATCTTTGGCTATATTTGTACCAAAATACTTTTTTCCAGTTATTCTATCGATTTCCTTAAACGCTTGTGGAGAAGGCTTTATTTTTTGTAAACGTGACCTAAAATCATTATCGAGATCTATTTTTACTCTAGCAGCTATTATTTTGTTAAGGCATTTTATTCTTGAGGATAACTCTTTGTATTCTATGTTTACTCTGTTTAGATGTCTATGGAAAATTCTCTTAAGTTTTCTAAGCCAAATGCTTTGAATTTTCAAAAGATTTTTAGTCAATAATGAAATGTTTTTGTACTTCAGCTTTTTAGTGGTTTTAGGTACTGAATGGTTTTCTACACTGGTGTTTAATTTATTTTCCACGTCTTGTATTAGATCGTCAATTTCAGTGTTAAAGATGTTTCTACTAACCGGGAGACTTATTATAGATAGGCTACTGTGCACTTCTATTCTAAAATGATCCCAGTTCGTACTTTCAAAACAAGTGTAAGTGGTAGGAGGTACTAATATTGGGTACACATTAAATATTTGTATATTAATTTCTACACCAAAATGATCAGAAAGAAAAGAAAAGGTCTTACAGTTTATACTATTACCGGTGTTTAAAGAACTTGACAACATGAAAAAGTCTAATACAGATGATGATCTAGGAAATGTTGGACTAATGATGAAACAATCAGGATGCCAGGCGTTAAAATCACCCCCTAATATTACTGCATCATATGAGCTTGCAATGCTTAAGAGCCTATTTAATTCACTCGGAAGGGATTGGCCTGCCGATGATGGAATGTAAATACTTCCAAGGAGTATTCGTTTTGTGGCCCGATTATTGTTCTGGCAAATTAATGTGCCTAAACAAACTGAAAAGGTATCACTATGAAATGTCACTTTATTAATTTTGAAGTTTTCCTCGATAACGATGGCTGTTCCCCTACCATCGTCGTTTCTTATAAGGTTGTAACCTTCAAAGGAAAGTCTATGTCTGTTGTGTAATCTTGTTTTAGATATGAAGCAGATTTGGGCATTTTATTTTGAAGAGTTCTCAGAAGTGCGAGTCTTTTATTATGCGAGATTAAGGAGTTTGTATTTATCGAGATTAAATTAAGGTTTGTCGATGAGCCCATTATGTAACAATGGAAGCGACATAGTCAAGATACGCAAACATCTTGTCCTCTTTACTTTGCAATTTTTGATAACTA
This sequence comes from Melangyna quadrimaculata, assembly GCA_949320155.1. Classification (NCBI taxonomy): domain Eukaryota; kingdom Metazoa; phylum Arthropoda; class Insecta; order Diptera; family Syrphidae; genus Melangyna; species Melangyna quadrimaculata. The sequence continues at coordinate 42,217,672 of OX439485.1, read as the reverse complement.
GGCCAGAATTGCCTAATTTTAAACAAAAGTTCTTTAAAAGAAATGTTAAACAAATTTTTGGCTTCGTTAAGGAAGTCATTAATATTGGTACTAGAAGTCGGTTGAGTATTTTCAACAACTGAGGCTTGGTACACTTTCTCTTGGGTTTTAGGCTTGTTTGCACTCCTGGCCATATCGGCAAAAGACATATTTGTCGTTAAATTGCTTACCATATCATGCACTTCAGTTCTTGTTTTATAAGTTGTAAATCTTGCGTTGGCCTAAAGTTATTCTTTTTTCCTTATACCGCTTATAATACTCACAGCTGGAAGAGCTTGCTGCGTGGCTCTCTACGTTACAATTGGCACATTTTGTGATAGGCACTGGTTGGTTTTGTTCTTTTAATATTTTAACTGAATTGATACATACCTCTGATTCATGTAATTGACCACACAACACATAGCGACTGTTATAGGAACAACATTCACCTGTGTGCCCGAACCTTTGACAACGATAGCAACGAATAACTACATTGTTATGTTTTCGTTCCCAGTAAACTTTTTGGTGAAGCAGATATCTTATGTTAATTAAATCTTTAGTGCTTTCTCCTATTTCTAACTGAACTACAAAAATATTAAGTTTTAGATCTTGCTGCTTAGTTTTAGTTGTCGTAAATTGAGTTATTTTGTTTATTTTTACATTAGGAGCAGCTTCTACTAATGCCTTTTGGATTAATTCAATTTTTGTGTCACCGTCGATTCCCTTCAAGAGAATTGTCGCGCGTTTTGTTTCTTTAGGAAAAAAGGAGAAAGCCCCTATACCTGTTCCACGGATTTTTTCAATAACTAACTTGTGAACACTGGCATTATCTACGTAAACTTTTGTTTTCCGATAACCTAGGTTTATAAATTTGTGTCTTAAATTATCTACTTTACATTCATGAGCGGCAAGATTTATTAAGTCGGTTATCAAACTACAATTAGCACCAAATATAAAAATAGGTGGACAAAATAATTTATTGCTTATATGTCTGTCGTCATTGACATTGCTTCTTCTGGTGGTAGTTGTGTTGCTGTCTCCCTCTCTCGGAATACTACACGATGGGTTGTTATTAAGAATTGTTGGTTCACTGGAATTCGCGCCTTTTGTTTGGTTTTTGCTATCAGGCAGAGCAATAATTGATGGACTAGTCAGGTCCGATAATGGCGCAAATGGGTTATTTGTGAGATTTGATAAGACTGATGATGATGACTCAGTGTCACCTGCATCAATTCGTCTCCTTTTTTTATTTGCAAAATTGTTTGCTGCTTTTTTTAGATTAGATATAACAACATTCCAATCACTTGTTTCTAGTTCTTCATTATTAGATTCCATGTTGGTTTCCGTGGGAACTTCACTCAATAGTTTTTCATTTAATTATTTGTTGGTCATGGCCATTTCGTTAGATAAATAACAAAATTTAAGGTTGATTAGATTTGACGTGTTCCCCAGAACGTGTTCTGGGGCACTAAGGTTATTATTTTCGTTATTTATTTCCACTGTTTATGTCTTTTAAGAGTATTTTTCTCAAATAATTGATGTTAAGTTGGGCATAAATAGCCCTTATTCAAAAAGGTATAAGTTTAACTTGAGAGAGTGAAATATAAAACTATAATGTAAATTTTCCGTACCTATGTGTGTACATTATGTATGTATAGTGAATATAATTGCTACAATAGGTCAAGTATATGGTTGAAGTTCTAAGCTTTTAGCTGTAAAGAGTTTAAGTTCTGAAGATTCATATTGTTTGTTTATTAATAATTTAAAGTAGAAGTCGTTGTTAGAAACTAAAATTGGAGTAAATTTAGATTTATACCTATGCATTTCACGAATGAATTTATTTATTTGAAATTTTTGTAAAGAATTTTTAAGAATTTCATTATTTAAAAAAAAAAAAAATAATAGCTCTAGGTACGGTGACCATCCGTCCCGGGTTTCCCGGGGCTGACCCGTATTTCAATAGCCTGTCCCGGTTTTTTTTTTAAGAAACCCGGGACGTTCAAGTGTTCTGGGTGGCTTTAATTGTCCCGTATTTGTCCCATATTTTCAGATTTTTTTAGTTTAATATTTTTATATTTTATCAAACAAAATGTTTATTATACCTACTTATGTATATATGAAAGTGCAAACGAATACCAGGCTTTGATTTTGGACTAATTTATTTACAAATCCGTCCAACTCTAACTCCCTAAGAACGACTACCTGGCTTTGGTTTTGGACTGTTTTGTGATTATTGTGTAAAACGAGGACCTGTATTAGTGATTTTTATATATGATAATTTTTTTTTATTTATTTTGCGATCAGTTCGTTATAAATGTACAACCATTTTCTTCGTTGCTTAGTAAAAAAAAAAATAAATCGGGTGGCACAACGGCTCATGAAGAACCAGGGCCTAGTGACTAACAACTCGAAACCATTCCTGTGTGCGCCTATCGACAGGAATGGAAGGGACCTTCAACTTTATGCCGAATCCGAACGGCTAGACGAGAAGCACTTATTCGTGACAAGTGATACTCTTGGAGGATTTGTCAATTCCTCGCAAGAGGCAGTAGCCCTGAAAAAAACTTTTTAGTTTTTAGGTGGACGAGGCTGGGAAGCGAACCCAGACCTCCAGCGTGACAGTTGAACGCACTAACCATTACGTTACGGGCAACCGTACCCCTAATAAAAATAATAAAGGTATTCTTGCAAGTTCGTAAAACACTAGATAAGTTTACGATAAATTTACAAAATTTAGTTAAATTTAACATTTGGTTTGGTTAAAATTATCCAAAGATTTTGATGGGAATGATTACTAACCAAATTTATTTGGTTAAACTTATCCAAACGTCATTGTGACTTTTAGAATTAGGCGTGTTCAGAAATATGATATACATGTCTTACTTTGAGAACTAAAGAAAAATCTGACCATGTTCTGTCACATTAGTTGCGATTAGTTGGCAATAAAAGTTGTGACTTAAAACGTAGTTTGTACAAGAAAAAATAACTAGGACGTCTACTTTCAATCAAACTATAAGGAAAGCTACTTTTCGTAAACTATAAAGGTAGAATTATAAAGGTCCCCAACCAATGCGAATCATTCGTTGACGACGACGAAACTATATCAATAATGTGTTGTTTTTTTTCGTCAACGAATGACTCACATTGGTTTGGGTGATCCTTAATAGTCGGAAGCTGTCAGAAGCAGAGGTCATAAACCAATGAAAAGTATAGCTTTCTGAATAATCAAAATCAGAATTGAGTTTTACTTCCGTGAAGTGCACTCTTCACTATGAAAAGCAATAGTTTATGCAAATCAAGAAACCGACATTATGGCTGCACCATATAATTTTATTGTATTCGCTCATTTTCGTCCGAGCACTACCGTGAGCCGACGACTATTGTATTTCCATCGTGTATATAACATTTTTGTATTGTTCCGAGACATTTGGCTCCGGTTTCGCGTTGGTTCGGGAGAGAGGTTCTTCATTCAAAAATAACTTCGAAGTCTAAACACGTCTAATCTGTCAGACACCAACAGCCGAATCGATAAAGACATTTTAAATGCTTCTTAATTTTAAAGTGTGAAAACGATATCTATAATTAATTAATCTAAGCAAGGTAACTTAAATCCCTCGTAACCTAAACGCGTTTAAAGGCTACCCAAAGCCAACTTAAATATATGTTGACACATGAGAATTGTTTTTTTTATGAAAACAAATTGTGCGTAGGTTCAGTGTGCACTGTGATTGTGATAGTTTTAATGGGTTTATTGTTTTTCTTTTAAAGAAAATAATATAAGAAATGATGTTTGGTTCCATGAACTAAATTGTTTTTTTTTTTGTTTTTGTCCCCACATATTTTGTCACCAATGCAATATAGGAAAGATATTTCACATTTCTGAAAACAAAAAAAATGGCCAGAAATAAAAGAATGTTTGGCTTTTGTGAACCAAGACCAAAAGCAAAGCGAAACAAGAATTAATGACTCTCAGTTGTTTGATACATTTGTTTGCTTAAAATCTTTTTTTAAGTTTAGATATAAATACACAATAGAATAAAAACAAAGAGACAGTAGGTGAAAAATGTGTAGAAGTATGCATTTTTTAAATTAAATATCAGGCTTTCCCGACATTTAAAAAATGTTCGAGTTCAGTTTTTTTTGACATGTTTTTTTGCCACTGAAAGGTTTTTTTGTTTTTTTTTTTTTTAATAACGAATAATATGTGGACGAGCGAAAAAGTATTAAAGAAATAAATATTTGAAGATTGGTTTAATGTGCATTACGAAATAATGTTATGTTTTTTGTAGCTTTAGATAAAAAAGCTACACATAATGTTCATTTAAATATTAAGACTTATTTGTTAACAGAAGACTAAATTATTTTAAATAATGAAATAAAACATGTTAATTTTTAATTTTTTTTTTTTTAGTTTTAACTTTGTTCTGTTGTGAAGACATTTTAATTAATTTTATTATTCCTTTCATTTTAAGAATTTCTTTTTGTTTGCTTTTCTTTTCTTGTAATATGTGAATTAAAATAACAGTTTAAGAACGTAAACAAAATATTATGCAGTATTTTCACTACACAATATTTTGTTAACGTTTTTAAACTTTTCACTTTTGTCCCGGGTTTTGCTCCCAAAAATATGGTCACCGTACCTATACCGCGTTTTCAAATCTTAAAATTTACCTCCCTTATGTAACAACAAAATTACCTTCCTGCAAACCTAAACATACATATCTTTCTAGTTAATTTCAATATAGCTACTATGCCTATGTATAGTTATTGTAGACGTTACCTACTTATAGCTGAGGTTTTTTGAATAACACTCCAAAAATTGGCTTGAACAACTTTTATAACAATAGCATTCATCATCATTTTTTAATCATAACAGCACCAGAAACCCAACTTCCGTGCGATTTTCCAATTAGTTAGTAGAACACCGCTAACTTGAAGTATTCTCAATTCTAACCATGGGATCCACCCAAAAACTGAGCTTTTGTAATGAATTTTCCGTTCGGCTGCATTTGAATAATTGCATCCACTCAGTGCACGTGGCTCTGATAGATGAAATCTGTTTTGCGTGCCTTAATAGTGCCTTGTGTTTTCATCTCAAGGATATTATTCTTTTGCAATTTTCTGTTGCTTTCAAAAAAAATAACAGTCCTTGAATATCATCTTGGCAATGTACATAAACCTCTAACATCTACAGTGTATATGTTCGCCGTTCGCCGCATATGTGTCGTCCTCGAAATTGTTACTCTGTTGTTGAATGCTTTTCCAACTATCTATCAAAAAATAAAAAATAAAAAAAAAAAAACAAACTGCGAAGACTACAAAAATCCTACTGGCTATTGTATTACTCTGGTTGAACGACTGACTGGGCCAGTTCGCAGGATTTGCATCACTCAAACGGAACTCAAACAAAAGCCAAATAGCCACCCAACCAACCAGAGTACACTAAATCCTGATGAAATGATGAATGAATAAGGGTAAGGGAGCCTTGATGATGGGCCTACAGCAGCATCTATTATTTACCAGTTTCAATCCAAAACAGTTTTTTAATTAAAACTCGTGGCAAAAATGGCCACACAGAAACAAAAATCAAATAGCAGCGAAATGGCACAACAAAATTGAGATAAAAATAGTAAACAACAGCAAACAAAAAATATAGAAAAAAAAAGATTATCCTACTCCTACACCCAACACCACCCACCATCAGAAACAAAGAGCTACGATACGATGGCGACGACGACGACGGACGAACGCGCGGACAGGATACACCAAATGATTTCGAAAGTCCTTAATTGAAAACTCCACTTACATTGGGATTTCATATGGATTTTCATATATAACAGTCAGTATATGGAAACACTTTTTCCCAAAATTACCATGGCCAGGAGTATTCTTGTGGCTTTCAAATAAACATTACCAGATTGTTGGGCGGGTGAAATATTGAAAACCCATTGAATGGTTTTGAGTTAATTCAAGTTGTATAGAAACTGCATATTGATTGTTTTTTGTTTTAGATTTATTTTTACTGTTTGGTATTCGGTTTGAGATATATTATACCTTTAAGCCACAAAATAAAATATTTGCATACTCTTTTAATAGCTTGTGTATACTCAACATACCTTAATACTGGGATTGTTCAGAGATCATATTTCATACAGCTCATATATTTTAAAATGTACCTGCATAACATATTGTTCATTTGCAACCAAGCCATCACTATCATAGTTAAAAGTTTGACGATTAAGTAAAACACCATAGACCCCAGAGCGAGGATAAAACTTTAGTCACCAAAAGATTTACGACCATCAAATACAAAAACGCAAGACTTATACTCTTTTTCGTTTAGTCAAGTCTTATTTATTTTAAAACTAAAAAAAAATAAATACCCAATCTGCGGAACCACAGTGAATGAATTTTGTTATTATATTTTATGACAGGTTCAAATATGTCTTAACTCTAGTACGCTGCTGATGCAAAACGAAAAAATCCCATACAAAAATGACATGACGAAATCATAAACGAAAAATTTCGTTGTGCTTTTCGTTTTGCAGTACGCTGTTCGCCCAGCGAAATTGATGATTATACCAGATTGTTTTGACAAGTCTCCACTCTCTTTTCGCAATGAATTAATTACCCGAACCATTGATTGTGTGCGGAAAAATGACATTTGGGTTTGTTCGTGTATTTATTTGTTGTTACTTTCATTACACCATGGCTGTTGTTTGATTTGTTCGTTAAATTTTGTTTTATTTAATTGCAATTTGTGAAACTCTCCATGAATATTTGTCCGCTGTGTTTTCGTTACAATTTCGTTGTCTTTTTGTAGACCACAGGAAAATTTCGTTTCGCATCAGCAGCGTACTAGGCTTTAAGCAAAAAATTCCCGGCGTTGCCTGACTCGTTTTTTGTTGGTAATTAGATTATAATAACTTTTTGATATAAGATTTAAATACATTTTGTATTAGATGTTAATACATTTTTGTATTAGATTTAAATACATTTTGTATTAGATTTTAATACATTTTGTATTTTTTTTATATTAAGTGCGCACTAAAGGGGTTTTTACTACCCTACCCTACTACCCTAATAAAATGTTTAAACACAGTGCGAGCGTCAAGAAAATAGGAAAGGATTTAAAAGGAAGGATTAAAAGGACATACCGATGCACATTGGTTTTGATCCTCTCAATATCGAAATGGCAGGAAAAATAGTCCCGGGTAAAGCACTCCACATTATTGTAGTGCTACTAAAAAAATAATCTGTATACTTAACAGTACTTCCGAAGTTGGGCTCAAAGGTAAACTGATGGGCATCCCTAGAAGCACCAGCATAACGTTTGAATTGTTTAAGGGGAGGAATGGCTCTGTTGAGCACTGTTTGTGAAAATAACGGTAAAATAAAGAAAGACATGAAACATTTTTATCACCTATTATTTTGATAGCTCTTCTTTTTTAATAATAATAATAGTTCTAACTATTAGACCTGTAAGATTTCATGTCTTTTAAATGCAATGCACGGCACTAGTTAGAAGGAATAGAAGGAAAGGAAAGACTTTTGTTCGCACAGTGGATTGAGAATAAGTTGTTTATTATCTCATGAAATTCCACGGGTGGCATCCAGTTGAAACTAGAGAATAGAGAAAAGAATGCTACCTACACTGGGGCTCGAACCCACACGTCTAGGTAAGCAGTCAAACACTATATCCACTGTGCCAATGCCACCCGCAATAGGAATTATATCCAATAGACTCAAGTGGGTTATTGGAGCACCTGCCCAAACATGAGAATTGTACTCGGGTTTTGGACGAATAAAGGTTTTATAGATAACAGCCAGATCAGAAGGAGTGACAAATTTCTTGTATACGCCGAAGAAAACCTAAACGTCTTTGGCAACATCAAATATGTAATCGTTCCACATAAGGTGGTCTGTTATACACATACCGAGGACTGAAAGCTTTTTAATACATTTTTGTAATACATAGATATAAATACATTTTGTATTAAGTCTTAATACTTTATGTATCAGATTTTAATACATATTGTATTTGTATAAGATTTTAATACATTTTGTAATAGATTTTAATACAGTTTGGCATTAGATTTTATTAAATTTTTGTATAAGATATTTATACATTTTGTATTGGATTTTAATACATTTTGGTATTAGATTTTAATAATTTTTGTATTAGATTTTAATACATTTTTGTATTAGATTTTAATACATTTTGTATGAGATTTTAATACATTTAATTCGATTATTAGAGTTCAATACATTTTTGGATTTTACCATTTGTTGCAAATTGGCAAAAATTAAATTTATTTCAATAATAAGGTATTATGTATATAATGTTTTCACACTGCGAAAGTAAATTTGCTTTGTAATTGTAACATCTGTCCAATTTTGTGTGCGTAACTGCATTAATCAGTTTTCTTTTTACAATAAGTTCTCTATTGCAAATGCAACAGCATTTATAACTGCAATAACCGATTTACATCTTACATGGGCACACTACTTACGTTGCTACGCTTAATGGAAAAATACATTACACATAATACTTTTTCTTAAAACAAATTTAATTAATTCCAACTGCAACTGCATCTTTGATTGCAACTGCCACTGAAAGAATATAGCATTTTCAGCATTCATATTAAGTCTTTTAATTGTTCCATTCGGATAGGGTCCAAATTGTGCCAAATCGGTTGATGGTAGGTAATGACTGAGAAGTTGTGTTGGATGAACGAGGCGGTTGTTGACAAGACTTTTCTGGAGGAGATGTTGCCGCTTCTGTTGTTAAATGTGGTAAAACCTGGAGTTGTTGGCGAGCAGGTGAAGGTGATAATGCAGCACCGTTATCAGGTGGAGGTGGTTATGCAGCTCATATAGCAGGTAGTGGAAAAGGTTGACAGATGGGAAGAGGTGTGGAAGGGACAGTGTCCGAGATTTCAGCCAGTAAGCAAGTGTTATATACAGAGGTAGACGGTTGGAGTTGAATCCCATCGATTTTTCAGGATGCCGTCTGGATGTCATCTGCAAGTTAGATAATGCAGATTCTAGTTTCCATTAGCTCCGAGCTTATTAAATTTATTGTACCCACGGCGTTTTCGAGTAACGCGAGAGGTTGGCGGAGACCGGGTATAATTATATTGGAGGTACTCTGGAGGTGACAGTCCAGATCGGAGCGGAGCAGGGCTAAATTTTCGTTAACGGATTCTACGGAATTACAGGAAAAATGAGAGTTAAAGAGAGTTATTATTTCAAATTTTAATAAGTAACAACGAATATTGAACTGATTTACGCGAGTAACAAGGTCCTTTAGAGCACTAAGTTGTTTTTCAATGGAGGATAGTTTGGAGACAGATCTTTAATTAACGCAATCAATATTGTTACTTAATTCATCGAATGCCTTAATTAAAAAGTCATCCATTTTTTGAAGCTGACTAATGACACTCTTGTTAAAAGATTTGTTGTCAGTTAGAATGGGCTTTATAGTGGAGTTGAGGTCCTGTCTCAGATCGACACACATGCTTTCGGACGGTGATTCGTTGAAGGCGGTCACTTTAATCTCCAGGGAGTCAAGTTTATTCGCAGCAGAATTAATGTTCTTGTTGTTGCATTTAATCGCGAACAAAACATCCGAAAGAGAAATTTTTTTAAACTCAATGCATTTGAAAAAGAAAAGACTTGAATATTCTTTCAAGTATGTTATAACGCTTTTACTAAGTCCGATACAAAAAGGGTGGAATGATTTGCCACAGATTCCGTTGCAATGGGCAAAATCAAAATGGCAACTTCCCACAGTTATTTACTTTTGGGTAAGAGAAAAAAACGAAACAAAAAAAATGCAAATTAGCGGTTTACAGTTAAATTTAAAAACACTTGCGGAATTTGGGTCATTTAATTGAGGGTCGATTATTAATGATACCGGGAAAAAACAATTACTGGGGCAAATCGAACACGAGTAAAAAATTGTTTATGGGGCTATTTTCACACGAGTTGTATTTTTTTGCCTCTTTATTGTTTATTTATTTTTTTTAATAAAATAAATAAATATCAGGGATAGCACAATATGCGGAGCGAAAAGAAAACACGTCTGTTCTCGATGGAGTTTGTTTGAAGAATATTATATGAGTTACTAGGCGTGTACCACAAACTGAGCGCTCAATATCAGATTAACGGAGGCAGAATCATTTGGTGGGACAACATTCTCCGCTCTCTTTAAAAAAAAAACATGTCAGTGCTCAGTTGAGATTTTTTTGTCTCACTTAAAAAATCCTTGAGCGCTCGGAGCGCTCAGTTGATGGTACACGCCTACTATTATTGTTATGAATTGTTGTAAAATTCAACTGCAACTAAAACTGCCATCTTTTTATTTGAAATCCAATGTTACTAGGGTGATATTACAAACGTTTTTACGTTTTCTATATAATGTTGAATATATACATCAGTGGCGTGGCGTCCATATAACACGATTCCTACCGTCTTCCCTTTCAAAATGTCCATCAAACACCATAAAACTGCTTCAATTTTAACTGTAATGTAACCTACAATTTTATCGTCATTTTAAGATCTCAATCTTGAAGATCCGACAGGTAGAAGTCAAGCTATATGCTTTTTACCCTACTCATATCACTTTTTTCACAGTATTTTGAACAAACTAACTTAAAATAACACGGCGACCACCGTGTTATTCATGAGTGTCAAGTTAGCAAAACAACATTCACGATTCGAAAAATGGTTAATTGGATAATTTGCCGTTAATTTGTTGTTAATTAGTTGTGACAACTTCGAATTTGTCGTTCAATGTTTTCTATGTTTTTTTTTTTGCTATTTGCAAATTCGATGTCAAGTTAGCAAAACAACATTCGTAAATCGAAAAATGGTTAATTGGATAAATTGCCGTTAATTTGTTGTTAATTAGTTGTGACAAAATTGAATTTGTCGTTCAATGCTTTCTATGTGTTTTGTGCACCCTCTCAGAAAAGTACTAAAAACTCTTTACAGTGAATGATTTATAGGTTTCGCAAATCGAATAATAGTTGTGACAACTTCGAATTTGTCGCTCAATGTTTTCTATGTTTTTTGTGTTGCTTTGCTAACTTGATATCAAGTTAGCAAAGCACCCCCTCAGAAAAGTACTAAAAACTCTTTACAGTGAATGATTTATGGGTTAATAATTTGCCGTTAATTAGTCGTTTATTAGTTTTGACATTTTCAATTTTGTCGTGCTATGTTTTCTATGTTTATTTGTTGATTTCCTAATTCGATGTCAAGTTAGCAAAGCAACTCCTCAAAACGGAGTTAAAACTTCATATATTGAATAATTTATTTCTTAATAATTTGTCGTTGATTAGTCCTTAATTAGTTGTGACATTTTAAATTTCATCGTGCTACGTTTTCTATGTTTTTTTTTTGCTGTTTTACTAATTTGGTGTCAAATAAGCAAAGCAATGTCTCAAAAAACGGTTAAAACTTCCTATATTAAATAATTTATTGCTTAATAATTTGTCGCTGATTAGTCCTTAATCAGTTGTGATATTTGCAATTTCCTTGTGCTATGTTTTCTATATTTTTTTTTTTGTTGTACATTATTCAAATATAATAAATTATTCAATATAAGGAGATTAAACCCCTTTTTGTGGTGTTGCTTTGCTAACTTGACATCAAAAAAGTGAAACAGCAAAAAAACCATAGAAAACATAGCACGATGAAACTGAAAATGTCACTTCTAATTAAGGACTTATCAACGACAAATTATTAAGCAATAAATTATTCAATATGAGAAGTTTTAACTCCATTTTGAGGTGTTGCTTTGCTAACATGACATCGAATTAGGAAATTAGCAAAAAAACATAGAAAACATAGCACGACAAAATTGAAAATGTCAAAACTAATTAACGACTAATTAACGGCAAATTATTAACCTATAAATCATTCACTGTAAAGAGTTTTTAGTACTTTTCTGAGGGGGTGCTTTGCTAACTTGATATCAAGTTAACAAAGCAACACAGAAAACATAGAAAACATTGAACGACAAATTCGAAGTTGTCACAACTAATTAACAACAAATTAACGGCAAATTATCCAATTAACCATTTTTCGATTTGCGAATGTTGTTTTGCTAACTTGACATCGAATTTGCAAATTAGCAAAAAAAAAAACATAGAAAACATCGCACGACAAAATTAAAAATGTCACAACTTATTAACAACTAATTAACGGCAAATTATTAACCTATAAATCATTCACTGTAAAGAGTTTTTAGTACTTTTCTGAGGGGGTGCTTTGCTAACTTCATATCAAGTTAGTAAAGCAACACAAAAAACATAGAAAACCTTAAGGTGGAAATAGTCTACTTTAAGGAAAAAATGGCTCTTGTATTGCCTATCACTGGTTCTTGTTCTAGATGCAAATAAGGGCGCAACCTACATTGGTGATATCATAACTCTGACGTGGTTCCTCTATGTGTATAAACTCAATGCTATAAGCCATGCATTTAATAATTCCTAGAATAATAAGATGCTATACGTATAGGACCTTTTGGTTTGAAACATCCTGCATGCGGCATTTGAGTGTACTTGAATATCGAATCCTTCAAAAAGATTTATATTAAAATGACTGCAATATAATACAAAATATCCCCATATCCATCTACCATCATACATGCAAATTTTGCAACTTAAGCGATAAAACATGTTTGTGAAGAATTGCGCATATTTATACCTAGTACCTATGTACGTATAGGAACATAATTCGGTGAACTTCAGAAATATATTTCTCCAAAATGTCTTTAGATTGAAAATATCCTTAAGTTAGGTACTGTTTTTACGCATCCCCCGCACAACAAAGCTAAAGTGTAGTATAGATAGGTAGATTATTATAAAACATAAACTGTAACACTCTGCCACAAAGTGTGTCGCCATTCGAGAACAACAAAATATTTTATATGCACAAAATTTTACCCCAAAGACAACAAAAAAATTAAATTTTCTCTACATATAAATGTTCATAAAAGACAACAACAAAGTAACAAAATAAGAAGGACCAAAAAAGTGGGTAAACAAAAAAAAAATTAAATGCTGCAAGTAACGATGAGGACGACTCTTTGTACTGGAACCGTATGTTGTACAGTATAATCTGCTGCTGCGGATAATAGTAAATTGCCTTATTTAACTGGATTACACACTGCAGAGCTATTATGCAAAATACCATCATAAAGTTGATATTTCAACCAAAAGAAAAGGACATAGAGAAACTAGGGCTGGCCACGAGACGAGACTCTGTGAGACTTTTGTAAGTCTCTTCTCGGTCTCGTTAAAATCGAAAATTTTCAATCTCGTCTCGTCTCGGTCTCGTCTTCAAAAATACGATTTCCGGACAATCTGTTGATTATTGGAACGAAATATTTTCGATTATAGTTTGAATATGTGCAGAAGAAAATAAATATTTAACTGAAATTAGATTTTTTAATTTTTTAGACTCTCTGTAAATTTCGGTTAAAATATACAGTCTCGTCTCGGTCTCGTCTCGGTTGCTTAAAAGGCAGTCTCGTCTCGGCCTCTACATGCGAGACCGAGACTTTTCTCGTCTCGTGGCCAGCCCTAAGAGAATCCGAGTGCAAGATAAAGAAATAGCATATTCGCAGGTATTGGATTGTTCCAGCTTCAGCTCTGACTTCGCAATTCCGCAAGTTCTCATACATACTTAGTTCCAAACTCCAGCTCTACATGCTTCTCTGGGTTGCTGATGTCCGCACCAGTATATTTTTCCATTGACTCAATTCTCGTAAATAAGGAAGTTGTGTTGTTGTTGTTTTTTTTTACCACCCAGTTGTCTTTGGACTAGCGGCACCCGAGATCCGAGACCCGTCCCGAAATCACCTCCTTTTTTCGCAGTACAAGCTCTTGCTTTTGTTCTCACTCTATATCTTATGGTATTCTATGCGACACCATCAGGCTGTGTTACTGCTGATGCTGTGCTGACTGGACCTTTATAGCGACCAACATCACAGAGGCATCAGGATCAGAATGGCAGAAAAGTGATGGTAACGCAGTGTTTGTTTTATGTTAAGACATTCAAGGTTAATGTGATTTCGGACGGGGCTAAGTTGTTGTGTATGAGCTTTATACCACAAAGTGGTTATACCACATAGCCATCGTTGCCGTCACGCCATATCGTTGTATAAAAAAGCTAGGTTATGGGGACAACTTCTGAATTGTAGGTTTATGGGATGGCACAATAAGTTGCAGAAATGCGAGGACCATTTTTAGCCCGCACTTGTGTATAGAGTAGCTTTTTTTCTTTTAATTTCATGGATGTTGGTTGTGTTGTCAGATTGTGTTTCCGCATCGGTTGTGGTTTACTTTGGGCAACGACTTTGCATACAAATATTTTTCAGGATAAAGTTAATCCTCAGCTGGACAAAGTTGTAACGTGTCATATTTATGAGAGTAAGGAATAATTGAAATCTAGATTTAGAAGGTAGGTACTATTTTATGTTATAACATAACGTGCCGCGCCATGAAATACAGATCTCGAAAAGAAGAAGAGAAGGCTCATAATTATATTTTTTAAGTTATCGGATATGATGTACTGTGATTTTTTTTTTTGTTATGTGCTCTAAATAGTACAGTAACTATATACATTCTCGTATGCGTCAAATCTGGTATTTCTGATTTTTTGCTGAGCTGTTCAGGATATTGGCCTAGTAAATAACCTAAGTTTTCGACCTCGAGCGTCAACCGCTTCATGGTCAAAAAACCGCAATTGTCCTATTATTTTGGCTCAACCTACACGCTCCAGTGCTTTGATGCATTTATGTCTACCAATCTTTATTTTTCATTATACTGTTTGATAACACTACTTGTTATATTTTTTACTGGATTTTTTCATATAAAATCAACTGATACATAATATTGAGCACAGGCCAAAAAGGATAGGTACTTTACTTTACCTACATAAATTAATATTGAAAATCTTTGAATTTTGAACAATAACAAACTATCACAGACAGGTTTCAAACTCCTTTACCCTGAGGCCACACTAGCCAGTACTGGCTTACAAATTACAATACACTCAATTTTTTTTTACTGACACATACAAACCTGAGCAACTTTTGGAATATTCCAAAATATTCTTATGACAGTCCCCACAAAATGCTAGCTGTCACTTTTCTGTGTTTAAAAGATTCGCAAAAATCTCTTTTAAGGCCACTTAAGAAATTAAAAAAAAATCAACAAATGTTTAATGTTTTTTGTTTTAAAACATTAATTTATTGATAAATGATAATCCTGATGTGGGCTTTAGGTCAGTGTTTGAAAATTCTTATTTTATTTTTATCGTTGTAACGTTTCGGGTGTGCTTACACCCTTTTTCAGAACTATTTTTAAAATATAAGTAATTGTTGCTGAAAATTTTAAGTTTTATTGATGGAACTCTATAATTTTCTTATTTCAAACTGACAGTACCTATTGCTAAGTTTCCACTTGTCGTTTAATTGAGACAATGTGACAGCTGTCAATTTGGTCTTTGAACGAGACGAATGCCAGTTCATTTCGACTTGTAACATTAAATGCTTGATTACACGATTCGTTTTTTTTCTCGGTTGTTTCGTATTTCTGACAAGGGTGACGAGTGTAGAAATGAAGAGGGAAGGAAGTAACGAAAGCAGGAATGAAAATTCGAAGACCTTTTCTGGTTGAACTTTGACGTTTCTGGTTAAGCAACCACGATTCCCCTCGTGGTAGCAAAAAAAGATTTGAACAAAAAAGATTGAATTGGAAAATTGTTTTTCGTAATTGGGTATACCTAATATACGATTGTATTTGAGAAATGAGTGATTAAAACATATTTTTATTTATTACATGCCGCCTCCACTGGGTATGAACGGTGTCCATAATCCAATCTACAATCCAATCTACAATCCAATCCACAATCTGATTTGTATGGATATGTCACTGCTTGGACATGGATTTTTACACCACGGCCTGTGGAGGCAGCATGTTACTACTGATTATTTTCTAACATGCCGCCTACACAAGCCATGAACGATGGCCGGACTATGGAATATTAGGATGTCTAATCATTTTTTTTTTGTCAGATATTTAAAATGGGTATCGTAGATCTTATAGACGATACCCACACAAGTATTTCTACGTCCCAGAAATTTTTTTAAAATAGTACATCCAGACCTCGCGGCTGTTTTTTATGTAAAAAACGCGTTTTTTTCAAAGTCAACAAATGATCAAGAATTTCGCGTATCAAACGAGGTTTCACCGACTTTAAAAGATTTCTTTTGACTCTCTAGGTATGCTAATAATTAAATAGCACAAGTAACTGCCCCTTAAAATTACAAAATATGCCTTTTTTACTCGATAAACGGCTGAAAACCCCCCAAAAATCGGTTGATTTGTAAGCTTTTCTCGATTTTAAAGACCTCCATGGGTTCAGGAACGAGCAAGTAAGACTCGTATCATAGGTAATTTCTGAACTCAAATCTATCATCCGTTTTTCGCCATCAGCTCTAGTTTTTGAGATATTCCAGTCTAAAAATGGAATATAACCATTTGTTCACCTATTTTTGAGATCTTATAAAAATTCGAAATGCTTTTTTTTTTCAAAAAAATGCACCGATTCATACATGAACATGAGTCATAGTGCAGTACTTTGATGAATCGGTGCATTTGTTTTGAAAAAAAGCATTTTGAATTTTTATAAAATCTCAAAATTAGGTGAAAAATGGTTATATTCCATTTTCAGACTCGAATATCTCAAAAATTAGAGCTGATGGCGAAAAACGGATGATAGATTTGAATTCAGCACATGAAATTACCTATGATACGCGTTTTTGCTTTTTTGCTCGTTCCTAAACCCATGGAGGACTTTAAAATCGCGAAAAGCTTAAAAATCAACCGATTTTTGGGAGTTTTCAGCCGTTTATCGAGTAAAAAAGGCATATTTTGAAATTTTAAGGGGCAGTTACTTGTGCTATTTTATTATTAGCATACCTAGAGAGTCAAAAGAAATCTTTCAAAGTCGGTGAAACCACGTTTGATACGCGAAATTCTTGATCATTTGTTAACTTTAAAAAAAAAAACGTCGGGGTCTGGAAGTACCATTTTAAAAAAATTCCGGGACGTAGAAATACTTGTTTGGGTATCCTCTACAAAATCCACGATACCCATTTTGAATATCTGACAAAAAAAAATTATTAGACACCCCTAATGTTCCATAGTCCGACCATCGTTCATGGCCTGTGTAGGCGGCATGTAAGAAAATAATCTGTAGTAACATGCCGCCTTCACAGGCCATGATGGACGATGACAGGTCTATGGTACTATGGAACATTTCTAAAAAAATCCAATTGAGTCGTATCACCCCGACCAATCGCCTTTGCGAAGCGTATGGCCAATCCACAGTGTCAGTGACTTTCCAAGTGCTGCACCCGTAAAGCAGCACGGATTCAACATTGGATCGCAACAGTCGTAGCTTGGTCTTTAAGCTAAAAGATTTGTTTCTCCATATTTTGGACAGCATTCCGAACGCAGCCTTTGCTTTTCTGATTCGGCTGCTTACGTCCAGTTCAGTTCCCGCCACCCGTAGAGACAATACTCCCAAGATATTGGAAATCCTCTACCATCTCTACCGGTTGTCCAGAAATATTTACTTGGATTAATGAGGAGGTTCCAAGGCTGATCCTTTTAGTTTTTGCTGAGTTGATCTTAAGCCCTACGATTTCTGCTTTTTTCTCCACGCTTGTTGTCATTTGATGGAGATCCATGATCCTGTGAGAGAGTAAGCATACGTTGTCTGCGTAGTCCAGATGTTTGAGGTGAGATTGCAGAGTCCACTGAATTCCTCCATTTCCATTTGACACCCCTAATGTTCCATAGTCCGACCATCGTTCATGGCCTGTGTAGGCGGCATGTAAGAAAATAATCTGTAGTAACATGCCGCCTTCACAGGCCATGATGGACGATGACAGGTCTATGGTACTATGGAACATTTCTAAAAAAATCCAATTGAGTCGTAACACCCCGACCAATCGCCTTTGCGAAGCGTATGGCCAATCCACAGTGTCAGTGACTTTCCAAGTGCTGCACCCGTAAAGCAGCACGGATTCAACATTGGATCGCAACAGTCGTAGCTTGGTCTTTAAGCTAAAAGATTTGTTTCTCCATATTTTGGACAGCATTCCGAACGCAGCCTTTGCTTTTCTGATTCGGCTGTTTACGTCCAGTTCAGTTCCCGCCACCCGTAGAGACAATACTCCCAAGATATTGGAAATCCTCTACCATCTCTACCGGTTGTCCAGAAATATTTACTTGGATTAATGAGGAGGTTCCAAGGCTGATCCTTTTAGTTTTTGCTGAGTTGATCTTAAGCCCTACGATTTCTGCTTCTTTCTCCACGCTTGTTGTCATTTGATGGAGATCCATGATCCTGTGAGAGAGTAAGCATACGTTGTCTGCGTAGTCCAGATGTTTGAGGTAAGATTGCAGAGTCCACTGAATTCCTCCATTTCCATTTGACAAAGCTGCGTGCAGTACGTCACTTATCACCAACAGAAACAGTATTGGTGACAGTATACAACCTTGCCTAACCCCATTTTAGATTTCAAACTCCTCTGACAGCCTACCTTTGTGCAAATCGTGACATTTTGATCCATCATATGTAGCCTTGATAATAGCAATCAATTTATCTGGGATGCCCCTCCTGCGCAAAGCAAGCCAAATAAATTCTCTATTGACACTGTCGAACGCCTTTTCAAAATCGATGAACAGCAGGTGAAGTGGTGATCGGTATTCAACGCACTGTTCGATGATGTGATCCACACAGGAAGATCCAGTGCGGAAACCTGCTTGTTCGGCGTCGAGTGTGTCTTCGAGGTGGTCTTTAATTCGGTCCAATACTATCCTTGCTATTAACTTGGCTACTGCAGGCAGAACGCATATTCCTCTCCAGTTTTCGCACTGTGTTAGATCTCCTTTCTTTGGGAACTTGACAATCATTCCTTTTTTCCACTCTTCAGGAAAGCTCTCTGTTTCCCAAGCTCTCTTAATAAGTGGGTGCAGTAGCTCGCTCGATGTTGTTGGGGCTGCTCCTAAGAGCTCTACAGGAATACCGTCAAGTCCAACCGCTTTGTTGTTCTTCAGTGCTTTGATGGCGGTGATGATTTCTTCTTTACTGGGGGGTATGATGCGTATTAGGGAAATTGTTACTTCGGCTGGCTCAGTGGGAATAGGGTTCACTTCACTGGCGAAAACGCGGTTTAAAACCGCAGAAAAGTTTGACGACCACTTTTTGAGGTGGTCCTCATCCGAAATTAGCAGGGATCCGTTTGTGTCTTTAACCAGGTGTTGATTAGAGCTCTGGACACCAGTGAGCTCTTTGGTAATTCTGTAGACGGTCCTACTGTCACACCTACTAGCGGCTTCTTAGGCTTCTTTAGCCAATGCGTTGATGTAGTTACGCTTATCACGTTGCACCGTACGGTGAACTTCCCTCATCTTCATGCGGTACGTAGACTCAAGCTCGTATCCCCCTGCTGCTGGGGTAGCTGCGACGCGAGCTTTAAGGTGTTTCCTTTCTTCGATCCTTGACCAAGTTTCGTCGGAAAGCCTAGCACTATTTCTTCCTTGCGCCCGGCCGGCTATACTTTCAGCACCGGATATGAACAAATTTTTCACAACACACCAATGATTTTCGATGGATGTTTCCGTGCTGCTGATTGCGTTCAATCCTTGTGAAAGGTGGTCCCCTAGTTGTTGGCACACTGTGGGATCCTTTAGTCTGTCTGTATTAAACTTGGGCATTCGAGTGTTTCCTTGGGATCTCCGAACTGCAGCTGTACGCAATCTTACGGTTGCAACGATCAGATGGTGGTCCCGGGCCATTACCATGTCAGCACCTCTTCTGGTTCGGACGTCCTGGAGACTGCTTCTAAAACGCCGACTGATCGCGAAGTGGTCAATTTGGTTGGAAGTTGCTTTCCTGTCAGTCGACACCCAACTAACTTTGTGGTACGTCTTATGCTCGAACATGATCCCTCCAATAACAAGGCCGTTGGCGTTGCAGAAATCGACAAATCGTTCGCCATTGTCGTTTCGGTTACCAACACCATGTTTTTCCATTACATGCCTTAGCCCAGTGCTGTCATTGCCAACCTTGGCATTTAAGTCTCCCATCACCATAATTATATTTCCTCGTGGATTGCTATCATAAGCAGCACTCAGCCGGTTATAAAAGGCCTTCTTCTCCTCGTCAGAAGAGAGCAAAATGGGGCGTAACACTGTATGATGGTGATACGACGTACTCTAGTCCGGAACCTGGCTTTCAGGATCCTGTCACCTAAAGGCTCCCAGGAAATTAAGCTTTTGAGAGCTGTTTTGGAAAGCAGGTATCCAACGCCAGATTCCCGAGCGCTTCCAGGCGTTTTCCGGAATAGAATAGTACAGTGTTACGGGTTGGTGACTTAAACTTCCCCGAGCCCAGCCATCTAACTTCACTTAGCCCTAAGATGTCCATCCTATACCGCATGAATTCCTTCTCTAATTGCAGGAATCTGGCATTCTGAGGACATTCTTTTCCATCGTCAAGAAGCGTTTTCACATTCCAGAAACCAATCATTGTCCGGGTACAATAGCCAAAAGTCGTCAACGAGTTCTCACTAATTATCCGAGGCGTAGTGTTGGTTTCGGTAGCGGGTTGATTTCAGTTACGGAGAATGCTAACCTCCGTAACCTATCCTAGAAAGCTGGGCCTTTTCGCACTTGTAATTTTGGCCTATTTATGTATATTGGGATACACAAATAGTTGCCCGGGGACCACCACGAGGAGGTGAAACAAGCACTTCATCGTGACTGATTGTTGCGCTACTGGCCCAGACGAAGTTCTGGGCAATCAATAGTTTCCCGATCAGGCACGATGCAGGTCGCCCAACGCATAACATGTAAGACAAATTAATTTGGGATATTTTGGCTCAGAGGTAGGTAGGTATATCTTAAGGCACTCCACTATGAAGGTAATGCTAAGTCCAAGCACGCAAGTAATTTTGAAAATAAGACAAGTTTATTTGATAGGATAATGATGATATACATAAGTCACATTTTTTAATATAAAATGTTTCTTAGGAGAAAAATTTTGTACTTCAATCATTTTTAACCAATCCGTTTCAATTCCACCCACACGCGCCAACCAGCAACAGCAAAAGCTAAAAGTAGGTTGCATGAGTTTTCATCCCTTATACCACATCATAAATTCAATTTAATGTCACCAAAATCGACCCATATTCCTTTCAAAGCCATTGTTATCGTTCATGTCCTATACTTATAGGTAGTAGTTACATTAGTAAGGATCGGCACTATAAGGCTAGAGAACGAGAGGATCAACATTCACAAATCCCAGGTATCCCAGGTATCATAGTACCTACTCATACCTATCCTGTTGGTAGACCATTGTGATTGTAGGTACATCCAAATACATATACAAATATCCATCCCAGGAAAAAGAAAGCGCTTTAAAATTATTGACAAAGGACGCCTAACGAACCAGTAAACAATCTGTTGGATATATTTATATTTTTTATATTTTTAGATGACATGTTTTTTTTTTTTTTTGAAGCTTGGGATAGGTACATACATGTCAAGCAACAGACCATGCCATATAAGAATTGCACACAATATGAGCAATATATGAGCTTATAGTAGGATACACAAGTTATACCAGGGGAGCTTTATCTTTATGGACGAGATGATATTCAACATTGCCCAACGCCCACACGCTCCGTCTGTGATGCTGCTCAATAAGCCAATGTCGATCGTAAATACGGATGGGATTCATATACCGAAGGCTCGACCACCCAGATACAAAGTGTACGATTTAAGTATTTCGTTCATGTAAGGATCTAATGCTTATGTGACATTCTATAAAGAGGGTGCAGGTGAGGGTGAGGGTAAGGGTGCGATAAAGTGGGTGGTGGTGGTGATGATGCTGGACACAAGGACACAAGGCCGACCAGAGATAACACAAGGACTATTGGATAAATTTGGCCTGATTTGACCACAGACAGTATATCGGACCTGATTTGGCATCAGAGAGAACGAGGTATTATACATATGTGTGCATGAGTAAATGTATTGAGCGGGATTTATGGCAATCGATGGCAGTCGTATACTGTGGTCTGTCCCAGTTCACCTCTGGAGGAAGGACATTTTGTGTGTAAGTGTAATGTCAGTTTGGAACAGGGAGACGATAAAATTATTCCAAAAAGAGAATCGATATGTTATTGGACAAGGTCATACACATTTATTTCATATTTAATGTGGTTATATAATGTAGATACACAGAGTACCCACGTCTGAGATGTATTTAGTTAAGTGAAGGGTATTCTCTGCTCATGCTCATATACCGGCAAATAAATCAGAGCAAAATTAGGTGGTACTACTTTGGTAGCGATATCCTAATGGCTTATTTATGATTCGATTTCTTTTTGAAGATAAATCGTATCGTTTGGTTTGTACTCGTAGTAGGATTTATAAAGGGAGACACAACTTTACTTTAAATCAAATCAAAGGTATGATTTTATTATGTATAAGTAGTTGGAACAAAAAGGAAAATTATTTAAGTACTAAAGTACCTACTGAATACAACATTATTAAATTCCTTTATGGAATTATAAGAATAAGTACAAGTACCTGTACTGGTACTTGACATTTTTTGTAAGCATAAGTACCGAGGAATTGTACTTGTACTTAAGAAAATCCAAGTACTAAGGAATTGTACTTGTATAGTTAAGCTTTAAATATACTAGGTACTACAAATAAATTGATTGTATTAAAACTTGAATATACATAATACAGTAGGCGTTTTTTATTGAGCTTCTAATGTGAACATTAAGAAATGTTTCACATTAAGCTAATTTTGTGACACAACATATCCCCTTTCAATTTTATCGAAATCGGTCAAGGAACAACGTAGTTTATTATGAATTAAAACAATCATAAATGAAAATAAAACACGTTACTTGTTAACTAGAAATTTTGTACTCAAAATCATTACGAAAATGACAAAAATTGCAATAAAATGACAGAAATAATGACATTTTGTCGTTCGTGTAAATACGGCATTAGGACAATATGACATTTTCACTCTTCTTAAATCTTCTTTTCTTTTTTAATAGAGAAGAAAGTCCATCTTTGTTCTCTCCTTATTTTCTTCATGTTGTGTGTTTCGCTGTCATTGTTTCTATAATTGAATCTTGGTATCCGTTGGTGTTTGCTGTGTTTTTGATGTATCCAAGTTCTGCGGCAAAAGTTACGGGGGCAAAAAAAAATGCTGCGGGTTAAAAAAAATATGCCGCTGGCCAAAAAAAAATGCCGAAGGGAGGGAGGGGAATGTCGGGGGCAACAAAAAATTCGGCGGTGCAAAAAAATGCCGGGTGGCAAAAAAAAATGCCGAGTAGCAAAAAAATGCAACGGGGAGAAAAAAAATGTCCCGCGGCATTTCTTTTTGCAAAAACAAAATGCCAAGGGGCCAAAAAATGCCGTGGGCAAAAAATGGTTAGCACAGTAGTCCTTTCCACAGTAAAGGAGCCAAATGCTACTATAGTAGCCATTACGACAGCACTGGGTGACATCCCTACCTATGAGCATACAATAGGCGTGTTTTTTAGTGCCACCTATGTTGGCTTAAAACAAATTTCCTTGTAAAATACAACAACAAATATGCTTAGTTCGCGGCTTTAAACATCTCTGCTTAAGAATTAAGCTAAAATAAAAACAGTACTTCCATACACTATTTTCTACGTTTATCCGATGAATTCTCAACAAATGTCAAAAATTCATCCAAAAATTCATTAATTTGGCAGTTGGTTTTCGAAGCACGGGTCGAATGATCGAGAAAAAGATGACAGAAAAAAAGGTAAAAACCGAAAATTGTTTTATTTGTTAAAATATAATTATTAATTTAAAATAAATGTTACTTTCAAATAAATAAAAGAAAGACACCTGGTCCAGGGAGGAGACGTTTCTTTTAATTTATCAAAATTTTAACAAAATTTTGTTTAGATTTTTTTTTGACAAACATTTTACAGCCAAAATGTCAGAAAATGTCATTGTTATATCAGTGCTGCCAAACCCTTCTGAAGCAATTATGAGCGTTTTTTTGTGCCACTATATTTTAAGCTAACATAGGGGGCACAAAAAAACACGCCTAATGTTACAAAGTAAAATAGAGTGCTCGTTCCTATCCCTTATGCATTGTAGTAATTGCGCCTGTGATAGGGGGCGTGATTTCAATATAGGGAGGGTATTTTGACAGCTGCAGCTATGACGGTGTTGTTGTAAAAACCCTCTCTATATTGAAAATTGAATTACTGCATAGATTACCGCGCCCCCTATGATGGTTACGTTTTTGGAATGTAAACGATGACTCCATATTATATAGACTCAAAGGTCCCGGTCCACATTAAAAGATTTGTCCAGTGCCGATCTTTTGTTCGTAGGTGAAGGGAGTGAAAAGCGAAGGGTAGGGATCAAATCGTTTGTACCACAAAACTCGAACGATTTTTCCAGTCTGTTTATGTTCTCTTTCACCTTCTTTCCAGTTTGTTGTGTGTGTTTGGTGTCAGTGTGTTCGTTTGATGGTGTGAGTGAATATCAAAGCACTATGAAGAGCGAAAATTTTATCAGAGGGTGAAGCGATCCACCCAAGGATTCAAGGCTAGAACGGAAGCCTGCCGAGATGAGAGTGGGAATATGGTAGTAGACACACAGTCAGTGCTGAGGATCTGGAAAGAACACTTCTCTAGACTGCTTAATGGCGAAGACAGCCAAGATGCCGCTAATAGGCAGAACGCTCCATTCAACTTGGACGATGATGGCCAAGAGTTCCGTCCACCCGACCTAACCGAAGTTCGGCTGGCGATATCCAAACTTAAGTCGTACAAGGCTGCAGGTGCGGATGGCTTACAAGCCGAACTATTTAAATCAGCGGGAGATGAATTGGCTAGGAGCATACACCAGCTCATCTGCAAAATTTGGTCGGAGGAAAGTATGCCCGATGAATGGAACCTCGGTATAGTGTGCCCCATCCATAAAAAGGGAGATGTTCTGAAATGTACCAACTACAGAGGAATTAGTCTCCTAAACGTCGCTTATAAAATCTTGTCGGCCATCCTGTGTGACCGCTTAAAACCTTTTGTCAACGATCTTATCGGCCCCTATCAGTGCGGTTTTAGGCCAGGCAAGTCAACCGTCGATCAAATGTTCACACTCCGACAGATTTTAGAAAAATCCCGGGAATTCCAGATCGATACACACCACCTTTTTATCGATTTTAAAGTCGCGTATGATAGCGTGAAAAGGGACGAATTATACAGAGCCAAGGCGAGTCTCGGCATCCCTGCCAAACTCGTCCGCCTGTGCAGGATGACGGTGGAAAAATCTCGCTGCTCCGTCAAAATTGGTTAGAACACCACCGATTCCTTTGATGTTGAGAAAGGATTGGGGCAAGGCGACGCGTTATCATGCAACCTATTCAACATCGTTCTTGAAGCCATTGTACGCAACGCACATGTCAACACCAGCGGTACAATCTATCAAAAGTCCGTTCAATTGCTTGCATATGCGGATGACATAGACATTGTCGGCAGAACGAAGCGAGCTGTGGCAGGGGCATTTGCGAGCATTGAATCGGAGGCGGCTAGAATGGGATTGGCGGTTAATGAGGACAAGACGAAGTATATGCTGTCATCGAGAGAGGAATCTCAACATCGTCGACTCGGGCAAAATATCACGATGGACAGATATAACTTCGAAGTTGTCAAGGACTTTGTCTACCTGGGCTCCACTATTACATCGCAGAATGACATCAGTGCAGAGATCAAGCGAAGAATTACTCTTGCCAACCACTGTTTCTTCGGTCTAAGAAGGCATTTAAGTAGTAAGGCCCTCTCTCAGAGAACCAAGGAGACTTTATACAAAACCCTAATCATCCCGGTCCTGCTTTATGGGTCAGAAGCATGGACACTGAAAGATTCGGATAAAAATCTGCTAGGGTGCTTTGAGAGGAAGATTCTTCGTGTGATTTTCGGTCCGGTGTGTATCGAAGGAGTATGGAGGAGAAGATTCAACGACGAGCTATACGGGCTATACAGCGACGTTGACCTGGTCAAAAAGCTGAAAATACAGCGGCTTAGATGGCTGGGGCACGTGGAGCGTATGGACAGCAACGCACCTGCCCGACGAGTCTTCGAATCCAACCCCGATGGGGTACGCAGCAGAGGAAGAACCCGTAACAGGTGGCGCAATCAAGTGAATGACGACATCAAAGCACTCGGTGTGCACAACTGGAAGCGGCTAGCTAGGGACAGAGCTGGCTGGAGGGGCTTGTTAGTTGAGGCCGAAGCCCATCCTGGGCTGTGAGCGCCATCAAAAGTAAAGTAAGTAAGTATGAAGAGCACAGCAATAAAAAAATGAAGACAAGGAAAAAATCTCATTGAAAAAATCGTTCTGTGTGTACATTTCAAGCGATTTCTGGAAAAATCGGGCAATGTAGGTCGGGACAAAGCAAAAATACTGGGCAAACAATATTGCGCTCAGTTATAAATTATTATTTCGATTTTTTTTAAGTCTTGGTCAAACACTGTATTACAGTCAACGAAGGAATTTTGCTTGCAAAAAATAGTGTTCTCTGGATATTTGTTTTATATGGTAGGGGTTACCCCCAGGCATAACATACCCAAAGTCCCCAGCCCAGGGCTGCGAACTAAACTCAGGAGTGGTGGTTAAAAGTACCCCTTTTTAGATTTTCGTGAATATTTCCACAACCTAGCATGTTAGCGGAAAAGTCTATACTACTTAATTAGAGACAATTAAATTATCTATAAAAATATATATTCACATTTTTTCTAGGGTCAAAAAAAAGGAGATGCGGGCGGTAGAAAAGTCAACAAAGCTGAAAAACCGGTTATTGTCTTAGATATTGAATGTTTCCTGACCAATTTACTTGGAAAAAACAAAAAACGTTAATACAAACTCATTCACTGTTCTTTCATCATGTCGTGAAGCTAAGAAAGGAGTTATAATTTCCTTTTTTTTTCTATATATCCAAAACTATAAGAAAAAGTTGATGTAGACTCCCTGTCACTGGGCCAAATAAGGTAATTTCGTTGCAAATTTCCAAATGAGATCCGAAATTACCTAATTTCCCATACAAAATCACATTTCGAAATGAAGTAATTTCAACCTCATTTGCACGAAATTAGGTTGGAATTTAGGTTAATGCATCCAGCGGGAATCAGTTTTAAAAGCTCTTAAAAGCTTTTGCATGAAAATATCAATACACTATACTCAACAACATAAAACAGAAAGAGAAAACAACAAATATAAACGACTAACTGCCATTCCAAATTCAAAATGAAATGAGATGTCAAATGAAATTAGCTAATTTCATAATGAAAACACTTTTTTGCCAAATTTCGAAATTACCTCATTTCGGCTTTAATGTAGTAGCTGTTTACTTTTGTTGTTTTCTCTTTCTGTTTTATGTTGTTGAGTATAGTGTATTGATATTTTCATACAAAAGCTTTTAAGAGCTTTTGAAACTGATTCCCGCTGGATGAATTTACCTAATTTCCAACCTTATTTCGTGCAAATGAGGTTGAAATTACCTCATTTAAAAATGTGATTTTGTAGGGAAAATGAGGTAATTTGGATCTCATTTGGAAAGTCCCGATCTACATTGCCCGATAATTCCACGAAGATTTTTCCAGAAATCGTGTGAAATGTACACACAGAACGATTTTTTCCATGAGATTTTTTCCTTGTCTTCTTCATTTTTTTATTTCTGTGCTCTTCATTTTGCATTGATATTCACTGACACCATATACCCAATGGCACACTGACACCGAACACACACAAAAAACTGGAAAGAGGGCGAAAGAGAACATAAACAGGATGGAAAAATCGTTCGAGTTTTGTGGTACAAACGATTTGATCCCTACCCCTCACTTTTCACTCCCTTCACCTACGAATAAAAGATCGGCACTGGAAAAATCGTTCAATGTAGACCGGGACAAATTTGCAACGTTCTTCACGTGCTGATTTATTTTATTTGTTTTTTACCTGGCAAGGCCTAATTGTTCACAAATAAATTCCCTTTCAAAAAAAAAAAAAATACCCAAAACAGCTGATTGTCATTTTTGACAGCTGGAAGCAAGCAGCACATACACGCTGAACGAAAGTGGTGTTTTGGTTTTGTTTTTTTTTAAATAAAAATAATAGAAATTGAAACAAATATTTTGATACAAAAAATTAATTTTCGGAATGTTTTAAGTTTCAAGTAAAGAAAAACATTTAAATTAGTTTCCTTTTCCTTTAAAATATGCTACGTCTTCTTGTGTCACAATGCAGTGGGAAATCCGATATATTAAGGTGAGAAAAGGAGCCCACCTTATTGGTATTCGTTTCAAGTTCATGAGACTTTGACCGCTCTACCTGTTATGTCACCATTATGTTTTTTTTAACAATGTCGTTTAACCACTTTGCTCTTACAGTCGAGGTATTTATAACCTTCCTAAGTTCCGGTTTAATGCAAACACTGCCAAGGACTGTGGGAAGGTTCAACGGAATTTTTATCACAATAAAAATGGGTTTGAACCATCGAAGGCACCCTCGAAGAGCAACTCTGCCATTGGAGGCCTAGCAAGAGCTAAAGCACTCCTCATTGGAGCTGGTGGCGTGTCACTCGGTCTGGCAACTAAATGCAACAGTAGTTGGTTTGTCAGGTGTGAGAGCAATCGATTGGCAGGAGTCCTACAGAAAACCTTACAACAGGATGATACCAAATTCGACTGGAGAAAGTTCTGGGAATACCTTCAGCCCTACCTCTGGGAACTGCTAGGAGCTGTTTTCGTAAGCCCATTAACCAATAACCTCCAATATTTTCCTAAATTTCAACTTTATTCAATTTTCAGGCTGCTCTAGCTGTCGCCTTCATAAACATTAAAATTCCCAATCTCCTCGGAGAACTAGTCAACACCTTGGCGAAGTATGCCAACACCTTCGTCAAGGATCCCCTATCCAATACATTCCTTCGTGATGTAAGGACCCCAGCTGCTAATCTTCTGGGTCTCTATATCCTGCAGTCCGGTTTCACTTTCATGTACATATTCCTTCTGAGTCGCATTGGCGAGCAAATGGCCACAAAGATACGTCAAGATCTTTTCAAACAAATTCTTATCCAGGATATTGCATTTTTTGATGAGAATCGAACTGGGGAGCTAGTTAATAGACTCACATCTGATGTACAAGACTTTAAGTCGTCTTTTAAGCAATTCGTAGCCCAGGGACTGCGTAGTGCTGCCCAACTAGTGGGCGGTAGTATATCGCTTTTTCTCATATCACCACATATGGCTACAATTGCTTTGGCCGCTGTCCCAGCTGTGGTTATGTTTATGACATTTTTAGGAAAAACTCTAAGGGGCTTAAGCAAAAAGTCTCAAGCTCAGGTAAGTAATTTGTCTACGTTGTATAGTTTCTAAACTAGAAAAATCATTCTTAACTTTAAAAGTACAATTTCAGTCCGAACGAGCTACATCAGTGTGTGAAGAAGCCTTGTCTAACATTCGGACAGTGAGGTCGAGTGCCTGCGAGTACCGTGAAATCGATTTGTTCGAAAAAGAAACGGACAAGGCAGCTGTGGCGGCACAGCAATTAGGATACGGAATCGCTGTATTCCAGGGCTTAACCAACTTTTTCCTTAATGG
Organism: Melangyna quadrimaculata; assembly: GCA_949320155.1. Lineage (NCBI taxonomy): Eukaryota > Metazoa > Arthropoda > Insecta > Diptera > Syrphidae > Melangyna > Melangyna quadrimaculata. The sequence continues at coordinate 42,187,893 of OX439485.1, read as the reverse complement.
GTGAGTTATTATAAGTTGATTTATTTTTAGTCTTATTGTAAAAGTTAGAAAATAAAATTGAGGGAATTAGACCGATAATTCGGAGCAGTACAAGATGGAATAAGTAGTTCTATTCTAAAACTCGGTTTGAATTTGGAACAAGAATACACAAAGTAACCGTGTTGTTCGCACCGTTAGGGTTCTTTTTCGGTTACTCAACTTTTTAAGTAGTAAAGGTGACTTAATCAAACACCGACTTTACTGATTATGAAACCGAACTGCCCCTTAAGATTAGATTGACGTCAAAACATCTTCGATAGTAAATCTAAAAAACTATTCGCATTGTAAAATTTATGTAGATAATTCACATAAGTTGAACTTTGTTCGCATTCATAAAATACTCACTTTTTTATAACACAAAAAAAAAAAGTCTCATATGCTGTTCATAATTTTCATTGGGAATTCCAATCACCTTGACAGTAAAAAGACTATAAGGCCCTCTTAAAAAGCTTATATCTTGAGTTTTATGGGTCAGATTGCCAAGATTATGACGTTTGGACTTAAAGAAAGTGACAGAGCATCACGGTCTTGAATAATTTTCTCACAGGCCCAACATGCATATATGAAGGGCAATTCGGCAAGCCCTTGACTCTATAGGCATCGATCCGATGCTGTCAAACTGGATCGACTCCATGCTTCAAACGAGACTCGTTAACGCAGTAATGAGTGATAGGAAGCTAAAAGTTAGGATGTGTAGGGGCACTCCACAGGGGGGGGGGCTGCGTATTGTCACCCCTGCTTTGGCTTTTGGTCGTTTACCAGATTTTGGTTAAACTTAATATAAGGGGTGTCCAAGTAGTTGCATACGCTGATGACATCTTGATCATGGTCTCAAGGAAATTTGTCCCCACCTTGTGCGAACTACTACAAACATCCAAGTAATTGGGCCAGTAGCTGTGGACTTGATGTCAACCCACTCAAGACAGAACTTGTTTTATTTACGAGAAAACGAAACATTCCAAATTTAATCCCAGATACAGAAAAATATCTTGGTCTAGTAAGTGATCGTAACTTAAACTGGAAAGAAAACATTAGAGGAAGAGAGAGAAAAGCTTTAATAGCATTCTATAATTGTAGTAAAATTTTTTGAAAAGATGGGGTCCCAGCCCCAGCCCCAAAACCATTAATTGGATGTATACAGCCATAATAAGGCCTATATACATACGCATGTCCGGTTTGGTGGCCAGCCCTAGACAAGGCAACCAATCTCAAAACCATGACTAAAATTCAAAGACTAGCGTGTATTGGCACAACCAGTGCCATGAGAACTACACCGACCGCAGTCCTAGAAACTTTTCTTTCACTTTTCCCAATCGACCTTTTTACAAAGGACATGGCGGCCAATAGTGCTTTGCGTCTAAGACAGTGCAATCACTGGAAAAGGGGCCTTTTTGGTCATAGAACGAATATGAACTTAACTGATATATACATTCAAACAGACTATACGATACCACACATTGATTTCAATCCAGTGGCCTTAATAGATATACCTACAAGGGATTTTTGGATGGAAAACCGGGTCATAAATACAAATCATGTATCGATCGTTACGGACGGTTCCAAGACAAGCGAGGGGGTAGGGTCAGGCATCTTTTTAGAAAACCCACCTTTAAATAGATCAGTAAAGCTTCCGAACTTCTGCAGTGTTTTTCAAGCGTAGGTATTTGCGGTTTATGTGGCAGCAAAACATCTTGACTCTTGTGAACTAGTAAACAAGAACATTGACATTTTCATAGACAGCCAGGCGGCCATCAAAGCCATTTACTCAGTTGTCACAAAGTCAAAAGTGCTGGAATGGTGTCGCAGAAAGTTAAAATTACTTAGTGCAACAAAAACAGTTACCCTACGATTGGTCCCAGGACACTGTGATATACATGGGAATGAAAAGGCAGACTAATTGGCGAAACATGGGTCGTCCACTGATTCGAGCCAAACTGAATCGATAGTACTTAGACCACTGGTCCTCGAAAAAAGCAGAATTGACCAGAGCTTCCTTGAAGCCGCCAAAAATAGGTGGTCACAGATTGACACTTGTCGGGTTTCGAGAAATCTTTGATATTTCAAAGAATAAAACTGAATTCTTACTCTCGTTAAGCAGGCCTCAACTTTCTCCTATTGCTTGGAATCCTAACTGGTCACAACTCAATGGGAACCCACTTAAACAGAATGGGCATCAGCGCATCTGACCTTTGTAGAGGGTGTCAAGATAAAAAGGCGGAGGAGGGCTCATTTCATTTCCTTAATGAATGCCCTAGCCTAGCTAGAACAAGAAAAACAGCCCTCGGAGAATACTTTTTTGACGAACTGGGCGACATCTCGTCTCAGCCACTTAGGAACATCCTGAAGTTCATTCGGAATTCGGGATGGTTCAGGGAGGCACCCCTTACCAAATCTTCCACTTACTCCTTCCCTTACCATTTCCCTTTTCCTTCCTTTTTCGTAAATCCTGGGGAGCGCAATGGATCCGAGTGAGGTGATTCGACCTGCCCCTTTTAAACTAATCTTAAATAATTTTCCGGATAAGGTCAGACTCAGCTTGGTCGAATTCCGAAAAATTATGTTTGAATTCATCTTTGAGTTCTACCAGATATGCAATTATGCGCTTTGTTCCGTCTTCAAAATTTGCTCCTTACACCTAAAATTTATGAATATTATGAATAACTATATTAAGCTCCAGTTTTTCAGTAAAAAATCATAAGAGTCCATGAGTTCAACTCCAGCTTACCCTTCGAATTTAGTAAAGCAGGCCTAATTATATAATTTTTAAATAATCTTCTTCAATTTTTTTAAAAATCATACCAATAAACAAGTATTTTTTTTTGTCTTTACAGCTTAGTTTTAACCACCTTGTTCTTAGGTGGCCACCTTATGTCTACAGAAAGTCTTTCCCCTGGTCAACTAATGGCATTTTTGGTAGCCTCTCAAGGTGTCCAGAGATCGTTGGCACAAGGCTCAGTATTGTTGGGTACAATGATTCGTGGCCTAACTGCTGGCTCCCGTGTATTTGAGGTTTGTTATCATATAGAAATCAAATCTTTATATTGATAAATAAACCTTAATAAACTTTAAGTATTTACAACTCCAACCACAAGTGGATCTACTGAGAGGCTATGAAATTCCAACGGAACGTCTTTTTGGTGAAATTCGTTTTGATAATGTTTCATTTGCATATCCAACAAGACCTGATCATGTAATGCAAGCCATAATTAATATTGGATTTGTTTTAAACTTGTAAAATCTTCTTTCATCAGGTAGTTCTTAAGGAATTTAGTTTAACTCTAAGGCCAGGCGAAACTGTAGCTCTGGTTGGTGCTAGTGGTTCGGGAAAATCAACAATTGCCTCCCTCATCGAGAGATTCTATGAGCCGACATCAGGTTCTATTAAAATTGATGGATACAAATTGTCCGATCTCTCTCCATATTGGTTGCGCTCTGAAGTTTTAGGATTTATAGAACAACAGCCAATTCTGTTTGCAACAACAGTTTTTGAAAATATTCGCTATTCACGACCAGATGCTCTTGAAGAAGAAGTGAGATTTTAAAGACCAATTCAATTGAGATATAAATTCTTCTTTATTAATTTTAGGTATATAATGTGGCAAAACTATCCCAATCCCATGACTTTGTGAGTGCCCTTCCAGAGGGTTATGAAACAAATGTTGGTGAACGTGGTGCTCAGCTAAGTGGAGGTCAACGTCAGCGAATTGCTATCGCTAGAGCATTGCTCAAAAATCCAAAAGTACTAATCTTAGATGAAGCTACTAGTGCCTTAGATGCTACTAGTGAAGCAATTGTCCAAAAAGCTCTTGACACTGCGGTTCTTAACAGAACCACATTAGTTATTGCTCATCGATTATCTACAATACGAAATGCTGATCTAATTGTTGTCCTCGATCAGGGAAGGGTAGTTGAAGTAAGTTTAAAATAAATTTTAAATCAATACACCTATCTAAATTTTTTTTTGTACTTTTGAAGAGCGGAAAGCATGACGAATTAATGGAGAAAGAAGGACTCTACTATGAATTAGTACGACAACAGGAAAAACATGGAAGCAAACCTCAACCCATACAGGAGAATCCAAGTCCTGCTCAGACGAATGTCCAATCCGTCCAATGGGATAAGACAAGCGCGAACACCAAAACAAAACTGCCTCAGGGATAAAATAAGAACAATCTTCATTCAAGAGAAAGATGCTATTTTGTTAAGGGAAAGTGTTAAATTTATTTTTGTTTTATTTTATTCAAAAAAATAACGGAACCCAATTATTTTGTTGAGTGAATCATTTTGTTTTTTTTTTTCTTTGTTATTTAATTTATGAAGCTGCAATAGTATTAGCATCATGTGCTGGATTTTTGCCAAGTATAAAAACATTGGTTTAAAATTTATGTTATTGATTTGTTAATCTTAAATAAGACTAAAAATAAAAAAATATAACACGATAATTGATTGGATTTTACATGCATATCGGTTTGGTTATGTATACAATTTGAACTGATAATACGGATATAGAAGGTTTTCCTACAGTTTCTGGTTTGAGCGGATATGGATATAAATGACAGTGCTACAAACTTGTTTTCGATCTGTAATAATTGATCTTCACAAGTTCTGATTAATTAAGGTAGATAAGTACCAACCTCAAACTATCGATTCTTTAAATAGAATTTGGTCAATTATATTCGATGATTTTTGTTTAAGTTCTAGGGCCTGTTTTTTCGTAGCTAAAGCTTAGTACGCAGATCGCGCTAAATTTTAGCTTCCATACAAAATTTTTTACCCAACTAAATTTTTGAGAGAATTTTGTATGGAAGCTAAAACTTGGCGTGATCTGTCTACTAGCCTGATCCACATCTGTGTCGTGTGTTGTTGCGTAGAACCATATTTGTCTCGTGTGTTGTGTTGCAGTGTGGCGCATAAAATATATGGAATGACGGCGACACATGACTCCACAACACAACACACGACACAGATGTGGATCAGACTTTAATCATAAACATGTTTTATTAAAAAAATCCGAAATTTCAATTATTAAATATTATGGTATCGTTATACTTATGGTGGTTTCCATTGGTAAAATAAATCGATTTATTTTTGGTTTGGATCTGTCAAAACTCAGACTTCGCATTCCATTGGGTAAATCGATTTATTTGTTCAATATTTAAATTTGGAGATCTAAATTTTTCGGCAGATTTATTGCTTCCTCTACTAAATCCAATATACGGTTTCACATTCCACTGAATCCTCCGACTTTTTGACTTCACAAGTAAAGAAAACTTTAACAATAATCCACGAAAATTTCATTTTTTTTTTTAATTTGTGGATTTTGTTGACGATTTCTTTTTTAAAGTCAATAAAAGTCGGATGAGTCAGTAGAATTTGAACAACATCATACATTTTAAGTTGTCATTTTACAAATAAGATTTTTGACTGTTTGATAGTTATTTCAATTTTAAAAATTATGTTAAAAATATCATGGAAGCAGTTTCAAATTGATTTCTTAATTCATCAAGCTCATTTTTTTGTTCTGCAAGTGCATCAATTAATGACGATTTTTGTATGTTATGAAACGGACAAAAACTACCTGAATACGGATTCCTTTTGCCAGGAAATCTGAATTTACCAAATGGAAAACTCAATTTATTAAAACCTGTGAAACCATTTCAGGCATTACCTAGGTAGGTTATTTTTGGAACTTTTTGGACATAAATTGGAATTTAGTCAGTTAAGTTATAGTTTATATGGGTACGAATATTTGAAAATATCTGCAAATTAATGGTGTTTTCGATTGGTAAATTCAGATTTCAATTTTAAAATTGATTTATTTCGTGGTGAATCGAACGCCAATTCAAAATGATTTATTTTTGTCATTGTATTCGCGTAATTTTATGTATGTTTCATAACATCGCAAAACTCTTCATCACTTGATGCACTTTCAGAAGAAAACAATGACCTTCATGAATTTACTAATTAATTTTTAACAGCTTCCATTTTATATCAGAAACGCTTCCCTTTTTATTAAGAACACAATTTTCATTAACCGAAATAAATTCAAACAATACAATACATTTTGTAAAGTGACAACTTAAAATTGTATTGGTATTAGTGTAGGAGGGGTAAATCTGCCGAAAAACCTAGGTCTGCAAATTTAATTTTAAATCAAAAAATAAATTAAAATAAAATCTGCATTTTGACAGATTTAAATTAAAAATAAATTGATTTATTTTACCAATTATTTTACTGGCTCGTGTAGCCTCAGGGTTAATCGAAATAAATTCAAACAATAAAAATCAAATTTGTATAGTGACAACCTAAAATTGCATGGAGGGGTAGATCTGCCAAAAAATTTAGATCTGCAAGTGATTTTAAAGAGGCTCTCCCAAACCAATGCGGAACATTCGTTGCGGCGAAGAAACATTCGCATGTCAAAATTTATTTACATGGTGATATATGAGAGTGCCCACACCAACGCGGCGGAGAAACATATGAAATAATTTTGAGTGACGAATGTTTTTCGCCGCAACGAATGTTTCGCATTGGTTTGGGAGAGCCTTAATACACTGGATAGCGTATTCGTGCAAAAAGGTTGACTCCATTTGAAGAACTGTTATATTTGATCTGGCTTTTTTTTGTATTACATTATATAACAGTATAACAAAATATAGAGTGCCTGCTTGGGATGAACGACAGTGAAAAAACATCGAAGAACCAACCATCGTTTTTAACATGGATATTTTTTATTATATTTGTTTGAGTAAAAGCACGTTCAAAAATCGATTAAAAATACATTTTATAATAAGTTCAAAATATCTATATTGTTTTGAAAACTGTAGCGATCATTTTGAACGTAATTTTCTTTTTCGTTTTCGACAACACAAGATGTTTTTGATTCTTGATCATCGATTATAAGTTATTTTGCATGAATGAACATCTATTTGAGCCGTAAGTAAAAAAATCTTGTGTAGACGGCGTCTTTCCTTTATAAACTTCGATGATTTTAATGTTTAAACATCGATGTTAAATTTTTTAACATGAATGAACGTCTAAAGCCAACCACACTTGTCTCGTGTAGTGTTGCTATCGCTACAATGTTATTCGTATCCATAGAGCCAAATTTGTCTTGTATGTAGTGTGGTCTCCAGGACCAGACGGCATAATACCAGCCGAACTTCAAATGAGCTCATGTATAATGCTGCCTATTTTAGAAATAATCTTTAATAGCTGCTTGAACTTGGCTCATATTCCTAGTTCATGGAGAGAAGTAAAAGTTGTTTTTATACCCAAAGCAGGTAAATGCTCCCATGTTAATCCGAAAGATCTCAGACCTATTAGTCTATCATCATTCCTTCTCAAAACTTTTGAACGACTGATTGATATTCACTTACGTACCAGTATTGATACGAGACTCTTGTCTCAGTCTCAACACGCGTACTGCAAAGGGAAATCGGTGGAAACGGCACTACATACTTTGGTACGCACCATCGAATATTCCCTCTACCATAAAGAATATACAATGGTTGCTTTCCTAGATATAGAAGGCGCTTTTAACAATGTCGACACATCTGCAATCGCATCTGCACTGTCATGTCTGAAGGTAGACAGTTCGCTTGGTGAACTGATCAATCAAATGCTGACAAGCAGGATTATCAATTCAAAACTGGGCGATTTCTCTGCAAAAAGATCAGTCAGTAGAGGTACGCCACACTGGACTGGGTGTCAACCCCCACAAAACTGATCTTGTCCTCTTCTCCAGGAAATATAAAATTCCACACATAGATCCTCCCACCATTAAAGGAATTCCACTAACATTCTCCGACAAAGCTAAATATCTGGGTCTTATTTTAGATAAGAAGTTAAGTTGGAAACCTAATATAGAAGAAAGAGTTCGGAAGGCCACAGTAGCACTCTTCTCTTGTAAGAAAGCCATTGGAAGTAAATGGGGACTCCAACCCCGTATAACTCACTGGCTATACATCTCGGTAATTAGACCGATTCTAACATATGGGGTGGCAGTATGGTGGACAGCTCTAGATATAGCGGTTAACCGCGATAAACTTAGTAAAGTCCAAAGATCAGCTTGCATGTGTATAAGTGGAGCACTTCGTTCTACTCCCTCCGCGGCACTGGACACTCTTCTTCATCTGACACCCCTCGATATATTTAGTAAACAAACGGCAGCGAGTTCGGCAATCCGTCTTAAAGCCTCTTCACAGTGGACCAATAATGAAATAGGCCACCCAGCTATTCTGAACTCATACAGATAACTTCCAAGTATAATTGACTACACCATCCCACAATTCCGTTTCGATAAAAATTTTCAAGTTGCCATACCCTCCCGATCCACATGGGAGGACGTGACATTCTTGGAAGACGACTCGATTCACTTTTATACGAACGGTTCAAAAACCGATGATGGGGTTGGTGGAGGCGTGTACTCAGAAAGATTAAATTTAAGTCTCGCATTTCGTCTTCCAGACCATTGTAGCGTGTTTCAGGCGGAACTTTTGGCGATAAAAGAAGTTTTATCTTGGCTTAAAGAAAACGTGATATTGACTTCTGATATCCGCATCTTCTCAGACAGCCAAGCTGCCATAAAATCTCTCGACTGTGTCTCTACAAACTCTAAAACAGCCCTTAACTGTCGATCATCTCTTATAGAGATGGCGCAGCAGTTCCAAATTCTCCTTTGTTGAGTGCCGGGCCATAGAGACATTCCGGGTAATTGTAAAGCTGATGAACTTGCCAAAGTTGGAACAAGACTACCTATTTTACCTGAAAAGGTAGACACCGGTATGCCTATAGCTACATGCAAATTTTTGCTGAAGCAAGATGCTTTAAGGAGAACAAACCTTAGGTGGAAGAACTTAACCACTTGCCTGGCGACAAAACAGATCTGGCCTACGCTAGATGTGAGGCGCTCTAAGTGTTTGATATCTTTGAACAGATTGCATATCAGCTCCGTAATTGGTGTCATTACCGGGCACTGTCTTATAGGCAAGCACGCAAAACGGCTTGGAGTTTTCGCAAACGATTTTTGTAGGAGCTGTATGGATGAAGAGGAGGAAGAATCGGTTTCTCATCTTCTCTGCACATGCCCTGCCCTATCTAAAAGACGTAGGCTCCATCTCGGAGACTTCTTCTTCAATGATCCTAGTGATCTGACAAACATAGACATAAGTAGTCTCGCACGCTTCATTAGAAGCTCCAACTGGTTTTAACGAGCGGGGAGAAAATCTCTCTAGATTTACGTGGTACCACAACGGACCAACTTATGGTCTAAGTGTGTCAGCCCCTTGCTGGCAGCCACTTTAACCTAACCTAACCTAAGTGTGGTTGTGTGGTGTATATTATATGGACTGACAGCGACACGCGACTCCACAACACACCGGCTTAACAAGTCTTATGTACAAAATATCATTATTTGTAAACGGTGCCTTTAGCTTTCTGAACATCGATGATTTTAAGAGCCTTGTTTTTTTGCAGGTCCAGATAGAAATGTACCAACAAAATGACATCTTAACTAACGTAAATACAATATATAACCAAAGCCAAGTTCAGATAAACTTTAGTTCAGATAGAAAAATCAAATCGAATTACCATTTTGCTATCGATAGTTTGTTTAAAAATGTCAAAATATCTGAGCCAACCAACCAAAGTACTTTTTATAAATAAAAAAGGGCTATCATTATTTTATGCATTATTTTTTTTCTGAATAGTTAAAATTGGGTTATTTTCTTTTTATTTTACATTTTTGTTTTGTGTACATGACCATCGAAGATCAAACAAATTTGATGAAAGCAATTTAGCGGTTGTAATGTTTTTCTTTTTTATAAGCATGAGGTCATAGACAAAAGATTTCAAATGTAACGAATGCTTAAAGGCAAAAAAAGTATAAAGACTCTCCCAAACCAATGCGAAATATTCGTTGCGGCGAACAAACATTCGTCAGTCAAAATTAATTTACATGGTGATAAATGAGAGTGCCCACACCGACGGGGCGGAGAAACATTCGCATTTCAAAATTTATTTACGCGATGATAAATGAGAGTGCCCACACCAATTGCGAATGTTTCTTGGCCACACCGAATGTTTCGCATTGGTTTGGGAGAGCCATAATTATGAATAATTTTTTCCCCTTTTACACAAGGAAACTGAGTTGCCGGCGATTTTTAGTTTGTTGGCGAGAAGGGCGTAAAAGGAAGACAAAAAATCTCGCCTCACACCCTTCTCGCCAACAAACTAGCCAGTTTCTGGGGATTTAGTTTCCTTGTGTGAAAGCCGTCTATGCAATTTGTTACCTGTTTTAAAGTCGATGTGCTCAATCTTAACATCGAAGTTGCGATTTTTCACATGTTTTAACATCGATGTTTCTTCGTCTAACATAGATATTTTCCCAACATCCATGAACAAAGCTCATTTCTAGCTGCCTGCTGTCAAATGAACTACAATGGCCGCGTTCGGGTACGTCGCAAAAGGTATCTAGATTTGTTCGTGTTGTTGTAATTAGCTTTGTTTTGCTGAAATAAGCTCATTTGATAATGAGAATTTGTATGGGAAATGGGGTAATTTCGGATCTGATTTGGAAATTTGCAACGAAATTACCTCATTTAGATCAGTGAAAACGTAGTATTATGGTGGATTTACATGTATCTTCATCTGCAAAATGAAGAAAAGTAGAGCAGGACAGATGTATACAAAAAATTCGAGCGAGTGAAAGAGAACCATCAAGAAGATGAACATGTTCGTCTTCATTTCTGCATTATGGCACTTTCCTATAATGCAGAAACGAAGTTCTTCTGCATTTTGATCTTTTCTTTCTATCTAACAAATATACATTTTGTATTTGGCATCCCTTTTTTGGTGCAGAAACCAAATGCAGATACATGTAAATCCACCATTATGCATTAGAACAACACGAACAAATCCAGATACCTTTGTTTACGTATCCGAACGCGGGTATTAGTTAGTGCACGAGGCCAATACTTTATTTTTGTGACTGGAAGACGTCTAAGTGCCTGTCCTCATTGGATTTTTAATGCTTGGTGTTAACATGTTCGTTGTGTCCATACGATGAAGAGTAAATCCTCTCAGTTCAATCTACCCATCCCTATCTCCCACCCTTGAAATCTTTCTATCTTTCACTGACATATTAAAAAATCTATCATGTTGAATCCGAGAATATTGTTTGAAAGTGGTGCATCGGTGCAATTTGGGTGGAATCTACCCATCTCTTTTTCACTCACATAAAATCTTCTTCTCTCACAGGTTGCACCTAGCATTAAAAATGCAATGTGAACAGGCACTAATAGTTGAGTTGGCGCGTAGTTGTCATCTTCAATTGGAGTCAAGCAAAACTGTTATATTTGTAAGGAATACACTATATCCAGTGTATTATAGAGATCAGTGGCCCACACCAACGCGGCGGAGAAACATATGAATTAATTTTGACTGACGTATGTTTCTTCGCCGCAACGAATGTTTCGCATTGGTTTGGAAAAGCCTTAAATCAAAAAAAGAATCGATTTACTTGCAAAAATATAATATTCAAAAATAAATTGATTTATTTTACCAATTGAAAAGAGTGGCCGTACTGGTTTTCATTTAATATCATCAAATTTAGCTTATTGTAAATTTGATTTGATGAGATTAAATAAAAATCTGGATGCCAGTGTTTGGGCACTGTCACTATAAGTTTCCTTGTGTGAAAGGGACTCGACTAACAAAAATGACATACAAAAAATTCTAAATAACAACAAAAACTGCTGTCGGGATCGGCGATTATTTCGTGCCGTTTTCGCTTTGGTTTGGTACTTTATTATTTATGTATGTCGTTGAACGCAAAATTATCTGAAATGTCAGTTTTGTATGGAAAGTCTGGATTTTAAATATTATAGTATTTTGCCAAGGGTTCGCCAATAAAACTTATTTCTTTTATTCAAACTAAACAACAATTACTTTACAAAAAATAAAACACCTTTATTTCACTTCAAATAATAAACAGAGTGATTTGGATCTATCAAAACGCAGATTTTGAGAATTTTCGGATTCGATTTGGCCAAATAAATTATATCGAATTCCTTAAAACCATTTGAAATCGATTTCATCTAAATTTTTTTCTTTGAAGAATTTGCAAAAACTCAAAAAAGTATTTCGCGGTATGTTTTGATAATTTAAAACCAAATAAATTTCATCTGATAATTACACTAAGGCTTGCCGCCCACTAGGCAACTAAGTTGCCGGCAACTTTTAGTTGCTGGAAGTTGCTGGCAACACAGAGCAACTAGAGTTGCTCGCCTACCGCCCACTAGGCAACTTCTGAGCAACTCCCGAGCACAGCCTTGTTTGTTTTTACAGTTGCAAAGCAGCGGCCTATTCCTTACGGGCCGCCTTCACGGACCATGAACGATGGCCGGACTATGAACATGTCTAAACAAAATCCTATGGAGTCCAAAAAATCCATGTCCATGCAGCATCATGTCGAAAAAAATAACGTTTTGAAACAATACATGGAGGGCTATGTTCAAAGCTTGGCCATGAGATGACGCGTTTCATGTGCGTGTGAGTTTTTTTCTGGTATTTCTTGAATGTGTAAGTGCATTTTGTTGTAAAAGGCTAATGAACGACAAGACATGATTTGCCCAGTGAGTAAAAATGCACTGTTTGTTGATTGGATTGTGGTTGTGATGTTGGACATCTGTATGGCCTGTGGAGTCGGGGTGTTAAAACAAGTTTTCAGCTTCTCATTTTATTCTGCTGTTTGCACATTTCTTTCCATTTAGATAAAACAGATCAGCAAAAATTGGAAGTATTTGTGTTGGACCAGAATCTGTGTCGAAAAAAAAACAAAGTTCCACTCTGTGGAAAGCAATGGAGCATTTTTATTAATGAAAATTATTAAGGAAAATAATTGACTTAAAGCCTTAACCACATAGGCTTAAGGCTTAACTACATAGGCCTACTTTTGTACAAAAGTACAAAAGTGAGAAATAAATATCTATTCTGAAGACACCTGCTTGCAAAACAACAATGGAAAATTGTGCATGGTGGTTTAATTTATGTATCAGAACAATTTTTGTATGGTTTTTTGCAAGCATGTTACTTTAGTGAGCATTTTAATTTCTCACTTTTGCACCTTTGTACAAAAGTAGGTCTATGTAGTTGAGGCTTAAGGCTTAACCCTAAAAACTCTTTTATTTTATTTTATTTAATTTTATTTTATTTTATTTTATTTTATTTTTTTTGGTCAAGCATTGGCCTATTATGTCTGGTCATTGCAGTAATTCTTCCTAGCCCGTGAAGGGCACGATTTCTATTTGTGGGCTGAATTTTGTATTATATTTTTTTAATTAAAGAAAACTACTCACAGCATTTTGAGACAAAAAACAACCCAGAACTCACAATAGCCAAAAACAATGATAAAGATGCAAATGGCATTTTGGCATTCAATGTATTACAAAATGGCGTTTCGTGGCATGGCGTCCTATTTTTGACAGTTGCCGGCAACAAAAAGTTGCTCAAGCAACTTTAAGTTGCTCAGTGTTGCCGGCAACAAAGTTCCGCGGGCAACTCCGAGCTACTTAAAGTTTCCTAGTGGGCGCTCTCCCATATAACCCAATGTAATTGGATCGGGAACAACAGAAAGTTGCTGGGCGATCAACTTTAAGTTGCCTAGTGGGCGGTGGCTTTTATTCTGGCAACCTCACTGATGCCTCACAAGTCACAATCACCTCATAACTCGAGATGAACTTACCTCATAAAAACTTAAAAATTATGATCTGCTCAACAACTCACGTTGTTCTTGTGAGGTTTCTTATGAGGTCTTCCACAGAATACGAAATTGTGACCGCCTTATACAAAAACAAACTCAAACAAAATTGTGACTTGTGAGCCTCACAACGGCAGAATAGGGCTGTAAGGGCCAGTTTGTTCACAGCTAATCATCTTTAATCCATGATTAGTGGAGCTGGGAAATCCTCAAATATGTTCGTTGATCAATTTTTTTTTTTAATTCAAAGTATGAGTTTATGCTAATCATTGATTTCACTAATCAGCCAATTTTGGTTGATTAGCGTTGTTTAATTAAAGCCTACGAAAGTCACATACTAAATTTAACCCACTGTGAACAACCTGGCCCTAAGGACGTGGAAAAGAAATTTTGCAACGTTTTTTTTTTCTTGCGAATTTGTATATTTTTTAATCCATATACTATTGCAACGGTAGGTATATCATCAAATGGCTCAGCAGGGCGAATTATTCACTGATAACAAAAATGACAATAAGCAATGCTAAGAACTAACAAAAATTTCCCTCGGCAAATGATTCATGCCGCTTTCTGTTGGTTTGGGAGTCTTTAAATAAAATTTGAATCAAGAAATCCAAAGTTTTAATCGCTAATTAGCCGAATTTTGTTTATAAGCGTTAATTTTGGCTTGGGAGAACCTTAAATATCAAATCACAATTTTAACACCCACTGTGAGCTCTATACGCTATATTTTGACCAAAAAACACACATAAAACTAACTTCTTATATTGCTTTGTTGTAAAGAAACCGGAGAAGAACCCAAAAGAGATTCAGTGCTTTAAAATCGCTGCGGTGTAAAAGCATACAAAATTGTCAACACAAACAGGTCGCTCGTTGAAAAATTTTCACCGCCATCTACTCGACACTAATTACAACAGTCTCTTAAGTAGTAGATTTTTTTCAAAATGCAAATCTACTCCATGCGCTTCTCAAAACAACAACACAAATGTCAGGTTTCTAAAAAAAAATAACAAAAAAAAAACTCCATTTCCCCTACAAAACACTAGCAACACACCTAAGACGGAGCGAGACAACCCCACAACCATTGTTATTATATTTCCCAAATGCCAGACAAGCTGCACTCTACAAAATCACCCGCTGTCATTTCATTTTCAGACCAAGTCCAAGTCCAGTGGTGCACAGAGTCAGCCATATTGAAATATCGCGCCCTGATTTCGGATTTTGTGAATGGTTTTTTTTGTTCGTTCGTTCGTTTCGTGGTCTGTTCTGTCCTGTGGTTTGTTTCGTTGTTGTTTGACTTTGCCAAGTGAAAAAGAATTAAAAATCTTCAAAAAAACACACAAAAAACAAAATCAATTGCAAGAATGGATAAACATTCAATTGAAATAATAATAAACACAAGAAGATAATAAATCGAGATATACACAAAGAAGAAATCTCGATTTTAGTAGTTGGGTTTTCTCGACGACGACGAAACAGCAGCAGCAACGAAATTCCAAAATAGTGCAAACCCACTCAAGTTGTTGGTAGGTGCTCCTCCATCTATCTACATATCCAACAAGCCAAATAAAAACAAAAAAAAAAGAATCGAAACGATAGAAAAATTCATGTTTCGAAAGTTTGCCACTCGTAATAATAATTCTTTTATTTTCATTACTTTTTCTTTGCCATCAACTTCCACTTTGCCTTCGCCACAGTTTTAAAGTTTTTCTTCCAAAAAGGAAAATCCATCGCTCGTCTGGTTGGCGTTGTCGTCGTCGACATCGTTCCCTCGGTTCCCTCGGTCGTCACCGCGGTGCAGCACCCAGAAGGAAAAGCGTGTGTGTCCACAAAGTGGATTCCTCAATTTATCTCCCCGTAACACCCGAGTGCATGAGTGCGTCGTCGTCAAGTTGTTGAAATCATAATTTTGCAGAATTTAATTTTTTTTTTTTATTCATTTTAAATTGAAACAACAAACAATTTAAAAAATTAGTCATATACTTCCTCCCCACACATTTTAGGCTAGAGGAAATGTGTGTTCTTTTTTTTTTTTTTATTTCTCCTGTCCGTGTCGATTTTGTCGTGTTTCCAAATTGCGTCTGAGATTCCCTTAGTGTTTATTCCTCATTTTTCCTTTTGGTTTCGTTCTCTATTTTTTTTTTCTCTCGAATTGCAGGGCAAACAACTTCTTCCGATTTGTTTATCTCAAAGAATCTTGTTTCGGTTTAGATTTTTTGTTTTGTTTATAAATTTTCAATATCTCCATAGTGTGTTGTACGGAGGAGTGATAAAAGAACCCTTTCATATCTCGGTGTAAAAAACATAAACAACACATCATCACAAAATGGGCAATTGTCTGCGGAGTGAAAAACCCGACACCGATAAATTAAACATCGATCGAACAAATGCATTAGAGGAGCTTCCTGTGCTGCAGAATCCGATGCAGCAAACACCGCCGCAAGAGCAAATCCGTCCAGTGCCACAAATTCCGGAGAATGAGACTTCCAGTTCGAATGCTAAAATATTTGTCGCACTGTATGATTATGATGCACGCACCGATGAGGATTTGAGCTTCAGGAAGGGTGAACATTTGGAGATCCTAAATGATACACAGGTAAGTTTTCTTAATTTCATAAATATGCAGTTCCCTCTCAAGAGTGGGTTCTTTGTTTTAGCTGCCGATGTCAAATCAAACATTTGGTTAGTTCACGAAAATGAGATTTCAGAGATCTCAGTGTTAAAATACATGAGCAAACAAAATTTTAGATTCACTTGCTTATGTATCTCGTTTTTGAAGATTTCCTATTGCCGGAAAGAGTAGTTAGGCACTTATTTGTTGTATTAATTGCTACCTAGCAACAATAATTGTTGTTTGTGAAAGAAGGAACCTAAACACGCCAAAGCACAAACCTTGAAATTAAGGTCGAAAAACGTTAAATCAAATCAATACAATGAGTCCAATTAAACTGTGCTTAGTCTTCTATTATTTTGATGATGTATCAATGTTAAGTACCTACCTGCCTGGCTGCAAATTCAAGATCTCACATTAACCAGTTTTGGATGAGCTTTGGTGTTGCAAAACCCTATTGATAAATTTCATATAGCATCAAACAATACTCGGATGGTGCTGGCGTTCTTCATCTTGATGTCACAAACAAAAACAAAAATGACTCATGCTGAGTTTCTCAGGAAGATGTCTGATAAGAGAGTTTTTTTTTAAGTTACTTGACTAATTGATAGAACATTGATGAAAACAAAAAGATTGTTAATAGAAATACTAATGTTTTTGTAAATTATTAAATGATGTTGTTTTTTTTTTAACTTTGTAGGATTGTTTATCATATTATTTTGATTTCTTTACTTTTTAAGTGGTTAGTTAGGTAGGTAGGTACACTTAAAGCCTAAAAACAATCGTTTGGTGGGTAATTCAATTATATTAATTTAAATGGCGCTTCTAGTCTAATGCTGCATTTATACGGCTGACGAATTAAAGCCTAATTTAGGCCTAATTTATTCAGTCAAAGTTGAACATAACTTCGGGATTTTTACAATCAACTTCAGAATATAGGTTTTATTCACTCAAAGTTGACGTTTTCAACTTTTGATTTTCAACTCTAGAGTCAATCAACTATCGATTTTCTCAACTCCCCAAAATAGTAAAAGTTAGCTAGCAAACTTGAGATTTTTCTTCATTTCTGTTTATTTATTCATACTATCTACGATGAAAATGTCGGTTCTCGTCCGATCATCGAAATCAAGCATCGTCGGGTACGGTTAGTACTTACGTGGAGGACCGCATTGGAACACCGCGTGTAGCTGGCATTTGTTTCATATTTTAATTTTTTTTCTAATTGAATTTTTTTTTATAAAAATGGTCCCTTTCCCCCACAAAAAAAAAAAACAAGAACAGGTGCCCAATTTCAATAAACAGATCGCTTCAGCATTGTGTTCCATGTTATACCTATACGGAACGATTTGCTTGTCTTGTGATGTTGTAGTGGGTAGCGATTTCGCCGGACAAGTGAAAAAAAAAAAAAATAAAACAAAACAATAAAAACAAATTACCTACAGACTTATTAATAAGTGTGTGAAAAGGAAAACTCACCACTTATTGTTAGATGTGATGTATACATCTATTTATTTTAAAAATAAAAATTGTAATCTTTTGATTCCGCTCTTCACATGGAATAAAAACTGTATTCCAATTATTAGATATGAATAAACATTCAACAACAATAAATGGTTTACCCTGAATATTTTATTGAATATAAGGAAACACAAAATTCTTTCCAAATATTTTGAATATCCAAAATGAAAAAATAAGGAACTTATTCACACTCAAAATCAAAATTATTGTAATGCAAACCGCAAGTTTAAACTGAGACGTTCTGTATGTCATGTGCCACAAATATCCCAAGGATATTTGGGAAACTGCAGATTGGTTAACTTTTGAATTTCAACTGTGCAGTTCAGATTCAAAGTAGTGAATAAAAGCACTTTTCAACTTTCAGTTCAACTACGGATTTGAAGTCAACTTATAAGTTGGCAAACATTGCAGTTTTCAGCAAGTTGAAAAATACTGAATAAATTTGGCCTAACATTTTTCTGTTAATATCCTGTCATTAGAATAAGCAAATTCATTATTTTTCCAGTTAAATGACAGAAATACTGCCAACTTTCCAATCGTGTAAAGAAAGAACAAAGGCCCTTGATGTCTTGGATCAGAGTCTTGTCGCTTACAGCTGTGCGCGGTTCACTCGCCCTTGTAACTTAAAGATGTGGGTGGTTCAATCTTCCTTGCCAATAGCTTTCCTTAAGAGAATTGAAGCACTATCAACTTGTTTGTCACCCCGTACATGTGGCCAAAAGGTGTAAAATATAACATACATAAATATCGAGAATTAGGGAAAAGTTAAGTCATTTGCGTAATGTTGGAACCTCCATACATACATAATGTACTTAAAATCCAAAAAGTTTAAAAAGTTATGTATAGCTTTTTCATGCTAAAATAAAAGATTATGCGAAAAAAAATAAATAAAATTAATGGTGGTCCAATTTAGTTGTTTTCAATCAATGAGCCTAGAGCAAAAACGACTAAGTCCACTTAAGCTGATTCCGAGAAAAACTATACTTTAAGGCAGTTTTTGATTACTCATATTTGAACATAATATTACGACTTTTAATTTTAACTTTTTAATTTTTTTTATTCACTTAAAGTTGAAGTTTTCAACATCCGATTTCAACTCTTGAGTTGATTATCTTAAGATTTTCTCAATTCCCAGAAAAAATGTTGGCCTAGAAAACTTGAGAGTTTACATACATACAAATATTTTTAGGCTAAATTTATTAACAATTGCTCAACTTGCTCAACTCCAATGTTGGCAAACTTTCAAGTTGACTTTAAATCCGTAGTTTAACTGAAAGTTTCAAAATGCTTTTATTCACTAAATCTGAACTCCAGAGATGAAATTCAAAAGTTGACCAACCTGCAGTTTCTAAAATTTCCTTGGGATATTTGCAAAACATGGCACACAAGACGTCATTTTTAACTTTTGGTTTGCATTAGAAGAATTTTGCATTTGAGTGTGAATATGTTTCTTCATTCGTTTTAGATATTCAAAATATTTGGAATAAGAATCTTGTGTTTCCTTATTCAATAAAATATTCAAACCATTATTGTTATTTATTCCCAATAATTGGAATGGATTTTTCATTCCATGTGAGGCGCGGAATGAAAAGAACTTTACTTACTTTTGATGGCGCTCACAGCCCAGGATTGGCTTTGGCCTCAACTAACAAGCCCCTCCAGCCAGTTCTGTCCCTAGCTAGCCGCTTCCAGTTGCGCACACCGAGTGCTTTGATGTCGTCATTCACTTGATTGCGTCACCTGTTACGGGTTCTTCCTCTGCTGCGTACCCCATCGGGGTTGGATTCGATGACTCGTCGGGCAGGTGCGTTGCTGTCCATACGCTCCACGTGCCCCAGCCATCTCAGCCGCTGTATTTTCAGCTTTTTGACCAGGTCAACGTCGCTATATAGCCCGTATAGCTCGTCGTTAAATCTTCTCCTCCATACTCCTTTGATACACACCGGACCGAAAATCACACGAAGAATCTTCCTCTCAAAGCACCCTAGCAGATTTGTATCCGAATCTTTCAGTGTCCATGCTTCTGACCCATAAAGCAGGACCGGGATGATCAATCAATCAAAATAATACCAAGCAAAAAAAAAAAACAATGCTCATGCGTTTAGCCATCTAAGTACTAACCGCGCCCAAAGATGCTTGATTTCGGTGATCGGAGGAAAACCGTTTTTTTTTTTTTTTTAAACCGATATTTTCCGTATCGTCTATCGTCAACACGCCATGAATCCTTTATTAAATAAAAAAAAAAACACAATTTTCGTTGCCTCTCCAAGCGAAAACGATAAATGAAATAATGGTCATAGTACCAAATTCGCTGCTCCAAAAAGATGACGCCCAATTTTCCCAGATGTAGGTAATTTGCACAAAACATTTTTTATTTTATTATTTAAATCAAAACATAGCTTTATTTTTATTGAATTATTTTTTATTTTATAATTTTTTTCTTTTCGAAGTCAATAGCAAAAAGTTAACACAACTGAATAGCATGAATGAATAAATAGAAATGAAGAAAAATCCCAAGTTTGCTCGCTAACTTCTACTATTTCGGGGAGTTGAAAAAATCCAAAGTTGATCAACTCTAGAGTTGAAAAACAAAATATGAAAACGTCAACTTCGAGTGAATAAAATCTATTTCTCAAGTTGACTGTAAAAATCCCAAAGTTATGTTCAACTTTGAGTGAAAAAATGGGCTTAACCTTCCCATTGGAAGTTATTGTAATTGGTGCGATTTGTCGAATTGAAAATTTTATCGATATACATAGGTATGTATTTAGTTCGGATGAATTTCATTTTACAGATAATAACGTCATAACTTGAAAAGGTTTTCTATTCTAACAAATTCAATCAACAGTTTTTTTTTTTTTAAATATACAGCAATTTAAAAAGAGCTGTAAAATGTCATTCGTCTCGAATATCTCCAGAACGGAAAAAGATATTGATTTTGGAATAATTTTACTCTACATGGGTGATTCTCTGTTAAAAGCTCCTTTGTAGCACCCAAAATGTCCCCTACCCAAACTTAAAAAAAAAATGTTGTACATTGAAGTGTTATTATAAATTATGGAATAAATTAATGATTTAATGTTCAGGCACTTGATTTAAGGCGTTTTTGAGAATTTGGGCTTGATACGGAAATGACGCCTTCGATACGGAAATGATAATGTACCAGTACAAAAATTTTCCTTTTAAAATGTTCCTTGTAACAAGGGCCGTGTGATTCAGGATGCATTTAAAAGATTTACGGTATTACAGGAATTTATTTAAAATTCTTAAAATCTAAATTAAATCGATTTACGGAAATGATTGTGTGGTACGGAAATGACATTTAACTAGTAAAGATAAATAATTTGTTATGTTTTCGTTTCCCCACCTATCTCAGATTTACGGCCTGCAATTGCCTTTTAGGGGCTTACAATGCATGCACAAAAATTTTAATGGTTTGCAATAAATACATGATTTTTTTTAAGACAAAACACATCTGAAGTCATTTCCGTAAACATTTTCTCATTACCGTAACCCAATAAAGGCGACGGAAATGACGAAAATCGATGTTTTTTAACTTTTTAGAAAAGAAAAATAGAAAGTATTTTTTTTTTAATTTTGTATAACTAACTGCAACATAACCTCACAAGACTTTTACAAAATATTTTGTTTTTACTATCACTTACTAAAATTATATGCACCTACGGGAATGACGAAATTTATGAAACACTTGACGAATACAACCACTTACTTTAAAATAACACACGCCACTGATGTCCCACCCATTTATTTGAATATATTTCAAAGAAAGCATGAATCGGTTTCTTCATTTAGTCTAAATCCTATAAACTGACGGCCGTTAATTTGAATTTATAAGCATTTAACATTTTTTTACGGAAATGATGCAAATACATGGAGACACATGTTGGAAAGATTGTAAGTTAATTGTTTCAAATAAATAAATTAAATTTTTAGGAAAGTTGTATTTAACTACATATTCTTAATCCTGGAACTCAGTAAAATTAAAATGTATGCATTTAAAAAAAAAAAAACAAAAAATCCATTTTTCCGCGCTGAAACAAGGAGGAGACACGCGACGGAAATGACATTTGGACCATAAAAACAATTATTTTTTGATTACATATCTGCAAATATTTAAAATTTAGAAGTGGCCCAGTTAGAAATGTTGCTTGCGCTGTTATTGACTTCAAAATAAATAAGGTTTTTTAATTTGTTGAACCATTTTTGGTCGGGGCCACGAAAAGGAGCTTTTAGTGGAGAATCACCCAAATATTTATTTTATAGTAAGCAAACATTTTTCGTATTGCATCGCTTTGTCGCACGAATTAGAATTTTATAACTCGTTCCCAAATAAAATAATCCAAACTGTACTTGTGTAAATAGCTCGAATTAACGATTTTTTAAGGCAAATATGTATGTATGCTTTTCAAGGACACCAATGGAAAGTTAGTAGTGTGGGTCGCATCCATCCCCTTTTTTCAATTTGTGTTGACAACAATAGGACGACAAGTAATTAAAATATCGGGTCAGTTTTTGTTAAACTACTGCTGCGCAGATGTGCTCCTAGGAATGGATAAAAGCTTTTTTACAGAAAATGTTTTGTTTAAGTTTTATAGCCGAAACAAAAAGTTGCATTTCGCGAGGTGTCCAAGACTATTGTGGAATGATTAATATTCCATCAAATAGTACTTAGAGAAAACTGCAAGATGTTATCATTAGTTTCGTTTTTAAAAAAAGCTGTTTTTCCCCCGGACCCCATAGTGTATGATTCACCTACCTGATAATTTTGTTATCTCTATCAATTGTGTTATATGCACAAAATTAAAACCTACTAAAGTAGGCCAGTCGGCAGAGAAAAAACAGTTTTTTTCGTAATGCAAAAACATACTGCTCAATTTTTATGATTGCAATTGGTAGATGGGTTATATTTGAGCCACCATTTTGAAAAACACGTTTTAACTAATAAATATCTCGAGAACGATTCATCCTAAAATTTTTGTCTACTTACATGTAGAAAACAAAATTATATTGCTTTTCTTCATAGAAATTTAGCATGTAAGATTCATACTTTCAGAGTTAAAGCGCCGAAAAGTGACACTTTTCAGTTTTTGCCTTACAACTCTTTTAACGATTGTTAATACATATGAAAAAAAAATAACTGAATAACATATGTAGGTACTTTTCAACGCTTTAACTATGAAAGTTAAAATCTTACAAGCAAACTTTGTATAAAGAAAATAAAGATTACTTTGTTTTCTATTTGAATATACATACACTCCGCGCCACTTGAATAGCAACAAACTTTTTTGTTACTATCAGAGCGTTTTGGTTTTAGTTCCTAAAAGAGGGATCTATTGCGAATAAAACTACAGGGACAGAATAATTCAGGAAAATACCATTTGGTTATTTTTTACCACTTTTCTAATTACTTCATTAAATACAATGTTTTTTTTAGCGCCACTTGAATAAAAATAGTGTCCGATTATGGTAAGAAGAAAAAATATTGTTCTTATAATAGAAGTATAGATTAAATATAATAATTGTTTTATCAAAGAAAAGATGGGCCGCGCCAAACCATTAAACCCTGCAGAAAAAGCCAAAATAGAAGTGCCCGCGGAAAACAAGCTTCATCTACGCACAATTGTCAAAAAAATGAGTAGAAGTGTGAAAATTGCTTGGTCGAACCATGGAAATAAAGAAAACTATGGAAAAAATGTGTAGGGTAAGCAATCAAAAGCCATAACAGAAGCAGACCGAAGAAAGATCATTAGACTAGTTTCGAATTCGAGCGACAGTGAGCCTTAACACAATTAGACGTGTTATTGTGGGTCACAACATTTATAGCAGCTAAAATTGAGGAAAAAACCACCGTTTAATCCAATACCAAGACACATTATAATTAATAGATTTTTCCAGGAAGAATATGACGTGGAAGAATATGAGTGGAAAAAAGTGGTATTTTCTGATGAAAAAACAACAATTTAGATGGCCCGGACGGATATAATTACTATTTTCATGTCATGAGGAAGGAACCATGTTTTCTGGAGCGCCACTATAGCTGAGAAGGCAGTGTAATGGTGTGGGGTGCGATTTACTCGTTTGGAACAATTGATCTGGAGTTTCGCACATTGAAAAAAACGGCAAACTTCTAAAAGGAAATATTGCAAGAAGCTTTCCCTAAGTTTACCGATTTCTTTGGACCAATACCATGGACATTTCAACAGGACAACGCGCCAATCCACAACGCAGAGATCACTAACATTTGGATATCCGAGAAAAATGTCAATATGAGGACAGAATCACTTACTCCTGCAATCAAAGAAGCATGAAGTCCAATTTCTTTAAATTATATAAATAACTGCATGATTCATTCTCCGACTGGGTTTTTCAAGTTATTTCAAATAGAGCTGGTAGCTCACATTATTAAAATATGATTACAAATACAAAACTACCCACTTTTACTGCACTTTATCAATAAGTTTCCTTATTTAAGAGAATGTTTCAATTCAAGTGGCGCAAAAAAAAACTGTCGCGGCCCTAACACCACTTAAATGCACTTTAAAAATTCAAAAACAATAATAATCCCTCCAAAAGAGATTTACGGCTGCAAATTTACATTACTAAAGCCTTGTACCTATACTAACTATAATCCATCAGCCTGGCAGCGATACCGTTGAAAACACCAATATAATGCATGGCCAAAATGCATTTTGAAATGATAGCTTTTTTTTGAAGAACTTTTCTTTCGACGACGGGCGAATGATGTTGTGTGGAGTATTTTTACAACAATTAATAATATTTGAGTTGGTTTATTATTTAAAAAAATATGAAAATATTTGTAAAATAAAAAAAAAGCCGAAAGAACTTCAGCGAATAAATTGACCCACAAAAAAAAAAAAAAAAAAAAACTCTTGGAACTTCAAGCGGTGAAGAAGAATTTGGTAATAATTTTCTTAGAACTCGCAGATTCAAGGATTCATATATGTATTTCGTTAAGTTAAGCGATTTAGTAGTAGTCCGTAGCGTAATGGTAAGTGAGTTGGACTGTCACGCTGGAGGTCTAGGTGCACTTCCCAGCCTCGTCCACCTAAAAATTAAAAAGTTTTTTTCCGTGCTACTGCTTCTTGCGAGGAATTGACAAATACTCCAGGAGTATAACTTGTCATGAAGTGTCAGCGCTTCTCGTCTAGCCGTTCGGAATCGGTATAAAATTGTAGATCCCTTCCATTCCTGTCGAAAGGCGCACACAGGAATGGTGGCGAGTTGTTAGTCACTAGGCCCTGGTTCTCCACGAGTTGTTGCGCCACCGAATTTATTTTATTTTTTAGCGATTTACAGAAAGAATTAAAATACACTATTCTGTATTCAATTTTGTATTTATAATATTTTATTACAATGTTAAAGACAACAAAACAAATTAAATTCTCACAATGCATGATTGCAATCAACCAGTCAATTGACTGGAATTTTGGAAGTATAATTTTTGACTTGCTCGGAATGGATAATTATCGCGCAAATTGAGGTGAGTCGAAAATGAGATATCGAATTGAAAACTATTCACTTCGTATTCCCTAATCAAGGCATAGTGTTTGTGATATTTTTAGTCGGAAGGTATTTTGCCTCTATTACTCCTGATTTGGAAATAAATTTTATAAATACTTATGAGCACCCTTCTATACAAATACAAATTTTAAATTCAACACACATAATACAATAGCTACCTACGTCAATATGTTGAAAAATAAAAAAAAACTTCTATGATTCTAAGTAAAAACGAAGTTGATGATGATCATTTAGCCGGATTCTCCTTTGTTTTATGAGAAAATTGATTCATTTATTTTTTAATATCTTGAAAAGTATAATTCCTAGAAAGTATAATTTCAGCAACTTTGCACGGTGGCACGTATTCGAAAGGTTTAATTTTGATTGACTGCCGCATAGATACGACTGAATTTGAGCGATGGACTGGGTTATGTTGACTTTTAGGGTATCGGTCGATTACGTTGAGTTAGCACAGGCCTACGATTTCAGAAAACTACAAGAAAAAGTCTTACAGGGCCAAATCGCTCAAATCGTTGATTCAAAAATTCCACTGTGTATTATACGTCCATATAGTTCAATTCGGACTGAAACAAACTGAACGTTGACGATGACGGCGTCACAAGTGTAGTTTTCGAAGGACGAAGGAAGGATGGATAAACAAATCGAAATACGTCGCTGAGCCAAAACCCGCTCTAAACATTAACTTTTTTTTTGAAAGCATTGCCACCTGGTGAGCCTCGTCTTTTTGACCTCGTCGCATATATGAACCGTATTGCTTGTTAACATGGCCATTCATCCGGCTTTTTAATTCATAGACAACAGATTTGATAGACGCCGTGGCGGCAAAACAACATTGCCGCCACAGACTGTTAACATCAAACCGCTACTATTGAAAACCGTTCTTAACCTGCCAGGTATTATTAACATAATTTTCGTGAAGTTAGAAAGGTGAGGAGATAACACAATCGAATTTTTAATGCTTCAAGTTTAAGAACACAAAAAAAAAATGGTTTTAGAGGAAAAATAACGGTTTTCAATTGTCAAATCAAGGATTTTTAAATAATCTGTATCTCTGCAAGGGATGAAAATAGGAAAACAAAATGTTCAGAACCTAAAGCAGGATTAGTATTTTAAATAACAGTGACTAATAATATAGAAAAATTAATTGACTAGGGAAACATATGTATTATATTTGTATAACGGGTTGAAGCACTAGCACTATTCAAACGACCAAGCAGACAATATTAATTTATTTTTTAAACTTCTTTTGTGATAATGTGACGTCGCTTCCGTCATAGTGGCATTCCCATCCCCACAATCTCAGATCCTGCGTTAACAAGCTTCATTTAAAAACAAAAAATAAAACGCACTTAACTAATATTTTCTTATGTTACCATACTTTTCCAGATAAAGAATTCCAAAATGAAGAGGCACTGAAAATACAAAACCGATAAATGTAATCGTAATAAACAACCAAGGGTATCAAACTGATAAGAACTTAAATTGATTGCGACACTAAAGTCTCATTACATGATTCGCTTAGTTCTTCTGCGATAAAAAAGAAAATACATTCCATAACTAAAGTGTCCGGCTTCTCTTCACCCTTCAAACTAGTTTTTGTTTTCTAATCAAACAGCGAAGTGATCATGACGGCGAATCACAAAATAAAATCATTGACCTTCAAAAAATGTTTGTGTTGCTTTTGTATGGAAATTTCATTAAGTTCGACTAAAGAAAGGTACAATGCACGATTGACTCCATAAAACTATTTAAATAGATAAGCAGAGACGTTGTACGGAGGAGGGATGTGGTTTTCAATGCAAATTTTAATTAATCTTAACGGGCAATACCCGCTCTATTCGTGAAATCGCATTCAAGTAACTGAAGCTAACAGTCAAGAGACTTAAAATTGTTCCCATTGATGCGAAACGAGCCATTTTAGTAATTCAAAATAATATTGTTCGTTCGGCTGTTATAGTCGAGGACGCATAAAGGCACCAGCAAACGGAGTACGCTTTAGCTGCAGCAGATAAATAATAATACAAAAAAAAAAAGACAAGACTTGAGAAATGAAAGAAATAGTGAACGTTTATCTATGTATATAGTACACCGCACGACTACATTTCGAATTGCAGCTCAACTTGCAGATATGTGTATTGTATATTACTGCACGCGATCAGAGTACGGAGATAGTAAAAAAGCATATTATACAGAAGGCAACAACCACAAATCAGAAAAAAATGATAAACAATTGTTAACAGAACAAGTTGTTGAGTCTAGCTGTAGTTGTTGAGATAGTTTGGATTTCAATGCAAGAGGCAACCAAGAAATCGGTAATTTCGTTCAGTTTGATATATGTAAGGTCTATTTAATGCATACGTCAGGCTTTCCTTTTCTATTTTACAGGAAAAATTAGATTAGGGGAGTGGAATAAGATTTTGATTTTGGAGTATGTTAAGCTTTTTGATGTATTATTCTGATTTTTCAAACTAAATCTATATTCGTAGTTTAGTTAGAAATCTCCAGAGTCACTACGAGCTTTGTGCTCACAGTAGAACTGAGATCCTGAGATGATCCCTTAGTTGTTTATATGATCGATGCAGGATAGGCACGGTTTTTAACTTGGTTAATTCTCTGACTCTGCTCAATACGACATATATGTATAACCATTGATTTGGATTTTTGTGACATGACCTGTACAAAACAAGGCACGTCAGGCTGCAGGGAAGACGCAAATGCCTCTCAACTTACCGTATCCCATTTAATTGCCGTTTATCTTCACATCGAGGTGCAAGGTGATCATAAGTTCTGTGACAAATAGTTTTGTCCATATTGTGATGCTATGACATATTTCGCATTCAATACCACCGGGATTTTTTGGCATCATCTAACCAACAAAAGGGTTCGATGATTTTCATGCGTCTTAGTTTCATCTGTTTAATTCCTCCGCCAAAATATTTGATGTGAAGTGTAATTTATGCGTTTGGGAAGTTTCCGATCAGTATGCGATATTAGATTAATGAGACTTTTTACTTAATTTTTGAATTTTCCTTATAAAAGAGGATGTGCATTTTGGTCTACCTATTGCCCACAAATGAGATATGTATATCGTTGGGAAACTTAGTCATAGTACGTCATTTTTTTGTATGGACACAACGCTGTAAACCATGAGGCCTAGGCAGTATATGGTATCAAAGATTGCAATTAGAGCAAAAGTTAATTGCAATAATGTTCCATTGAAATGACAGTACCTATTGTTCACTTTCCATTAACTGAATAGACCCCAAAGTAAAGGAACTTTTATACCAATGGCCAATAATAGCGAATAATATCATGGTTGGCGAATAATTCGCTTAACAGTATTAAAATTATAATTTTTTTTATTCGATTTAGCGAATTTAATGAATTAGAATAATTGTGCGTCTAGTGCCCACACTTAAGATGTACAACGTTGGAAAGCTTAATTCAAGGCATCATTTTTGAATATGGGCACAGAACTGTAAACCATGAGGTTTAGGCAGTATATTACAAAACAAAACAAAATTCGTCTATGTTTTTATTCGAATTTTCTTACTTTTTTGGTCGCATATTTTAGCCAACTCCCATTGTTTAGGACAAAAAAAAAAAAAAATACTCGTACGTTGGTACACTCCATAGCACCTAATCATTTTCATAGGTCTCGTTTCTGGGCACTATAGGTAGACCAGGTCCCATATATTTTTGCCCATTCTCCTTTGTCTTGCTTATTATCGGAATGTTGTTCAGTTGGTTTTGTCTGGTCTAGTAAGGATCTCTTTTGGTAAGTTTCAGCGATACTTCTTTCACCTTGTGTCAAAAAAAATCTTGATACTCAGAACTGTCATTGATTTATTTTTAATAATTGATTTCCTATCAATTACCAAATAAGAGAAGCTAAAAAATCCGAAAAGATCTGCCTAACTTGCTATCATTAAGTATTACATTCCAAATCAATCTGCACCTCGGACAGATTGACTTGATCTAAACGTCTTAGCGAATGTTACAATACTATCGCCCTTAACTTACTGGTTCGTACCTACCACACTGTATAGTTGTTTGTTTTCCAACCTTGTGTTAACAAACAAGGAGGTAAAATAAACAACGCTATTGATATCTTCTTGTTAATTTTCCTTCAATATGTAAACACTAAGTAGTTTTATTTTAAGAAGTCAAGTGCGGCCCATGTCAAGCACTTCACAGTAACAACTCTCATTTTGTAATACTCGAAAAATTTGTCTTCAGATCTTGTAAATTAAAGAATACCAATCAAGAATAACATTCTAAATCAAATACGATAAATATGTTCCTATTGATAACCCAATTTCTATTTTATTTGCGACTTTTGAGCCATTTTATGCTTCATGTATTGATTTACAAAACATTGTTCTACATTTTTGATTTTTTTTTTTGTTTTATGTACATATATTTGTTTTATGTATATTTTCAAAATCATTGCTTTTGCTAAATTTTCTATTCATGTGTTTAATTTTAAAATCAACTTTTGTTTTGATATTCGGAAATCCTAGTAAAATTTAACTGCCTGAAGGTTTTGAATGAACAACAACCACTTGTGTTGGCTACCACCAAGTATTACATAGGCTGGAATCATTGCAATATCATGGCTGCCACACCAATCATTAGATTCCTTTTTAGTGATGCTTAGTCTTTATTTCCAATTTTAATTTATAAATTGTTTATGCCGTCAACTGGATTTGAACCTAGACCAAGCTACCTCAGAGGCCGTTGCACTACGCATTGCACCACCGAGGTCACCTGATTCAACTGCCTTGTTTTAAAAATTTTTTTTTCTCCGAAGCTTCTAACTCAAGACTTTTAGGCCCGTTTGCTGATACAAACATAAATACTTAAGTTCATCATAAGCGCCTAAGTAACACATATTGTTTTGCACCAAATGAAAACATAAACATAAATATCATTAAGTTCAACATAACTTATGCGGCAGAAAAAGGTCTCCTTAACAGATTTATGTTGGACTTTTATTGTTGTATTTTGTATTATTAACTAAGAATAGCGATTCAAATGCACAAATCACAACAGATTTTATAAAAACGCATCTGAGACGGTCCAAATATATAGATCCCAGATGCTTATTTTTATTTATAATAAAATAAAAGAGAAATAGACAATAGGTTTGTCTGCCTCACCAATATTCAAGGAAATGACACATATTTTTTATTTTATTTTGGCAGCAAATTCACAACAACAAAACTTCACATTATCAATTTTGATAGAAACAAAAAAATATCTCCGGACAATTTTTTAATTATCAAATTTCTTTGGAAAACCATAATTAAAATCAAATATTTAGTTAAATTGTTAATCGTACGTCCACAAAAGGTCACAAAATGCAAAATACTAAAAATAGATTTGACTTTTCACACTAAATTGACGTTTTGGAAGCAAATTCTCTCATGAGAGTTATGCATAGCTAGGAAGGACATAAATATTTTCTAGCAACAGAGCATAAATTAAGTTGAACATACAAACTATGTTGAACTTAGCTATGATGTAGATTTATGTTTCGTATCAGCAAATGGGCCTTAAAATGTTTTGTTACCTATTTAGTGTTCAAAATTTGATATTAAGTGTCAAGGTACTAGTTTTAACTTCATGTTAGCCGGTATTGTGCCTAATTGAACCGATTTGACGAATCGACAATTTTGACATACCTCCGCGTTTTGTTCCTTAGAAACAGATTTGGAACGCGAATTTAAAGTGATTTCATTGTTATATAAACACAAATTAAATAAAAAAAAAATTAAATTTCAACCACAGGTTTTGAAAAATCAATTTTTCAGAAAAAAGTATGTTTTGAATTTTTTTTAGAAACCAGAAAAACATTTTTTGGACATTTTGATATGCAATATTATTCAATGAATAAAAAAATATTTTAATCGGTTAATTCAATATTGAGAATGTAGAAAATATATAAAGGGATTCTATGACAAGAACTTTTAATAAGAACGCAAGTAACAATAGTTTCCAATTATAATTTAATAATAATTTTAACTATATGCCTGTAATACTTTAGGTCCTTTAAATGCAATGCACGGCACTAATACCATACGTCTTTTAAATGAATCCTGAATTACACGGCCCTTGTTACAAGGAATATTTTAAAAGAAAAATTATTTTACTGGTACATTATCATTTCCGTATCGAAGGCGTCATTTCCGTATCAAGTCCAAATTCACAAAAACGCTTAAAATCAAGTGACCGCACTTTAATTTATTAATTTATTCCATAGTTTATAACAACACTTGAATGTACATAATTTGTTCTTAAATTTAGGCAGGGGACATTTTGGGTGCTAAAAAGCTTTTAACAGATAATCACCCGTCTAGAAAATAACTAAAAACTATTTTATGCCAAGTTTTAAGAAAATTGACCCAGTCATTTTCAAAATATTAAGTTTTCACAAAAAAAGAAAACAAAAATTTTAAATGTTTTTTCAAAAACATTACATAGTAACAAAATTTTGATTTACAATAATGTTGAAACTTTATAGAAGCTTAACCATAAAAGTGAAAGATATCCACTAAACCATTTTCGAGAAAATCAAAAATACGGTGAAGTACAAAAAAGAACCGTTTTTTGAAGAAAAAAAAAATCATCAAAAAGTAGCTTTTTCCTATTAGAATTATTGAACTTTTCTTAGAACATCGTTCCAGCCGTTTTTGAGGAAACAAATGTTTTTCTTACTGGCTACAAACATTTTATAGCAGGTACCGTTATTTTCATTCTAAAAAAATCAAAAAAATGTGTGGGCATATTACTCAAAAAACAGTACGTACCGGGTTTGAAAAAAATCCATACAGCCGTTAAGGCTGTAAGTGCGAAGACAGACTGACAGAATTGCGGACCCACATTGTTATAATTAGTTTTTTTTTTTTGCTTGAAATTGCATAGGAAACGCTTCTAAATTTTGAAGGGTAAACTAAAACAAACAAAAAATAGTGTTTATAAATAAGCCAGTAAAATTAGTGGTGATAAGTCTCTGGAAGAGAATGAAAATATATCGGATAAAGGTTGGCAAGCTCTGATTTATTCAACGATGTGTACTCAGCCATTAAAAAGATGAAATTTGAAAATGTAAACTACTTTTTATTTTATAATTTTTTTTAAATATTATTAAAGTAAAAGTCTTAAAACTCGGTTTTCATACAGTTTTTAACTTAGAATTTATTATTTATTGTTTAATCTACGATAAGTAAGTCAACAGATTTTTAACTTAAAGCTAAATGATAAATAAATATAATTTTAATAATATATGTATATGCTAATATATAAAAATACAAAATATATCAAATATATCACAATTTTTACCTTAACATGACAGTATTTTTGAACTTATCTCTAGACATAAAAATGTCAACATCTCATTGAAAAAAAATTAAACAAACTGACACACCTGGAAATAGGCTCACGCTGCAAATGCAAAGTTGAGTGGCATACAGTAACTGCCTCGATCTCTTAGATCTTGAGGGGGCATACAAATGGATTTGGGAACCTAGATTCACTTTCTACGGAAAAACACGGGGCGACTTTCCATTAAGGGCGCACGGCTAGAATTTTGATTTTTTTTTTACAGTGAGCTAGCGGTCTCTATAGAACAGCTTTAAAATATTACGGTGAGGAAAACCCCCTAAATATGATTAAAAAATGTTTAAATTTTTCGATTTTGGCACTTTTTTTTCACACTACTCAAGTTTCCCTTAAGATAGCACACATTTTCACAGGCGAATACTTTTTTTGGGTAGATTAAATAATTTAATTCAATAATTTAAATATCAATAAACTTTTATTTCAGTTTTTAATAAACATTTAAAGTTATAAAATTGATGAAATCTGAGGCCACTAAATAAAAAAAATCACACAATTATTTTGACAGTTCTACTATTCAACAACTTTGCTATGATAAGTGTTGAATGGCGTGTGGGATTTTATTTTGGGATTTTTTGTTGGGAAGTTTTTTGCGAATTAGGATATTTTTATTTCGATAAAAAGTAGGTTTGGGTGGCCCGCTTCGCGGTTTAGAGATTTTAACTCCCTTTTCGGGTCCTCAGTCTCGCTCACGCGACTCCGTCGCTCCGCTTAGGGTATGCTCAGTCGTCTGGCAGGCACCTATGTTGTCAGTCGATCTATTATCAAAGTTCTTTGTAGTAAACAGTACCTTGGGTGGCCCGCTTCGCGGGTTTAAGGATTTTAACCCCCTTTTCGGGTCCTCAGTCCCGCTCACGCGACTCCGTCGCTCCGCTAGGGTATGCTCAGTCGTCTGGCAGGCGCCTATGTTGTCAGTCGATCTATTATCAAAGTTTTTTGTAGTAAACAGTACCTTGGGTGGCCCGCTTCGCGGGTTTAAGGATTTTAACCCCCTTTTCGGGTCCTCAGTCCCGCTCACGCGACTCCGTCGCTCCGCTTAGGGTATGCTCAGTCGTCTGGCAGGCGCCTATGTTGTCAGTCGATCTATTATCAAAGTTTTTTTGTAGTAAACAATACCTTGGGTGGCCCCCAAAAAACATCCCAAAAAAAAAACCACATATCCCAACACTTACCATAGCACAGTAACATACTCTTACTTGTGTGATGGCAGAGCACAGTACACATACTACACATGTATATACCCTGATGGTAAAGAACTGTCAAAAGAAAAAAAAAAAAAAAAAACAGTGCTTCGTGGTCGTCAATTGCATACATTTTGTATGAAAAATTGAAACTTTAAAAATTAATTAAAAATATTAATAAAAGTTTCCTCACTTTAAAATTGTGATATTTATTACTTTTAGTCATAAATCTATTAAATAAAAGTATTCGCGTGTTAAAATTCGTGCGCCCTTAAAGGAAAGTTCAGCCAAAAACACAAAGTATCGCGAAAAAGCATTACATATGAGACTTTTCTTCGCCTTTCAAGAGTACCAATCCCTAATAAAAAACATTTTCTATAGCTTAATATAGGATTTTCTGATAATGCAAAATTTCTCAATGAAAACCTCAACAATTTTTTTTTGACCCTTTCAATCCTGTTAGTAGCCCGTAGCGTAATGGTTAGTGCGTTCGACTGTCACGCTGGAGGTCTGGGATCGCTTCCCAGCCTCGTCCACCTAAAAAACTAAAAAGTTTTTTTTCAGGGCTACTGCCTCTTGCGAGAAATTGACAAATCCTCCAAGAGTATCACTTGTCACGAATAAGTGCTTCTCGTCTAGCCGTTCGGATTCGGCATAAAATTGTAGGTCCCTTCCATTCCTGTCGAAAGGCGCACACAGGAATGGTTGCGAGTTGTTAGTCACTAGGCCCTGGTTCTTCATGAGCCGTTCTGCCACCCGATTTATTTTTATTCAATCCTGTTTATATTTTATACAGTGCTAGGGTACCATACAATGCAAGAATATTCAAAAATAGTTTTTACCAATCAACAGAAAAGGGACTTTACCGTGTTTGGATCTTTGAAATCCATTTTCTTTTAAAAAATCCTAAAAGAGAGTTTGCTTTTGACCCAACATAATTTATGTGAAGATCAAACGTAAATTTTGCATCAAACAATATACCCAGAACCTTAAACTCATGAACCCTTGATAAATTTTTTCCATTAAGGATATATTTGATCAAAATTGGATGCAAAATATGGTCGTACGTCATCAAGGCACATTTCGCATAGTTAAGTTCAAGGTCATTTGAACTACACCAGGCTTGAAATAAGCTTAGTTTTACTTTGAAATGAGATATAATTAATAAAAGAATTGAATTTTGAAAACAATAATAATACTTAGGCCCATTTGCAGATACGAAACATAAATCAACATCATAGCTAAGTTCAACATAGTATGTTCAACTTAATTTATTCTCTGTTGCTAGAAAATATTTAGGACCTTCCTAGCTATGCATAACTCTCATGAGAGCTTCCAAAACGTCAATTTAGTAGTGTGAAAAGTCAAATCTATTTTTAGTATTTTGCATTTTGTGACCTTTTGTGGACGTACGATTAACAATTTAACTAAATATTTGATTTTAATTATGGTGGTCCAAAGAAATTTGATAATTACAAAATTGTCCGGAGTTATTTTTTTGTTTCTATATCAAAATTGATAATGTGAAGTTTTGTTGTTGTGAATCTGTTGCCAAAATAAAATAAAAAATATGTGTCATTTCCGTGAATATTGGTGAGGCAAACTATTGCCTATTTCTCTTTTATTTTATTAAATATAAATAAAAATAAGCATCTGGGATCTAGGTACATAATTGTACCGTCCCGATACATTTTTATAAAATCTGTTGTTAAATTGTGCATTTGAATCGCTATTCTTAGCTAATAATACAAAATACAACAATAAAAGTCCAACATAAATCTGTTAAAAGGAGTACTTTTTCTGCCACCTAAGTTATGTTGAACTTAATGATATTTATGTTTAAGTTTTCATTTGGTGCAAAGCAATATGTGTTACTTAAGCGCTTTTGTTGAACTTAAGTATTTATGTTTCGTATCAGCAAACGGACCTTAATAACGTAAAATTAAAAAAAAAAAAAAATACCTCGTTTGATTTTTTTTTCAAATTTTGAGTTTGAAAATTATTTTTTCAAAAACTATTCATTTAAGGAACTTATTTAAAAATAAAAGAAGGGGTTTGCGAAAAGCTATATTAGGGCATTGTTAATGTTGCCGTTGCTTTTTAATAATTTCATGGTCTTAAGTTGTATTTCAAAACACGTTGGTGTGTTTCAGGGGTCGATTCTATATCCTGTATTCTTTTTCATTGTTATAAATTCATTGTTATAAATTCGGAAATTAATCCGTTTTACCAGTAAAGTAAATTCACAATTCTATTCTTCGAAAGGGCAGCATATTTTAAGCATAATAAATTCTTATCTGGACAGAATTGTCCGTGTTGGGGAATTAAAAAACAAGCCATAGAATTAAATTCTTCGAAAAGTTAAAGTAAAATCTACTCCCTTGCCTCTGTCCACTTAGATATAAGAAAACACTTGTTGCAGAGTCGTTAATAGAAAAATACAAGAGTGATCACAGCCCTCATTTTTTATGCAGAGGTCTATCGTGTTATATTTATTTATTGCCCAAAATATTAACATATTTTTTTATTTTCAAAAAGGAAAACAAAAAAAAAACATTTTAGAAAATACATGGGTCTATATGTCTATCTATAGTTGCTTTTCCCTTAAGAAAATTAAAAATCCTCTTCCCCCATCAACTCGGTGTACATAAAAAAAAAGAATTGCCAAGACGAATGGCCTTTCAATCGCCATCTTAAAAATACTAAAAAGAATTCCCCATAAACAAAGTAGGTTTGTATGAACCTACATATTCACTTTACAGTACACGAAATTAATCGTACTACATCACACATACACAATCCATCGAAACGTATCTAAAAGCTTAATCTCTCTAAGGATATACAATTCCCAGATACAAACATATATGTGTATATACGAATACGAATAACCCCCCAAGCCTCTATAATATTGTGTGCGGGTAAACAAAGACAAAACTCCTGAATCTGTAAACGAGCGTCAACGACAACGAAGACGTAACAAAATACAAACAACCGACGACTTTCGTCGACATAGAGGTTTTTCCCAAATTAGTTCCTCACCAGCAAAACCAGTTTGAAGTAAAACTAGGACAAGGAGCTAAAATAAAAACACCAAAGAAATAGTATAAAAGAACTATAGCAACAAATAATGTAAATACTCTTTCAAGTGGACGATGAGGAAAATATAGAAATATATAAAAAAAAAAACAAAAATAAAAATAGAAAAACTAAGAAGAAAATGCCTCTTGCATGGGTTTAATTTTCACATGCAAAATATTCAAGTCGAGGCTGCATAGTGAGGCAGAAAAATGTAAACATCTAGACATTCGATACACCCGGTATAGCTTAGCGTGTAGTTCAGAGGCTGTGGATGTAGAAGCAAGCAAAAGCAGCAGCACCATGTTGTGCCCGTTGCACCAAGTGACCACCCACACTTAAGGTTTTCGTTGCAAGTGTCTCGAGGGATTTTTGTTTTTTTTTTTTTTTGCATGCATGCACCAGGTTTTTTTTTTTTTTTAATAATACCTGTTTCTATGTGAATAGAAATAACCCCCCAACAATCAAGTTGAATTGTAGAATATTACTTTCAACAGTAACAATTAGTAGGGAGCTTGTGGCATGATTTTTTTAAGCATACAAAAAAATAAGTGTAAAAAATATAATAAGATGAAAAACATGGGTTTTATCGCTGTTTATAACAAAAATATTCAAATGCGGTTACTTTTGAATTTTGAAAAAAGTGGTTACCTTCACTTTTGTTTTTATAAAACAGCAGATCAACAAATTTTAACCATTTTCTGTATCGATGATTTTCCGAAGGAGTTCGGTTCCTGGATTTAAAGACAGATCTCAGAATTTCTCCATGTGTTCAGGTTTTTGAAATATTGGGCGAATTCGTAATCGTCTGACTAACTTAGATCTGCAAGGTTTGTGTTCGTAAACAAAAATTAAAATCTGACTTCAGTAGGCCTGCAAAACAAATTACGTTCGTAAACATCAAAAGTACGCTCGTAAACATCAAAAGTACGCAGAAATCAAGTCGGCGTCGGGCAGTTTGTGCAGAAAAAAAAAAACATTCTGCAGAAAAAAAAAAATTGAAATTAAAACAGGAAAACATTTACATAGGTAGAGGGTCGGTCATCATTGGACCATTTTTCTTCGAAAATGAGGCTGGGAACAACGTTTCGGTCAACATTGGTCGTTACAGAGCCATGCTAACCAACTTTTTTTTTTACTAAAATTAAAGACATGGATTTGGACAACCTCTGGTTCATGCAGGATGGTGTGCCACATTCGATCGCACCAAATTTCCAAATTTTGTTATCAGCAGTTTTTGCGATGTCAATTGGCCAGCTCGGAGCTGCAATTTGACCCCTTTGAACTTTTTTTTTGTTGGGAACCGTAAAGGACCGATGTTATGCCAACAACAATTTGAATGCATTTTTAAAAAGAAACTTGTATTTGGCCCACCCTGTATATAAAATGGCTTTGAAGTACATACATACATTTACATAAAATCATCAAGTTATATGTCTATCATAGCATATTTTTTTCCAAATTTCACCCAAAAGCCCTAAAATCACCTTTACCGCGCGAAAATTTAATCTCAAAAATTGTTTTTTTTTTGTTTAAAAATCGCGATTTGTTTACAAAAAAAAAACTGCTTCTAGACGTAACTGTAGAAAAATCTATTTCCAAAGATGACTAACTCTGGTTTAGTTTACCACTGAAAAACTGGGCCTAAGTAGGTATGTTAACTTAAAGTAATTTTATCACCTTATCGCTTCGGGTTATATAAGCTTTCATTTCGTCGATTCAATTTATTTAACTATACCACCAGCTCCCTATATCTAGATTATATACAATTCGTTTATTTTTAATGAAAACATAAATTTAAAAAAATTATTCAAAAACTAAAAGAAAAAAAAAACTACAACTACAACCTAAGTGAGGGTGGAAAGCCACTTTCATTTTGTTTGTTGTTTATTTTAATTGCTGTGCAAAGTGTCATGGAAGTTCGCATAATAATAATTGTAATGCGTTGTTGGATAATGGAACATTTAAATATGTTTTATTACTTTGAGTCCAATTAAATAAAGAGCATTGCTAAGTGCAATTTTTTTTTTGCAGTCATCGGCGGCGGTGATGGTGGTGTGGCGTGCAGTGACCTGTATGTACTTTGAACACTTGCAATTTAGTTGAGCTATAATGCAAGATATTATACTTTTATTTGTTGGGCATTTTTTTTTTGGAACAAAAAACTTTAACCACTTCATCGTATTTGAAATATTATAAACATTTATGCAAAATATTACTTTTAAGGATGAAATTACTTTGAAGGAGGCGGTGTATAATCCTTCCTACCTTGAAGAAATGAAAAAATTGTTCAAGGGTTTTTATTATTGAATATGTTTGTGTGAAAGCTAAGCTTCGTTAAATATACAAAATTCACATAAATTCACGGTCACTTTTCAATATTTATGATATAATCCTTACTATCGCATTACCGAATTTAGGCCCAATTTATTCAGTTCCAATTAAATTTAAAATTGCTATTCTATTTTTTGACATGGCACTAGAGAGTTTTAAATAGATTTTGGCAAGGCCCAAGCATGGCTGAGTAATGACCAAAACTAGGGCCTTGCCGATTATGAACCCTTTTGCCTCGTCAGAAAAACCACTCTAGGCCCCGGACCAGCAAAAACTAGATTTGTTCATATTTTTGCTAGAAACATTAAAAAAGGCTATTTTAGTATCGGTTGTGATACGATAGTAAAATAACTTAGATCAAAAATAAAAACCTGAATAATCAAAATAATAGCGCAAATTTTTATGAATTTAAAACGATATTAAAGCAAATTTAGTATGATACTGGGCATTTTTGTAAAATACTCTTATTATCATATTATTTGATTAAGTATCGTGTACAAAAATGCGCTTAATCTAAACTACATCCCACCACAAAAACAACCGGATATGAACCACTTGAGATGAAACATCTGGTATTAAGTAAATAAGACAGTAAATTATAGTTTTTGATTAATTTTAATTAAATGTTCAAAAAGCCTTTGGCGGGGGGTGGGTGGTTGAAAATATGATTATCTTGGTAGGATTTGCAAGAGCGTGAAATTTGTAACTTTTTTTTTTAAACCAAAACTGATCAATTATAATAAAATTTAAAATTTGTATTTTTCGATTCATCGATTCAATTTGTTAAGTTGAAATGTTGTATATGGATGATTCTCCTCTAAAAGCTCCTTTTCGTGGCCCCGACCAAAAATGGTTCAACAAATTAAAAAAACTTGTTTATTTTGAAGTCAATAACAGCGCAAGCAAAGTTTCTTACTGGACCACTTCTAAATTTTAAATATTTGCAGATATGTAATAACAAAATAATTGTTTTTATGGTCCAAATGTCATTTCCGTCGCGTGTCTCCTCCTTGTTTCAGCGCGGAAAAATGGATTGTTTGTTTCTTTTTAAATGCATACATTTTAATTTGACTGAGTTCCAGGATTAAGAATATGTAGTTAAATACAACTTCCTTAAAAATAAAATTTATTTATTTGAAACAATTAACTTACAATCTTTCAAACATGTGTCTCCATCTATTTGCATCATTTCCGTAAAAAAATGTTAAATGTTTATAAATTCAAATTAACGGCCGTTTGTTTATAGGACTTAGACTAAATAAAGAAAATAAATCATGCTTTCTTTGAAATATATTCAATTAAATTCAATTAAATTAGTGGTTGTATTCGTCACGTGTTTCATCAAATTCGTCATTTCCGTAGGTGCATTAAATTTTAGTAGGTGATAGTAAAAAAAAAAATATTTTGTAACAGTCTTGTGAGGTTATGTTGCAGTTAGTTATACAAAATTAAAAAAAAAATTTACTTTCTATTTTTCTTGTCTAAAAAGCTAAAAAACAACGATTTTCGTCATTTCCGTCGCCTTTAGATGAGTTTTTTCTTAAATAAATCATGAATTTATTGCAAATCATTAAAATTTTTGTGCATGCATTTAAAACCCCTAAAAGGCAATTGCAGACCGTAAAAGTGAGATTTGTGGGGAAGCGAAAACGTAACAAATTATTTATCTTTACTAGTTAAATGTCATTTCCGTACCACACAATCATTTCCGTAAATCGATCTAATTTAGATTTTAATAATTTTAAATAAATTCCTGTAATACCGTAAGGCTTTTAAATGCATCCTGAGTCACACGGCCCTTGATACAAGGAATATTTTAAAAGGAAAAGTTTTGTACTGATACATTATCATTTCCGTATCGAAGGCGTCATTTCCGTATCAAGCCCAAATTCCCTAAAGAAAACTGACTAGTGCCGTGTCAAAACTAGACAAAAACTGGGCATTTTTCCAGCCGGGGTGGTTTTAAATTTAACAAAGAGTGAATAAATTGGGTGTTAATTTTGTGTATAAGTAAGCTTTTAAATACCCAACATTATATGCTTTCCACACCAAACCCTAAACCCGGTTTTCGTAAAAATATGGGTTTTGGCTGAAAACCTAAATAGAAAGCACAAGTTTTCCCATAAATGTTTGCTAAACCACAAGTTTTAAATAAAACATGTTGAAGACTAGTTCGATTTACAAGTTGAACGAACTAACTAACACACTTTGTGAAACATTCAGCGCTCAATTAAACGTCACAAAAATAGCTGACTAGTTGCTGCCAGGAAAAAATAATTTTACTGTTGAAACACAACAGACCGCGAGGCGTGGTCGCACATACTTACTACTACGTGAGCCGGTTCGGTTAAGAAATTAATTAAACCTAACGAATTAGGATTCGTTCATTCCCATTTTTTACTTAGAATATTTATACATTGTCTTAATTTCGCATAAAACATTTGATTTTAGCCCCTTAGCTTTGGCAATGCTAATTTTCGGAGTGAACGCTTTTTAAGATTTCGTAAACCTATTGCTGAAAACCCCGTGTTAAGTATGAAAAGGCTATTGTAATATTATGTCTGTTCTTTTACTCTGATTTTCTGCGATTTTCTGTGATTTTT
Organism: Melangyna quadrimaculata; assembly: GCA_949320155.1. Taxonomy (NCBI): domain Eukaryota; kingdom Metazoa; phylum Arthropoda; class Insecta; order Diptera; family Syrphidae; genus Melangyna; species Melangyna quadrimaculata. The sequence goes on along the minus strand of OX439485.1, from coordinate 42,145,812 downwards.
AGTCCCAAGTTCTGTCAGTTTCATTTTTTTTATATGAACTTGACAAGACTTCGGCCTGAAAATCACAGAAAATCACAGAAACTCAAAGTAAAGGAACAGACCAATTGTGTAATAACGTTTTCAATAAAACCATTTTTTTTTTGGATTTAAAAAAATGTTTATTTTATTAAGTTGTCGCAACAATTTCCTCTCTTGAAATTTTAAATATCTATGCATTTGGCATTACTACTTTATCAGTTAAGCTCTTGTGAAGTTAGGACAACAATTTATATTCTTGTTCTTTTTTAACAACTAGTTCTTGAGACAAAAATTTATATTCTAGAGTTTTTTTTTTAGCAACTCGTTCTTGGGACAATAATTTAATTTCTTGATCTTTTTAACAAATCGTTTTTTGGGACAACAATTAATATTCTTAAGCTTTTTCAACAACTGCTTCTTGGGACAACAATTCACATTCCTGAGCTTTAAAAAAAAAGTTTTATTGTTGATTTTAACAACTCGTACTTGGGACAACAATTTGAACTCTTAAGTTTTTTCTTTCACAACTCGATCTTGGGACAACAATTTACAATTTCGAGCTTTTAGCTCGTTCTTTGAACTGTAATTTAATTTCTTGATCTTTTTTTACAACTTGTTTTTGGACAACAATTAACATTCTTGAGCTTTTTTTAAACAACTCTTTCTTGGGACAACAACTTACATTATTGAGCCTATTTAACAAGTTCTTCTTGGGACAGCCATTCACATTCATGAGCTTTTTATTACAATTCTTTGGGACAACATTTTAAATTATTCAGATTGTTTAACAACTCGTTTTTGGGACAATAAATTAACTTTTTGATTTGCTTTATCAGTTTTTCTTCTTGAGATTTGTTAACAACTCGTTTTCCGGAAAACAATTCAATTATTATTTTCCACAACTACTCGCTCTTGGGACATCAGTTTACATTCTTGAGAATTTTAACAACTTGTTCTTGGCAAAATAATGTGTTATGTTATTGAGCGATTGTGTCATTCTTGGGAAAGCAACTTATTTTCTTGAGTGTTTGTTTAATTTGTTTACAACTTTTTGGTACAATAATTTGAGTTCTTCGGCTTTTTTTTTAACAAAACGTTCTTGGGCCAACAAATTACTTTCTCTATATTTTGTAACAAAAAAAAAAATATAGGTAGAGTAAAGTAATTTTTTTTTAACAGTAGTAGCCCGTAGCGTAATGGTTAGTGCGTTCGACTGTCACGCTGGAGGTCTGGGTTCGCTTCCCAGCCTCGTCCACCTAAAAACTAAAAAGTTTTTTTCAGGGCTACTGCCTCTTGCGATGAATTGACAAATCCTCCAAGAGTATCACTTGTCACGAATAAGTGCTTCTCTTCCAGCCGTTCGGATTCAGCATAAAATTGTAGGTCCCTTCCATTCGAGGAATGATTGCGAGTTGTTAGTCACTAGGCCCTGGTTCTTCACGAGCCGTTGTGCCACCCAATTTATTTATTTTTTTTTTATATTTTTTAACAACTCCTTTTTGGGACAACATTTTGAATTCTTGAGATTTTTTAACAACAACAATTTTTCAAAAACAATTTTATAAAACCTTCTTACAACAATTTTAAGCTTTTTTTTAACAACTTGTTTTTGGGGCAACAATTTACAGTCTTTTAGTTGATCCCTTATTAAGGCCCCAGTTATAGCTATCATTGAAAACCATCATTGAAAAAGTTAGCTGTTGATTTTGGGGGCCTTTGATTGTTTAATCATTGAATATTTAAATGCAGAAATATATCTTACGACTTCAAAATTATTTCTCCTCCAAAAAAAATTAATTTTGATCTATATCTTCCCCATAAAGTAACTTTTAATTTTTTCAATGATCATTGGTAAGGTAGTTCATCATTGAAAAATTAAAAGTCATTTTATGAGAAAAATTGAGCCAAATTGAATTTTTTTTTTACCTAGAAATAATTATTAAGTCAATTAGCTTTACTTTGGCATCAAAATAATCATTTATTTTTTCTTTGAAACCTCTCAAAATAGATAATTAATATTTTCAATGATGGTTTTCAATGATAGCTATAACTGGCCCCTAAGGAAAATGTTAAAATTCTTGAAGTTTTGACATTTTCAGTTTTGGAGTTCTCAATTAATTTTTTTTTGGTATATTGCTAATTTTCTTTGGTATTTTGCTAATTTTCTTTGGTATATTGCTAATTTTCTTTTGTTATATTGCTTACTTGACATAAATATGTATTACCGGTAGCGACGAATAAAAAAGTAGAGATGGTCAAAATCTTCTTCCACCTTCGCACACTGTCTACAGTGACGTGTGTAGGTAAAACCAAGGAATATCTGTTAAAAGTGCAGAACTATTTGTGTGAGTATTATCTTTCCGGAAGTCAAAAATGCCCGATGATTAGGCACACAGGATAACATTTAAACTAAAGTTAAACAAAAATGTATTAACTTTCTTTATTTCATATAATTTAACTACTTACAAATTCCTATCTCTCATGCCCCTCATGCGTTTTCTAATAAAAATTGTTAAATTTTGTTATTTTTTCTTAAAACCTAATTAGAACTTATTCCTGGTTAAGAATCACACAACTTCTTAGTAATAATCTCGAAAAAACTTGGTATTTTCTAGGTTTTATTATAATTATACAGCGATAAGTTGTGTGAATGTACATAAATAGTGAATTTTATGGCATACAAGCATATCCCTTATAAACATTCCCGCTCAAAAGCAAATGTTAAAATATTTTATAACCAGCCAGACAAACATAAAAAAAATAATACTATTAAAACCCCATTACCGACATGAAGTGGTATCTAGATACAGACTGCCACCGCCATGCTTACTATAATAACCACACAATCACAACAAGAAATTCATATGTGCGGGACATTTTCCGGTCTCAAATTTTACTGAGCTGAGCCACATCTATTCCGTGTATACCTACAAATGCATGACATGAACAACTCCAGCATAAAATGATTTTTCAATACCCGCACTTTGGATTTTATAAAAGTATGTAAGTGTATAAGCTCGAGCAATAATTCTTATAACGTTGACCTATGCTCGTGATGCGCTGCGTACCTTATAGTTACAGTTCAAATTGCTTGAAACACGCAAGCGACCGACGGACGTAAATGGTATTCTTGTGCATTAAAAGTGATCATCATCAAGACAAGTAAACAGACACATGCAAGGGCGGGTTTTCTATTGGCATTTACATACCTGAGGCTATGAGGAAGACAGACTTAGAAATTCAGAATTAAGGAATTAGAATTAATATAATGCATGAAATTGTCAGGGTGGGCCGGACTTGATTCGGTCTGACTGGATGAGAACAACGCGATGTAGCTGAAAAATCGACGAAGTAGAATATGTCATGTAAATCGCTCATTACCTTATTTACGATTTAAAAAATTCATTAAAATTTGTTTACTGACAACTTAAATATTTGCTTATGCAAAAATTAATGTTTTTTTACAATTTGATTTTTTTTAGAACAAACTATTTTCTTTGGGTTAGGTACGAATGATCGATGAAAAAAAAGTCGACTGGTCAAAACTTTTTTCAACTTTTTTGAAATTTAAAATGCCGTCTACAAAAATGTCGACATTATGAAATGAAATCTCCACTTGATAAATTTCGCCTGCGTTGAAAATAGTCGAGCAAAATATCGCCTTGTCGATATTTTTTCACATCAAAATTATACGAAATGCCGAATTTTATATGATCGACTTTCAATATCGACAAAAAAATGCCAACACATGTTCAGTGTTCAGCCTAAAACAAAAGCATAACGGGTGATTGAAGACGATGCGAAACCAGCCAGTGAGCGCGCGCGTGCTTGTTAATATCATTCCATAAACCATAATCTGATAAAAATGTCGACTATTAAAACGTCGATTAACAAAATGTCGACTATCAAAATCTCGATTACTAAAATTTCGATTACAGTCGATATTTTGAAAGTCAACATTTTGATAATCGCATTTTAAAAAGTCGGTCCAGTTTTTTCGTTACTTTGTTCAGTCGGTCATTTTTGTAGAGATTTTGAAAGTCGATCTTATCGAGTCAATGTTTTCAAAGTCGGCATAACGTACCCAATCCATTTTCTTTAAAATTGTTGTGCCTTTTGCAATAGCGTGTTTTTCTTGTAACATTAAGTTAGGCAGGAAAAGCTAGAAAAAAAAAAACATTAAATTTTCCCTTCCTGGGGCATAATTCCACCGTTTCTGTAACTGGAAACAACAAGAGTTAAGAAAAAGTAGAATAAACTTGTTGAAAAGTTGATAAATTTCAACAGACGCACAGTGCGATATTTTGGTCGAAAACCTGGCCAAAAATATTTTGGCACATTTTTCACATCAAATAGGTACCAAATGACTAAAAAGTTATTTGAAAGGATACATTTTCACAGTACAGTAAAACCCACTTAAATGCCCATCCCGATTAGTCGGGAGAAACAAAATTATTAAAAATCAAAAAAAACACGTACAACACTGTGTTATAACTTTTTTTAAAGATAATATTTTATTCTTTATTTTGCGTTTTGATTCAAGTTGTTTCATTTAATAGTTTTTGAGTAACTAAGTTTTAAAGTCGAAATTTTGAAAACAAAATGTTTTTTTCGTTTTTAATTGATTTTTTTATAAAATTTTACTTCATTGAGGACAATTTTTTGTCAGTATTCAATGGCCTGATAAATTTGTAGTCAAATACTTAAAACATAGTTTCTAAGAAATAACAAAAAAAAAAAATGAAAAATACTTTTCCCCGGAAAATCACTTTTTTCGTTTTTTTTTATGAGTGAAATTTTCTTAATCCGGGTGTTCAAATTTCATTCCGAAATTTTCTGTCCCAGTATGCATGTAACCAAGTCTTAAATACCTAAGACCCTCCAAAATTCGAAGCATTTGCGATGTGAATTAGTTGTATATTTTATGATTACAGGTCAATTAATCAATAAACAGATTAATCTGTTTTCGTTTTTCCTTCCGCAAATTTTGTCTCATAGAAAGTAATAAAAAAACGACCTGGATTAATTTAATTTTCGAATTTTTATTTTATTATTTATTCTTCATCTTTCATTTTAAACATCATTATCGTTGACTCATCTGTGCCGCTTATGTCAGTTCATCAAAGGACACTCTTTCGAAGTTCCACTGTTTTTCGTCGTTTTGTTCGGTCACCGATTTCTTTGCTTGGGCGACCTTTAGACCTTCCGGCTAGTATGCCAATAGGTAGTCTTATTTCTTCGCTAACCCACTCTACATTCTTATTCAAGAAATGCCTTTCTGTGCAATTGCAGAGTTGCCATCTCCGTTTATAATTTGGTTGGAAAGCCCTGCTAGTTTTTTGCAGTTCATTTTTTTTTCTCTAGGGGACACTTTGTTATATCCATAAGATTTTTAACCAAGGATTTTTAGACAAGGTGGAATTAGAGTCATCTGGACAAATATTAAAATGTTTTAGTTCTAGGTTCGCTTAAAAGGAGTTTTTTTTTTCAAAAACTTTGTTTTTTCTTAGAGGCAAACCTATGCATGGTTCTGAACGGCAGGATTGTTCTACATATCCAGGAGTTAAATAAAATATATGACAAACTTTGTTGCGGGGTGTTGCCAATATTCAAAAATACTAATGTTTGTTAAAAAACAACGGAAAATGTGCACATTTTGTAAGTACATTCTTGAACTCATCGATATGAAGAAATTGAGTTGAATATATAAAAAATTTCTTTGATTAAAAAGTAGTGGCCCGTAGCGTAATGGTTAGTTCGTTCGACTGTCACGCTGGAGGTCTGGGATCGCTTCCCAGCCTCGTCCACCTAAAAACTAAAAAGTTTTTTTTTCAGGGCTACTGCCTCTTGCGAGGAATTGACAAATCCTCCAAGAGTATCACTTGTCACGAATAAGTGCTTCTCGTCTAGCCGTTCGGACTCAGCATAAAATTGTAGGTCCCTACCATTCCTGTCGAAAGGCGCACACAGGAATGGTTGCGAGTTGTTAGTCACTAGGCCCTGGTTCTTCATGAGCCGTTGTGCCACGCGATTTATTTATTTATTTATTTGGTTAAAAAATTGTACATACCTTGATTTACGATATCCATATCAAATTTTTTCACAAAAATCACTTTTAAGATTTAAAAAAAAACGCATAGAATATACAATTTTTTTTTTTAAATCGCCAACAAACTCTTGCTTATTCAACAAGTGCAAGTTCCAACTGATGTTGTCGCGAACGTGGGTGACAAATTTGTAGATCGACTTCACTAAAGAGTAGCCTAGTTATATACCTGTAATGGGTCACAGGCTTAATCCTGGGAGTAAAAGTTGACAAAATTGATTTATGGCCACGTTTCAGATCAAAATACCACACTGTGCGACGGTTTCAGACTATAGTTGAAAGTCAACAAGTTAGAAATAAATACTTGCACCAGTGTTAATCAACTGATAACTTTGGAAAAATCGCTTAGAATTTATTTAGTGGTCAAGAGTTTTGTTCAAAAAATCATTTTTTTTTTGATTCTGAATGAGAGCCACAAAAGTGTTCAAAGAAAGGATAAACTTTGAAATAGAACTCCATATATTTATTGTTGATTGTGTAACCGAAAGTCTCTCCCACTAATTACTTTCCACAATAAATAAAATAAAAATAAAGCACTAAGTGCAAGGGAGAAAATATTTATAGCCTTTGAATTAATTTGGAACTGGATTTCAATACCATGCTATATGTGACGTTCATGGTGTTCATAAAATGACAGTTTATCGATGTTTAAAAGAAGTCACATTTGTAATAAATGACATTGAATTTCAAAAACAAGTGTTTTGGCCTGAAATTAAAAGAATTTAACTTATCATACACGACTCATCTTGGTATATTTACTTGTTCAACTGATTCAACAAGTGAAGGGAAATTTTTTCTAATGAGATGACAATTGTTAAGGTTTTTGTTGTGTTATACAGAAATGATTTTCACTTGTTTGACAAACATAGTTGAACAAGTAATTGCTGACTTGTTGTTCTGTGTTAACGGCCCCTGATGTACTTCTGTCATAAATGCCAATTAAATGTTGCCTTTTTGTCCTATAGAAAATCCGCTACTGCCAAAATTAATAAACAAAGGTTATTCAGAAATTACAAACGTAGCGCATGTTGTTTTCGCAAATAAAATCTTAAAGACACAACACGAAGAAACACTTGCGATAAGAAAATGAAAAACTAAGAAATTTGTGTGTAAAACAAAATATAAAAAAAAACAACAACAACAACAAAACAAATGCATGCAAAACTGCAATTCGGGTGGGGCAACATTATTATATTTAAACAAAAAACAAAGAAACAAGTTTCTGTAGTTCTTTTGCGTTGTCTTCTCGTCTTTTCTAAAGCAGAACTCATAAATGGGTTTACGCGTGATTGATTAATGCTGGAATACGAAAGGCTATATTGGGTTTGTCTTTTCGATTGGATTTACCGGTTGATAAGACACACTTCATAGTGTTGGAATGTTTTATATCGAATTAACAATATCGCAAGTATTCGTGAATATATGTTGTAAATAAATATACCTACCCCGTCATGAGTGGCAGAATGGTAGACATATATTATTTAGCTTGCATGTCTTTTGGTAATTGGCTCTTATATGAAATCGAATACACCTAACACCAAGTAATTAAGAGACCATCCTTATTTTATAAGTATGTATAGGTTTCACGTGCTGATGGGTGATATTAGGCCCATAACATATAAGAGCTTTTATAAGAAAGGATATCCGGTATTTTCCACTCATGTTTTTTTTTTTTTAATCAGACACCCCCAAAATCAAATTATTGTTATACAAAATGTAAATAATATTTCGATTTTAATAATTATAATTTGTTAATGGAAAATTGCAATTTTTCGAGCTTACAAATTCTTTTTTTAAATTCAGTTTCTATCCTTTAAATTAAAGGGATGATTTAAAAATAATTTTATAATAATCCTATAATGTACAGATATCTCACACCCATAGTAAAAAGTGTCATATGAAAAAGAAGACAATGGAAAGTGAGAAAAAAAATGTCGTATGGTGCTGAAATTGCATGGCGCTTATAAAATTTGTGTTTTTGGTGTACAAGAGACATTCCTGATGGGGTTCCGAAACATGTCCCTGTTACTAGGGAGGCCCTCACGTGTGTGTGTGTTTGAAAAGTTTCCCTCGTCTAAATATTTGGCACTGAAATCCAGCAAGGGCTTGCCAAGTATCTGACAAGTTTTCCTTGTCTAGACTTTCTAGACTAGACAGAAACTTGGCATTTTTCATGCCGGGTTTCTGATGGTGTATCGAAACATGTTCAGAAAGTTTATACTAGGGAGGCCCTCACGAGTGTTTGAAAAGTTTCCCTCGTCTAAACTGTTGGTACTGATATCCAGCAAGGGCTTCCGAAGTGTCTGACAAATTATCCTTTTTTAGAATGCTCCTGCTAAAAACTAACTAGGGCCTTGCCCAAACTAGACAGAAACTTGGCATTTTTCCAGCTGGAATATACAGCGAAATACGAGGAGGAACCTAACGACTGTAGTCGCCTCTCTCGTTGGCTGTCCCCAACAGCTTTCCACGGGGATTTAAACCCCGTCTCCAGCTGAGGTACTAGACACCCGATGTTCACCACGTGGAGGTGAGAGTAGGAGTTGGTAGACAGAGGTGGGTTTTGAGAAAAACCTGTGGACGCTTGTGTCCTCTTGAATGCACATAACTACCCTTTTGAACATCACTGTAGTCGAATACGAGTCATAAATACCGAATTCAGAACATTGATTAACATTTCTAGTCAACAAAAAATTTCTTTTTGGATCAACCTTCCACATAAAATTTCTTTATTATTTCAATGAATGAATAACTATGTGGAAAGTTGTGGAAAGTTTCAGAAAAGAGGGTTTACCAGTCGCGACTCTATGTAGTATATTTACTCTATGCACTAAATGTCACATATGACATTTCCAAGTTTATCAGGTTTATTTCTACTCTTTCTGCATTAAATTCGTGAGATAAAATTATCATGTTTGTCAAGGTAAGCATTACCACTTCAAAATTTGAAGAATCGAATAATTGGAATAAACATATAAATATTTGTCACACTTTTATCTTCTAAGAAAAAATCAAAAAAGCCCTAACCCTATAAAATCGCATTTTTTCAATAAATCTTGAACAACCATTCCAAATTTTTGTACACGCTTACACGGTTACACGATAACACGGTTCCACACTTACACAGTTTCACGCTAACAGGCTTACACGCTTGCACGCTTGCACGCTAACACGCTTACACGGTTACACTATTACACGCTTACACGGTTACACTATTACACGCTTACATGGTTACACGGTAACACGTTTACATGGTTACAGGGCTACACTGTTAGACGGTTACACAGTTACACGGTTAAATGCTTACACGGTAGCACGCTTACACGCTAACACGGCATCACACTTCACGGTTACACGCTTACATGGTTACGCGCTTACACGGTAACACGCTTACACGATTACACGGTTAAACGGATACACGGTTTAACGGTTACAAGGTTCAACGGTTACACGATTACGCACAGTTTACCGGTTACACGGCTACACGTTTACACACTTACAAGGTGGCGTAACTAACCAAAATCCTAAAAGATAACAAAATTGGCAAAAAGACAAATATATAGTTGTAGTAGATTGTCCTCCCTGGCTGTATATATGTACATTGATTGATGCCTAAGCTATTTCCGCTTGATTTTTTTTTCACCGTCTTCTCGCTTTGCTTCTACCTACTTTTCTCAACTGATTTTCAATGTTAACACCATACCAAATAAATTAAAGTAAAATACATACTAATTAAATTAAATGCTCATCAGTTGGTATTTTTTTAATTGTTTTCACTCGAAATTTTTTCAGCTAAATATGTATCTATAAAAAACAATTACACCATATCTAACTGTTATAATACATCATACACTCCCTGTCACTTGTTTGAGGCCACTGTTTTCACAAAAGTTTTTTCTCGATAAATACCTGTAGGAAATATTTTTCCACAAAATTTTTGATACCTGTGAGTAGGTAAATATATTTTGCAATAAAAAAGGATTAATTTAAAGGGGTATGGTCCGGTGTTTCCTCATCTGTGTTACAGAACCTGCATTTGGCACTACTTACTAGGCCAAGTATACTAGGTGTCCCTTAAGCTTGCAGTGTCCAGTGAGGAGACCCGTTATAATTCTAAGGTTTTTTCTACTTAAGTTGATACAGTCTGTAAAACGTTGGTGGTTGTAATTCCCAAGTAATAGTTTAGCCTGTCTTAGCTTTGGGAGTTCTTTCCACGTTTTGGATCTTATTGCCTCATCTTCTTTTTTGATTTTGTTTCACGTTTTCACCTATTCCGCAATATGGTTCAGGTCCCGTTAAGGGAGCATCTATTTTTGCTAGGGAGTCTGCCAGGTACCCAATGGAGTGTGACAGTGTTATTTTTGCCGAGTTCATTTAGCCTTCCTACACACTCCCATACCAGCTTAGAGCTGAAGGAGTAGGAGCTCAGAGCTTTGAGTGCGGCTTGGCTATCTGACATAATGGCAATGTTTTGTTTGTTATAATTTCTTTCGAGGTTTTGACCTGCGCATGTTCCTATCGCTTTTACTTCAGCTTGAAAAATGCTAGAGGACTGTCCCATCGGTATGGAAAGTTTGGTTCTTGGCCCAAAAATTCCCTCACCAGTCCCTTCTGTCGATCTCGAACCATCAGTGTACCACTTGATGGTATTTACATTGAAAGTGTAGTTTCGACTACCTAGTCTTTTTTGCAACTTAACTTCGTTTGAAAGTTTTTCACAAAGTTGTATTTTTTAGTCATACCATCTCTTGGAATGTCAATAAGGTTTGTTATTGAGGACTTCGGAATACAGTCTCTTTTCCTCAGACTGATACATTTTCCAGTCCCGGTTCCTTTCTTGGCAAATCTCATAATGGCTTCCTTTGCACCACTTTCAATAACCTCGTCTAGAGGGGATAGATGGAGGATAACCTCCATAGCTGCTGTAGGGCAAGTTCTCATTTGTCCAGTTAAACATGCGAGCCTTTGTAATTTTTCTAGAGATTTCCTAGTTGCTTTATTAATTCGGTTCGATGGGTCTTACCATCACGGTGTACGTCCATCTGACGATGTTAGGCTTGCACCCCCAAGATTTCCCTGCAAGTCTCTTGCAGATCATAAGGGCCTTTGTGGCTTTCCCGACAGTTATTTCTACATGCTTGTTCCAGAGGAGTTTACTATCTAGTGTAATTCCTAGATATTTTACCTCTTATTTCGCCAGCTAACCGGATAGGTTTCATGCGTGGTAGAAGTCTTTTCTTGGTAAATGGTACAATCGTAGTTTTTGTTGGGTTAATATTTAGTCCTACAGATAGACACCATTTCTTTGTAATTGTTAGTCCTCTTTGGATTATATCACATAGAGTTTCTTCGAACTTCTCGAGGGCTGTGATAACGATGTCATCATGACTCGTATGCCTTGGGACGCTGATTATGCGGAATTCGAAGCTCGTCGCAGAATCAGTAGCCTTCTTCGGATTGTTGCTTGAGCTGTGCATCCTTTTCGTTGTTTCCATAGTTTTCGGTGTCTGGTAGATAGTTATTGACAGTGGTCTTACTTCTATTTAGTCTCCTGGCTATTTCTTGGACTAAGAATCCCAGTTCCTCTTGATCCTCTTTCTGCTACTGTCGAGGAGTTTCCAGAGCCCATTTTAACTTGAAATTTAAAATAAAATATAATTTTCTATTTATATTTTAAACTTTTGTTTGAAAAAAAAAAAAAAAAAAAAAATGGCGTAAACATTTGCCAAGCGATTTTTGGAATAGCCTCAATCAAGTGATGCAACTTTTTATATCCAATTTTTGCAGTGCATTCACAAAATTTGGAAAATTTCTATGGATTTTCCAAGTAAACTCTTTAATTTAATCCTTTTTTATTGCAACTCACACGTATCAAAAATTTCCAGGAAAAATATTGCTTACAGGTATTTATCGAGAAAAACTTTTATGAAAATAGTGGCCTCAAACAAGTGACAGGGAGTGTATGTACATATTAAATTGTATATTTATAAGTGTATGCGTTGTATTAAGATTCATTTATTGAATGTTATAGAATTCGTCACATTTCGCACCCCATGCTGTTTGACAAGTGCGTCATAAATTTCTGTTTAAGAATTTGACAGCTGAAATGTACGTCATCAAAATGATTGCACGTTTTTACTTGCGATATATGTACGTAGAATAGGGCAAGTTTAGGATTCGTGCAAAAAAAATTCGAGATAATAATTTCCCTAACATTACGATTATAGAGAAAGCGAAAAGAGTGGGTCTCGTAATTCCATCTATCTGTCCGTCTGTCTGTCCGTCTGTCTGTCCATCTGTCTGTCCGTCTGTCTGTCCGTCTATCTGTCTGTCTGTCTGTACCTCGACCTGCAGCCTTAACAGCTAAAACGATTTGGTTCAAACTTTACACAAAAGGTTCTTAGGTAATTCCCTAGAGGGGAAGTTGAATTTTTTTTTTAGCTCAAAATTTAACGGTACCTGCCATACAACCAATATACAAAAATTGATTTATTTCAAAAACGGCTCTAACGATTTTGAAAAAAAAATTACGAGCTACTATAATTACTACAGTTTATATTATTATAGAAAACAAATTTATAACGGTTATTAACGGTATGCCTGTCATATAACCAATTTTTTTGTTTTCAAATTTATCGTTAACGGCTACATCGATTTAAACCAATTTTTTTATGTATTGAAATTTGAACAATTTTACATGTCCAAGCTTTCAAAAAAAAAAAAAAATAATTTTTGGATTTAAAAAAAAATATTTAATTTTTTTTTGAAAACTCGATATCTTGAAAACGAGTTAATGATTATTTTTTTTTTCAAATTCTGTTAAAAAATTGTATTTTATTAAATGTTCCTATTTTCGTGACCTTTTTGTAAATTTCTAAAATTTTATTCCTACGTGGGCTATAGGTGTTTATCGATTTTTGTTTAACTCTTCTTTAACTTGCAAGTAAAAGAAGAGTTAAACAAAAGTCGGTAAAGACCTATAGCCCACGTAGGAATAAAATTTTAGTATTTTATTAAAAACATACTAAAAGTGGACATAGGTACCAAAATATTTTTTTTTTTTCAAATTTTCAAAAATTTTTATTGATAAAAAATTATTAAAAAAAACGCTCTAGCGATTTTTGAATTTTTTTTTTCATAAATTCATGTTTATCAAACAAATCAGATGGCATTCTTTTTTTTAACTCTATCTGTTTTAGCTATTAAAAAACAAAATTATAGTAATTTTTAGTAATAATTTAATTTATATTTTAAATTGTTTTTAAAACTTTTTTAATGATATCATAATAAAATTTAAAAATTTGAAGTTTTCACTTCTTCGGCTTTTTTGGTCATTATAGTTAATTAATGAAAGATGTTCATTAGATTTCCCAACGTTTCGACTGAGTTTTCAGTCTTCTTCAGGGGCACTTTATTAAACAATGAAATTAAAAATAAGATAAAACATTTGTATGTATACATTTGGTTATTATGGTTTTACACTTACAGGTATTATCAACAAAAAATTACTTTTAATTTTTACATTTAAATAAAAAATTTAAAAAAAAAAAAAATTTAAAAATTGAAAAAACAAAATTATTTAAGTAGGTACGATTACCACTTCTTAGTAAGAAGCTTAGTCAACAAAACTGCTTATTATTTAAAGATAAAAGAAAGATATACACGGAAAAGAAGAAAATTATTTTAACACACGAACGAAATAACAACAACGATCAATTTGCCAAATATGTATCAAAAGTTAGAAAAGAGACAGTTACTTTCTTAAAACGAAATAAAGACATTATCATCGTCACAGCTGATAAAGGCAATGTCACTGTAGCTATGAACAAAAGCGAGTACGAAGATAAAATGCTAGACCTGTTGTCAGACCGTTCTGTCTACAGAGGAATACGAAATAATCCAATTTCATCTCTTCAAAACAAAAACAACGAATTTGTAAAGTACCTCCACACAAACAAATTAATAACTGATAAAGAAAAGCAAAACATGACAACATACACCGCTCAGCTCCCTTCCATCTATGGACTGCCAAAAATCCACAAGCCAAATTTACCACTGAGACCCATTGTATCGTCTATGAAAGTCCCGTGTTATGAACTATCAAAATACATAGGGAGAATCTTACATTGTGTTACTCACAACTCAGAGTACACTGTAAAAAATTCATTCGAGTTCATTGAAAAAACAAAAAAAAATTGAAATTAAGTGAACATGACGTCTTAGTTTCCTTCGACGCGGTGTCACTTTTTACCAATATTCCAGTGCATGTTGCCATCAACATTATTAAGAAAAAGTGGAATATTATCAGTGAAAATACCAGTCTTAGTTTAAAGAAGTTTTTAGAAATGTTTGACTTTTGTTTGAAAGATAACAACCTTTTTCAATACAACGGCAACATATACAAACAAATACATGGAGTACCAATGGGCAATCCACTTTCACCCACCATCGCCGACCTCGTTTTAGATTTTTTGTTAGAAGAATCGTTCAAATCAATAAATCCGCCAAAATTCATCACCAAATACGTTGATGACATATTTGCGATAATGAAAAAGGGAGAGATTAAAAAAGTGTTCGAATGTCTTAATGCATTCAACCCCAAAATCCAATTTACGGTGGAGAACGAAGAAAATAGGACGATTGCATTTTTGGACGTGAAAATACACCGTGAGAGAAATCATCTTTCCTTTGACTGGCATCAAAAAGAGACGGCATCCGGCAGAATTGTCAATTTCCGTTCAAATCAAGCTAAACACATTATAGTGAATACGGCTTCTAACCTTGTTAATAAAGTTTTCACAATCAGTGACAAAAAATTCCATCCCGCCAATAAAGATAAAGTCACCAAGATTCTGATGGATAATGGATATCCACCAAATATGATCCGAGAATTCTTTGAACAACACCATACTTATCACCAACAAAACAATAAAAATGAGAGAACAGGCTTCTTTAAAAGTTTGGTTTACGTGCCGAAGCTTGCTGAAAGTTTTAAGAAAACCATCGGTGATAAAGCTAAAGATGTCAACATTGCTTTTAAATCCAACCAAACACTCAACACTCTGTTCACAAAACTGACCAAAAAAAGTGAAAAGGATCAATGCACAGACGTCGTTTATAAGATCGATTGTCTAGGCAACGAAACAGAAAACTGTGGGCTTTGTTATATTGGCACAACAAAACAACTTTTAAAACAGAGGATTTCAAATCACAAATCGGATATAAAATCGAAAAATTCCCAAAAAACAGCTCTTGCCAGTCATAGTATAGAAAAAAACCATGCTCCAGATTTTAAAAATACACAAATACTTCAAACTGAAAAACAAACATCAAAACGATACACTTTAGAAACATTACACATTTTAAATAACAAAAATAATATGAACAGGAAGCAAGACACACAATGTATTTCATCGGTTTATTGTTCTCTAGTCTCTACATAACCACTATAAATTTACACATACATACTAAAATAATTTTCTTCTTTTCCGTGTATATCTTTCTTTTATCTTTAAATAATAAGCAGTTTTGTTGACTAAGCTTCTTACTAAGAAGTGGTAATCGTACCTACTTAAATAATTTTGTTTTTTCAATTTTTAAATTTTTTTTTTTTTTTAAATTTTTTATTTAAATGTAAAAATTAAAAGTAATTTTTTGTTGATAATACCTGTAAGTGTAAAACCATAATAACCAAATGTATACATACAAATGTTTTATCTTATTTTTAATTTCATTGTTTAATAAAGTGCCCCTGAAGAAGACTGAAAACTCAGTCGAAACGTTGGGAAATCTAATGAACATCTTTCATTAATTAACTATAATGACCAAAAAAGCCGAAGAAGTGAAAACTTCAAATTTTTAAATTTTAAATATTGAATTGGTCAAAACACCTAAAATTAAATGATATCATAATATTAAGCAACCAATACATATGAACATTGTCAATTTTAAGCTACGTTTAAGTTGTAAGCTACGAGAGCAAGTTTGTGCGATCTAGTCGTGCCCATTTTATTTTTATATATGGAAGATAAGAAAAGAAAGCGTATTTTATTTGTTTGATTTGTTTGAGTAAGGAAAATGAGAAAAAGGATTTATTTCAATTTGTATTATCTTTCGAGGTGGTTAATATTTACATTCTAGTCTTCGAATTCAAATACTATCATAAGTGGAATTTGTTTTTTAAATAAAAATCTCCATAAAGTATAAAAAAGTTAAATTTTGTAAACATAAATGTATAAAAACAAATAAAAATAATATCAAGTTATATTAGTTGAAACCCGGTATTCTATGTCATCCACACGATTTAGCTACATACAGGTATTTAAAAAAAAATTATAAAACAAGATTTTTGAACAGTTTAAAATTCATGTGTTTTAAAGTTGTTTTGTGATAGATTTCGAAAGTGATTGAAGGGTTGGCTACATTACATTTAAGCTTTCTATTACACTTTTTTATTAAATAATAAAAATTACAAACAATTTTTAAAACATAAAATATAATTTAAGTTAAACCATATTATTATGACGTTCTACGTTAAAAATGTATTTTTAAACTTAAATTGTTGTTCACACAAAACAGCAAAATTTCAGTTAGATATTTTTTCCTACAATCAACTCATAACTCTGAAAAAGTTAATTAAATTTAAAAATATTAATCAGTCAAGCGACTATAAAACAACAAATTTAAAAACAAAGTAAAAACTAATTGTAGAAACCTGCATTTAATGTATATTTGTAAATAAACACGCGCTGGAAGAACTTAAACCGGTAATAATATAAAAGCAAGCAATAACACTTTTATTTTAAGTCAAAAACTTATAAGACTGTGACTGAACAACTCAAATATAAAAATATATTTGTATTAGTAATCACTATACACATGAGTAAATGTGGAACGTAGATACTTATAATGTTGTTATTTTGGAGTGATTATTT
This sequence comes from Melangyna quadrimaculata, assembly GCA_949320155.1. Lineage (NCBI taxonomy): Eukaryota > Metazoa > Arthropoda > Insecta > Diptera > Syrphidae > Melangyna > Melangyna quadrimaculata. The sequence goes on along the minus strand of OX439485.1, from coordinate 42,128,754 downwards.
ATGTGCGCAGGCATGAGTTTGAAAAGTTTCAATTGTTTTGTTAATTTCATTGCATTTTATTTTACAATCAATCACATCGTAGTTAGATTATGCAAGCTTCCTCAAAATCTACCTTCCTACTACTTTTAACTAGTAACCTAGAAAAAATGCGAAACAAGAATTTGAATTAAGCAGATGCATTCGATGTGTTTTTTTGTTGTACGCGTTAACACGCTTAAGATATACAAAATGTACGAGAAGATGTACTCAATCGTAGATTATTAGCATAGATTCTGCAAGTAAACCTATGTATCTTTTCCTTCTTAATTATTTTGTTTCCTTTGGAATCGCTACTTTTCACTCCTAAAAAATCGTTAATATAGACGGTACATAATTGTCACTAATCAACTAAAATCGTCTAGTGGTTAACTTACACATTCGATGATTCACCAGTTGTAACGATCATAGATTAATTATGAAAAATAAGTTTAATTTAAAACAACACACACAAAAGAGGCGTAAGTAAAGAAAATCCAGGGCACCAAATTTTGCAACAAAAAAAAAAAAAAAACAACTATAGTTGTAGAAGATTGTCCGCGCAGCTTGAACATTGATCGATGTTCAAGCTATTTCCCATTGATCAAAATAAAGAGGCTCAATTTTCAAAAAAAAAAGAAAAATACTCAAAACAGAAAAAAAAATTGTAAAAAACAACAGTAACACTCACAATGCCCTATTATACCTTTTTGTAAGTCCAGACATCCCTTCATTAATTTTCTTTCTAAAAAAAATTGTTTTAGTGAACATGTTTTAAAAAAATTATTTTCAAACTTCAAACTTTGAAGAAAAATAGAACAGAATTGTTCAAACTAGGGCTACCCACGAGACGAGACTCGGCGAGAATTTTGTAAGTCTTGTCTCGGTCTCGTTAAATATAAAAAATTTTCAATCTCGTCTCGGTCTCGTGATATAGTTTGAATATGTGCAGAAGAAAACAAATATTTAACTTAAATTGAATTTTCCAATTTATTAGACTCTTTGTTAATTTCGGTCCAAATATACAGTCTCGGATGCTTAAAAGGCAGTTTCGACTCGACTCGGTCTCGTCAGCTCTAGTTCAAACTTAATTAAGTGCTATGTTTATTTTTTTTTTTATTTTTATTTTCTTTTTACATTTTTTTCTTTCAAAATTTTGAGTTTGAAATGATGTTTTCATAACTTTTCACTTATATAACTTTATTTAAAAAAATGCTTTTTGTCACACATTATGCGAATCACCCGGTATAATATACCCGCACAGAAAAACAATCTAGTTCGACAAGGCACTAGAGCGTTTTACAAACAAATTCTGGCAAGGGTAAGCAAAAGCTAGAACAAGGGCCTTAACGATAGTGAATCCCTTTGCCTCGTCAAGCAACAAAAAAAAAAAAAAAAAACAAGTTGGGCTATTTAGGACTTGATCCCGCGATCTTCTTGTCAGTCCAATGCGCTAACCACTGGGCTAATTCGCTCTACCAAAATTCATTGCCCAAAGTCTAATGTTTCAGAAGTCATAACATGTTGCATAACAAATACATATAATATACAGATGTCTCACACTTATAGAAAAAATTATGATATAAAAAAAAGAAGACAAGAAAAGATAGAAAAAGTGTCGTATGATATTGAAATTGCAATGTGCTTCTAAAATGTTTGTTTTTGGTGTACAAGAGACATTCCTGAAACCGAAACATGCCCAACAATTTTGTACTAGGGAGCAAGAATTTTTAGTACTGAAATCCACCTAGGGCTTACCAAGTATCTGACAAGTTTTCCTCTTCTAGACTTTCCCTACTGAAAACTTACTAGGGCCTTGCCCAAACTAGACAAAAGCTTGGTATTTTCCAGCTGGGTAATATAGGTTTTTGTAAGAATCTCTAATGCTCAAATCTCAACAACTCAAAATCCTCAAAACCCAAAATTCCGAAAACCTAAAATCCTGATAACACAAAATCCCAGATCGCAAAATTCCAAAAACCTAAAATCCTGAAAATCCATAAATGTCAAGTTAAGACGTAAACAAAATGATTACTGTCAATTCCCGTCTTTTGAAATGATCTAAAATTGATTGACGCATGTACTTGCTTGCCACACAAAATAAATAAGACGGACTCATACAAAAATACAGCTTAGCACTTTTATTTTTTTATTTCGGGGCTTTGGCATATCCTGATTGTTGGGTTTTCGGGATTTTCGGTTTTTGGTAGCGTAAAATACAAAATGAGTTCGTGAAGTAAATTTTTCAAAAACTGAAAATCGTTAACAAATTTACTAAAAAAATAAATATTTTAACGATATTTAATGATAGTAAAGGGTTCCAAGTATGTGTACAAAACTCAGTGCCAACTTAAGTGTCCTACTTTGACTACAGCAATGATGCAAACACTGATTGTTGCACTTATTTAACATCGGGGCTTATTGCGAGAGTATATTCAAAAGTCAAATAGACTTAAAGTCTATACTATATATTTCTAAAATCTATTCGTTAATATTTTTCTGTCAGCTTACTATGAATTTGGTTTTTTTCTATTTGATACAAAATTTAATTCAATCAAGAATTTCTGAAAAAATGGCGTGATTTCAACGTTTTTTTTCACTGTTGCATTTTTCCTGCAGCGTGCACAAGTTTTTCTAAGCTGCAAACTTAGCTGCAGACTACTCTAACATGCCCCAACAAAATATCGAAAACGCAGAACTACATCGCGCTGTGCTATTTTAGCCTTTTTTTTGTAATTATTGACTGGGCTATATTTTTGTTTATTATTTTTATGGAAATATGTATGTTTTTGTCCACAATTCATTTAACAGTCATATATAAATTCCATCGAACTATTAGATCGAGTAGGCTTTTTAATTTAATTGCATTTAATTTGTCACTGGGTGTTCAAAATATTAATCGCCTGTACAGAAAAAAAAAAATTGTAATTTGTATCTGGAATTTAAAACAAATTCATTAGTACAGTCAATGAAGGAATTTTGCTTGCAAAAAATAGTGGATTATTTTTTTATATGGTGGGGTTACCCCCAGGTATAACATACCCAAAGTCCCCAGCCCAGGGCCGCGGGTTTTTAGGTTTTCGTGAATATTTCTACAACCTAGCATGTAAGCGGAAAGGTAGAAATTGCGGCCACGGGCAGTCTAGCCCATAGCTCAATTAGCGCTGAAGTGCGCCGTTTTGATACCATAACTCGTTTGAACCTGTGGATGGAAATGAAGAGAGAAAATATGGGCATATCCTCAGGATATCATCCCTTTTTATTTAGTTTAAAATAGGATTTTGTTGTAGCTTTTGGCACAATTATCAGAAAGTGGATCACTCACTCAACCAGATCAGCGCCCGCACCCGCACCATCCACAGTTAGCCCACTAGGCAGTTCGTTGGCTGGCACTGGAGCGTCCACTGATCTGATTGGATGATCATCCGGCCGCTGTGCACCACAAACCCCCACCAGAACCTTAGTCTACTCTCTTGTGGTCATAGGAAATCGACGGAAGGTATAATGCACAAGTAGCCGAAATTTGTCCTAGAGCCATTTCGTCGTGTAGAGAAAAGAAATCAAGTCTTTGATCTTCATTTCAGAAAGTTCGTTAATGACGTCAAAGAATGCTCTTCCGAGTGACTGTTTTCAGAGCAGGGCATTTGCAGAGGAAATGAACTACTGTTTCCTTTTCCTGCTGGTCCTCACAGCTCCGACAGTGAGTATTGTGAGGTATGCCCAGCTTCGCTGCATGCTCTCCTATTGGCCAGTGTCCGCTACAGGTTGCAACTACCCTGGCTATGTCTTGCCTGAGTCTGCGTATTAGATCAATTGTTCGGTTCTTGTCATAGGTCGGCCAAATCTTCCTAGATATAATACAGTTTGATAAACTGCTCCACCTACGGTTTGCTTTAGTAAGATAAATTGAGAGAATGTTGCCCTTCATAACTCCAAGCGGAATGTTGACTCTTTCCGCAAGTGAGCCATAATGGGCTGAACCTTGCCTGGCCAGCTCGTCAGCCCGTTCATTGCCCTCAATGCCACTGTGACCCGGGACCCAGATAAGAGTGACATTGAGGTCAGTGTTCAGACCCGCAAGCTCATTCCGGCATTGCTGGACTAGTTTGGAGGATGCTGTAGCTGAATTAGTGGCTTTAACAGCCGCTTGACTGTCTGTAATAATAGCTGCATTACAGTTTTGGTTTGGATCTGCTTTTAGTAACTTGCAAGCTTCCCTGATTGCCAGCAATTCAGCTTGAAAGACGCTACGTCAGGTAGCCAAAAGGACCTAGATACATTTAGAGACTCAGAGAAGGTTTCTGCACCAACGCCACACTCCATCTTTGAGCCATCAGTAAGATAGTTGTGTCGAAATCTTTCGTCACGACGTTATCATTCCAATCCTTCCTGGATGGAAATTTAACTTTGAAATCCTTTCTGATACTCATTGTAGGGGTGCATTAGTCAGTGGGAGTCGAAAACATTTCCATTGGAACCAAGTCTGTGATATTGCTATGACCATAGGGCTTGGCAAACCAAGAGTTTGATTCTTTAAGTCTTAAAGCGCTGCAAGATACTAGATATTTAATATGTAAATCAAGTGCTAGAAGGTGCAGAAAAACACTTAAGGCATCAGTCGGGCAGGATCTTATAGCCCCTGTCGTGCCAATGCTAGCTGTTCTTTGAACCTTCCTAAGTCTATCGATGTTATATTTTTTGTTAAGTGCAGGCCACCATACAATCGAACCGTATGTGAGGATCGGTCGTACCACGGCTGTGTACGTCCACATGATCATCTTCGACTGAAGCCCCCACTTTTTACCAAAAGTTTTACAACAGGCATAGAATACTATGCAGGCCTTCTTGACCCTTTCTTCAATGTTCAACTTCCAATTTAATTTGGGGTCGAGAATAACACCAAAATATTTAGCTTTAAAAGAGAGTGAGAGTGTTTGGCCGTTGAGTCGGGGTAGAGTGAAGGGGTGTATCTTAGTCTTGGTAGTAAATAGCATCAGTTCAGTTTTGCTTTGGTTAAATCCTAGTCCACAGCTCGTGGCCCAGTGGCTGACCTTCCTTAAAGCCATTTCCGTGATCTCACTTAACACAGGAGTAAACTTCCCTTACACTAATATCACAAAATCATAGCATATGCCACCGCCTTTACTCCACATCTTTCCAACTTAACAAGAATTTTATTCATGACTAAAAGCCATAGAAGAGAGGACAGAACCCCACCCTGGGGTGTACCTCTACTTACATGTTTGGTCGAGTTTGTATTACCTAACGTAGCTTGAATCCGTCTGTCTCTGAGCATGGATATTATCCATTCCCTTATGTAGTCTTCTACACCAAAATCAATGTGTAAGCGCAAAAGTTTATACTATACTTAATTAGAGACAAATAAATTGTCTATAAAAATAAATATTCACATTTTTTATAGGGTCAATAATAAAGGAGATGCGGGCGGTAGAAAAGTCAACAAATCTGAAAAGCCTGTTATTGTCTTAGTTATTGAATGTTTTCTGACCAATTTACCTGGAAAACACAAAAAACGTTAATACACATTCATTCACTGTTGTTTCATCATGTCGTCACGCTAAGAAATGAGTTATAATTTCTTTTTTTTTCTCTATATCCGAAACTATACGAAAAAGTTGATGTGTACTAAATTAGGCAATTTGTGGAAATATTCACGAAAATCTAAAAGGGGGTACCTTCAACCCCCCTCCTGAGTTTAGCTCGCGGCCCTGGGCTGGGGACTTTGGGAATGTTATACCTGGGGGTAACCCCTACCATATAAAAAAATAATCCAGAGAGCACTGTTTTTTGCATTTATTTTATAATTTTGAGTCTTCGTTGACTGGGCTACATACAACAAACATTTACTTGATTTATTTCCATGTTTGTTTATATTTAAAATACTATCTATTTTAATAAATGTATAAAATAAATACAAACCTTTTCGTCATGATTCGCGAGTGAATCTCGCAAACTGGTCTTAATTTATTTAAATTCCTTATTGAAAACTAGATGTGCTGCCAAAAGGCGGTATTTGTATAAAATTAAATAAATTATTGTAAACTGTTATCAAGCATTCTCAGAAGTCCAATTTATGTGAATTTCGAACATCTTAGCTAATTTATTCTGTATTACGGTTCTGACTAATTAAAATACAAATTATTTTTAAACACTCGTTTGCTCCACTTAGGTTAAATTGATTTTAATCTTTAAAGTTCATGTTGTCATCACGTTTTATTTTAGCATATTGATTTTGTTTAGTAATTAAATTTTTTTTTTTTGAGACATGCATCTGTTACGGTTAAGTTTATAACGGGTCTTCCGTCAACTGATTTTATCTCTTAAGAATAAATAGATACCTTAATATACTCTTTTTTTAATGTAAAAATACTACATTAAACCAAAGATCCCAATTATATTTTATGTCATAAACTGAATCGAATTATTAAACTTCATATTTTTTTTTGTTATTTGCAGGGTGACTGGTGGTTGGCGCGCAGCAAGAAGACCCGACAAGAAGGATACATCCCATCAAATTATGTTGCCAAATTGAAGTCAATAGAAGCTGAACCGTAAGTTCAAAATTTTAGACTACAATAACAAAAAAAAATCGTTATACTACTTAAATTCAAAAACGTACAATCTCCTATACAGTCCGAATATATGAGGTTGTTGTATTTGCTTGCATGCCTAAAAGTATGCCATGTTTAATTAGTGACCTAGTCTCTGTGCTCAGCTATTGTTGTCGGTATAACAGTTCGTTAAGGTTTGAAAATATTGAACAAAAAAAAATAATCGTTACTGATGCAGGTAGACACAAAAGATCTACGTAAAATTTCATAAAAAAGGGTAAATAATTTTATTTGAATCTTTGCCAAATTAAGGAGGAAGACTTCATAAAAGAAGTATAAGTTGGAAGATAAACTGTGTGTAGTTGTTGTTTTTTTGTTGTATTTTGCAACAGCAGTGACCCACTTTACATCAACCACATCATAGATTGAATACTCAAATCAATAAGATTTTCATGATGGAATAAATCTTCTGGTCTTGCAAATGGTTTTAACTGCACAAGTTTATAAAGAGCCAAAAATCTGGCTAAGCGATATTTATGGCATTGAAAATTAATGGTTTGTCATCCACTTGGACAGTTTCAAAATAATCGATCCGATAAAAAAAAGAAGTTTTTATAGGTCAGTGAAATTGCAAGTGATTTAATGGAATGGCGTCCAGTGCAATTGAAATTAAATTGTTGAAATTGAGTGTATACAGGGTGTCCTGTAAATAATGGATAACCTTGGGACCGGCTTTAGCTGGCCCTAAAGACCTTTCAGAAAAAAAAAAAATATTTTCCTTATAGTTTTTAGGTTATGGATTTTTTTTTCAAAAAAAAAAAAAACAAAAAAAAAATAAAAATACATTGTTATTGGTTTTTTATTTTTATAATATTCTTGGAAAATTGTACTAATGGATGGCACACTAAATTTAATAGCTAAAGTTGCAGTTTTCTCATAATATTTTTTTTTTGATTTATTTTTTAATACAAAAATAATAGTTTTTTTATTTTCACAAAAGTCTAACCACCTCTGAAATTGAATAATGTATGAAAACATTAAGTGGCCAGTTAATTTAAAAAGTTGTCTCTTTAATGTCATTTTCAAAATGGTAGAACACATGCTTGTATCTTTATAAAGCCATTCGTAAAATCAGTCATTTATCTAATATAAAAGAGCTATCCACTATGTTCTCAAATGAAAATTAATTAAGGTAAATAGTCAATTATTTGCAAGTTATAAGGGGTTAAGTATGTCGCTTGCTCTAAGTCGACCTCATTTGATTGCCTGATGCGCGTAGAGTTGTAAAAGAATGCAATTACAAGATAAGAGGGGAATATCAGATGTTCTAACGAAATTTGACAGAGGAGTCCCGGGATTTAAAAAAGTGTGTACCCAGGTCACAATTGTTATGAATGTATAATTTAACAGATTAAAATCTTTCAATCCCATGTACTTTTTAATTTAAATTAAACTCTTTAAAAGATCACATTCAGAGATTTTGGTATTTAAAAAAAAAAAATACAACCTTAATTAAAATTGTTACGGTTATTCAACTAAAGGTTGTATAAATTATAATTAGTCTGCAATGCAAAGGGGTTCAATCAAAACGTGACATAGAGAACCGTAATGTATGGACTCTATCAGGGCTAGAGGACCAGTGTTGCCGGAGAAAAATATTAGAAGATGGTACAAAAGCCAAAAAAGGGAAGTATTTTGAAAAAAAATAGTAGTACAGACATTTTCTAGTCTTCAAAAATAAGATAAGAAAAAACAAATCGTGTAATCGGGCACTAAAATAAATACCGAACTGACAAAACAAGAAAGAGGGAAATTCCCTTTAAGAGGACAGATTTGAAGATAAAAGTGCTGCCAAATTTGCATTAAATTTAAAGTGAATTAAATTTGTTTAGGTTGATATTGAACTTTGCTGCAAGTGTAAGATATTTTAGAAACAAAAATAGGAGTACCTAAGAATGTGAAAGGAGGAGTGCAGAGGTGTTAAAAGTAGTACAATTACAAGGAGTACTTTCGGCAACACTGTAGAGGACAATTTAAAAATTGGGACCAGTGGTTCCTATAGGTCTTTGTATATGAAGAAAATAGTACATATGAGGTTGCAACGAGCAATTAATTTTTGATTTGGTGGTTTGAAAATAAAATGGGACATCGCGATGCATTGGTCCAAACAGCATGTCACTTTAAAACTGAGGCTGTGAGTGCAAAAGTGGCGTAACCCACTTTTTGTAATTGGATTTAAATCGACTAAAACAAGCACATAAGCCATGAAAATAGTAATGTTAGATTTTTTTTTGGAAAGATTAAATATTCAAGAATCTAAAACTATGTTTAAAATAATTTATCTCTCTAATAAAAAAATATCAGAGGAAAAATAAGCCAATTTTTCAAAATAGGGTTACGCCACTTCTGCACTCACATCCTCAATTGGTAGTTGTTGTTCTAGGTCAACTCATAAGCTTTTGTTGCTATTTAATGTTTTTTTTCGTTCATATGACCAATTCAGTGCCATTTATAGGTATGTACGTGTACGTCTTCACACCATAGGATGACGATGTGCGTATGTTTATATAAACTTATCTAATAGAGATTATCAATAAGAGACATTAAGTATTAAGGTAGTGTCTAGACAAACAATTTGAGCATGGGTTAGTAAAATGTGCTGATGGCATAGAGTTGCCATACTTTAAAAGTAATTTTGGGTTTGTTTGGGTTTAAACAGGGTGATTCACCTAAGTTGCGACAAAAAGCTTAAGCTTGTAAATTTAGTCGAGACAAGAAAAAAATCTTTTAGTTGGGGAGGGTATATTCCTACTTTTTAAGGCGGGAGGGGCAATTTTCTAAAAAAATTACTTAAAATAGCAAACAAATAATAAAAAAACAACGGCAACACTGACAATGGCCTAAAATACTTTTTAGCAAAGTCAGAAATCCCTTCCTTTATTTCTTATCACACCAAAAATTTGAAAAAAAAAAAAAATGTTCAAACTATTTGTATCAAAATTTTACGTTTTAAACACTTTTTTGTTTTGAAAATTCAATGCTCTTATCAATTTTTAGCCAAACACTGAAAACCGTATGGTTAAAGGGCTTTTGCTTTTAGTGCACAAGAGACATTCCTGATGGGGTACCGAAACACGTCCAACAAGTTTTTACTAGGGAGGGCCTCACGAGCGTTTTAAAAGTTTCCCTCGTCTAAATTTTTGGTACATATATATTGGCTTGCTAATTATCTAACAAGTTTTTCTCATCTAGATTTACCCTACTGAAAACTTACTGGGGCCTTGCCCAAATTAGACAGAAACTTGGCATTTTTCCAGCCGGCCTGCTATTGAACCAAAAATAATGAAGATTAAGAATTTTAAATATTAAAATTGCTTCTTTTTTCAGGTGGAGTGAATGAATGTAATTCAACTAAAGAACAAGTGACCTCAACTCCAGAAATTAATGCATTTTGCCTAGATATAACATTTAACTCTTCAGTTGGTCGATATTTACAAACTCTTACAAAAATCACAGCAAAAAGATACGGGTATTTATTTGCTAGGTGTTCGAATTTATATGATATTTAACTTTAATTTAACGGCCGGTAAACATCGACCCAAATGTGTGTCTTAGAAGAATATGACAGTCTAACCGAAGAGCTCACTGTCATTCGGACGAAGCACATTAATTTCTGGAGTTGAAGTAACTTGTGGAATTTAATCTTTAGAATAGCTCGCTGAATAAAATTCATGTGGCTCAATAATGGTTTTCTCTTCTAAAAACTTTGAATTCAGTAGTTTTTGACTTACCAATGCTAGTTTAAATGAAATATGACTATTTGAGTCCAATAAAATATGGTTCTAATGACCAAATTCCCACTCATAGGATTGACACTTCTTTAAGCAATAAAAGATACAAAAGACTCAGTTTCACAGTGCACACTTGCTTGAATAAGTTGCACTTAAGTCCCAACTGTTGAAAATTGTAGCTTCTTAAATTCTGAAAAAAAGACACTTATTCGGCCAGAACAAATAAAAATAAAAATAAATCGGGTGGCACAACGGCTCATGAAGAACCAGGGCCTAGTGACTAACAACTCGCAACCAATCCTGTGTGCGCCTTTCGACAGGAATTTTATGCCGAATCCGAACGGCTGGACGAGAAGCACTTATTCGTGACAAGTGATACTCTTGGAGGATTTGTCAATTCCTCGCAAGAGGCAGTAGCCCTGAAAAAAAACTTTTTAGTTTTTAGGTGGACGAGGCTGGGAAGCGATCCCAGACCTCCAGCGTGACAGTCGAACGCACTAACCATTACGCTACGGGCTACTACTTCGGCCAGAACAATGGATACAAAAAAAAAAAAAAACGAGGAAACGTGTTTTCATGTGTTATTTTCCACAAAGCTGCCTTTGTGCGCATTTTCCTCAATAGCAATTGCTCTCACAGAATCAAATTTAAATTTTTGTTATGTAGACTTTTTTAATCTAGAATTCGAAAACTTAATTAACCTGACCATTCGAAATCTTGGAAGAGGCGAAAATAAAATTACGTATACCTTTATCGTTGTTCCGTACTGTAAAATAAATTTGTTGCGTGTGAAAACTTGAGTCAAACACATGTTCCTACCTCCTATTGCAGAATGCATACTGAACAACCATTTCGCCGTTGCTTGAAAAAAAGAACATCGAACTTGTATCGAACCGAAGAAATCACATCCACGATTTTAGCAAACACCGACTTGACAGCTAACAAGAGTTCATTGACTTTTGAAGGCCGTATATCTATAAGATTCATGAGCTGAGCATTACCACCAGATTATTAATTTTACCATTTTTGTCATACCTCGCTTTTGTTTTTTGTGTTTTTTTTTGTTTGTTTGTTTGGATAACATCCTCGAATTGAAGCTTCAAGTTGTTCAAAAAAAGAAATTTAAATAATTTTGCAATTGTTGCCGCTTCCGAATGTTCAACATATTGGTATATGAGCTCAAAGTTCCAATATAAGATTTTTGTTGATTTACCCAATCAACATGTCACCGAACTGTCCAAATGACTAAAATATTCAAATGAAGGAGGCTATAAGGAGTGCTCTGCGATCAAACAACATCACGACTGACATGATGGACAGTAGAAATTGAACCTTCAGGGTTGCTCCATTGGTTTACCCTTTTAATGTCATTAGCCCGTTGGGTCTATTTATTGATTCATTCCAAGCAACGACGAGGTTGATATTAATCGGAATTTCGAATACTGTTTTCCTTATAATTAGCCTTTAGCTGCTTTGTCTGTTCTAACATTGTATCGGGACTTTTTTTTTTTGTTAAATGCCTATTGGAGGGGTTGATAATAATAACGCACTTTTAGAGGACACAAAATAGCCAAGCCAGATAGCCATAAAGCCGATAAAGCTGAGTATAGTAGTGTGGGAGCTGTTGAAAGTCCAATGTGCGGATAATAAGGAAGGTGTGGCTAAGTAAAAAGGTGGTGTTGATGTGCTTTGCTAGTCTCACTGGCGACCTCAAGGCAGCAGAAAATTTAATACAAAAAATTTCAAACAAACATAGGTAAATAGGAAGGAAGTATAATATTGCGCTTGCCGCACCGAGCACAAACGTTTCCAATGGGGCATCTGGAGAGCATCTTAATTAGGTGTTTTCTGTTTAGCTCGTTGTTTTTATTGCCAATTGAGTGGTAATTCGGACGTGCGTTCGGAAGTAGGTATACAAGTTGGTTAAATATAGTTTATTCTGATCATAAGAAGCAATAAAAGCACTGTCATGCCAATAGAAGAGTAAAAGGGGAGGCTAATTGTTGTGATGATTTTCGATATAGATAGTCATTAACTCGCATTCTGACTAACTAAACTGATTAACTATGCTGGACATTGTTTTGCACATCGATTGGTAGAGCTTATTGTCGAAGGTCAAAGATTCTTGATAACGCAATGTGTTGTGCAGTTTTGTTTTGATTTTATGTGTTACATTATCAGAAGTTCGGTGTAAAACGGAACTTGGTAGTTAAAGTGATTAAACCTTAGGGTTTAATGGCATTTTCATGATCTTAACCTTCTTACTATACGGTGTCTAAGGGCAGTTACACGTTATGTATGATACGATTTGAATTTCTATGATAAAAGATAACGGAAAATTTTTCTAGTTCTAGGTATGCATGGTCGAGGTTAATTTTGTATGTTTGTACTGATGACAGGGTTTGTTTTTTTTTTCTGTGTATGGGGCCAGTAGGTATGGTGTATTGTTGTGTTTAGAAATTTGTTTGACATTGGAATTAATTTTTAAAAACAAAATTGATATTCTTTAAGCAAACTGAACTTCCTGAAAAAAATATAGACATCGATAAATCGTTGGCAAGGATTGATTGTGAAGATCATTAACCCTTTTAAAATCTTTTAACATCAACAAAATAGTATGTTGCTTAAAATCGGCTAATCAAGTGTATTGTAATGAACCCTTGATTTAGACCATCTTCCCAGACTCAACGTTTAATTAAGTTGGCGCCCGTTAATTCTACTGCGTAGAAAAAAAACAAAATCTCAGACATAAAAAACTCTTTTCTTTATTGTTCTAAGGCTTTGTAAAATTTGTTAACACAAATTTATTTCGAAAGATTGCTGCTTACTGGAATAATCTAGTAAATATTATTATTTTTAAACACCATTATAAAAATTCGAAAATTCAAATTCACAACGAGACATACAAAAATCGTTTAGTATTTTATGACGGCAATAAAACCTACAAATCGTTGCGATAATTTACGAATATTTTCGCAAATAGTTTTTTTTTTTGTTTATTATTGTTTATGGTGAATAAAGTTGGCACAAATCGTTAGTTATCGTAGTTCGTTAGTTTGAACAAAATTCAAATAATCAAAATATATTAAATCGAATTAAGTTTTCTTTTTTATACGCCTGGTAATTTCAGGTTTGTTTAAACTGCTATTTAACATTAAAAGAAGCGATGAAGCAAGCTTGTTAATTAACTGTGTTTAATGGTTTTAAGGGTAGCAAAAACCCCTTTAGTGTGTGCTTAATATAAAACAAAAATTAATAGGCCACACAGTGGCTTATTTATGCACAACCCGCGCAGAAAAACAATCTAGTTTTGGCAAGGGTCTAACAAGGGTTAGCAAAGGCTAGAACAAGGACCTTGGTGATTATGGACAGTTTTTATCCTCACCAGGCAAAAAAAAAAGTTGACTTATATGGGACTTGATCCCGCTATCTTCTGCTTGTCAGTCAAATGCGCTAACTCTCTATACAAAAATCCAATGTCAATAGTGATTAAGTTTCATACTCTAATGTTTCATACAATAATTGCATTACAAATGCACACAGAATAGAACAGTATTTTATTATTAAATTCTTATTTTTGGTGTACTAGAGACATTCCTGTTTCCTCATGGGGTGCCGAAACATATCCATCAAGTTTTTACTAGGGAGGGCCTTACGAGTGTTTGAAAAGTTTCCATTCACTAAATTGTTGGTACTGAAATCCTGCTTGTTAAGTATCTGACAAGTTTTCCTCATCTAGATTTTCCCCTTCTGAAAATTACTACGGCCTTGCCCAAACTATACAGGAATTTGGAATTTTCCAGACGGGAAGTGCTGGCAAAAATCATGTTTTTGGCGGATTAAAAATACAATACTTTTACTTCTACTGCAGATAAGGAATTTTTTGGTGCTCTAGCAATCGAAAGAAAAACTATTTCAGTTGAATCAATAACATTGTTTGTAAAGTCATTCAAAGTAAAATAAATTTTAAGGTTAAAAAAAGCTTTTCGAAAATGTTTTTTTTTTATATTTGTTTAATTCTTCATGTTTATGTATATGTTTGTAAGGATATAAATCTATTCATTATTTTTATTAATAATTATTAGAATGGTATATTTTAAAACTATTTATATTTATGTTTTTGGAAACACTATTTTCGACTTTTTAATTGAGATAAGGCATTAACACAAACTCAACAGCAAATTAACAACTATTATATTTATGTACTTTAATCCAAAAATTCAGCTGCGTTAACTTGATGAGGCTCTGATCCAGAGAGTTAATTTCAAAAATTCAGTAAATTTTTTGCCTTTTTTTTCTTACAATTTATATTGGCTTTTAAAGTAGTTTTTTTTTAAGATTTGATTGCAGTCTTTTTCTTGTCGTTTAATATATTTGTTCATTTTTGAACAAAATTAACACCTTTTTTTCAAATTATCTAAATTGCTATACAGGGTGTCACTTAATTCGTCAATTGTATTTATTGTTCTACAGGAAGGGCTTATCCCCAATTTGGATATCAGTTATCGGGGATTAGTGGGCTGAAGCACCATCAAGTTACAAATAAGATAAATCTAGTTGAACCTATGAAATGCCCTCCAATAGTTCTGATAAATCATTTTCCAACAACTGCAGATAGTTTGTAGAATTCGACTTAAGTGGCTACTAAAACTAGCATGTATTCAAACCAAGGAATGTCAATAAAGTGCATCCGCTTTAACTGTTTTAGTAAAAAAAAAAAATACTTAAAGAATGATGAATGATAAGACCACACAAATAATTTGTATTCATAGCTTTTCGAGCTAAGAGCTACAAAAAAAAACATTTTTTTTTTTTAAATTATACCTGCCGCTGGTTTCCCAAATTATCATAAAATCTATGGGCTTTTCGCAGAATTGGTTACTGATTTTTATTTTAAGTATTATTACATACAATAAAAAAAAATATTAAAACATTATGTTGATTACTCATTTTCTAGAAAAAATTAACCCCAAAGTCAAAAAATTAGCATGGGCAGGAATAATGGAACAGCCTAAAAACTGAATATCTTACGACTGAGAAAAGATATTAAATTTATTTAAACGCAGTTACAAAGGCTAGTATTTCAGCTAAAAACCTAAACAAAGTTTCTATCATTAGTACTAACAGCGCAATTACCGTCAACATGGTTCAGGGTACATCAAAGTAAGACTTTTCTTAAATCCCCGATAAATGATATCAAAATTGGAGATAGGCCCTTACTGTAGAATTATTTTTTCCTTAGAATATACCCAAGAATTATGCCCTAAAATGCTATTGATGAATTAGGGGACACCCTGTATATATTAACAGATATTCTTTAATATTCTTTAATTGGACACAACTTGGAGACAAAAAGCCAAAGAAAAAATTGCTAAGTGTAGGTATTGAAATGTCAAGCTATTGCTACATTCTATAGCTCAAAAAGCATCAACCTTATAATATAATTCTATTCATTAACATCTACGGTTATAAATCAGCTTAGTTACATTACAACCACATATCAGTCAAAACTTATTAGTCACTGGAAATTCCCATTAACCCGACTAATTTCCGAATATGGAAAATTGATTTGCATAAAATAACTTACACAATTTATTATTGTCACCATTGATGCCTTACCTATTTAAATCGACTTGAAAAATGCATCACAATAGAAAAAACCGACCTTGTTCGCACGCTTAGTTATCGCCTAAAACAATTAACTGCAAAAATTAGTACAACAAAATACAATTTTTATCTCAATGTTACCTATACTGAAGTTAAAGTACATAATGTACCTACAAAAAAATAATTAAATCATCAATCATTTATTATTATTATTATTCTTTTTTTTTTTTTTTTTTTTTTTGTGTGTTGTCAAGTAAATTAACTTATCTCATAATTTTTCAAAGAAACTTATTAAGTTATTTGAAAAACAAAACAAAAAATGAACTTCGTAGAGAAATTGAACATTTGCACGTATTTTCAGTTTACTGTTCGAAAGACTTTACCGGCAACAGTGACCGACGTGATTATAAGTAACATGTGAACTACACTCGCGAGCAAAAAAACGGAATCACTCAAGTTTGCTTTCTAAAAACAACAATCGCGATGGATACAATGGGGAATATTCATAGTCATTTTAGACCTGGGTCTAAGTTAAACATAGCTTTAGTTGAATTTTCGGACATTGATTCTATTTTTTTAAGGTTATCATTTCAAAATATTTGAAGCTATTTGTGTAGTATACCAAGATAATTATCTTATAAAAATATAAAAACAACAACTTGCAATTAAAATCGGTCTGTATTCATTGAGCCAAAATTGTCTTAAACTGTAGTTTAGTTAAACCTGGGTCTATCTGCGACTATGAATATGCCCCAATATCTTTAATTAATTGTTGATAGGCTAGTTTTAAAGCTTGAACTTAAAACTTTAAATTAAGGGTAAAATCATAAAAATCCATTGGTTAGTTGTGCTATCCGCCATAATAACAAAAATAACAAATTATACTTGTTAAATTTGGCAAGACTTTGAAACATTGATACCCAATAAATCCGCCCATAGTTGGTCTTTGGTTTTGAGTGATGTGCTATTAAACGAGAATTGCATCACATCTTGAAACATTTGGCCTCCTTATCATAGAATAAAATGGATACCACGCCTGTAGAAGTAAGTCAAGTTGACACACTACTGGAACAAGACATAAGCCAATGTACTGTGGCTCGTCAGCTCGGTCTAAGCCAATCTTGCATACCAAAGATCTACGGAAGGTTCAGACAAATTTGTAAAGGTTTAGTGTAAATGCTAGGATCTGTGTGCCACCGGATGTTATGACTGATTCATCGGGATGGGGTTTTCCGAAATCGTGCTTTTATAAGCGTTGACGTCCTTATTGGAAGAAGAATCTTAAGTTAATGGACAGTTAGGAGACGATTTAAGGAAGCAGACCTTACCTCAAAATGTCCCGCCACAGGACCAAAATTAACTCCAACTCATCGACAAGTTCAAGTACGATTTTCACTATGCTCTAGAATCGGGAAGTTGAGCAATGTAGGCGATTACGTCGCCTACACTCATTCTGCACTCATTCGAGTTGGAGACAAACTCTGCACTCATCCGAGAACGTAAATCGCCTACATTGTTCAACTTCTGGATTGTAATGCATAGTGAGAATTGTACTCGAACTTGTCGATGAGTTGCAGTTAATTTTGGTCCCGTGGCGGGAAATTTTGGGGTAAGGTCTGCTTCCTTTAGCCGTCTCCTAACTGTCCATTAGCTTACGAGTCTTTATCGTACCTATCTCTGCTATTGTTGGACGTCAACGCTAGCCGAAGCACGATTTCGGAGAAACGCCATCACGATGAATCAGTTATAACATCTGGTAGCCCATAGATCCGGTCTCTACACTAACCTACGAGTTTTTCTAAACCTTCCGTAGATCTTTGATATGCAAGATTGGCTTATACCGAGCTGACGAGACACAGTAAATTGGTTTATCGTGTTGCAGTAGTGTGACTTACTTCAAGAGGCGTGGTTTCTATTATTTTCTAAGATTAGGACGCCTAATAAGTCAAGATATGTTGAAATTCCCTTTTAACAGCACAATCAACACCAAAGACCAACTACGGGAGCATTTATTGCGTATGAATGTATCAAACTCTTGCCTAATTTAAACAAGTATAATTTGTTATTTTTGTTATTATAGCTGATAGCGCGAAAAATATCCAATGGATTTTTATGATTTTACCCTTAATTAGATGTTTTAAATTCAAGCTTCAAAACGAGATCATTAACAATTAATTATAGATATTGTATCCATCGCGATTGTTGTTTTTAGAAAGCAAACTTGAGTGATTCCATTTTTTTGCTCGCGAGTGTATATCATTCGGAAACACATTTTTTCTTCATATCTTATTAATAATGATATCTTATTAATAATGACGATTATTTCTTAATTCAGGAAAACGAGATAGCATTGGTCTTACTTTCAAATCACATGAGCCCACAAAATTTTGGATTCTCTTGCTCATGCATATTGACAGTGAGACCTCTGAGATCTCATTTTCCTGAACTAGCCACTTTTCGTTGGGGTACCAGAAGAAAACATTTTCATACTTTTTCGAACATCAAATCCTTGCAGGGTTGCCGCTGTCTTCTTTTTAAGTTGTCCAATATAATTATACGTATCAGTATTTTTGATGTCATCAAAAAAAAAAGCATTAAAAAGATTTAACTTTTTTCACCAAAAATGTGTTCTACATAATGAGTTTTCCAATAAGAGATTTCATTTTGAATAGCTTGCTATTTGGGCAGCTGTCTCTTTTAAAGCTGTCATCTCTTGACATTTGACAAGTAAAAACTACGCCATTACTAAAAGTGGAACGATTACACGCTTTAACAACGCATTGAAATTGTTAAAATTCTCTACAAAAATGGTGATCATTTTGCAGTCACAGTTCGCAAAACTGGAGCACTTTTGCGTCTTCGTGAAGCATCTTCTCGGCCGGCAATAGTGAAACTGGTGGACAAATTTGACCTGTTAGTGATGTGAAGAATCGAAACCGTGTGCGTCGCTGAAGAACAACTGAAAATATTGCTGGTGTAGCCCTCTTACAAAATTAATAAATTGGGTGGCGCAACGGCTCGTGAAGAACCAGAGCCTAGTGACTAACAACTCGCAACCATTCCTGTGTGCGTGTATCGAAAGGAATGGAAGGGACCTACAATTTTATGCTGAATCCGAACGGACAGACGAGAAGCACCTATCATGACAAGTGATACTCTTGGAGGATTTGTCAATTCCTCGCAAGAGACAGTAGCCCTGAAAACAAATTTTTTTTGTTTTTAGGTGGACGAGGCTGGGAAGTGAACGCAGACCTCCAGCGTGACAGTCCAACGCACTAACCATTACGCTACGGGCTACTACAGCCCTGCTACTGTACGTACGACGTTTATTTACAACAAGGCGGCGCGTGCAGTTACGTGCTACACAATCAACGAAACAATCGCAATTTTGCAAGAATATTTTCCTGACCGTGTTATTTCTCGAAGAGGTGATCACAATTTGCCAACAAGATCTTCTGATTTAACACCTTAAGACTTTTTTCTTTGAAGCCACGTGGAAGATAAGGTCTATGCCAATGCTCCACAATCGGTTCAAGACCTTAAAGATAGAATTCGTGAAGTGATCGAGGGCATACAACCGCAAACGTGCGAATTGGTCATGGAAAATTTCATGAAAGGATATGGTGCTGCAACCGCAGCTGATATCGTTTTCCATTATTAATGGCAATGAAATGAACATCCATTGATTTCTCTTAAAAAATACTCGTTTTTTTTATATCAAAAGGAAACCTCTTATTGGAAAGACCTTATAAATTTCTTCATTACAAAACACTGAACTCGTTGCATTTTTCGTTTTCAAGATATCGCTGTTTAGTTATATTCCAAAAAAAAAGTTTTTTGTTGTTGCTACTTTTGAGGTTTTCTATCAAAATTGAAAGCAGGAGGTCTATTTTCACTCATTTAGGAGGTATTAGCATGTTTTTATAGTTGATATTTACGATGAAACCTGCATTTGAATAGATTTGATCAAGTGACTTCGGTAGAACGATTGCTTGTGCAACGACTTCTAACTACAGTCACAGCTTGTGGTCTGATGTTCTAGCACTCATATTTAACAACATTATAGATTCGACCTATATTACTTCTCTTTCGCTTTGAAATTCTATTGAATATCTAGTACGCAGATTACACACACAAAAAGTTATAAATATCTCACAGAAAATCGTCAAGTATTAGTGAACTTATTGGAATCATTCCGTACTGTCAAAATAAGAATCATCATCATAGCCATCGATTTAACTGAATCACAAAAATACCAAATGTGCCAAAGCCAAAACCAAAGACAGAGCCAACCTCAACAACACCGTCACTCACAGTCACCACATCACCATCTCTGCAAACACCTGATTTGAAATTGAACAAGTGCACGGATTTGGCTTCTTCTACTTTTTCCTTGTAATCTTTGGTTTGGTATCTTGTTCCGTGAGTCCATCCATGGAACCACCACCAGAACTATGGCTATCGACTCAGTCAGCAAAGATCAACAGTATAACAACACGTCCATAAGGGATCCCGTCATTGTCCGTCAGCGGAATTTATATCATTCGACGACTATCATTTCTTAAGCTAATGTGATGTGGTCTGAGAAGTATGAACTCTAAAAAGTTGCTGTTGTGTGTGCCCAATTGAGAGAAGACCATGGCAGCAGCGCCAATGTCAGAGTCTGTCCAAGAACACATATAGAATCCATTATTTGGTTGTTTCCTTCGTCGTCGTATACCTCCATATAACCGCGATCTACCATGGCGATGTGGAAGAAGAGGAAGGAATGTGGTGGTTGGTGGTGGACTGGGCACTGCGCCTCTGTGGTTTTGCGATAAAAATTCAACGGAACGCGCAAACTTTGTAATTGGCTCCAAGAACATATTCAGTAAATCCTCAAGCACATCAGAAGTGACTTCTTTCTTTGCCTTTGGTGTCCACACTATATATACTGCCTGACTTTGTTGTTGTTTTGGTTTATGTGTGTGGCTATTTTAGCCCACAGCTGGTGTGTGTCTTTGGCCTTTCTTCGTTGGTTTTATTTTGTCGACGATATGGTAGGTTGGAAAATCTTCAAAATATGTTAGCGGGAATTTGAGACTTTGGTATTATAATGTATAATTGGGTTAAACGACTTTGGGGTGTACAGTGTACACATTGTCCTTTTGTTTTCATAATATTGGTAGTCTCAGATATAAGGAAAGATGTTTGATGTGTGTAATAACCATGCTTAAATTTATGGAATTGATTTCACTATTAAAAGCCATAAAATGGCTTGTGAAAAATATTTTGTCTAAGGAACGAATTTTAAAGAAAGTAACTAAATTACTCTGTAAATAGGCTATGAAATATACTCGAATATAAAAGGAAGAAAAGAACAATATTGCGTTCAACAGAATTATTGAATATGTGCGCGTGCGGTATATAAGTTTATTTATAAAGAAAAAATAGTTATTTCAGCTCCCGTGTTTAGGGAAACTACACCATGGTATACGAATTTTCCGAACTCAAACTAAAGGCAATTGCTTTCTGCTCCATTTGATTCCCGAATATTCTTATTGCTGAATTAACTATTTTTTCTTTATAAACACGAGAGAAAAATTCACCCAAATTCACATACCTATGCATTTCTGAGACATTGGTCACATTGGTCACTTTTCAATTTGTTTGGTACAACACGAAAACTAAACCGAATTTGCGAATTTATCTAAAATGACTTTTTATTGGAAATCAGATTTTCTATCTAAATGTATGTTTTGAAAAAATTTCTAAAAAAAATTAAGCAGTAAGAAAAACCGACTTAAAATACTCACTCATTTTTTTTTACAAGATTGCTCATAACTTTTTTGTGTAAAGACAAGTGCAGGGCATATTCAAATGAAAAAAATAAGCTCAGGTTTGTAATACAGGGTGTCCCTTAATTCGTCAAGAGAATTCAAGGGTATGATTCTGGGGTATATTCTAAGAAAGAAATTGCTTTACAGTTGGGGCCTATCTCCAATTTTGATATCATTTATCGGGAATTTAAGAAATGTCTTATTTTGGGGTACCCTGATCCATGTTACCGCTAATTGCGCCGTAAGTACTTTATTAGGCCTTTATTTTTAGAAGGAATACCAGCCTTTGTAATTGCGTTTAAATAAATTTGAGATACCTTGTCTCAGTCTTAAGATATCCAGTTTTTAGCCTGTTTCATTTTTCTTGCCCATGCTAATTTTTTGACTTTGGGGTCAATTTTCTCCAAAAAATGCGTAATCAACATGATGTTTTAAAAATTTTTTTGAATGAACGTAACAATACTAAAAATAAAAGTCGGAAACAAGTTTGCCGAAAAACCCATAGATTTTATGATAATATAATAATATAATATAATATAAATAAAAAATGATATGTGTGGTTATCGATATAATTTGTTATTTATGTGTGAACTAAAACAGTTATACCAGGTGTTCAAATGAGTCCTCTTTGATTTTGTATGCATGCTAGAGCCCGTTTTTGTATTTCAATGATATTGATATTAATGATCCTTGCTACTGCCTCATTTCTGCGGAGGCTTTGAGCATGCGCTCTTCTAATTCACTTTAAGTTGCTGTTTTTGTAAAATAAATGATTTATTCCGTTCTTCCCCATTGAAGAACATCCAATATTGTAGGTGCAGATGATCTAGAAGGCCATTGAACTCTTCATCTTGGCACTTTTAAACCTCTCGAGCAAAGTGGGCGGAAGCACTATCAAGTTATGAATAAGATAAGCTAGTTGAATCAATAGTTCTGATAAATCATTTTGCAAACAACTGCATATAGTTTGTAGAATTCAACTTAAGTGGATACTAAAATTAGCATTTTTTCTAATTAAGGAATGTCAAAGTGCACCCGTTATAACTGTTTTAGTAAAAAACATACTAAAAAAATTATCTAAAACCACACAAATGATTTTTATTCATAGCTTTTCGAGCTTAAAGGTAAAAAACCATTTTTTTTTTTTTTAGTTTTACCTGCCGCTGTTTTTCAAAATTGTCATAAAATCTATGAGTTTTTCGGCAAACTTAGTGTTGAATTTTATTTTTATTATTAAAACATCATGTTTTTTGGAGAAAATTGACCCCAAAGTCAAAAAATTAGCATGGGCAGGAAAAATGGAACAGGCTAAAAACTGAATATCTCAAGACATAGAAAAGATGTCAAATTTATTTAAACGCAATTACAAATAAACGAAGTTTCTGTCGTAAGTACTTACGGCGCAATTACCGATAACATGGATCAGGGTACCCCAAAGAAAGACTTTTCTTAAATTCCCGATAAATGATATCAAAATTGCAGATAGGCCCTTAATGTAGAACAATTTTTTTTCTAAGAATATACCCCAGAATCATACCCTAAAATACTCTTGACGAATTAAGGGACACCCTGTATAATGGATTAAAAAGTTTTTTTTTTTTTGATAAAAACTGGTGGAAATACATATCCATCAAAAAATCATTTTTTTTTACATTTGCTCTTAAGCCCCAAAATTTTTAAAAAAGGGTTAATTAATATTTTTTTAATTTTAGTTTTTAAAGCATACAAAAATGTTTTAAACTGCCAAAAACATGTTTGAACATTTTCTTTATGATGTAGTTACTGGAATCTTAAAAAAATATTTAATTTTTGAAGTCAAAGTTTTTGTGCTTTATATTTAAATATTTTGTATGCAAAAAAATCATCAACCCATTCTTATAACATTTTTATATTTTGGCTTACGAGCAAAAAATCAAAAATAATACAAATTATATTTATTTTTGCATAGGTTGATTTCCCGCACAGAATAACAACCTTGTTTTCGACAAGGCACTAATTAGTTTTTGAAAGATTCTGACAAGGGGATAGCAAGGGTTCATAAAGGCCCTTTTTAGTCAAACATAAACAGTTGACTTATGGGACTTGGTCATGCGATGTTCTGCTTATCAGTCCAATGTACTACCAACTAGCTATACAAAAAATCAATGTCGAAAATGAATGTTTCATACCCCAATGCACGACAAATACATATACAGAATAGAACAGGTATATTTATGTACTTGATTTTTACGTAGAACAACTTCGAACAGGTTTTCTGTTCCAACTTGTCTGAAGTCTCTCAAAAACCTGTGCTGTTCTGATATGAAAAAGAAGACAAAGGAAAGAGAGAAAAAAAGAGTCGTATTTTACTGAAATTGCATGGTGCTTAAAAAAATTTGTATTTTTGGTGTACAGGAGACATTTTTGATAAGGAACCGAAACATGTCCGACAAGTTTTTACTAGGGAAGTGTTTTACGAGTGTTTGAAAAGTTTTCCTTGTCTAAATTGTTGGTACTGAAATCCAGCAAGGGCTTGCTAATTATCTGACAAGTTTTCCTAGATTTTCTAGATTTTCCCTACTGAAAACATACAAGGGCCTTGCCCAAACTAGACAGAAACTTGGAATCTTTTCAGTCGGGTTCCGACACCGGGATCTAAGCGTCTCATATGGAATATTCACAAAAAAGTG
The DNA here is from genome assembly GCA_949320155.1 of Melangyna quadrimaculata. Lineage (NCBI taxonomy): Eukaryota > Metazoa > Arthropoda > Insecta > Diptera > Syrphidae > Melangyna > Melangyna quadrimaculata. Next base: position 42,104,281 of record OX439485.1, on the reverse strand, counting down.
TACCATCCAAGGTCAGTAGTTGGCCAAAAAAGGTCAAGTAGTTTTTGTAATTGGCCAGCCATAGGTTTTTTTTTTTTTTTGATAAATACTTTAAGTGTGTTTCAAGATCACAGTATAAGACTTTTAGCACTCCATATAAAAACAAAAAAGGATTTCACATGTGATTCGATACCACGACCTTCCCTTTACTAGTCGAATACGTAATCTTGCCAATGAGGTTTCATTCAGGTTCTCTTATATTTCATACCATAAAATTGTGCTAGTAAAATTCTTATTGTAAAAGACATATTTCTAATGGGATACTGAAACATCTCCAACAAACGTTTAGAAACATATTTAAGGAATTAAAAAAAAAAAAAAAAAAAAAAAAAAAAAAACACCATCTGAAATGTTAATTGTTCAATAAACAATTTTTTAAAGTTGTGCTAAAAGTGTTATACTGTGACATTGAAACAAACTTTTAAAATTCATAAAAAAAAACCTACTGCTGGCCAATTAATGAAACTAGCTGACATTTTATGAGAATTCGGTGGCCTTTCAAATGGTATACTTTTTTGTGTGAATATACAATAAATGAGGTAAAAAATGTGTGGTTGCCCAATATCAGTATTAACAAGTTGACCTTTTGTGAGGATTTAATAACCTCTTAGATGGTATCTTTACTTTTTGAAAATTCCATTTATGAGGTGATAAAAGTCATTTACGGTATTGAAAAATCAAAATAAAATAAAAATGCCTATATAAAAAAATCTATGGCTGACCAATTACTTAAACCAGTTCACCTATCATGAAAATTAAGTAACCTTTCAGATGGTATCTTTTTTTTGAAATTCCATAACTAGTCCGTAGCGTAATGGTTAGTGCGTTCGACTGTCACGCTGGAGGTCTGGGATCGCTTCCCAGCCTCGTCCACCTAAAAACAAAAAAGTTTTTTTTCAGGGCTACAGCCTCTTGCGAGCAATTGACAAATCAATCCTCCAAGAGTATATCTTGTCACGAATAAGTGCTTCTCGTCTAGCCGTTCGGATTCGGCATAAAATTGTAGGTCCCTTCCATTCCTGTCGAAAGGCGCACACAGGAATGGTTGCGAGTTGTTAGTCACTAGGCCCTGGTTCTTCATGAGCCGTTGTGCCACCCGGTTTATTTTTTTTTTATAAATGAGGGCATACAAATCTTATACGACCTTAAATGCAAATGTCAAAAATAGTCGGACAACTACACATTTTTTTAATTTTTTTAAATTTGCGCTAAAAGTGTTATACTGTTACTTTAAATCAAACTTTAAAAAAATCATTAAAAAACCTATGGCTGACCAATTACTAAAACTAGCTGACGTATATAACGATTTAGTTGCGTATATAATCGCACGTGACCTTGAAAAACTTTAACCATTGATTAGAATTCCAATGGCTGACCAATTTCTGAAACTATTTGACATTTTTTTTTTTTAACCCATTACTGGGCTATTAGATTGCGTATATCCCAGAATATCCCATACATGAAGTGCTAAGATCCTGGAGGAAATATCTAAAATGGTGTTGAACAATTAATTAAAATGATTTTAAGTAACTTTTCGAAATTATTTTCGATGCAATAACACCGTTGTTTTTCAGTTCTCCAAAAGGTTATTTATTAAGTTATGTATTTATGTACAATGTAAATAAAATGGAACCATTAATAATGCATTTTAAAAAAAATTATGTCAGACATTTTTATCCAGAGACCGTTATTTATTTAAGTACTTCCATCATAATTCAAACAGTGATTATCTGGTTTTTGTTAAATTGTTTACTTTGTTCTTATTGTTTTTTTCTTTAGACTTAAATAAAATCTGTTTTCTTTTTTTTCATTTAACCAATTATAAATAAAAAGCTTATTTTTTTAATGAAAAACAAAACAGATCTGTGTTAATATAACAACTTTTTATAAGAACCCTTATAGAAGTGACACAAGTGCCCTTATAATTACATCCCTCATTTATTTCAACAACAACACACTGCTAAAAAAAGAAAAGAAAAATTGATGAAGGTCTTCATTCAAATTAAAACAATATCATCAGCAATACAAAAAATAAATCCTTATTCCCAATTAAAACAATATACTTGAGTTAATTAGTGTGTATGATTTTGAACAAACTAATTAAATAAACTTATAAGGAAAAACAAAGATAACACACAAAACTCCTTTTCTCTGGTTAAATGTGTGCAGTTTGTGCAAACTTATGGGGCAGGAAATGTAAACATGATTAACCAAAAATATATAATTTGCTACTACAATTAGTACGCGTATATAATTAAACTATACTTTGTGATGCTGGTTTTTTGATAAGCTTTGCTTGAACTTACAAGGAGAGTTAGGCGAAACAAAATCAAATAATATTCACAAAAGTAAATAATACCCAGATTGCTATTTCTTCTGTAGATACCCGTTCCTATTATGTCTATAGAGGTTGTCATATTTCCGCATTATTTGGAGAATTCACGTTATTTAAACAACAAAAATACCAAGATGACGTACGAAAGTATAGGCACGTACATAAATTGCTATTTCGGGGAAATTTCATAATTGACATGAAATAATTTGCATAGATTGATTGAATTCGGCGAATTTAACCACACAATTGATATTGGTTTTATTTATTGAACTTAAAATGATAATTTCCTGGTTTAAGAGATCGAAATACAAATATGTATCTATTGTATGTACATATTTGATAAGATTTTGTTTATCTTTGGTGAGATTATTCAAAAATATTTAAATTTATGTTAAGCATTTATGGACTTTCAGTTAAGTGAATTTGTTTTATTTTTTAAAACTCCGACATTTAAATTAAAGGCACAACATTTTAAACAGATATATATTATTATATATTTTTCTTTTTGAAAGCAGGTTACTAACATACACCAACATTCAAATTTTGAAATTTGTTAATTTCAAATTGTCATATGGATTATGTACGATGATATAAAAATTAGATAGGCTTAACTTTAGTAAAATGCTGAAAATATAACGATGCAAAAATTATTTAAAATTATCAAAATCCTCTTATAAACCAAAATTAAACACTGTACTTGATCGGCTAAAATTGTGCGACTAAGTAACTGACGATAAATTTAACGCCGCAAAGTATTTTTGGATTTCTATAGAAGGGAAGAAACTATATTTCTTCCCGCCCGCGCACCGTTTTTAGCAGGGATGGTCAGTTAACAACAACAAAACAGTAGTAAAACATTTAAAAATTACCAGACAAAAATAAGAAAAAAGACTAAAACAAAAAAAAAAATAACAAAAAAAAAAAAAATAAAAATTAAGATTTAAAATTAGAAATAAATACAAATACAATTAAAAAAAGACAAAAAAAATGAAATTTAATTTAAAAAAAAAATAAATCGGGTGGCACAACGGCTCATGAAGAACCAGGGCCTAGTGGCTAACAACTCGCAACCATTCCTGTGTGCGCCTTTCGACAGGAATGGAAATGACCTACAATTTTATGCCGAATCCGAACGTCTAGACGAGAAGCACTTTTCGTGACAAGTGATACTCTTGGAGGATTTGTCAATTCCTCGCAAGAGGCAGTAGCCCTGAAAAAAAACTTTTTAGTTTTTAGGTGGACGAGGCTGGGAAGCGATCCCAGACCTCCAGCGTGACAGTCCAACGCACTAACCATTACGCTACGGGCTACTACTTAATTAAAAAAAAAAAAAAATAGAAAACAAATCAAACAAACATAACTCATAAAATTAAAAATAAAATATTGAATTAAAAAAATAAAATAAAATAATAAAACAAAAAAAAATTAAATAAAAAAAAAAAATAAGTAAAATTTAAAAAAATTTAAATAAAAAAAAAAAATCGTGTACGGAGAAAAGAGAAAGAACTCGAATGATCAACAACCAAGGCTAGTAAAAATGCTAGTTGTCTCAAAATAAAATTTATAAATACAAAACCATACATTGGATGGGCCTGATCAGCTGACCTCGGTGACGCAATGCGTAGTGCATAGGCCTCAGAGGTAGCTAGTCTAAGTTCAATTCCATTTGACCGCACTAATTTATAAGTTAAAATTGAACAAAAAGACTAAGCACCACTAAGGGAATCTGATCCTGAGGATTGGTGGTGGCAGCCATGAAATTGCAAAATTCCAAAATTCTGTTTGACCAAAATTCTGTAAATAGCTCACAAATTTTGTGTGCCTATAATTCTGTATTTCATTATTCTGTAAATTAAATATTCTGAATTACAAAATTCTGTATTTTCAGAAATCTGTATTTCAAAATATAACTTTTATTTTTATTTAATTATAAAATGCAACACAAACATCATTTGAAAATTGCTTTTGGCCTACATGCGTAGATGGTGAGTGCGAAATACAAAAAAAAAAAGAGTGGACACTTTTTGTAGTTATCTAGTAGAAAGTTTTCTTTACCTACAGATAGTAGAATTGTTCAAAATGGCACAAATTCATTTCTCTAAAGACTAAATGATATAATTTTAACATATGTACGTATGTATTTTCAAGAAAGTGTCTAAGTTTTAAATTATGCATAACAGATTAACAAGTCTTATTTAAGCCCAATTTAACAGCTTATTTTCAACATTAAAAAAACGGTTTTAGAAAACTGTACATAATTAGCAACAAAATAACTAAAATCATTTATTTCCAAACAATTTCGGGAATATAACGAACTACCTTTTAAACAATATCATCAATCTTGATATATAAGAACTTTTACACCAATTTTAGAAATTAGTTCAATTCGATTCTTATAAAACCGTAGTTGGTTTGAAATCTTTTCTGTATTCTTTATCTAATATTAAATTCTGCATTTCAAAATTTTGTAAATGATAAAAAAATTGCGCACTTTTTTTCATTATCATTATGATTTACAGAACTTTGAAATACGATAGTCGTCAGATAAGTTACGTGATGAGCGCCCAGAATTTTGGAAAACAGAACTTTGGAAACCGAATTTTGGCACATAGAGATTTATGACCCCAACCCAAATAGAAAGCAAAAAAAAAAAAAAAAAACGACTTAAAAATGAAAGAAGATTTAAACTTTAGTAAATTGTTAAGAGATAGTAAGATTTTAAAATCGTTTAAAATTAGCAAGATCTTCTATTTAACTAAGTAACTTACTTAAATGGCTTTAAGAATTTATTAAATCGTTAAAAATTTCGCACCAATGCTTTTTGTTTCTGTGTTTTTTTTTTTGGTTTCCTCAATTTTAATTACTATTGACTAATTTTTAATTAATTCAACGTTCAGAACCTATTTTGGGTATTTTGGTAACAGTTTGAATTGCTTTAACCTAACCTTTAAAAGATCTATTAATACCATTTAAAAGCAATACTTCTGTAACTATTTAAAAGCAATACTTTTGTAACTGTATCAAATTTCTGAAATTTTTTTTTCTCTCATTAAATTCCTTCAAGCTTAAGAAGTCATTAGAATTCCTTGAAACATCTCAAATTTTTTCTGGAACGGGATTCCTAAAATCTTACAAGTCCCACTGAATGAAACTCTGTCTTAATATTACAGTCTGCAAAAAAAGTTTACATTAACACAAGCACCAAAATAAGTCTGTGTAACCCACAGAAATATCTCATGGCAAAAAAAAAAAAAAAAAAAAAAAAATAATCAACAATAACAGCTTTAAAATGATTTCGATTTTACTCCCATGCGTGCACAGTTGCTTGTGGAAGTTCAAGAACTTTTTCGATAATTCTTTCACGCCTTTTCCATGCTGCCGCAGAAGAATCGATACAGTCTTCTCTCCCAAAATAACAACAACTCATCTTCCACCAAAAAAAAAAAAAAAAATGAACACGTCTCCTCTATAAGTATTTATGGCTTTCTCGTTCAACATTTCAGTAGAATTGCAAGTTTCTTAAGTCAGATTATTATTATTCATTGCTAAAGAAATTAATAAATGAAGTACCTTCTGCTGCATGGTACCATCATCAAAAGTTGGTCAAATCAAATAAAAAAAAAATAAAATAACATTTAAAAAATTCAATGGAAAAACACTAAGAATCATACCAACTGCTATGATTCCCATTACTTTCTCTTGATGAAGTTATTTTAAGTATAGAATCGATCGATTAAATAATTTGATTATAAGTCAACAGCGATCGGAAATTAAAACGAAAAATGAATACAAATAGCAATATATTAGATTGCACAACTGTAATGTGGCACCGGAAAACTCCCAACTTAAATTGGAAATATTTAAGCTAAAATAAGATCTAAGCTTGTGGATTGGTAAATTAATTAAAGGTTGAACCATGGGTTCTCAAAAAATAATCATCAAAGATAAAAAAAAAAAAAAAAATGAGATCCTCGTAATGAAGTTTTCTTGTTTTTATAGATCTATTTTTTCACAGTAAAATCGACTGTGCAGTCTGGCTTAAAATGACCTTGTACTTGACAGTAGTTCAATTAAAAGTAAAATTGAACTCAACCGTCTTTATGATCTTTTACTCATAAAATGTGTGACTTCTTGTTGCATCTAAGTATATATTTCCGACAAGATTGCTCGTGGAAAAAACATCTTATGCTTTTTAAAGGGACGACCAACCAGGAAACCAGGAATTTAAATGTTTTATCCAAAGCAAAAGTGACCCTTAACAAAATTTTTAAACAAAATACATTTGAAGGGGATATCGCGCCCCGTTTAGGAGGTAGGGGCGATTTTCGATAAAAACGACTTAAATGGAAAAACAAATACTAAAAAGCAACGACAATACTTACAATGCAAAACAATACATTTTTTAAAAGCCAGAAGTTTGATCTTTAATTCTACATTTAAATTAAATTATTTGTGTCAACAGTTTTCAAAAAAATTTGCATTCAAACTCAAAATTTTGATAAAAAAAAACACAAAAAGAAATGATTGGATCAATTTAGCTCAAAAGTGTCAAATGAAAAACTAAATTTTCTTTTTGTGGTCAATGCTCATATCAATTTTGAATGGAACACAAAAAACCGAAAGCGTTTATGTCCTCTAGTTTTTGAGAAAATTACTAGAAGTATTTTTTTATGAATTTTTTTTTTTATAACTAATTTGATATTTTTTTTGATAAAAATTAATGTTGGTGTTAGGTTAATCTTTGTTAGTAATATAAATATCAGCAATTCATTTAGCGTTACCCAGAGTGCACCACGAGGAGGTAGAATTGCATTGCATTCCGCGTCCTAGTCAGTCAGTTTGTGGTTAAGTCAGGAGTTTGTTAGAAATAGTCACGTCAATTTTCAATATATACATATTAAAAAGGTATGTCAGTCCCGTCAAAGAAGTCATCGTCCGTACTGGTGTTACTGTCGAGTTCGTCGAGTTCTTCGTTGACGGTGAGGAGCCGAGGTTGTTTTGACGGTAAAACACGCTCTAAATGCTCACTTTGCACTGTGGTAGGGTCGAGTTCTTTTAGTTGTAAGCCCACACTTTCTTCACCATCGATGAAACATGGATATACTTTTTTTACATCGAGTAAGAACTCCATGATTTGGGAGCCCAAGTCGTCCTTATATTTTCAAGGCAGTATTTTCTGTAGAAGAAAAGTGCCATATATTGGTGAAGATGGTGGGTTGTTTTGCGGCATACTATGTCTTTTTTTAAAAGTTTGTTTTGGTTCTCCAGATCATTGATTGTATTGGTTGGATCGGTCGCATTCACATATTCCCCTTTGCTGTGGTTTGTTACTTCATGAGTCATTCCAGGGAACATTTTTTCAACACCTATGTATTGGCGTGCTCTGTCGGTACAAATACGACTGGTGTTGGGGTTGACGTATTTGTGTATATAAGGCCACAAGTCTTCCTTACATTTGGAGTTCACTTTAAAAAAGCGCCCGACCTTGTCCTCTTTGCAATATATCCCCAACACTATTATCGTCATCTGCTCCGTTACACGACCTCTATGATACTTTCTTTTAGTTAGAAAGGTCTCGTCGATTTGTACTGTTTTTTCCTCGACACCAATGTTTACTTCAACGTGAGACGTAATTATTTCCGTTATTTCTCGAAAATAACTAAAGTAATCTATTATGGTAGATTTACTTAATTCTCTTTTTTGGTCGTGGTGGCGACAAAAGATTAAGTGGTTTTTTTTTAAATAATGATACACAATAATTTAAAAAAATATCCTTAAGTTGTATTTAGATTAATATTAAATTAACTTACCTGAAAAACCGTGTTCACGGGCATTTTGATGACAAAAGCGATAACTAACGCAAGCACCTCGCGAATCTCTAGCCGACATTGAGGCCCATGGAAGAAAGTGCCGATGGATGGGTTGATTGTATTTCTGCAACTTTTGTCACCTTTTCTTTTCGAGCACCAAACTTGGTGTTTTTAATTATTTCCACCTTCATTGGTAAGTTACAACACTGTGGAGGTCTTGAAGTTTTTGTCGGAATAAGTCCAATTTCTTCAAAAAAGCTATACTTTTATCGTTAGTCGAAACTAAATCCCCGAACGAACAAAATATTGAAAAATTATTTAATTTTGGATGAAGCAGTGGATGCTTAGACGCCATTCTTTATTCATTGAAAAAAAAAACTTTCACAAAGGTTAAAAAATAATGAATGACTTTGCTAAGCAATAACCTGTTCCACATTTCTATTAAAAAAATAACGGTTTAAAATTCGATTGTATGTTCGTTTTTTTGATCAAGCTAAAAGGCTTGCATGATTTGAACATTACAATTGCATTATGTAGGTATGTAAGACACAAACATGTATATATGTATGTATATATATTATGCTGCAGTCATACAGTTGTGCCCAGTTAATGCGATTTGTTGATACATTTACATTTACCATATGTAGCTGTTGACATTGGAAACAGAATATATTCAAAGTTACTTAAATGCAAACGAAATTTGGCATACACCGAACCTCGCACATACCTCAAATCATATAGTGAGCCCAAGGAGGGGGGTTGCAGGAGGGCAGCATGCCCCCCCAAACATGCCTCACTGTTTATACGCCGTAAGGCTGGGTGTTGGGAAAGTATGATAATTTAGAGTCAATTTAGAGTCAAATTACTATCAAAATAAGACCACGCAAAATTAATTGAATTAAAATAGTAGTTTTGGTAATTTTAAATTTTCTCGAAAACTAGAAGACATAAAATCATTTTGTTTTCGGTTTCTGATTAAAAATTAATATGAGCAACGATTTCTATGAAAAAAAATATAATATAAAATCTCAAAGTTTTGAAAAATTACACTTTAAAATTTTTGTTTATGTTATTTTTTCCAAATTTTGAGTTTGAAAGTAGTTTTTTCAAAAACTATGGATAGATTTCACTTGATTTAAAAACTGGCTAATAAAAGAGAGTATTGGCTTTCAAAAAAGATATAAAATTTAATTGTAGGTATTACCGTTATTTTTTAATGTTTTTTTTTCAATTTTTTAGTACTTTTTTCATTAAATTGCCCCTCCCGCCCAAACGGGGGGAGATAGACCCCCCCACCCATAGTAAAAAATGTTTGTATTTAACTCCTCTACAAAATTCCGTTGTCAACATGTTTTTGTTTAAAAAAAAAATAAAACAATAATTAAATAAGCTCAATTGTTTTTTAAGTGTTAAAAATTATTATTATTATTTTTTTTTTTTTTTACTTTGTATGCCCATTTCAATTAAATAATTTACAGCGCGAGCCCTTATTTTTCATTAGTATTAATATAATGTACCTACACTTTGAAAGGAAAACCAAAATAAAATCTGTAATTTATTATAGGGAATAATAAATTATAAAACAATTTTGTCGCGACGCCACCACCGCCGGCCGCCGCCGATAAACGATGACAAATAATAATTTATTTGCAATAAAACTAAGAATTTATTATCTGTTTTGATTTTAATTTCTTCAGCACTTTGAAGAAGATTCATTCTTGTATATCTATATAATAAAATATAATAAACATACAAAGATTGTAGGTAAGGAAGGGCTATATATATATATATTTTAATATTATATGACGATGGAAGAAGACCTTTGCTGATGCTGATTTTTAATGTTTTTAAGTTTTATTCTCTGTTTTTATTTATTTTCATTCAACAAGAAGTGTTTTTGTTTGTACGAGTACACAATGGATTTTTATGTGTACTTAAATTGTATTTTTTTTTGCTCGTACCTAGAATAAGTAGGTAAGGATCTTATAGAGCGTTGTCTGTTTTGTTCTCTTAATGATGATTACTTTGATAGTTACCATTAAAAATTCTAGTTGTGCTATTTTAAATAAAATTCCTTTGTAAAATTTTGATTTATGGAATCCATTAACAATGAGGATTAGTTTATTTATAGCCCACATTGAGTTGATAGGCATCGCATACAACTAGAAAACATTAATTTAATTCATGAAAAAAGATAAGTAATTTGAGAAATAAATTGGGATATACCGACGTGTTTTTAAGACAAAAAAAAAGCATCACTTGCAAATGAGAGATAGCCTTACTACCCTGTTTTTAAATAACATTTTTTTTTTTTTTTTTTTTTTAACATAAAAAAGACTAACTTAAAAAAACAACAGGTCACTCTACAAGAATGCGGAATGCTTTACCCGGCATTATTTTTCCCTGCCATTTTGTTATAGGTTCAAAACTAATGTGCATCGGCTTCTCCTCTTAAATCCTTCCCTATTTTCTTTACGCTCGCACTGTGTTTAAAAAACATTTTAAGGGTAGTTAGAACCCCTTTAGTGCGCGCTTAGTTAAAAAAAGGCAAGTTCTTTAATAAAAATTGGCACGACTACTGGATCGCACAAACTTGCTCTCGTAGCTAACAACTTTGGCGTAGCTTGAAGCAAAGATGTTGAATTAAAAAAAAAAAAAATTTCAATATTTTTTTAAAAATCCAATTTTTTTTTTTGTAATTGTATATGCAAAGTTGTTAAAATTGTAAAGGACCTCTTACATAAAAAACATTGGTTGAAATCGGTGAAGACGTTAACGAGAAATTTGAAAACCAAAAAATCGGTTCTATGACAGGTACCGTTAATAGCCGTGATAATTTTTTTTTTCTACCATAATATATTAATTTATTGTAGTAATCATAGTAGCTCGTAATTTTTGTTTTTTTCTCGTTTTAGAAAATGACCCGCATATATCATAAAACTGTATTTCCCAGAGCACGCGATATTATGCCGCAAAGGGTACGCTACTCGCAAGAGTTAGCGTGACCATTGTGGTACACCGCAAGATCGGGTCACAGCATTCCATTTGTCTCTGAAAAAGTTTTAATGTTAAAGTACAAATGTAATTAAACTCTTCGGCTATAGCTGCTATTTGTGTCCAAACTTTATCAAATTTACACTGTTTATAATAAAATTGTCTCAACTTTTTTTTTTAAATTAATTTTTAGGCCTAAATTCCATTATGCTTTCTGGATTTTTGTCCATACTTTCTGCCTTATTTTTTAAATAAACTTAGATTTTTTTTTCCAATATTGAAAAAAAAATTCTGACCTTATTTCCTGGGGAGTTATTTCCGGTAAATAAATAATTATTTTGTTGGTAATTCTTGTCCAAAAATAGAATTTGTTACAAAAAAATGGCAGGCCCATTTGTAATTGTTATGGCTTCTTCTTTTGGGTCTAAAATTGGGAAGAAAAAAAAATAGAAACAAAAATTAAAAGACATGATTTTTAATGCTGAAAAAGAGAAAAAAAATATAAAAATATTTTGGATTGCTAATACTTGTGGATTTATTTTAGAATGCTGTCCGTACGAAATTCAGTTTTTCAAACAAATACTGTAGTTCAAAATATCGAAATTTAAAATTCTGTATGATGAGAATTTTGTGTTTTAAAAATCTGTATGAACAAAATTCTGTATGTACAAAATACTGTTTTTCAAAACACTCAGTAAAAGGTAAATCGTTTTGAATTTTATGTTAATTCTGTTTTTTTTTTTTTTTTTTTTGTATATGAAGCGCGCACTAAAGGGGTTTTTACTACCCTTAGAATGTTTCAACACAGTGCGAGCGTTAGGAAAATAGGAAAGGATTTAAGAGGAGATACCGATGCACATTGGTTTTGAACCTCTGAATATCGAAATTGCAGGGAAAAATAGTGTCAATAGAGCATTCCACATTTTTGTAGTGCGACTAAAGAAAGAATCTCTATACTTAACAGTACGTCCGAAGTTGGGCTCAAGGGTAAACTGATGGGCATTCCTAGAAGTGCGAGTATTACGGTTGAATTGTTTAAGGGGAGGAATGCAACTGGCTATTTCGCTAGAGCACTTTTTGTGAAAATAATGGTAAAATAACGAGAGACATGAAACATTGCGGCGGTGTTCTAGAGGTGCAATTGCTTCCGTTATATTTCTATCACCTATCATTTTTATAGTTCTTCTTTGAATTCTATCCAATAGACTCAAGTAGGTTATTGGAGCACCTGCCCAAACATGAGAATTGTACTCGAGTTTTGGTCGAATAAAGGCTTTATAGATAACAGCCAGATCAGAAGGGGTAAACAATTTCTTGCATCGCCGAAGAAAACCTAAACACTTAGCTGCATTTTTGGCTACATCAAATATGTGATCGTTTCACATAAGGTGATCTATGATACACATACCGAGGACAGAAAGCTTTTCGGTTTACTCAATGCAAGTGCCACTTGTGGTTAGTGGCATGGGAGGTGGGTTTCGTTTTAACGACAGTAGACAGCATCGAGATTTTGAAGCATTAAATTCTACGCGATTTTTGATTCCCCATTGGACAATGCTGTCGAGATTTTTTTCAAAATAAACTATTAAAAACATTTTTATTTTATTGACTTTATTATAACATATATCTAGTGTAAAATTGTTGCTAAATGTTCACAAAAAGTATTAAAAACAAAAATATAAGTAAAAAAAAAGTACGTATACGCCCAAGTGTACCATCTCATTTTGAATTTTATTTTTTACGGTACTGGGCCTTAGACTCTTGTATCTTGTAAAAAAAAAAAAGAAACGGTTATTATTTTTGATTTTCTTTAAATCTTTAATTCTTGATAATCTGTGAATTAATTTAGAAAAAATGAAAAAAAAAAATATTATAATTAAGTTATGTGAAAACGTGCTTTGTCTTTTACTTTCTTTCAAATGAATTTACTATACAAGTTCAAAAGATATATAGCCGAATCATTTCTCAAGCAGTTTATTTATTATTGATTTGAAGTTGATTTTTCTTATGTGAATTTTTATTTTTGGGGCTTTTTTTTCAATTGCGGGGGGTCTTATTTCATTGGTACATAATTTCATTATAAAAAATTACTGCTAAAATTAGACCTCAGGAAATAAGGTGAGGGCCCCAAAGATAAAAATAAATTAAGACCTCAAAAAATGCACACAAAACAACATCACCACAAATTCAAAAATGGTGGAGTGTTATGTGTTTTATTTGTTGAGACCTTTTTAATTTGTTGGGGCCTTATTTCATTTGTTGGGGGTTTATTGAATTTGTTGGGATCTTTTTTCATTTTTTTTTGTGCCTTATTTCATTTGTGGGGGCTTTATTTTATTGCCTTATTTAATTTTTTGGTGACTTATTTTATTTATTGGGGCTTTATTTCATTGCCTTATTTTATTTGTTGGGGCCTTATTTCATTTTGTGGGGGCTTATTTAATTTGTTGGGACCTTTTTCCATTTTTGGGTCTTATTTCATTTGTTGGGGCCTTATTTCATTTGTTGGGGCCTTATTAAATTTGTTGGTGCCTTATTTCGTTTGTCGAGGCCTTATTTAATGTGTTGTAGCCTTGTTTCATTTTTTGATGCCTTATTTCAATTGTTGGGGCCTTATTTCATTTGTGGAGGCTTATTTCCACCGTAAAATCAACCTTTATGAACACCGTTATGGAAAGTTTGATTAAAACATCTATACTAATTTGTTTCAAAGAACAATATTTGCCTTATATAACAAATTACCTTGTTCTTCTATCTAAAGGGTAAACGTAAAAACTAAATTTTAAGATTTATTGTTCACATGCGCAAATATCATAGAACAAACAAGCAGTTTCAAGTTCTTCAATTTGTAGGCCAATGCCATTTATTTAAAAAATAAATAAATAAAAACTACGTGGCCCTGAATTTCGACTGAAATTAAGGTACCGTATTATTTATTTAAAAAACAGTTGTTTTAAAATCTCATATTTGTTTATTTAATAAGTATACGTATGTTTTTACTTACTAATCTAACTTCCCCTGTCATTAACCTAGCTAATTATTCTAAAATATAATTTGTTTCTATACAATTTTTGTCATTGTTTAATTGTATCTACATAATCCACTTCTATTTGTATTTTGATTGAAAGATTTTGCGAATATTTACTTAAGAAACTTTGAATTTTGTACTTCTTCAGTCTAGAATCTATTTTTGGAACAAATATTTGAAAAAGGAACAATGAGATTGAAATTTTTGGGTGGTTCATTTTTTTTTCCCTGAATCATTTATATTAATTTCTGTTTTATGTGATGTACTTGGGTCATTATACTTTTTTGCGTATTTTTTGTTTGTCAAAATATATTTGTATAATGCCGATCGGGTAATAAGACACTTCGCCCATTTAAACTGTCAGAAATACAAAAGAAAAAGTGAAATCTTTCGACTTAATCAATGCTCATTAAATTACAAAAAAAGATCTTGCGAAATGAAAACACTCAATCAATTTTCATAAGATGACCCCTACTCGAATTCAAATGCCATCAGAAATAAACGCATTCATTTGCACGTTCATAAATGTAGGTATTCACAAAAATGTGATAATTACAGTGTTTGTATACAAAAATGTCAATTTACTATAAACCTAATCTAGTACTTCCGAAGCAATTCCAATATAATATTTTTCTGTTTGTATATTTTCTTAAAAACACGACTTTTTGATAAAACTTGCAAATGATTTTAGATTTTGTAATTTTAAAGATAAAACAGTATTTGTCAATTTAACTCTGATAAGGTGTTCTTTGTTGATGTTGTGCAATTCATATCAGAATCAGGGGCTACCTGGTAATTAACAAACCACTTCCCTCGCAAAGATAACGCATCCATAAAATTGCTAGTTTAACAAATATTAATTTGTGTAACACACAAAAATAAGAACATATATTATCTCAAACTGTCTCGACATCATAATGGTATCTCTCATTTTAAATACTCCATGTAGCTTAAGTAGATCACGTCCATTTTATGGATTAATTTTTTTGCCGGACAGGTTTATTTATGGAACCTTCCAATATAACTGGTCGAAATTCTAAGAATGCATTTTGGTATGTGACCACAAACATCTAAATCGATTATGACTCAATGACAATGGAATAATGTAGCGGCAACAACTACGGAATCTTTGCGCACTTAAAGCAGGTTATTTTGTGTTTATTTTTGGAGAATTTTCTATAAAAAAACCACAAAATGACCTAATAATTTTATATGAACCGTTTTTTTTTTTTTTTGTTTTTTGTAAACCCCAATTCTTTAAATTTATTGTTTCTTTTTTTAAGAAATTTGTATTTTAATTGAATGAACTTTAATAGTAGGAGCATTTAAAAGTTCACAAGATGTAAATTCAAAAATTTTGAATCGAAGTAATGTTTTATTTGGAGAATATAACATAAACTAACTTGAATATATTTAAGTTGTACACTAAGAGAAAAACGTCAAGTAGAAATCAACATGAATCTAGTTTAATTTAGAAGGTGCTTTAGACAACTCAGAATCTTACACGATTTCAAAAACATAACCTATATTCATAGTTAAATTAACAGGATGCTATTTTGATCAAATCTGTGAATGACAAGATGTCATGTTGTTTCAACATAGAAATCTTTTAAATACAAAAATAAGTAAGATTTTGACATATCCTCAGTTTTAATTTCTATCAAGTAAGTGCTTGTTTGACCTAGGTGGAATCGGTTAAGCTGATTATCAATTTTTTGATTGTCGTTTTGACTATTGCTCTCTATTGTTGTTTATGGAATTAATAGGGACAGTTATCCTATCTTAAAAACGACGAAAAATTGATGATCAAATCAGCTTAGCCGATTCCACCCCTGGGTCTCCTTTAAATTTCAATTTTACTATACAGCCTATTGACTTAACGTTTTATATAGTTATTTTACTTGTTTACCTGTTAAACTTAACTTACTTACCTTGTTAACACAGTGCCGAATCTGTTTACTTTAAAATAACATCGTGTTAAAATTTTAAAATTGTATCAAAATAAATACATATGCATCGCTTTACCTACAAGAATCCGTTTTTATTTTGCGCCAACTTTTCGCGCCCCAACCATTTTCGATGGCTTTCAGATTTTTTTTTCTAAGAGTGACTCCTTTTTTCGTTGGCTTCCCGTTTTTTTTCTTTCTAAGAGTGACCCTTTTTAGTCCAGTAAATAAAAGTTTTTACATCAAAAAAATTGTTCAAACAGTCTTTACAGTCAGCTACTTGGCCCACTTACTATGAAATGTCTAGTGATGACCTAAAGAAAACTTCCCACGAATCCGACCGGAGCGTTTGCAGCAGTGAAGAGAAACACATAGTTTTTTTTTTTTTATTTTTGTACGTTTATCAAGGAAACTTGAAACTATTACTTGAAAAAGCTTATTAAATTTCCTTAAAAAGGAATTTACAATTTTTGTTCGTATCTGATATAGTTAAGAATAGTATATTTCAAACTTTTTTAGTACGCGACCCCTAAGTAAAAATATTCTGGCGACCCTTTGTCGGGATGAAGTTTTCCCGGTATTACAAAAATTTAAAAAAAAATCGAAGCAGTCCTTGCAATAATTTTCATTTTTTGAATTTTTATGTGTGTCTCTCTTTTAGCTCATAACACTGAGAATGCTCAACTTGTGTTTCTTTTTTCAGCAAGAGCTAGCTCGGAGCACGCTCCATTTGTTCGGAATAAAAAGACCGAGTGAATGGAGCAAAAAGCTGAGCGCAGCCAACTTTCTCTCTTTTTCTCAAAACATTTCAACACACCAAATTTCACTTCAGATTTTTGAATTTATGAGTTTTTATATTACCCAGCTGTCATTATGAAACGTGAAAGTCAGCACCGTATGACAGTTCAGTGCAAGATGTGTTTCAAAATTATATCGGAGAGCTATGATCGTACTCTGCTCAGAGCTAACTTCGATCGTTCGAGCTCTACTCCATGCTCAGCTCGGAGCTAAAAAAAGAAAAACGCATATTGATCAAACAAATAACTGTTGTGAATAACCTGTCGGGAAATATCTTGCACATCCGGTACAAGTGGAAGCGGCAGACGCAGCAGCAAAGCAAAACCAACAAAAAAAATAAACTTTATGACGCCAATTATGTACCTCAATTACCACCTTGCGTCCGCGACCCCCAATAAATTCATGGGTCTTACAACTAAAATTATGATTTTATTCAAATTCAAATTTAACAGCTGTTCAAATTTAAACTTTGGTAAGAAAACACGACTCTTTGAAAATCCCGGCTCTTATAATCTTAAAATTTTTTTTACAAGAAATGTGAATTCCAAGAATTTTAAAATTTTTTTTTTTTTAAGACAAATATTTTGTTGAACATTTTGTTTTGGAGAACTAACCCCATACGTTGAACAAAGCCGCGCAATAATAAGCAGGCAATCTTCACTTCTGAGCTATTAAAAATAACCCAGTGAAAACAAAGCTCCTTAAGGTGGTGCCCAACGTGAGACTAAAAAATTCTCAAGTCGAACCAAATAAAAATATGGTGACAGTAAGATTTTTGGCAGGAGAAGACTGTTTCTGGAGCATATAAACCTTTGAGTACTTTTAAGAAATTGTTGCAAGTTTTTGTTAAAAAAAAAAAAAAAAAAAAAAAAATACACTCAACATAAATTCAAAAAAATTGCGAAAAATATTCTTGGTTTCCATGCTCAACTGTTCTCAGTTTGTTTGTTGTTCAAAAATTCAATGAGATTGACGGAATAAAGAATGGTCAAGCCTAATAATAAGTTGACATTCTAATACGAATAGTACAATAATAACAATAATGTTCTCAGTACCGACCAAAATAATTTGACTTTACTATCGGGAACGGATAATTTAAAAGATTGGCTCAATCAAACAAAGCAGTGTACGAATGTTTATATTATTATTCTGTTTTTTTTTGTCTGTATTAATTTCTCACCTTCGAAAATCATTCCATATATTTTTTTTTGTAGTGTTGGTCTTTTTCCCTTAAAACAAATATCAATAACAAAACAGCTTCCTAAAGTTTTTTATCTGACGTAATTTTCTCGGAAATCGATGAACATAATATGTTATACGTCTATGGTGTCGATTTGGTGCATCACCTGTCGATTTTGCGTGCACACCAAATGCCCTGATGTTCAAAAGCGCCATGCCAGTTGACCCACATTCTCAAACAATCAATAAACAACAACAACGAAAATATCTCGGACATTCAACATCATCAGCACTGAAAATGTCTACCTCTGCATCTCTTTTCCGGTTCGGATTGGTTGCTTGCTTATAACAAAAAGTTAAAATTTATTGCATTATATTAAAATTTCGAGATTTGTTGGTTATTTTGTCGTCTGTTTGGACACGGACAGATGCTATGGTGTTGTATTGATTTTTGGGATTTTGGAGTGTTACATTGTTCTCTATAGGTCATTATATTATTATTAGAAAGTCGTCTATACACATGCATCCATAGTGAAGTTGTAAAGTTAAAAAAAAAAACAAAATTATGTGTATCATTTAAGAATAAAATTTCTCTTATAATGATGCAATAAAATGCAACGGAATGTTTCCAACTCTATAAGTTGCACCTTAATTCACAGTTCTATTCAACTTGATGGAATTTTCTCGGATAACATTTAAATATCTTTCAAGTATGTCTAATATACTTAAGAAGCTGCCCCAATGCTTATTAAATCACTGTGATGAGGAGTGAGATTTGAATTCGATTAACCGTTGTCGCATGCCGCACCACGTGAATCATATGTCAATGTACACTCTGGGTCATTTGATTAACGACGCGGATTCCTTGTACACCTTTTTACTAAAGATATTTATTCCACATTTTGGTAAGATTAAACAAATCTAAGGGAAATGCAAATTCTATTTCATATATTTCAAGGTTGAGAAAAAAATTCAAATATGAAATGACGATTTCTTAAAAAAAACTTTTTTTTTGTAGAAAGTTCTTTTTAGTTGGGCTTGAAAAAAAAATAGTTATGTATGTGGTTGTTTTTTGGGCGTTAGTTATAGTGACACTAGATAAGTTTAAGATTTGATTAAGTTTATCATTTGGTTAACTGTCAAATTTTGCATAGGAAATGTGTTACACAATTTGGTTAAAATTATCTAAAGATTTTGCTGCGGAAAATTAACCAATTTCATTTGGTTAAACTTAACCAAATGTTATTGTGACTTTTAAAAATAGGCGTGTTCAAAAATATGATATTTCAGTGAATTAAAAAAAAAAAACTGTCCGTGCTCTGTAACAAATTATTTAATATTTGTGATCTTTTTATCGATAAAGATAGATATATATAACTTTTAGTGGGCTGTAGGTCAATAATTACAGATGTTATTTAATATGCATATTAAATAACATCTGTAATTATTGACCTACAGCCCACTAAAAGTTATATATACGTGTTCTGTAATTATATCGCGATTAGTTGTCGATAAAAGTGTTGTGTTTTTTATGCACACCATAGGATTCGAACCTACGCATATCAGATTTGCTCAGTCTTAGCAGTCGTGTGCACTACCCACTGACGTCACAGGTCGAGATGTGTTATTTGTTTATCAAATGCATTTGGAGCTTCAGCATCAGGTTCGAATCCTATGGTGTGCATAAAAGTTTTTCAAATAAAATTGGATTAAAGCTCAGCACCACAAAAAGGAGACTGATGAGTGCAAAAGTGGCAAAGCACGAAATAGCTATATCTCCAGCCAAACAATTTGTGGTAGCGCCTTTAAGTTGTTGTTGTTATTCAAAAATTCAATGAAATTGACGGAATAAGGAATGGTCAAGCCTAATAAGCTGACATTCTAGTACGAAAAGTACAATAATAACAATAATAGATTTTAATATTAGTAAAATGTTAGGACATAGTATGAAGCTAAACTCGTTTAAAATTAGCAAAATACACTTTTTAACCTAGTATTATACTAAAAATGCCTTAACATAGTATTAAATCGGCTAATTATTATGCACCAATATTTTTTAAAAATCCAAAAATTATTTTTTCGAAAAATTTTATACGCAAAATTGTTAAAATTGTAAATTTTGGTTGAAATCGGTGTAGCAGTTAACGAGACATTTTAAAACCAAAAAAATCGGTTGTATGACAGGTACCGTTATTAACCGTTAGAAAAATTTTTTCTACCAAAATATTTATTTTAGTAATTTTAAAACCTCGTTATTTTTTTTTGAAAATCGTTAGAGAAAAATAAAAATAAATCGGGTGGCACAACGGCTCATGAAGAACCAGGGCCTAGTGACTAACAACACGCAACCATTCCTGTGTGCGCCTTTCGACAGGAATGGAAGGGACCTACAATTTTATGCTGAATCCGAACGGCTAGACGAGAAGCACTTATTCGTGACAAGTGATACTCTTGGAGGATTTGTCAATTCCTCGCAAGAGGCAGTAGCCCTGAAAAAAAAAACTTTTTAGTTTTTAGGTGGACGAGGCTGGGAAGCGATCCCAGACCTCCAGCGTGACAGTCGAACGCACTAATCATTACGCTACGGGCAACTACAAAATCGTTAGAGCTGTTTTTGAAAAAAAATCAATTTTTGTATATTGGATGTATGACAGGTACCGTTATTTTTTAGTTAAAACAAAATTTCAATTTCCCCTCTTAGGAATCACATAAGAACCTTAATCCAAAGTTTGAAGAAAATCGCTTCAGCCATTTAGGCTGCAGGTCGAGGTACAGACAGACGGACAGACAGACAGAATTGCGAGACCCAATTTTTTCGCGTTCTCTATCATCCTAATGTTAGGGAAAATTATTATCTCGATATTTTTTTTTTGCACGAATCCTTTACTTGCCCTATATCACGTATATATCGCAAGTAAAAATTAAAATATATTACTCCTTACTGTGGTTGCAACATGTTAACATGTAAATAAACGAACGTTAGAACATGCGCACGTGCAAACATACGGATAAGCGGAGCTGCGAAGTTGCGGATATGCGAACGTGTGAGCACACGTAACAAACACATCTTAAGTTGTCCTAATTTTGGTAGCCAATGCCTGGTTAAAAATCCTAAAGAAATCAATCAGTCAATTTATATTCACACAAAATTAAACATTCTAAAAACCTTAATCACTAAAAACAAATTGTGCCTAATTTGCGGTATGCAAAGTTTACTTTGAGCGTAAAAAAAATCAAAAATGTAAGCATAATAATCTAGTGATGCAGAATGTAGGTGATGCATACGTATTGTGACGACTATGATGCTGCCGCTGTCAATGTCACTGTGCCTCTGATTATTTTCAATAAAATGTGTCATCTTTGAATTAATTAAATCTGTATTATTTGTTTGTACAGAAACTGTATATAATATTGATTGGATATTGTTTGGTATTTGTCGCATTGTTTTTTTTTTTTTTTGATTTTACAATGATTTAAATTATGTTGTTCAATTATATTGCCGATTATGTGACGTTACGAGTTGAATGGAATGTAACATGGTGTTATAATGTCACGGATTTGATTGTAAACAAAATTAATCAAATGTTAAACATTGTTAATTGCCTTCTAGTCTAGGTGAACTTTTATTTACGGAAATAAATCAAAAAGGTTGTATTTCGTATGTAATAGCTTTGTTAGGAAAAGTTTGAGATAGTGATGCGTTTTTTTTTAATAATAATCTTTTGAGTCTTAATTTGTATTGTTTTTAATTGCCTTACGTTTTTCTCAAATGTTAGGTCATGAAACATTTTTATTGAATTTGACGTCATGAATCATTAATGAATAAGCAAAAGAGCAAACCTATTAAATTAAATCCACATACTATTTAAAAAAAAGTGTCACTGTTAAGTACTTATATTTACGTTAAACCAATATAATTTAAACCATTGACGTTGTGGTTTCCCCAGGTTCGTATTAAGTTTCTTTTGGGTTCTCCGAAAATCGATTGTAAAACCTTGTTTGATGTGATAAATGTATATATTTTTTTTGAAAAAACGTCATGATAATCAAAAATTTGGGGGATTTAGTATGCAATTATATTAAGGTACTAATAAAATGTATTAAAGTCAATAAGTTGACAAATTGTGCACTTTGGATTTTTTATTGCATTTCAAAATTCGAAACTCGTAATAAGGTAAATTTTAACTGGTGTATAAACCTATTAGTATTTTTGAATGTATCATTTCATCCTTACCAGTTAAAAAATCAAGACGCTCGTCTCTAACGATTTCCTCCTGGTACAATCACGAACTTCGTAGTCTGCGTAGTTTAAGAAACAGATCATGGAAGAAGTATTTAATGTCTAATGAATTGGGCGATTACTATAGTTATATATCGTTGTATGAAGAGCTTCGATCATTAAGTCAAAACCTTTATGATCATTATTTAGCCAAAATGCGTCCTTCGCTTCTTATTGATCCTAAAATCTTTTGGAAATTTGTTAATAGCAAGAGAAAATCTGACGGACGAGACTAGCAACAACTCTCCTGCTATTTGCAATATGTTTGCATCCTTTTTTAAACTCTCGTTTTGTGATGATGATTTCGTACTTTGTGAAAGCAATTTTAATCATTTGAATAGCTTTTCTCAAAGCTCAATGAATAAAATTGTAATCACAGTTGAGGACGTAAGAGAACTAGACAACGACACTTCTAGTGGACCTGACGGAATTCCTACGTTTGTTTTGAAAAATTGTTGCGACACTCTGGTGCGACCTATAGCATTTTTATTTCAAAATTCTTTAAATCAAGCTGTTTTTCCTAACATTAAGACAAATTCATTTATAGTTCCTATTCAAAACCAGGGCAACCGAGGCGATATTTTAAATTATAGGCCAATAGCTTAACTTTCGTATTTACCTAAACTATTTGAGGCTATAGTATGCAAGAGTTTTTATTTCAGCTGCAAACCTTTTCTTGCGAACGAGCAGCATGAATTATGAAGAAGAAATCTACTGTTACTAATCTTCTTGAACTCACGTCTTTTACAAATAAATCTGTTGAAAATGGCTATCAAGTTGACTGTATCTATACGGATCATCACATCAAGAGGATGTCCGCAGGGAGGGGTACTGTCACCCTTGCTGTGGAGTCTTGTAGTTGATGAACTACTCGAAAGTCTTACTTCTCAAGGCATACGCTGCATTGGCTTTGCCGATGACATTGTTTTAATAGCCTAAGGGAAGTTTGAAGAAACCCTTTGTGATATAATCCAAAGAGGACTGACAATTACTAGGAAATGGTGCCTTTCGGTAGGACTTAACATAAACCCTACGAAAACAACTATCATACCATTTACTAAGAAAAGACTTCTGCCACGCATGAAAACTATCAGGTTAGCTGGTGAAGTTATTGATACCCAGAAGGAGGTAAAATATCTGGGAATTACACTAGATAGCAAACTACTCTGGAATAAACATGTCGAAATAACTGTCGGGAAAGCCACAAAAGCCCTTATGATATGCAAGAGGCTTGCAGGGAAATCATGGGGTTGCAAACC